>JADMLD010000926.1:470000-1940975 GCA_017589585.1 Phylloscopus whistleri
AACAAAATAATTTCATTCCTGGTCTTTGCAGGGAATCTCTCACTGACATTCCCTCCCTGCCCCTCTCACCCCTCACCCAGGGGAGTGGGCTAGTGGGACTGGGGGGCAGCAGTCTCGCACTGCCCCACTGCTGCCCAGGCTTCCCATGGGGACAGCCACTAGCCTGCCAGGCCACTGCCAGCCCATCCTCTGTGCTCTCAGACAGTCTCTGAGCTGAAATCCAGCACAAGAGACTCAGGGTTTGGTAGGATGACAGAGGAGCCACAGATAGCCCTGACACCCTTGGTGTCACACACTGGGGCAGGGGTCACAGCCTGACTGTGAAGGAGAACTCTCCCTGCCCAGTGCAATTGCTTCTCTACACCTTTTGGATCACTCACACATATGATGGTGTCTACAAAACAGCCAGGGGAGGTGACAGGGCCCCCTTCCATGTGATCATGTGAAGGATTTACATAGTGACAAAAGGTAAGAAACCCTGTAGAAGGTACCACCATACCTGGCTACTGAGAGAGCTTTATGAAAGTTGTGGGAAGAAAGAACTAATTAGCAGTGAGTGGTAGGAGCAGATGAACCTTTTAAAAAGGAAGATCTCTATTTTATGCCCATGGCACCTCAGTAACAAGCAGAAGGAAGAAGAAATATAGAAACTATATGAGACTGATGAGGAATTATTTGAAAATTCATAGAGCAGGACTGGGCACTTAGTTACACTGAGTGAACAAGAAATGTGTTACTGCTCCCTCCAAGGAGTTACTGCACAGAGAAAAGCCTCTTCAGCTCCAGTGTGCCTTTGCTGGGGCTGGGATTCCTGCAAGTTTGCAGACAGGAGAAGGAAGATTTCAAGGTGTAGCAGCACCTCAGAAAAGGAGGCCTCCATCTCTTGGGGCAGGAGCTGTCAATGCCATCCAATATTCAGGGAATGACAGAGAGATCACACTCGCCTGAATAATTTTCAAGAATCAGCCTGGGCCCTAATAAAATGTATCCTGTTATGGACTAACCCAACCCACACAGAGCAAAGACCTCACTGACAGCAGGGGGAAACAGCAGAGCCCCAGGTGACACTTGCCAGAGACAAATGAAGGAATGTTTGCACAAAACACCCTTTAGAGGGACAGACAGCAGAAGTCCCAGGTGAGACAGAAATGGAAATACTGAAAAGCTGCCTTCCCATTGCCTTCAGAGCCTGTCACAAGATTCCTGGCAGCACTCTGGCCATGGACAGCACTGCAAAGGCTGAAGAATCTGTTCAGCAATTTTATTTTTCTGACAAAAACCTCAATCCCACCCCACACATGAAAGCTGTGCAACAAGATCCTATTACAATAGCTTGCAGGGAAAATCTTCCAGTTGGTCAGTCCAACCATGGAGCTGAGTAGCTTGAGAAGTCTGAATACATTTAACTTACTATTTTCACCATGGAACTGCTCAACAAAACTGACCTTTTCAATTTCAATAAAACTGGATTTTCCCATAGGTGCCCTGCCAGCCACTGCAATAAGTGGGAGTGCTAAAGCCCAGAATTATTAAAAACTGAAAAATAATAAAATGGTGTCCCAGCCCCACTGCTGCTGAGCTGGATCTGACTGCATTCACTCTGCTGGCAGAGCTGTACTGCCCTTCAAAAATTTCAGAAAATACAATTCCATCTGTGATTTTGCTGATGCCAATCTGGAGGATCTGCTGCCTTCTCCCTAGGTCCCACTCAGAGCAGGATATGGCCATTGCATCTCTGCTGACACATTGCAGCTCCTTTCCCCTGGGGCAGACCATTTCTGGGGATTCCTGGGTACTGCTGAGTGTCCTGGTGTGTTTGTCCTTCCTCATCAAGCTCTTCATTTACCTGTTCCTAAGCACAACACTAAGATTCAGTCTTCTAGCACTAAGGAAGGTGCTTCTTTCTTTGCCACCCAAAAAGCTGTTCCCCTCTGGCTGGCCAGGCCAAGGATGGACAAAGGTACAGGTGAGGAAATGGAGCAGGATGGGGGAAATGGACAGGGGAATGGGCAGACACTCATAAAATTATTTCAAACTGAATTCTTTTATGTTTTTTTACCAGGGAGTTTTGGCATACCTGTCCTTCAGACTATGATCAGTCAAGAATAATAGCTATAATACATAAAGCATTGTTAAATATCCATCATTTGGCAGCAGTTGAAGTAAGAAATTATTTCTTCTTTGTGTTTAACTTTCTCCAGTGTCTGTGTTCAGGAAGGTATCCTCAAGAGTGATGAAATGCAGACATTCACATCTCAGTCAATGCTTTTGGGACTAGGTAGTTTTGAAGTATCCAAATATACATTTCACATGTCACTTTTTTAGCAAAATACAGATATGGGCAGACAAAATGTGAAACAGAGCAGCTTTTAATAAACCCCTCAGGCTGCAGCAGACCACACTGTTATCAACAGCTACAACCACGTCCCAGCGTGTCCCTGTCCTCACCCTGCCACACGCTGCACTAGCTCCAAAGGCTGCATTTCCCTTGAGATTCAAAATGGGCTGCTAACATGCCAGTTGTTACTGTCCTCAATTCAGGTATTTCACATGTCAGACAGACAACAACATCTGACTAAAGCCAGGCCTGTGGTCGGGGTGGAGCTGCGGTGTGACCACGGACAGTGCAGGGAGCCCCAGGACACGGCCCTGCCCCTGCTCTCTCCATCCCCTGCCCCTGCTCTCTCCATCCCCCTGTCCCTGCTCTCTCCATCCCCCTGCCCCTGCTCTCTCTATCCCCCTGTCCCTGCTCTCTCCATCCCCTGCCCCTGCTCTCTCTATCCCCCTGCCCCTGAACTCTCCATCCCCCTGCCCCTGCTCTCTCTATCCCCCTGTCCCTGCTCTCTCTATCCCCCTGCCCCTGCTCTCTCCATCCCCTGTCCCTGCTCTCTCCATCCCGCTGCCCCTGCTCTCTCCATCCCCTGCCCCTGCTCTCTCCATCTCCCTGTCCCTGCTCTCTCCATCCCCTGTCCCTGCTCTCTCTATCCCCCTGCCCCTGCTCTCTCTATCCCCCTGTCCCTGCTCTCTCCATCCCCTGTCCCTGCTCTCTCTATCCCCCTGCCCCTGAACTCTCCATCCCCCTGCCCCTGCTCTCTCTATCCCCCTGCCCCTGCTCTCTCCATCTCCCTGCCCCTGCTCTCTCCATCCCGCTGCCCCTGCTCTCTCCATCCCCCTGCCCCTGCTCACTCCATCCCCCTGTCCCTGCTCTCTCCATCCCCCTGTCCCTGCTCTCTCCATCCCCCTGCCCCTGCTCTCTCTATCCCCCTGTCCCTGCTCTCTCCATCCCCCTGCCCCTGCTCTCTCCATCCCCCTGTCCCTGCTCTCTCTATCCCCCTGTCCCTGCTCTCTCCATCCCCCTGTCCCTGCTCTCTCCATCCCCCTGCCCCTGCTCTCTCTATCCCCCTGTCCCTGCTCTCTCCATCCCCCTGCCCCTGCTCTCTCCATCCCCCTGCCCCTGCTCTCTCTATCCCCCTGTCCCTGCTCTCTCCATCCCCCTGCCCCTGCTCTCTCCATCCCCCTGCCCCTGCTCTCTCTATCCCCCTGCCCCTGCTCTCTCTATCCCCCTGTCCCTGCTCTCTCCATCCCCCTGCCCCTGCTCTCTCTATCCCCCTGCCCCTGCTCTCTCTATCCCCCTGTCCCTGCTCTCTCCATCCCCCTGCCCCTGCTCTCTCCATCCCCTGCCCCTGCTCTCTCCATCCCCCTGCCCCTGCTCTCTCCATCCTCACACACACTCCTGCAGGAGACCAGGGCTGTGTTTGCCATCCTGACATGAGGCACTGCCTGGCCATGACTGCAGAGTGTTACAGGGACAAGATTGGCCACTGCCAAGTAGGAGTGATGCCACTTCCATCTGAAGGGTGCTTCCATGCACACTGCCTGCTTGCCTAAAAGAAAGATGCAAAACCAAGCTTAACCCTTTTCCTTGGCAGGTTTACATATCCCTTGCACTTTCCAAAATACAAGATCATGCAAGTATCTGTGCTCACATCACTTTCTTTCCTTTTCCTATTATGACAGAAGTTTGGGGTCTCTCTGCTCCCTCATAGAACTAATCCCTGGAGGCCCAGCCTCAGCTGCACCTTATTCAGTATTTGTTGGCTGCTGCAGAAGTGCAGAACACGCTGCTCAGTAGTGAGTTCACAGCTTTTGGTGCCTCCCTGCTGTTCCTTGGACTGAGGCATGAAAGGAGAAATACCTTCTGCTGCCAGGTACCACGGATTACCTGGTGATGGAGCAGTGCTTTGTGCAGATTCCTCATCTCTTCCCAACAGCTCCGGATGTGCGGGTGTCCCAGCCCTCTTCTGGTTGGGCACGCCCAGCTCCTGGACAAAACCCGGCTGGAACAGAGGGCAGGCGTGCTTGCACATGGAAACCGCTGAAAGCTCCTGCTCCACCCGAGCTCAGTCTCTGCTTCAACACAATATTTTTTTCCTTGACAGCTTGAGAAAAATAACTTCTGTTACTCTGAAGGCCATCGAAAGTAAAAGCCAAGAAAAATAAAATCTCTCTTCCTATTTCCTACTTTGGTGTAACTTATGGCAGTCACACAGTGCACGTGCTGCACAGCTCCTCCAGCTGCCTGTGGGGTCCGAGCCTTTGGGGAAGTGACACACCAGATCTGTGAGATGAAATGATCCATGCCCTGGAGAACTTACAGCCCCACGGGGTAATGGCACCCTTGGGGCTACTGGGACGCCTTCAGGTTCAGAGAAGTCTGAAGAGTAAATCCAACTTTCAGAAGAGTTAAAGTTTTAAGTTCATCAGCATTAGTAGCTTTACATCCCACCCAAGAGCACTGTCTCTGCCAGCTGCATCTGCACTGGAGAGCCAGCAATGCCTTCAGTGGGGAGGCTGTCAGGCTTTGCCAGTACAAGGCAAATTACAGAATTAAGGATTTTAATCACTTCTTTCATACCTCCTAAACAGAAATAATGTTCCTGAAAACCCGTAACAAAGCCAGCTGAAAAACAAAGGAATAAATGGAGCAAGAGAAAACCTAATCGTGAAGTAAGGATGAGGATGAACCCATCCACACACTCTGAGTTAGAGCATTTTATTTAAGACTGTTTATCTTTGTTGTGTCCTGTTTACCAGAGCTTTAGACCTTTGATCCTACCACTGCATTTGCCAAAGGCTGTACAGAGGATTGCACCTGAGACGTTGCCTCTACCAGTGACATTCAGATGCCTTTCAGCCCTATGACCAACACAGCTGCAGAGCAGGATGCTGATGGAAGTGGATTAGGAGATTGCTCATCCTCTCAGAAAGTCACCTGGGACAGCTGTGTGTTGCTAAGCCCTGCATCAGATGGAGAGAAAAGGGTATTTTGCACAAATCAGGAATTTGGTTTAATTGTCACAGTTCACAGCTTCAGCAGGAACACAAGGCATGAGGCTGGTGGTTCACACTCCAGCAAGAACCATAAGAAAACATCCCAGAGGTTTTTAAAATAGGCATGGCACACCAGGCAAAGTCTGTGGCAGAGAGAGGGAAGATCCCAGAGCATCAACAACATCCCAGCCCTGCAGCAGGCTCTGTGCACTCACAGAAAGGGCTTTGAGGAGAACTGGCCTCCCTCCCTGGCAGAGACATGAGCTCTGTACTTCCTACCAGCCACCTGGCTACTGAGTCAGAGCACATTTTAAGCCAAATGCTGGTGAGATGGGGGTGGGGGGAAGGGGAAGCCTCTTCATTCTGCAAAAATTACAGGATTGACATGGTTCTTCATTTTATCCCTGCTCAGTACACAGCATCTTCAGAAATGCTCCTTCACAAACAGGGCCAAAGGCAGTGCTGGTGCCACACCCCTGTCCCTGTGGTTTGTAGAAGAGGACTTGCCCCTCTCCTCCTAGGAACTGTGATTCCTTTTACCTTCCCAAGACAATGTCATATGGAAGTGGACTCAAAGGAACCACGCAAAATCAAAGACTACCTGAAGGAAATTAAGCAAGCCCCTTTCTGCATGCCATTAAAGCCCAAATTCTAAGGAAATAACCTTGTGTGCTTCAGACAGTTTGTTTCACTCTGCTAGTTTTTCAAATGATTTTAAATTACACATGCTCAAATAGAAAAGGATGGCAGTAAATAGGAAGCTGTAACTAAATATTGCTCCTTAACAGGTAGCAGATGAGATGCCAGCCATACCCTACAACGGCATCAAATATATACAGATTTTCCTAATATTTCTCCATCACTTTGATTTAGGAAAAGGATGGCTCCTATTTGCAGCCTGTCATGGACTGCTCTGAACACTGCTGTGGTCTTCCTTTGGGTTCCCTATAATTTATCTGATTTCCTAAGCACATTCCTTGAGAATCATTCAGGCATATTGCCAAGTTTTTATATTTTTACTGAGTTTTCCTCCATCCAAGTATCCCCACAGGAATTAAAGCACCTGAACACAGAATCCTAACCTTTGTTGATCTGTCTTGTTTTCAAGAGATGCAGCTCTTTGTGTGGCCCAAAAAGACAACCCTGGGCATTTGCTCTACACCAGCACCCCTGCTCCTCCCCGCTCTGTGCAGTCATTAGCTCTGCTCCCTGCAGGGCACTACAGATACCAGGGCAGGAGGGAGGCTCTCTGTGCCCACACACCGTGAGCACAGACAGGGCACTGCTGCCCTGGGCCCACAGCAGCCCTGGGCAAGGGAGCCTGAGCCCTTGATAAATCCAATCACAGCCACTCCCAACACCTGCTGGTGCAAAGGTGCCCCAGGAGCCCATGGGTGTCACACCCTGCCAGGTGTCAGGGTGGCACTGCCCTGATGGGACTGTGGGGACACTCTTGCCATGATCCATCCCTGCTGGGACAGCTCCAGCAGTGATTCCGTGTCCCAGTGCCAGCCCCTGCTTCTGCAGATTGTGCCTTGAGACAGACATTTCAAAAGTGCCCCAAAGTAAACACTCATACCTGCTGGGTCAAGCTGTTTGCTGCCTCAGTGGACACAGGGGGCTTCCTCCTGCAGCCGTCTCTGCTTCTGTTTGACTCTTTTGCTAAAAATGCTGAGGAAAAGGTAATTTCTTTTATAAATTAGCCTATTATCTCAGATTCAGCTTTTCCCTTAATGAAAAGCAAGTTGCTACAGGATGTCAAATAAATACCCCTTAAGTACAATACAGTCAAGTTCCTCTAATGTGTGTGTCTTGGCAAACAGGGAGTTCTCATGGCAGGTCCAGCTGTGCATTTGTGTCCCTCACAAGCCCCAGCAGGACCATCAGCATTTCTGCACCCTAGGAGAAAGCAGCACCACCTCCCTGCTTGTTACCAACAGCATCCACTTTCAAAAGCACTCTCTCTTTCTTCTCCTCAGTTTCCTTTTAGGCTTTTCTTCTCCCTCCTGCCATTGCTCAGCCTGTGAGGGAATGCTCGAACATCAAGCCTTACTCTGCTTCCCAGAGTCTCATTTTTTGAAAGGATGAGATTTCCCAGCATCCTCAAGCCACTTCACATTTTCCTGTCCTTTCTCTAACATATGCCCTATCCCTTCATTTTTGTTTACCACTCTTATCCCCTTTACTATTTTTCCCCATTTTTTATTGATCCATTTTTCTTTTTACCCTCTTCCCTTCAACTCTTTGCTTCTCTTTTTTCTCCCTGCCCCATTCTAGTGACGCTTTCTGGCTAGATGTATTACCCACTGTGCTGAGGGGAAGCAGTGCATCTGAATTCAAGCTGCACTGTACAACGAGAGCAACACTAAATATACTCACAGAAACAGCAAATCAAACTCTGAGTGTTCTCATCTCCCCGTGCTAAACTCCCAGAGCCAAATGGCTCCCATTATCAAAACAATGTTAAATAACGCTAAGGGGAGAATTAAATGAGAAATAAATTGGGCAGTTAAAGCCTGGGTTGCAGCACTCAGCTGCTCTCACTTCAGCAGTTGCACTGCACACCTTCCATCAGGCCCCCACTCCGCAGAGCAGCCTCTGTTTCCAGTGTGTTCCCCACTCTGCCAGGGATGATACAGACACCCTGCATTGCCAGATAAGCAGTTTATGTCACTCTCCCTTGCCTAAGATTTAAATGAGTACATTAATTTATTTTCTATTACAGGCTACAGCACAAATCAGAGAGGGAGATGGAGCACATTCTGCACTTGGCTCTGTGCTCAGAACTGTGCATCACCTCACAGACTCAGAGGCTCCCTGCACAAACTTGTCCAAGTCTTGTGATAAACCCTCAGATACTTCTGCACAAAATGGGTGTCAGGAGATAACTACTGCTCTGGGATGACATGATTTTGAACTTTCTGCACTCATAGCAAGTGAATCCCAACCTACCTTCTAACCACATCCTTTCTGGACAGGCCCTCCCCAGCTGGATGTGGGCAGAGCACATCTGGGTGATGTGTTCCCTTCATGGCAAATGGAATATCATCTGAGAAATAAAAGTGCTTTAATTGAAAGCAATCAAAAATCAGAGTAATGCCAAGAAATCCTTTTTTTCAGCCCTAAACTCAACGAAAATCAAAACTGAGAAATTAGTTGTTTAGAGGTCAGGAGAGAACTAGCTAGAAGGAGATAATGTTTATACATTCTATGTATTTTCTTTCCATTAAAGAGAATAATTTCTAAACTGGCTGACACTCATGTGTGAATTATGACATCTAGCTCTAGAGGGTGTAGATTCAGGCAGAGACTAAACACACATATACTGCACCTGTCTGCTGACACAGGGCTCTCTCTTGCACTGCTGAAGGGATGCAGAGGAAGTAACAAAGCAGTGCTCTTGTTTAAATTAAGATTCAGAAAAGGTAAGTCTTCTTGTCAATGAAAACAACAGGATATTTACACAGATGCACATGGATACACCTGTGCATGCACTGTGGGGGGAAGGAGGGAGAATCAGACATGGGAAAACCAGAAAGGTTTTACTGTTCTCACCAAAACACACTAGTCCTGTTAACAGGAAAAGATCCAATCCTTTATCCAGCAAATTTCCCAGGTTGTGGTCCAATATTTATCTTTTGCTTTTTATTTAGCTATACTCTTGGACTCCTGAGTTACAGATTTAAAATACACAGATTCAGTGTAGGGAACTGCAGGGAAAAGCAGAAATAGGTTCCTCCTGAAGACTCAATTGAATTACTCGGAAAAGATTAATTAAAATTGAATTCTCTTTTGACACAAAATCTCCTGTTTGCTAGCTCTTGGTATGTCTATTACCTAGTTTCCATTAGGAGATATTATACTCTGTAATGAAATAAACTTCAAGGACCCTGTGGGATTAAACAAAAAGTTTACTGTGTTCTGAGAGCTGCAGGAGCAGCAAGGTTCCAGTGCAAACTGGCTTGCTTAATGAGAAAAGGGTCACATGTCATCTCTGAATTCACATCAGGGATCTCTAGCCTTGCTTTTCAAGGTACAGAAGGGCAAATAACTGAGTGTAGCTTGGAAAACAGCTTGATTTGCAAAGTGACAGCCAAAAGTCAGGTCTTTATTCGATCTCTCCAAAAACCTAGGGAGAGGGGAGGGGAAGGTATTTCCTTCAACCCTGAGAACAGCTTTGCAACTAAAACAAGAATTATTAAAAAGGAAAGGCCGTTGGCATCTCCAGCATATGGCTGTGGTTTTGCTGTCACTATTTGGGAAAGCCATCCAGGGAAGCACCAACATTAGGGATCAGTGTGAGTGACTAAGATACAAGAGTGAGAGCATTTACATTGCAACTGGTGCTCAGGTCTGACAGGCAATAAAATATTGCTTTGTGTTTTACCACATCACACTTGGAGCCTAACGAGACACTTGCCATACTAAGAAACCCCTCAAAATGGACCTGGGGCAGAGCCTGACCCTAGATGACATAAGGGAGAATTTCACTGTAGTGTTGAATTAACAGTAGCACAGAGTCACTGACCACTTTAATTGTACTAGGAAAATCAGTTTGAGAGAGAGCAAACATTAGTTGTGTCCTTTTTTCCTGCATATTCTCATTTTATGGCACTTGCAAGGACACTATGAAATCCCAGTGTCATAAGTCTTGGCCTCAGAAGCTAGCAATGATATCAAAAGGATATTTGTGTGTTGGCTGTTTGGGGCACAGAGCCCACCAAACAGGTACTCACCACATCCCAAATCTGTGCTTTCAGCTACACAGCCAGCAGCCTTGTAATAGAAAGTTAAAATGTAAATACAAGCTGCTATTTTAGTGCCATCACACAAATGTAGCAACTTAGGTTCTCTTTTCCTTTATTTCCAGAATGGACAGGGTGCCTGAATCATGCCAATCCTTTTCCTTTTTTCTCCTTTTTTTCTTCTCCCTAAGTGCCCAGTCAATTAAACCTTGCTTACATAAGGAATTCTTACTTGCCTTATTCCTACAGTGACAGTTGACAATGTTCAGACTAAAGGATGCCAAAATCTGTTTTTCCCTAGATACTAAAAATACAAACAGAAATCAAACCCAAGCAGACTAATAAAGGATTACAAGAGCTGACAGTGCTTTGTAAATTTGAAAGGTTATGTTGCTTGGTTCAAACTAAACCTGAAATCCTGAGTCTGCCCTGAGATTTCTGCCTCCCCTGTATACAACATTCTTCCCTTTGTCATATAGACAGTTGTTCACAAAGGAGTTCACTGACATCACCTTGCTCATCTAGTCCAGATGGCCCAAACTGATGAAAATCCAAAGGTATTCCAGGAAGTGACCTTGGAGATGCTTCAGTGATTCAAAATTCAGGGAAGACTGAAAGCCTGACTCTGGAAGCATCACAGCTCTAGCTCTAAGGAAAACCAGTTCACCTAGGCAGCAGCTGCCTTTTAAAGGACAACAGCAGATTCCCCAGTTGATAAGACATCTGCTACAGTTCCCCACAATTCCTGATTTACAAAGGAAATAAGAGCTGGTTTGCATCACATATGTCAATAGCTGGGATTTTTCCCTTCTTATGCTTCAGCTTGTGTTACCTCTAATGAGACAAGATGACAATGCCTGTTCAGAAATGAAAACAAGAGGGGGGAATCTACAGGGCAAAGATAGTTTAATCTGTTAGCTTTCCTCTGAGAAGCTGGCCAAACTGAAAATCGTGGCTGGGTTTTGCTGCTCTCACCCTCTGGGACATAGATAGATAGATAGATAGATAGATAGATAGATAGATAGATAGATAGATAGATAGATAGACAAAGATATAAAGTACCTCTCCCCAAACCACACCCAGCTTGGCAAAATAAAAGTTAAATCAACATGGTTTTGCAACACAAAGCCACCCTCTCACTTTTGCTGAGGACTATTTGAAATAAAGATGGATCATAGTGTGAGTCATTTATCTCTCCTCTCTGATGCATTCACACACGCCTACCACTGCAGGGGGATTCAGAGGAATGACCTGAATCTCAAGCACCCGTGGGTTTGCAAACAAAACCCAGCTGATGAGGTCATGCAAAGCCAGGCCTAAATCTATGGCTTCCCCTTTGCCCTTGGTTTGCTCCTCTCAGTATTTCAAACAGTGAAAGTGCAGGAGAAACAAGGAGTGGTGCCACATAATGAAACAATGGATCACAGAGCAGCTCCAGAGTATGGCATTCCCATCTCACAGCAGGGCTTATTCAGGCAAGCAGAGTAGGTGAAATCCCAGTTGACCACAATACTTGTACTTATTTTAATTGTTTATTGAAAACAGCATGACAGATGCAAAACTAAAGGAGAATGAAGCAAAAGAAACATTGGCTTTGCTCAGGCTCAGCTCCCTCTGCA
Source organism: Phylloscopus whistleri (assembly GCA_017589585.1). NCBI lineage: Eukaryota > Metazoa > Chordata > Aves > Passeriformes > Phylloscopidae > Phylloscopus > Phylloscopus whistleri. Next base: position 481,696 of record JADMLD010000926.1, read on the forward strand.
TGAACCACACACAAAATCAATTCTTCACATCATATGTTAAAAAAAAAAAAAAAAAGTTGAACTGTTAATAGTAACATGAGAGGGAAAAGACAGAGGCAGCAAAGGAAAAAGGAGGTGGCAGGAAGGTCTGGTCAAAGACAGGTTTGTTTTGGCAGCAGGTGGGTGGGACAGATGATGCAGAGGGATAAAGAAGCAGAAGGCAAGAAATGCTGGAGAGAGGGAAGGTCCATGATAAGGGATCAGGAGCCAGGCCTAAGATGAGGCTGGGAAGAGCCTCACTTTGTAGTTACTTTGCTTTGGTTGGTCCTCAGAACAGTGGTTCAGGAGCAGGCTTACATGCCTGCGCAGTGCTTCCTCTCTGCTGACTCATACCACCAACTTACAAAACACATAAAATTGAGAAGAATGAATGCAAGTGTCAGGAGACCTGCCCCTGTTCCCAGCAGCCTAAAAAGGAACTTGTTTATGCCACCTATGAAAGAGCTGTGACACATTCCTTCAGTGATGGAATGATCCCACTAGGATCACTTTTGCTGGCCAACATTGAGCATATTTTTCTCCAATTCATCTTTCCAGTGTGATTTATTCCACACATCCACTTGGAAAAACATGTTCAGCACCATCACAACAGCTGCACAGCAAAGTCCATCACTGTATTGATAGATCATGGGTTTGTTTCTTGCCCAAACACAGACAACAAGGAGCTGCACATGAGGTGCACACAAATTCTGTCCCTGAGTTTTACTGTCTCAGGAAATGACAAAGCAAATCCATGCAGGACAATGAAGCCAATCCAAAGGAGCCCCAAGCCCCAAATGCCAGCATGGATAAGATTTGAATACACCCCCTGAAGACCCAAACTTAGCACATTGTATCACCTGCAACAAGTTAGTCCTTAGAGAAGGGCATTACCTTCAGGTTTGGTTTGGAACAACCATCAGCAATTACCTCAACCACCATTTTCCCAGGATGGACAAAAAACAGGAGCAGTAAAATACTCCAAACCCCTGCACCTTTATATGTTGTTCTGGTGAGTATTTCAACACACACCTTTACATGTCCTGCACAAAGAACCCCTTCCCACACCTACCCCGTGTAAGGAGCACAACAGCTCCAGCTCCCAGTTATTTTAAGTTATTGATGGAGTTTCCAAAGAGTAGTTTTGAGTGCCATTTTTGGATTCTGAGTCTGGTAGGTCTGGCTGTTCTCACTTAAGACTAAATCAAATGCTTCTCAGGCTTTCTTTCCTATCTAAACTATATTGTTCCTTCTGGGCCCTTTGGCTATATTTTATGAAATAACTGATGTTCTCTATCTCCAGGGGGCAATTTATTATTGCTTCTACCAACAAGGAACCATATGATCTAATATATCTCTTCCTGTTCTGTCTTTTGAGGTTTCTATAATTTTTCCAGAGATTTTTATTTTGTTCCCAAATAACGGTTTTTGTACCCTACAATTTGTCCCATGGATATTTCTTGGTCTGAAAAAGACACTGCCTCTCCATAGAAACCTTGCCAGACACTACCTATGCAGAAGCATTGCTCTAGAGGCAGAGTGCATGGAATTATTAAATATTTTCCTAATTTTAGTTAGCTCCCAGAAAATTCACTATTATTCCACTTTCTTCTATCCCTAGCGTTACTCTGTGCTTTCCCCTCTTCCTGGACCCTCACTGGCACTGCCCATACCCCATTTCACCTGACTGCTTTGCTGTGTGCAAGCAATTTTAAGAAAATGGTCTTCAGAGTAAAGCTCTGTTCCCCCAGTCAGGTCTGGTAACTCTAAAGCAGCATCAGTAACATAACCAGATCCTGGAACTGGCCATAGAAGAAACTTCACTCTAGCCCAAGAGCCCACGTGGGCAGATGTTTGAAGCAGGGTTTTACCAAGCACCTTGTACACACTTATTTCAGCTGGGCACCAGAATGAGTGGAGCTTGCAAATGAGCTTGCTTCCCATGTAGTTTACATATGGGGCTCAATTCCAGGTGCATTAGCATCCTGTTATGAGCTGCTTTTTGAGGGAAGGATCCAAAGGGAATGAAAGAGTAGAGATCTGGGAGACAACATGGCCCAGATCTGCTTTAGACATTCCAATGAGGCTTTTAATTTGCTGCTTTGTTGCACTGCACACACACACACACACATATATGTATATATACATTTTTTCCCCACAAACCCCAACTGCTTTGGCTGCTTCTCGAGAAGGGTTTGTTTTGAAATATCCCTTCCAAGTTGGGACAGATGTTTAGATGTTTTCAGTGTTGGGGTTTATTAAGTTCCTGTGGCAGCTATTTCCAAGGCTGCTTTGTCATACATTTCTTTGCAAGAGACCAAGAATGACAGAGGGGCTTTGCAGATAAGGATTTCAATTGCAACCTTTATACTAAAGTGCAATAGGAACATCGGGGAATTAAATAAAATTATATTTTTCCTAGATGTCTGCTTAAAAAGGAAATTCAAGATTTTATGGATGCCCCAGAGACAAACTATTACATTACATCCCTCGCTGTTCTTATTTGAGTTCTGTCTGTTTGAGCACCTCAAATAGCACAGAATCATTCATAAAGAATGGGCAAGAGAGACTGTGTCCCATCAATATTTCAAGCTTGGTTATCAAATCAAGAGAAATTCATGAGTTCTGCTCCAGCTCAACATTTTCAGGTTTGATACTATTGTTTGACAGTTTAGAGGGTTTTCCCTCTGCATTCTCATTGTCATTAATATTTTATATAATGTTCCAGTTGATGCTATTGTAATATTTATTATTTTTTTTTACTTGGCTGTACTAACCAGTTTCTTCTTTTTTCAGCAGGGAGGAACTCACACTCATTTGCTATTTGTGGGGTGATGACATAGTGTGAAGAAGCAGTAATGATGACTGACTGATAGAAGACACCATATGTTCTCTTCATTTTTCTCTGTGCTATTTTCCAAGAGATGAATAAAGACTCAGTATAAGATAAGCTTTCCTATATATAGAAAAAAAAAATTGACCTTTTTTCCCAAATAATTGGCAGGATGGGAGAAACTATCTTTTTTTTTTTTTCCTAAAGCATTCATACAGTATTACTATAAATATCAGGCTCCAAATCACCAAGATAAATAATTTCCAGTCTTTTCCACCAGAAACATTTTACATGTATCCAGGCACCAGAAACAATTTTACAATTAATTCCACTCACCCCCAAATGTTCTCCGTTTTTCCACAGCAAACATTTTGAAAATGTAAGTTGCATTTGCTGATGACTAAGCAAAGGTAAACAATTCCTTCCAGTCTTAAAAGAAACTGGATTTTATATAGGACTCTAAGTGACTCTGTGCAATGCAAGATAATCAGAAATCGTGATCATAGGCACAGTACCAGCAACACTGGATCATGATACCAGATTATATGCTTGGGTGTTTCTTTGCACCCTGAGTGTCTGAGTCTGTGCAACTAATAAAACAGAAGATTCCCTTCAATAAATATTGCCTTTGTTTTAACATGCTTTAATATCAAAATAATTGGAAATCTCATTTCCTAGAAATAACAGAATAAAAATCTTTTACTGTCCTAGCATATGCATTTACTAAGTATATTTTTTTTCCTAAATAAATATTTTCTTTTTTTTCTTCTCTGTCCTTTTTTTTCATTCTACCCTCTCAAAACCAAGGTTTTGTGATTGTCACTCTTCCTCCTAACTTTGTAATAGCCACTAACCAGCTCCAGACTACAGCAGAGCCACACACATATCTGCTAATAAGCAGTCAGGAGCAGAAACAAAGAAGTAAACAAAAGGGATTCACATTGCCTTCTGTTCCATTGGAGACAGAGAGGCAAAAAAAAAAAAAATAAAAATCAATCCTCCAAACACAAAAATAACCCCCAGAAATCGCTGGTTTAAGATACCTTATTTTTCAAATTCACAGGAATTTTTTGTAAGTAACGGAGCCAAAATTGGAGAAAAACATAATTGTGAGTCCTGCAGGCAGCAGGGCAGAGAACTCGCTGTCAATGGACCTAGTGCCAGGACTCTTGTTTGGGCTTTGCTTTCAAGGTCATCCATTTAAAGCATTTTCCATAACCCGAATGAAGAATACAGAGGCACATTCTGCTCGCCCTGCTCACAAAGGCTCCCACCACAGCTGCAGCAGGAAAGGTTCCTGATGCCAGGAGATGGCCCTTGGAGGACGTTTTCTCCCCGGTCACCTGCCATAGCAACAGACATCCAGCAATGTTTTACATTTATAGTATGCAACTCACTTTACCCAGTTAGAGACTTATTATTTTGCTGTGACAGCTTATGCACCCTGCACCACGGAGAGCAGGACAGAAGGTGCTCAGGCAAAGCAATGACTGCAGTTTTCACATATTATTCTTCCTTTGAACTCCAAGTGGCATGAATGCATCTTCCCCTGGAAAGCTGTCACATGCACCTTCTTTTCCTATGACAATGGAATTACATAAAGTCTGATCTCAAAACTCTCATTTAAATATTCCATCCTATCAGCAATGAGCTGGCGTACTTAAGAATTACAGACTTGGGTCCCTAATCAATATTTTAATAAATAACACCTACTTAGAACAATTGATTGCTAGGGAGCAGACTAAGTATAATGTATTTCTGCTAATCTAGTCACAGGATAAATGCCATAGTTTATTTATAAGACACACCCGAAATTATTCAGAGGGCTGTAGATAGGATCCATGTTGACACACATTTCACACTGTACAGACACCATGTCAGGTTAAGGTGGCTGGTGGGCACTCGAGGCAGCACGCCTGGCATTCATTGCCTGTTGGCCAGCTCCTGCTGCCCCGGGGCTGCCAAAGCTCAGCTCCGTGCCTCCCTGGCAGCAAGGGCAGCTCCTGGGACCCATGCTCCGAACTGAGGAGTGGGTGCAGAGCACAGCCTGTCCCTTGATGCCAGGCTCTGGGGGCACCGTTCAATCTAATTAATGGCCACTTCATTACACTAGCAACAGCCGGGCTTGCCACCGAGGCCATTGGAGATTACAGCCATACCTCAGGTTTGCTCTCATGAGACTCTTTATTCTGCTGCACAGTTATGTGGGAAAAGCCTCTCTTGTATTTTAGGGTGGGAAATAGCCAGCAGAGAGTGCAAGAGGCCCCTTCTGTGCTATTACTCCACAGTCCATATCCAGGCTCAATACAAGGAACTTTGTGGTGCCCGCCGTGCCCTGGCTACAGTGTGTTGGCTCCAGTTAGTTCTTCGAGGACACCATCACTTCAATTACCTTCTAATTACTTCTGTGTCTACCCTTGAGCTGTGTGTTCACGACCTTCTTTTGGGAGCAAATATGGGCCACCGATCTTCCCAACCAATCCCAAAATACATATATATTCTACAAATTGCAGGCCGGAGGAGACGCCCGGCAGGATGCCTGGATCCAAACGGAGGATATGGAGGAGCCTCCCTTCTCCGTTCCTCCCAGACGACACCCGGCAGCAGGGGCGCGGAGGCTTCCCCCGCACCGTGCCCGGGACCTTTCCTCCCTCCCCGCAACGTGCCCCTCGGTGGGTGCAATATTCCGCCGGGAGCCGCGCGGGCCGAGGCGCGGGATGCGGGAGCCGGGAGCGCGCAGGGCGGCCCCAGGCCGGGCCCGCAGCGCCCCGCTCCGCGCCGAACTGCCCTGCAGACAATGCGCGATCCGGCGGCCGCGGCGGAGAGCGGCCGGCGCCGGCGGAACGTGTCAAACTTGAGAGGCGAGAGCACCCCTGGAAAGGCGGCGGCCCCGGCCGGCCCCGCCCGCGCCGCGGCGAGGGAAGATGCGCCGGGGGCGCGGCAGGACCGGGAGCGCTCCCCGCCGGAGGCCGCCGCACCTGCTCCCGGAGGTGCGCGCTGGGCGCGGGGCGGCGGCCGCCAGCGGGGCCGGAGCCGGCGGGGCGGGAGGCGGGAGGCGGGGAGGGGGGCGGCGGCCTCCCGTCTCCGGGCGGGCTGTCCCGCTTTACTCTCTCCTCCCCGCCGAGCATCGCGGGCGCGGAGCCGCGGCTGCGGCGCGCAGGGCGGCGGCGGGAGCGGCGCGGAGGATGCGCTGAGCGAGCGCGGGAGGCGGCGCGGCCGCGGCGCAGGTCAGTGGCGAGACCCCCTGTCCCCGGGCCCGGGACGCGCTTCGCCGCCCGGGTCCCCGCGTCCCCCGGCCGCTCCCCAACTTTTCCCCGCGCCACTTCGGGAAAGTGACCAAACTTGCGGCGGGGCCGCGCTGGGGCCCCTCGTCCCGCGTCCCCTCCTCATCCCCGGCGGCGCGACCCCCTGACCTCGGGGCTGCTCTCCCGGCTCGCGGCGCCGTAATTAGCAGTGCCGGTAATTGGGGGTGGAGGGTAGCGGCGGCGCTCGGGGCCGGGCGCGGTGCGGGTCGCCCCGGGGCTGCGGCGCGTCCCCTCCTGCCCAGCCCCGCTCCGCTCCCTTCGCCGCCGGGCGGGGCCGGCCCAGCCCCGCTCGGGCACGGGGGCACCGGCACCGGCACCCACCTCCAGGTGAGGATGGAGCCGGCGGCTTCGACGGGCTGAATGCTCGTGGGTACGGGTCCGGCACGGGTTTCTGTAACGAAAATAACGGGATCCAAAGCAAAGTAGTTGATAAATGCAGGCATCTCCCTAGCCTGGAAACCCAGTTCACCCGGAGTTCAGTCTATGCGAACAGGAGCGGTATGAGGGGACACGCAGGCACTTTTTAATTTCTGGAGTTATCTTTAGAGAACAGGGGGTTTCTTTGGGCGCTGCTCTCCCGCAGGAGTGCTTTTCAGCACGTCCCGATGCCCCTGCCCCTGCTCGGCCACACTTGGCAGCTCGGACCTTGCAATGCCCCTTTACACCTCACCCAACCCTCCAAGAACGGACGGGCATGTTCAAACCACGGCAAACATACAGCCCCAGTGAGCCCCAGTGTACTGGTGATGGGCAATCGGACAGCACCCTGCTGACGGCTGGGATTCCCGGGCGCTGCCTGGAGAAGTAGCCAGGAATAGTGTGATACCCGGTGGTAGCTGTGTCATTAGTTTTTTAAGATTTTTCAGGGGTTAGGAAAACCCCTTTTTGTAATTGTGTTATAATATTGCTTTCTGTCTGTAGCTGACTTGTGTGGCATTTAGATTAACATGTTTAAAAAAACCCAAAGATGCTAGTTTTTTAATGTGAGACACCTACCCTGAAATTCTTGTATTTTATTGCAAGATTTAAAAGTTGCAGCTATTAAGAGAATGGGCTGTATCTACAGTACCAGGGAGAGAGGGTGAATAGTAAACCTGAACAATCTCAGAAATGAAAACTGGAAATGCTGCCACTAAATCTGTTTTGTTTATTAATGATGCTCACCATTTGACAAGAAAGCTATCCTCAGTTTATCCCGAGAAGATTTCATTTTGTCAGATGCCTGGTGTTTCATCAATTCCTTTCATGTCCCTGGGATTTTCTCTTTTCCAGGCTCAGGCCACAGCAGCTCTCTGTGTTGGGGATAACTGCTAAGCTCTTTTTTTGAATTCATGAGCTTCCAAATTAAACTTTTGCTGACACCTGCTACCTAGCCTAGTTGAGCATAATGACAGTGTCACCCAGGCTACTGGAGCTCTGCCACCAAACGAAGTAAATCGCAAACAAAAACAATTGTAAGGTGCCTGGACTAGGTAACACAGTGATTTGGGGAACATCTGGGAAACCCTGGCTACTGGAAATCCAATCAAAGTCTGCTTCTAATGGAGCAAACTTTCCAACAGCAATCACAGGCAGGAATTAAATCCATAGAGTAGATGGCAACAGAGATTAATAATCATCATCAATTAGCTGATGGAATCAAACAGAACAAAATGAGGGTAAACAAAAACCTGTCTCCCCCTCCCCCTTGAATCCAGTCCCACCTTCATTTATCCAGAGTCAAGGATCTCTCCTGAGCACGGGTTTCAAGTGCCAAAAAATTTAGCAGGTGTCATAACATAAGGTCAAGACTTAATTATTTATATGGAGACATCAATCATCCTGTGGGGATGATTTATTTATAAATCACCAGAGCTGTAACACAAGACAGTGAATTCTGATTTCCTCCTGCTCCTTCCTGAAGGGACCAGGAAGGTCCACACTGTGGCTGAATGGCCCCAGGAGCCTTGAAAAGTTTTTCCCCAGCCCCACATGGAGGAGGCTTTTCTACACCTTTTAGATCATGCAACCAAAATACCACCGGGGAAATCTCATGCATATTTGCTACATCTCAGTAATGAACATTTACTGATTATGGATTATCTGGAGAATTTAGCTTTTTAAACATTATTCAAATTTTTATGTTTATGTAAGCTAATAAGACTGAGGAGATTCAGTAACTACTCTTTGCCTTATGGTATTTGAAAAGAGTGTCCATGGGGCTTAGCTCAGCATCTTCCACAGTTACTTTTAAAAGACTAAAATAGAATTTTTCTGCCTGAAAAAACCACCCTGTCTCTACTCAGTATAATGTTCTTTGCTCACAATTAATGCCAAAAATCAATTTTCTAATATCCTTTTTATGTTTCTGCTGAGCACAAACAGGATGGCACAGTAAAAGCTTTTATTGCCATCTGATTAGGCTGCAGTGGGGGTAAGTGGCTTGGGCCAGCAGGGCTGTGAGATTGCTGTGCTGGATGCAGCAAACACAGAAAGGGCATGGGATGCTGAGCACCAGCCACAATCCTGCTCTCAGAGCCATTCAGAGAAATGTTATCAACTCTGTGGGCAGAAGCAGGATCAGGCCCAGTAGGTTTTCTGATACAAAGTCATGAACATGAGCTTGGGCTGTTCCTTAACCTCCTCTTCTGGGATTTTGATAAAGGGTTAATTACAGCCAGGGATTCTCAGAGATTTGTCCATTTATTTATCTGTTAAGAGGAAGCATGCTATTGATCTTATTCACATGACTGTTTCTCAGGCAGGGAGGTGATTAACCTTGAGTGAAACTGGTAAAAAGAGGATATAGGAAGAGAGATGGAAAAGAAAGTTGTGGTAAAAATAAGAGCTAGGATGGAAGGTTTCCTTTGCTTTTCTATCAGTATCCTGTGAAACTGTGTAGCCCAAACCCATCAGCTTTACCATCAAGAAAAGAGGAGCACAAGGAGTATGTAGGGCATCTTGTGATCTTTCTGAACTTCATGGCAGGACTCCATTTTGGCAAGAGCAAGTCAATAAGCTCTCCTGCACATCCATTATTCTGTTCCCACTGATTTTAAAAGAAGACCATTTATCACTGTATTTCAGCGACAGAAATACTAAAATAATGTTTCACTGGGTTTATAAGAGGGTGTGAAAAAGGATGGATGAGCTGGCAACGTCTTCAAGGAACAATTAAGACATTAAGAGTGCGGGAAAATAACTAATTAGTGAGAAAATAGGAATTTAGGACCCGATTCAGTTATGAAATGTTCCTCAAGCACCCTCTGGATTTTGCTCAGAGCATGTGAAAAAAATGAAAAATTCATAGTATTTCTTGTAGGCAAGACCAGTCATCTGCTTGTCTGTTTTTATGGTATACTGGGTATATTTATAGCATTTAGTAATGCCAGCTACATTCAATGTAAAGAGCAACAGATGAATGTATCGTGAAACAAGGCACTGGCAAGGCAGGTGGGAAACGATTTCCAAAATATTGCAGCAATCAGGCTGGGAGAAATCTAGGAAGATGGTAAACATAACAGACCTAGTAGCTTCGAGCAAAGCCAGGGTTAAAGGCCCAGGCTGAGCCCTACACACGTGTTCTGTAGAGGAGGGGAGCCAGGACTCCTGTGTGTGAGCCCCAGCAGAGGTGGCCTCCATGCCACTCCAGCCTTAGTGCATCCAAGGGCACAGGAGACAGTAAAATTGCACTTGAGTGCAGAGAGAAGAAGGGAAGAAAGGAGGGGAATGAAATTGTATTGGCCCAACTGCAGGAAACAAATCACAGACTTCCCTAATCAGACAGATGATGCCTAAGTAGGGCACAACATGAACCACAAAGAGAGGTGGCAGATTTCACAAATTAGTCATGGCAAAAATGGTGAATTTCGCAGCTTGAAGTGAATTCATGTTATAGGATGAAACAGCACAAAGTGATTAAGAGTTCTAACTGATAGGAGCAATAAGCATGTGAGACTTAGTCATCACACAGCAGCCGACATTTGTCTCTGGCTTCAGCTGAGCCACAGGAGCAGCCCTTCAGCCACCAGTTTTTGATGATGAGTGGGAGCTGGTGGGGACAATCACTAACAAGATCCCACAGATGTTTCCTGGAGTTTTCTCTTTCTGTGAGGTACAGCCATGGCAGTTCAATAGAGCTGGAGCAGCCACTCTGTAGGGAGATGTTCTGCAAGCACAGGCTCTGCTCCCGGTGCCAGCACTGAAACCTTGGAGCTGTGACAGCAGGACCAGCAGGACCCCATCTTCACAGCATGACCCCATCTTCACAGCATGACCCCACTGGTGAAGAGCAGAGAGGGAAGACAGCTGAGAAAGGCTGGAACAAGGGGGGACACTGTTGCAGCACCCTCCCTGCCATGCTGGGGATGACCTTCCAGGTCTGGCAGTGCCATTTTTAGAGCCACTAGGTGCTGGCATGTGCCACCTCACAGTAACCACACCGCAGCATGCATCTCTAACAGAAAACAACAATTAAACAGTTTATACCCATTTTCTGTTCTTTCAGGGGATCAAAACCGGTGTCACAAGCCTCTGTCACAGGTGGTGTTGCATGACTTTTGCTGGTAAAACATTTTAATAGCTGTGACAGCACACTTTCAAGGAAATGTCTGTTAACAGACACTGGAACGTTACCCTACCACTTGTATCCCTGCTTAGATGAAGATAAAAATTCTGGAGAAAAAATGTCACCATTATATCTTAATACTTTCGTTTCAATGTACGCACTCCTATCATAGCTGCTGAAAATCCATAGAGCAAAATGGAAGCAAAGTGAGCTAATACCAAGCAGGACAAGGCCACTCTGGAGAATTCCTCCTCTGGCCGGGCTCGGGCAGCCCCGAGCAGAGCCGTGCCGGCGGGGTTAACACGCCCCGAGCTGCCAGGCGGAGCCGCGGCTGCCGCGGAGCCTCGAACCCTTCAGGGAGCAGAGCCTGGCAGCTTTCCTCTGTTTATTGAAGGTGTTCCAGCACCGTCGGGGCCACTGAGCGCAGCTGTGGTAATAGTGTGCAGGGAGAGGGGAAGCTCTTGAAGTTGCCAGGACTGAAGCCGTGGAGGAACTTAATGGGGCAGTGCCAGTTCCTTGAAATCCCACCTGGAACTTATTAGCCATCCATGGGGGGTAGTGGAGCACCTGCATCCCAGATTATCAAACACTCACCTTCTGTGCAGAGTCCAGCACAGCAGAGTCCAGCTGCACCTCAGCTGGGCACTGCACGGCCGCAGCTCCTCTCCTGAGCCAGCACAAGAGGATTTCCTGTTGTACTGTGAAGAAAGACCCCAAGAGGAATTGATTACTATTGAACAAGGATGCAAACACAAAGTTTGAAAAGAATTATCATTTCTAAAGCATTTTGAAAGGAATGCCCTTGGAGTCCTGGTAAGGAACTAGAAAATACTTTTAAGAAGGCAGTTGGGGTGAGAGACCCTCTTCTCCTAGACTTGATTTTGGAACCTGGCAAGCTTTAAGAGATCTTACAGTAACATTTTGCAAATCAATGCTAATTTGGTGCATCAGAGCTCAGCACTGTGCCAATTCACTATCAAACCAGTATTAACTAGGCATTTTTGGGGAATGCTTTTAGCTCAAGGCCCATTAAATATGCAAACCTGGCAATTATTTCACCACCCTTGAAATCTGTAATTTGAAATGTGCACCAGAGCACCCATAAATGGTCTTTCAGTCTTCATCAGAATGAAGCCTCCCTCTCTTGAAAGTGCAGGTCAGTGTCCTGGGAGAGGGGGCTGGTGGCTGTGCTTGGGATGAAGACAGGAGGCAGGAAGGGACTGATGCTGCCTGCAGTGCTGCCATGGAGAAGCACAGCCACCTTTAGATCTGCTGGGCCCTGATCTGCCAACTGCCATTCATAGAGCATCCAATCTGGAGAAAGTCAGGAAATGTTGAGTAAATGGCAGTCCTCGAGAGAGCACTAATTACTCACCTTGGGAAAAGTGGCCAGATCAGTTGCATAAACTTCCTGAGTGCTTTTTGAACCTGAGTGCCTGTGATCTGACATCCACTTAAAGCTAGGAGCTAAATAAAAGTTGCTTTATTTTTTAAAAGTTGCTAATTTAGCCAAAGCTGCAAGAGATCCTGGTCTTTAAATCTGGGTTCCTTTAATGCCTGCACAGAAACAGTTTGAGAGAGGTTAGTTTCTACTCAGTGTGGTCCTCAAATACAGATCCCCTTCAGAGTTGGGAGAATCACAACAGTAGTTAGCTGGTATGTAGATGACTGACTTCAGGCACCTATGTTTGAATATGTGATTTAATATGCCTTCAATTTTAAGTCCTGAAATGGGGATACTACGTAGCTCAAAGAAGATCAATTAATTTTTGTGTTGCTTTTAAGTTCTCTAATGGAAGACGTTACACAAATAATTATTTAATATGCTTTAACAGGTTTTTCTGAATGAGCTGCTCGATCTGCTTAAAGCATATAAATCAGTATGAGCTGAATTAGTAAAATAAGTTCGGAAATCTAAAGAATGCATCTGAAGTTAGACTACTGCATAAAAAGGGGTAAAAGCTAAGTTGCTCTTTCATTGGCAAAAAGCAGACAGATTGGTTTTTTGTGAACCTTTAGACTTCTCATTTCTCAGGAATCACAAAATCCATTTGTGAAAAGATCTAGGAAATAAAGAAAGAAATTGTACAAGTGGCATCCTGGTCAGTAAAGCATGTGAGTCTGCAGGCACATAGACAGGATGATGCCATGAATCTCCCCTTTGTGTTGCAGTTCAGAAGAGGAGTTATTTTCTTCGTCTGAGCAGATGCCAAAGGCTCAGAGAAGGGCGAGCGGACAGAACGCAGCCCCTTTCTTGTAGCAGAAATCTATTTGCCTGGTTTCTCAAGTAACAGAAGAGAGAGTCCCCTCCTAATCTGCAGTGATGAAATCTCTTCATTATCACAGCACTGGGTGTAAGGCAGAGCATGACCAACTATTATTTCATCCTTTCAACCCCCAGTCCAGAACTTATTCCATCCAACACAGATTTCCACATCCACCAGTTCTAGGGAAAGTTCCTTCCCTGCCATCTCTGAGATATTTTACAAATACTTACATGCTTTTTTCCATCTTTCCCTAAAAGCAGACTTTATCACACTCACATCCAAAAACCTCCCTCTACAACTAGAGAAGCTAATTTATTACTTTTCTGGCTTTTCTTCTCAACCATTATTCAGATCTTATTGTTAGTGTTTCTTCCAATAATAACAAAGCCCTGTGACAATGTTTTAACGAGTCATTTTAAGTTACTAGCAAAATAATTCACATCTGCCTGTTAGTTATGGCTGTATGATCCACCCAAGGAAGCTGCTGTCCAGTAAATTACTGAGCTGTCTGCCTTCGCACAGTGGTCTCCAAACTCTCCAGCATCTCTTCACTGCTTTCTGTCACCTAACTTAGTGCCAAGACGAAGGATGGCAGCTGTTTCAGCACTTAATGCCAGTATTCCTTTGCAGACTAGGGGGAGGGGATTTCCTTTCAAGATGCCACTCTTCCCACTGAGACTGGCAGTAGTATTATCTCACATCTTTAAATACCAGTCTTGGAGTTATTGGTGTGACAGCAAGGTGCAGAGATTTTATGATACAGAAAATTTGCATGAACAATTTCTTTATTTTTTCCAACATTTAAAATCTAAAGTTACTTTTGAATCCTTAAATTAATTAATTAATCCTTTTCTCATAAACACTGTAATTGTTTAATGCTTGGGGATAGCACTGCCCATATTGTTTTGTGTATGCTGGCACTCCTGCAGGTCTTGGTGTCTCCTACAGCATTAGATGTTGTATATGCACCTAACACATGTGAGTCTATAGCTCACATAAAGCTCTTCTATTCTGTACCTTACACAGGAGGGCTACAGCACTGATGGCAGCCAGTACATAGTATCTGTAAAAAACAAATCATCACACTTACCTGCACTGTGTTCTTCTGATACCTTATTATTAACCTCTGTTGCAGCACTTTTACTTCAAAATACTGGAATCAGCTTGTTATTCTACCTTTAGTTTACACTGGGAGAAACCTCAGCTCAGGGTAATGTCAGGAGATTAACTGAGGTCTCTGTTATAGTAGCAGCATGTGTTGCTACCACAGAAATTCATCTGGTTTTCATAAATATTTGATAGGGCTCTATCATCCTCATCATCATTTTGGGCTGGTTGGAAGAGGAGCCCCCTGCGATTGCAACCCATTTCCGAGTTGTCACGGAAAGTCACGGTGATATTTCAATCAGAGTGTTCTTATAACAAATTCCATTCAAATTCCGTCTGAAAGGGAGTTAAGGTTTCATCCTGCTGCTTAGAGAATGATATGCTAAATGCAGCTTCCCATGGGCTTGGCTGCAGTCCAGCACTTTGTAATTTATAGTTCTCCTTCCGAGTTGTGGCTGTGACCTTGGGACTGCACGCTGAAGTTCCCCAGCTCCGGCACTTTTTGCTGAAGCACCGTCCCGGCGTCCCCAGCCCCATCCCAGGGAGCACAGGGCAGCTCCTGGGAGATCCAGGGCAGCGCTCTGGCACACGGGCAGGTGGGAGCAGCAGCACAGGGGAGTGCTCGTTTTCTCTCCCATACTATTAGAGGCAAATCATGGAACGTTGTTCTTAAATGACAGAAATTATTAGCTAGCTTCAAAGCATGAAATTCATTCACAGAAGAGGTTTAAATTATATTAGCCAAAGGCGTTTGCTGCACAGACAGCCACAAAACAGCTCTAATTTGAGATCTCCAAACAGCTGTTGTGCCCTATGTATTTATATGGAAAAAATAACTTGGAAGATTATGTTAACATGCAATTAAATTTAAAAAAGTCTTAACATTAATACTGATCTTATTGATAGCACACAGGGGGTGCCTAAGATGCTTTACTGAGAGATGTGTGTGTCCATGGCCAGAGGAACTGACAACCTAGATTGTAACACATGCCACTTTTAACAGAAAAATTGTGTAATTGAGAGAAATTATTGTCCCTTGAAGATTACATTCATTATAGATTGTAACAGAGATATGTCTTCAGAATGACTGCAGTTCCCTTCAGTTAAAGAGCTATTCAGAAATACCAGTGTTTGAGCTCATGGCCGTAGCTGCAATTGTTTTAGCAGACTTAGTGAGAAAAGCAATTTAGAGGAAGGTACAGCAGACCCATGCAGCTCTTTTGTTTCTTTATTCTTTCCAGATTTTTCAAGGACATATCTTTTGAAAGTACTTGATTGTACTTACCTATTTGTATTCCTTAGGATGGAGAATAATTTTAAAATTAAAAAGGATGACTTTTAAAATAATGATTTTAAAAATTACTTTTTAAAAATTTAAAATCATGATTTTAGAACTCTCTTAGACGACTTATTTCACCAGTAATTGCCATGGATTTTCTGCAAAACAAGTGATATGGATTTAGCTTTGAAATGAAAGAAAAACAACTCTTCATTTTTTTTCATTTGGTCTTCAAAGAATTGCATCTGACATTTTTAGTGATTGGCATTTACCATAAATGAACCCTCTCTGTAACCCAGTTGTATCCCAGTTGTATCTCTTTTGAAGTGCTTCTTCTATTACCTGTTGTGAAGACATCAGAGAATCATTATGTTAAGTAGTTCTTGGTAACCAATAAACCAGCAAACCCAAGAAGAGCTCATGGTGCTCGTCACCAAGATACAACTGGCAAAACATACATCAGCTCCCTGGACCAGTCTAAAAATGGTGGCCCTCCCCTGGAGAACTTCAGCAGAAATAGGTTTGGCTTTTTTGCTTCACTTGCAACACAACTCCAGTGAAATGATTAGAGCTGTGGGCAGTGCCCAGGGGTGAGGTGTGTGGAAAGGCCCCAGGGCAGTGGTGCTGTGTGTGCAGAGATGGGAAAGGACAGCTGGCAGAATTTATGGCAGGTTTCTGTGCAAGAGCTTTCCGTGCTCTACACTGAGTATTTATTCTGGCAGTAGCTCTAATTGTGCTGTAAACCACCCTGGGTGCTGGTTGCTGTGTGCCCAGGAGTTTGACTAGAAGCCAGCCAACAGTGAGCTCTGTGATAATGGTGCATCATTTCGCCGCAGGAGCCTCATGCCCGTGGGTAGCAACAGCCTTCCTGCTTCCTCCCACGCTCCTCTGAGCAACCCAATCCCATCTCCAGGGTGTCTTCTGGACTATAAACTTGCTGTTGTTTATTATTAGCACACCTTATGAAGTGTGAGGTGTGTATTAGAGATACCTTTCTCTCACATGTTAGAGAATTGATATCAGCCTGTCTCCAACCCAGCTGACCCCATTCCCATGCATTTCTAGGGCAAAGAAGTAGCAGGGAGAACTTGTGCAGAGGGCACCCACCACCAGAGCTCATAATTTCCTCCAGGAAAAGTCTTTCCTTTGCAAAGTCCTGCTCAGCCCTGGGAATCTCCTCATTCTTTCAGTGGAGACCAGTCAGTGTTGGCTTTTGCAGTGCTCTGAGCAGGGGCAGTGGTTTCTTCCAATTTTTCAGTGTTGCAAAGTTTTCTGTATGATCACTGGCATTATTCACGCATAGCTCAGCTCCTCATCCTTAAGTGACTTTGAGACTTCCTTCTATAATCCATCATATCAGCAGCTCTCTTGGCTGGCCTTGCCTTAGTAACAACTGCTTCTTCTTCCAGCAGTTCTCCTGACACCTCTTGTCAGCGGGACAGAAAGCTGAGCTCAGTAAGAGGGGACTAGGTGGAATTCATCCACATTTGGATGGGAAGGGAGGGTGTGTGATGGATAAAGGAGTTATGTAAGAGAGCATCAGAGGAAGCAGCTGAGCTAATTCAAAGAAGCAGCTCTGCCTTGTAATTCCATGTATCACTGTGTGCCATTACCTAGAGCAGAGCCTGTGAGACCAAGGAATACTCGTTCCATCTGAGCTGGCTCTTGTGTGTCTGATTAAAGCCTCTCTGCTTTTTCCAGCCATACACCATCCCACTGGCTGCACAAGCCTGGCAGTTTTGCCACACTGGGCACTTTCCCTGTTTGGCTATTCAACTGCTGTTACTTTCTCTTCTCAGGGCTTCTTTTCCTCTCCAATATCTCACCTAAACTTTTTCTTTCTTAGCTTCAGGCCATTGCTCCCTGGCCTACAATTTTCTGAGACTGTGAATAACTTCCTTCATTTCTGTTATTCCTTTGATATTAAACTGGTCATGTTCACCCTGAGCCATCTCTTTCACTGGACTCTGAATTTGGCTTTCTCAGCCTCTCCATGTGTTATGTTATCTAATCTATATGTCGTGGTCCTCCTTTGCTTTTAGATTCTTTTGAAGTTTGGTTGCAAGAAATACAGAGCATCATGGGTTTAGATGGCTGTTGTTTGTATTGACTTACATGCACTTCCCACAGTTAGCTGTATTTTCTTACCCAGAAGGGCTATTTTTGTTTATATTGGTTTCCTTCATGGAATTATCTCTCTTCTCTCCAAATTTAATTTTGCAAATGAAAATATACAAAATAACTCTCCATTTTGCTGCCAAGGTATCAACAGAAAGCAGTAAAACTGGTTATAAAGGCTCCAAAGTTCAATTTTTGTTTGCTGCAAAAGCTTTGTATGAGTTCAGTGCAGTTTCTGCACAGGTAACAGGGAAGCAGGACTGTCCTCAGGATTATCCTGTGCCATGTGTAAGGATCTCTGCCATTTTGGAAAGTCCCATCACCTACCTGTCCCCACACATTCAGTTTCTCCAGTAACAGAGTTTCCTTTGATTTATCAACAAAATATGAATCTCTGTCCTATGGGAAGTTCTAAGTTTGGGGTATTTTTAAGACTAAAAAAATCTCAGTTTTAAAACTCGTCATGAAGTACAAAATTCTTGGGAAGGAAATTCAGTTTGGTGAAAGCAGAAATGCTCCATCCAGATGATTTTGATCCATCCTGGGTACTGTGATTTGGCTGTACTGATGAATCTCCCCTTGCCTCAGCTCAGCATCCCACAGGAGTTGCCAGTCTCAGCCCACCCTGCCCTGAGCTCTCCCTAGCAGAGCCCAGGGCTCAGCCAGCACCAGCCTCCACCACACTGCACTGCCTCTCTCACCTTGTTGCTTTCCCTAGATAACAAATCTAACACCTGAGAAATGTAAAATGCAAAAAGCCTCAGGAAAAGGTTGTATTCCATCATGGAAAAGTAGATCATGCCTGGGAGTGAGATCTTTGTATGGTGAAAGAATTGCAGCTCCCCAGCACAACAGGGAACTTGAGAAGAAGGAAGAAATTTGAACCTAAATTTGTAAAATGAGGCCATATTAAGATTTCTAACCATGTCAAAGATCTGAATGATGGAAACAGCCTCCTGCACTGTAGCACACTGGCCTCTGTGGATGTGCTCAGGACTAGATTTCTGCACATGAGCCATTGCCTGTGTACAGCCTGGTACCAGTGGTGTCCCTTGTAAAACACAAACCATCAAGTGAGCACTGCTTTTCCAGCTTCTTCCTTGTACACCCCCAGCACTCAGTACCAGTCCCTTGCTTTGCTTCTCCTTTATTCTGTGAAACCATGGGCTCTTCTTGTCCTGGGCTTGTAATGGGTTTGCAACTAGGGGCTCAGCTCTGAAAAACCATGAGAGAAAGAATACCTGTAATAATACTGGTTTTAAAATAACTAATTCTCAGTACTACATTGACTTATTGAAAAAAAACAACCCTCCAATAACTATTAACAGCAATGCACATGAGGACTGCTGACGTAAAAGACAGGACAAACTTTCTAAAATACTTATCTTTGTATTCTATAAATATTTATTTGTAGCAATGCTGCCGATTTCACTGGCACTTCCCCTCACTCTGTGTCAGCACAGCCGTGACAGCTTCACAGGACAATACCAAGTGAACAAGCAACATCTGCAGAGCCCTTGCCTGCCAGAAGAATTGGCCTCTGAATATTTTTTTCTTTTCAGTGGTTGAACCAAAATCAGTAGGGGGAAGAATTGCTTCAGTTGTCCAAAACACAACTCGAGTGTTTCATTTTTATCACTGAAATAGAAATCTTCAAAATTGAAACTAATTTCCAATACAAAAAATTACTTTTTTTCTTGTAAGTGTGAAAACAAAACATTTGGATTTTTTTTAAGTTCAGAATAATGTTTATCATGTTTAATCAGTTGCTACCCTCATAAAAAATCAAGAAACAACAAATAGTTCATAAAACACTTAATAAATGAAAGATCCCAGCAAGCCTCAGCAAGAATTACAATGAAGCAATTGCCTTTTAGACAATCAGTGTTTTTAATGTACACTGAACTGCACTTTGGAAATGGGCTGTTGCATCTGTCTTTTAGTTAATTATTAAATTCAAAATGTTTGAAATATGTGTTGTAGGATGACTTTGTTTTAATTTTCCCAGCAGAGACATTGACAGCTCCTGGATGATACTGCACTGAACTGTCCTCTTTAATGACATTTTCTTTTTAATAATCATTGATCCACGCAAAATTGTCAGTTCCTAAATAGGAGCTCATCACTCACATTGCTTGTGAGAGCTCTGTCAAGGGCTGAGCATGGCACAGAGGATCTCCTGGCATGCAAGTTCACCATATAATCACATGACAGTTAGATATTATTTGAATTCTAATACTTTGTGGCTGCTCTAAATACCACAGTGTATGAAAATACCGTGTCCTTTGTTCATGTATGCTGACAACATTCTGAAAGGGAAGGTAAAATCCTCTGGTGAATCATAAGCAAAATAAACTGATTTGGAAAGCTGTATTTCCTGTCTGTCCCCAAGAACAAGAGCCTCTCATCTCTATCTCCACCCTGTTTGGGCCAAAATATCACCTTTTTCTTAGTTGATTGTTTAAAAGATTGACCATCCCAACCCAGTTGTTCATGCAATAAAAACACAAAGGTTTTTGCCATCCTTCAGCAGATGACAGGGATGGCTTAGCCTGTCTGGGCCCTCAGCACGAGCCCTGGTCCAAACCCCAGGGAACAGGCTGTGCTCTTTGCTGAAGGAGCAGGAGGGCAAAGCAGGGTGACAGGGTGAAACAGGGCAGGGAGAGGCCAAGGAGCACATAGTCCATGGTGAGACACCAATCCATTAACTGGTTTTGCCTCTCCTGGCTTCCTGTCTCTGACATTGCTCCCAGTATATCCCTCCCCAGCCCCCACACTGACTGCCAAATACACTAAATAAAATCAGGCAAAGACAGCAGCCCATGCACCTGCTTAGGCAAGAAAAGAGGGATCTGCGCTGTCCTAGTGGCAAAGGAGTAAAAAGGTGCAAGAGGAAGGTGTAAATTCAAAACGTAGAGCTGAGACTCAAATATAAGAGTGAGAAGCCAGACGAGCTGAAAGGGAAGCTGCATCCATGCCCCAAGGGATTCATGGAGAACAGAAGGCTGCCTGGCTGTTAAAGTGTCCTTTCAAGGACACTGAGGAGGATGGGAACAGTTTACAGCAGCTCCTGGTGGCAGAGACAGGATGAGTCTCCCACAGGCTGGACCTTGAATCAGTCAAAGTATGGCAAAGCCTTGCTTTTCCCTCTCACTGCTCTAGGTCTTGTCCTAGAGTCACCTTGAATGTTATGAAAGCAAACACCTTCTGGAAATGAAATTTGTAACTTGTGGTATAAGAGTACACATGAAGCCCTAAAAAAACACAGACATTTCAAAATCATGTTTTATGGGTCTGGTCCTAAGGAGCAACTGTGGCTTCCAGCTGTAGTACAGAGCCTTGAGAGGCATCATCCTCCTTATAATTTTAAAAAGAAAAGACATCAACAGTTTTGTGACTTCTTCTCTTTATAGGGAGTGCTATGGGGGAAGAGATGGGAACATGTCTCCCTGTCCTCAGAGAATTGCCTGGATTAGGGGAAGGGGAGTCCTTTAGGACCCTCCTAGATACCATTACTACACTTATTCTTTTTTAGTTATTTCCAGCAATTCTCGCAGATTAGTACCCCCTCAGGACAGTTCTGCTCACAGACACATAATGCTCTGTTTTCTGCTCCCCTCAGCATCTCCCCTGAACCAGTATCCTTGGGAAGGAGAAAGGTTTACAGTTCTTTGCCCTTTTTTGTCTTGTAAGCTGTACTCATTCTCTGCTGCTACACAAACAATAAACCAGGCACCCGAGCAGGCACTGTCTCAGTAATATTCCATTTCTCTGTCAGACTTAAGGTCAGGTGATCATTTTGGGTGAGGTATTGTCTGCAAAGACAATGAATGCAAGAAACCATCTTTATCCCAGCAAGGGATAAACTAGATGATCCAAGTGATTTTCTCTGTCACTATCTATGTTTCCACTATGGAATAAACTGCTGGGTGAGGAGAAGGATTTATTGCTTGGATTGTAGTGTATGTAGTATATATGTAGTATACTTCCAAAGAAGCTCAACTCAGGTTATCTCCTCACTGCCTCATAAGGGCAGCATGTGTCCAGCAAAAAAAGGATATTTCCCTGCTGTGCAGAGACAACCTGGAGAGCACAGCACATTCCCCCTGAAGGGTGACACAGATGGCAAGGATTCTTGGTGTGGATGGCTCAGGTCTGGAATATCAGCAGGAACTTGAGGCCAATTTTGGCTTTCTTTGTTTTTCAGGCTGAGACGTATTTCATCCTAGAATGAGTTCTTAGGACTTGTGTTCTGAGAAAGCTCTAGGAATACTGAACTAGGGAGGAGAGTTTTGGGGAAATGCATGGATTACAGCTTTTCCCTTCCCTGGAAGCCTGAACCACATTCACAGCCTGTCCATTACCAGCCTCAGGGCAGGAAGAAATTCGCAATCCTAATGCCAGCAGAAAACTCCTCCATGAAGCAGTCAGCTTTTAAGATCCTATTCATTATATCATAAAGGTCTCACAGGTCAGTCTGTTGTTTTACTTTTTAAATGAGAATGCCATAGTCCAGCTCATAACAACAGTGAGGTACCAGCCCTCAGCCTTGTACATTTGTTTTTCCAGGCAAGTGAAGAAAAAAAACCCCTTTAGTGGGTTCAACAAAGGGAACCAAAGATAATTGTTTATAGTATATAGACATGAAGGTGACTCGTGGATGTTTACACTTCCCAGACTGAGAAATGTTATTCAAGGGAACAGGATGTTTTGAGCCGACAGCATCCTAACTTTTTCTGTGAAATAAAACTCCATAGTATCACAGGGTCAATAGTTTTCTTCTGCTGTTAGTCCCTCAATTCTACTAAGAAATTCTTGAATATTCTTTCCCTGCCTCTTTTCCCTTTTTCATTTTTTGTTTGTTTGTTGTTTGTTTTGCATACCAAATATAGAAATGCCTCTCTTAAAACACTGTAGTCAGTGAGTGTCTGTAGCTGACACTGGATAAAGTTGTCATTATGATTTAGGATTTCACTGATTGTGCTTTATGATTTTTATATTTTGCAAGAGGTTTTTAACTTTCATTTTGTATGCTCATGGAATTGTTTAAAGTGAAGGGGCTTTGCCATACTGAAAGGATATTGAGGAGAGCCTCTTGTTATTACCATGCAAGCCAGACAGTCTGAACAGTCTTCTAGTCAGATGTAAATCCACAATTATAAATCACCATGTGAAGGGGAATAACAATCACTGCATTTTGACCTATCACCACAATACTTCTCATATAAATATACTGACCAGAATAGGAAATTTAGGTGTATTTTTTGTGTCTTTGTGCAGTAAATATCTCTTCGAAGCACCATTTGTGCTAGACATCAAGAGCATCTCTGAATAAGAACTGCTCACAAAGAAGAGATGGTGCCAGCCTTATGCACAGCAAAGGGATTAAAAAAAAAAAAAAACAAAACACAAAAACCCTGCTGGGTGGCAGAACTGCATAGGCCTATAAAATTTTTACAGACTGAGGTGTACAGCATGTGTAGTTGTGTACACGTAATGCTTAAATACTGTCCTCTATTTCAAAGAGAAGGGCTGTCCTGGGAGCTATGGGGCAATCAGAGTTTAGTTCTTACTTTGCCATGGACTTCTGTGGTATTTTCTGCAAGTCATTTAATTTCATTGTGCCTAAGTTTCTTCATCTGTAAAATAAATCCTTCAAACACAATTGGATCAGCTTCATACAGCAAATTACATCTGATGCTGAATCATGTCTTTTATCTCTCTATCTGCCTGCTTATTTTTATTGTGAGCTCCTCAGGGCAAAGACTATCACTTGAAGTCTCATATAATAGAAGTGTCTTTAGCACCACAGATCCCATTCTCGGGGCCTGGAAGCTTAGTGTAATAAAAATAAACAAATGTGATCAGCCATGGGAATTAAAATAAAGCATCCAAACCAAAGAAAATCTATAGTGATGACCTTCTCTCATGAATATACTGGCCCCCAGAACAGACACACTGCTTAGATGCATCCCTGGGCAGATGTAAAACACTTTGTTGTTTGGCCAATTGGATGTGTTAAGGAAAGCTTTCTTGCCTCAGCAGAGCCATGTAAGAATGAAATAAAGACTGTAGTCTAGGAAATGGGGTAGTCAATGTTTCAATGACCTTAACAAGGGTTTGGAAAGGAACATTAATATTCCTGAACTTCTATTTTCATTTGTAGGAGAGGGTTGGCTAGTCTAACATATCTGAGCTGGAGAAAATTTGGGGGGAAAAAGGATTTTCCTGGTGACACAGACACATGGGGGTGGGGTACCTAGAAAAGAGAGCTGAGAACACAAACAGGTCTGCCTGTTTCCAGAGCCAGGGCTACCAGCCAGGTGTTGTGGCATACTCACATAGCATAGAAAGACATTTAAAAAGTTCTTTCTTAGAAGGCAGAAGCTAAAATTTTGTTCTTACTGAAAATGTCATCTCCTGATACAGAATAGAGATACAACCTGAATAGAAACATGACAGGGCTTTGGTCTGCTGAGCAGCTTCAGAGCATGTTTACCATACTTCATCTGGTCAAAAAAATGAAGAATGGCAAAGATGGAAATATTTTTTTAATGCCTAGACTTGCTAGATTTGAACATTATTTGCAAATAAATACAGAGGAGATAATAAGCTTATTAGGTTTTAGAAACACACTTGAAAACTGTGGGAGGAGGTGAGGGGTCATTGAGGTCAGTCCCTTCAGGTTAAGCAGGAGATCTTTGCTCAGACAAAGCTCAGTGTCTCCCATTCAAGTTGGTTGCAAGTGCAGAGCCCAAGGTTGTGTCCTAATGATAAGCTCGTGATACATTGCTCATTATTTTTCATCCATATTAAACTAATTTTGTTCCCAGAAGAGGTCTCTGGGGTCAGCAGACACCCCTGATTCCCGTTCCCTTCAATGGCATTAACACATCTGTGGCAGTGTCTCAGCAATTTTGCTTACTGGGCCCACATTTTCAAGAATATTACTTTCTTCCAGAAAAACATTTCAGTTCGTGCAATCAGTGCTTGTTTCTGTAAATTAAGGAATGAATTGTGCCAAATTGTTCTCCTCTTCTTCTCTCTTCTAGGGCTATTTGCAATGTAGCTTATGCTACTGTCAGTACATGCACTGCATGCTTTACAGGAAAATGAAATCATTACACACAACACAAATTGCTAGACCTCTTTCATAATCACACACTCTTAATTGGCATGTAAGCACCAAGATCCCTGTAATACATGCAGTAAAATGTCTCTGACTCATTTTTTTCTCCCAGGTTGAAAGGTCAATGAGAATATTTTTCTTTAATTTGACAGGCACACAAGAAATAATGCAAGACTCATTTATGGTCAGGTAATGCACAAAGAAATCTATAAATCAAGCTAAGGGGAATATTAGATCATGCTCATATCTGAACCCATCTGGCTTAGTTCACGAAAGAATCAATATGAGGCAGAGAGCTCAGTATTACTCGTGATTTATGCTCTTGCATCTAAGGGGAGAAACATTTGCAATTTTTAAGTCTCTTCATCTGAAACAAAAGGTGAAGAAGAAACTACGGTTGGCTATTACAACAGATGCAATAGGTAAGTGATAGGGTGACAGATTACAGCTGCAGGGGGAAGGCATGGCTCATTCTACTTAATGACTCAGCACATTGGTTTAGTATTTTCATCTTCACATCTCCCCCACCCCCAAATGTATCAGTACAGAGCTACTAAGAAATAAAATTGGCTAGATTTACACAGGTTTGATATTTGTAAATGAATTGCAATTGGTAGTTCACAGGCACAGTACTGTTAGAAAATAGAGCATATTGTAACAGTTTTCTTCACTGTCTTCTTTCAAATACTACTTTCACTAATAAATCCCACACCTAAAAACCTGGCATGGCTAAATATTAATCCTGCCCCATACACCATCGTATACACATAAGCTTTTGATCCTTTTGTGAACACCCAGGATTTACATGAAAGATTTCTACTTCTCCAGTACATCTCTCAACTAAATAAAATCTCCAGTTGGCCTCGAGTTGAGCCTCCCCAAGAGGCAGGGGGAGGAGTGTCAGACGGCGTTGCTGAGTGCTGCGCCAGCGCACGGGGTGGGAGGCAGGGATCTCACAGAGCAATTAGGGTATGAAAAACACACTGCAGTGATGGGTGCCATAAAAGCGTCAGGGGAACCGGGGCAAGTAAAACATCCATTTCAGCCTCAGTGATTTGTTTTACATACGGTGCTAATATCCTTCATACAAATACCAAATGCAGTTTAATTTAAATCTCTGAAGCCATTTAGACTGAAGTGAGAGCCTGACATATTTTTCTCCCACCTAATGTGTACAAGAAGAATCAATAATTTTCCCAGTATCATTTGATAAATTATTACATCAGACATTATTGATCCAGTCAAAGAAGAAAGAGGTCAAAATAATGGAAATCAGTTGGTTTTGATTAGAAATGCTTGGGATATTCATTTGGAAAAGGTTGGTAACTAAAATGGTCTATGGGCTTTATACTTACTGATTTAGTAAATAGAATAAGCCTTGCTGATCCAAAACAAGGTTACTTGTATGGGTGTTTCAGGGGGTTGTGTTGCTGAAAGCCAGTCTATATGTCTTCTGTATGTGTTTAAATTATATTTTAGTTCAGCCCACTGACAGCATTCATTCTAAACCTCTGCTTCTTTCAGCCACAATTTTCTACTGTACTTTGCTGTGGAGAACCCTTAGACTTCATTCTGGTAGTAGGCTTAGTATTCTTCAAGGTGATTATTTTAAAGTTTTTCATATGTTTGTGTCATTATTAGTAATGAATACATTCATTATTTTACACCTCCTTTATAAACACTGGGAAGGATCCAAGAGCCTCCCACGCAAGAGGCAGTTGTGTTGGGGCTGTGTTACTGACTCCTGCTTGGGTAAGTCCTTCTAGCAAAGAATTATACAGTGTTGCACATTTCAGTCCAAAAGATTCCAAATGTTTTCAAAAAAGTAACTGGCAGTTAGCAGAGATCATCCTCCAGCCCTGGAGGCACTGCCTGGCAATGGCCTGGCACTGCAGAGCCCTCGGCACTGCACGAGCAGAGGCTGCCCTATCACTCTCTACACACGAGAGAGAGAAAAGGAGGTCGAAGGGGATTTACCTGGCCGGGACACGGACAGGATACAATATCCACAGCTTTCTCTCCCCTTGTCTTCACGCCACTGGAGTCTCTTCTGCTTTGCGCGTCCCCCTCGTCTTTGTTCCCTCGCTAGCTTTGCTGTCCGGGCACTATTCCTCTACCTGGGGTTCAGTTTCCTTTTTGCAATCTCAGCCTTCCACTTCCATGCTTTTGCTGTTATCGTGGTCGGCAGCTGCCTGTTCTCCACGAGACTCCTGCAGCAAACACCCCGAGCCGCAGCCCTGTCTGCCTGCCCACGGCCCCGGCTCTCCGGCAGCGCCCTCAGGAGCTCCGGCCGCGCCCTGCCCGGCCCGTGCGGCTCTGCGCGGCCTGGCCCTCCCTGCACGGGCCGGCCTGTGCCGCTACCCCTGCCCAGCCTGTCCGTCCCTGCCCGACCCGTACCGCGGCCCCTGTCCGTCCCTGTAGGGCCCATGCTGCTGCCCCTGCCCGGCCCGTGCCTCCCTGCCCGACTCATGCTGCTCCCCTGCCCGGTCTGTCCCTCCCTGCCGGGCCCGTACCGCGGCCCCTGCCGGGCCCGTGCCGCCCTGCCCCTACCTGAGGCCTCGGCAGAGGGTGACTGGAAACAGGCTGCAGAAAAGACAAGGAATCAGCTCACCGCACCTCTCACAAGGACTTTGGATGCTCTCGGTAAGAGCAATACCTGCCAGCTGCTTGTAAGGAGGCAGTGGACCTGAATGTGTTTCACCTGCTCTCTCACAGGTGGCATTTTGCTGGTGCCCATCGGAGCAGGCCAGAGCACTGCCTCTGGGAAGGGCGATTTAACTGAGCGTACAATACAAGTATTATTACCATAGCCCTGAATTGCAAAAGAGAGTCAGAGCTCTGCTACGGCTCTGGGATGCGGGGGTTGGTCACATCCCATCCGCTTCAAACGTCCTTTAGCACAGGAAATGTGTATGTGCAGATATGGCTCACTGAAAGTTAAAAATTTTTATCCTATCTTCTTTCCTCACTTGGAATTACTCCAAAATTTCTCTTGAGCATGAGAAACTAAATATGCTTTCCTTAAGGTCTTAAGAAATTCCTCGCTGTGGTTCTGGTGTAATAAATACCAAGTGACATTTGAGTTGACTGTAGTTGCAAAGCCTGGGCCACACAGGACAGCAGTACAGTGTGAAAAATTAAAACATCCGTAGGTACTGCTTATTTACTGCAAGTAGAAGGAGATCCTGAAAAAGAATTCTATATTTCATCCCAATCATCCTTCAGCGTGGCCGATGCCTAAGGACATGTGTGTTTTCCCTTGCCAGCAGCACATCCAGCACATCCTACAGCAGCTGCGTAGGAGTTTTATAACCAGCGTGACAAAAGTCATCTCCCAGACAGGTAGAAAATGATACAAGCTCCATGGCACGTGACTGGATTGATCATACCTGCTCTGCACCCATTTGAAGGTACAATAGCAGGGCACAGCGAGTTATACTGGCTAACTCAGTGTAGCAGCATCACAGCCTCTCTACTGAGGCATACTTATGAATCTCCTTTAGACAGTACAATGCAACTTTTCCTTCTGGATAAGATCAATTATTTTTGTTACCTGCTCTGTAATAAGACACCTGGACCATCATTATCTCAGACCAACTTTATAGGCTCTTTTGCCCATCCAAATTGTTTCATCCTCGACCTCACCAGAGTGAGCAGCATTAGAATGAGAAGAGCTGGCTGGGGTGAAATGGAAGAGAAACACTAATTCCCAGTTCCTGTACAGGCTGCAAGATGAAGCAGAGTCTTCTGAGTTATAGCAATGGGATAAGGCAAAGCTTTCTGGTCCTTTCTAAACAGCCCAGATTTCCCTGAGCTGAGGCCAGGCTGTAAAGTATAAGACAGAGAGTGCTAAAGGGCCATTGCTAAACATTTTCTTTGCTTTCCAGGCACTGAGTTCAGCTCTGGACATTTACATGCAGTAGTGGTTTAGGATTAGATTAAGAAGTACTTCATGCCTGGGATTACACCCAAATCCAGGGAAGTCATTTCAGATCTCTGAGGAGCAGTCAGCCTAAAGCAGAAAGGCAGCTGTCCTGTGCATGGTGAGGTGCCCAGCACTGAGCTCTTAACAAGGCACCAGAGAGTCATTTGGTGTCCCTCACCTGAATAGAGAGATGATTTCCCCAGCGGAGAGCCTGGTATTTGTACTACAGTCAGGTCATAATGTTTGTATCTCTGTTAAAATGGCATATTACTCCCAATGCTGGTATCTTTCTGGCCACAGAGGCTGAAGTAGTATTTCTTGTTCATACTTTATGCAGGTTTTTTTTTTTTCCTGTAAAGCTTCAGTTTATTGTTTCTTATTCAGAAACTCTGAGCTATGTAAATAAAACGTGTGACTTTTGCCTTTCCAGGGGCTGGAGCTAGGTTAATGCAGAGCAGTGCCAAGGAGCAAACAGGGTTAGAGCATGTTTTAAATTGCCATTCTCTTGCTTGTAATTTATTCTTCCTATCTCTAGCATTCCTCTGCAGAGATATTTATAAAAATAGGTGTTCCATGCACTGTATATCACAGGTTTATTTAGGATTGTTGTTGAAGATTTACACTGCTCAAAAGAGCAGTCATAGCAGATAATTCCATTTGCAAGCTTCAACAAAGTGTTCTGGGGAAAGTGCTGTTATCACCGTGAAGAATTTTAATGATGGCAGGCTTTACAGACGACTTCTTTGGCAAACAAGGCTGCAGCAAGATAACTCAGCAAGTTCCTTTGCCAGTGGTGGTTTTGTATTTTTGCTGCTGCCTGTTAAACACAACTTACATCCACCTCCCAACCCTTTTCAGAAGTTTCAGCACCATGTCTACCCTGCAGTGCTAACCTTCCTAAACATAAAACGCCTCTCAGGATCTCACCCAAAAGGGTTGCTGGGAACCTCACAGACCAGCCACTGCTTCTTCTGTTATAAAACTTCTCATTAAATTAATGGGTTTTGGCTTTGCCATTGCAATAAGAACAATAATAATTTTACCAATAACCTAATATGATTCAATGTGAATCAGGAGAAGCTGGGTTAAGATACCTCTTACTTTCTGGGAGATTCCTCATTAATTCACATCTTGCTAACCACGAGTTTCACTATTGCAATAAAGTAATACTGTGTTTTAGTAATCCATTACCAACTACTGGAGAGAGTGAGGAAGAGAGGAGTTTGCAAGTTGGTAACACCTTTCACCTCATAGCCCTCACTGACTGGAGAACCTCCCTACACATTTATACCTGCAGGGACATTCCAGAGGGATGCCAGTGATATTCTTGCTGTGTATTTCATGTCATATATAATTATTATGTGTCACCTATTGCTCATAATATGTAATGATAATACAGTGCTATATATTGCAGTTTTCCAGCTTAGATTCCCTTCCCTACAGACAAGCTGCTTGTCTGTGTCACAGCCTTGGTAAGCGCTGAGAAGCTGCTGCCTTGGTCACCTCAGGTCCCAGTGCTGCAGGCCATGCCACTGCTGCAAGGGGAAGAGGGATTCAGTGTCTGTGGCCTTCCTTTCACAACTGTTCACTGTGTTCTGGAAAAGGGAATTTTTGCTGCTCCTTCTCATATTGTTCCTTTTCAGCAAAACCATCAGATTTTGGTGTTGTCAGTCTGGCATCCCCTCATTAGCACTAGAAAAGCTCATCAGTGTAATTCTGTGTATATTGCACTGGAAATCTTGCAAGATGCCACAGAACTCCCCTGTGATTTTTTTTTTCTTTCTCTCATTGCTTTTATGTTGTCAGCTAGAACAAAAGAAGTTTCAGTTAATTATCTGTGTATTTGCTGAAACCACTAACCTACATCCCAGCTAGCACAAAACAGTTGCTTGACTGAAGTTCTTGGCAGAGTTAAACACCTTCTGGTGGTAAGTTTAAAAACATCTATTCCTATTTTCCAATTTGCATATTCAATTTTTTCTTATACAAAAATAAACATTCCACTTTTTTCAGTATTCTCCAGTACCTAAGGAAAAGGAGGATGATTCAGTAGCTGGAAAACTAACCTGAACTGTGGAAGGTCCAAACTCATCCTCTTTTTGTCCACAAATTTCCCACTTCTGTAGGCAAGTTCTTCAGTTTCCTCTGCCACAGCTTTACCTTTGTAAAAGGCAAGCAACAGCATTGTTTTCACAACTACAGATTGTGAAAATCTCAGCTATTACAGTGACAGGAACGGTGCAGGTGTTAAAGAGATAAACTGTACTCTAAGAACGGAACACGGAGGCATTTAATCTGGTTTGGTGCTTTGAAAATATATTTATCTCCATGAATATGACTTTCTTTCAGTGCCATGCTGTTTTGATGCACTGTTCCTTAGCTGAATCCGTTTCCTCAGCTCCCTTCACTACCCAAAGTGTAGTGAGAAGACAGCTCAAAGACACTATGCCAATGTAATGCAGCACACAGGGTGAGGTGGCTCCAAGTATTAACTTCTTGAGTTGAACCACTGCCAAACGGCAAATCGTAGCCCTAGATTTGCAGGAATCATTTCTTTTGCACAGTAGCATGTGACATAGCTGGAACTCAATTAATGTTTCCACTGGTTTTCATAGATCTGTGCCCTTGCATACAGGCCATATCCAGACAGATCACGTGCAAAGTCACAGCCACCTCACTGACAGACACAAACTGAATGTCACCATCTATGCACCCACCATATTTTCCTCACCCTTGATGGCAATTAAATATGATTTTTTTCTCCTCTTGGGGAAAAATTAAACAGCTGCAAGATGTGGAGATTTTATCATGTATGTGGAGGGAGAGGGTTAAGAAGTCTCTCTTTTGGTAGATAATTGCTTAGTTTAATGAGGAAGTTTTGTAGTATTTTTAACCATTGCTTCTGAGCCTTGTTTAATTATTTGCATATGGCATCATCAAGTTAAAAAGAGTGTACACATTCAGCACTTCTTCTCAGTCTTGTATTAGCCATTAATGAAAGAAGCTGAGGATAGGTTTCTTGCTAATGATGATGGAAAATTAGTTTCAAAACCCCAGAGGTGACTTGCAAGATACACCAATGATAAATACGAGTCCAAGGAGAGAAATTCAGCACAAAATATTGCCTAGGCTCTTTTGGACTGTTTCTCCAAGAGATCCTTTTCCCATTTAATTTTGTAGTTATGAGGGAGAATGGCAAAGAGTAAACACAGAAGGTTCTCAGAGATTGCAAGCCTGCAATACTCCCAGCAAGGCAGGGAGGCTGGTAAACAGCGCAGGCGAGACAGCGAATGCCAGCATGGCATATCCAGTAAAGGTTACACGCCTGGAGACCCACAGCAAAAGACAGATTCATGACTTTTTTTTAAGTCTTGAGCTAGCGAAAAGTTGAGTGTCTGGAGAGGAGCAGTGCTTTATGCATTAGTCATAACATTTTGAAGGGCAGCAAATCCACAGGCAGGAGCACAAGAAAACAGTTGCTAGTCCTTTTCCTCTCATTCTGCCAGGTGCAGCCTCCGGTTATTCCCAGGCACCTCAGCCAGACAACAAGGACCCAGATCACAGAGCACCATGCTCTAGTTGCACTCTGTGCTACCCTATGCTTCAGCATCTCATTTGCAATCTCGTGTATTCTCTGATAAGGCTGTTTGAGCTGTTTTAAGTGTGAGGGGAAGAGACAGTGTTGATCATTAAGAGTGACTGGTTCAGTCAGTGGTGAGCAGTGTGTAATACAAACCTACATTTAGCAGTAAGGGATCTGTTTGCCCAACTTCATGTTTTCCTGCAGCTAAATTGGGGAGAGCTGCAGGAGGGAGGGTCAGGTGATGCACTGACATGGCTCAACCATTTCAACACATCAGATAGGTCTTCAGTTTGGGGAGTTGTTTATTTTCCTGAACAATAGACTCCTAATTTTTTGTTTGAGGACCTGCATTGCTCTACAGATAAATAAGTGTATGGTAATAAGGCTGCTTTTTTTAGGTAATTTTCAGAACAGTTTAGATATAGCCCATATACACAATCAGCTTGAGAATTCCTCCACCACACAGCTGCTGCTCACTGCCTACACTTGCTGTTTGCATTGTCTCCTATGTCCCCTGGGTTATTCCTTTAATGGCTTTGACATTAAACACCTGAACAATTGCTCAATATACAGAATAGGAAAAAAGAGGTGAGGCAAGATGGATAAAAAATAAAAGAAGGTGACAAAGAAGGTAGCACTAATGGTTCAAACCAAAGTAGCTGTTTTTATGTTTGAGCAGGTCCTTGAAACACAAATGCATCACAACCAATAGCCATAAGATGCAGTTTGCTTATGTTAGTCTCAGTGTGCTCAATTCACTTTGTTTTACTGATGTCCAGTATTTTGCACATAATTGTGATTTTGTAGTTACAGTTTAGTGATGTGGGAAGGAGGCTCTAAAGTGTTTTTGTTACATAGTGTGTGCTGGAAGTGTGTTTAAGCCAGAACTAAGGGTTTGAAGAGGTCTCAGGTCCTCCTTGTTTTGCAGTCAACATTTAGCAATAATACAGTCATGGTGCTACTTTAAAAGGGTGCAAAATTCACCTGTAGGAACAATCAATAAAATATATTAATGATTTGGAAGAAAAAGTAATGGACTGGAAGCTGGGAAAAGCCAGAATAAAATCTATAGTGCACTTAACATCCCTGTTACACCTGAGTGTTTTGGGGATCTGACACTGGTCCAGCCACTCTCAGGCACACACAGCAAAACAGTATTTGGGCAAAGCTGTCATTTTCCCTGTGGTGCATGTACATAAACTCTAGTCACTGTTAGCCCTGAAGAGGGCTGCAGAGCTGCAACATTGCTATCTGGAACCACAGGAGTTCCTCTGCTGGCTTCTGCAGTTTGTTAAGCTAAACTTTTACAGTAAGATGTGACACCCAGAGCAGCACAGTAAAAATTTGTTCTAACCACAGCTTAGTGCTAGTGATCAACCCACACACTGCTAATTGCAAGTGGGGTAGAAATAATGTGCAGCCTGACTTGACTTTTTAAAAGTGTATTTTCCTCAAATCCTACACTGTTTTTCCTCTATCAGAGTCACACAACCATGGAGTGTCATCTGATGAGGCAGCAGAACATAAAAGGCATAAATTTCAGGCTCTGGATGTTTTCATCTTGCCAGGATGAGTAGAGGCATCAGTCTGAAAAGAAAGTTACTAAGGAGACAGAAGTTGCTTTCAGTGAACTTGAGCAAAACCAGGCCAGTGAGAGGACTTCCTTGGGAAATACACCCCAGAGAAGCTCAGCTGTGTTGTTCTCAGCAGCCCATCCCTCGGTGTGAGCAGAGCCCATGCCCAAGTGCCGACACGCTCGCTCCTCTTTAAACCAAACCACGTTGTCAGGCAGTGCAGAACTGGCCCTGTCACCACTCTTGCTGAGATTGCAAGGCACAAAATCTGGTGTGTATCTTAACTTGGTCTAGCTAAAAGGTATGGAGTGACTGGGCAGGATCTGGATCAAACTAAGGGAAATTTAAGGAAGGATAATCTTCCTTCTTAAAACCCAGACTTCTCTCTACTGAGAGGTTTTATGGTGTGCAATTAGTGGGGCAACATGGTACAGCTCCAAGTTTTTTCCTGGAGGCTGGAGGCTGGAGCCCTTAAGAATCTCTTGTAGCAATACATTTTGGTGTCCTTAAGACTGTTTTGTATCAATATATTTACCATGCAACATGTGTGTATTATGAAATTATAGTAATATTCAAAAAATTAGTTTTGGCAATATAGGACACAGAATTTATCTTTGTCAAGAAAAGCATCCCTTATATCACAAAATTATGACCAAACAATACATTTTCATAAAGGTATCTTTTTGTTAAAAAGCCATTTTGGCTAAGAAAATTGACTTGCTCTAATCAAAACCACAACAATATAAAAGACCACAATATAAAATAACAGAGAGGTGACTATACTTTTGTGGGCATCTGAGCATAAAATGGTGAAACAAGATTACCTCTCAAATGAAGGAACTCAAGGGCACTTTCTGTCACCTACCTACTGCTCTGCCTATAGAAGGGAGAAATCACACTAGAGAGCACCTGAGTCAGGTAAAGAAAAATCAGTGGCATTTCATTTTTCTGTTTTACTGATTTCAAGTGTTCAAAATTCCTTAATGACACTCTCCAAAATAATGAGGTTTAAAAATAGTAAATGTCATAAATCCTTTCTGGTTTTTATTCCATAATCAAAGTAATTACAACACTATTTAAGGTTAAGTGCCTTATTATTAATCTTTCATTACCTGTGATTGAATTAAGGGCCAGCAGCATTCAAACCTAGGCACTTACTAGCTGGCTACTACCTCTTAATACAAGTAGCACAACTCTGTCATCTCCAGGGACTCTAGCAAAACATTAGCTTTTGTAACATGACTGGAAAGGTACCAAGTTTGGGTTATTTTCAGTCTGTGGGAGTAAGTTCCAGAAAAAGAGCTGGTTGGGGAATTCTCCAGCAGAAGGTTTTTCAGCAAGAAAATGCCCTTTTCGCACAACCGATGTTTTCTATCTGGAAAAAGAAAATTTTTAGAAATACATTTTTCCCTGGGAGAATCAAAACAAAGGCTGGCCCAGCTGCTGCCTGCTACACGCTCCCCAGTTCCACTTTGTGCAAGAAGTGAGTTTAACAGCTGCTTCCCAGGCAGGCTGCTGGAGGTGAACAGTCCCCAGCTCTCTATCCTCCTGGCATGTGCCAGCTGCAAAGGGAGAGTAGCAGAACAAAGTGGGGAGGATTGGAGCTCTCCACATTCCTGGTGAACCTTTGCCAGTTCTCAGGCTTGCTGCACAGCTCTCCAACACAAAGAAAACACTACTTCAGGGCCCAAGAAATTAAATTTTTCTGAAAATCCATTTCTACAAAAATGTCACTTTGACATTTTGTCCCGGTTCAATACACCTGTTTTCCCTGGGGAACAGAGTTTCTGTTTTCGAGATGATTCTGCTCACGCATCGCAGGCTCTCGGGGGGCCCCCCTGCCACCACTCCTGTGGGTGTAACAAGGACACAGTGGCTGAGTGACCCTGCTGGCCACAGCCACGGCCATGGGGAAGGGCTGTCCTAGAGGTGCTGGGGTACCTGAGTAAGCAATTAACAAACCAGCCTTGAAATTCGAGCTGAGATCAGAAGAAAAGCTCAAATCCCTCTATCGCCAGAGCTATGAAATGTTTATTCCAACCACAGCATAGAAACATGGGTTTAATGGCACTTAAATTTATTGGTGTCTTACAGCATCCTAGGACATGAATATATTCATCTCTTTGCTTAGTCGCAGGAAATTGCAGTGATGGATTGACATCATTTTGTAATTGCATGCGATGCACAACCAAAACAGAGCTCAGGCAGTGAGCTGCATTCTATAAATGCTCACTATTTGTTCATAATGAAAGTTCAGCTAGCTTGATGTAAGAACTGCATATATAGGATCAAATATTAATTTATTATGCTTCAGTTGAGATTTTTAAGGTAGTCTGATTTTCCTTGAATGCATGTGTTTATCATTATCAGCCTGAACACAACTAGCACTCTTCAAGATTTCTTGCTGAAAAGAAATTGAGCGTGCAAATACTCTTTCATCATAATCACACTGACTCTGCAGGGTAATTCATAAAACAGCCAAAAATATATTGAAATTCGATATTATTTTAGTCCAAATCAATATTAATAATTGTTTGTATTTTAAAGTGAAATTTACAGTTGAAAAATGTACAGCGATCAGCCCATAGTTGCTAACACATCAAATTTTCCTATTAAACTTAAAGGCACAGTAATTTTACTTCAAAATGTTTCTTATAAGGCAAGAGAAGGCATTGATCTGTGAAAACAGGTATCTATTATTTATATGAACAACATTAGAACAGATTTTAATTATAAATGAGCTGAAAGGTCAGTAACTATTTGATTTTGATTTTGATTTTAAATTTGGATATCTTAATAAAAATATTTCTGTGGGACGGCTCACAGTGGACAGTGCACAGAAGGATTAGGCACAAAACAATCTACAGTCAAACCCCAATACTATTGGTACCTTTTACAGAACCATTTAATGTGAGTGATTACAGTAAACTAATAGTAATTTCTTTGATCTTCAGTCATAGAATCATAGAACAGTTTGGAAGGGACTTTAAAGATCATCCAGTTCCAAGCAGATTTCAGTCTGGTTACTTCCAGGTTCTATTGTGTGTGAATGCATCGATTTCAGTACCAAATGCAGATAAGTTGAGTTTGCAGTGATGTCTGAGCCCTCAGCCAGAACTTGATCAGTGTCAGTCCCCAGGAGAGATGGCACAGGGACGGGGTGAATAACCCTGTGTAGCACAGGGCTGCCCACACCAAGCAGGAAAAGATCCCTGGTTTGTATTAGATTCACTGCTTGTTGGGGCTTGTGTTGTCTGGGCCCAACGCACCAACATTCTGGTGTCTCAGCAGTACAGCCAGAGCATTGGTGCTGGGAAGAGGAATGCCAGAATGCCTTTTTTCCCTCCCTAGGAGGAGTCCTCTGTGTCACAAATACTTTGACAGTTTTTCCATTTCCTGGAGCAGGCACTATTCTGCCTGTCCACATCACAGCAAAAAGAGGGAGGAAAGGACTGAAGTTTTTAGGCCATGTCTACCTTCTCCTCACTGAATGCAGAAGCTGAGAAGGGATGGAGTTACAAACCAAGCCTGATGTCAAGTGTGTGGAGTCAATAGGGTCTGTCCATTCCTGCAGAGCATCAATGGAACAGCAGGAAGTTTGCTGGTGACATTCAGTGATCTCTGATATTTGCAGCACATGGGATTGCCTAGCAGCTACTCGCCTTATCTGTTCCTGTTACAAATCACACAAAACCTGCTTAAAAATAACTGAATAACAGCAAATCAGATAGTAATGTTCTCCCACTGTACCAGATTACAGAACTGATTTTAAAGAGTGCCTACTCAGGATTCTCATTACAGCTCAATATCAAAAATTGCATTCTGTTTAAAAGGCTGAGTAGTTGCCCTGATATCCTTGTGTTTCCTCTGACTGCTCTAGGTGTGGAGTGTCTGAAATTCTGGTGCAGAGTAGCTTGCAGAAAAGGAAGAACTAGAGGTGTGTCACATGCAGGAGTCCAAGTTCCTTGTGCAGTGACCATCATGCTGGTGTCTCCCCCCTGCCTAAACGGGACCTACAGACAAGCTTGCAGCTCCTTTCTCACCCAGCCAGGCTTACACTTGGTGCAGCCACCTCCTAAGGGAGCAGCCCAATTTCTGAGCACAGCCTGTGTCTGTCTGCTCCGAGGCTCTGTCGGCAGCTGTGCTCTCATTTTGTTCAAAGCGTGGCTGTGCTGAAGTTGCAGGTGGGATTCCACTCCTTCCCCAAAGCCTCTTTGGCAAAAAGCAAAACTTTTGGAAGTGAGGGGGTGTAAGGGTAGAGCAAATGTTCACTGCCCTGTGTAAGCAGTGCTCCAGTATAACACCAGTAAACATTCCCTCACTGCCTTGCACTGGCACTCTACCCCAAATGTTACAGCTCTGCCTCTCTGCAGCCCTACCAGCTTCCACATGCACCTGCCCTCACTCCCCATCACACAGAACCATTTCACTCCTTACAATGATGGAAAAGTTTCCAAATCCTTCTCTTCCCTCTTACACACCTGGGAGATCTTGACGTTTGCAGGTTTTCTCTTGATCCCACAAGGCATGTGAGCAGGATGGTCTCAGTCTGGGCCAGCCCAGGTAGATGGTGGCATGTCACAGCTATGCCTCTGAACACCCAGCCAGCTACCCCTCCAGCACTCAGTGCAGCTTCCCTTTATATGCTGCAGTAACACAATGACTGAATAAAAATAAAAATTCTATTTCCTCTTGTTTAGAAATTGCACTCAAAATAAAATGCAAATATTTGTTTCAGTTTGCTTTATTCTAGGGTAAAAGTTTCGGTTGGAATCAAAATATAAAAGGCATTTTAAAGACAAAAAAAGCCAGGTTCCCAAGTAG
This sequence comes from Phylloscopus whistleri, assembly GCA_017589585.1. NCBI lineage: Eukaryota > Metazoa > Chordata > Aves > Passeriformes > Phylloscopidae > Phylloscopus > Phylloscopus whistleri. Next base: position 520,204 of record JADMLD010000926.1, read on the forward strand.
ATCTAGTTGTAGAATATGTCCTCTCAACTGACTGTTTTGTTTTAACTGCCCAAATCAAGAACAAGAGAAAGTATCTCAGCTCTGACATACAGGCATAGTCTAAGTGAAAAAGCACTTTGACTAAACAGATCTTTGATTAGGGAGAAAGCAAATTTCAATAATAAACTAATTACTCATCATGGCTAGAAGGATTAAGAATCAGTATTAGCTGAGAACAGTCAAATGTACACCATTACAGAAGGTGCTAGAGTCAATAAAGGAACCCTCTCCACAGCCACAGCAAAATATGCCATTTCAAAGTTAGGAGGCCTATTTTGTTCTTCCTGTCGAAGAACATCACCAAGAACCCACACAGTGTGAGTCAGGAGCTTGTTTTCCTTCTTCTTTTGCAGAATTTTTTGTGTATTTTGTTTCCTCAAGTGTGCAATTAAAACCACCCTCACTGGTGACAAAGGTTTTTAATTTCTGGGTTACAGGGACCATTTCACAGTTTTCACTTCTTTTTTTGCTTGCTTACGACTCCCAGACACAGATTCTCTGCTTCAGATATTTTTGTCCCTTAGAAAAAGGAAATACCATTGAGGAATCATGAACCTCTACACTGTACTAAATGGACTGTATTACATATGGCACAGTTAAGCCATAATGTTGAGGGAGAGGGCCCCACACATATATATATGTAAAGCCACTCAAAATTACTGCTGTTTAAAATCTCATGATATCAAGAGTTGTGGCATGGGAATAAAACTTTTACCCAGTATCTACTGACAATACAAACATGCTAACTTTTTATACACACATACACGTATATACATATATATCAGCTGCTCATAAAATATTTAAGCTTTGTCATCTTTTCCTCCTTATCATAACACACCTAAAACTGCAAAGAAAAATTAATTTATAAAGGAAAACTTCAAATTTACATTTGCTTCATACTGACATAAAGGAGGAAGGATGTCTGGCGTAATCACTTGTTTGGTACCCCTGGAAATGCAGCTTATTCCAGGTGCATTGTAACTTCTGGAAGATGGCATTTTCATTGGAAATACCCAGGAAACCTATGGAATAGACAAATGAAGCAAGACAACTGAAGAAGAGTAAAACATCATATAACATGACAGGGCAATAATCTAAAAAACCCTTTGAAGATGTGAGAGTTACTTTAAATAGAAGGGACATTGAGGCAAGTGGAGGGAAGGGGAGCATTTCAAACTGGGCTGTAATGAGATCCAAGTGGGCAGCTGAATGACTTTTCTGCTGTATTTTACAAGAATTCAGTGTTCTCCACCCAGCATATTTCTATATGTAATACTGGATGTGGATAACATGCCCATAAATCCTGCTGCCAGGCAGTGCCTGGAAAAGTTGGGCTGCTGTGCAAATTGTGTCTTCCCCTCCAGTGTGGAAAAAGGCTGGACAAATTCATTATTGACCCTCACTGTTTACACTGTCACTGTGCAGTTCCTGTGAGATGCTAATTTGAAACACAGTAAAAAAACTTTTTTCATTTCAAAGGCAAAGTGCTTTTGAGATCATGTTTTAGTTTAGGAATAGAAGTATAAACCCTGGGGGATCTTGGAGAGGTGTGTAGACTTGTTAAGGCCCTGCTGCAGTACTGAGGAGATTAGTAACACATGAGGCCTGCTACAATTTGCACCCAGAAAGATAGGAAAGAAATCTTCTTGACTTTGAAAGGATTATTTTGGTTGTTTACTGAGTGCTGTCCCTTTTGGTCTTAAACTGTAGATGAAAGTGGAGACCAGAAATGCCCGCTTCCTATTGCAGCATGTGATGGAAGTGAGAGGAGCAGCTTTAGCAGATTTGCCAGGGGTTTTGGAATGGGTAAAAGGGGTCATAATTACCACTCTTGACTTCAGCCACATAAAACAGTAACACAGCTTTCTGCAATTATGCTGAAATTCAGGCTTTGGCACATTATATGGCTTTAATATCCCTTCTAGCACCGTGTGGGTCCGAAGGACAACACTGGTGTATGTAGGAGAGTAGAACTGGACCCACTAATACCTGACAAAACAAGTTTCCACCAGAGTAAGGGAAAGCCTCTAACCCTCCTTTTTGCACTCTTTTGGGTAAATGGATTGATGTATAGGTGAGCAAAAGAGGCTCTTGTAATTTTCAGGAATCCCTTCCTCTCAAGAATTCCCCATTTTGCATAATTGGAAGAGATGGTGAAAGCCAAGATGTGTAATGACACCAGTGACTGGAGAATAGAGCTGTTAATAGGCAATAAGTTCTGCCTAATTTGCTGCTGCACTGCTGGTGTGCACTGGAGGCAGGTAGCAGAGGTGGCCAGCTCAGCATGTGCATTTAGGATCACTGGGATGCAGGAGAGGCTATTTAGGCAGCAGAGGGAGGAAGTGTCAGCTCCTTGGGCTGAATTGCACTCAGTAGGTGCAATTCACCCGAGTGCCAGTTCCTGCCTGCAGGTGGTTCCTGGGAAAATGGAGAGTGTAAAGTAGCACTGCACTAAGTCACACAAGGCAGGTGTGCATTCCCTTCCTGCATTCCAGCTGCTGAACTGCTCTGTGCACCTGGCAGTGCTCAGGAGATACCCACTGGAGCCACCTGAGCAAGGGTTCTTCATGGTCCTGAGGACACCAGGCTGAGCCACCCCTCTCCACTCAAGTATTTCACTTCAAATTTAAAAGGATTTCAGAGCTGGAGAAACCCTTAACTTCTCTGTTGATTTCATTGAAGTAGGTTTACTTCCTTTCCCCATAGGAAGGGTAAATAGGAATCCAGATCTTTTCAGAACAGAGTTTTGGGGATGTTTCAGGAGCAGGATATTTTGCACAGTTTCAACTTTAAAGTTAGTATTTCACCTTCATCCAAAATGCTTCTTTTCTATTATTACGCAAAGAAGAACATGATTATGTATGAAGTTGATAAAAACCAGACAAAATATTTTGATTTGAAATACCATCTGGAAACAAATTTTTCCTTTCCAAATCTCAGGGAAAATCGAAGTTTTCGTTCTATTGATACGTGAGCCTGAACATAGTGATAGAAAATACAGCACCCAAAGATGAACATTTGATGAATGGAAGCAGCCACAGGATTAATAGTTTCCTACTTCTTTCTATGCTAAAGAAGCTGGAGGATTTGGGGCATAATGCTTAGGATTCATTTGCATTTCCTATCTCCAAGAAGTGCTGACAGATACAGAATAATATGACTTCTAGTATCTCCATGTCTGCTTTCATAAAACTCCTATAAAAAGTTTGTTTTGCTGGTGAATATGAATGATGTTTATAAATCAAATCTTTGCTTCTATAAATGTTACAACAAGCCTGATCTAGAAGTCAGGGGTACAACAGACTGGACACTTGAGTGATGGGAGAACTCAGTGCCCTGTCTTTGAAGGCCTTTGTCTCTGTAAGTGCTTTGAAGCAAGGAAACACATGCTTGGCTAGGCTGCAGAGTGAGAAGTGGCTGTTGTTCACACACCTCCTAGAAACAGCTAATGGGTCTGGAAGAGATCACTTCAGTAATAACAGTAAATTTTTTCCTCTGTTCTTACAGTAATAATATTCCCTTTTTCTTAATTCAGCTATTTGCTCAGTATCACTATCCCAGTCTCTAACTATATTATTATAGTTGATTATCTTAATAATGCAGAAAGTAAGTGCTTCATTATAGTGCCTTCTCAGGACACCCAAAACAAAATCCAATAGAAGAAAAAACCCAACACATCTCCCTGTTAAATTTCCCCAGATCAACTACAGGAGTGCTGAAATTTAGCACGTAGTTTTTATTGCTGTCAGGCAAATCTTGATTTAGAAAACATTTCTACATTAAAAAGTGTCTCTCTCTGAACTGGCAATCCTACCAGTGTGTGCTTTCGCTGGGGACAGGCCATCAAGGGTAAGACACTGCTCAGGCTGTGCCTGTGCACTGCCACATTTCTCTGTACACAGAACCTGGACAGACCAGAGCCACAGGAGTGCCCAAACTGGTCCCTGCTGCTCAGCACCTGGTGGTCCAACAGCACACAGGCTGCTGATTCCTGATCCCTGATTCCAAAAGACACCTGTATCCTGCTGCTCCTTTGAGCAAACTGTGGGCCCTTGCTCTGCTCTGAGGCACCAGCCTGCTCTCAGCTACAGGAGGAGCAGCTAAACCTCACACAGCATGAGAAATGAAGTTTACCATTTATATGTGCACCAGGCATTTACACTCACTCACAGGTGATTTGTAACTGTCCGATTTAGCCATAAGTAGTTTAGCAATTTACAAAGAGTTTGGGTGTTTTGTTGACTTGCTGATGTATATGGCAACAATATATAATGCTGATGCTGGCATCAGTCTGTGTTCCCTTGATTCACTGGCAGCTGCCTTGGCACCTTGCAGTGGAACCTCAGGAAGGGAGTCTACAGGTGCCCTGCACCTTTATAGTCTCTGGCACACCTTGATCCTTCCCCTGGTTCCACAGAGGAAGAACTCTCTTTTGCTCTCCTCTTGGCACAGTGCCTTTTGTCTTCAGCCTAATTTAGCTGGTCACCAGCCCTGCAGTGGAGTGACAGCACACCAGCACCAATTACAAAGAGGGCCAGGCAGCTTGGGTTCTGCAGGGTGGCTGCAGGTGAGCAGCCAGAGAGAAATGAGGGGCTGTAGCAGCCTTGGACCCTCTGTCCCTCCTGCTCTCTGCAAGCAGCCAAGCTCTTGGTAAGTGCTGTGAAGCTGCATACCCTGGTATGATGTTCTTCTAAGACAGTCTGAGATGTGCTGTGCTCATACTGACCTCAGCTGAAGATAACTAGCCTTTTCCTAGGGAAAAGGGGACAGCTTATCCTGCCTCTTTGCTCTGCAAGGTTTTATTTTACTTTCCTGTGATGGAATCTTTCCCCCAATGTGGTTAGGGAGAGATCCAGTTCTAGATAGATCAAAGGCTAGCTCCTGAGCTTCTGCCTAAGGATTACACCATGCCCTTAGATTGTATCTCATCAATGCTGTTCTTCACACTTGACTTGGTAGCAGCAGACAAGGGAGAGAATATCATGTCTACCACACTCATGCATGAAGAAATAGCCATGAGCTATCAGACACCACCCTGAGTGCAGCCTGCCTGACCCACCTCAGACTAGGGATCGAACAGCAGAGGTGTTGTCTTGGACTGATCCAGTATTATAACACCCTACTGCTCACAGTGAAAGTGTTTGGCCATTAGGCCTCCAGGCAGAGATTGCCAAAAGCAGACCTACATAGCACTACTTTCAGAGCCACTTTTGTCAGAAGATTTAAATAAATCTCTGCAGGGTCTTTCCATACTGCTTGGGAGCAGGGAGAAATTAGTTCTGCTTCTTGTGTTTGTAAAGAAAAGATTTGCTGCCAGGAAAGTTTGCTGTAATATTTGAGTATTTTCCACAAACGTATTTGGAATTTTTTTTTTTACCTAAAGCTGTACATATTTTTCCTTACCAGTCTTGCATTAATGATCCAACACCCATTCTCCTACCTGATGCTAGTACTTCCTTGGCTCACAATTCATAGGAGTACTGTGGTGATTGATAAGTGTCTTTGAACTGGAAAGTGCTGATTGCTAATTACTATCCCTGCACACTCATACTTGTGCTGCTTTCAAGTGCAGGGCAGTCACATACCATGGTAATGGGAAAGCTTAGGAAAACATACTGATACCTAGGAGTTTTATCCACCATAGGAATGTAATATGGAAGAATAAATTAAAATTTAGATGTTTCAATTCATTATTGCACATTCTAATGAACCACTTCCCATCTGTTTAATAGGTTCAGGGCAGCTCAAAATGGAGTTCAGATTGGAAGCTGCTTGCAGCCTTATCTGCTTGCACTCTGGGTAATGCTGAGAATTATAAAAGTATGTTATTGCCCATTGTGAGGAGCACAGTTAAAGTATGTGACCGCAAAGTGCAAGTTGAAGGGTGTGGATTCATCCAAATTCTCCCCCCCTAGATGCTGGGACACTGGATGGGTCAATCCAGGGCTCCCACAAAAAGCATCCCTCACATGCCTAAGGAAGTACTGCCTGATGAAGCTGTTAGGTCAAGCTGCACTTAGGTTTTTTGTAGGTTTTTTTCCCTCATCCATCTTTAAAATTATGTGATTGGAGTGTAAAGGGTATTTTCAAATGTTGCCATAATGAGGATACTTTGTTCACATTTATCAGTCAGTGCTCACTGCTTGCAGAGTTCCTCTGCTCCTGTAACTCAAGGACCAGCCTGGGAAGGCTTGGGAAGCACATGCTCAGCATCTATAAACCAGCCCCTGCCGTTCACCTGCTTTGCTCACAGAGGACATGTTAATTAAAGTCAACTGATTGGAAAAATAATTACAGGAGAATAGGGAGGGGGAAAGCTTAGACCCATAATTTAAAGATCTCTGATGTTTGTGTGTTGTTGAGAGGTAGTAATTTTGTTGAGAGGAAAGAGGATCTCTTTCTTTATCCTCCTTGCACTGCTGTGCTCACTGCTTGCAGAAACGTGCAATGGCTACAGGCAACAAGCAGCAGTCTTTTTTTAGTTATGCAAGTGCATGTGGCCTTTTATTCTTTCAAATATATGCTATCACCTAGCTTTGTTACTGTTGTATCTTGAGGTGCCCTGCAGAGGCTGTAATGTCTAACTGAAAAGGTTTTGTATTCCTGGTCACAGTTACTCCATAGGATGTGGAATAATGTAAACACTCTAACTGTTAGAAATTGCTATTGTAGTGTTTCTTGCTCTAATTAAAACCTGGCTAGGGATCTTCTTTCTTGATGCTGCCTCTACTTCAAACAAAAACATTTCAACAAATCAAATCCAGGGGAAATGGTTTCACATTTTAAGCTAATAATAATAATTGTCTTAGAAACCCATATTTGCTCAAAGGTATAATTCATTAAAAAAAGACCTTACAGTTCAACACTAAACAAATATAAAACTCTTGTTATTTGGGGGTGGATGTTCTTCAGCTCTTCCCTTTCAGGTGATGATTCTGCATTTCTCACCAGCTCTGTGTCCCACCAGCTGGGGACATTCCCAGCAGGGAGGAGCAGTGCCCAGGGCTGCGAGACTGGGAGCCCCTCCAGCTCTGCAGCATCATGAAAAACCTCGGGCAAGGCACCTGCCTTGTACCTGTTGTACCTGCCTCCTCCCCATGGGCATGCAGAGAGCATAAACAGGTGACAAAAAGAAAATCCTGATGTTAGGAAACCAAATACAATTCTTAGAAAGCTCTGACTGGACAGATTTACAAAATGATGGAGTGAGTTTGATCTTGTACCAGCCTTGGCACCACTGCATTTGTTTGGAAGTGTCGATTTATCCAAACCCCTGCCTATGTAGCCAAACAAATCCTGTAGTGAACCAGAGAGAGGGTGGGTTGTGTTCCCTGTTTGCTCATAACAGCAGTGGCTGCAACTGGAACACAGTTACTCTGAAGGCTGATCTGACTCCCCCAGTGCTTTAGAGTTAGCTTTGGGCATTTAAAGGTAAATATATGTAATAGGTGCAAATGTCCATCCATACTAGATTCACAACAGGCACAGATGGACCTGCACAAGGACTTACAACAACCTGGCTTTGCTAGTGCTGAAAAACTTAGTGATATTTTCTTTTAGTTTTACTTTTAAAGGTGTGAGAAAGGTTTAAGGTGAAAAAGAAGAATACACAATTATTGTCTGCCATAATTTGAACAGAGAATAAAGCTGAATTTGCTTATGCATAGAGTGCTCTGTGCTCTGTGTTCATTTAAGATACAAACATCCCCCAGTGTTCCTGGCCTGGAGCTCTGGCTGCTTTACACACTGAATAAATATAGTTGCCACTAAATAATGTTAATAACCTTATCAGTCAGAGTCACAGAATGACTTCATCTTTCACACCTCATCTTCTTCTTTGATGCATTTTAGAAATTTAGAATGCCAGTACACTACAGAAAATCAAAAACTTGCTAAGGAAACCATGGAAAGCATACAAGTTGCCCCAATACCAAATATTCCAGGCACACTAAGAACATATTTTTAAAGATTTTTCCTGACATAAGTACTTTGAATCATCACTTCACCACAACCCATCCTTCCTGCAAACTGATGTTGTACAATCCTTCTGTATATAAAATCCCCTTTGTAAATGAAGACCAGCTTGAAAAACTTTCCTTTAGAACAGGTCACCTTTGCAGTGAAAAATATGAGGAAAGCAAAGTGATTGCTACCCCTGCAACCTTTTGCTGACCTCCTGCTGAGCCCTTGTGTTCAATAATTTGCTAATAAGAAATCTGGTTACATTTTGGGAACCAGTTCCACTGCCTGTGCTCTAATGCACCTTTCCTTGTGTTACTGAAAAATGCAGGACTGGCACAGCTCTGTGGCAGGAGCATTTACTTTCATTAATAAAGACATGTGGCCCTGGTAATAGTTTTCCTCCCTGGTTCCCATTCCTTCACTTTTTCACTTCTTGGTATCATACAAGGACAGGTGCTGGTTCCAGCAGGACTTTTCATGGGCTGAAAGCCTCAGGGCTGTGCTCAGTGAGGGGTTTAGAAAGACACACAACAGGCCTATGTGGGACCAGGGCTGCTCTGGGACTGCACAACAGCAAATGTCAGAGGCAGCAGCCAGGATTTGCAGAACAGACCCAGAACCTCTCTGGGAGCTCCCAGGGCAGGAGAGGCAGCCGTGCCCATGGCTCCTGCACAGACTCTTGCTTCCTGCACACTCTCTTCCTTTGTGTTTGCTGCAAGCCAGTAAAAGGGAGTGCAAGCACTGTGACCAGGATTTCCCTTGGAAATCAATTTGCCTGCAGAGCTTCTTCAATGGGTGACCTGTGGTGGTCGGTGTGAGCATGATGTTCTTTCTCAGAGGTGAAGCAGCAGCTGCCAGTTCTCTGTTTGGCATGAAGATGCAGCTTTTGTGATTGTTCCCCACACATTATCTCCCTTTATGGTTTTCATATTGTTTAATCAGTGAGAAATAAAAATAAAAAGTGACACATTCTAAGCAAACTATTGAGAGGGATTTCTCTGAAAATTGCAGTTGTGGCATGACGGTTTTGCCCAAAATGCAATTTTTAACATATACTACAGTGTCTTTTCTACATGTTAAAAAAAAAAAAAAAAAAGACATAAAATTAAAGACAAACTGATGGGACAGAAATATACTGGATGATTGCAATTAACTGTACAAAAGAAATACTAGAGGAGTCAGTTATTTGGTCTAAATGAGAAATCTACTGATCTGCATTGGAAAAATAAATGCCCTCTATGCTAAGTTTTAGGGGTTTGTTTTTTTTACTTCTTGTAGACATATTACACCAGACTTCCAGATGAGAGGACAAAGACTATGAGTGAAGAGTGTCCTGAAGATCACAGGCTGTTCTTTTCCTGGGTCAGAGCTGGATTGATCTGAGAACAGTAATTATGAGGCTGACATGTATGTTCTCCTTCATCTTGCTGTTTGGAGCAGTTGGGCTCGTTGTCTTCATTCACCTGCAGGATCCAGAAGAAATAGTTCATCAGCAGACACCAGGTTAGCATTCCTATTTCTGTTTGAATTACCTGCTCTTTCATGGTCAACATTTTGTACTTATATTCTCAACGTGTTTTACATATTTCACAGAGGATACCTCAAAAAAGATATGTCATTCTTAATGAAGGCTACCTTGAAAGTAATTATCAATTTTATTAAAAAATAAAAAAATTGCTGAAAAAACAGTTCCAAGAACCAATTAATTGATTATACAGGGACCTTTGCCAATGTGCATAGGGCCCAGCTGGGTGGAGTTAAGTTTCTGCTGAAGTTGACACTGCCTTTTGCCACCAACTATATCACTATATATGTGAAAATGAGAGATTTCATTGAAAGTTCTGTTCCTGGAAATGCACACCCCTGAATTTACCTTTGCTTGCATATGGTATTGAGTGTGTCATGAGATGCAAAATAAGAGATGTAGGAATAAGTTACATCAGAAACTTTAAATCCTTTAGGATGCGTTCTCTTAATTTGCCTAATTTCATTTAAAACGTTTGTAACCATTATTCATATGCATGCCATTTTCCTGCACGACTAAATTGAAACTGTGAAGAGCCACAAAGGCCACAGAGATGGGAGAACTAGAAACTTGTGGGCTGAAATAGTAGTTTCCTTTTAAAGGGAGGCACAAAAGAAGTGTGAAAGAACCCAAGATCTCTTGATTTACTTACAGTCCTTTTCTCTTTGACTATGGTTGTAATGAAGGCTGCTTTAGAGCCTAGACAAATGCCAGTGCAGTTAGTCTTGTTCAGGATAATGCCACTGTGTTCTGGGGTTTGGTCCCTGTGTTTGCTCTTATATGCACTGAAATTGCCCCTTGACTAAACAAATGCTTCATTAAAAGTTCATTCATTTGACATCTTCATCGTGCAGCGAACACAACTGTGTCTATTTAAAATCATTGCTAACATTTTAAAGGAGCTGAACTGTAACACAGAGAACTCCTAAATAATTACATTAATTGCTAATTTCTGTGTCTAGGTTTGTTAAGTGCTTGTTTCCATGTCACTAAACAATCTATACTTTAATATGTTGTTTATTTAGTCCAACTGCACACATACCAATTTTGAAAGCAGCCACTCAGCTGAAACTATAGAAGTAATGAATCTTCAGTGTTGTGCAAAGCAGTGAATTAACTAGTTCCTTCAGTACTTTTGCAATTTAGTTTTATATTCTTAGATGCAAAAGAGTTTATAGAGATTTAAAACAGAGGTACTGGCCATATTTGCCTGAAACTGGCCGGTAGTTTAGGAATGGGGCAAAGATGTATGGACAGCAAACATAGGCAGTACTCTAATTGCATCTAAGAATGTGTAGCTTTGCATTGAAAAGTTAATTCTTTCCTCCTGAAAGAGAAGGTTTCCTAGTGTGGAAAACCAGTGCAATTTCTTTTCCATTTTTTTTTTTTTTTGTTGTCCGTCCCCTCATCTTGACCTGTTCTCTGCCTCTTGAACCTCTTGAATGCTGACTGCTGATTGTAGTACACTGGGAAGTGATTTTTGAGAGCCCTGTAACTGGAGAAGGGGACACCCAAGCATATTTAAATAAAAGCAAGTTTGAACAGAGCTCCTAGCTGTGGCAGGGAAACTCACTCTGTAATGTGCTCGAATGCTGTGGATGCCTAAAAAACACAAACATGCCAACGATGCTGTTACTGCCAAAGGTGTGTAATCAATTCCTCAATTCTCACATTCAATTACTATTTATGTTAATAGGATCCAGACTGTACCCTTGAGTAAAAGGTGCTCAGTACAATTACTTTTATTTCTGTTTGGCTGATTTTCATGTGTGTTAAGTGCTTTCAACTCCCAGTGGACTGAGAAACTCCTCATATCCACTGCTTTTGAAAATGATACCAGTTATCACTAAAACAGACTAGGTGACTTAAAGAACACTGGAAAAAATATCCATTTATTTCATTTTAAAAACCAGGTTGGCATATTTCCTTCCTAGACAGTGTCCTGTGAGAATCTGTCAATCACAGGCATTTTTGGCGTGCTGAGAAGGATCTTTCCCTTTCTCTGCTCAGAGCGTTTCTCCATAAAGGGGCCTGGTTCTAATGGAGATGGGATATTGCTATAATTTGCTTGCCTGATTGCTCTCTCGAGAGAATTGAACAAATGCACGTATCATTAAGCTACTTAGGACAACAGATTCGGCATGGAAAAGCTTTACTGGATTAGCCTTTGCTTTTGTATTTCCTGTGTAGTAAAACACATCTGCCAGACACTGCAATCTCATCAGCAGGGCTGGAGAGAAGTTGGTAACACTCATTTTCCACTGAGAAGCAGCATAGGAGCCTTTGCATTGTCCAAAAGGACTTTTTTTTGTTGATAGTTCAGTCATCTTTAATTTAGTATAGAACAACTTATGAAACAAGATTAATAAAAATACTTTGGTACTTCAGTTTTAGCTGTCTGTTTCGGAAATTGTTCTTGATTGTTTTAGTCCTAGCAAGCATGACAGTGAGACCTTGATGTACTACTTAAACCAGTATAAAATCCACAGTCATAAAACTTTAAGTAATGCTTACATTACTTTCACTGAGCAAAGTACTCCTGACAGTAGCTGTTTGTGTTGATTTGTTACTATTCATTTATTCTTTCCCTGTGCTTCACATTGCTACCTAATTGTGATGCTGTACTGAGAAAGCAATATCAAAGTAATTTTCCACAACATTAGTTACAATTTTCCTCTGATCTTTCAAGTGAAAAAATCCCATCCTGTTGGCTTCTGTGAGCATATAAACCTTGATTACATTTATCTGTTGGAAACCAATGCTTACGAAGTACATGTGCCCGGGATAGAGGGTGTAGGGCTTTTTTTGCTGATTGACAAACATGCTGTCTGTGTAGTTTTATTTATATAACACACTCTGAGCAGATATATTTAAGACAGCCATTTGAGGTGGGCAGAACTGATTTCCCAAAGCAATATATTAAATTCTGTAGATATTCCTGTGGTCATTAAAGAGACAATAACTTCACTTAGGACAGTTGTTCTCTTGGCATGTATGAAAAGTGTTCTTACCAGGGGAAACTCAGGATAAAAACTGAGAAGTGGTATGAGTGATAGTCATACCCCACAGAGGAACACAATGTTACTGTAATACAGCTCCCTGTATAATTTTATATGCCCCCTGCACATGCATCAGAGCACAAATACAGGCTGGGCAGGGAGTGGATTGAGAGCACGAGAAGAACTTGGGGACTTGGTGGCTGAGAAGTTCAACATGACCTGTACATGTGCACTGGCAACCCAGAAAGCCAACCCTGTCCTGGGCTGGACATCAGTGTTGGCAGCATGTCAAGGAAGGGGATTGTGCCCCTCTGCCCTGCTCAGGTTAGACCCCACCTGCAGAGCTCTGGGGTCCCCAGCACAGGAACGACATGGAGCTGCTGGAGAGAGTCCAGAGGAGGCCACGGAGATACTCCAAGGGCTGGACCCCCTCTGGAACCAGGCTGGGAGACCTGGGGGTGCTCGCCTGGAGAAGAGAAGGCTCCAGGGAGAGCTTATAGCCCCTTCCAGAGCCTAAAGCAGCTCCAAGAGAGCTCAAGAGGGACTTGGGACAATGGCCTGGGGCAAAAGGACAAGAAGGAATGGCTTCAAACTGAAAGAGGGTGGACTTGAAACAGATGCAAGGAAGAAATTCTCCCCTATGAGGCACTGACACAGCTTGCTCAGAGAATCTGTGGATGCTCCATCCCTGGAAGAATTCAAGGCCAGAATGGATGAGGCTTTGAACAACCTGAACTAGTGAAAGGTGTCCCTGGCCCAGGGCAGTGGAGTTGGAATTGGATGATCTCCAAGGTTCCCTTCCACCCCAAACCATTGTACAACTCTATGATTTCCTAATACAAAACTTGCCTTCTGCAATAATCATACCATTATTCTTAAATAGACACACTAAAGTATTTGTTCTAAGTCAAGCACATTTGCACATGGTGCACAAGAAAAAATGAATACATATATCCCCATTCTAATGCTAATTAATAAATCTCCTGTCTGTGACAAGATATTAAACATGAAAAAAACCCTTTACAGTAACAAAATATTTAGCCACTCAACCATTGTATTGGTCCTGGAACTAATGCCAGTTTGGGTTTTGCCTTATTTTTTTAATATATATGTTCTCTGTATTCCTTGCACATGTATTTGTAGCTCTGTAGCCTATTGTACTAGCAGCTAGTTTTCTCAGTAATTTTCCATGGCCTGTCCCTAGGCAGAAAGACAAAACAAATTCAGAGCTCCAAGCCCTGGGATGTGCAGGGCCCCTGCGCTGTCTTGGTTCTTCCTGGGATCCAAGGTCAAGAACAACCCTTGGAGATCCATTCTCATGGACAAAGTACAGCCAGAGCTGAGATGGGGGCTTGACCTGGGGGGAATTGCATCACCACTTGTCCTCCTCATTGGTGCTTTTTATCAATTATGCTGATTTCCTAAAACCTATAAATATGTACTCATCCTTGTGGGGGTGTGCTTTTTGTGGGCATCTTTTCGTAACTGCTTCAGAAGGCCTTCAAATAAAGATCCTCTTTTACATTGCCTCCTTACTAAAATTATCTCAAGTTTCATTTCCAGGTTGGGAAAAGGGCAACAGAACCACAAATGAGAGGGGTCCTGTCCAGCCTGTGGTAGGAGGAGGCTTCTTCAGCACAGAGTGTGCTCCCTCTGTGCCAGGGTCTGCAGTGAGGGAGCCAGCAGGGCTAAGGAGCCCTTCCCAGTCTTGGCCATGGCCACAGCAGCTCATGAGAGCCCTGAGGACATGGGCTGTGAGAGCTGCTTTGGGCAGCACAAGAGAGAGCAACGTGGACCAACAACAACACTGAGAGAGGAGTCAAAGGGCACAGCATATTCTGACACATCTCAAGTGGATTGCAAACACCACAGAGCTGCTGAGCCACAGAGCAGCCAGTCCATGGCTGGAGACAGGACTGTGGTAATGAAGAGCAGGTGGTTGGGTGAGGTCCTGAGCACCAGGAAGGAGCTTCCACGTGGCACCAGGGACACAGTAAACAGCTGTACTGCAATCCCCACAGCTGGGCAGTGTACTTGAGACTCTGTGCTCTATGGACTGTAGTCAGAAGAGACAGGGTATTTTAAAATGGCATAGACTTTTCTAATAGGAGATTTTGCCACATAAAAACTAGAGAAAGTATTAGTAATCTTCTGCATAAGCCTGTGGGAGGGAAAATACTGCATTTTTGCCATGTAGTTACTGAATTCACAAACCTGTAAGAGTTTTCAGTTGGAACTTTTAGGATGAATATATATGGTCACATGCTCCTCTGGGAGCTGAAGGAAGGTGGAAAATACATCTCAAAGGATCCATATTGTAAAAGCTCCTAAAGGGTGAAAACACGGAATGGCTTTGCACTCTGACTGTACCAGAATTTGAAAGTCAAATATGAATATAACCAAGCCTGAAACTCATCTGACTGAGATTTTGCAGTGATTGCCATCTTACTTCATTGACCAGTTTCTAACATTATCCTATCATCCTCTTTATTTTCTGCCTTATTGAGAGTGTGATGGGGAGGAGAGGGAGGAAGGAGAGATGCAGGGAGGTGCTGGCACAGGGATGCTGCTGTCCCTGACAGCACAAGGGAGCTGCAGCAAATATTGCAGCAGCCTTAGAGCAAATACCAGCACTACAGCTATACTGAAAGTTACTTATTCACAGCACACACACCTTGTTACTCACAAACTACACTCCTGTGCACATCTCCATGCTCACTGTACATTTCCATAACGCTGTCCCAGTGCACAGGGCACTGTTTGTTTGCCAGAATGGAAACCTTCTATAAATACAGTTGAAAATGAACTAGCATTGTATAATTTCAGAAGTAATTTTCCTGCCATTTGCAACTTACTGCTCTTTATAAGCTAGAAGCCATTTAATCTGCTTCTCAACTGACAGTATCAGCAGAAATGATGAGCAAGGAATCTGGTGACTGTAGCAGAGGTGAGGTGGCTTGCTGGTGCTCTTTTTAGCATCTGTTACATGTGTGAGGGTAGCTGTGCCAAATCAAGAGTGGTTGAACCTTCTGCAGTCACATACTCTTGAGTCTTCTTAAACTGAAACTTCCCCAAACAAAGAACTTTCCTGGAGACTGGTTCAGAATGATCTACAGTTATTGGGATGAAAAGAGAAATATCCATTTCCTTCTCTGCCAAGGCAAGGAAGGGGTCTTACAATATTCCCTTTTCTGTTGCTTGAAATGGTTGTGGTTTAGACTGTGAATGTGAACCTGGTTGTTTCTCACATTGGAAAGAAGTGCTAGTGATGACTTCATCAGCCTACTGCTGTAAGGGATCAAACACTGGCCAGATGGTTTCAAAGGAAACCCTACACCACTCTGCCAGTGCAAATCTGCTCAAAAGAAATGTAGTCTGGTGTAGGAAGCAATCAAGAGTAAGCTGTTTATCACCAATGTACTATACAGAGATTGTCTCCTACAACCTTCTACCTACTGTCATGACTGTGCCATATTCTTGGCAGTCTTATAAAAAATGCAGCATTTATTAATTACATGGTATTGAGAAGGCACGACCTTTCCCTTTCCCTTTCCCTTTCCCTTTCCCTTTCCCTTTCCCTTTCCCTTTCCCTTTCCCTTTCCCTTTCCCTTTCCCTTTCCCTTTCCCTTTCCCTTTCCCTTTCCCTTTCCCTTCCCTTCCCTTTTGTTTCTGTTAACACTTTTGAGCCTAAAGCCTAGTAAAGCAATTACAGCTCTTATGCTATAGCATGGCAAACCAGCATTTATTTGACAGTATTTCCTGTCAACCATTAGCACATTTTTCACAGGAGTCACAGCACTGAGGTGTTAAGGCTGTGGAACTGGGATCCAAAGCTGCTGTGATTTGTTCCTGTCTTGCCCTACTGCTCATAGATTGTGCTGTATTGTGTTACATCAGGCAATTCACCCATTCAGTGTTTCCATTTCCTCTTATAGAGGGAATTCTCTGCAGAGGATTCAAGGTAGGGAAGGACTTTTAGATACCACGACAAAAGACCAAACCACATTAACTAGGATATTATCACCAAATCCAGTGCACTACCAGCAGCAGTTATAATCCCACAGACACATCAGATGCCTGAACCAGATCCACTGCCCTTTTATTTGATGGCATGAAGACCATGTCACCTAATCCCAAATGTATTTATCAGCATAAAACCAGGGTGATGTACTGCTGACTCACTCCTGTAGGGCAGCTTTCACATCCACAAATTTCCCTATCCTCTCTCTTTCTGTGAGCATTTCATCTCTGACTAGTTAAAAAAAAAAAAAAAGGTTCAATATTTCCTCTAAAGCTTAGTTTTAAAAACTGTCAGGGGTTGACACTTTGTTGTTGTGTCTGGCAAAATAAAAAGTGACCTGCTATCTCTGAGCTGCATTCATTTATGGTGCTTGGCAGCATATCATGGGCAAAACTCAGCTGCACGGTGTCAGAGGACTCTCAGAATGGCAGCTTTCTGAAAGTATATTCCCAGGGAATGAGCCTGGGTACATCTAAGATTCCTCTGGAAATTTGCAAAAGCATTACAAAAATGTGCAAAAGTTGATCAGCAGACTTTATTTCACCTCAAAACATTTATTCTAAATATAAGACTGTATTTAATTTTCCATAGAAAATGTGTCTGCACTAGAAAGCCTCCTTCCATATGTCAGCTATCATTCAATTTGCATGATTTTTAAAACATAGTAACATATTGAGGAGCTTAAGTCAGTTTAAAATACTTCCTGGATTTTCTGCAGTTTATGCCATTTTAAACATGTTTTATTATATATGTTTCCAGTTCTGAAGGTTATTAATATTCCCTTAAAAGCTTAACCAAAACTTCCTCTCTCCAAAAAGATCATCCTTTTTCATTTAGTAAACATTAATTTTCATTTCATGATTCTAGTGGAGCTTGAAATTAAAGGTGGCTTTCTTCCCTATTATGGCTTTCTTTGTGTATCAGCATCAAAACTGCCAGTTTACTGCTTTGGCACCAGTCAAGAGAGCAAAAATCCCCAAAGTAATTGATCTTGTGTAGGCCCTACACAAGATCAACTTTTTGGGGACAACTTTATGATTTTCTCCAAACAAGCAATCTATCTATTTTTGAAAATAAATGGCTGGTTTGAGATCTGTCACCACTTGATGTGGTGGTTTACTGATTTTAATGTTATTCTGTATAGGCCCTCTCCTAAAAGACACTCCCTCATAGCAGTAGTTCCATAAAGCACTTCCCTATCAGCTGAGTGGCTCAGCTGCTAACTCTGCTCCAATGCCTCAAGGGCTCTGCTGCCCAAGGCTCAGAATATTCTGCATCTTGTGAAATTAAGTCTCATCTTTGTCACTTGTTGGTCTCAGCCATTTCAGAAGGTCTATGTGGTGATTAAGGGTCAAAATGCTCCTGCCAGGCCCTTCCTGTACTGCCACTTCTGCACATCAAGGCAATTCAGAGATGCTCTTTCCCTCTTTTCTTTAGAATCACAATCCATATCTACAGAAATTGAGTCCTCTGGGTCTTCTGTTCCTGTGCTTGGTTGGAAACCATACATTTTCTCATATAACTCTTGACAGGGACTGTATATCATGATGTTTTGCTCCTTGTGGCACATTAGATGAGAAATCTGTGTTTACAGACTTTGGGTGTCCCTAAATGATGAAAGCAAAACCCGCTGTGCCACTGAGGATGTGTGCACATGGGCCTGGCAAAGGCAAGGACATCAAGTCCCTTTATGGAGCAATTGGTACTGAACAGCCTCAGGAGGGAAAAAAGGCAGGGTGTGAATGAAATTCTTCATCCTTCAAGAGGGCACAGGTGCTCTAGTGTCCTGTTCCTTTTGTATTCTGATTCATTTACCTTTCTCCTTCCATTGTGCTGAGCTTCCTGTAACAATGGCAAAGATAATGCTTGGGACAAACAAAGGTATATTGGCTTTAGAATTACTTTAGGCTTGAATTTCCAGGAGTCTTTGGATGGCCTGCACCCACTGCAGTCAGAGTGGCTGATATGGAAGCAGAGGACACACACAAGTCCTTATTGTGGCCAGGAGGGCAGAAAGCACAGGCCTAAACAGAGGGAACTGGTCACTCGCCTGGTGGCTACTTGAGAGGGGTGGGAGGGGAGACTCCTTTTCTCAAGCTGTAGGTAGTGCACAAGGGCCAAGGTCCTTCATACCAGTTTCCAGCTTGTTGCATTTTTTTTCCTTGACTCGTTTGACTTGACTTCATTTGTTAATGAAGTCTTGCACAACTTAATACCCCTAAGTCAAACCACTTACAGACAGCAATCACTGCCCCTCTGTGTGAATGGAATGCAGCTTTAATTGGGCCCTCCTAATTGTGTGTGCAGCTGCCCAGGAAAACATGATGATGCTTATCTCACACAGGAAAACAAACTCCACTCACTGTTCCACTGTAAACAAATGAGAAGGTGTGTATTCAAATGGTCATAAAAGTAAATATACCCACTTGCAGGTAGGGATCAGGAATTTTATGCCATAGCAAAGCAATTCTGCACTCATTGAGACTTTAATGTAATTCACTATAATTGTTTAAAGCTCATCTTAAAGACTGTGTGGAGAACTTAAGCAGAGCTGGGATACCATTTACATGCTCAAAACAAACAACAGCACCACAGACACTGAGTTCACTTGGATACTGTGAACAGCCAATACTGAGAGTGGAAATAAATCCTCTGCTTTTCTCTGAGCTGTTCAATTGAAACCTGCCCCTCCCCTTCATTCAGCTCAAGAGATGCTATTTCCTTGTAAACAGGAGGCATCCTTAAATCACTCCGTAATTAAAATTCCCATTATTCTGCATTTATGAGCTGCTCATTCTCCTGCTAGTGAAGGGAATTAAGTTGCTCAAGAATGTACCAAGTCAGGTGTTATTTAACACCTCTGCACTGGTGATGAAGGTGTTCAGTGCTGCATGTTAAACCAGCCACATCCCTGCTTGGTCCAGTGGTGTACCCACCAATACTGTTGAAAGCTTCTTGGCATGATTTATGTTTTTTAGGAGATAAACAAAATGAACAGACCTTACCAAACCATATACATATATATATATAACAACGGTGTTAAGAGCAAAAGGCATATGATCTCTCCCATATCTCTCCTATGTAAGTGGAAGAGGAACAGGAAAAACAAGAAAAGATGTGTGCAGTAGAAGAATGGTGGGCAAGGAGGTCTAAGAAACACCAGCTGAGACAACTTCCTTTTCTGTTCTTCACATTTGAAATTATCTAATGAAAGGAGCTTTGTGGGGGTTTTGTCAGGAATCATACAGAGAGACCAGTTCTGCTAGATACTTTAACATTTTTTTTGAAAAAAAGGAAAAAAAATTAAAATGAAAATTTTTAATTAAGTGAGACTATAACATAAAATTTACTGCAGTTTTATAATGCATGTTAATAGGCAATGGGTCCAGAATCAATGTGACTGCAGTTCCCAGGGTGCTACAATGGAGACAAGGGAAGTAGGAAGGAAAGTGTACATTTACTACAGTTACCTTATAGTAGTTAACAAACTTAGAAAGAACACCTGGCATTTTTAAAGCACTAAATATTTCTAAGGAACAGTAATGATATAATTATACTATACTTCCATATACAAATCTTTGGAACATAATACATTCTTAATGTCTACACGTTTGCACACCATATTTTTCCTCTTGCTTATTTCCAGAGATCAAATTATATATTCAGTATATTCTGATTATTCTCTGCCTTTTCCTCCAAAGGCAGTGGCTTCCCTCCTTAATTGCGACCCAGTGGAAATAAGTTCACCACAATATAATTTAATGAACTATGGAAGAGTTACCTCTTTCTGCATGAAGTATCAAGCTGCATGTCAGAGAAAGAGTATCTCCTAGGTGATGTTTCAGTAGATAATAATTAAGTAAGACATTTCCTACAATAATATCACCCACACATAAATGCAGCCCTTCCCCCCAGATTGGACAACACATAAAGTGAATTAATAAGCCAAGGACACTGTTCCTAACAGAAATTCACTCCCACAATTTATTTCCTCTGTGAAATCACAGATTAGAAATCAGAAACCTACAGCACAGACAAGAAAATTTTCCTGGTTTTCCAGCTTCAAAGGCTGAAATGTACTTGATTCACCCTTCACATCTGTCTTGGATGTGCCATCACGAAAGTCCCTTCCAAGTGTGGAGGCTTTCCTTTTTGCCCTAAATGATCCTGAGCAGATCAGCAGCAGCACTCTCAGCACACACAGCTGCCAGCTCAGCACCTCCTGCCCCTTTCCTGGGGCCTTTGGGAAGAGACTTCTGCAGCACCAGCCTTGCTGTATTTTTAAGTTATTTATATTTTTGTGTAGGAAAGAAACTTGGACTTTAAAACATGTCCTGTGAGTGGCCTGGGGAGCAGGACTGAGCTGCCCCCCATCTCCCTCCCAACCATCCTTCATCTCCCTTATCCACCCTGCTGTTTGCAGCCTGCTCCTACCTGAAACAGTGAAGACATCCTTGTGTCCCTTGATCTTTGTATATTTTTGTTGCAATTTAATCTTAATTAGATTTCAAGTTCTTCAAATTAGGGCATGCAAGTCAATTGTTGGCTCCTGCTGAGTTCAGAGGGGTGTGTGGGTTTTTAGGCGTTTTTACAGCATTCAGCCACTTTCATCACAGCTTCCACACCACCACTAACAGGTAGTCATGTGATTAAAATCAAAGATGTTTCACAAAGAACTGCTGAGACAGCATTTCAAAAACTCTGAATATTTTAATATTCATTAATTAAATGATTCTGTGTTTCTGTCCTTTTAACAACCAGCCACTGATGCTGTTAAAACATTAAAATGAAGGGCTAATTATTCATATTCCAAAAGAAACCCTATTTGCTACAACAGCAGCTGCAATTAGCAAGGCAAACCATCTTCTTGTAGTCATTTAGTGGAACCAGAAGCAAGCACAGAGCTCTGGGCTTCATAGAGGCAAAGTATTTGCCATTTCCTTCTCTATGAAGAAGGTGCATGGTGTTAGAGGCTCACCTTGGGAAAATGCAGTTCTGCTTTCTGGCTGTGACTTTGCTCCCTAAACAAAGCATTTATTAGACCTGTTGCATCTAAGGACTGTTTTTATAGCCTAATTGCATGAATCCATCTCTATTTCTTTTAGTTAGCAAGCTTAAATTATTTGTCAGGAATTTCACAAAACTAAGATTCCTTGCATGCACAGCTGCATTTGGATTGTAGGTCCATCTTCTCCACAGCTGTGTCTTAGCTGTGGGGCACCTGCAAAATGGGAAATGGGAACCCAGGTGCAGGTGGCCAGGCAGGTTTTTTGGACACAGAATGAGACAATCCACAGGTTGTTCACTGATAATTTCATTGTTTCCCATCACAAGAAGGATCTGAAGCCAGACCTCCATGGCTTGGAGCCTCCAAGAAGGGGTGGCCAGGTCAGGGTATGCAAAATATTTGGGAACCATTCTATGCTACATTTTTGGGTCCATGGATTGCTTTTAAGGTAATTAAAGGGTCCAAACAAAGGGGGGAAAAGTAAGCTTACACCTAGCAAACATTCATAGAAAGAAGTCTGTATGTCCGCACAATAATTTTAGGAGCTCACAGACTTAATGGATCTAAATGCATTTGGTTTGAACTATAAAGCAGAAATAATCTCTCCAAAAGGAGATTGAAGTAAACCATATAGGAGTGCTCCACAGCAGATGCAGATAACCACCCAGCTGGAAAGTTGCATTTCCTCACTGGGCCAGTGCAGAAGCGTGGTCAGCAGTAAATGTGCCTTTTACCTTTTTGCAGACTCACTCAGGTTTACAGGGAAAAATCCTAGCCCCAGATTTCTTCAGAAGCCGTATTTGCTGTGTCACTGTTCAGAGAACTTCTGAGGATGAGTCCTTGAGGGTGCAGAGCTCTCTTCCCCTCCCTGTGGTTCCCTGTGCTGCTCATCCATGGCTCCAGCAGTGAGCAGTGCTGTGTACAGATCACGTTAGATACACTCCAACTGCTCACAGCAACTACGTTTTAACTCTCCTGCAAACATACATATTTCAGATCCCTTCTAACATTTCTTTCTATATCTGAAACAACAGAAAGATACATCTGGGGAAATAACCAAAGCTTCAGAATGGTTGGTTGTAGCCTTGGTTCGTGCCTGTGATGTTTTGGTTTTCTGAAACTCTCTCCCAGAGAGTTTTCTGTCAAGAAGAGACATGTTTTTCTAACTGTAACCTTTGTTTACATTCCTTTCCCTAGGAGGGACTTCTTGATGTCCCTCTGACTTGACCAATGTGATTGAAGAAGTTTGTCCTTCTTCCACCCATTGGGTTGTTCTCTGTAAAATAGCATAATAGGGAAGAAATAACCAGAAATAAATGGAGTCATTGTCAGCCTTCTGAGTCGGAGTGTGTGTCGTTGTGATCTTTAACAGTGTTAGTTGGTCTGTTTTAAAATTCCTCTTTCCCAAAAAGTGATGCAGAAGTGATGCACATAGCCTCTGCTACAGCTGATGCAATCTCATCCTTTAAGCTGTACTTCCATTCAGTCCCTGTCCCTCTGCCCAGACAACAGTGCAACCCCTATGGAAGTGAGTGAGACTGGAAGGGGACAGTATCCAGAAATCCTACAGGCATTTCTGTAGGAAAGTTAGAGTGGGAAGGACCTAAAGCCACATGGGTCAGTCTCAGAAGGTTTCAGTGACACCTCTGCTTTCAAACTTCTGGTGCACTGGGCACATGGATCTTCCTTGGATTGCTTTAGCCACCCAGACACATACATAGGTAATTTGCTTAATAATGATTATGTTGACTCCTAAAGCAGGTGAAGGTCCATGAACTTTAAAAATAGCTTTAGAAAACCTGATTCAAAGACTGTTGAATAGTAACTTTTCTTGATTTGCTTTCAAGTGTGTCCCAAGAATTTATCAGTTCCTGCAGCCCTTGCTTCAATAGAGTTGAACTCAGCTTACTGAACATGATACTCTGCTTTTTTTTTATTACTGGTTAGAATTCATATTCACAGTGCAGCACTTTGAATCAGAGGTTTTCCCCAGATGCCTCTGATGCTTATCCTCCTTTGTTAAAGAGAATGCTACTTCATCTTGCAGAGCTGGTGGCCTCTTTTCAAAATCTACCACGCTGCAAAGAATGATGTTGTCAGACAGACTGATCTTTCTCCAATAGCTTTTGCAGCACTTTTGTTATAAAGATGTTAAAGATAACACGGAAGAGAAAAGGAACAGATTTAGAGTCTTGGGATAACAAAATACAAAGCATGACAAAGAATCCTAATACTGGTACGTGTAATTGAAAGAGCTATAAGAGTAGGTCTATTCTGAGTTTTGGGGAAGAATAAGGGAAATGAGTAATGTAGGTTGCTGTGATGGTTTAATCACGTTCTATATTTTATTTGACTGGAAGAATATAAAGCAAACCAGGCCTATCTTTAAATTACAAAGATAGTTTATTAATACACACAAAAACAACAAGAAAAGGGAAAAAAGACAACAACAACAACAAATGAAACTTCTAAAACATCTTTCTTTCTCTTTCTAAGTTTTTTACCTTTCTTCACTCAACATAAAAAGACATGACTTGCAACTTCAGCCAGTTTTACCATTTTAAAAATAACCTTTTATCAGTTCTTTTAGGAAAGGAGTCTCTCTGGGTTCTATATAGACATACCATACCCATTAGCAGTTCTCTCAACACTGCACATAGGCCATATTTGCTTACTGGGGTACTGTTTAAGGATGCCTCCTCTAGTATGACACAAAGATTCTCTTTTTCTATTTCCAAAATCATCTCAAGACCCAAAAACAAATCTCCTCTTTCTTTAGGAGCAAAAAAGCTTCATATCACTTTTAACTAGAACCTTACATCCCCCCAAAAGCATTTATATGTTACAGGAAACAAAACCAATTCAGTCTTTATAGTTTACCAGAAATGTCCAGCCAAAATTAGGCCACTCCTTGTCCTTTTGCTTTAAAGTCCTTTTCACTCTTCCCTTACCGACTGTAGCTTCATGCCGTGTCTTTCCATAGTTCCTTCGCTATAACTGTTCTTCTTCCGGAGAAAGATGATGTTTAGGAAAATCCATCTGCTCACAACGAAAGGTTAAACTTTTCGGGCTGCTGGGCTGCCCACGTGGCTCTGCGGCGGGAAACTGAGTCGTTTAGAAGCCGTGCGCTGGTTTCTTCGGCTTGAAAAGAAGAACAAGGGCGAAGGGGCACTCCATCCGAGCTCTCTCTCTCTCCATGCTGTCCGCCTCTCCGCGAGACAGCGGCTCCTAAAGCTCCGACCCGGCCTGCCCCGACTCCAGCAGCATCGGGGCCCGGCCCGGCCCGCCCGGCCTGCCGCAGCCGCCCGGGGTGGGGGGGGCACCGAGGCCGGCCGGCCCCGGCTCCGGCAGCATTGGGGCCCGGCCCGGCCCGGCCCGCCCGTCGCAGCTGCCCCGGGGTGGGGGGGGGCACCGAGGCCAGCCGGCCCCGGCGGCCCCCTGTCTTTAGTCTGCCACCCTAAAAACGAAGAGACCGCTCCTCCCCCCCACCCAGCCTTTTTAAGCATTCCGCCAAAAGTCGCAGCTTGTCTTCTACTGGATAAATTGCTTGTCAATCAAAAAAACTGACCCCGATTGGAACAAAATCAGGCTTTTCCTAGCCTATGACAATATCCGCCTCTCGACTTTTGGCGAAATGCCCAAACTTATTATTAAAATTACATACAACTTTCATATACTAAAACAAACCATTCTACATTATGATAATTTACTATAATTTTACTTAACATATCAACTCTTGCTTTGCTTCTAAACTCTCCCAGTCAATTTATCAAATTTTTTTTCTTGGCTAGCTTGTTAAATTAATGTGATAGGTTTTGGTTCGAATTTCCCGGCCAACGCACCAATTATGTGATGGTTTAATCACGTTCTATATTTTATTTGACTGGAAGAATATAAAGCAAACCAGGCCTATCTTTAAATTACAAAGATAGTTTATTAATACACACAAAAACAACAAGAAAAGGGAAAAAAGACAACAACAACAACAAATGAAACTTCTAAAACATCTTTCTTTCTCTTTCTAAGTTTTTTACCTTTCTTCACTCAACATAAAAAGACATGACTTGCAACTTCAGCCAGTTTTACCATTTTAAAAATAACCTTTTATCAGTTCTTTTAGGAAAGGAGTCTCTCTGGGTTCTATATAGACATACCATACCCATTAGCAGTTCTCTCAACACTGCACATAGGCCAT
The DNA here is from genome assembly GCA_017589585.1 of Phylloscopus whistleri. Taxonomy (NCBI): domain Eukaryota; kingdom Metazoa; phylum Chordata; class Aves; order Passeriformes; family Phylloscopidae; genus Phylloscopus; species Phylloscopus whistleri. The sequence continues at coordinate 545,953 of JADMLD010000926.1, forward strand.
ATTTGCTTACTGGGGTACTGTTTAAGGATGCCTCCTCTAGTATGACACAAAGATTCTCTTTTTCTATTTCCAAAATCATCTCAAGACCCAAAAACAAATCTCCTCTTTCTTTAGGAGCAAAAAAGCTTCATATCACTTTTAACTAGAACCTTACATCCCCCCAAAAGCATTTATATGTTACAGGAAACAAAACCAATTCAGTCTTTATAGTTTACCAGAAATGTCCAGCCAAAATTAGGCCACTCCTTGTCCTTTTGCTTTAAAGTCCTTTTCACTCTTCCCTTACCGACTGTAGCTTCATGCCGTGTCTTTCCATAGTTCCTTCGCTATAACTGTTCTTCTTCCGGAGAAAGATGATGTTTAGGAAAATCCATCTGCTCACAACGAAAGGTTAAACTTTTCGGGCTGCTGGGCTGCCCACGTGGCTCTGCGGCGGGAAACTGAGTCGTTTAGAAGCCGTGCGCTGGTTTCTTCGGCTTGAAAAGAAGAACAAGGGCGAAGGGGCACTCCATCCGAGCTCTCTCTCTCTCCATGCTGTCCGCCTCTCCGCGAGACAGCGGCTCCTAAAGCTCCGACCCGGCCTGCCCCGACTCCAGCAGCATCGGGGCCCGGCCCGGCCCGCCCGGCCTGCCGCAGCCGCCCGGGGTGGGGGGGGGCACCGAGGCCGGCCGGCCCCGGCTCCGGCAGCATTGGGGCCCGGCCCGGCCCGGCCCGCCCGTCGCAGCTGCCCCGGGGTGGGGGGGGGCACCGAGGCCAGCCGGCCCCGGCGGCCCCCTGTCTTTAGTCTGCCACCCTAAAAACGAAGAGACCGCTCCTCCCCCCCACCCAGCCTTTTTAAGCATTCCGCCAAAAGTCGCAGCTTGTCTTCTACTGGATAAATTGCTTGTCAATCAAAAAAACTGACCCCGATTGGAACAAAATCAGGCTTTTCCTAGCCTATGACAATATCCGCCTCTCGACTTTTGGCGAAATGCCCAAACTTATTATTAAAATTACATACAACTTTCATATACTAAAACAAACCATTCTACATTATGATAATTTACTATAATTTTACTTAACATATCAACTCTTGCTTTGCTTCTAAACTCTCCCAGTCAATTTATCAAATTTTTTTTCTTGGCTAGCTTGTTAAATTAATGTGATAGGTTTTGGTTCGAATTTCCCGGCCAACGCACCAATTATGTGATGGTTTAATCACGTTCTATATTTTATTTGACTGGAAGAATATAAAGCAAACCAGGCCTATCTTTAAATTACAAAGATAGTTTATTAATACACACAAAAACAACAAGAAAAGGGAAAAAAGACAACAACAACAACAAATGAAACTTCTAAAACATCTTTCTTTCTCTTTCTAAGTTTTTTACCTTTCTTCACTCAACATAAAAAGACATGACTTGCAACTTCAGCCAGTTTTACCATTTTAAAAATAACCTTTTATCAGTTCTTTTAGGAAAGGAGTCTCTCTGGGTTCTATATAGACATACCATACCCATTAGCAGTTCTCTCAACACTGCACATAGGCCATATTTGCTTACTGGGGTACTGTTTAAGGATGCCTCCTCTAGTATGACACAAAGATTCTCTTTTTCTATTTCCAAAATCATCTCAAGACCCAAAAACAAATCTCCTCTTTCTTTAGGAGCAAAAAAGCTTCATATCACTTTTAACTAGAACCTTACATCCCCCCAAAAGCATTTATATGTTACAGGAAACAAAACCAATTCAGTCTTTATAGTTTACCAGAAATGTCCAGCCAAAATTAGGCCACTCCTTGTCCTTTTGCTTTAAAGTCCTTTTCACTCTTCCCTTACCGACTGTAGCTTCATGCCGTGTCTTTCCATAGTTCCTTCGCTATAACTGTTCTTCTTCCGGAGAAAGATGATGTTTAGGAAAATCCATCTGCTCACAACGAAAGGTTAAACTTTTCGGGCTGCTGGGCTGCCCACGTGGCTCTGCGGCGGGAAACTGAGTCGTTTAGAAGCCGTGCGCTGGTTTCTTCGGCTTGAAAAGAAGAACAAGGGCGAAGGGGCACTCCATCCGAGCTCTCTCTCTCTCCATGCTGTCCGCCTCTCCGCGAGACAGCGGCTCCTAAAGCTCCGACCCGGCCTGCCCCGACTCCAGCAGCATCGGGGCCCGGCCCGGCCCGCCCGGCCTGCCGCAGCCGCCCGGGGTGGGGGGGGCACCGAGGCCGGCCGGCCCCGGCTCCGGCAGCATTGGGGCCCGGCCCGGCCCGGCCCGCCCGTCGCAGCTGCCCCGGGGTGGGGGGGGGCACCGAGGCCAGCCGGCCCCGGCGGCCCCCTGTCTTTAGTCTGCCACCCTAAAAACGAAGAGACCGCTCCTCCCCCCCACCCAGCCTTTTTAAGCATTCCGCCAAAAGTCGCAGCTTGTCTTCTACTGGATAAATTGCTTGTCAATCAAAAAAACTGACCCCGATTGGAACAAAATCAGGCTTTTCCTAGCCTATGACAATATCCGCCTCTCGACTTTTGGCGAAATGCCCAAACTTATTATTAAAATTACATACAACTTTCATATACTAAAACAAACCATTCTACATTATGATAATTTACTATAATTTTACTTAACATATCAACTCTTGCTTTGCTTCTAAACTCTCCCAGTCAATTTATCAAATTTTTTTTCTTGGCTAGCTTGTTAAATTAATGTGATAGGTTTTGGTTCGAATTTCCCGGCCAACGCACCAATTATGTGATGGTTTAATCACGTTCTATATTTTATTTGACTGGAAGAATATAAAGCAAACCAGGCCTATCTTTAAATTACAAAGATAGTTTATTAATACACACAAAAACAACAAGAAAAGGGAAAAAAGACAACAACAACAACAAATGAAACTTCTAAAACATCTTTCTTTCTCTTTCTAAGTTTTTTACCTTTCTTCACTCAACATAAAAAGACATGACTTGCAACTTCAGCCAGTTTTACCATTTTAAAAATAACCTTTTATCAGTTCTTTTAGGAAAGGAGTCTCTCTGGGTTCTATATAGACATACCATACCCATTAGCAGTTCTCTCAACACTGCACATAGGCCATATTTGCTTACTGGGGTACTGTTTAAGGATGCCTCCTCTAGTATGACACAAAGATTCTCTTTTTCTATTTCCAAAATCATCTCAAGACCCAAAAACAAATCTCCTCTTTCTTTAGGAGCAAAAAAGCTTCATATCACTTTTAACTAGAACCTTACATCCCCCCAAAAGCATTTATATGTTACAGGAAACAAAACCAATTCAGTCTTTATAGTTTACCAGAAATGTCCAGCCAAAATTAGGCCACTCCTTGTCCTTTTGCTTTAAAGTCCTTTTCACTCTTCCCTTACCGACTGTAGCTTCATGCCGTGTCTTTCCATAGTTCCTTCGCTATAACTGTTCTTCTTCCGGAGAAAGATGATGTTTAGGAAAATCCATCTGCTCACAACGAAAGGTTAAACTTTTCGGGCTGCTGGGCTGCCCACGTGGCTCTGCGGCGGGAAACTGAGTCGTTTAGAAGCCGTGCGCTGGTTTCTTCGGCTTGAAAAGAAGAACAAGGGCGAAGGGGCACTCCATCCGAGCTCTCTCTCTCTCCATGCTGTCCGCCTCTCCGCGAGACAGCGGCTCCTAAAGCTCCGACCCGGCCTGCCCCGACTCCAGCAGCATCGGGGCCCGGCCCGGCCCGCCTGGCCTGCCGCAGCCGCCCGGGGTGGGGGGGGCACCGAGGCCGGCCTGCCCCGGCTCCGGCAGCATTGGGGCCCGGCCCGGCCCGGCCCGCCCGTCGCAGCTGCCCCGGGGTGGGGGGGGGCACCGAGGCCAGCCGGCCCCGGCGGCCCCCTGTCTTTAGTCTGCCACCCTAAAAACGAAGAGACCGCTCCTCCCCCCCACCCAGCCTTTTTTAAGCATTCCGCCAAAAGTCGCAGCTTGTCTTCTACTGGATAAATTGCTTGTCAATCAAAAAAACTGACCCCGATTGGAACAAAATCAGGCTTTTCCTAGCCTATGACAATATCCGCCTCTCGACTTTTGGCGAAATGCCCAAACTTATTATTAAAATTACATACAACTTTCATATACTAAAACAAACCATTCTACATTATGATAATTTACTATAATTTTACTTAACATATCAACTCTTGCTTTGCTTCTAAACTCTCCCAGTCAATTTATCAAATTTTTTTTCTTGGCTAGCTTGTTAAATTAATGTGATAGGTTTTGGTTCGAATTTCCCGGCCAACGCACCAATTATGTGATGGTTTAATCACGTTCTATATTTTATTTGACTGGAAGAATATAAAGCAAACCAGGCCTATCTTTAAATTACAAAGATAGTTTATTAATACACACAAAAACAACAAGAAAAGGGAAAAAAGACAACAACAACAACAAATGAAACTTCTAAAACATCTTTCTTTCTCTTTCTAAGTTTTTTACCTTTCTTCACTCAACATAAAAAGACATGACTTGCAACTTCAGCCAGTTTTACCATTTTAAAAATAACCTTTTATCAGTTCTTTTAGGAAAGGAGTCTCTCTGGGTTCTATATAGACATACCATACCCATTAGCAGTTCTCTCAACACTGCACATAGGCCATATTTGCTTACTGGGGTACTGTTTAAGGATGCCTCCTCTAGTATGACACAAAGATTCTCTTTTTCTATTTCCAAAATCATCTCAAGACCCAAAAACAAATCTCCTCTTTCTTTAGGAGCAAAAAAGCTTCATATCACTTTTAACTAGAACCTTACATCCCCCCAAAAGCATTTATATGTTACAGGAAACAAAACCAATTCAGTCTTTATAGTTTACCAGAAATGTCCAGCCAAAATTAGGCCACTCCTTGTCCTTTTGCTTTAAAGTCCTTTTCACTCTTCCTTTACCGACTGTAGCTTCATGCCGTGTCTTTCCATAGTTCCTTCGCTATAACTGTTCTTCTTCCGGAGAAAGATGATGTTTAGGAAAATCCATCTGCTCACAACGAAAGGTTAAACTTTTCGGGCTGCTGGGCTGCCCACGTGGCTCTGCGGCGGGAAACTGAGTCGTTTAGAAGCCGTGCGCTGGTTTCTTCGGCTTGAAAAGAAGAACAAGGGCGAAGGGGCACTCCATCCGAGCTCTCTCTCTCTCCATGCTGTCCGCCTCTCCGCGAGACAGCGGCTCCTAAAGCTCCGACCCGGCCTGCCCCGACTCCAGCAGCATCGGGGCCCGGCCCGGCCCGCCCGGCCTGCCGCAGCCGCCCAGGGTGGGGGGGGCACCGAGGCCGGCCTGCCCCGGCTCCGGCAGCATTGGGGCCCGGCCCGGCCCGGCCCGCCCGTCGCAGCCGCCCCGGGGTGGGGGGGCACCGAGGCCAGCCGGCCCCGGCGGCCCCCTGTCTTTAGTCTGCCACCCTAAAAACGAAGAGACCGCTCCTCCCCCCCACCCAGCCTTTTTAAGCATTCCGCCAAAAGTCGCAGCTTGTCTTCTACTGGATAAATTGCTTGTCAATCAAAAAAACTGACCCCGATTGGAACAAAATCAGGCTTTTCCTAGCCTATGACAGTTGCTAAAAATAATAAATAGATTTTTGTGAAAAATTATAACAATATTATTTTTAAGGATTGCTCATTGCTTTTTTTCATTGCTGTAAGTGATACTTAATTGTGCTAACTGGAAAGAGCATCAGTCCAAGGTAGCACACCTTCAGCAGTCTGAGCCTCCAATTCACAGTTAAGTTAATCCAGGGAACTACTAAGTACAATAAAAGGCCAGGAATAGCATATCATGGGAACAGAGAGCCACAGCACTTACTCTAGCTCTGTGAAACGAAAATTATAATGAACAGATTTTAAAATGCATTGATATGGAGAGTCCTTAGTAACATTACACTGACTTAAAGTGATGGCCCAGCTTTTGGGGCTGAGTTCTGCTCACAGGATCAAGGTCTGTATATAGTACACCGGTACTAGGTGGTGTTTTCTCAAACAAGGAAAAGATCTCAATCCATCACTTACTGGTAACTCTATGTTAGCAGATTTATACCAGTGCTAAATACTTTGCAAAACCTGAAGAGTAGAAAGTCCCCTAAAGAAGATCTAGTTAGAGGTACAGGGGGCAAAGCACAAGGTTCATTGTGCAACTAGACATGTCCAAAGACAGCTTGTGCAAGAGTGAAAGAGATTCTTCTAACATCCTCCTTCATGGGAATTCTTCTATTCTTCAAGTAAACAGAAAGTACAGGTTGCCCTGAACTCACCTTATTTTGGCTAGATTTCCTATTTGGTGGAGTTAGCCCTCCTCCTGGTAGAAAGAAAGATAAAACCCAAGGGAACAAGAAGCCCTAAGACAGTGCCTACTGTTAAAAAAGGTAGCCTGGATCTCCTCATTGCTGAGGGACTGTCCCTGTTCCACATGGACAGAGCTGCAGAGAAGGTTCTTGGAGCAGGGTTGGGCTGTTCCAGGGCTCACGGCCCCCAGCCAGCTGCTCCTACATTCACTGCTACTTTCATTCTCTCCCTTTGCTGCACCCAGTGAACAAGTTTTAAAGAATACAAACACCAAGTGGAGAACATACCTGGTGGGCTCTCTCCAAGTATCTTTTAATTGCTTTCTACCTTTGTAAACAAGTTAAAAATGCAGCAAAGAGGAAAATTGCTAGTGACACTTCAGACCTTGCTGGGTCTCCTACCATTACCCCTCTGAACAGCACAGAAAAGTAGTTATACCAATTAAAAGGGTTGGAGTGATAATTTTGAAATAGGTGATGTCTAACTTGTCATTTTTGAGTGAAGTCATCTAACACAATTTCTGAATTTTCTGGATTTTTTGCATGAAGTATTGTAGCCTGCACAAGTCTTATAATTAAAATGCTATCATAGTGAATAGCATGTACCAGAGTTGAGGATTAGGTGATCTTATTCCTGTAATAGGATTTGCCTGCTAATTGTCACTAAAATGACAGCAGCCTCTGTTAATAGGAGCAGAGAAATTGCCATGGTGGCTCAGATCAGCAGCCCTTCTCTCCATTAAAATATCCTGTCTTCAGCACCAGGCAGTGTGTAATGGTTTAGAAGAAAAGAGGCTGTGCTGGAATAAACTGCTCTCAGGTAAAGGTTCTTCAGTATTCTCATTACTAACACACAGGTTGTGCCCTAAACCAGGAGCACTTTTATTTCTTACTTTATGTTGGCAAAGAAGCACAATCTTTTAATTTCTCTCCATAAAATTCTCTTTCTGAGACACGCAGACAATCGCTTAATTCAAAAGACACACGGTGTGATGGCTCTTCTTGTTCTTCATCTGAATTTGTGGCATCCCAGTCACACCCAGAGCAGCCCATGATGGTTGCATGGTTAGAACTTCATGAGAGACAAAGACCAAAAATGGAGGGGTTCACCCAGAAATGTGTGGCACAGTGATGCAAAAAGTGAGATGCACAGAGAAGACTCACTCCTACAGCCTGTTTCTGAAACCATCAAGCTTCAGGATGAGTTCAAGAAATCCTGGACTTCACAAGACAACAGCAATGGTTGTGGAAATTGCAACTGAGTTCAGTGATAAGTCCTCCTGACTTTTGGAAAACAAATTCAGACTTTAGGCAGGGCTGTCAGGAGAGAGGTGAGCTACAGCAGCATCTCTGGGCAGCTTCCCACTGACAAGGGGTCCTGAGCACCAAAGATCCACCTTTGCTGCATCAGCACAGTCCTGCCCTGTCACCCTATGTGTAGAATGTGCAAGGAATGAGGATGCTGAGGAGGGAGAGGAATAGAGGTGGGTGATGTGAGAAGAGCAGCTCTCTGAATGCTTGTCTCATCAAAGCTCAAAACAATACCTGCCCATGGCTAGGTCACAGATCAGTCTGGTTGTGACTTCACTTGTAAACTGCAATAATTTAATGATTTGGGATTCCTCTTTCTTTATACTCCAAAACCAAGTGATTGTTCTGAAAATTCACGCCATGACTTCTGCATTTTTGTTTCTACTGCATAAGTAAGAGAATAACAAGCTTTGAAAGCAGTACACTGCAATATCAGGTAATTATATCACAATACACTCCAGCTCTTTCAAATCATTCATTAGTCAAACATCTGCTGCAGATTAATACTGAGCCAAACTTGTCTATTAGGTATTTCAATGGACTCCAGTACCATTTAAGCAAGGGATGATCTGTTCCAACACATGTACTGTCTGTGGGTAATTTACTGTGGTTTAGAGCTTCTCCCTTGCACTGCTCTAGCTTGGAATCCTCTTGCAGTTCAGCTGCTATTTACTAGCTTGTGCTGACACATCCACTTTTTCTGACTTAATTCAAGAAAATTCAAAATGCACACATTGCCAAGGAAATTAATTTATTCAATGAGCCCAGCAATGTCTACTCTTACTAATTCTGTATTGCTGGAATAAACAAAGTCAGAAATTATGCTTGGCTTTCTAAGCATCAATAAAATCTCATAAAACTGCAAGGACTCATAAATTTCACTGTATAAAACCTGATATTAAGGCAACTCTTAACTTGGAAAATTCATATTACATTTTAGCCAAACAACAAATGAAGCTAATATGTATTGATTGCATTAACAATTCATAAATGCACAGAAAAGAAATAAACAGTCTTTATAGAGTTGCCATGTCTTTGAGGCATTGATTAAACTGTAGATGCTGGTCTGCCACTCCAGCAGCTGTTCAGTAAGCCCAGTGTTTGTCCATCAATGTCTTTTGTCATTGGTCTGACTGGCCTGCTCCTTCCCAGGTTGGCAGACATTTCAAAAAATGAACTGTCACCGTGGGATAATCAATTAATCAAGCGTGAATTGCTTGACCCAATCTCCTAATGAATGTTAACATGTAAACACTTGTCAGACACTTGCAGACCAGAGGGTTTGTGTGGTTCTCTTGGTGTCTGGGAAACTGACTGGCAGCCCAGCCCGTGAGCACAGTCCTATCTCATTGTGTTAATAATGCACGTTGCTTACAAGGATTTCTTTAAAATAGATTAGCTGCAACCATAATGATTTTATTGATTTTACAATCTTTTCTCCTTCTGTGGAAATTGAGATGAATCTTTGCAGGAAGAGGTTGGTACCCTACAGGGACTAGGGGAATATGCAGGATATGAATGGTTGATGCATTTTCATGAGCCATTGCCTCTCCCCACAAGAGCAGTTGTAGCCAATCCCTGTAATTACAATATTGCTTAGCAACACCCCAAAAGTCCTGTTGCTGTTTCAATGATAAGCCTCATTCATAGGGATTACATTTGTTAAATTAATATTAAAACTATGCAACAGTTCTCTGTGAAGATGTACATTTTAATTATTTTGTATAAGCATGGTGGCTTAGACCACTGTGGCTGTGATTAGCAGAAGAGTGAAGGGTTTCAGCAGTGTTAATTGCCTGCTATATTATCCAGGATCCTAAGGCACACTCTAAAGTACCGTTTTTGTTCTCTAAACTTATTCTTGAACCTTTAAATAAATCATTTTATTATCCAAACTGGTCAGCAGAATGGGTTAAGGAATTTTTTAAACAAAAGCATTTTGTTTCTAAGGTCACTGACTTTCAACCAAAAACTAAATTTTGTCCCTCAAAAGTTTTGTTTCTTTTTTTCCCAACAAAACTCACAAAAGAAAAAAAGTCAATATGATGGTTTTTTTACATTCAAACACAGCAGTGGTACATATAAATACACTTTTTTCTGGAGCACTTGCCCTTCTGAACAATGTCCACCAAACACTGCACTTTTTAAAATGAGAGCACTTATTCAGATGAAGGATTATGGATTTAGTAATCCAACTTTAGTCAGGCTGGTTGTAAATTCAGAGCCTCCAGCCATGTATCTGTAGTGATGAGCTGCACTGTGCCAGTTCAAAGCAGAGCTCCCCTCTGGTTTACACGGGAGATGTGCTGGAGCCTGGCTGGATGAGGCAGCCAAGCAGTGTCGGCCTTTGCATACAGGAACGATTTTACAATACCTTCTTTTTAAAATTCAAAATCCCACTTTACGGCAGGAACTCTCTTTTAACTTTTATTTTTTAATGCTGCCTCTGCTCTGAGCAGATTTGTGAAAATGCAGGGGGCCAATTGAAACATGCAGGATGTCACCCTGTCCCCCATGCCAGCACTGCAGGAAGGGGCACGGAGTGCATGGGACGGGCTCTGCTGGCACTGCCACCAGACTCTGGCACATGGGAACGTGTGCCACCCACAGAATGCAGGCCAGCTGGGAACAGCTGGCATTTATTTATCAGCTTGGGTGAAGCTGCTTCCGTGATTACAGAGCCATTTTCTGGATGGCTTTCTCGGGAGCACCTGGGATGGAACCATGGGGTGCTGTTTGATGCCTTGGGAAGGCTGACCTGAGACAGAGACTGGGCAGAGCCAGAGAATAAAGCAGATCTTTATTGAAAGGCCTCCAGGATCCACCTTGGGCAGGACAGGAGCCTGGCCAGGGCTACACCCAAGGTGGACTAAGAATGGTCACAAAATGGCTAACAGTCACGAGATCTTACATTTTTATAAGTTTTGGTCCATTTGCATATTGGGGTTTAATTGTCCAATTACAGCTGCAGGTTATGAAGTCCCATCCTTCTTGTTCCTCCCTTCAGCGATCCTTGTTTGTGCTTTTGGGCCTGAAAGCTGTCCTTGGTCTTCAGCAGGAAAAGGATTTGTTTTGTCTACTTTGTGAAGAGAGTTTACTAACACTGAATATGAGGCTCAGAACTGCACCCCTAAGCAGCACAGAATCTGAAAAACAGGAAAGCTCAAACTTAAGGCATCAGTTTCAGTCAGCACCCAAAGGGCAGCAGCAGCCCCAGCTGGGCAGCCTCTGAGTTCTCTGAGTAGTAACAGGCAGCAAGAGGGCCAGGAAAATGCCATTTTAATTATAATCATTTTTATTTAGTGAACTTCGTTTATGAAGATGGCACACAGACCTTTGGAATGATGTGCAGTGGCTTTTCATTCTGAAAGGAAGCAGTATGTTCTTTTACACCTCCCAGATCACACAATGTTATTAAGCTAATATAGAAAGCATCAAAGAATGAAAATGGCATCTGAGACAGTACATATCACACTGTATATATGCTTTGCAAGGCATATAAAAGCATGAAAATATGCTTCCAGTTGGTTTAATGCTGGTTACCCTATATATTTCTCCTTTTCATAGAATCATTAAGGTTGGAAAAGACCTCCAAGTTCACCAAGTCCAACCATCAACTTACAAGGCCCAATCTTTTGGTCACATTATTGTAATAGAATACTTACTTAAACTTACTTATATTATTACATTCAATGCAAAATTGTGAAGTCAGTTTCCAGAAAGTGACTAAACTTATAAACCTTGGCTTTATCAACTTTCTACAGCTTGAATTTAGGTCAGTCAATGTACAGCTGTTCTGTTTCAATCAAAACTGATTTTTTAATATTATTGCCACTTGCTTCTCTGGAACCACACTCATGATAGAGCAGAGCAGCGTGTTTCTGTCATTCCCTACATTATAGTTTGTAACAGAAGTGCTGCTTCTGAATAGCCATGAAATTAATATGTAGATGAAGTAGGAGTTATTTTCTCAAGAAAGAGACATGCCTTTGGAGGACACAAGCAAGGAAATCCCACCCAGGCTGCACAAAATGTTCTCAAACTGTGCCCTCATGAGTGTGGTCTTCAAAATAAAAGGAAAAAGAGAAAGGCGTGTAACAAAAACTTATCAGTTAATACAGCTGTCAAGTTTATTTTGCTTATCCTCATGGAGTCTGGTTCTCATTTGTGCTTATAATTTATACCCTGGGAAAGTTCATGTAAATAGCTAGGAAGTATAGAGGGATGTTAATGTAACTAAAAACAAGGCTCTCATAATGACTTTATATATATATTTACACATAAATAAATAAAGCAATCTGCAATCATCAGATATTACTTACAGGTTTTATGTAAGCAATGGACATTTTTGCTACTTCCCTGGATTTAACAAAGTCAATAGAAGGCTCACATAGATATAAAGGATTGAAAAGCCATTCCCTACATTTATGAAGCCTGGACTCTCCCTACATGGCATTCTCAATCCTTTAATATTCCATGATGGCACTTTTGGGCTGATAATAACTATTCTGTGATATTGTTCAGGTTTTGTTCCCAAGCTCATTTAAGCTTGCATATCTATATAGCTGCAAAAACCCTAAAATCCAAACAGAAAGGCCAATTGTAGCAAATACATTAAATCTGTGACCGCAGTGGAACCTGAGCCCAGTGGAACTGCTGAAGCTGAGCAGGTAATTTAGTCCCCTGCCTCTGTCAGTGGCTCTGAGCAGGCATCACCACACAAGATTTCCTGTCCCATTGCAGCTTTACTCATCTCCAAATGGCCTGTAGGCTGAACAGGTGACTCCAGCAAACCCCAGCACTGGGTTTTAATGAGATGCCCAGATTAAGTGAGCTTGAGAACAACGTTGCAGTGATACCTGAGAGTCCCATCTATTTTCAGCTGTGCTCACTTTCGTTTATGGAGCAGCAATGACATTTCTGACACACGCTCTGTGGCTGTCATAACATTTTTTCTCAACCTTTTGCCAAAAGCACCTGGGGCTGGAAGCTCCCCACTACCTGCCATGGACAAGTCTGCTCCGGATCCAGCAGATGAGCAATTCCAACATCACCTTAAAGCCTCAGCCCACCAGGAGCTGCCTGTCAGCCTCCTGCATTTCCTTGTTCAACAAGGACTTGACTTTGGGGAATATCTGAAGTGCATTTCATGTGGTTTCAAATCCATTTCCATACCTTCCAAAGTGCTCTATCCACAGCACATCTATGATTATCTAACACCACATTATAGGGACCTTTTCTGGGAAGACTTTGCCTGAAGCACTGATTTTGCAAACGTAGTCATACATGCTAAGCCTTGATCGTGTGCCTACTCCTGTGAAAACCAGTGACACAGTGTGAATATTTGCTTTATACTTAATACACTATGGAGTGATATAATGACAGAAAAGCTTCTCTGTGTAAACAGACTAAGGATTGTGAGAAACTACACAAAGAAACAACACCCACACTCATCCCTTCTTCCCTCATTGCAAAAGTTTTTTCTCTCTCTCAGTGGTATTACTGTATATTTCAGCTTCTACACTTCTAAAGCTGTTTTTAATTTAGTATTTTCATTTTAAAGTGCTGGCTGAAGATATAAGAACTTATAGCATCAATATTTTGAATGCTAATTAAACTCGCAGTATCAATTTCTAAGCTTTAAAAAATTATTTTGTGTTTATTTGGTTAATGTTAACATAGCAGAGGTTTGGGATTTTTTTGCAGTCATCTTTAATATTTTTCTATTAAGATGAGGGCAGAACACTTATTTCATGAAACACAAAATGAGAACTACTCACAAAATCACCTGATTGCAGGAGAAAGGGATTTGGAAAAAACATAATGCATTTGAACAATTTTTTTAAATCATGTTTAAAATACAACAACAAGTGTTTTTATTGCTGTTGTTAATATTATTTTGACCTTTCCCCAAGGCCAGCTTGAGTCTACCATGGAGCAGTTTGCTCACACTTGGAGCTCAGAGAGAAGCAGCAGGTGCTTTGCAGGGCAGGCTGGGCTGGCAGGTTGGTTCCCACTGGGGAGAATGCCCAGGCTGGACCAGTCCTTAAAGATTTGGGATTCCCCTGCTGATGCATAACACCTTGGTCTGCCAGGGAGCAAGGACTGGGCTCCAAGGGCAGGAGGGAGCCCAGGGTGGCAGGAGGGATGACAGCAGCTGTGGTGAAATGCAGTCCCTGCAGCCACAGCCCAGCAGCCGGCAGTGGCTCACACAGGCAGCAATATCCTCAGACTGCAGTGGCACAGCAGACTTTAATGTCAACTTTCTCCTTCTGCCCTTTGAGATAAATAAAGCATCCTCCTTAATCCTACCAGTGGCTTAGCTGTGCATTTGCACTACCTACAGCTTACAGGATCAAGCCTGGAGTTGTTAAATGATCCAAGAGAAATGTATTTCAGGATTTTGCTATCTTCAAGCTTTACAAAAAAGCTATTGGTGAAAAAGACAGTGAATAATCATATTTGTTCCACTATCAAATGGAAAAATATAAAGAAAACATTATCTGAATTGGATCTATTCAAAATATTTATGCTGCTACTGAATGCCACTTGAATATAGCTGGGTAGATCAACTAAAAGATGGAATTTGCCTCTAGTTCAGAGTTGGAAGTACAGGCTGCACATAGTATGCACTTGGTTAATCCACAAAAATCAGCAAAATACAGAGAAAAAAGAGAAAACTGGAACCCCCCAGCAGCACAGCAGCACCAGCTCCAATCTGAAGTTGTACTGCTGATGCTCATCTCTAACACAAATTATGTAACTTTTACTAAGAAACAAAGGATGTTCTTTAAGAAATACAAGATTCCTACCCAGCTGATGAGGCACACAGCACTGCAACTACTCCCCTCACACAAGTTCATCCCCACCCTCACTCAGTGGCAAACCCTGTAAGCCAGCTGCCTTTTTCAGGTAGTGGTTTGTACAAGAACACCTTTTGGCTGCTGTTCAGTGGAGCAGGCATTCCTGTCAGAACATACATTGGAAGATTTAGTTCAAAATTTGCCTGACACATTACATATAATAGGATCAGATCCTCAGTTACTGTAATTCCATCAGAGGAGTCCTTGTGGGAAGCTAAGGAGAGCTGGTTGCCTGCTGGATTTCTCTGGCTAATTATGTCATCTACACCAAGTATTGTTTTGCAGACAGCATTGCACACATGCTGAAAGAGTTAATTAACCAGCAGAGCTGCTCATGTTAAGTGTTTATGCTGCCTGTACTGTGTTAAAGAAAGCATAACTCTACCTAGAAGAGGAATCATTGCTATCATCCAGGAAATTAGCTCAAAGATAGCTTTTTTGCAGCTAAATATATACCTACATCTCCCTTCCCACATATAGATATAAAGGATAAAAATAATCCTTTTTGTGGGTTTTATCTGGTTTTGCTCTAAACTAACACCTCTATGCCTAAAAGGAATGCCTGGCACAGCTGATGAGCTCACCTGAGCTGGTCCCATCACCCTCAGGGATGTCACAGCTTTTCCACTGCAGAAGTGCAATCCTTGCTACCCTCTCAATCAATGAACAATTCCAAATGCAGATTATAACATTGACTGTTCTGTTTTCCTGGGTTTGTTTCAGCAGTTAAATCCTTGCACAAATGCAATCTGAAGCACTAAACAGGCTCAACCCTTTCCTGGTCTCTGTGCTCAAGGCCCAGGGAAGAACTTCACGTTTTTTATGACGTGACAGCAGTGTCACCCTGACTTAAAACTTTAGATAGAAGCTGTAAGTACCAGTAATGCAGAAGGTCTATCAGTAGCATGAGGAGACTTTCTAAAAGCCTAAAATTCATGTAACTAAAGACCCTAATTTTCATAGATGTCCCAAGTGGCATAAAAGAAAGGCTTTCTGCTGAGTTTAATAAACTTCACATGTAGGCATGATGCCAGCCTTCACATGGGCCAAAGGACACACAGCAAATTCCTACATCTTCAGTGTTTACTTCATGGTTCCTTTGAACACAACAGTGGCTAACTGTTTTGATGGAAATCTTGCCTGAGGTGGCTGAGCAGTCATTAAACCCTTAGCCTTCTGTTCAATATGAAATGACGTGCTCATTCTGCATTTCTTTCACTGAGCTGCTATGGAGGAGCCATGATTCAATTGATATGCCTGGCTCAAGCCCAAAAATGATTGCACTGCACTTCGCTGGAGCAGGCTGTCAGCTCACATTCAGAAAGCCATACAGGATGCAATTGTCTGGTCACTGAAAATAGCTTTGGTGCATATTTAAGCCATTTCAATGTGGCAATATGAGAATTAATTCTCTCTTCTCCTCCTGGAAACTGATCATTTGCATGGCAGTGCTGCTCAGTGCGCACGGAATCCTTGCATCCCACAACATATTAATATTTTAGTTTGTTCTCTCTTAAGTTATTTTTAGCAGCCAACTGTCCTTGTGTGAAGCTCCAAACTGCAGCAGAATGCTCAGGCCTGTTGTGTGCGTGGTCAAGGACGCCTTGTCATGCAGCTCTCAGCAGGCTGCAGCCTTCTCTATTATTAAAGTCATCTCCCAACTACCACTCTAACACATGTAATCATCAGACACAGGATGTCTTTTCCCACCTGCTCACTGTTTATTAGCCTGTTATCCTGCAAGTTTTAACAGCACCTTGCATTTCAGCTGATAAACACCTGGAACTGAGACTCACTATATAACAAAGTACAGGATTTTTTGATCAATTTATTTTGAGTGACTGGAGCATATTCTATTTTTCAGTAGGCATTTCTATTTTTAGCAGTGGCTTAAGGATCGAGACATTTATAAAGATCAAACTTAATTAAATATCAATATTCTGGCTTTAGAGGCAAAAATCACATTTAATAAACCAAGTAGGTAATAGATTCTATTGCTTTGCCCTTCTTTTTGAAAGTGCACAAATTTTCTATAGGAGCTGAAATATTAGAATATCAATTTGGAAATGGATTTATGTCAATTTTTTAATGCTAAAAAGATCCGTGGTCCCCAACTGAAACTTTTGCTGCTTTTTTGTGACATAGTAAACAAGATGAACAAGATCTATGATGTGTTACCCATACATACAACATATTACCTCAATTTCTCTACTCCTTCAGAGCAGAACTTTTTTGCATTTTGGCAAATTAACACAGTACATATAGATATTAAGGAATATATTAATTTTATTATTTCCTCCCTTCCAGTACAGAGAGTGAGATTATGGGTTGTTGAAATCTTCACCAATCATTAATGTTATAGAATTTTAATTTACTAGACAGAAAACAAGGGAAATGCCAATGTCAGTGGAGGAGCCTTGCAGGCTCTAAGTCTCACAGGCTTCACCTTCAGGAACCAGCCTTTCTGAGAGTATGGCTTGATTTTACTTTCCCTCCCCAAGTAACCTCATTACACTCACAATGGTCTCTGCATGAAGGGAAAAAAATCAAAGAGAAGAATCCAGCTCATATTCACCTTCAAAACTGAAACAAAAGAAGGGTAAAAGCTCTCTCATGATTTTGTTTCTGTGTGATTTCTGCCCAGTCCTGTTCTGCAGTTGCCACCACTGAGAAGAGGAAACTTCCCAGCAAGTGCAGATACAGAGCTGGAGCAGGGCTTGTGCCATGCACCCTCTCCTTGCTTGTTCCTGCAGCAAGGCATGGGGACACATCACCACCTGCACAGCTTCCCTTCCCTCCTGCTGCTCCGTCCAGCCCTCCAGCCCTGCTGGCCCAACTCCTGATCCTGACAAACCACTGGAAGTGCAGGGCTGGAATTTCCATCCTTAGCAGAGCTCCGGCCCTGCCCGGTGACAGCTGGCGGCTGCAGCAGCAGGATGAGAAACCCTGGCTCTCTGCAGGGCTCCTCTCTGCTGCACACCAAGCAGATTGTTATCACCACTCAACCTGGGACTGAGCACTGCTTCAGCTGCCTGGGTTTAAACTCTACTAAAGGGCAGGAGAGAAAACAAGGTTCAGAAAACAAGGAATTCCTGATTTGTGTATTTCACAAAACAGCCTTACTTCACTATGGCAAAACCAAAGTGGGGGATCCTACAGCTGTTATTTGCTGTAGAGATTGTATGTGCAGTAGAGGTTGGGTTAATGGAGTACAGAAATACTAAAGAAGTGCTGCTCATTCAGCTTTTGCATTTTTTCCAGCCAGTTTCAGTGGGGTTTTGTTTTTTCTTTCTTCAGTCCCTTACTTATAGATGCATACTCATGTTCACACTCTCATGTGGTATATGATGTCTGAACTTCTAAAATTAATGTATTTTGCAGAAAAAAACCAGATTTTCTTATGTCTCTAGTCATTATCTGATACAATAAATACTACAAAACTGGTATAAGAGGAATTTAAAATCTTAATTCATACTATGTAAATCAAATAATATGATAGCTCTTCTTGAGCAAATCATATTCTCAAGAAAAGAGACCCAGATTTGAACTGCTTTTTAATAGTAATTCTACAGTCATTCCATAATAGATTACAAAAATTCAGATGCTTAGTACCAAACTGTCTTTCGAAATATAAGAGGCATATGATGGGGAGGATGTGAAAAGGGTAATTAATTGGTTCATAATTTATTAATTATAGAGTAAGGAGTTGGAAGGGGTGGCTTGGTTTAAAACACCTAGACTTCGCTGTAACCACATGTTAAAATCTCAGCAAGATTGCTTTTAGGAGGAAATGGGATAAAATCACATCATTAATTAACTTATAATTTATTAATTAAAAAGGAGGTGGAGGAGGTAGACTTGTTTAAAACATCTTGACCCTATTGCTAATGAATATTACAGTCTCAGTAAGAAAATCGAGTCCTTCATTGTGCCTAACATGTAAAGCAGGGGCTGCACCAATTCCTGTGCACACATCTGAGGGGTTGGGCTGGGGGCTCTTGGCACATCACACTTAGAAACAATTGTCAGGACTGTGTTTGAATGGCAGAAAGACAGCACAGCCCAGAAAATGAAGAATGAGCTGTGGTACAATAGAGCCAGACTGTCCCCTCCCTCTGCTGAAATTCCCAGATTGTGAAAAACTTGTTACGGATACTTGGTCATTAAGGTATCAACTTATAAACTGCCCCAGGAGCCTTTGGGCTGAGAAAACTGGGATGAGTGCTTAAACCTAGATAAAAAAGCACAGCATTTGGTAATTAAAGTTGATAATGGGTTGACTACAGGTCTGTATCTAACAAAGCACTTCCATGCATGCTGAGCTTGAAGTAATTAATTAGTTTTGCTTACACGCTTTAAAAAAAGTCAGGTGAATGACTTCTGTAAGCAGCAGCAGATCTGGAAAACTAAGCTGAAGCTTACTTTGAAAAGAGATTTCTAAAACAACCTGCAGTTTTGTTCCTATGTCCCTCATATTTCAACCTTGTTAGGTCCTACCTGGCAGATAATTAGATAATGCAACACTACATCTGAACATGGGCATTCACTGCTTAAATTCACTGCATGTCCTAAACAAGCCAATAAACAAAAGGTCTCAGGAGCTCAGCAGCACTTTACAGGATAAAGCTGGTAATGAGAAGCAACTACTCATAGGTCCTGCTTGCTTGGTAATCAATGACAAAAGATGAGGGCTCTTGCTTATGTCTACAGTAAAAGTACTCCTGGCTGCAGCCTCCAGATAATCACAAACATCAGTTTTGTTGGTGTGGGTAGGTAAGAAAGTGCCACAGCCCCATCTGAGAGAGCTCTTTGTCATTCTTTCTCCTGTCTTAGAAAGCAGCAGAAGCATGGCACTGCTGAGTACAGCAGGAGGCACTCAGAGTAATTTGATCAGTTGAGCTCTTCTGTTTGAGTGTGTGTTTGGGGGCAGCTGTACAAGCCACAGAAAATGTCCTGTGAAAAGCAGGGCTGTGTTTAACATGGCTCACGAGCTAAAGGTTCCTGACTGCTGAGCATTATTTCACTCAAGTGTCACCTGCACCTCCATGCAAGCACCTGCATGTGCCAGAGGTGTTGAATACAGGTTTCATAGGCTTGTTCTGTAAACACATCCTGATGGAAACAGTATTTGCCAACAAGGGCAATGCCCATGGCTTTCAGTGATAGCACTCAATGAGTAAAGTGCCTCTGTGCTTTCCTGTGCTGGGATCCTGTGGCTGCTCTGCAGAGCCTGTGCTCATGTTCACGTTGGTGAAAAAGCACTCTGAGGCTTCTTTTCATATTCGACTGCAAAGGCAAATGCCGCAATTAACACACGTCCCAGGGCAGAAAAACCCATCTGTGTATTATCTCAAGGAGCTCTTCTAAGCTTCACCCTTATCAGAGCAGCTATAATTACTGAAATAATTAAACTTATATAGAGGCAATCCAAGACATTGGTCCCAGATAATGGGTGGTTCATTTGAAATGGCTCATCCTAAGCACAGAGGAATGATTGCAGAGCAAACCAGCTACCTCACCACACCTGTGCCTGCCCACAGCGAGGGCCCCACAGCACCTTTCAAAAGACTTGGAACAAATCACACCCAGGGCCACAGCAGGGCTAACTGGAAGAAGCAGCCCTAGTTTCATTCATGCATTCCAGTTACTTTACTTTTTTTTCAGTGTAGTCTGAACCAAACTCGCCAGCCCTAACTAAACACCCCTGAAATCTGGCTTCCTTCTAGTGTAATTGCCAAGGCATTTATATTTGTGATGGAGCACAGCTTTATATCAAGCTTGACTTTCTCATGGAGATTCATTTCCACAGTCTTTTATTTCCCATTGACTGTAACAATTCAGAGCCACAACACCTCCTGGTATTGTCTGATGAAGTTGCAGAGCTTTGCAGCAGGAGCAGAAGGAAACAGCATCACCAATGCATGCCAGTGCAGGGCCATCAGCACCACTCCTATTGAACAACTGGGTATTAAAGTTCCTTTCATCTACATAACTGTGAGACAAACTCTTCTACTGCTTAAATCACATTGGTGATTATGGTGATCAAGGGCTGAGCATGCAGACAAATGCTGCTTTAGGAACTCTGCCTCAGAACAGCCAAGTTAAGCCCACTGTTATAAGAAATCCTTACTCTTTAGAAAACCCAAACATGTAGCAATAATACCTGCTAAAAATAATATGTTTCTTTCAAAGCTAAAGGAAGCAGAAAACATAAAGAAAGTACACTTTCAAAAACATTTAAATATTTACATATTTGCTGATCTAAAGGAAAAAAGGATCCAGGTTGCCTGAGAAATGGGTTGTTCTGAAGAATAATGTAAAATTCTTTCCCACTAGGTGCTGCTTGTGGTAACAAGGGAATCAGCCCCTGTATTTAATTTCCCCAGACAGCTGTGCAGACCCAAACAATGTCAAAGACACTGCTTCAGGGAGTGCTACATCAGACACACGTGGCAATTTGCTAAACCAAGCCTCCCTGCTATTTTCCACAGCAACCTGATCCTTCCCTTTGATTTTTGATGGAAGTATTACACAGGTACAGTGGGGAAAGAAAGGGTTAAGAAGAAAATGTGGTCTTCATACTTTTCTGATTTTGTGAGCATGAATCTCTTTCATGGAACAGCTGTCAAGTCAGCCAACGAAACAGGTCTGCTTAGGTCTCCTGACAATACCAACTGCTGTTGTTCATGTATCCTCAGTGACAGCAGCAAGATGAAAATCGAAATGAATCGCTCTACAAATGAGACACTTTTCTGCTTTGACTTTCCAAATGTGACAGTGTTGTTTGTTTTTTTTTCAGTCAGCAACATTTAGAGATGTTAGAAGGCTCTGGTGTCAGGAAGTTGCTCAGGGGGCAGTTTCAAAAATTTGAAAATAAAAGGGGGGAGAAATCTGCATAATAGTTGCTTGCATAATAATGTTTGAATTTCTGTCCATTAGTACTACTGCCACAAAACTGAACAGTAAAATATTCCTAGCCAAACAAACGACTGCAGGCTTTGAGCAGCAACTGTGAACATTTCATATCTCACTACAAAGTATTTATTCATTATCCATACTGTGCTAGGGGTGCAAAATGCAGGTTCTGGCCACAGAAGGCACTGCTCAGCCCCAGCTCCCATGGAGGGGCTGCAGAGCACAGATCCATTCCCTTCTGTCCTCTGCTTAGCAGAAGAGTGTTTGTCAACAGATCACAAATGGCAGAGAAAAAGAGATTGTTAAAAGTGTTCATCTTCAATATGAGTTTGAAACAGGAACATTTGCCCTCCTATGAAAAGACCTGAAAACACCCTCCAAACAAGCATCTGCAGTATATGTGAAATCATATTTCTCCCCAGGTTGTACCAGAAGAACCTAAGGCACAAGGTATGCACTGAAACGCATCAGGTCTCTCTTGTTTTTGCAATATGCAGCAAAAAACAAAAACTAAGCTTGTTAAAGACTGATTTTTTATAACAGTTGCATTAAAACTCATGAGCCATATCAAAACAAACACTGAAATACATTTTTGCACATCCAAATGAAACCTTCCTTTTAAAATACATCTTCATTGTGTCATTCTTCTCCTAATGTAACACCAACACAATACCCATCACAAGAAGCACAATCCAGCTTTTAGATTTCCCCACAATTTCAAAAATAGAAAAAAATGAAATGCTATCCCCCCTCCCCCCAAGAAAATCAAAATAATAACAAAAACATCCCCAAAATGGAGAAGGCTTTTAAAAATGCATTATGTATTTAAGTTTATTTGGTTTCAAAGGACCTTACAGACTTGTCTCCATGGTGGTTACAGAAATGCCTCTTACAGTAGATCAGCTCAGGCAGTACTGCAGCAGCACAAAGACAAATGTCTCTCACATCAGGATGGTTTTGGAGTGTACTCAGGGATTTCATGTGTAACTGGCTCAGTTACACAGGGAAATCCCAAATCTCTAGAAACTTTTAGAAATTTTCTGTAAATCCACTGAGTGAAAATCTGTTCTTAGTTCATGAGTATTTCTCCAAAGCCCATTCTTGTCAATCAACTTTAAAACTTCCTGTTCTGTCAAGCAAAATTTATTTTAGGGAACAGCCTCCTAAAATCCCTGGGTTTGCAGGTGCCAGCTGTGAGACATCCACAGAGCCCAATTCTGTTTTAATAATTAATATCAGTACTAAGTGCTAACAACACTTCCAATCGAGAGGCTCAAAGTGATTTGCAAATACTAATTAAGCCTCCAAACATGTTGTGAGTGTTCCCACATAACCAGTGAGGGAAGAAAACTCAGTCATCTGGTCACTTTATACAGAAAACCTGTGGGATTTGTCAAGAAACAGTGTCAAGAACCCCACAATTCGAGTTCTGTACTGCCAGCACAAAGCCATCTTGTGTTCCTGGGGTTTTTTTAAACTGTTTTCAGATTATACAATATTTTCTTGAACCATATGGGTAGATAAAGCCAGAAACTCTCCATAATGAACTGGTTGTTTATGATAACCAGATTATTTTGCATCTGGTCTTCTCTGAAGCTGAGGAAGAAGTGAAGATGAGCACCATGTCACTGCAGTTACCAGCACTGCCTTGTGGGATCTTGTAAAATTTAGAACTATTCTTTAAAACTCTCCATGCTCAAAATGTCTAGTTGGGCTGCTTTTTTAACTCTCTTTTTGTTTTCCCCATGAATTAAGTGATACAGCAGATTAAAAAAAATACTGGGGAAGGGAAAGAGGCAATTTTTTTTTTTGTTTCTTTTTAAATTGCTGGAATCAGGTGTGTGTTCTGCTGAACAGGTGGCATTGTTGCTAGTAAAGGAACGGTGTTGGTGACAGAAATTTGCCTTTTAATGTCCTTGTTGAAAGGTACTGACATATGACCCTCTGCTCTCACTGAAGACAATTTCTTTGCATCTCTAAGTCAAAGACCTGAGAATCAGCCCAAACTTAGGACACAGAAAAACTCAGATCAGAAACTAACAGAACAGTCAGTTATTCAAAATCTTCATCAGATGAGTGATGATAGTGCTGATAGCATGCTTTCTCTTCATTTTAGTCCTGATGCTTGTGCATCACAAACCTCTCTCTGTCCATCTGTGGAGGATGCCAAACCCAGGAATATTAAGTATTTTGTTTCGGCACTCTGAATTTATGTACAAACAAGCATGAGGTAGCTCAATTAACAGGGCTGCACTCCCAAAGATGTAACAAGCAATCCTGAAGTGCAGGCAAAGGCTTTCAGTGCTGATCAATCATTTCCCATCCCTTCCCAAAGAAGACAGAGCTGGTGCCACCTGGCACAGGGCCAGCACTCCCAACTGTGAAATTCCAATAACAGGCTGGTTGATAAGTAATGCAACAGAATTTAATTCTGGGATTTTTGGCATCACTAAGCTGAAGACAGAAGAGCAAGCAGGAACTTCCTTGGCTGTTAGCAACAGAATGTTGCCCTCCTCCACAGCAAACCCTGCCACAGGGACAGGCCTGTCAAATGTAAACCACCACAGATTTCAACCTATTGGTACCAGACCATTGCTTCCCCTTTCTGATATTTTCTATGCACTTTCTTCTCCTTTCTAGTTCTTCCAGAGCAATAGCCTCTATTTCTTTTAAGCCTCCAATATTCCCCACCAGTGCATCTGGTCCTTTTCCATTTGACCACTCCATCTGAAAAGCAGCCCCAGCCTTGAAATATCTCTGCACTCCCATGACAGCCAGAGCAGCAGGGCCAGAAATTATAAATTACTCTGTTGTGCCCCAAAACTGGCAGCCCAGGCTGCTTGCTGATGCATTAATCTACAGAGAATGCTCCTGTCTTGGCCATCCATGTGCCAGACTGGAGCTGAGGTGAAAGAGCAAGCCTGACCAGAGCCAGTCTTTTACTGGGCTCAGTGTAGGCATGCCAAAGGGAACACCCCAAGGACATCAGGTTTGCCAGCTTGCCCTGCTCTAGGATATCAGTAGGTTTTTTTGTAGCATTTTAAATTATAAAGAAGCTGCTCTGACACAACTGAGCTGGGGTTGGGGCTGCAAAAAGCAAGAAATTTTCACATCTGTCAGATTAATTTAAATGAGGTTGGTTAGTCAGAGCAGTTCAGTGGTTTGGAAAGTAAAAATAAGTCCTCAAGAGACAAGTGATGCCTCGGGGAAATTGATGATAAACAGAGTTACCAGCAGGCTAGGCAACTCACTGCAACATAGGAATCCATGAGTGTGAGAGCCATGTGTGTATCTGTGTGTGTGCAATTTGTATGTGCACACACATTCACAAACCAAACTCCAGAGAAACAGCAAGGGCTCTCTTGTCCCTTAAGTCATTGGGGCTGAATGGATTTAACCAGCAGGTTGATAAATTGTAGCCTCCTCTCTTTGCTCAGGTGCCACAACACAGACCTGTGGCAGTGTCCTGGGCAGGGGATGAGTGATAGTGCCATGCCTGGCCGTATCCACAGACAGCCAGCAGGCCAGAACTGGTATTTGCTATCCTGAATTTCCTGCTCTGTCCTCCTTTGGTCATTGAAGGAATCCTTCTTCCTGCAGTGCAGCTTTTAAGTCAATCCTGCCTTAACAGTTTTTCCATCACCTTGATGTCTTGACCTAGGTATATGTTGGAAGAATCCATATAATAAATATCACATTTTATATTGTATTTAGTTATTATATTTGACCTCTACCAGAAAAATGTAGCATTGACTTTTCCCAGCATTTTACAGTATGCTTTGGAAGCCCAGGAAACCCAGGATGATTTCCTTTTCTTTCTACCTGAGCATTTCTTTTTCAGCCCAAGTCCTCATTTGACTGGCTTTTCTGAATGTAGCACCATAAAGAAGCACATATTTCCAGGATTATAGCAAGTGGGTTCACTGCAGAGTTCAAGCATCAGCTGTTGATCTTTGTTCCTGTACTTTGTCATAGTATTACTGCAGCCCCTAAATAACACAGGACTGAATTGCCAAACTAAAAACACATCATTTGTACAGATTCTCTGTGACAAAAATAGTAGGACCCAAGTGATTGGGTAATTCAGCTTCTAGTACTGCACAGAGTAGATCAAGCACCAGATTGTAATCTTTTTTAGACCAGTAGGAGTAACCAGATATAAACTGGTCTAACAGGATCAGAACCTGCCCCACAGAGTGCACACAGCTGCACCTGTTCATTTTCTCTGCACTGAGGGTGAGGCAGAATCCTCAGGCAGCGTGTGGTGCTGGGGAAGGACATGCTAGGGAAGGTCTGACCAGAGCCACAGCCTGGCTGCTGGACAGCTCCAAAGGGGCCTTTCTTCACATTATCAGAGTGTCTGACAAGGGCTTAACTGGCCCAGAAAGAATTAAGTTTGAAATACTTAGGACATGTGGTTGCAAATTTTGTATGTTACAGAAAGTCAAACATTACCCAGAGTAAGTGAATCCTGTATTATTTGGAAGTAAAATGCACATGAAGGTCACACTGGTCAGTATATGGTGACAGCCACATTTTCTAAAGCCACCCTGACATTCCAGTGTATCCTGTGCAATCCCAACCTCTGTCCCCAGTGCAGGTGGAACCTCACTTTATAGGAGAGACTCCCATCCTATTTCATTAAAGATACATGAAAGACTTAGCAAAGTCAGAGACTTTCCTGAGAACGTGGTCCTGTGATTTATTTCAGGTATGGGGTTTGGTCCTGTGATATATTTCAGGTACGATTTCATTTAAAAATGGAAGCATTCATGGTATAGACAGAATATATAGTGCAAAAAGTTTCTGACAGTGCAAGAAGGGAGCTTTGAGTATACAGATGAGGAGTCGTTACTTTTTTTATTATTCTGATTTGATTTTGCAATTGATTTACTGTTTTTGACAAAGACCATGTAAACTGAGGTGTAATACAAAACCTCTAAATAAGCTCCTGCCTGGAAGCATGCTGGAATACATCTTGCTCATAGTCTCTACCTCCTTCACTAGGGAAATTTTTCTGTGAGTAGTTGTTTGGAAAGTTGTTCTGCCAGGAGCTGACTTTTGGCCATGTGCTGCATGCAACCTTTTCACACAATAAATTTAAGAGAAAGTAACCTCATTATGCAATTGTTCTTGTGAACATTAGGAAAGCTATTAAAATTTGATGTGATCATTTATCACAAGCATAGTTATTACAAATACTAATACAGCAGATGTGATTATAGTTTACAAGTCAGTGCTACATGGGAGGATGAGATGTTGGCAATTGTTTGTCACACTTGGCTTAGAATTAATTTTTATTAAATAATATTATAAATGCATCATTTTGTTTTTTCCACTGTGCTCCCAGATGGATGTTTGTCTCCTAGTAGCTCACTGTTTAAGTTTTCTAAATAGTTGTAACTTATAATATTAAAACGGGTAAACTACCAAATAACACCAAATATTTGACATGCTCCACATGTCAAACCCAGTTTGATACAAAGAATTGGTTGTGCATTTTTCAGAGTGCAGGACACGTTGTACAAGTTAATCAGCTTTATAACAAAATGTTCCTTCTGGCTTGGTGCTAGAAAATATTGCTTCTGAAAGGGGATTATTTATTTATTCACAACAAAAACCCAACAGTCCTACCATATGGTTTCATGTCAGATATGCAATGTCAGTCAGGCATGCTCTGTTAGCCAAGACATTTCCCTGCCCTGGTCATCTATAAAAATCTCTGTGTTCTGTGTTTACCTTTTGGACAACTTCTTTTAGACATATGTATTTGCTAAAACCCAAATGCTACATCAATCAATAATCAGTGAGATTTTGTGCAAAGAGGAACAGAAGATGGGGTGTCTGAGCATCAACCTGGGACATGTGATTGACAGTTCATAATTTCCTACCTAGTGATCTATAGATAAGCTTCTTTTTGCTTTCACCTTAATACCAGGTTATATGCAGATGGCATCAAGAATACCTCTTCTACAGCCATTAATAGTGACCCTTGCACTCAGCTCATCTAATGGCCTTATTCATCAGATACTGTCAAAAACATGAGGCTAAATAACAGTACTTCAAAAATTACCAGAATTCGTTTGTAAGGCCCTAATGTTACCTTTAATTAACTATACAGCAGAAACATTATCACTGTCAAGTGTAGGTTAATCCATTAAATTTAGGATTTTGGATCCTTGGTGGTACCTGTAACTCCAGCATTTTCCTACCCTACCTCTTCTACCTGGTTTCCAAAAAAAGTTGCAATGGGCAAAAAAGGTGGAGGTTCGTGAACGATGTCCTTAAAACGAGGATAGGGATGAGCCCAAACACCAAGCAGATAGAAAATTAAATTTAAGGGCATATGGAAATACCCCTGCCTTAGAGTTGCTAGGATAAAATGGAGCAGATACCTCTCAGTATGGGGCTGTCTTTGAGAGAGCTGAATTCATTGCACTGCTTAATCCAAGGAGAGGAGAAACACAGCAATTTATCAAAAGCATAAAACAGTATTTTCATCCTGCTGCTCTCCACTCACACAGAAAAAAAAACGTGAGCTGTTTACAGGAAGCACAGATAGGATTGTACTCAAGATTCCCAGGGAGAGCAACAAAACTGGGCTCTGTCCTCGACTGCTGCAGCCCCTGCTGCCCGTGGTACCAGGGCTCCCACCCTCCCTGTCCTGCCAGCCCTGCTCTGCCAGCCCTGCCTGTCACTGTCACCTCCAGAGCTCACAAGCTGTGCACAGAAACACAGAGTGGGGAATGCTAACAATGCCTCATGGGGCAAAGAAATAATGCTGGGCCTCCCCAGAGTTTCTGTGAAGACAATCAATTATCAGCTTTTACACCTTAGATGAGTTTCAAGTTTTTAGCCAAGTTTTCCCCTAATTTTAATTACCACAGGAGATAGAACTAGAGCAGGCAAGCTGCTGTTTTCACTTACCACAAACACTGGAAAACCCAGGTTTTTATTTGACCCCAAATGACAATTTCAGGAGGAGAGACAGACAGAAGACTTCCTGGCCTCAAGGTGTGGCATTCACTTGGAATACAGATGACCTAAGATCCTGTCCTGGTACCAAATTAAACACAGCAGAAGGTTCAGCCTGAATTTTGCACATCCCTGTCAGCCACACATTCTGTCTCAAATGGTATTTAATTCTTTCTCTAGAAAGGAAACTGTTGCAGCTGAGTTTGAGAGCAGCACCCACACTCAATTGACCTTGTAAGGCAAGTTCAACCTGAATAGTCACACCCTTAAAAACCAGACAGGAGGTTGAGAAGACTGACCCATCTCTCATCAAGGTATCATTCATTACCAAACACAGTAAAATATGTTTTGTCAACCACCTAGGGGAGAGTATACAGCACACTTCCCTAGAAAAAGCCACGAATTTGGGGTTTGGCATCATTTCCAAATCTGCCCATTTTGCAGCACGGCTTGAGGAGACCCTTTTGCCCAGTGGCCACTCCTCTCTCCCAGGTGCCACCAGTTTGTGCACTCCCTGCAGAGACTCCCCAGTCACCCTGGGGACACCCTGGCCATGCCAGCAGGGCTGGGGCAGCTCCCTCCCTCACCTGCCTTTGGCACAGCCAGCAGGGCCTGTGTGCTTTGAAATGCACAGGTATGGGGGGAGGATGAAGGGAGGGCTTCAGCTTTATGGAAATGTTACGAAAAGCTCTTCAAAAATTGCTTCTGTGGTAGTAAAAAAAGAAAGGGGAAGTGAGTATTGTTAACAAAACAGAGCCCCTTGAGACATATTTTATTTGCCAAGCAATGTACACAAAAACCAGATTAATTAAAGTTACATTCATATATTTTAAACAGCCTTAAATTATTCATTTCCATTTTAAAAATATATGCAAGCACAGTTTCTTCAGCAATAAATTTTTAAGATGGTGGGACATTTTACATCCTACTGTTCTCTGGAGACTTTTCTTTGCATCTTGGGTTGTTCATGAAGCCAGGAATAGTGGAATAGGAAGGACTGGACAAGGCATTTCTGGATCCGGACTCCCTGGGCACAGCACCAGAAGCAGCTGAAGTGGAAAGAGGGAGCTGGAGGCCCCGTGTGCTGGCACATGCTCCAAGGAGCAGGGCCAGAGTCAAGTGCTCTTTCACAGGGATGCCCACAGCAGCTTTGCTACCACAGGCACAGGCTCCCCCTGTGTCGAGTGCAGGAGCTCAACACAAAGTTTTTGTCAGAAGCAGAGAATTCAAATTCTCCTGCTCTGCTGCTGTGACCCCTGTGTGAGCCTTCCAAACCCAGGTGTTGAGCTTGCTCTCAGTGCCACCCTGCAGAACAAGATGTTGTCTCCACTACTCCCCTGAGACACTGAACTAGTGCTGAACAGAACTTTCCTGCTTTAGCTGCAGGGCAACTCCCACATAAACATTTCCTACTGTCCCTCTGACAAATCAAGTCACCCTTTCACAGGACAGCATCATTTTCCATTCTAAAACTGTACAAAGCAAGAGATTAAATAGAAAAGTGATTAAACAGACAAGTGGTTAAACAGACCAGCCACAAATTTGCCCAGAATTTTTAATTCAATGCTTTACTTTTCAAGCTGCAAATTGAATGCAGTTTTACACACAGGTGGTATACAGAAAAGTCTTCATAGGCTGAGATTTCAGTCACCACGTTCTTGCAATTTTTCTCGAAAATGGGGGACAATAAAAAGCATCTAACCCCTCCCCAGCTCCAGAGAGAGCAGAATGTGCAGTGAAGCACTGTCAGAATTTGTGCTTGATGTGAAGAACAGCCACTGAAGCTGCAGCTTGCAAGTTTTTGACAATTAAAGCTCTACCCTGCTGTCCTCCAGTGAAGCTGATGGGAGGTTTGTCTGAAATTGGTTTTGTGAAGCCAACAATGTGAGACTGCCATGAATATTTTAAAGTAAAGGAGCTGGAATACTCTAATGATCTTATGTAAATCTAGTCTAAGAAATTCATTGGTAATACTTTGAATGGGTCATTAAGCAGGGGAGAAAAGGTTGGAAAGCAGCCTGAAAAGGAGAACATTTTCAAAAGCCAAAATACTCCCCAAATGTTTCAGAGCCATCCAATTAATCTAGCTTGGGGAAGCCAAAGGAGAACAAAGTGACAGAGCATCAAATACACGAGTAACTATAGGCAGATGCTCCAGCTTGTCAGGAGACAGCAGGAAGTCAGTAATGCATAGTTACCATGCTTAAATGCTGAACTTGAACCCTATATACATTTAAAAATACCTGTGATTTAGCAGTTTGCTCCTTGTCATTAGTGTTAAAAACAGAATTCCTGCAAAAATTCCAGATGAAGCCAGAGTATGAAGCAAGGTGGGGCTACAGTGGTGTCTTGGTTTGACAAGACAGGTGTCTGCCAGGGAAACTGGGGTTTCCCTTAGAATAGAGAATGCAAACCCCCCACCCCTGCCAAATTATAAATTTTCAATTAAGGGCTCTCAGGCAAAGATTTGGGAATAGGAATAACAGTTCTTTACTAGGAATATCAATAATACAAATGTGGTAGGAAACAAAACTACCCCACCAAACCAGCAAACAAACAACAACAATTTGGGAAAGCCCTGACAGAATCAGAGCTGCCACCTGGCACCCTGTTAGTCAGGGTGTTGGAAGCAGTCCAGAAGTGAGTCCTGGGATGACAGACGTGGCTCTGTTGGAGCAGGGACGATCCTGTAGCCAAGAAGGGTCTAGGAGTGATGAGGAAGGGTCTAGGAGTGATGAGGAGGGGTCCAGGGGTGAGGTGATGGTGAGATGGGGTCCGGCGATGATGAGATGGGGTCTGGCGAAGATGAGATGGGGTGCCGTCTTCCTCCCAGGAATCGGGGTGAAGCAAGTGAAGTCTGTCCCCCGGCCGGCTCAGTTTTCCCGGCAGCAATTGTAGACTCCCCCCACTGGGTGGGGCATCCCACAATAGGACCATGCATGCAAATGGGGCTCTGGGGCTCTGGGGGGAGCGGGTATAGTCCGGGGGTATAGTCTGTTGATGGCCCATTACCCAAAAGGCACCCACCCCTCCCCCCGTCCCCCTCCTTCCAAAGTTACAAGAAATAAAGAACAATTCCCCAACTGCTTTCAGCAGATGAAAATAGAATACACATTTTTGATTCCATAACCCAGGACAAGTGGTGAAAGTGCCAGCACCTCGTGGTTCCCTGGCTCACCTAAAGCCTCAGCACTGCACAGTCTGCTGCAGGACACTTGTTTGCTTAGCTGTTCAGCTAATTCTCTTTTTGCTGTGAAACAGCACAAATATTTCTTAAGAAAATGATTCTTTGAAAAAACCAACAAAACCACCCTTGGCAGCTGAAGGATTTTAATGCCTGATTTCCTTAGTCTTTATGTGAATGCATACTATTGCTTGGGATGTGGGAAGAGCATATTTATGAACTTTTTTGGTGAAGAAGTGATTGGGGTAAGGCTGTATGTGCACAGTAGACAAACAGCTTGTCTTGGTTTGGAAAGCCAGGTATCAGCCAGGCAAAGCTGGAATTTCCCTTAGAATAGAGAATGTAAACCCCTCACCCCCTCCAAATTAGAATTTTGCAATTAAGGGCTTTCAGGCAAAGATTTGGGAATAGGAATAACAGTTCTTTACTAGGAATATTAACAATACAAATGTAGTAGAAAACAAAACCACCCAACCCAACAAGCAAACAAATAAACAAGCAATCCTGGAAAACCCTGACAGAGTCAGAGCTACAACCTGACACCCTGTTGGTCACGGTGTTGGAAGCAGTCCAAAAGTGAGTCCTCCTGGAGTGGCAGATGCGGTTCTGTTGAAGTGGAGATGATCCTGTAGAAAAGGGTCCAGTGATGGTGAGAAGGGGTCCTGTCTTCCTCCAGTAACCGGGTGAAGCCAGAGAGCTTCTTGTTCCTGAGTCTCAGTTTTATTTAGGTAGGAATGGTTGGCTCCCCCCACTGGGTGGAGCATCTCACAATAGGATGATGGAATGTGGGTGTACTATTTTGGGGAGGGTATGCTTTGGGGATGTGTGCTTTTAGGGGTGTCTTAATGGTCCATTAGCAGAAAATATCCCCTGGAGGGAGGATGGGTGGTGAAAGAGATAAGAAACAATGCCCTACCTGGTTTGAACAGCTGACCCATTATCAGAAGGCACCGCCCCCCTCCTACCAGAGTTACAAGAGATAAAGAAGAACATTTCCCCAACTGCTTTCAGCAGATGAAATAGAATACACATTTTAGGTTCCATAACCCAAGACACAGCTTCACACTCTGTCTGGCACAGCTCACTCATTAAATCCCATCAGTTTTCTGTTGACTTTTCTTTTGAAGATTTATTCCACTATGTCTGCAGCCTCTATGCCACATTAGCAATTATTTCCATGTATTTGAGATGTTGAAAATAAAATGTATTTATTCAGCTCATGCTCAGGGAGAGGATTTTTCCCCAGTGTGAGGTCTGATTGAGCTGCACTCAGAATCTGGAGTGCTGTCCAGCCCTACTCCTCCCGTGCACAGGTGTTGTAGCAGGTTTTCTCTCAGGTTCATGAGTTTTGAGCTAAGGATTGATGGCACCTTGTGACCAGCTTTAATTTGGATTACCAGCATTGCTTGCTCAGGGAGATAGAAGGCATCAGTAACCAGGATACATTTAGATCATCTCACAAATTCCCACAAGAGAATTTTTTCTCTAATTCCCACTGTAAAAGTTCTGTTCCTTTCTGATCTTCATGACTGCAGCACAATGACCAAGTTCCTGACAACCTGCAAGACACCCTCCTTACCTCTCTGAGGTATAAAAGAGCCCTTGTCTTTGTTTGGAGGCAGGGAACTGAAGTTCTGTAAGGGTGACTGTCCCCACTGAGGCTGCAGTGACAGCAGGCAGTGGGCACTGCACACTCAGGCCACTTTGGGCTGGTCAAGGACCCTAAAAGAGGCTGCAGAACTGCAGTGGGGCACAGATTGAGGAACCCTCCCTCTGTATTTCCAGGGTTTGGCAAATTTTCAAATGAAACAGTCATGTGAAATACTTGGGTCATTAGAATGGGTCAGCTATTACATATGCAAATACCTGAATTAGCTTCAAAGAGGTATGTCTGTGAAAAAATGATCCTAGTATAAATACCAAATCTTTTTTATGAGGAAAAAAAATCTCATTTTCATGGTTTTACCTAGAGGTAATTGCTGCTGATGGCAGCAATTCTGGGAAAAGACAAGTTTGGGTTTATGTACCAAACAGATCTTCACAAATTACTGAGGCTGTTGTGTAAGGAAATGGTGACCCACTGAAATGAGTCATGCAATGTACAGAAAAGGTCTGGGGTCATTCCAGTGATTTAATAAGGACAAGGCCAAGTACAAACAGAGGTAAAGTTTGGAAAAAACTGTAACAGTGAAGCCTCCTGCAACTAGCTAATCCAGATGATTAAACAAGAAAATCATTAAGATAGATATCATCCCTAGTAACATACTTAGTGACTTCAAAAAAACCCCAAAAGTTGGTGTTTATGTGTGCTGGAGAAAGAATTGATACCCAAAGATGTGCTTGTCATAGACAAAAGTATTTAGGTTGCTTTTAGTGAGAATTAAGACACCTGGACCATTCAGAAAAGAGAATAAAAAACTATTTTGTTGACAAAATAACTAATATTGGTCAGAAGAATTTTACCTAAATCGCTTGTTACGGGTCAGACACTTGGGAATGTCTTTGTGCGTGTTCCAGATTGAGGAGCCCAAATTCCTCTGGTTTTCCCCCTGACACCAAGTGTCTGCTTTGGCCTCTGTTAGAGAACTCTCCTCTGAATGAGGCTCATAAAGCAAAATAACACTTCCCATCCAAACATCAAAAGTAAATTTGTTATGAAGATGGCAGCTGAGTACCAAATGCCTTGGTGTAAACATACCTCATATGTTTCCCACATAAACTGTGCTTGAAAATACCACACTGATTAGGAAGCTCATAGTTTGGCATGCCATGAAGCACCAGAAGTGTTTCTTTCATTCTTATTAGGAATTAAGAAGTAGAATATAATTCTCTATACTGTTGATAGGGTTGGAAAGTGCTGCCTATACTTAGACATTACAATAATCTCCCTTTCACAAGCCCTGAAGCAGGTAAGCATTTTGGAAATTTGGTTATTTATAAACTGGTTCATTAGTGCTCCCTTTCCTCCCATGACAAGTTACACAAAGAATGAAGAGGAGCACAAAAAATTCACCTAGGGCCAAGGTATTATTGATCATAATCATAACATTCCAGTGACAGCTGCTTACATTTACTGCTGCACTAAATATTAATAAGGGTTAACTCTAAGTTATTGGCATTATTATAGAAAGAAATTGGATATCACATATCTGTGTAAATTCCACCTTTTCATCCTGTAAATATCAGTGCATGTTAAATATTGAATTTTCACTGTATTAAAGGTTCTAAAGTTCAGTGGTAATTAGTGCAATCAGGTGCCAAATGATTCAATTC
The DNA here is from genome assembly GCA_017589585.1 of Phylloscopus whistleri. Lineage (NCBI taxonomy): Eukaryota > Metazoa > Chordata > Aves > Passeriformes > Phylloscopidae > Phylloscopus > Phylloscopus whistleri. Next base: position 580,731 of record JADMLD010000926.1, read on the forward strand.
CCAGGAGAGCAGTATTACAGAAGGAACTATGGCAAAACTTCAAGGACTGAATCTATAGTATAATTCATATAAACCTCACATTTTTTTGGCATGATATAGTACTTACATCATTTGCTCTGTGGATTTTGCAAAGCACTACCTATAAAAAAAATTTGAAGCACCTTAATTTGACAAAAATAAGAGTTAAATTACCTTATAATGCTGATATTAATGTTTGAGAGAGAACACAAATTACTTTAGGAAAAAGCCTAGTTAGCTGGGTAGATGTTTCCGCAGCACAATCCAGAAATCAAAATTATATAAATCTAAGTGCTGTCTAATGTTCCCTAATATTTACTCTGTCACATTCTCCTCCTACCAGAATCATTTCTGTTTCACAGGTTTGATACTGAGCCCACTATCAGTGAGAGGTGGTACCTCAGAAATGAGAGCATACATATCTGTCATCAAAGAAAAATAACTAAGCTGTACACAATAATTAGCAGCCATCAATTCAAAATCTAATTTTAGATTCTTGATTCTGGAAAGCCTGACAAATAGTTGTGATTTCATTCCCATGAACAGCACTAAGGGATCACTGAGAAAACATAGTTAAGACTTTGCAGAGGGAATGATGTCTTTCTGGAGATCATTTGATTCCAAAGGTAAATTCAAAGATCCCTGGTGCTTATGTCTTATTAAAACAAAAAAATCTCCAATGATAATATTTTAATTAAAGCAATGTCATTTCCTTGAATACACAATTTCCTCTCTGCCCCTCAATCTGTTCAGCCTGGCCTTAGGTAACAGGAGCAGTTTTGTGAGCTCCAGCATTAATGAAACCCTTGTTTCCTACAGATTTGTGTGTCTTCATTGACAGAAAAACAGAGCTGGTCAGTTTTCTAGCAGTTGGGACATTTTTAAAGTCGTTTTGTCTTGCAAATTCTTGCACACTATCTGGCATGAACTCACCATGACCCCTTCCCTCCCCATTTGCTGGGCTTCCTTACCCAGGTGCCAACTCCATGAAGCTGCTGAGTGTGTAATTTTTGCTGAGATCCCTCCTGCTCCTTTTGCCTGATCCTGACTAGTGGCTTCAATAGGTATGAGGGGCAGGAAAACATATATGGACCTATACACTTGTGTGTTTTCTCCACATAAGCCACCTTGTTTTTAAAACAAATATGTGGCCTGCAGTGACACAGCAGGGAGAGTGGCTCAGGGAGAGCAGACACTGCAGCTGCTTGCTGGAAACACAAAAGTGACTCTTCCCTCTGCCCTACTCCCATCTTACTCAATGTCCTGCAGCCTCGTGGGGTTAGTCCCCATGAGAATCAATGTGGCACCTCTGAACCTTCTCACTGCAAAGTACTTTGGAGTTCAGCCACTCCCCCAATGCTGGGACCCATTCTTCTAACCTTCCTCCAGAGAAGCTTATGTGATATTATGTTAAATAATCACCTAATCTAGATGACACTGCAGCTTGCACATACCCAGTGCCCCATGTTGGTGTTTTCCCCAGCTAAGGAAACTGCCTCTGCCAGGCTGATTAGTGCTTAAAACAAACGAGCATGGACATGTTAGGTCTGTCAAGAGCTGCATTTTCTATGTTTCACACAACATTCATAGAATCACAGAATATGCTGAGTTGGAAGGCACCCATCAGGACCATGCAGTCCAACTGCTGGCCCTGCACAGAATCCCCAACAATCCCATCCTGTGCACCCCTGGCAGTGCTGTCCAAAGGCTCCTGGAGCTCTGGCAGCCTCGGGGCCGTGCCCATTCCCTGGGGAGCCTGGGCAGTGCCAGCACCCTCTAGGGGAACCAGAACTTTTTCCTGAGATCCAACATAAACCTCCCCTGACACAGCTCCAGCCACTCCCTGGGCTCCTGTCCCTGGTCAGGAGAGGGAAGAGATCAGAGCTGCCCCTTTGGGATGATGTTGAAGACCCCAGTGAGGTCTGACCTCAGCCTCCTCCAGGCTGCACACACCAAGTGCCCTCAGCTGCTCCTCACTGGGGCTTCCCCTCCAGACCCTTCCCCATCCTCCTGGCCTCCTCTGGGCACTCTCCAATGGCTTCAAGTCTTTTTTATGCTGTGGTGCCCCAAACTGCCCCCAGCACTCAAGGTGAGGCTGGCCCAGCCCAGAGCAGAGCAGAACCATCCCTTCCTGGCCTGGCAGTGCTGGGCCTGCTGCCCCAGGACAGGGATGTCCCTCCTGGCTCCAGGGCACTGCTGGCTCAGCCCCACCTGGCCACTGACCAGGACCCCCAGGTCCCTCCCTGCAGCTGCTCCCCAGCCTCTCAGTCCCCAGTCCATCCACACAGCCAGGGCTGCCCTGCCCCAGGTGCAGAACCCAGCACCTGCCTGTGTTAAACTTCACCTGGCTGGGGATTGTCCATCTCTCTCACTGCTCTGGGTCTCTCTGCAGGGCCTCTCTGCCCTCTAAGGAGCCAACAGCTCCTCCTCATTTAGTGTCATCAGCAAACCTCCTTTGTGCTCCTTGGAGCCCTGGGCCCAAATCATTAATAAGGTGATTAATAAAGCACAGGGCTGAGGGTGGAGCCCTGCAGAACCCCACTGGTGACAGGCCCCCAGTCTGATGTCACCCAGTCACTGTCACCCTTTGTGCCTGGCCCCTGAGCCAGCTGCTCACCCACCCCATGATGTGTCATCCAGCTGAGTGCTGGGCATTTTGTCCAGCAGGATCCTGGGAGAGATGGGACCAAAGCTTTGCTGAAGTCCAGGAAGATTCCATCAGCTGCTTCCCTTGCTCAGCCAGGTGGGTCCCCCTGCTGCAGGGGATCAGGGTGACCAGCAGGACCTTCCCCCCCTGCAGCTGTGCTGGCTGTGACCAGTGACTGTGTGGTCCTGGCAGACCCTCAGCACCTCCAGAATAATCTTCTCCATGGTTTTACCAGGCTCTGAAGTGACACTGACATGCCTGTGTCAGACTGGGGCCCTTCTTGCCCTTCTTGAAAATCAGGATACCATTCACCAGCTTCCAGTCAGCTGGGACCTCTCCAGATTCACAAGACTGATCAAAAATCATCAAGAGAGGTTTTGTAATGACATCAGCAGCTCTTTGGGGATTCTTGGATGAATCCCATCAGGCCCCATAGATTTGTAGGGATCCAGCTGGAGCAGCAGATCTCACACAATTTCAGGGTCAACTGGGAGTTGGTCATTGTCACAGTCATGGTCCTCCAGCTCAGGGCACTGAGCCTCCTTAGTCCATGGTCTGTGTTGAGGACAGAGGCAAGAACACAATAAACACTTCTACCTTCTCCCTATCCCTGTTTGGGAGGTGACCATCCTCTTCCCAGAACAAGACAATGTTATTTCTGCACTTCCTTTTGCCATTAATGTATTTGAAAAAACTCTTTTTTTATTGTCCCCCACATTTCTAGCAACTTCAAGTCCAGCTGAGCTTTGGCTGCAAGGTTTTCTCCCTGTGGTGGTGAGCAGCATCTCTGTGTTCTTCCCATGGCACCTGAACTTGCTTCCACTGGGTGTGTACCTTGCTCTTTTGCTCAGTTTCCAAGAGGAGATTCCTGATCAGCCAAGCCACCCTTCTGTCTCACCTGCTTGACCTCTGACATTTAGGAATTGCTGCTCCAGTGCCTTTAGGAGGTGATGCTTAGCAAGTGACAGCACTGATGGACCCAGCACCTGCCACAGCATTTTCCCTGGGGATTTAACTCACTAGTTCCCTGAGCAGCCTGAAGTCTGCTCTACTTCATAAAGTATGGTTTCTAAACTCCTATCTGTTTGATTGACAATTTAATATCCTTTTTGGATCTTTTTATTCCCCATGAAAAAAAGCCCACCACTTCAAATGAAGGATGCTGTGTTTTTAATCAAATGTCAAGTCTGAGCATCTCAGCTCCAGCCCTTTGGTGGAAAGCATTTGGCAATACAGGGCATGTCAAAATGAGTAAAGCAGTAACAGCCAAGTAGAGGAAGAGAGCTCCCATATATGTTCTCCTGCTTCAAGGTTATCTCTTAGGTTGAAGATTAGATGTTCATTTCCCTTGGCTTATGTCAGAGAGTGCTGCCTTGACTTGGAGAAGAACTTCCATCCCCTCAAAGTGCAGACTATGCTATATTTAAGGCTGAAATCTTGAACAAAACTATACCTTTTATATATTGCTATGCTTGAGCAAAATAGGTACTTTCCAACCACCTCAGCCGAGTCTCACAGTAAAAATCTCTCATTCTCCTCCCAGAGAAGGTTTATGTAAATCTTAATTACTGCATCACAGTTCCAATATTTACAGACATGCTGTAAATCCATTGTGTACAAAGCAGACTAGGATCCAATAATACAGAGGCATTGTTTAATTATATGTTTATTAGAGCAGTAAAACTAATAATCCCCAGTAAAATCTTTGAAAATTATCCCGTCATGATAGAGTAATCACTGTCCTTTCAGCACAGGATAAAAGCACAGCAAACAGACATTGCTGTGTCACAAAGCTGTAGCAGGCACAGCAGCACAGCTCCAAGCCCAATTTGTTCTGTCAGCCTTACACAATCAATGTATTTAAAAACATGCATTAGGAAAGCAATGGAAAAATTCAGCTTTCAGTGCCTATATCAATTATCTCATTTCACTGGGTCTCACTCACAGGGAATGGATTCTAAAAGCTCATTTTATACATACAGCTCTGATCCAAAGCCAGAAACAGTTAGGGGGTCTTCCCTTTGCACCAGCCATCTGTGAATGAGGCCAATCCTGACAAGCCCTCTTTGGGGCAATTCAGCAGGGTTCTGGCAAGATGTTTTTGCTATACACAGAGTGCATTTCTGCTCAGTCAGGTAGCATAAGGACATTTTGCTTTTTGCAGGTTGTTTGCATGTGTCCTCTTGGTTACAGTGTCCCATAATGCATGAGGATGCAGGCTGGTCTTGTAACAGAGAACATGTATATTTATCACCAGCTTTCCCTATAAATTAATTCTAGTGGGGAGAAGAACACTTATTACAATGTGCATGTGTTTTTCCATGTGGAGACAAAGCATCAATGTCTCTTTATCCACCTGTGAGTTCAGAAGCTGCTCTTTAGCTTGTGGGCTGTGGCTGTTGCTAAGACAACTGTGGTGCAGCCGTTTACAACACCCGTGCTCACGCAGCACAAGCTGCAATTTACCCACAGCTTCCTCATTCATTACAGCAGAGAAACAGCAGGATGGCTGCTGCACCGTGTCCCACACCAGTACTATGAGTGTGGTGTGAGTGGCTGTCACCACCTACTCTGGGTCTAAAAAGAGGCTGCATTTAAAGGAAACCCAATACTTGATACATGCTTTATCAAAGGAAAGTGTAAGCTCTGAGCCTAGGAAAGGAAATTTGGGAAAACCCTACCACTCTACCACTGTGTAATTGCCTCAAATAAAACACAGCTGTCCACATTATAAACTTCGAGGGACTTACTCAATTTTGGTGCAATGGTATCTAAATGCAGGAGGCCTTTGGAGACTGAGGAAACAAGCAAGAAACAGTACAGTCTGGGCCTTTGCATTTTGTCACTCCATCACCTGGCAGGGAACAGGGCAGTAATTAGGATTCTCATGCACAGCAGCACTACTTCATGTAGTGTGTTTTACCACTTGAGAAGATGAGCTAACAACAAACATTCTTTGCTCTGTAAATGGCCTGTACCATGTTGTTCACTTTCTGGGAATATCTTCAGGATCAGTCACTGACATTGAAGTGTCCAGTTCCTCAGGAGGGGCACTCCAGCAGTACAGCCTTCCCTGCTGCCAGCAGGGTTCCACAATGCACAGAGGTGATTTGGCCAGCAGAGTCTTACATTCCTGTAGGGGCTAAAATATAAAATTATTGGGGTGCTTTTCTAAAGCCGGTGTGTTGTAATCCTATGACCATGCAAAAGCAGGTGATGAGGCACTAAAGGTTAGTAAGAGAGGGGTGAGGAGAGAGGCATGTGCCCCGTGTGGGCTGGGCTGAGCTGAGCAGGCACTCCTTGCACAAAGGCAGGACTGGAGGACACGGAGGCTAACCAGGCAAGAGGAAGAAAAGAGCACCTGAACACTCAGGTTACTGGAGGAGCTCTTAGGGCAGCAGCACCTGCTGACAGAATTCAGTAAGGCTCTCTGATATTTCTGAATTTCAGTTTTAAAATCTGAGCAGCACTTGCAGTGCACAATGGTGTCACATTGTCGCTGCAATGAGACTGAGACATCAGAAAAAGCCTCTGCTTGTCTTGTTTTGTGTATCCAGCCTTCACAGACATGCACCTTGTGTTCAGGGGCTTGTCAGCACCGAGCAGCCGTGTCTGCATCACTACAGATAGCAAGCATTAGTGAGGTGAGAATTGAAAGACAACTATAGAAGGTAGCTACAAAATGCATGTCAAATACTCATTTTCTTGTAATCCAGTGCTTCCGTTTCTCTGAGAGTCCCACACGTCACCAAGACATTTGTAACTACAGGTTCCCACTCAGATTTGCTCCTGGACATCAACCAAGCCAGTCTCATCACTTGAACAGTGTTTCACACTCTACAGTGTATAGGTCTTTAAAATTCTTCTTCTGCCTCCTTGTTTTATCATGTATTTATTTTGTGCATAACTATTTCAGTTTACTGCAATAAAATCCATTCTCCTTAAGGCACAATCTATAATGAACAAATAAAAAAATGTTATTTTGTTCAGAATGTGTTATGAACAGCTTAGTATCAATTTTAAGGAACTGTGACTAGCTTCCTAATGGCTTCTTATTTCAGTTATTTCTAGCTGCAACTAAGCAGACAAATGCTTTAAAATCATTCCTATTAAAGCACTTGAGAGGTTTTTAGCAATGCTTAGATGTGCCATCAGTAAGACATTTTAAATAACACACCTAAAAATAGAACTGTTCCTAGAGATCATACAGGAAATGTGCCAGAAGGGAAATATGCTTTTGATAAAAGAGATTTCCTATACATATTCTTAGCTTCATAAAGCCACTTGAGAATCCCATTTTAGAGACAGGAAATTTATGTACCTTAATCCTTATTTATACTCTTTAAAATCAAACTGTCTTCCAAGCTGCTCGTGTCTGAATGCTCCAGTTATGTCCTAAAGGCTCAGCACTTTGGAAAATTTCTGCCTTGCAGGACCCTGATTTCAGATGTAGGTTTTGAGTACTATTTTCCATACTTGGAGTCACAGTGGAGTCCAATTCATCTGAACTCAAGAAACCAGCCCAAATTTTCCTGCAGCAATTCACTTCTCCCAGGCTTCAACACATACTTTGATCAATCTATTCATTCCCTGATTTCAGCTTCATAATGGAGATCTCCACATTCCGTGGAACTCTGTGGGACTGCTGAGCATGCAAGAAATGCCAGAGCAGCAGGTGAGGTGCACATGTACATCCACTGAAAGTCTTTCTCCTGGTTTCTTCCTGCACTCCTTGCCTTTTTCCCAAGAAACACACTGACAGCATGAGCATTTCAATCAGCTCTTAAAACACTACAGATATTCAAATCTGAGGAATGGTTGCTATTGTTCTCCATTTTGTTTCAATTAGGTCTGTTATGCAGGCATCCATTTACTCACTCTTACATTTCCCTGTCATCATTGGAGCTGAGCAACGTCCACAAAAACAGGCAGGTCACTTGGGCCTCATGCATTATTTGGATCCTGGTTTTCACAGTATCACAGAACCAAATTCAAGAGAAAAATGTTGTTTTTAGGTAGAGGAGAGTGAGTGTTTGACACTGTCTGAACAGTTCTGGTCTGCCTAGGAAACACCTCCCTGAGTATGACTGTTGGTAAATGCACTGAGGGTCTGTGTTCCCTGCATTCCCCCACAGCACGTGGTGTCTGTGTCTACCACACATTGTCCACAAGGCTTCAGACCTCAACCATCACAGGAAAATTTGCAACAGCCCAAGAGTGTGGTCAGGAGTTAGACATCATCTGGCACACTTAGCAGGTCCTTCATTTTCCTCTCAACAGTACCTATAAATAAGAAAAAAAAAATAAAAGTGTGATGGTGCTGTGGGCAGCCTCACTCAGGATGGGCTGCAGTTGTGTCTGATAACAGCAGAGTACAAACAGCCCTGCCCTCAATGAGTTGAAGCTGTGTCCAGTAAGGAGATGTGTTCCAAAAGAGCAGGTTGGGCAATGGAGAGAGAAAGGAAAGAGATGGGGAGTCAGTGTTGGCTGGTCCTGCTGCCCCTGGGATCCACCAGAGAGAGAAGGTAGCAGGGCTATGCTATAAAGCAATAAACTGCTGGTACATTTAACCTGCCTTCCCTGAAGGTCTCTTGAGCCTACTATTAATGAGGGGAGTTTTTATAGAGACTCCTTTAAGTGATGAGTGACTGAGGAAAGGGCTGCCTCAGTTGTGCCACCACTGTTGATTGATGCCCTCTGCGGGGAGCAAAGCAGCTCCCCATAATTTTTTTTTTTTACAAATAGTATAAAAGGAACTAGAGAATGTCTTATATGTCCCCTAACTGTAGGAGTGGATCTTAGAAACAATGAACTGCTCCCTCTGCTACCTGGCTGGGCAGCTGCTGCTGATGAATTTTAACATGGATAATGTTAATGACAGTCATTTATGTGGAAAGACAAAAGCCCAGTCTTCTCCTCACTATCTTTTGAGATAAAGATGGAGATTTCTGTCCTATTCCTGAAGGAAAAGCAAAAAATTTCCATAAATTCACTTAGATGTGTGTATTCAGCTTTCTATATATTACTCTGTAGTTTTAATTTTTAGCATATTATGTCATTCCTGTTTTTAAACAACCTGCCTTCCCTTCTGAAGTATTCCGTGTAAAAATCCATTCAGGAGTACGATACACAGTTCAGTGTAACACAAAACATGATGTATTAATAATTTCCATTAAATCCTTACAAGCCCCTTGTCAGTCAGTTAAAAACCATAGACTGTAATGCAGGTGCCTCCTCACTTCCCATCACCTTGGCCTTGGCCAAAAAGGAAAGAGTTAACTGTAGTACAGAAGAGCAAGGTCCACTAATTTAATCCCTTTCTTATTGACCCATTTCTCTTAAATCAGTTTAAAGAGCAGGTACTTTGTTTTAGAAACTGAATCACAGTTTCACTTTGGAAAGGCAACCCCTGTCAATATTACAGATAGAAAGGGGTTGTGAAAATTCATATCTGCCTGGGTCCCTGTAGGGTGATACTTATCTCTGTTGGGTCAATTGCAAAACTACTCAATTCAAAGGTAAAAGAATGATCTAAATTATGTCATGAATGAATAATGAATAATGAAGGCTGGACTAGGAGTGATTAGAAATAACAGGTTAAATGGAGTAGACCTCAAAAAAAAAAAGTGAGATTTCTTTTCATTGTTATACAGATAAAAGTTGTGTATATAGAAATTTGTATTTGAAAGGATGTATGTTAGGTAATACGTCAATAACTCAAGGAGAAGAGAGAAATCAGTGAATCACTCAAAAAACCAGAAACAGCAGTGACTGAAAGGTCTGTTGGGCTGCATTTTTCACTGATGGAAGCATTTGCATTTTCCAGAAAAACAAGACAAACCAAAACCCTCAAACAAACAAAACAGAAAAGAAAAACAAACAAACCAAAAACCACAAAAAAAAAAAAAAAACACACCAAAAAAATCACAAACAAACAGAAAAAAACCCCACCACAAAAACCCCAAAGCATATTTCATGAAGGGAATTGAGTTTTAAACTTCTCCAAAACAACAAAGGATTTTGACTTCTCTAGAGAATGAAGCTTGATGGTACAAAAAGCAGGTTTTTTTCTGAGGTGGGGTTGAGATTCTCCATTCTCTCACACTCTGTTTCTCCCCATTGCCCACACCCAGCAGCTTTCAGTCCTTCCCCTTCGCACCTTAGCCTGGAGTCTCTCTCACAAAGAAGCTCCCTGACAACAGCAAGAGGAGAAGAGAAAGAGAATTCAGAGAAAAAAGGGAATTTGACATGAATATTACCTGAGTAAAAGGGTTTTGGTGGCAAGATAATGTTTTGGTATCATAGTGACAGGGCATGGCAAGCTGCAAAAGTGTGTCAAAAGAAGAGGATAGAGAGGAGCTGCTAAAAGAGAGTTCAGGCAATTAGGAGCCTCCGAGGAAAATTAATCTCCCAGGACAAGATCTCAAACTTCCAAAGGCATGCAAATTTCCAAGCCTAGGCATCTATATTTGTTTCAGTCTCCTGTGAAATTAAAAAACCTATTTACTGATAGAGGTAATTCTTTAAATGTAGTTGTTATGGTAAGTTAATTATTCATGGCATTTTAAAAGAAAGCAACGTTGGGTTTCCTCCATGGCTAACATGGGTGCACCTGGGTAGAGGAAAGGAATGAACAAGTGACTATGAAGGTCTTTTTCTTAGACCTTTTCTTTCAGACATGAAAGCATCTCTGGTAAAACTATCAGTAACAAAATCCAGATGATCAAAGAGCTTGCTGTAAGTCTGAAATGCCCCAAATAAAAACTGATTACTTAAATTGCAAATCCCTGAACACAGCAAAGTGTCTCCACAGTTTGGTGAATTACCCAACTAAATGGAGGAAATGTAACAAAACTGGCCTAAATAGCTACTCAATAACTGCCACCAGTGAACCTTCAAAAGGAACTAATTTTTAAAATGTCTTGATTAAAAACAAATATAAAGTATTCCTGCAGAGCAATTATAGGATTCTTTATGTCTGACATGCCTTCACTAATGAGGAAAGATACCGAAGTTCATTTTTATGAAAGTTCTTGTCGTCTAATATTATTAAACTGGGCTGGCATTCAAGGGGCTCATAAGCAATTTGTTGACACTGTATTAAAAGGTTCACATACTGAATTATAAGTAGTAAAAAATTTTGGAACAGAGGCACAGAGAATATTTTTGGCTTCCATAATTGTTTACCATGCTAAATACATACCTTGTGATACTCTTTGTGCATTATCAAATTATACTGGAAAGAATATTGATTCCCTTCTAGTAAATGAAATGGCAGCAAAACCACAAGGACCGAACAAGCCCATTTGATGAGTTGGTAAGGAGGACATCAACACTGGTCTGGTGCTTGAGGAACACTTCCAACTCTCTGCTTATGACATTCAAAAGACTTCACTTCTTTGTTCAAATAAATGACAATAGCTTTAATAATTAATTTTCTAAATTATTTTTTAAAAACATTTAGTATCAGTGGTCTGAGAACTTGCTGGTATGCTGAAATAAAAAAACCTGTTCCTGGATTTAGTTCTGAAATACTGACAAAATAAAGAAATGAAATGCAAATAGGTTAGATATTCTCAGCACAGACTGCACTGCAATGATTTAGACATATAAATAAAGAAGCAGCTACATGGTGTGAGAGCCATTTCTGAATTTTACATGCAATTGATGAAAAGGTTCAGCTTCCTTTGTTGGTGAGGTGTCTTTGTTATCCCAGCACCCAGGCAAGCTTTTGAACAGTAGCACATTGCATTTCTTTCCAGGGAAATACCCCTGGGAGATCAGGGCAGCTGACACCCTGCATCCCTCAGGAGCACACAGCAAAGCAAAATCCAGCAGAGGGGCTGCAGTTTGGTTATTACAGAACCAAGAGATTGCTGCTTCATTCACAGGGGTTCAGTGAGAGGTCTTGGCATTGGTCAGGTTCTCTCCTCCCCTGCCCCAGAGGCAGCTGATTGCAAACTGCCCTCTTTGGGATCTGCCCCTCACAGACTTTGCACTGCATCCCACAAAGCTCAGGAATGCTACAAGAGCTACAAGCAGGACAGTTGTGTACAAAATTGGGGTTTGTTACTAAAGCTCTCTACAGCTGCACAAACACAAAACAACCATAATGTGCATACAGCTTTATCATTTCTTAAACTGTTTTAAAACCAGCTGGGTTTCCTCAGCTGTATATTGTTATTTTATCCTGCTCTCATCTTGCATATACTTTGATTACTTTTTTTTGTAATTAATTCTATACCCTTGATTAATATTTTAATTTTTCCCCTATCCGACTTTTTCTTCCTCCCCACAAGAAAGAGGTTTGCAGTGTAATTAATTTTAAATCTAACAAAAAAAAAAAAAAAACAAAACAAAAAAAAACCACCAAAAAAAAAAAAAAAAAAAGAGAGAGAGAGAGAGGGAAACCCAACTGAATGGAATTCTATGAGGTTTTTAATTTTGGGTGCTTTTTTTCCCCCAAGATGATCAATTATTAAGCATTACTACCTTGATATTGTCATTTGAACTTAAGACCTATAAGCAAAGTGGTTGCCTTGCAAACAGCATATTTGGACCATTTTAAACAAAAACTGACATGGTCAGCATACACATCTAACTGAAATGAAAGAGTCTCTGAAAAGCACCTGTTATGGAAGAAGCAATTTCAGGCAGCAGGGGTCAGGGTGCTGTGAAGGTTCCTGTAAAGAGGAGCTGTCTCTGCTAGGTTCAGTTAGTGAAGTCCTGTATCCCACTGTTCTGGGGAAAATTCTACTAAAGTAGAGGCCTGGCATGCAGGCCACTTTCAAAAATGAAAAAAGTGGTTTTCAAAGAAGATGATTAAAAAGCAAAGGTAATTCTTAGCACTGAATAGCTTGATTTGATGGGAAAGGTCTGCACTGAACTGCAGAGCATCCACACAGCAACACTGCCCAGTATTCAAGCTACAGCCCTGTCACACAAACATCTGCATGAACATCTGTCAGCCTGCTGCAGAGAGCCCAGAGGGGCTCCAGGATGAGCAGAGGGATGGAGCAGCTCTGCTGGGAGGAAAGGCTGGCAGAGCTGGGATTGTTCACCTGGAGAGGAGAAGCTTTGGGCTGAGCTCAGGGTGGCCTTGCAGGGCCTGAGGGAGCTGCAGGAAAGATGGAGAGAGACAATTGCCAAGGGCTGGAGGGCCAGGAGCCAGGGAATGGCTGCCAGTGCCAGAGGGCAGGGCTGGCTGGGATCTTGGGCAGGAATTGTTCCCTGGGAGGGTGGGCAGGCCCTGGCACAGGGTGCCCAGAGCAGCTGTGGCTGCCCCTGGATCCCTGGCAGTGCCCAAGGCCAGGTTGGCCACTGGGGCTGGGAGCAGCCTGGGACAGTGGGAGGTGTCCCTGCCATGGCAGGGTGGGATGGGGTGAGTTTAAGCTCCTTTCCCAGGCCTTTCTGTGATTCTGTGATCTAGGCACTGTTTTGTAAAGGTGTTGGGAAGGAGAGCCATAATCAGATGGTGTTTAAACCCTTCCTGATGACTTGATAGGCAATAAAAATTGTGCAGGAGAGACACTGAGAACTGATTAAATAGAAAGGTGTCAGATGCAGCACTGAGGGTATGAGAGAATAAGGAGTTTAAACATTTGGATAAGCATTTTAACTCTCCCCACACACACTTCTCCACCAAAACAGTCTGCAGCATGACTCCCCACAATTTAGCCTATAGATCAACCTCAAAGCAAATTGGCTCACAGTGCACTAAAAAAGAAATGGAAATTACTTTCCTCCCTGCTCTAGAAGTGATAAAATTTACCCATAATATGAATCAATCAACTGATTCCAAATCTCTTAGCCAGACACTTCTACTGATAGGATAAGAACAAACGTTTCTATTTAAGGAATGATTTTATAACCTGTTATCAGAATTACAATTTATTTTGCTTTTATAAGCAAACAAACAGCACTCTGAAGGAGAGATATTTTGCACCAGTCTGGCAGGCACTGTGCTTTGCTAAGGTAGGAGAGGCCAAGGTGGTGAGAGTGCTGGGAAGGTCAGGTGAACAGCACCAGCTACTGGGCAGTGCCCACAGGGGAGTGCTGCTCCCTGGGCAAGTTCCTGTGCTCCCCCTGCACTGCAGAACAAACTCCTGAATGGCCACAGCTCCAGAGGTACAGAATACCACAGAAAATGCAGAGCACTATAGCTCAGATAGAAAATTCCAGGCCATGGCCAGCCCTGCTCTGCTCTGATTTTCCTGCAAGCCAACTGTGATGGTTTAATCACGTTCTATATTTTATTTGACTGGAAGAATATAAAGCAAACCAGGCCTATCTTTAAATTACAAAGATAGTTTATTAATACACACAAAAACAACAAGAAAAGGGAAAAAAGACAACAACAACAACAAATGAAACTTCTAAAACATCTTTCTTTCTCTTTCTAAGTTTTTTACCTTTCTTCACTCAACATAAAAAGACATGACTTGCAACTTCAGCCAGTTTTACCATTTTAAAAATAACCTTTTATCAGTTCTTTTAGGAAAGGAGTCTCTCTGGGTTCTATATAGACATACCATACCCATTAGCAGTTCTCTCAACACTGCACATAGGCCATATTTGCTTACTGGGGTACTGTTTAAGGATGCCTCCTCTAGTATGACACAAAGATTCTCTTTTTCTATTTCCAAAATCATCTCAAGACCCAAAAACAAATCTCCTCTTTCTTTAGGAGCAAAAAAGCTTCATATCACTTTTAACTAGAACCTTACATCCCCCCAAAAGCATTTATATGTTACAGGAAACAAAACCAATTCAGTCTTTATAGTTTACCAGAAATGTCCAGCCAAAATTAGGCCACTCCTTGTCCTTTTGCTTTAAAGTCCTTTTCACTCTTCCCTTACCGACTGTAGTTTCATGCCGTGTCCTTCCATAGTTCTTTCGCTATAACTGTTCTTCTTCCGGAGAAAGATGATGTTTAGAAAAGTCCATCTGCTCACAACGAAAGGTTAAACTTTTCGGGCTGCTGGGCTGCCCACGTGGCTCTGCGGCGGGAAACTGAGTCGTTTAGAAGCCGTGCGCTGGTTTCTTCGGCTTGAAAAGAATAGCAAGGGCGAAGGAGCACTCCGTCCGAGCTCTCTCTCTCTCCATGCTGTCCGCCTCTCCGCAAGACAGCGGCTCCCAAAGCTCCGACCCGGCTTGCCCGGCTCCGGCAGCATTGGGGCCCGGCCCGGCCCGTCGCAGCCGCCCCGGAGTGGGGGGGCACCGAGGCCGGCCGGCCCGGCGGCCCTCCGTCCTTAGTCTGCCACTCTAATGACGAAGAGACCGCTCCTCCCCCCATCCAGCCTTTTTAAGCATTTTGTCAAAAGTCGCAGCTTGTCCTCCACTGGACAAACTGCTTGTCAATCAAAAAAGCTGACCCCGATTGGAACAAAATCAGGCCCCTCCTAGCCCATGACACCAACCCTCAGCTGGAATCAATACCCCAAAGAAAACTGTTCCCAGGAGGGGCAAAGCACACTGGGTGCACCTGAGAACAAAACCTTGTTTGGAGGATCTATTTACCAAGTCAGTTGTGATTTAGACTCCAAACATATGTGGTTTTCCAAAAGGATGCTTTCAGGATGTGTCATTCTTCATCTCCCAAGAGGAAGATGAGAGCAGAGACAGCAGGGCCCAGGGGCTGTGGGCTGGGTCCATTTGTGCACTGAGACAGAGCACCTGGGAATTTACAGCCTGAACCAAGCAGGCAGACTAACCTTGTGTCCCAGCAGCTGAGTTTGTCCTTGTTCTGTGCAGGGGAACTGGGCCACAGGAAAGTGAAATCACTTGTTCCTTCCACCAAGGAATGGGCTCAGCTGTGAAAAGTCAAATCTACTAAATCCTTCACTTCAAATTTTATCTGCAGAAGCTTCTTTCCAAATCCCTTGGATAGCAAAGGCATTTTCCCCTACATTACTAGCTTTTCTTTACACTAGAGAATTTCCAAACAATTAAGTGTCTTAATTAGAGCTAAAATTTTAACCTAAGTGAAGTATTTCCCAGGGCATAATGCCAAACCTGAGTGCTAGCAGCACCTGTGGCTCCCACCAAGGACATTCCAGACAACCACCCTGCAGCCATGGACACTCCACAGTGTGGGAAAGCTCTGGAGAGCCACAAGGGAGAGGAAAACAGAGCCTTTGGGCAGGGTTTTGGAGGGTAGAAAAGCACTGCAAAAATTGTTAATGTTCTAAACACGAGACCCCTCTGAACTGTCAGGGGATGTGCCCACGTCTGCTCTCCCCACAGCTGCACAGCCCAGAGGAGTGGAAGAGTCAGACCCCAAGTAGAGCTCCTGAGCCCTGACAAAAATATAAAGGCAAGGTGTGAAAACTAACAGGAATGCATTTTCCATGCTGACAGTGCCAATTTAGGTCTGGCAGATCTAAAGGCACCCAACACACCCCTGCAAAGGAATTGGGGAGTGGGGTTAAGGGGCCATAAATACGAGGCTGTTCCCCTACACTCTGGAAAGCTGAGCTGATTTTGAAAGCATTCCACGTATACTTTCTCTGCTGTTTCTAAAATAATTTTCCTTCTTTCCCAAGATGCTATGTGGTCATACACAGGCCAAGTTTTGAAATTTAATCTGAAAAATGCTTGAATCTGCACTAGATATATTTACAAAGAAAAATCTTAAACCTGCCAAGATTTGTAACACTGCAAGATGAAAAACTCCTGGGTATTTTAAAGAATAAATGATTGTATGCTTGATACCCCTGAAGAATCAGCTTCTACTGCAAAGCAAATTGAAGCCAGAGGAAAGACTTCTGCTACCTTTTGTGGGCTTTATGCCAGCTGCTGTACATCTGCAGCAATTGGTGCCAAGCTATAGATGGAACAGAAACCATTAACCAGCCTTACATCATTTTGTTGGCAATATTTTATGTTTTACTTTAATTTTAACACAGTCTCTGGCATTATATTTCCCATTTATGAGTAATGTATTCTTACCTTTCTTCCACAGGTCATTTCAAAGATCATTCAACTAATTGTTGTATTGCTGGCACTGATTTTACCAATTCAGACTTCTTTAGGAAAGGCTGGATTTAATTTCAAGTAGAATGCAAATTAAGGTAGATATTGGACTACAGAAATCTCAAAAGCTTTCACAATGGTCATGAAAGATGCCAGGCTGATAAAACTGGGAACTGATATTTTGTACAAAAAGATGCAGCTGAGAAAGCAAATTTCAGCACCTTCCCATGCCATGAAGCACCTGCCACTCAAACCAGCTCCTCCAGAGGCTGGGGAGGGGAGCAGCTCAAGTCTCTCCTGCCCTATCAAAACTGCATCCCCTGTCACAATAACTATGCCTAGTTTGCAAAACCAAACCAAAAATATTAAACTTCCAGCCTCTAGCATTACTATTAAACTTCCATCCTCTAGCATTACTTTAAACCTGTGCCCGCTTGGAAACATTTTGAGGAACAATGACAAGGCAGCTGGGATCCACATCTCTCAGAAACAGATAATGAGGAGATCTTCATTTGGGCATACACAGCCAATTTTGGATGCCATGACTCCTTTTACCATAGCATTGATCAATTAACTCAGAGACATTACAAATTTGATTTGGGGAGCAATTAATTTACACCTTCTGAGGCAATTTGTGCTGCCCAGTTTTTATCCAGGTGAAAACTACACAAATGTTTTCTCCTGTGGAGGAGGGAAGCTGATCTCTCTGATGTGGCCAGTGGCTGTGAGGGCACTGCAGACTACAGCAGGTACCCTCAGCAGATGGCAAGTCACTGACAGCTTTGGATGTCCTAAATTAAATGAATCAAGACACCACTTGTTCCAAGTGAGTGGGTGTTTAATCACATCCGCCCTTTCTGGTTTTGAGAGATAATGTTGATTTTGGTAATAAAAAAAATGAGATTTCTGCAGAAGATGGAAATGTGTTTTGAATTCAGAACAAAAGGTCAATTTTCCACTCATAATCAACTCTGCCATTCTCCTATCAAATCACATTTGAAATAAAAGAATTTTTGAAGGTAGAAAAATCTGGCAGTTTCCACGGTGAAAGTAAATAAGTTGTTATTTATTGCTGCTGTGTGCAACTGGTCCTGTCTGTTACTCAGAAATACAGGACTGGTAATCATCTCTGAGCTTAAACCTTTAGGTTTTCCAATCCTTGTGCCAAGTTTCCTATAAAAATGTGAATCATTGCCATGTTGACTGTCATATGAAACATCAAGATACTGATTTCTACACATCTATTTCATTAATCTCACGTTAACAACAGATATTTGAACATTATTCCTTCATATTTTAGCTTGCATGATAGGCAGAATATGAACCCAAAGTCTGAATAAACAGTTATAAATCCAAAAAGAAAAATCCATTATTTCCTTTTCCTCCTGTGTTCACACACATGGAAAATTGAGCTTTCTTCACAGAAATCTTTGGCCTGATTTAGGGCCTTGAACAGCCATCAAAGGGGTGGGGTGCATGATCAGGAGCACAGCAGACTACTCACTGTTAGTCAGAGTTCTCTTAATTGGGTTTTCCTCAAGGAAAGCAATTCTGTTTAATGACATCAATTGACAAGAGCTGCTACTTGAGCATGACAGCAATATCAAATATTCTGCTTAATGGCAACATTTGGTCAGTACTGAGGAGCAAAGTGGTGTTTTACCAGGTGTGGTTTAGGTATGAAACACTCATCTCTTGTCTTTTATCAAATAAGCTCTCCCAAAAAGAGTAAAAAATGCAAGACAAAAAAAAAAAAAAATTGAATGCAGTGAATATTTCATAAATTTAATTGATATTTTATTTTGCATTTTTAGACTTATCTGCTGTGAATTCTTCCTGCCACGTATGAACATGCTGCATTTCAAAGCTCTGCAGAATAAATTACTTTTCCTTTAAGGGAGCTAATGGGATCCACTGTGGTGTCCCAATTAAGAGAATTCTCACGTACTAATTTTATGCCATCTAATTAAGGCTCATTTATGGCTCTAGGAGGCTGACCTGGACTTGTGGTGAATAGCAAAGACTCTGAACCTCCCAGGCTGGAGATGTTCACCCTGCTAGGTCTTAAGCAGCCTCGAGATCTCCCCAGCAGGTCACTGCAGCAGCAGCTGTGCTGCAGGAGGGGCAGATGCAGAGCAGATGTGCAGCAGCCCCTCCTGAGGCTGTCCTGCCCCACCTGCCAAACTCAGCCCCCCTGGCTCTGCAGGCTGAGCCCAGCTCAGCACCACTGGCACTGGCAGTGCCTCTCTGACAGCCCCAGCCCTGGGCAGCCACAGTAAAACCCAACTCAGCCCTTTGAGGTGGGGTCTAGGGGATGGGGGAAAACCTCCTACAGAGACCAAGCCCCTGGGGATCCAAAGGCTCTCTTTTGCCAGGGATACTGACTATAAACTAACCATTTTGTGATAAAAGACCACAAACAATGCAGCGTGCTCAGAGAAAGAGCAAACCCAAGTGACCTGTTTGCTGTCACTTCAGTGTGATGGGCTGAACACTCTGCACAGAGCTCAGGCACTGCCCCAAAGAGCCCATCTGCTTTGCACTGAGAACAGGAACAGGTATTTGTTAGGTGTCTGTGCTGGAGACAAGGGCAGGCGCTGAAGGAAACCTTCCAAGGACTTCACTGGTTTGGAAAAGTGTCCCAGGGTGCCAGGTAACTGCAGCCAGCAGTGCCCTTGGCAGAGCAGAAGGTAATGTTGTCAAAAGGATGAGCTGTTCCTGAGCAAACTCTCCCAGGTACCAAGGCACAAACAAGCACTGATTCAAAACCAGCCACTGGTGCCTTCAGCCTCAAACTCTTTTCAGCAAGTGGACAAATTTATGGGAGCCAGAACAGAGTGTCACTGACCAGGGTTTAGAGCTCTCCCTGTGGGAACAGCAGCACTAGGTGCTGTTGCTAGAGGACATGTGCATTCATCCACTGAGGGTACAGAGAGGCACAGACATACAGCCTCTTGCCACATTTGGTGTCAGGACAGAGCCACAGGACAGAGCAGCCACCCCCAGGGGCTGTTTCCCTTCCCAGCATCAGCAGGTGCATTTACTGGTGTGTGCTGTGCTGAGGGGAGCCCTCAGAGCTGAGAACCCCCCTTTCCCCAGCCCCTGCAGGTGCACTGTTGCTGTTGTACACTACAACAACACAGACTCCAACTTCAGAAGGCTGACAATGACTGGGTTTATTTCTGGAAATCTCTTCCCTTTTATACTCTTCTACAGAGAACGACTCAATTGGTGAAAGAAAGACAAACTTCTTTAATTACATTGGCCAAACCAGAGGGACATCAAGAAGTCCCTCCTAGGGAAAGGAATGTAAACAAAGTTACAGTTAGAAAAACATGTCTCTTGTTGACAGAAAACTCTCTGGGAAAAGTTTCAGAAAACCAAAACATCTCAGGCAGGAACCAGGGCTACAATCCTCAGCTCCCCCGTGCCTCTGCAGCTACACCAGAGCTGTCATTTCTGAACGTCTGACCAGCCTCCTGCTCCCACAAAACTCATTACCTCCTCTGGACAATCATTTCAGCAGAGAGCAGAAAATACTACAGGACTAGAAAAAGAAAAATGAGAGCTGGTTGACTCACAAAGATTATGTGGGTTTGTTAGGCTGGGAACAAAATCAGGTTTCTTGTTAGGAAAGGAAGAAAGAAGAGGCACTTTTCCAATCTGAATTTTAGCCCCTTCTGGAAAAGCTGAAATGGGTTTGGAGGAAAATGCTCTCCTCATCAAGTTTTCTACTGCTTCAGTTGAAATTCCACTGGGTAGTCTGGAGGCATGCTACAGAGACCTAATACATTAATTTTTATTTTATGTTATAAATAAATAATATTATGAAATAAGAGCAAAATGCAAACTTAAATCTCTGTGTTTACAGTGCACATGGTAAGAATTCATGGGCAGAAATGGACAAGCTGTCAAAGCACAGCAACACAGATGCAATGGTCTTGCTGTGACACTTCCTGCGTTTTTCAAGCATGATAGCAGGGAAGGAAAGGCAGCCCAGGGAGAGAAAACACACCATCTATTCCAGCTACATTGCCAATAAAAATTAAATACAACTAAAAACTAAGTGTCCTGGAACAGTGAATCTTCTCTCCCTCCACTTGGTATAACACTAAAATGGGTACAAACTGCATCAGCATCCTGTGATTACAAACCTTGTATCTGCTGCAAGAGATTCACAGGGTGGCTTGCCTTCCAGTACTCTTGTTACCCAGGAATATGTTTGGTTAGTGCTGACTCTAAGTCTCTACTTAGGAAAAAACCATAATTGCACCACTAAAAGATGGCCCATGACTCTGTTGCTGTGCTTTGTTATACTGTGAATCCAAAGGAAGATTCACACCTTGCAATATTTCCCCTCCTTCTTCCTTGAATATATGGAAAGCCTACTGAAAATGTCTAAATTGGCTGCCTAAAGAGAGACCAAACGAGCCCTCACAAAAAGCAGCAATAAAACCACAACTCATAAGTAACTCTGTGGGTATCTTATGTCTTTGGGAGCAGCACAGCACAGAAATATCCAAAGGCAAAGGAGCAGTACAACTCTGCTCTATAAATAACCAGTATAGATTCTCCTCCAAATCCCCATGCCTGTGCTGAAACTTTTGTGTTCTAGATATTTTCTTTTAAGGTTTTAAACCTGCTGGAACAGACCTTTCCCTGGTGCCCCACTACTGCTGAAGGCATGACCTCCAATGATTCTGTGTAAGGAGATCCAGCTGAAGGTGAGGATGGATTTGGTGAGGGCAGTCAGTAACTGCAGCTTTTGCTTGCCTTTGCTCCAGGAGAATTTACATGCTACAAAATAACTGACTGGATTCTCAAAAACATCTTATTGACTTTCAGGTCAGTGGTTCTTGTGGTCTTAAACTACTTAAGTGCTTTCAGAAATCCAGCACGGGTCTGTAAATCAGGTTTGTTCTGTCCAGCTTGCCCAAGAGGCAGCACTTTCAAGTTTTCTTCCAAGTCCCAGAATCAGCAGTCACCTGAAGTAGCTCCTTTCTTAGAGACAGAAAGTGAAAACTGTCTGAATTAAGAAACCTTTAATACTCAGAACTTCTGAGACTTCTGTTTCAGGCATGGCATATGACTACTTGAAATGTTCTTGATAAAAATAAATATTAGAAACAATTCTTTGTGAAATGGAGAAACAATTAAATTGCTAAGTATCAAGTCAAAGCTTTCCCTTGCCAAAAGAAAACCCAAAACTAAATAGGAGATGGAGTAATATTCCAATCCTTGCTATGAACCTTAATGATTCTATGATTTTGTAATGACCACTGTGCCAAGGACAGCAGGAAGTAACAACCAAGGCAAAAGCCCCTCTGCCCTGCTGGCCTCCAGACACTTGAAGCCAAACTGCTCTTCCTCATCTCAGAGGTCAGGAACCTACCCAAGCTGTGCCAGGAACAATCAGATTTCATTGTTAAACAATGCCAATATTTTCCATGAACTCCCAAGGAAGACAAAGTACAGTCAGAACTCACTCAAAGCTTTGAACTTTGGTAGCATCAAAAGTAATAGAGAAATAATACAAAGAATTGCAATTCCTACCAGCTTTTGTCAGTCACAAGTACTGGACATGAAATGTAATTGGCAGGATGAGAGAATTTCAGATAAATTCAGAGGTTGTCAAGAAAGACAATGAAATAAATGCCAGATAAGTGCCTACTGCAGCACTGTCTTTCCCTCTGTTCCCAGGGTGTTTCCTGAGGCTGCCATCCCTCTTGCACAAAGCTCTTCTTACCCCAGCATGTCTGGTTCAATCATGTGCAGCTGCTGTAAAACATCATAAGTGCAAAATCCCTCAAAACAATCAGGCATCAAAAATGCCTTTTTAAAATTGGGCCAAAACACATAGAATAGGAATTCCATCAGAATTCCTACTGCTTCTAAAAAAACCAGGAATTACATTCACTAAGTGAATTACAGGATTATAAATGGAAACTGATAACTGCAATTATACTTGACAGAAAACAAGCTTGAAAACTCATAGGGATATTATATGGGGCTTTCTTTGTATTTCCTTCCCTCCTTTTCCTTGTAATGAGGAAGCTGTTCCTGGCAGGTGGAATTAACCACAAGCTGCTTTGAATGCTTTTAGTCTGTCACTTGGCTTTACACTCAAGAGCTGACACTGAAAGTAAGTCCCCTCTAATACCCCCACAAGATATTTTCTGAGTGCTCTGCTCTCCAGTCACAGCCATGGGCACCTCCCAAATGGAGTCTGACAGACCTCAGCCTGTCACTGGCACTGCCAGTGCCAGCTGAACAAAATCCCTCTGCTGCATGTGAACTGCAGGGAGGGGAAAGCTTTGGTTTTCTTCAGCTGCAGTTTGCCAATGTCAGAAATGACTGACATGGTTCTCCCACTCTGCTCTGCCCTCACAAGGCCCCATCTGCAGGGCTGGGGCCTCCAGCACAACACAGGCACAGACCTGCTGGAGCAGGTCCAGAGGAGGCCACCAGCATCATCAGGGGGCTGGGGCACCTTTGCTGTGGAGCCAGGCTAGGACAGCTGGGGTGGTGCAGCCTGGAGGGAAGGAGGCTCCAGGAAGATCTCATTGCCACTGTCCAGGGCTGAAAGGGGGCTTACAAAAAGTGAGAGAGGGAATTCTTAAATGGGCAGCCAGTGATAGGACCAAGGGGAATGTTTTTAGACTAAAAGAGGGGAGATTTATATTAGATGTGTGAAAGAAATTCTTTACTCTGAGGGTGGTGAGGCCCAGCACAGATTGCCAGAGGAGCTGTGGGTGCCACATCCCTGCAAGTGTCCAAGGCCAGGCTGGATGTGACCCTGCCTGTGACAGGGGGGATTGGAACTAAAGGAACACTTCTGCTCTATTGCATATTGTCTTTTCAGGAAGCTTAATTAAAGTGAACACTGCTGACTGCATCACACAGGAAATACCTGGAAGAAGTAGAAATAAATCTGGAAGTTCTGACTCCTGAAAGCAGCCTGTCCTCCTTTTTGGTTATCTGGATTCAGTTCCCACTGGACCATTTAACGTGGTGTCAGCCAGCCAAGCCATGCTGTGTTGAGAGTTCTCCAGGTGTTGAGAAGGACATGCCATGTTCTCATAGTGGACCCCAACCCCTGCACAACAACTTACCCACAACAGCCTCTGCTGCTGTACCAAACACACTGCCAGAGGAATGGAAGAGCCAGGCAGGATCCTGGAGCCAGGCTGACACTGCAATTCTCAGCAGCTGTCACTGGCACAGCACTTTTTTCCCTTTGCTATGAAACTTGCTCTAAAACATGTGTCACCATTTATATCTGAAATAAGTCAGCAGTGTAATTGTGCACTGTTCCACTGGAGGGACAGGCTGCTGTGTGCCTGCCTCTGGATGCCATCAAAATACTCTGCTTCACGTGATGGCAGCTCCTCCTACCCTGACAGCTTCATGCTCTGATGGAAAACTGACACAAAACTTATGTTCATCATAAATCCTCAAACAGTAGTTTATTACTATTATGCCAGGGAAATGTTCCCACTTACTGAGGCTGTCCAAGGATGGATACTGTGAGTCTTTCTGACAGCAACCAATAAAAACCTTCACAGCCATGGCTGCAGAGATAAATCTGCACAATAGGCACAGCAGCTGCCAAATGAGAAATGCCCTGTGTTGGCCACAAACTGCTGGAAGAAGGGAAGACAAGCAGGGATAAGCTCATCAGAGGCACAGCAGTGATACCTCCAGAACTGCACACAGTGCTCCTAACCCAAAACTCATTGTGCCATGACCCTGCTGGGCTCCCTTCCACATATACCTGACCAGTTCCCTTTCCCAGCATGTACAAGGAAATTGCTTATCAATTATATTTAACCTTAAAATAATACTAGGACATATCATGTACCGAGCCTGCAGCAAAGAGATGAGAACACCTGAAAATTCCTCACTATCAAATGACATTTCTGGAGGTAACAAAGTGCAGTGTCACCTATTTCAAGCCTCATGGTACAGAGTATAAAAAGTCAGAGATGTGATCATTGATTAAGATTGGAAAAGGTTTTAGTCCTTTACAAGTCTGTGAATGGTTACCCTAAGTTTTTAGGATATAGTTTTTTTCAAAATAGATTCTATCCTTTAAAATGAAAAAAACAACCAACCACCCAGCCAGAAATTAAATAACAAGTATCTCCCCAGGCAGCAAAACCAATGTAGGGTGTGGCGTCTCTGGTGGCTAATAGGGTGCAAACAGCATTTGAAGGTTTTCTTGTGGCTTGTGGAGTTCATAACATGTGGTTAGAGCTCTTGTGGAGCTGAAAAAAGCCCATCACCCAACATTGGCAGCAGTGGTGGATGTACAATCTCTAGAAAAGCAGTTCATAACTTTGGATAGCAACTGGAGCTCCAAAATCCAAAATAAAATGATACTCCCCCTCTTATATTTCTTTAGGAAGGGTTCCATTGCTTTTGTTTGCTTTTACCAAAGCAAACACCCTGAGAGCTGTCCCAGGCTCGCCCTCAAAGACTTCCACTTCCTTGTGACACAAGCAAGCAAAGCTAAGTGCACACAGAAGTTTCCCAGAGATAATCTTGCTAAACAAGAACTCCTAATTCCACTTTTCTTGCTTTGCATCCTGCCAGTCACAGCATAGAGAGCAATGCTCTTGGTGCAGCACCTGCCACACCGTGGGCACTGCCCTGGAATGCAGCTGGGTGTCCAGCAAAGCAGAGCTGCTCTGAACTGAGGGCACAGAATCCTCCTTACTCAGGGAGAAGCCAGACTGAGCTCAGAAGACACTAAATGCATTATTTTAGTTTGTTGCACAGATCTGAGGTTTCAGGCAGGCACCTGCAATGTATCTCATTTCATCACATCTATTTTTCAGTCTGTCTGTCTGAACACATTAATAAAATATGTGCAACAGGCACTGTCAAATTCATCAGCCTTCAGGAAAACAACATTCACTAATGTGCTTTGTTTTATTTTGACTATTTCACACACCCTTTGCCTTGTATATTCATTGACCTTTCAGCAGCTGCAGGGACCTACAGGCTCTGCAAGTCATCCCACTGGAACCAAAGATGCATTTATACTGCAAGGGTTTTAACACTGACCTCTGCTTGCAGAAATTCATGTGTGTCCAAGCCTACCTAAATATTGGAGGTGTCATGCTGAATATGAAGCTGGAAGAGAATTATTTGTTTTCTCTTATAACTCTTTTCTTTTCTCTGAAGTTTCACATCAACAATCCAGAGACCTTCCTGTCAATCATTCAATTTCTGAGCAGTTTTATTGCTGCTGAACAAGCCTGTAGGTTTTCAGACTTGCTAGCAGAATGCACCTGAACAGGGGAAGCCTGCCCAGGCAGCATCAATCTGGACTGCTGCCTGTAAGACTGGGCTTTCTTTTGCTCATTTGGTGACCAGGAAAATAGATGCATGGTTTATCACCCCAGTTAATGAAATTTCACCACATCAAAGATCTCTTGAAATTCACAAAAAAACAAAAAACAAAAAACCACCACACCAAAACTAAACCAGCAACTTTGCCTCAGCTATCATCCTCAAAACTCTGGGTTGTTCTTTGCAGCAGTATTTTTTTTCCAAAACAAGTTTTAAAAGAGCAGAGTGGTGGGTTTTTACAGCCCTTTCCTTGCAGCAAACAGAGACAGGAGTTCAGAGTCCATATTATCCCTGGCAAAGGGCACAGAAATAGCCACGGCCCTTCACACTGAAGAGATGCAGAGCACAGACAGCTCTGTCAGCAGCACTGCCAGGGACACTCCAGCAAAACACCAGAGACTGGCACAAGCTGCCACCACAGGAGTCTAATTAGTGCTTTCCACAGCTTCAGTGAAATTTTTGCCAATGTAAATCCAAACACGCTGTATTAATTGTCATTTCATTAGGACTTTTGATAGCTTCTGAATGGATAATAAAGAGAAGAGAAAAATATTCATATAATGGGAAATTAACTCCAGAAAATCTTGTATTATGGTCATTGCTAACCATGTGACCACCTTCTTTCCGTGAGGTTTTCTTCAACCAAATGCAAAGCAAACACAAACTCTTCTTTAGAGTCTTTCTCGAGTACCATAGGTACCCTAAGATAACAGAATAAAATTAATTTACTAGAATTTCCAGCCACTTAAGGCTCTCCTGAAAGGAAAAAGAAAGAATTACAGATGCAGGTGCTTTTCAGACTACAATGCCCAATTTTATCCTTTTAGTTTTGGCACCTTTCAAGTCAAGCCTTTACCTTTTTCTGAAGGTGTGATAGGCAGCCACTTTGATCCCTACCTGCTTGCAACATTCCTTTGTGCTTTCACAGCATTGTTCTCTATTACAAATACAGGAGAAATTGTAGCTTAAAAATAAATGAACATTCTGCAGCATGGGGAGCTGGTGTCAAAGCAGGCTGAATGGGGTTTTATTTAATACTGAAGTCTGTGCTTCCTAAAGCTCCTAGCTCAAAGGTGGCAATTCAATGGCAAATTAACACAAAGTAGCCTCATGTAGTAACTCTGAAAATTAGAATTATACGCCTTCTACCACACAGAAAAAATATCTTGCCATAATGAATGAATAGATGAAACATTTCCAGCTCTGATACCCTGGTGATAAATAAAAAAATCCTCCCATACACACCCACCAAGCAGTATCACAGCTCAGGCAGGGCACACGTGAGCCTGAACAAAACAAATGCCTCTGGCAGGGGATGAGCTTTAGGGGGAAAAGGAACAGGACTGGCCTAGAGTGGAGTAACTCAGAGCACTGCTTCAACAAGAAGGAAATATATTGGTAATCCAGCAGTGTAAACCCACAGAGGAGTGTGGCACAGCTGACAGCAACCTGATCAAGGTGTCCAGGCTTGGGAAACTCTTTAATGGATGCCCTGGCTGAGAGGACACAGAGGAGTCTGGAGCTCAAGAGGCTTAAAAAACTAACTCAGCAGCAGAAAAAGTCACCAAGGGAAAACCACATCTTCCACCTCTGCAGATGATCAGCAGTGGTTCTGCAGTATGATATTAATACAGTTTAATATAATTTAATACAATTTACCCTGCTGCAAAGGCCCTGCAATCTGCTCTCCTTGCAAACCCTTTATGTATAGCTGCTCACAGAACCCAAAAGCTCTCACAAAGCCTTTGGTTTCTAATCTCAAAGAAAACACTCCTGATTTGGAATACAATCTTTCTTACAGCTCCACTTTGAAGCTACTTTTTCTGCCCAGCCCCATGTGGGGCCATCCCAGCTGATCCAGACCAGCCCCTCTGTGTCACTGTCAAAGCATCACTGCCCAGCCCACCACGCCTGCTGCCCCTCCAGCACTCCCAAAAGACTTGCCATCATAGCAGACAGTTATGTTTGACCCCAAAAGTGCAAAAACAGCCAGGTTGTGCTACTAATTCTTTATGTGATTTTGCAGCCTCCAGTGCCAGCAGCACCCCACTGCCCTCACACCACCCACGAGATTCAGCACATTCAGCTCCTTCCACACGTCATTCATGACAGAATGGGCAGGATTTAGCCAGGACTGATTCTGAAGAACATCATTAGTAATTGCTGATAATATCCCTTTCAACAGGATCTGTGGCAACATTCTCTCCAGTTAGTCCTTACATTGATTGGTTTGTATCTTCAAAAAGGAGGAACTACACGTGCAGCTATCACACTATCAGCATAAAGTTGCTTATCTCTCCTTCTGTTTCTTTTAACTGACTGTCGGTCTTGTTAACTGACCATTAAATCACAGGAGATAGAATTCAAAACATAATCTTACTCCTTATTTCTTTGTAAAATCTGCAAAACCATTTTGTTGCTCAGAATTTTGAAGATGGCTGCTCTTGACAGTGCTGCCACTAACTTGGCCAACTTTATTTCTAATTTAAAGTTATTCTGGAATCTCTAATCCCTTATTGGAAACTTCCATTACTGGGGGCTCTAATCACAATTGCCTTGGCAAGAAATACGTTTACAGAGCTCCTGTCTGTTAGTGCCAGCCTAGTCAGGCACTCCATCAGAAATGCCTGCTTTCAGGGCAGGAGATGGCTTTGCACACACACAGATGGGCACTCACCCACAGTCACACCATTATTAGTTATACTGTCCCTAGAACCAGTGGCTCTTGCCTGAGTTATAAGACATTACTGGTAAAGTCAAAATGTTTTGTTGTTCTTCCTTCTTTTTTACCTAGCACGTTCTTTCTCATGAGTAAAAGAACAAATTTTTTTTGTTCTTGATTTTTCTTTGGCCTGTTTCCTCCTTTGGCATAATTTTCACTGCAGAACTTCTGGTCAGAACTGCTTTTAGCATCTAGAGGGGGTCTGCAGGGGCAAGAGTAGGGTCAAGTATTTTAATCCTAACATTGATACCCCCACCATCAGACATCCAAGATAAAAAATACTCATGCTTATAATACATGACATAATACTTAGCTTAACATAAAAGATCTCTATTATGCCATATGAATCAAACAGCTTGAACTCCATCCTTTTAAGCAGAAATACCACTATGTAACTCATTTAATGAATACTTGAGTACTTGTGCAGTTTTGGACACCACAAAATAAAAAAGGCATTAAGTTATTTGAGACTATGCAAAGGAGGCCAGGAGGATGGGGAAGGGTCTGGAGGGGAAGCCCTCAGTGAGGAGCAGCTGAGGGCACTTGGTGTGTGCAGCCTGGAGGAGGCTGAGGTCAGACCTCACTGGGGTCTTCAACATCATCCCAAAGGGGCAGCTCTGATCTCTTCCCTCTCCTGACCAGGGACAGGAGCCCAGGGAGTGGCTGGAGCTGTGTCAGGAGAGGTTTAGGTTGGATCTCAGGAAAAAGTTCTTCCCCCAGGGAATGGGCATGGCCCTGAGGCTGCCAGAGCTCCAGGAGCCTTTGGACAGCACTGCCAGGGGTGCCCAGGGGGATTGTTGGGGGGTCTGGGCAGGGGCAGGGGCCGGGCTGGGTGGTCTTGCTGAGTCACTTCCAACTCAGCATATTCTGTGATTCTGTGTGTTTTGGTGTGATTTAGCCACTTCTAAAAGTATTTCCTGTAGACATCTCACTTTTCTGCTTTCTTCACACCCCCAGGACCTCCACTCAGGCTGTTCCTCCATTCATTACCACCTTCTCTCCAGGATCACAGACTCAGCTTAATATAAAAGACATTACATCCTTTCCAAACTGCTCCATGCACTGATGTTTAAAACTGTTAATTCCAACTATTGTGCTGGAAATAATAAAGAACATCCTTCTTGAACAAGATGACAAATACATAACAAACTCATTATCTGTAATTTCATCCTTGTTCGTTCCATGAAGTTCATTAAGCCACTCCACAGAATCACAGGTTTTCCTGGATGAACTGATCACTGCTCCAGGTAAAGGTAATTTTACAGGGTTGTGTCATGTCTTTGTTTAAAGGAGCTTTTGCTCACATCTGCTTCACCTTACTCCTAAAACCCAAAATGCACAGCCTTGATTTTTCTTTGGCCTGTTTCCCGCTTTGGCACAATTTTCAAAGCATTTCACTGCAGAACTTCTGGTCAGAACTGCTTTCAGCATCTACAGGGGCTCTGCAGGGGCAAGAGTAGGGTCAAGTCTTTTAGTTCTAACATTGATACCCCCACCATCAGACATCCAAGACATAAAATATTCATGCACATAGATGTAATATTTGCAGTAAACATTTTTACAGTATTATCTATCTCAAGCTTGCCTCCAGTGACACAGCATTGAGAGTTGGCTTAATAAGTCATGCTCAGGCTCTGTTCCACTCATTGATTCTTTCTGCCAGGACACTTAGCCCAGCAGGCACCTGTAGAGCACACAGTGACCATTCTCCTTCAGCCTCTGTCACATTTAACAAATGCCTTACAGCAAAATCTTGGGAATAACCCAGCCTTTAATAAATACAGGGTTTGCATGATAACCACTACCCTGACTTTTAAAAGTACTCTCTAGAAAGAGCTAAACATTTACTGCTGGTGCTCCATCAGGTCTTTGTAAGGTACTGGTGTTGTTCTCATCCTGAAGATGAGAATCAACACTTTCAGTATTTTCAGTATTTCACACTTTCAGTATGTCATTTTATTCAGCTGGCAAAGTCACCAGAAAATGTTGTAATGCAATCAGAGGGGAAAAGAGAGTGAGTTTCAGATTGTAGTCCATGCACAGACACACTACAGGGGGTGTTTCTGCCCTTCAGGAAGGGCTGTACTGGGTTGCTGAAGGTTTGGGCTGGGGGAGGGCCAGAACCAGAAAGACAGACACACCTTAGCACAAGAACACATTTTTCTAGTGAGCAGTCAGAGAACTGGAAGATGGCAGAGCAGAGCACCTACACTTGAACAGAATGCAGACTCCTTTGACTGCGAGCATCAAATGAGTTTTTTTAGCGAAGTATACTTTCAAATAATTGATCTACTACATTATGTACTTCACACCTTCATGGTACAGCACCCTGGCTGTACATTATCATTACCACGCTGCAGTAACTAAACCTGTGCATTAAAAAAGGGAAAGAAAGATGCTAGAGAATTTGTTTTTCTCTTTAAAGAAAGCATTTTTTCATACTGAAATGGAGATATATCACATGGCAAACAGACATAAGCAATTAACTTGCTAAGAAGATTTATATTTCCCATCTAAATATATTACTAGATGGGGAGCAGAGAGAAAGGTCAACATTCATTAGGCAAAACAAGAGAGGGGAGAATTCATCTGATTAAAACATTAGCATATTTACATATGACAGGAATCTTGAACCTCAATGCCTTCCCAACCACAAGTTCTTAGGGGTACAAGTCAGCCCTCTCAGGCACAAAAGTGCAGCAATCAAACTGGCAGAGAGCCACAGGTAGGAAGGAAACAAGACCAGCTTTGAGAGAAAGGAGAGCTTTAGCAAAGGGCTTTTCTAAAACTTTGTGATACACTATTGGAATGCATCATAAATTCCAGAGGCTGTTAAATATACTGCCTGGGAAGAAGATTGTAAAAACACACAACTAAAGTACAACTGGATTACAAAAGCTTTCTAAGTTACTGCCCTTCATCTCAGTCACTGCAACTAGTGCAGGCTTTTTGGCTGCTCTGGTGCACTGGAAACTCAGTAAGGACTCTTGCAGTAAATAAATTTCAATTCACCATTGCCATGACACAGAGTTTGTCCAAAGGCAGTGGCAGCAGCTCAGCTGAAAATGGCAACAGAGGAAAACACCTGGTCACATGGAACTGCCAGCTCACTTCCTGAGGGGGAGTTTTGCTGTGAGGCAAAGGCAAAAATATTTCCAATCCTCCTGATATGAGACAGAACTTTATAAAAAATATCCTCCCTCACCCAAATCCATCTTCTACTTTATATCTAGTTGGTATCAGCAGACTTAGCTGAAAACACAGTACTTAATGGGTACATACAAACTCTGATCATAAAATCTTGGTGTTATATTATCTCAATATTCCTTTGTTTCACCGTGGTAAATTTACTGTTGCTAAAGGAAGCTGGATGTACATCATAATATTTCCAAAAAGTGTTCAGAAACATATTCAGTCTCAACCTTTATTATCTTACATCTCTGCAGTGAGCAAACTCACCCACAGATTTGTGAATTCTGCTTCTCCACAAGAGACAAGGCATCCTAACAATCCTCACATGCAGAATAAAAATTGTATTAATTCCTTTACCCACAGTTCTCCAGCTTTCAGAACCAACCAACAAAACAAACAAAAATTTCCATCTAACTAAATCTCTCCATAAATCCAACCAGACAATTGCCTCAATTTAGAGATAAAAAAATAACTGCATTGCAGTTTATGAGCACAGATCCAGAGATTAAAATGAACTCAATAAATAAACAAGCTGTGGTTTGGTGCATGCTGCAAACCAGGTTCCTCTTCTGCTTTAGGTATTACCAGGGATATTGTCTATCATAAACTGTGTAAATGATCAGCAAAGGGGAAGTTATCTATCTTGCAATCTACAGAAGACGAAACCAGTAACAGAAGAGCACTGCCTTGGCTGACACTGGTTAAGAACACTGCCAAGATAATAAAGTGAATTAGAGAAACTGGGCTGATGGTATTGGAAATAAATCAGAGAGTTGGGAGGGCAATGGGAAGGAGCATTGAGTCACAAATTCAGTGTGACTACTCAGACAGCAGTGCTAAAACTCCAAATTAAATCCAGGGAACTGAAATTTCAATGCAGAATTATTTTCATTTAGAGATTTACTCACTTTGCTCCTGGTCCCCACTCAGAGCTCAGCCTGCAAAGAGCCAAGGGAACTGCAGAGCCTGGCAGGGACCTTCAGAGGCCCTGCAAAAACCCAGCCTTGTTTTAGGGACATGGGACCAGCAGAAACCCAACTCAGGTTGTCCTGGATTCTCCAGGAACAAGAAGGTGAAACAAGCCTGAATCCAGCCTGAATGTTTAACACTTGGGCTTTGCCCCCACAGGGATTTAACCCTTCCTCAGCCTCTGAACATGAGACATTTTCTTTGCTCTTGGTTGTTTTAAGGTGTACACAGAGCTTGAGCAAACAGAAAAATCAGCAAAGCAAAGAGTGGGGTGTGAGCCAGGGTGTGCCTGGAGGGACAGGAACCTTTCCTGCTGAGAGCAGAGTGTGCAGCTTCCTCAGCACCTGGGCCAGCTCAGACCCGTGCCTGGATCCAGGTTCAGCTCCACCCCCACTGAGTTCTGTGCCACTTCAAAGCAGCTCTCACAGATTAAATTATTGCAAAATACCAGAGTAAATTTCTTTCCTGCATAAAAAATAAGTGCTGTTTAATTTACCTCTTCTTTACATAATTGGAAACATTTTTCTTCAGCAATTAAATTTGTATTTAAATTAATTTCTTCAAACATTAAAAGCTGGATATCCTCTACAAGCTAGAGATCTTTATTTAAACTATTTGATAGAACTGGGACAAAGCCAGAAAAAACATTTCCTCTAACTTTCAAGACTTCAAGTCAAAGATGTTCAAAATTGTCTTTTTTTTTTTTTGCATTTGTCATTTATGAAGCATCTTTCAAAAGCACAGTCATGGGGACACTTCAGATTCTGATAACTGCACTGCAAGTATCACTACAGCTATGCACAAGCACGGAGCCAAATTTTGCCTTTAGTTTGGAAAAGACTTTGGTTCTCACCAGCATTGGCCTAGAAAGCAGCAATCTCGAGTGACCTCATTTCCATAGTGAATTTCCATCTTATTTGGGGGGATTTTAAGTACATTACAGAGTGCCCCATTACATAAAGTTATTCTCTTCCAGTAAATATCTCCATAATTTACAGATTATGTCAGAGCTCAAAAAACAGTTCAGTCAATTGGGAATTACAGCAAGCCATCATCATTAAAGGTGATTCTTATCCTAAATGGAAGATTTGAATGCTTTTATTCAGCCCTAGTGTTAATAAAAGACTGTCAGTCAAAATGGGGGTCCCAACAATTATGAAAAAATAAAACATGCTTTAAAATATTTATTTCAGCATTTGTTGACATATAACTGCTCAGTGGAATAATAACTGCAAGAGCAGGAACCTGCTAGGATGGCTGGAAATTTAATCATTTAAGTACTGAGAACTTCATGACTTATTGATGGTGTAGAACATCCCCACAGCACACAGAGCCTCCCACTGGCTCCTGAATGTCAGGAGCAGAACCAACTGGGACAGAAAACAACAACATTCTCTAAGTGATCCTGGGCAAAAATGTTCTTTTGGGAGCTCCCTTTGCTCCCCCAGAGTGCCCCAGTGCAGGGGCCAGCAGGGGACCCTGTGCTCATGGATCTTCCCAAACACTGGGACACTCGTGAGATTCTGACCAGGCACCCTGAGGGTCTGGAGAGAGAAGAGAAATTCATCTTTTTGGCTCCTGGGGGGCACAGCCCATCAGAGCAGCAGATCAGAACAGGGAGTTCCAAGGAAGTTACCAAGAACACTAAAAGCTTGGGCGGGGGGAAATGGAGGGAAATTCAGGGATTCAGCTTTTCTCTTTTTAATGCAGGAAAGAGAACAGGAGAGGAGAGAAAATGAATTGTCTTAATGTAAAACACTTACTGAGAGGGAGCTTGATGAATGATTTTCTGTGTCTGCTGGGGAGACGACAAGACAAAATTGGCCTAATTTTCAGTGAAAAGGACTTAGATTGGGATAAATTCTATACATCAAAAGGCAATTAGAGCAGAGCAGGCAGCTACCAGAGGTTGTGCAAACCCTGTCACTCTTTACAGGCACAGGTTAGGCAAGACATTTGTCAGGCAGAGCACAGGTATAACCTCCTCCTCTCAAGAGCTGCTGTTCCTAAATGTTTTAAGCCTAAAAAACTGTATACACACTAGATTCCAGCTTGCCTCAAGGCCTGCCATGTGATCCTCTGTGAAGTGTGATGGAATAAAGACACCATCAGAGGAGTGACCTCAGGGACCAGCTCCCTGGGCTTTGTAGGCCTTTTTATGCAATCCTCATGTACAGGGAGGGGAAAAAATAAAAATAGTAACAATACTAAAAATACTAGTCTGGGGGGTTCTGCCTGCACCTGTGGGTAGAGCAGAGCCTCCCCCACTCTGGCACTCTGGAACAGGGGCTCTGGAAGGGCTCCAGGCTCTCCAAGCTCTCCCTCTTCACACCTCCAGGAGAGGGGAGGGAATGTATAAGGAACCTGTACCTTGTTCAGGTCATGCAAAGCCTCAGGTCCTCTGATCACCTTGCTAATACACCCCTAACTACTTTTAAATGTGCACCTGCTCTCCTGACCCTGAATGTCCTGCATTCCCTCTGAGACAGGCAGGAGCTCCTCTCAGTGACAGCCAACACTGTCCCTCCTGTCCTGCTCAGGATAAGGTGCTCAGCTCTGTCAGGAGGAAGAGAAGGAATCTGCAGAATTTCCTCCCTGCTAATGATGAGGGGATGAGCATCTAATCGTTCTAAGTCAATTTAAACTGCCTGGTTGTCCTTCCAAAGCTTAACTCCTAATATTCCTTCTTAGCTGGGTAGCACAGAAAGAACATTACTCTGTCACCCCTCCTGGGCGTCCCCCTGTCAGACTGCACAGGGCCACTGATGAGGCACAGCACAACAGGAATTTCTTCATTTGCCTGCAACTGGTGGAATTTTAAAAATACCTACAGGAGCTGGATTAAGTGCATGTGAACTGTGGCGCTAAACCTGGCAATGCACAGGAGCCTCAGAGGTACCCAAGCCAGTCCAGACTGAAAGGAAAGGAACAGTTTAATTTCCTTGGCATCCACAGATTTATAAAAGCAAAATAAAATAAAACAAACAAAAAGAATCAAAAAAAAAAAAAAAACACCAAAAAACTGAACACCACAACCTGGAACTTCCATCCAACTAGAAATTTAAAGTTAAATGGTCAAGCAACAGCTCATCTTGATATTCAAGGGTAGATATTAAAAAAAAGAAATTAAGTAGCAGCCCTGTGGGTAGTGACATACAGGGGAATGCAAAGTGATGTCACACAGTCACAGTAAAATTTTTCAAAGTCATATTTTTTAATTTAGTTGCTATGCTCTGTATATGCTCTAAAGCTGCATAAAAAGGGATTGCAGCTTTCCATTCATGGACAAAAATGATTAAAATTTACTTTTCTCATTATCCATTGTCTGAAGGAGGCCGTGCTTACGATGCACAGATAAGAAAGCTAATTTAGAGCCATTTGTAAGAACTGGGATTTGCACTCGTGTGTTTGGTAATAATTATAGCCACATACTTACCCTGCCACACATAATCTATCATCTGATTATTACTGTCCACCCACTGAATGTTAGTGGTGCCAAATGCCTCTCATTAGCAGGGACACTGGGGCTGGGAGGCACTGCAAAAGCAGGAGACAGCACCATCATAAACAGGATCAACAACAGGAGGTTATTGGATAGGTCTTGCTCCCAACCCCGGGATCTCTTATGAATTGCTTTCATTAAGTGTTTCAGAAGCCTGAGGTTGTTTAGAAATCTGTGGCTGTCAGATTAGGCTTTGTGACAGAGCAGCCTTGGTACATCCACCCAGGGAGCAGAGCAGGGAGGGGACACGTGTCAGTCACCCACTGATGGGTGCACAGCACTGGGACATTAGCTCTGTGCTCTCCTTGGCTCTCTGCTTCTCCAGGAGGAGCCTTCCAGACCAGCCCTGGCCCCAGCCCATGAGCTCCTGCACAGCTCCCACTGACCTGCAGGAAGCAGGAAAACTTTGTACAACCCACCCAGGCTAAGGGAGGAGTGGGGTTTAACCTGGGAGAGAACAACTGCTGTGCCCAGAGGCAGCTGAAGCATCCACCAAGGAACAGCAGTGCAGGGATTCTGTTTCCTCAGCTCTGAGCCAGGCTTTGTGTCACTAACTGCTGGTCTCTGCCTGCACTCACCCTGCCATGGAGCTTGGCCACCAGTGTCTCAACAATGGCTGAGGGTTTTAGCCCAAATGGAGACTCTAAGCCCAGCTCTTCTGACAGGGAACAACTCAGGTCCATGCCAGACCTCCTGGAGCTGCAGCTGACCAGCAGGGAGCTGTGACAAATATCCTGGGCTGCACATCAGTCAGGTTGGAACAAGGCTTCCAAGCTGCTGTTACAGCAGCCTCTTGTTAGAAATGAGCTGAGACACAGACTTCTTGTTAACCACAGCAAGAAAAGGGTCCAGGTTTATTCCTCTTTACAGCTGAGCCACCCTGACTCCAACCATTCACTGCCTCTGGCTGCAGCAGCTCCTGCTGTGGGTTTCCCTTGCAGCCTCTGCCTGCAGCTTTTACCCAGCCAGACTGTGACTGCAGGTTCCAACAACAACAGGCTCTAAATGCAGACCCAGACTGACCTCACAGCAGGGAGTCTCTTTACCCAGGATCCTTCTTCCTCATGATCTGTCACTGCCTCTTCCTCGAGAGTCCTTCTCCATAATCCTTCCCCTCACCAGCTCACCCACTCCCTTTTATCTCACTTTTCTTATTGTACACAGCTGTGACCCATCAGGGGCAAGGCTGTACTGGGTAATTAACACAGCTGTGACTTATCAGGGGTCAGCTCACCTCTGTTCCCCTCTCCTACATTCTTACACCACTACCAGGTTTCTAACTACTCTTCATTTACAGGATAAAGCAGAAGTAGTAGAATTTGATCAGGAACCAAGTAGAAAACACAAACTGGAGCCACACTGAGTTCTGGTGATCAGCACTTCCTTTCCCTGCTTTATCAGACTGTTCCCTCACCTTGGCCCAGTCCCTGTGTCTTCCCTCCAGGGCTCTGATTTGCAGCCTCCCTCCCTCTGCCTTGTGAATTCTCCTGAATTCCCAGCAGGCAGTCCCTGATCCCTGAGTCTTTCCCTGATGCTCAGCACTCAGTCCTTGTCAGCCAAGGCATGACCATCCCTGCTGAAGCACCCTAAACAAACCAGCCCTTAACACATCTGGGTATTTGGGATACCAGCCCAGGATAGGGGGGAAAAATAACAGGATAAGAGAAAGCAATGATATTGCATATTCAAAATAGAGTGCACAGACTGACAGAGATGCACTAAAATTGCCTCAGGATCAAACAGGATCCATGAGCTGTGCATTTCCTAAAGCACTGCAAGCATCCTCTTTTAAAAAATGAGCTATGAACAGGAAAATTAACAAAATACTGAGAACAGTTCTTCAAAACGTATTTCTTGTAAGCCAAGTCTATTATATCTAGCATTGCAATAATAGATGCATAACTGAAATTCTGCTGTCCTTATGCATGTAGCATTTTTACATCTGTAACCACACACAGCCAGAATACAAACTCTCACAGAGGATGGCCTTCACCTCAGCACCCCTGGGCTCTCCTCAGGAGAGGTTCTAGAAAAAAGAAGATGCAGCCCAGGCACCCTTTCTCAATACAGACAGTGAAGGAAGATGGCAGTTCATTCTCCCCCAGTTTTACTAAATTAAAATTAGGATTAACTGTGCCATTTAAGCCATTTTTGAGTTCAGCAGGTGTCAAGAGATGCCAACAGCTTCTGAGCAGCAGAGGAAGGGTCAAATGCTTGGAACAGAACTGCTGCCAAGGGGGTGGGATTAGCAGCTATCTGCATATTTCTATGTCATTTATTAAAGCTCTGTTTTGTTGCTATTTTAAACATACCCACAAGTGCCAATCTGGGGAAACAACTGAAGTCTTAGGAATCTTTCAATCTATTTGCTTCTAAATATCCAGAGAAATCCAGGGGATATGAAAAATCCCTGCCAATCTTTTCCTTCTCTAGGTAGCTCTGTCTTCACGCCTGGAACATCTGAATCAGTATTTTCCTGAACCAGAAATCTGATTTTGGATTAATCTTGCTTAGCTTTATCTGGGTTGCTTCTTAGTAAAATCACTGTTTCACCTACAACCTACCAAATCCAGTGGAATTATTTCTCTTTTGTCTGTTGCAGTGGTGTTCTGTTGCTTTTGTCAAGGATTCAGGTTATGGTTCAGCATCTAACTCACTCCTGGAGAATTCTTTGCTGTCATCTTCAGTGACAAGTGGGTGCAGTTTTCATAATCACAACTAAAAAATGTAGCTCAGAAAATAGATGTGTGACTTCAAACCTTCACAAGGAACATCTTGACATTTAAATCCAATTACCCTTTCTCCTTCTGATGAAAAGATGATACCAACTAGAGGAAAATTCTCCTAGACAAATATATCATATTCTCCAGCTCCCATAAACTTTTTGGCACCACCTCTGGTATTACACATTGCATTCTTTATCAGTCATTTTACAAAATAAAGGGTTAGAAAGTGTGTAGCA
Source organism: Phylloscopus whistleri (assembly GCA_017589585.1). NCBI lineage: Eukaryota > Metazoa > Chordata > Aves > Passeriformes > Phylloscopidae > Phylloscopus > Phylloscopus whistleri. The sequence goes on from JADMLD010000926.1 coordinate 620,074, forward strand.
ATTGATAGATGATGCCAACGAGTCTATAAAAAAATATTTGGAAAGTCTTTGTGGAATGATGATCTTCTCCCCAGTTGAAATCATTAATTGCAAAATTGGAATGAACTCCAAGTTAAGACAGACTACTGCTCTTTGTAATAAATTAAACTGTCAATCACTCAAAGCACCTTTAATAACACACTGCTTCCCTGAGCTCTTAAATTACAGGCTGAATTTCATTTATCAGTCTGCTCTATGTGAAAAAGGATTAATTAAACTCATTCCACTTTTACAGTAAGGCTCTATATCTCTTAGTACTACAGAATAATTGACTGCAAATGAATTGAGAAGTGAGTAAGTAATTGTAGTTATTATTCTGATGTAAATATTAGTTCTCTTTTGACATTTCAAAAGATTTAGTAGAGGCACTTTAGTGATAAGAGAGATCATTACCCTGGCTAGGAAGAGGAGATAGCATAGAGAAAGTGAAATTACAATCATTAATTTAGATACCTAAAAATACTCCTATTATTTGCTTTTTCATATGGTTATGTACCTTAAAGTACATTTTCATTAACTGTTGCTCCTGATTTATTGTGTTAAGTACACTTAATAAATACTTCACTGCATTGCAGTAAAGGCCATGCATTACACCCTGGTGCTTTGGGAAGAATTCAGAGGTAATGTGAGTTCTGACAGAGAAATGAGTGAGAACTTTGTCTCAGAGACAGTCATGACACTGCCAGTGCTATGAAATTCAAATCAACAGATTGCCATTGTGAATGACTAATTTTAATGAAAAAATTGTACCAACAGGCACATTGAACAGCAAGAAATCACCTTTTAATTGGGCAGACTGGCTCAGACAAGAAACTGCAGCATCTCCAGAATGAACAAAAGATTTTCTGATCAGAATTGTGGGAAACAGGAGATCACTGAAGCCATTTTCTAAATATAGCATCTCCTGACATCTGTCTAGAGAACAGGGCCACACACAGAAAATCAGCAGCCCAAAATTTAGCTTCTAAGTCTGCATTTTCATTTTGGGGGCAGCCTGACTGATTTCAGCAATTCTTTGACCCCAGTTCTTTGATTGGGTTTTTTTACAACATTCTTGTAAAGCAAAACCTGGGAAAAACAAAAAAAAAAAAAAACCACCAACCACACCAAACCTGAAGCCTCTGAATATTTTTTTTCCCCAGGTTTTGCTTCTTTTCTCTTTTTACTCCTTACCTTCTCTGCAGTTTTGATTCTCAGCCTCTCAATAGAAGATCACAAGAAAACTTCAAAGCAGTTTCAGCAGCCCAGCCTCCTGAGCAGGGAATGAATGGAGCATTTCATTCCCCAGCATGACCTGGGACCTGGCTGTGTTCACTGAGCTATCAGCACAACTCCTGCACATCCCAGTCATTATCATGGAGCCACAGTTTAGACAGACTTTGCTTGTTATTGTTTATTTTCTGCTCCCTTTTTTTTTTTCAGGCTAAAACAGGCTGTTTACCTCCCAGAACTTTAAATAAATGTTTCTTCCTCAAGTGCACAACACACAGACCTGCCAAGGAATGCAGATGGTATCTAATTTCTCTGAGAATGTTTCTTTAGAGATATCCTTTTTCTTCCCTTTTTTCTTCCTTTAATTGAAGATAACTCTTCAGCAGTTTGGATGAATGTTTAATTTTACACATCTTTGAAAGCAGAGCATCATAACCCAGATATCTGTAACCTATTTAGGCTTTCTGTGGGTTGTGTACAACAGGAACAGGTGGATAAATGCAAGTTAGTTTTGAATGATCATAAGGAACCTGAGGGTAAGTGGAGCCAGAGAACCATTTAAATCAGTTAATTTAGAGAGTCAATTAGCACACTGAGACTGTGCAAGAGAAGGACCCTGTGTAATCATTGGTAAAGGAACTTCAACAAGAACATTTTGAAATCACTGAAATGAAATGTAAATCACTGAAATGTCAATGTAAACACAATGTTTATCAATAGCTCCAAATAGGCAAGACATTATTGAGAATAAATATCTAAACAACAATTAATATATTGAAGTGGATAATTAATTTTTTTCCACCTACACTTTGAAGAACATTCATGTCAGAGATTTTTGTGTTTCCTCCTTACAGGTCTTTTATGAAGTACTGCATTTTACAGATAACAAAGACATTCTGCAACTAGATAATTAAGTTTGCTCATAATTTGTTGTACATTAAGGTAGCAAATCAATGTGGCCACTGAAGCAAAGTGATTCTTTAAATTAAAAACAAATGTGCCTGCAATTTGGGGTTTGCCACTACCCTCCCTGCCTGACTTGTCACCAGTTCTTTGTTTCAAGCAGGCACTCAGATATAGCAGTCATCAGACAATTTAAAAGCCTGGCTGAGGAATTAAAATAACTCCATTTTCATTACTTAATTCCCCCAAAATATGGAAGTAGTGGCAAAAAGAGAAATAAAAATAGATTACAAGGAAAAGGGATCAGTGTATTGATAAAACTGCTGTAAGGCAAATAAGCCATAACATTAAGGAGTGATTGTTTACCTCCATGGAAAGTTCAATACATTAAGTAAACCTTTCAAAAGGTCATCTAAAACCCTGTAAAAATCCTCTTATTTGGCAAAAGATAAGTATCTATTTGAAAGTACAAACTAGAGCATCACACTGATGTCACAAACCTCTATATAAGATCATGAGTTTTATAGAAATCTGTAGCACTCTCTTGGAAATCAGGCATGTTCCTTGTGAAGAACAAAGGGGGCAGGGGAGAAGTAAATGCCTGAAAATCCCAGAGGAAAAAAATATCAAAGATGGGCTGAAAAATCACATGAGCCAAATGAAGTTACACTCATCATGCAGAAAAAACATAAATCAGTGGAAGGGCAACACTTCAGATAAATGAGACATCACTCCATCAAAACCTCCAGGAAAGATGGGGAAGGAGATTGTCAAATTAGTTTAATTTCTAGGGGCCAAAACTCAGCTGATAAAATAAAAATGAACTTTGGTATTTTGCCTGAATCTTTCCAGCAGATAGTGCAGTAGGAAATAAGGGTCAAACTCTGATCTATTTGCCTTGGAGCATTCACCTGTTTTGCAAAGGGAAGACTTCTGCATCCCAAGCTCTGCAAAACTTTCCCAGCATCGTTTCTGCCTTTTTCTAACACTTTAATTGATAATATCATGCAGCTCCACAAAGTCATAATGCCCACTGCAGAAACCATTCAAAATAAAAATCACAGCCTTTAGCCAAATCCTGAGATTTGGTTTTTGTTGAAATCATTCAATCCAATAAGAACTGGCATACTTCACAGAATATGTAGGATTTGAGACCCAGGTTTCTCAAACATCTGAGCAATATTGGATAACAAATGGAATTAGGGCATTAAAATGGTAAAGCAGGATTAGAATACAGCTGCCTGGGAGGGCTGGTGCAGAAGCAGGACACAGCACTGTCAGATTCTCCACCTGCCTAAGCGTAGCTGTAAATTGCTGGTTTCAGGTAAAACCTGTATCTTTATGTCTCAGCCTTCCAACTGTGAAGCTTGAGGAAAATCCTCCCCTTTAAGACACGGAGATTTCTCAAACAGTGATGTGTAATTCCAGAGTGTGTTTGCATCTTCCCAGGGCTCCCTGCATCGTTAGTGCCACCTGAGCAGGCACAAGCAGAAACACAGAGAGGTGGATTTCATTTGAAAACTGCAGTTGAGGAAATCCTTTGAGGTACTCCCAGTGTAGTGAAATATCCAGCATGAAATGATGATGAAATGTTTGGGTAAGGTTCCTGCTGACCCAGAAAGGCTCAGGCATTTATTCAAAGGCAGCAGGTATAAGAGCATTCTGGTTTTGTAAATAAGTTACCATCCAATTAAAGCAATCTTTGCATCCAATGCTGATTCAAATTGAATAAGTAGGAAAACACTCATTACCTTTAATAGAATTAATAGCCAACCAATTTGATTAAAACTCTATGGCCAATTACAATTTGGTTATGTGTGACATAGTAGTACAATTGATCCTTAAATTACCCGTGAAGTTCAAATGTGAACTATCCCAAACTTCCACACTTCAATGAATTTGAACTTTAGCCTAACAGGTAGCAGCAGCTGGAACCTATGTCTGTGCTCTCCTGCTCCCTGTGTGTCTGAAGGTGTGAGTGCAGCCCTGGCAGGGCCCCTCCCCTGTGAGTGTGCAGGGCCCTGGCTGGCCCAAGGCTCCCTTGTGCCCAGAGCTGCACACACACATCAGTTCCAAACCCCAGAGTAACAGAGGGCACAGCCCAGGCTGCACAGAGCATTTCACTCCAGCCTTGCACTAATGGCATAGTTAAGGCTGATCACACTGTTTAAACTTTTCATTGCATAAAGGATTCAGGAGAATCTTTAGACTGCAGTCAAAAGCAGAGGTTTCACAATGCCTGGCAGGCTGCTCTCTTTTGTAGTTACATTTAGTGATCTCCATTCTGGAGACACCTCGTTACCCAAACAGGCAGTACTGCCTACTTTACATTTCACCAAGCTCCTGGTCATGGGGATTTTTCATCCAGTTGCTGTGTACAGGAGAGGGGGCAGTTCTTTTGTATCCAGCTTTCAGTTCTCTCTCTCATCTCCCTTCTTGTGCCACAGCTGACTGACACACTTTTGACTCTGTCCCCAAAGTAGCCCATCACACCCTCCTCATTTAAAGTTATACCCTTCTCCTACTGTCTCTAATAACACAGCAATATTATAAACTGCTTCTTTCAAACCAAAAGAAAGCACCCTTTTTCCTTTAGCCTTCAAAAAACTGTGAGTCAAACACATTTCTAGGACAATGACTCATTTAGATTCTGCCTTCAAAGTTCAATTTCGTATGTGCCTTTTAAAAATTGAATGGCAGGATCCTGCCAGGAAGTAAAGGGCATCATTTCCTAGGGTTCAGGAAGGCCAATCCCCCTTTACAGAAATCTTTTTGTTATTCCCTAGCACAGATCTGAACTGTTCAAGTCAGGATTTCAATGAGTTTCTAGCTCAGAGTGCACCACTGGCTTTCAGGAAATGTCCAGGCAGAGGCATCTAATCCCCAATCTGCTGTCTGTGTGGTCACAGCACTGTGGAAAACATTCCCAGCACAGAGCAGTCTGCCTGCTCCTGTGCTGAACCTGCTGCTCTCTAAACCAGGAAACCCATGTTGAGCTCATACAAATCACCTTCCCTTTTTCATTTTCCTTTTCTAAAGATTCCTAACATTTTAATGCTGCTTCATGTTCCAGGGAACATCAATACCTGACATTGTGTCAAGCAGGTGATAAACACACAAACCCTGCCTGTGAACTGCTCTGCTATTCCACCAACAGAGGAGGAATATTAATGAGTGCTCTCTTCTCTTCTCCTATATATCCTCAATTATTTCTTCCTCTTCCCAAATGTGCAACAGCCCAAATATTGAACTAATATTCTTTAATTATGGTCCTGTTGCTGGATACTACATCAAATTATGAGCATATTAAAACCCTGCTGTTCTGCCCACTGTGACACACGAAACCAAGTTTATTTTCTCAGAACTTCAAGCATCATGATGCACTCGAGTAATTCACAAACACAAAAGATGCCTTGATTAAATTGCTTTCTAGTTATTCTTAGAAAAAAAATTTAAATTGTAATGATGCATGCCTAATTGCCATGAAAAAAATTCTTTCAACAACTTCCAGAAGAAAACATACGAAGTTTTTGTCTGTGCTCAAGAATTGACTTGAAAACCGAAAATAAATAAACACAAAATGAATCTTAAAATTGTACTTCACAGTCATGCTTAAAAGATCTGGAATTCTACCACTGATGAAAATGGGCTGCAGAACTTGTTAGCAGACAGAATTAAAAATTCTAATTAGAATGGAACATCACATTAGTTGAGTAATTTCAATCTCCAAGTGGTCTCTGGGAAGTGTTATTTTAGGAAGCTGTTCCCAGCCCTGAGGCCCTCTGGAGCTGCAGCTCCCAGTGCCTGCAAGGTCAGCACACAATCCAAATGTCACCTGCTGTCCCCAGCCCCACACTGACATCATAAACCTGATTTGTTTGAGCTGAAAACACCTTTGCTGAGAAGGAAGTGGCAAAATGGGTATCAAATGCAGTACAAACCTCAGCTGTGCACCTAATTATTTATGGGTATGAACAAATCTGTTAGCAAGGCATCTAAATCTCCTTCCCTCCCTCCTCCCAATATATGGCACATGTGAGGCAGATATGCAGCAACTCTTCACACAAAGCCAGACCCTACACACCCACTGGCATTTTTTAAAATTCAAAAGCTAAATCCTGCTCCTTGGAAACCAGGATGTCATCGAGTTTAGTTTGCCCATTATTATTGGGCAAGTATTTCCTCCTGCCAGCAGGGGAGATACCCCCAGTGAGTTCTGAGGGCTCTGCAGACTGAGGAGAGAAGTCTGTGCAGTTTCTTTCCAGGTCTGGGGAGATGAAAGCATGTTTCACAGTGTTGTTACAGCAGTTCTGAAAATTTAATTTAACATTTTGACTGCTTCTACACAAATGTGAAATCTGATCATTCACATGGCAGAAAAACTTCTTAATATACAGGGTCACAAGGGGGGCTGGGGTTTGGAGGTTTTTGACTCCACATGAAAAGGGAACACAGCCTTCTTTCATGGGTTCAACATTAATTAAATAGACATAGATCTCTGTGCTGACTGCAGTATGCTACATGGTCATTTCTTTTCAGCATGTAACTCTCTAATTTCCTTTGAGTCCATTTAGAAGTCTATTACATTAAGGGAAGGACATGCATCACTTGGGTAATTATTCTGTTTACACTCACACTAAACCACACAGCCTTAACCACGAGATGAATAAAGATTATTTCCTAGGTTAATAAGGGTTACATTCATGACAAAAAACTCGAGCAGTGTGATACAAAACACCTTCAGATCAATTCTGTGCATGCCTGCTGCTGTAATTCAGGAACTACTGCACTGCTGGCACCAGAGTAACACTGATCCATGCTGCATGCAACCTTCACCTGTGTCTGCCTTACTCCAGTTTGTGTCATCCTCTGCTGGTTTTGATGCAGCCCAAGAGGAAAAATTTGGTCCTGTGGCTTATTTGGATTTTTAATGAACGTCCTTAAAAAGGTTTGTGCTCATCTACACAACACAGGTTTTAAACTGTGAGAGCAACACAAAGTGAAGGGACTAATCTCAGTTTTAACTAATCATGTTTTCTTCAAGGGACATTAAGGATTTGGCTGTACAGGACATTAAAAGACCACCAGATGTTGTTCTCCAGACCTCTCTGTTTTATGATTTCTTTGTAGCTAATTACTGGGGAGATTGTCTGTCCTCTCCAGGCTGATGTGAAAAACTGCAGAAGGTGCTGAAAGGCTGTCACCAATCATCTGAATCCTCACAAATGCTTGCAGTGGTAATTAGCCAAGTTAAAGTAATTCCCAATTCAAGGCATTGAAGTTAAAAGCTCTACTAGAGTGAGCTTACAGGAGTTTTTGTGTGACTGGGACTCTGGTTAGGGATAAAAACAGTTATGACTTCACCTATTTTTTTCCCATGAATTTACAGGAATTATCCACAATTCTCTCACAGAAACTCACCCGAATAAGTACTTTAAAATATTGACATTTGCAGTTTCTTATGCTATTTCTAAAATTTATTCTCTGAATTACTAGGAGGAGAAACTGGAGAATCCAAAACTGAAGGATGAAAACTGTGGTAGAGAGATACTCACATTGCAAAGTTCAGACCCACATGCTGAACTTCCCAAAGCTAGTGGGAAAGGAAAGGGCTGCAGGAAGCTCCAGGGGATCCATCAGAGAAGGGAGATTCTCACTGAGGGTCCCTGTCCAGGTGCCCTGGTCTGAGCTCTGGACACAAGCCCTGCTCCAGCCACAGCTGTGTGCCCAGCAGGGCTGCAGAGAACCAGCCAGGCTGCTGTGCTCAAATCTGCAACTCTGTCTTGCTTTGGAAAGACAGGTATCTGCCAGGGAAAGCTGGAGCTTCCCTTGGAATGGAGAATGTAAACCCCCTCCCTCTAAATTATTATAATTTTGCAATTAAGGGGCTTTCAGGCAAAGATATGGGAATAGGAGGAACAGTTCTTTACTAGGAATATTAAAAAATAAAAATGTAGTAATACTAAGAAAAGCAAATATACAAAAAAAAAAAAGAAAACACTGACAGAGTCAGAACACAACCTGACACCCTGTTGGTCAGGGTGTTGGGAGCACTCCAATCAAGTCCTCCTGCAGTGACAGATGTGGTTCTGTTGGAGCAATGATCCTGTAGCAGGGTGCAGTATTCCTCTGAAGCTCCAGTGGTAGTGAGATGGGTCTGGTCTCCCTCTGGCAATCCAGTGCACACAGGCTGTGCTGGTGTTCTGAATCTCAGGTTTTATCCAGGTGGGAATGCTGGGCTCCTCCCCCTGGGTGGGGCATCTCCCCATGGGCTGATGGAATTGTATCAGCCCTGCAGTGAGCCTGGATGGCCCATGAACAGCAGATACCCCTGGAGGGAGGATGGGTCCTGGAAGGGATAAAGAAAGCATCTCCCCAGCTGGTTTCAGCAGATGCTAACAGAACACACTCTTGGTCACGTCTTGCACTGCCACCCAAGACAGACTCCCACCTCAACCTGGCACTGCTTCTTCCTCTCTTAGAGCCAAATCCCTCACACACTAACCCTTCCACCAGTAAAGCCCAGGCCTTCTCAAGGAAGTTTCTGCTGGATCCATTCTAAGCTGCAGGGTCAGTTTGTGGATCCTGTTGGTGCTTGTGGCGGGCACGGTCCCTGGGGCAGCCAGGCTGCTCCCTCCTCCCCTCAGCCCGGGCTGCCAGGAGATAACAGGCTGGTTATCACTCCAAAGAGCTGGTCTGAAAGCAGCACTGCTGTCCCTGTCCCAGCTCAGTCTGTGGCACTGCTGCCAGTCAAGCTCTGCTGCTGATCCCTGGCTGTGCCAGGCCTGGGTGCTGCTGCAGCACCAGGAAAGGGAATTCTGTTATGTGAACTATTCCATCAGTGGAGCTTCTTCAAATGGCAGAGGAAACAGAGCAAAGTTAATTAGAGAGAAGAGAATCTAGCCTGAAATATGCATAGCACAGAGAGATGAAAGAGGACAGAATAATGCAAAAATTAAATTGTGAACAAAATAAGGGGTCAGGAACCGTGTGAAGGAGGGCATGAAGACCAGAGGGTAAAAAGCTGATTAGCTGTTAATACACAAGAAGATCTGAAATAGTGAAGTAATTGTCTTAGGAAGCAAGAGAAACTTAAAACAGACACATAATAATAGCACCGAGTACAGAAAACTCTTTGAATTTTTTTTTCTTAAGAGAGCCTTATATAATAAAAAGAACTAAAAGGGGAATGAGGCTGTGATGGGAAAAATAATTCAGAAATTGCAAAAGGCATACATGCAAGGGGAAAGACGCAGGAAAAGATCTAAACGTGCAGTGCATTTAACATCAGCTGCCCAGCACCTGCAATGTCACAGTATTGATGTTTGGTGTCCTGGAGCTTTCCCTTTAAACTGAAAGGGAAATCAATTGAACCTCAAATAGCAGAATTTTGGCTCTGTGAGGCATGGTGCTAGGCACCACCTTTTGGTAAAATTCTTGTAGAAAATGAGCAGCAGACAGGTAATTTAAATTATGATCACACTGAATCGAACAAGGAAAAACACTTTCAGAACAATCCCCTCTTAAATACTAGGATTCAACTTACATTTTTCTTTAGAATATTCTCCTGTATTCACCTGTTCCTTAAGCCTAGCTGGATCTTACAGTTCTGCTCAAAAGTACTCTTGAATGTAATTCATAAAATCCCTTTTAATTCTTTGGGGAATCATTGAAAGTGCTACAGATTCCTTCATGTTTCCAAAGGCAGGTAAAGTGTTTTACTGAGGAGCTGTGAAAGGCAGCATTAAGCAGTACAAAATATGAACACAATAGGAATGTGATGACCTGCTAAACTCGAGGGTGTCATAGAATCACAATAAAAATCAGGTTGCAGGGCACTTCTGGAAGTCCCCAGTGCAACCTGCTGCTCGAAGCAGAGCAGGCCCTAAAGTTAAATCAGGTTGCCATGGTCTAGCACACCTTTATGAGAAATTACCACAGAGATTAAGAATAGGCAGATGTTTCTGAGAGCCAGTTTTCTTCTGTTGCCTCTGTCCAGTCAGAAATAGCAGTCTCTGAATTCTGCAAAGCAGCCTCACACATCAGAGAACAATCAGACCTCCCTGTTAGCAGGGCAGATGCTTTCATCCCAGGCAGATGATGCTTCACTGGACAAAGCAATAGCCCTGCTCTGGCCAATGCCCTTGGAAGAAAACCAGTGTGGGCTGAAGCACAGTGAATGCAGGCTGTCACTGCACTCCCTGCCAGAGCTCACCCAGAGCCATGCCCCAGGACAAGAGAAATGAAAATTGCCTTCTATTGGCATTTCTGTTTGGACAGAGAAAGTGAAGTGCTTCTGACCCCAATAGTTAGATTTTTAGAAACTCATTCTCCCACAGATAATGGATTCATTTCTGCTGCATAAAGCAATATACTCCTAACTAACAGGATTTCAGGGGAAGAAAAAGCTGCTTCACCCCCAGTACCATCAAAATCCCAGTGATATTCACAGGCTCCTTACACCACAACCAAATCTGACCTCGGTACCTGCAGGCACCAGTGAGCTGTGCAGGCACTCAGTGACCCAACATTTCAGCCCAGCAGCAGACTGCAGGAGCACAGGAGTAGCACAGGGTGCTGCTGGCTGCTGAGGGCTGGGGAGAAAGGAGAACCCTGGCTTTGGCAAGCACCCCTGCTCCCCATACCAAATTCAGAGTGTGCTGCACTGAGAAAAGCACACACACACAAAAGCAGAACTTTTGCAAAGCAGTCACTAGTTCCTTGGTTAAAAACAAGACTTATTGAACACTGTAAAAGCTTTTAGAGCACTCTTTTGCTCTCAGCTTTATCCAAACTTCCATTAAATGATGCTGACATGCAATTACTCTGCTGTTAAATACCAGGCCACTGCTGAGCTCTGACTAAAGACCACTAATGCATGTACTGGCAAACAGGCACTGGATCATTGTCTGTGCTGGGGAAGGCAAAGAGAGGCTTTGTCAAAACTGCATTTAACTTCTATTTACCATTGGTTTTGTGAGCAATAAAAGTCTGAAACAGAAGTTCAGTGGCTTTTACCTTATAGTCAGAATATTTGGCAATCCAAAGTGGTGTTTATGAGCAAGTTTGACGAAGCAGGGTTCAATGGTTGCAAGATGAACCTGAACATTTCTCTGAATTTGCTTCCTGTCAAGTTACTGACACTGTTTAATAGAGAATAGAGAATAATAGTTTAATAGAGAACCACAACTTACAACCTGGCCCCAAGGTCTCAATGCCATTTAGACACAGGTGGTCCCTTCCCCAGCAGAGCTCACTGCTGCAGGCTCAGCCCTGTGCTGACCCAAGGTGCTGACCCAGGCTGTCTGCATGGTCCATCAGGGCAGCACAGAATGCAGCAGCTCCTTCCTCACCCCCAGCACCTCAGACCAGGCCAGAGTGGCCTCCACAGAAAACTCTGGGCTAGGAAAGAAGCTGACAGCTGGGCTGGGGTACACAGGAGTGGGACATGCAGGTGTGACACCCTCACAAGGGGCTCCCCTCATCCCTGAAAGACCCTGATGAAAAACTGCTGAGGAGAAAAGCAAAGGGAGCCTGAGGGAAGTGAACAGCCCAGGAAAAAGGGTTTAAACAGAGACAAGTGTCCCTTGCAGCCAAAGAGCAGAGCTGGGCTGTCAGAGATCCACCTGCCTGCAGATGTTCCCCAGGGGACACAGCACAGCTCATCCTGCAGCCTAGGCTGGGGCAGACACCAAGAACAGCAGAAGGGAACATCCTGCACCCAAGGGGAGACACCCACCAAGATTTTACTGCCCAGGCTACTGTGCCGTACTAGTTCTCTGAAAATTAAAATGGTTTTGATCAGATAAAGCAGCATGACAAGGAACTGTTAGTCAATCATTGATGCCTCTAAAAGAAGACATCACAAATAAGTAAAATTTAGGCTGATAGAACTTCACTTTGCTGTATTTTATTTAATGCAGGCTTATTAATCCACATTTACATCAAAGAAGAAACCTTTTGTTGTAGTGAAGAAGGGAAGGGATACATAGAACCTTTCAAGCTCTTAGAAGACTACTAAACATAGGAGAGTGTTATGAAAATCCTTATTTCGTAATCCCTAGAAATAATTAAGCTGTTTCAAATGAGAAAAATTCTTAAACTCTTTCATTATTTAAAATTCATTGTGAAAAAAAAAATCTGCCTAGGGTAAAATCTTATAAACAAAGACACCAAAAAAGATTTTAACATGAATCCATGGCTCTCTTTACAGAAGCATTTGCACAATGGACCAGCCCTGTTCCCTGCCCAGGGAGGTGGCCTGGGGTGGGACAGCAGAGTCCTCTGCTGATGCTCAGCACCTGCCACCTCCCCTGCTTGGCTCCAAAGCCCAGCTCTGCAGGAGCTGACCAGGAGCAGAGCACAGGATGTGCCTGTGCCCCTACCCTCCTCTGGAAGCCCCTGACACCCCCAGACCCTGCAGAGCAGCTGGGGGCACACTGGGCTCCCCAGCACCAGCAGTTTCAGACCTGGGGCTCAGCAGGGATCTGCTCCCACAGCAGCCCCATCAGAGCTGCCCCAGCCCCACACACTGCCTGGTGCTGTTTGTCCTTGGGAAGCTCCCTTGTCAAAGCATCTTTCCTGACTCTGATTTGAGGCTTAGAACACTTTAACTTGGGCAAAATGACCCTGATAAGTTACCCAGAGCAACAGAACAGCACCAATTGCTTTGTTAGGCTCACAAACACTGACAAACACTAAATTTCACTCAAGTCTATCATGATCCCTAAGAGTCATTGAAATCTTCCCAAACACACCACTGCTTTCAATCAAACCCACGCAGTGAGACACTTCAGCTTTTTTATAACCCTCCTGTTGACTGACAGAGCCTTCTCTTCCACTGAATTAGTTCCCTGTGTTGTTGGAGCTACAAAATAAGCCCCTCACAGCAGCCCAGTGTTGTGAGAACCTGACCCTCCTCATCCTCCTCACAAACCCCCTCTCAATGTCCAGAACTTCAGCAGATGCAATGCTGGAACTCCACAGGGCTGCAGGTAACCAGGGGGGCCTCACTGCTCCAGGTTGCAGCTGAAAGGCAAATCTGCTGGCAGCAGGGGATTCTGCTCTCCTGCACCTCAGGACTCCTCTCTGTCTGTGCCAAGCAGGCACCAAATACCTGAGAGCACCTGGGCCTCTGCACAGGCACAATCACCATGATAAACAGAGAGAGGGAATCCAGCCCAGAAAGCTGCTGCTGAAATTGTCATTTGACATGATACTTGACAAATGCCAAGAGCACTTCTTGGAGAAAACCAAGACCTTTAACTTGCTCAGAAGACAGGGAAGGTGGGGAGTTTCCTGTGTGAGCTCTGGAAGCTTTAGTTTTGTCCTGGCCTGTGTGTCCTGCTCTCCGTGCAGTCTGTGAACCTGCACCACTGAACTAGCAAACAAAGGAGGCAGGAGGTTGTCCAAAGCTAGGTCAGGAATCCTTTAGTAAAGACAGGAATAAAATCCCAACCATGGATGAGCCTCCTGTCTTAAGTTCACACTTGGAAGCCAGAGCCATGATGTATTTCTGAACTCCAGTCCTATGAACTCCAACCCATTGTGCTTCTTGTGATCAGCCTACATAGCTTGAAAATAACCTGAACTTTTGAGTACTTTTTTTTCCCAATAAAGTACAGACAATAAAATATACTCCAAGTCTACATTTTTTAACTTTCTTGATATGGCACAGAAATCAAAATAATTCAGTTACAGGAATTGGGTTTAATTCTGCAGCAACTGCAAGGTGCAGCTATATTGAAAAATACATTCTTTTATTTGTTTTTGGAGTCTAATAATGATCTACCATTCCCCATTTCAGTGGTATTTGGATATTACTATGTTTCTATAATATTAATAACATCATAATCTTCATTAGTATGCAAATCTATACCATCTGAGAAGCTCCTGTTCTCTTCCATGAGCTCCTTTGTTGTTGCAGCCTCATGAATTTTGTTATGACACAAGATTATTATCAGACAGTGGGAAGTGGGGGTGGGGAACAGAATGATGTGGAAATTATAATCCCTTGGTTCAATAATGAATCCAGTCTCATATTCCAGTTTGGGTTTGCACAAGCTGCTTCTGAGGGAAAAGGGAGCAAAAGGGGAGAAATTCTTCTGAAAGTGCTTCTGCACAGAACCTTTCAGGCAGATGCCACTGGAGGGGTGAACTGGAGGGAGCTGCTCCTCAGCCTTGTGTCCCATTTACATTTCAAAAAAACAACAATGATTCTATCCATATGTTTTTTCTATTCATAGCTTTACAGATGGCAAAGACAACAAGAGAATTCATGCCACTCAAGAACTCGTGGCCATTTCCTCCTCAGTTAAACTGATACCAATTATCAGCCTTCGTCTGCAATCACAATAATTACTAAAAAACTGTAATTATTCTTGGAGCAGCCTGTGGTTGTAAAAATAAACACCATTTGACAGACTAGCAAAAAGCTTGTAGGAGTACAAATATTCTTTCCAGTGTGAAAACACAGGGCCCATGTCCAGAGCAGCCAAGGCTCCCCCCAGTTCCAGCACTCCCAGCTCCTTTGGGGCCTCTCTGGTCTCACCCAGCTGCTCTGTGCTCTTAGGCTAGAGGGACTTTAGGGCAAAGCTAAAGCAACAGAAATTTTGGGATTAAGCAGGAGAAGCCCATTGGGCCTCCCAGCACTGCCCCATTCTCTGTCCAGCCCCGGCAATTGTGCCCCCAGAGCTGTGGGAGACACTGCAGCAGGGTCATTAAACTGCTGCTGGCACACCAGAAGAGCACCTAGAATTTTCTCAGCAAAATAAAAACACTGCTCCTTCTAAGTCACACAGAACCCAGCAATTTTTAGAAACAAATTGGATTCTTTAGAAAATAAATTGAAGTGGCTGGCGTGGTGTTGAGACCCAATATTAAAAACAGATTTCTGTCCCTCCTGTAAAATTTTGTATTTTACCTGAATTACTGCTTAGGTGTTATTAATACCCAAACCAACCTTGTTATTAAAACCTACAGTGCTCTCTACAAAAGGCCACAGCCAGGACCTGGTTTGGATGTTTAGCCAATTGTAGAAAATCAGATCAGCACTAATAAGGGATTATCTTCTCCTTTCTTGTGAGGTATGACTGCACATCAGCTAACATCCTCATGTGAATTTAGGTAACATTAACTGCTGTTGTTTGTTAACCAATCTGTTAGAGGTTTCCCCTTCTCAAAGGAGATTTTAGTACTAGAACAAGACTTATCTCCAAAAACTCCATGAATGATGTAATTATTCTAAGCTATTTATCACAGAAAAGATTAGTAAACCCAACAAGAATGCCCAATTTCAAAAGCTATTTCGGATTACTTATCACAAAGAAGTGTGAATTATTACATTATGTGACCTAGAATATAAGATTTCTTTGGCTTTTTTGCTATTTAAAACTTACATTCAAATGCGAATATGTTTCTATTTTAAAATGCATACTAGCAATTCAAAATTACACATTAATTAAAACACTGCCAGTTTTCCTATTTTCCTAGTGGGTGCTGTCAAAAATCAGAACTTTTGTCACACTGAAATTGCACTGACAAGCTCAGAGTTGTTCACTTTATTCTCTTCCTCATTAAGGAAAAACCTGTCATTAAAAGAAACTATTTAAAGCAAGAAAAGAGATGTGTGAGTCTATTTAAAGCAAGCAGGAAAATGTGTTTGGACTTTGATTATGGCAATTAAAAAAGCCCTGCTATTCAAAGATGGTGATTTTTTGGTATTTAAATAACACTTGGCATTCTTCTAAGACATTTTACCAAGAAGATTGTTAAGTTAGGTGATAAAAGGTTGCTTTTGTCTTTGAAGCTGAAATATGTAACTATTATTTATCTGTCTAGAATTAGAAAAGCTTCAATATCATATATTTTACAGGATACATTATCAAAATTCACCAGACTTCATAAAACAAACAAATGCTTCACTTCCTGCCATTGTTTAATCTCAGTAAGACAATTTCTTCCATGTTTTGAAAATGAAGATTTCTTTCAACATTTAATGGAGCAATATCTTTTTATTTTCAAATTTCTCAGGCTGTGGTTGGGAAGCCATAACCACCTTCCTTTCAAAGCATAAGAAATGGGATGCTTGTCAGGAATGTATTTTAAGAGGAAGGCTCAGACAGATCAGGGTTGACAAAGAAAAACAATGTTATCTTTTTTTTTAAGGCCAGAACAAGACTAAAATGCAGCTTAAAATGTCCAAGTAGGTCAGATCACAATGCAAAATGAAGTACCATGACACAAAGTCATAATTATTTCAAGAATAAGTAATAAATTAATCTTTATCTCCTACTGATTTGAATGTTGGAAAATATTCATGCCATTTATACACACAAAAAATTTTACTGGCAAAATACACAGAGCTGAAAAATCCCATGATGAATTACATTTTCATATACTTTCTAAGTTTTCACTGCTAATCCATCCTGCTGAAATTACATCATTTCAGATCTCTAAGCAGACTTGTTAAGTACTGTCAGGTTTTAGATAATCCATCATTAGTATTTCCATCACTAACCTTCAAATTTATATTTCCCACTGAATTCCAAATTATGATTTCTAACGATGTCAGGATGCTGCTTATTCACTGTGGGACAGAGAAGTAGGTAGAGTTATTTATAACACAGTTTTGATCAGAAGTAGAAGTAGATAATCCATTTCCTTCAATGCCCTCACTGAAATCACAGAGCCACAGAAAGCAGCCAGGCTGGAAAAGACCTTTGAGATCATCGAGTCCAGCCTGTGACCAACACCCCCTGTCACCACACCATGGCACCAAGTGCCACATCCAGCCTTTCCTTAAACACCTCCAGGAACAAAGACTCCATCACCTCCCTGGACAGCCCGTTCCAATGCCCAATCACCTTTTCTCTGTAGAACTCTTCCAGATGTCCAGCCTAAACCTCCCCTGGCACAGCTCAAGGCTGTGTCCTCCTGTCCTGTCCCTGTTCCCTGGGAGAAGAGCCCAGCCCCCATCTGGCTGCACCCTCCTGTCAGGGAGGTGTACAGAGTGATGAGGTCTCCCTGAGCCTCCTCTTCTCCTCCAGGATAAACAACCCCAGCTCCCTCAGCTGCTCCTCACAGGACTTGTGCTCCAGACCCTTCACCAGCCCTGCTGCCCTTCAACATCCATCCCAAATGGGGGCCCAGAGCTGGAGACAGCACTCCAGGTGGGTCCCTGCTGCTCTCCTGCCAGTACCAAGGCAAGGACAGGCAGCTGCTGTGGGGATGTGCTGCCTTCCATTGACACAGGATTGGTACATCCAGCCTGGCAAATACCAATTCCAATGGCACCACCCCAGTTAAAAGTACCCAGCTAACAATAATGCCTTCATCAACAAGCTTCATTTCAAAAACAAATCACTTTGTGGATTCTTCTCCTTTTGTCTTTTGCCTTTCCAAGATGATCCATGCTCTTCTTCCAGACTTAACCATCCCCAATCAAATCCATTGGTACGTCTGCCCAGCACCAACTTTTTCACCTGTGTTATTTTAAGGCGTCAACAGATTCAGCCATGAAATCATATAAATCAAGAGATATGAACACAGAGCAGAAAGTCTCACAATCCAACTATACTCTAAGAATTTTACTGTCCTCTGAAATTTTTGTGAGCCTTGGCACATTGAAATTCCCAACATTACTGCAAGGGCCTGAGTGTCAGAAAAGCAAGGACTGGCACAAAGTCTGAAGAGAGGCTCACCAGGAACTGCAAAACACATTAGACAATTCAACCTCTCAAAGTTCATGCATTTAAACAACATAAACAGCTTTGGCCTTACACTTCAGAAACAAGCCCTTTTTAACATGCCCTCTTCTGCAGCCTTGAGTTAAGCAGGATT
This sequence comes from Phylloscopus whistleri, assembly GCA_017589585.1. Classification (NCBI taxonomy): domain Eukaryota; kingdom Metazoa; phylum Chordata; class Aves; order Passeriformes; family Phylloscopidae; genus Phylloscopus; species Phylloscopus whistleri. The sequence continues at coordinate 638,068 of JADMLD010000926.1, forward strand.
CTTTTCATTGCTTGTTGACTCCAAAACTGGAGCATGTCAGCCTATTATGAACACTTTCCTAAATACTAGCAAATTATTACTTTCCTCTATGCTTTAATTAAGGGTTGTATCTACACTTGTGATAGATATTTAATAGCTGGCAAATTTTTTTTGAGATCTTACACAAGGTAGTCTTGCAGTGACTACATGTTAATAAAGCAATATCTAATAGATATTAAAGATCACAGTGCCTTGGTAGATAGAATTATAAATAACAATATCAAAGAATATGGGTAAATCCTTGAAAGGAATTATTTACTGAGAGAGAGAAGAAATGCTGCTTGACAGGTATCAAAATTAAAGAGCTTTTAAATTAAAAAAAGTCTTCCTTCAAGAACTGTCTCAACATACAAACTGACTCAGCAGTCACAATGATGAGCACAAAGCACAGCAATTGCACAGGAGGTCCTACCTTTTTTGACTTTTAACCACCCAAGTGTTTCTGCAGCCCAGCCTGCTTGCTGGTAGTTGGTATTTACACCACCCCACATAAACAAAATAGACAAGAAAAACCATAGAAAACTGGAGTGAATGGGAAGACAACAACTTAAATGTCTGCTGAATCTGACCCTCATTTTATACAGTTGTCTTGGTTTGGAAAGAGGTGTTTGCCAGGGAAAACTGGAGCTTCCCTTGGAATGGAGAATGTAAACCCCTTCCCTCTAAATTATTATAATTTTGAAATCAAGGGGCTCTCAGGCAAAGATTTGGGAATAGGAATAACAGTTCTTTACTAGGAGTATTAAAAATGTAGTAGTACAAAAAAAGGCAAAGGAACAAAAAAAAAAAAAGAAAAAGCCTGACAGAGTCAGAATACAACCTGACACCTTGTTGGTCAGGGTGTTGGTAGCAGTCCAAATAAATCCTCCACTCCAACAGATGTGGTTCTGTTGGAGTAATGATCCTGTAGAAGGGTCCAGTGGTGCTGAGATGGGTCTGGTCTCCCTCTGGGAATGCAATGGGAAAAGGCTGCCTGTGGTGTTCCAAATCTCAGCTTTGATCCAGCTGGGAATGCTGGGCTCCCCTGGGTGGAGCATCTCCCCATGGGCTGATGGAATTGTATCAGCCCTGCAGTGAGCCTGGATGGCCCATGAACAGCAGATACCCCTGGAGGGAGGGTGGGTCCTGGAAGGGATAAAGAACACTGCCCCAGCTGGTTTAACAGCTGCCCATGAACAGAAAGTCATTCCCCCCTCCCCTCTGGAGTTATGAGATTAAGAAAAACACCTCTTCAACCAATTTCAACAGACTGGGAACAGAATACATCTTGCATTGCAACCCAAGGCAGCAGTGAATTTGCTTGGGTCCAGTCCTATCAATGGGGGTTAAATATCATCTCTGAACTAAAGCTCCTACCAGCTTCAGTGGAAGACAACAACTGAGTTCCATACCTAAAAATCTGCAGAAGCCAAAGCAGGGGAGCAGCCAGCCTGGAGCCCTGGTCCTGGGCAGTGCCCCTGGCTGGGACCCAGGGCAAGGGAAGAGTGAGAAAGCTCATCCAAAGCTACTTTGCACTGCAAATAGTAATTAGAAGCAAATACCTCTGCCACAAGGTTAAGAAAATCTCTTCTTTGCTCTAAAATCTCTTGAGTAGACTCTGAATGTATAGGTAAAACATACAGTGCTCTAGCTATGGAAATGAGTCACAATTGAGCATTTAGAAATCATAACCATTACCCTCACTGTGCCATAATTCAAACTTTGGCCAGCAAAATGCAGGGGCTGGAACCCAGCAGGTCAGAGGTGCCTGACTGGGAAATCCCAGTGGCTGCACCATGGAATGGCACAGTTAGTGCTGGCAGTGTTAGTTCTGTGTGTTGGTATGTTGGTTACTGAGGTATAGATTGCATTTTAATTCCTTTAAAATAATAAATAAATAAATAAATAAATAAATAAAATTTAAAAAACCAAACCAAAATCACTTTGCATCTATCAGTTTAATTAAGCTGAACACGGTGCCTACAGCACAATGTAGTTGCAACCAGCAGAAGCAGAGCAAGGAACACAAATGATATTTTATTATTCAGACACAGCTATCACCGTGTCTGTCCATACAAGATTTTTATAGCCCATCTCATCCCATCTATTTCCATATGAATTGTTCACTAAACAATTGGAAACATAATGCCTAGTGAAGAGTGAAAATCTTCAAACTCTGTCTGTCTTTCTAGAAAAATTTCAGGGAAAAACATTAAAATGTCCTTCTCGGTCTTAAACAAAATGTTTCAATTTTCCCTGATAAAAATAATTCTTAATTTCAAAAGCCTGTAATGATGAATTGTGTAAAAGACTGAGAAAATACTTAACATTTTGAATTTAAAAAAAATCTCACTTATACCAAGACAACATTTCTTGTAAAATTACAATCTCTCTAGAAGAAAAGTCTCTCTTCAGCTCTAATTATTTCAAATATGCAAAAGCATCCACATTTGGCACTTGATTCTGTGACTGCAACCCTTGTTCTTGTAATTGTTCCTAAACCAGGAAATGTAATATTTGTTTAAAATAATAACAAGGCACAACAGTAATCATACTTTATTTAGTAAAACCAACTTCTATTATGAAAATCACTAAAAAGAATGCTATCTAATCCCTGGGAAATTCTTGTGTTAAATTGGATAAATTAAAATTAATATCATTACACTTACAGAAGGCATTTTATCCCATTTATATAGCCAGCACATTTCAATTCATAATTAGAAAAGATGCAATCAATGTTCCAAATGAAAACAATTCAATAAAACCTGGAAAATGTTCAATTTTTCCTATTCATAAGCAGACCCAGTGAGAGTGTGGATAGTCAGTAACACATACAGGTGATTATGGTGTTTTAATTCTCCTACCAGAACCACTTCAGTCTTGTCATCTCTGCTTTCTGAGAATGGATTGTGTGATTTTGACAGCTCAGGATATGTTATGCTTCAAAGGGAAGAGGAAACCAGCTTGGGATGTGGTTTGATTCCAGCCCACACAGCGCTCCATGAACCTGGGCTGACACCGTGGCTGCTCCTGTCTCACAGGGCATTTCTGGAGATGTTATGGTGCAAGACAATGAAAAATATCAGCCTCCAACAGAATAGCTCAAGCTTCACAAACACTGTCAAGCTTTATCATTAATTAATTTCTCTTTCAGTTTGGGAACAAAAAGTGGTGCAGTGAACCTTTCCCAGCCCTTCATTGTTTCCACTGTCTCCAAGTTTTCTCTTAGACAGCAGAAGTTTGTATAGAATGGCCCCATATTTGATTGTGTCTGAAAGTCCCAGCATTCCAGAAACAATACCAACAGCATTTAAAGGAGTTGCTTCTATTAAAACAAATATAACAAGGTGCTGTACAAAAGTTTGCCTCTTCAAAAGCCAGAAAGAATGAAGAGCACCTGGAGCCATTTCCAACAGGTCTTGAAAATGACCACTTAAAAACTACTGTGAACTTTGGGAATGAAAGGGCTCCAGAAGAATTGCTGGAAAATCATTACATCAGCTCCGAGTTGAACATCAGCATGTCTGAAGGACAGAGCCAGCTGGTTTGGGAAGACACGTTCTTTCCAGTCAAACAAGGGGCAGTTTACTTGGAGAATTCAAATCTAAAATTTGGCTTGGGATTTTTCACTTAATTTTCATACATTTCCAATTTAAAAACAATCTCTCAGCAGTATTTAGGGTGTCTCAATAAACCGACTTCTAAAATATTTTTTAAAGTATTTCTTCTTTTCAAAAGAGCATTCTGCTAATAAGTAAGACATCAGCAGGAAATAAATTGCATTTCAAGCCCAAGGTGATGAATACTTTAAAGAGAAGATCCTTAGACTTGTTTATAGTTAACACCATTACCCAACAGCTCTCTTTTAAACACTCATCCTACTACAGTACATGTTTGCTTTCAGATTTTTGCCTTATGTTGGCTTTGTTCCCTTTTCTCTCCTACTTGCATAAAACACAACACAAGGCTCATAACTACATATCAAAAAAGGAATTCCACATTAGGGTTAACTGGCTCACTCATTCCAAATCTTCAGGTACCTTTTATTCTGTTTAAGGCAGATGTAAATCTATTATTTTTTCAAACTATGGCCCACTTTATCATGAGCATGTGAAACTTGGAGAAAGCTGTTCTTAGCAGAAATCACCTGAAATGCCCCAAACACCAACTTAATCAACAATTCATAAACATTGCTGCTTCTTGATTCATCACAAATAACAGCAGATGAAAACATTTTCAATTGTGTAATATTAACTCTTCTAAATTTAGAAGAGTTAATAGAATTTAAATTTAGAGGAGTTAATAGAACTTAAAACCTTTAATGCCTGTTTATTTTTTCTGTGTTTCTTGGAAAGGTAGAACTATTCTATGTCAGGTATGATGGCCATTATGGCCATCTCTAAAGCAAATAAAAAAGGTATATGTGAAAAAAACCCCAGCAGATGTGCCCTTTCCAAGGTCTGTCACTGCCTCCTTCTCTGAGGCAGCAGCATCCTCTGTTAGTTCATTGCAACACCAGGGATTTCTTCTGCTGCCTGTGTGCCTCAGGAGAGATAATCTGGCAATTAGTGAGAGATAATGGGCACTTCAGAACTTCTCCTCCTATTGCAAAAGCTGCACACAGTATATTCTGCAAAATTATGGATCTTCAAGATTTTGTTGTTGATTGCTCCCTGCTTTCTGCAGTGCACAGGGTATCCTACTGCCTCACAATCATTCCTATTCTGAGCCCTGGAATTCAGGTGTTAATATCTTCCTTTGCCCTCATCTCTGTTTCATAGGCAATGAAAAAAAAAAAAAAGCTTAAATAACAAAAGAAAAGAAAAATGTGGGTTTTGGCAAGCTGAGCTATCAAAGCTTCCTTTATACAACATAAAAACCTGAAATGCGTGTTATTCTTGCTGGTTTTTATGACTATAATTCATTCCATCAGGCTTTCTTACATGTATTCCTAAAGTGATGCAGACAACAGAAATTATCTCAGTAAATACAGAGTTGGTTTTCATTCTGTGCCTGGAACAACCAGGCTTGCTGATCCAAAATGTCAGTTATTACATTTAACATGGAAAAATATAGTCCTTCAGAAGGATAAAGTTACATTCATCTCCCCCAAATGGGGCTTTGGCTCTCACTCAGGGTGAGCCATCATGCAGTGCTACTTCCATTTTAGCTTTAATTAAATCTGTTCTCTTTCTGGGCAGGTTGGGGAGCACAGCAGGGCACATCTGGCTGGGCCTTTGGCTCTGAGGGCACTCCTGGGCACAGCCCTGCAGTGCCAGTGCCAGCCTGGGCTCTGCCTCCATCCTCAGCACAGCAGCCACAGGCAAAAGGGAACATGTCCAGGGGTGGCTGCTGTGTCTGGGGCTGGCCAGATGAAAAGTGCATTTTGGTGATGCTCCATGGAAGAGGCAGCAGCACTGGGCTGCTCTGCTAAGCATATAAAACACTTTTTGTCTTAAAACGTGGCCAGCAGAGCTGCAGTGATCATGGCTGGATCCTTGGGGGGTTTCACTGGGGGTTTGTGTTTGCAGACATCTCCATATAATCAGATATTCCAACTGGACCTTTCTTTGTTCATAAATGAGCCAATTTTCACAGGCTCAGGTGCAGTTATGGCTCAGCTAGAAATTAAAATGGTGACAATGAACCAGATTTGGTTCAGCTCCCTCAACAGCCCTTCCCAGCTGGAATACATTTCAGGTCTCCACTACTAGGAGTGAGTTAAACAGCTCAAATATATATATATATATCTGACCCAAAGATTTCCTGCCTGAGGCAGAAACAGAGCCAAACAGCAAAGCAATCATTATTCCCATTTGCAGGAAAGAATGACTTGCCTAACACCCCACAGGGAATCTGGAGTAGAACTAAACCTCAAAGCTGGTAAGCCCAGCTTGCTCCATCATCTGCCTGAAAAACATGGAGCAGACATGATACTGCTGTTTAAGACTCTTTGAAATTAAAAGGATTTTGACCCCACATGGACTCATAGGTATTCAGCAGATATGAAAAATAAAAAGCTACATAAGAAGGTTAAGGAAGACAGAAAGAAAATGCATCTGTGTTTTATGGAGGTTGCTGAAATGGATTTCCCATTTTTAACTATGCTGTGGAGCTCAGTAGGAAAGCTGATTTATCCTGTGAGTGCACAGCAGTTGCTCCCTGCTAGAGCTGCTGTTTAAGTTTAATTGGAATACACAGCATTTGTGTAATGTTCATATCATGGAGAACATTTAAGGAAAGCAGAAAGGCCCTTTCAGTTCAGCACACTGAAATTCTGTTGTGATCCTGATCACTGAACCCAAGTGGAAATATGAACACCAAATTATTTCTTTGCTGCCAGTGGCTCCAGGGGCAGAAATGGCTGCTTGCAGAAGAGGAGGAAAAGGGGCCAGGACAGGCTGACTCAGGGGACTGGCAATGGGATATGGAGCCTTTCATCCACAGGTCGCTGAATCCAGCACAGGGCTGCAGCAACCAAAAAATTATTCCCATCCAATGGAGGTTCAGTGGCCTCAGAGAAATCATTTAAATGGTTTCTGCCTCATACAGGCACTCACAGCAGAGAAATCATTGCTGCAATTAGCAGTACTGTGTAGTCATCAGTGATGTGGAAGCTTTTGGTGGCTTTTTACATTCCCAGAAACAGAATGGTGTCCCTGAAAAAATCCTGTAAGGATTATTTTGACCAAGAACATTTTTCATAAACTTAAAGATTTGGGATATATTTTTTTGCATTTTTTTCATTATTTTAGGTTTTTTTAGGCCCCTTTGGTAGTTTTCTTTGCCTTTCCCCATGCATAGATCAGAAGAAAAAAGCCATCTCCAAATCACTTTCCCTAAAAAGTAGTTTACACAAATACTGTGAGGTGAAAAGCTGCATCCTGTCCCAAACAGAGCCTTCTACTGTTAATGTATTTGGCATTTGGCTCAAACATTAAACAGAAAGTATTATTAGCTGAAAACTTCTCATTTTCCAGAGAACTGGGTGGCATTTTTAGTTTAGGGTGTCATGTATAATGTATAATTTATAATCTATAACGTATAATGTATAATCTGTAATCTGTAATCTATAATCTATAAAATCCACAGGATTTCAAGAGAAATGTTGGCAAATGTTACCACAGACTAAGGCCAGTATTTGAGCATAAGGACCTCCAGTGATGGGTTTAGTACCTGAAGGAAGCTGAAGGGAATTTCCCAGGGGAGCTGGGAGCTGAGGCCAGGGGTGGCTGCCAGGACCCTCAGGACACTGTGCCCTGCTGCAGTGTCCCCTGGCCTGTCACACACCCTGATGCTCTTGTTTGCCATAGCACCACAGAGGGGCTTGAGTCAGCAAGGACATTTAAGTGCCATGGAGTCCAACACCCCTGCAGAGATCAGGGACATCTTCAGTGGGATCAGCTCTCTCAGATCCCTGTCCAACCTGACCTTGAGTGTCTCAGGGAAGGGGCACCACCCCTCTCCATGCAACCTGTTCTGCTGTTTCACCTCCTGCACCCTGAAAAACATCTTCCCTACACCTAGTTTGCATCTCCCTGCTTTTAGTTTGCAGCCATCACCCCTGGTCCTTTTGCCACCGGCCCTACAAACTGTCTGTCCCTTTCTCCTTAATGTTCTCACTTTCTGTGACTGACACTCAGCCCAGTGGAGTGGCTCTGCTGTGGCTCATCCATGGGGCAGCAGCCTCCTCCAGAAGCCCTAAGCAGCACTGGCAAACCCTCCTAAGGTGGGAAGCGGTGACCCACACCCTGGCACCAAGCATTTGGGAAGGCTAAAGCCAGGAGTGGGTTCAGGCAGATTTATTCCTGTTGCATTTTGTATTCCAGTTAACATTTCCAATTTCATCAATCTCATTATGCAGGTGCAAGCACTGCAGCAGAGGTCACACACTTACTCACAGTTTAACAGTTAAAGACAGGCTTGTGCTAAATAAATTTGTGCAGTTGCATTGTGAAAATTCTGTGTTCAATAGGTCTCATCAAACGTTGCTGCCCAGATTGGTTTAATAGCATGTTCAGCTGTAGCACAAAACATGCAAGGGCAACAGGTCAAGAGCTTTCTCTACTCTGGTGGTACATGTCATGTTTCTGCAGTTAGAAAACTCATACACACACACACACATGCTCACTGGATTTCTTTACTCACTAAAAAAAGGTCTCTGCATATTTATGGTAACAGTTCTGCAAAGTATTCTGAACATCATGCAATTTAATGCCTTATGACTACCTAAATGTAAGATTATTTTTTTGAAACAAAATTACAGCACACACTCAGGAGATGCAAAGGGATTGTTGAAGAGCTAGCAGCATATGACAATAAAAATGCAATTATGTCTGTGAAACTTTATATGCTTCACACTACAGAGTGCTACACAACAACACTAAAGATGTGTTACACAGATAGTTAGAATTTAATTTGGGGGTATAACAGATTCCTGAGTCCATAACAATCGCTCCAGCATTCCATTTAGGTGCATCCACAATAATGTCTTTCCTATTTTGAAATAAGATAGTGACCACAAAAGAGACAAGCTCTATTGCAGGATATGAATGGAATTCTCTCTAGAAGATGTAGGACTATTAAAGCAAGCTGGGATTTTGTAAAGGTTAGGCTTCACAATTCTGCCTCTTGATTATCTTGCAACAAATGGCCCATTTATTTGAACTTTTGGGGAGGGTTTTGACATATTAGTGAGGTGTACAATGTAGTTTGACCTATAATTCCCAGCTCAGCAGGCAGGCATATCTCACACAGCCAGTGTTCCCCACATTTAGCTCTGGCTGTAGAACAGCCAGCTCAGGTGTAGGAGCCACTGTGGATAAAAATCTGATCCCAATACAGAGAGCATCATGGCTTCAGCAAAACAGACATTATACCATATATCATCTGATTGTATTCCTGTAGTGAGGAACAAGCAAAAAGTATCTCAATGAACTATAGAGGCAATTAAGTTAATTGCTATCCTATAATGTTTTAAGAGAGCACTATCCTTTCCCAAACCATCAGAGCAATGATTCTTTTTCTGTTCTAAGCTTTGTAGGATGACTGTAAAAATCTACAGGAAATCACTGACTGATACAGAAGACAGGCTGAGGGCCATGACAGAAGTAGAGACTTTTCTTTATTAAATTGATATCTGCACCAATTTACACAACCAATCCCACAACATATCCCTTCAGTTCAGCTTTTGCTTTCCTGTTGTGAGGGGCTGCCACAAAGAAAGAATGGGAAAAGATCAACCTGAGCAATGAGAACTGAAAAAAGCCACAGGAACCCATCACATCACACTTCTCTGAGTCCAAACAGTCAAGCTGAAAACTCCTCAGCTTGGTAACCCCCATCCTACAAGGCAAAGGCAGAGATTTAGGGGGTGTCTGAGCATCTCTGTAGGATTATGCTCTTTTCTGACCCAGAGATGGGCCTCCTGAGAGGAGTTTTAAAGACTTCTATTCCATTTTCAGTCTCATGTGAAGGGTGAGACAGTACAGATGTTACAATTCATGCCATTAAAATCAGAAGTTAAACTATTTCCTAATTACAATACATTATAACATTTTTTGGCCTATCAGCTTTTGCTACACAATGCTGCTGATGCTTTTTAGCCAATCATCTATTAAAATATCCCACCTGGGTTTGGTACAATACACCTTTTATAGTTCTATTTCTCAAAAATATCCAGTCTATTTGCAAGGTCATCATTTGAAACTTGTTTCCAGTTCAATTTCTCTCTCAACATTGTCTGTCCCATTCCATGGCCTTTCTAAGTCAGCACACCATATCTCAGAGTTTGCACACAGATGCACGAGACTGTGTGAGCTCTCAGTCAGGCTTTGGGAATCCTCTACAAATCCATTTCTCACACATCCCATCCCAGGGAAGCAGAGCTGAACCCCCCCTGTTCACCTGCAGCCTCCTGCAGACACCTGCCCTGCTGGGACAAAAACCAGCCCAGCCCCAAGGGAAAGCCCCAGAGCAGGGACTGAGAAGTCCAACCTTTGGCAGGGTCACCCCAGGGTCACCCCAGGGTCACCCCAGGGTCACCCCATTCCAAACTGTAGGATTCAAAGCTCAGCCTGGACTGTGCTGCTCCCAGAGGTTTACAGACAGGGATGGTGGGATAGTGATGAATACCAGCAACTTTTTTCAAAATGGAATTTAAATAACCAGGGACATAGAAAATTTTGGGGAGGCAGATCATGGTTGAAGTGGAGTGACTGCTTTGCCATGTTTCTAACAATATCAGGAAGGGAGCAATAGAGGAAAAGCAGAGGAAGGTAATCTCCTGGCATAGTTATGGGTAGCCAATCCCACACACACTTTTCTGCTCCCAGAATTGTACCTAGCTAAATGTTCCCCACAGCCACAATGACTGTGGCATACCTCAGCCAGCCTACTCAGAGAATTTCCACTGGTGACACACTCTGTGTCTTTCTATAGCCCATTTTCCTGATTCTTGTGCCATAAGACACACCTCAATCTGTCCTGTTGAGAAGTCCCCAGGCACCTGCAGGCACCTGACACTTCCTGCAGCTGCAGCATCTGTCAGGGAGCCCATATGAGCCTCTTCCTTGGAAACAGGCAGCTCACTGGGTCAAGAGCAGTTCTGCTCCTGCTGCTGCAAGGCTTTCAGAAACCTCTGCAGAGGCTGCAGTGGTTCAGAATTCAGTTGATACAGCTGGAAAAGAAGGGAATGCAGTGATCCAGTCTCCAGCTGGATCAGAGGCATTATAGACAATTGCATTTGTCTATGATGATGGTACACCATAACCTTTTGAGAAAAAGAAAGGTGATGCTACAACCTTTCCCTGAGCCTCGTCCTGCTGAGCTCAGTTTCTCCAATCACGTGAAATCCAGATGGTTCATACACAACCCTTTCTATTTCTCTCCCAATCTATTGAGTCTGTTTGTACCTAGAACCCTTTCATTCTTTTTATGTTCGTTTCCCACTAAATACTATTCTTCTTTGTATCTGCAATGCCTGGTGGATTAAATCATTTACATTAAAATGGATACACAGTGTGCTTACTGTAAGAAACACACAGACAACTCTCACACTTTCAGCAGGTTGCAAGGTAATCATTTAGTGGCATTGGCTCTAGAACAGGTTGCCTATTAGCTCACATACATATGTTCTTCTATTAATTATGATAGCATAGCCAATGAGAGTGTGGCCACTCTATTCCTGGCTGGTACCACCACAAGGAATGCAGCTGGAGCAGGATGTTAGCCATGGGGTACAAAACTGCTCATAACACCCATCACTTTTGGAGGGGTCAGAAAAATGGGACTGAAAATCCTTTTTTTTTTTTTTTTTTTTTTTATAACACTGAAAGGAGCAGAACTGAGAGATAAAAGGCTGCAGTTGTAAGGAATTAATGATACATGAAACTGTATCTTTTTGCTCTCTAAGTGATCCTGTAAGGGGTATCAAACAAAGGTCGGGAGAGTAACAACTGGAAAACTACAAAAATAGAGCAGTTAGGGAGGGAAAAATAAAAGCCCACAAGGATGTCACCACCTATCTTTGTTAAAACCCCACAGCCAAGGGTCTGACTGCAAGTGTCACACCTGAGTGCCAGTCTCCTTTGAGCCACACTTGGCTGTCTGGAGCTGAGCAAGCCATCCCTTTACTGGGGTTCTTTTCTTGCCAATGGGAAAGTACCTGGAAAGCAGGGAAGTTGTGCATATTGACTAGAAAATCCTCTGGGGTTTTGTGGTGGTTTAAGGCAAATTTGGGAGGAGAACTCCTAGGGAAACCCTCCCTCCCCTCCCCCAACTGGCCCAGGAGAAAGCCTCCTCAGAGAGAAAGTGGAAAGAAACCTGTTTATTAAACCAGCAAAGCACTCCCCAGTACAATAAATTGAACGATACCAGATGACAAATCAAGGAAAACAAAGTCCCTCCAGTAGATGGTTTCTGCTCTCAGTTCCTCCTTGCTGGGAAAAGTTGTGGCGCCGGGGAGATCTTGGTGGGTCCGGTGCAAACTCCCCTGGATCTCCCCCAGGTCCTCAGGCTGGGGAGGTTTGAACAGTTCCAAAGAGAGGAGGAAAAAAGGGAAAAAAAAAAAAAGAAAAAAGAAAGAAAGAAAGAAATCTGAAGCTGCTCAGCCCTAACTAAGCTACGCTAACTAGCTACAAAGCAAAGCAAAGCAAAGCGAAAGTGAGTGCCGAAAAAAAAACCTCACTGTCTATGTGCCAGTGACTCCCACTCTTCAAGGCCAGTCTAAGAGGCTTCTGAAAACAAACTGTGCATTTCTCTCCCCGTTTTACTCTCAGATCCAAATTAAAGGTACAGAGTGTAATATCCAACACAAACCCAACAGACGACTGGGGACACATCGTACCGTCACCCAGGACAGGTTTTAACCTTTCCCACTTGGTGCCCAACAGGCACATTTCACACGCAGCAGGAGTGGCAAAACAATGTATGGGCATCTAAAAATTCTTCATGTATTTCACCTTTGGGGGAACAGCCACCATTTTCTGATGCATGTAAACCTGATTTTATAGAGCAAATGTGTAATTAATGAGGTCCATGTGTGTGGTGTGGCCTGATGCTGGCATCCCAGGACTGCAGGCAACAAACATGGTCCTGAATTCAGGACTTCCCTGTCTGGCACAGGAGGGAATGCTTGGCAGGCTGCTGCAGTCAGCCAAATAAGCCTTACATTAATGTATGCCCTAATTTTATCTTATAGTAACAGGAAGAAAAATAATAGGGCTCTAGGTCAGGTGAAGTACAGTCCTACACCCCAAACTTTCCCCTGATATATACTTAATACAAGAAATAGCAGATATCTAGCAGCTGTAAGAGTCACTTGCTAATAATTAAGTATTTATGATTTCATTTCCTTGCCAGTTTTAAAATGCAGACTGAAGGAGGCAAATCATATTAATCTGATACACAGGGCTTTTGTTTGGAAAAATAAAATCTCTCTTTAGAAAACCTGCACAGCCATCTAAAATGCTGTTTACTTCCCTCTACAGTTCTGTTTAATATGTATTTGGGACTAGAACATACCATTTAAATGCTGACTCTCAAGTGTAATATTCTTCTCCCTGTTACTTGTGGAAAACAGAAATTTTTGCACAGAATCAAAAAATGAAATAAGGTCATGACATTCTAGTGGGCTTTTTTTATGGTTTATGAAACCTTTCATTAAACTTTTAGAAGCCAGAACCCTGAATGGCTTTAGGAGAAAGCAAAAACCTCAGAGTGCTTCTGGGGAACATCACCTGTGATTTATTCACTTTGAATGCTTTTTATGGTGCAGCTCAAGACAGATGCATGACATGATTCCAACATCCACAAACCCAAGGCATTAAGTAATTGAATCCATAACCAGAAGCTGGTAAATGGGTAGTCTTATGAGTTATTCTGTAAGTGTGACATGGAGAGCAGCTTGCTTCACAGTCATTATTTTACTGTAGTGCAGAAATCACATAATGAGGACTTCATGCTGTTAGGATCCTAAGCCTTGATTGTTAGAACATTTCAGTCATATTAAAAAAATGATATATTGGAAGCAGATAGGAAGAAAAACAGTAATTGGAAGCTCAGCAGTGGGTTAAAGCCACAATTTATTTACCATTTCCCTTGCATTAGATGAAACATTAACAGGATTATTAATAAGGATTCTGTACTGGGTTTGTCACATAGCAGCAATGTGTCATCCTATTCTGCTGCCAAAAGCATGTCAATATAGCTTTCTTTAGGCTGCAGAGAAACCTTATCTAGTCTAAAATTACTGAATTATGTTAATTTTTATAGCTGCTTGAATTAGTACATGACCTTTAAAACAGAGAGACAAACCCCATACATCCATCTGATGATATTGATTTCTTGGTTACACAAGAATTGCATGCATTAAAGAAAATTGAATTACAAATTAAAATTCAGCACTGCTTTATTAAAAATCAGGTGTTGATGAAAAGAGATTCTCTTTACAAGATGCTTCTCTAATTTCCATTGTGGTTGCTGTCACCCACTGTAGTCATCAGTCCCCAGAAAAGCTGGGTTTATTTTTGGTCATGCAGTTACAATCCAGAATCATTTCATGGTTTTTTTGCATTACTTTGCCATTTAGTTGGGAATACCTGATTCTCTGATCTATGACATTAAAAAAAAAAAACAACAACCCTGTCCTCCTTCAGCTGTTGCTCAGGTGCCCAGAGCAATCTCAGAAATGGGAAGGGGGAACGTGGACCAAAGGGGCCTTTGACCTCTGCAAATGTGAGCAAGTTTGGTTATGGCAGCAGAACATCCCTTAGCAATTCACCTCTTTGCCAACTGAGCTTTAAAGACAGTTCACTATTTCAGGATAAAGAAAAATAAAAACATTCCTCTTAAAAATATCTCAAGTGAAATCAGTCAGACTTTGCTGTGGCAATTTCTCAAGATAGATATTTTATGACTTTTATTTTTAAATCCCTGACATGAAATAATTATATAAAGTATTCATTTTAACAGTTCATAGAACAACTGGAAGACAAGTTCATAAAAATAATGTGTATATGACAAGTATGTAAAATCTCCTATAATTTTAAGATATTCCCAGTTCATTTGCTCAAAGGAGAAATGTACTATGAACAGCTTTTTTTTTGTTACTTTTATGTATTTTTGAATATAAAAACATCTTTTTTTTTAATAAGTAATATACCTTAGGTCAGTCTCAGAACACTAAACACAAACGCAGCTGCTGCAGATTAGATGATAAATCAGTAAAAAATAAACAGGAGGACTTCTGATCTCAGGTTAGGGAGGAGATGGGAGCAGCTTGCTTTGAAATTATTATTTTACTGCAGAGTAGGAATGGCATAATGAGAACTTCACGCTGCCAGAAGCTGTAACCCTTGATGGCTGGAATACAGCTGTCACATTAAAAATGACACACTGCCAGTGGAGTGGCATAGCTGCAGTAATCACAGACCTCACATCTGTGCTGCACTTGCCCAAATAAGGAGCTTCTTAGTGCAAGTCTAGGCCAAGGTTAATGAAATTATTTAATATGCTTTATTGCAGTAGGGTTGTTCAAATAAGTCAATGGAAAGGTACATGAAAACTTATTATTCTGATTGACAATAGAAAAAAATTAAAAAGTCAGAGCCTATTGTTCTAACAGATTGTCCTTAAGAACCCATTGCACTGAACTACAGGTAGTTTAATCCCATTGTTCTATCTATGTACTCTAAAGAAAAATGCATAAATGAAACCAAAGAAAACAGTTTTCATCAGGACACTGATTAGGGAAAACAGGCTTACTTGCATCTTCAATGCAGACTGTGTATCTGCATGAATTCCACATTGCTTTAGGAAATCCTCTTCCTGCCAGGTGATCTGCACTGTATTTCAATTCTTTATGATACTCCTCCAAATAATAGGGAGCAGAAGTGATGCTTGCAAGCCTGGAACTACAAACAGGATTGTAGCTACCAACAGGAAGAACACCTGGCCACAGACTGAGATATTCTGGTTCAAACCAAAATAAGAGCAAAGCCCTTTCACTGCTGATACTATCTACTGCCTTATGTAGGAACTTCCATGTTTCAGAAAGAAGAAAATTGTGTTAAAATTCTACCAACCAGTATTTCCTTACTGTGAATATCTTCATTATAATGAATGTAACAACTTCCATTATTTGGATATGCTTGTCTATCTTGAGGATGGTACAATCTTCAGCTCTGGGAATAAATACCTTACAGTGAAAACCCAGTCAGAATTCATTTGAAGTCTTTCTTCTCACTCCAAAGAGTTCAGGAAGCCAAGCAAAACCCTCATTATACAATTCAAAATTATCTAAGAAGTTCCTTGCTACTGCAAATATTACAGAAAATCCTAAAGCCAGTCAGATTACATCAGATTAAACAGAGGATCTGTGTAGAGCCTCCAGTGGGTAGACAGCATCTTCATGTCAGTTATTCACTAGATTTGGTTGTTTGGTGACTTGGGTTGGGGTTTTGTTTTGCTTTGGTGTTTTTTCTTTGGGAGGTGAGGGGGTAGTCCCCACTTTCTCAAGAAAAGAAAGAACTTCACTGCTGGGATTTAACCCCAGCCAGTAACAAGGCTCTGCTCAAGGATCACTCACTTCCTCACCCAGGTGGGACCAGGGAGAGAATTGGAAAATAAAAGGGAGAAAACTCATGATGGAGATAAAGACAGATTAGCAGGTGAAGCCAAAGCTGCTCACACAAGCAAAGCAAAGCAAGGAATTCATTCCCTGCTTCCCATGGGCAGGTGCTGTGCACCCTCATCACACACAGCACTGATTGGGAAGGCAAACATCATCACAGCCATTGTTCCCGACCTTCCCCCTGTTCCTCAGATTTACATCACCCTTGGGTCACTTCCTCAGATTTGGGTCACTTGGGGTCAGCTGTGTCCCCTCACAGATTCTTGTGCACCCCCAGCCTACCCCATGGTGGGTGAGGAACAGAAAAGACCTTGGCTTTGTGTAAGCCCTGACCAGCAGTAACAAAAACATCCCTGTATCTCAACACTGATTCCAGCACAAACACAAAACACACCCTCACACTGGCTACTGTGAAGAAAATTGACTGAATCCCAGCAAAAGTCATAATATTCACTAATTAACATTTGGTGACAGCAGAAAAGGAAGAGTTATTAGGAAGGTTCTGGCTGAGTTCAACAGAGGCAAGTTAAAAGTAAACAGCAATAAGGAGAAGGAGACTGAGGAATGCCACGGGTCAGGGAGAGGGCTGTGTTATTCTGGGCTCCTGCTTTTGTGACTGGACAGGAGCACAGGGAAAAGAAAACAAACTGGACACTGTGATGGGGCAGGGCATTACCAGAGCTCTGGGTCACTGGTTTCTTGTTGTTTGAGGTTTGGTTTTTTGGTTTGGGGATTTTTGCTGATTTGCTTAGTTCTGCCTTTGTTTTTTTAAACCTTTGTAAACTATTTAAGACATGAGGAGGACATGGAAGCCTCTCCAGAGTGAGTACTCTGGTTTCACCAGGAGCCCTGGCTGGGGGCTGTGGATGATGTGGTGCACCCATGCAGGCTCACATCTGCCAGACTGTGTCTGCAGGGAGGATAGGGAAAGAGGGGAAAATAAACAAAAAGAGAAATGCCCCATGTGTCATATTGACAGCCTTGAGCAATCAAAAACCATGAGTCAGACTCCAAAGTACCATAATTTTAGTCTAATAAATCTGAGGCTTGAAGTAATAAAATGACAAATCTGATTAATTTTTTAACGTTTTGAGAGGACCTTTAGATCCTATTTTCCTGGCAACTCACTTCATTTCCTAAGTGACACTAGCATAGGAGGAGGCAGAGGAAAATCACCTGATAAAAGCATGAATAGAAATACTGCCTTTCCCAGTGACCTGCAATATTTTAAGTTCCCCTGTTGAGGAATACAGCAGATTATGAGTTGGTTTTAGAGCTTTATTAAATTCCATGAGCACTGATTGGCATGAAATCATTTACAGGAGCAGCAGCACTAGAGATTTAAGTGATAAAACCCCACAGACATCCTTCAGCTGAAGCTCTGCTTCCATGTTCCCCACACACCAAGGAAAACTGCAGGTACCTCTGGTACCAATTCCTCTCCTCCTGCCTGCAAAAATAATACCAGGCCTCATGGAAGGGAAAAGGGAAATGTAGCTGACTCTGCAGCTGCATACCTCAGTGTCTTGCAAGAGGGATAAGAAGAGCTAACACTGAAAATATCACATACCTAGTGAGGCAAAAGGTCATTTACTAAATGTAAATGGGGAATTTGAATAGGTCTCTGTGACAGAGCTCAGAGCCCATGGGAGTTTAGTAGATTCACTGAGAAGTAGATTGGACTTGTGCACCAGGGCAAACACCTCAGAAGGAGATGCCCTAGAACTGCTTTAAGAAATACAGAATTAGTTTTTGCCCTATGGCATTTATTTTTTATTTTTTTTACCAGATTGAACAGTTAATTGGACAAAGAGCTAACAGTTATGGTCTGGGCAGGTACAATCAGATATGGAAGACAGCTTCTCCACTCTTTGGAATGGCAGCAGGCAACAGCAAGCTTGTTAGTCTACTGCTCAGAGAAAAAATCCCTTTTACAACAGAGTCTCCTGATTTTCTAGACAAATATTTTTATTTCTTTGTACATAATTACCTAGAGTGAGTGAGTCCTATGTGCAAAGCATCTCAAGCCTCCTCATGATCGTTACTCTGTCTGTCTCACTGCAGTTTGGCACCAGCTCAGGTAACCACTGAATAATTTAAACACCACCAACACCTATTAAGATGAAGGAAGAATTTCTGTAGTTTTTGTACTGTCGTAACATGAACATGCTAACACAGAGTGGAAAAAATATACACACTTGTGTGTAACTACTTTAATTTTCAAATAATTTGGGCTTTAACCATTAGCAGGCACAAAAAAAAAAGAGAGAAAGCTTCATGAAGTGAGGAAATTCAGCTCAACTGTAAATCCAGTGATTGTGATTTTAATGGATATGAAGTGATTTCTACCAGTACAGACTTAGCTCACTGAGAAGTTTCGTATTTGCAAGCTTCATTAAATACAAACACTTACAATTTCCAATTGCAGTGAAAACAGAGATAATTTTAACAGTACCCTTTTTAAAAAAGCTCAACTTACAGCATCCAATTGTGTCATGCATTGCCAAATAAAAATAGTGCTATCACTCTTTATTTGACAATGCTGGTAGAACATAGCAGTGCCAGGCTCAGAGCACAAAGCTGCTGAGAGGCCTGCAGCTACTTAAGGGAAGGCTGGCAGTCTTGGGATTTGTTCAGAAAATCTTTAAAATGTGACAAAGGGAATTAAGGTTAAACTCCATGTAAGAGAGAGTATTTTTTACAGTTTATGTTCCTGTTACTTTATTTTTCCTATATTGAAGGAGGAGGTTATCTGGGCAAGATTTAATGAAGATTAAAAAAAAAAAAAACCAGATATATTTCCAATGTTTTGTTATTAGGCCTTACCAAAGAATTTACTAAATTAAATTTTTCTATTAATGCAATTGAAAATTTAATGAGTTTCTTAATTTATTACTTCACAAGGCTTGAATTATAAAACAATAACATAAGCTGCACTCTAATTGCTTGAGTATGTCTGAAGATGACAGTGTGTTTAGGCTTGCACTTGAGCATCAAATCTAAATATATATTAACAAATAGCACAAAACCATTGCAGTTGTTCAAAGAGACATTGCAGAATTGGTTTTTGTGACAAATAAAACCATTTTATTAAAGCATTATGTTTCCTGTTGTATCCCACATTGTGGTGGGGAATTTCCAAGCTCTTTGCTTCACATTAATACAGTTCTGTGGCCCCCTTGAGAGCTTGTTAAGAAAGATTATTCCCACTAAACCAATAACCTGGAATACGACTGAGCTGGTGGTACCATGGAACTTCAGGGGCTGAGCCAGATCTTGAAGGCAGGGAATGATCTCAGCTTTTAAAGTGTGCCTGCAGCTGCACTGGGCTCTCTCTCAGGAGCCAGAGCCTGCTCCTTGCCCTGTCCCGTGACACCTTTTCCTTGAATGACTTTCACACCCATTTCCAAACATCCTGGCTTTCCAAGAGGTCTGTGTGCTGGTCTCCTGCAGCTGGGGACAGCTCCCTGTCCTGTCCCCAGCCCTCCCTGGCAGCCCTGCAGGGCCCCAGGGCTCAGCCTGCCTGGCTCAGCCCATCAGCACAGCTCCTCACCAGCAGGCAAGGGACAAAGGATATTTTTTTACACTAAACTCAGGTTTTCAAATGCATCTTCCATTACCCCAAACAAAAGTTTTCCTATCAGATAACATTCAAAAAATATTTATATCTAACAGTTTTATGCTCTTCCATGACAGTTTAATAATATTGTTAGGTACAAAAGTTTTATAATACGTAGGAATTGACATGATGGTTGACATGTTTCATATTGCATTAGTAGACTGAGTAGGTGGATTGGTTGATTTGGGATTTTTTAAACATATTGATACTTCTGAAAGTCATAAAAAATATATTCCAGAAAATACCATTATAAGAGAAACCGAATATTCCTAAAATGAGAATTTCTTAAGTTAATCTGGTGTTTTCATTTCATGAAAACTTACACTCTAGGCTTGATTCAAAATCCTGTTTCCACCTGGATTTAAGCTGAACAAAAAAAGTAGTACAGTTTTTTATTTCATCCTTTGGCAGAGAGCTTTGTAATTTAATTACCTGTACATTTGCACCTTGTCACCTGGAATAACATTATGCATAAATTTGAATTGTTACTCTGCCTGTCTGCCAGTCTTCCATCAGGTGGTGGCAAAGTTGGGGCAGACCAAAGTTTCAGAGTTCAAGTAAATTCCAGTCCCACTCAAAACAGCCACTTACAAAACATCTGTTAACTCTCACAGGAGAATTGTTCTCTCTCCAGTAGGACAATTGGAAGCCCTTTTAAAGGTCTCAGACCTACGTGGCAAAAAGGGGCAGATTTCTGGGATTTCTGGTTGCTGTAAGGTGTGCATCACTTTCTCATTGTCCCAGCTGTGTTATCAGACCACTTGTTGCAAAAATAAATTAAAAAAACACTCATTGCAAGTGACCTCAGTGACATATGGCAGTTCCTCCCTGAGGAAACAATCTGCATATTTCAGAATTTTACCTGCTTGTTGGTGGAGCTAAGTGATCCGGAAGGCTGTGAGGGAGCAAAATGCCCTGGGTTGATGGCTCAAACCATTGGCCATTGGCAAAAGCAGCTGGGCTTTGTGGCCACAGGCACAGGGATCACCTGGCAGAGGGGAGAACACCCAGCCCAGGGCTTTGGGGCCACAGGCACAGGGATCACCTGGCAGAGGGGAGAACACCCAGCCCGGAGGTGAGAGCTGGACTGGGAGCCAGGGAAGGGAGGAGGCTGATCAGAAGCAGATGCTGCCAGGTGGGACAGGGCTTTGCACCAGGGCAATGCCCTCCCTCCCACAGCTGGCTCAGCTCTGGGAACTCCCCCTGGAAGGCCTGGGACACTCCCACAGGGGGCTGGAGGTTTTCATTCCTTTGCATGCACCACACCTGGCTCAGCTGCCGGGACAGGCAGGGCCATGTCTTAGGAGGGGCCTTGAACCATCAGAGCCCCCCAGAGTGCCCTGGGATCCACAGAGTGACATCAGACAGTGTAAAACTCCCCAGGGGAGATACCTGGGTGTTCACCCAAACCTGTATTAACCCAGGGAGCTTTGTGTTCCACGGGCCTCCCACATCCCAATGGATCAAGACTTTGGCTACTTTCACTTCAACAACTGGGCACTAAAACTGCAGCAATCAAACTTTGTCACTGGATCCACACATGGTGATTTTCTGCTCTTCTCCTTTCTGTCCCTTTCTTTCTCTCTTTCTTTTCCTAACTTCTTCTGCTCAGAATATATTGTAAACCAGACCAGAAATTCCAGTCAATGCCCTGTGAGTGCCTTGTTGTGCCTGGATACATTCCAGTTGGTTAAGTTTGAGTTTGCAAAGTTTAAGTTTGCAAAGTACTTTATTTTGGATGTTTAAAATTTGCCAGCTTATTCTACCCTAATGTTCTAAACTTGGCCAGTAAAATTCGTTATTGAACCTCCTGAGAATTTTGTAAAAATTTCAAAGTAGATCAAACAACCTTCCCATTTATCCATTGAGAGGATCAGAGCTGTGAATGACTAATTGAGATCTAACATGGCTTCATTTCCTACCAAGACAAGTAAAGGGTTTCTATCATTCAACATACTAATTTTTTTTTTTTTTTAAGAGGGCAACTTATGTTTTTTGCAGTCAGGCTCAGAGTTTGAGGAAGGTGAGGAAAAGAAGGATGCCATTTAAGAACATCAGTATTCAAACTCTCTTCCCTAGCCTGTTCCTTTCTCCTCCCTCTAAAGACAGAGAGGAAGAACAGGAATAGAAGTAGTTGCAGGGTCTAACAGTGCCATTTGTCACTGCCAAGATTCATCAGTGATACAGGATTACAAGAGGGAACAACTGAAAGGTTAAGGATTTATCTACAACATCTGAAATGGATATTAAACTGAGATTTATAGCAAAGCGATTAATGGAAATTAATGTTTTCTGTCTTAGCTACTGTAGTACTGAAAACAAAGAAACTTGTTCCCTTTCTAGGAGCCATCATTGACCTCTTCACTTGCTAGCAACAGAGGGGGTACATATGTTAAACATTTTGTATTTTGACTTTATTGTGTAGAAATTTAGACAAGAAAATAAGTATGTTCACAGCACTGGAGTGCTGTAAGCACAGAGGCAATGACTTCTGGAGATGACTGTGAGAATCAGGTTTTCGTGCCAAAATGTGGTTTATTGCCTGCTGAAACTGAGACCCTCTGAGCAATAAAAAATTTCATAAAAGCTCATAAAGGCAGTTTTATTGGTTTTGTAGAGCCATGATCAGGATTTTCCTTTCAACATCTATCTGGTGACATGCTTTTTAAAAAGAGTTACAGGCTTGCAAAGTTACAGGAGGTATTTAAAAGACATGGAGTTAAGGAGTGGCTGGGCAGGGCTGGGTTAATGGTTGGACTCAGTGATTGCAAAGAGCGTTTCCAACCAAAATGATTCCTGTAAAGATCAATGAAAAACTAATGGCCCGTGAGCAGAAGGGCCAGAGCCTGACATCTTCATGCCCGTGCTGCTTGGCAGCTTCACTGTAACTCAGAGAGAGCTGACTGAGCAGGACTGAGCCTCAGAAAAACCTCTCTGGTCTGGCTTTCAGTACAGAACCCAGCTATCAACTGCATGAGGTTCTAGAAGAATACTTTTTTAAAAATATGAAATCTCAAAACCAGAGTTCTTCATGTATATTAAAAATAAGAGCTTCTGCTACAGAAAGGAAGGAGAAAAATTTTACTATTTCCATGTTGGTTTTTGCCATAAGTGTACTTTCTCTATTTTAACCTCTGAATGTGGACACTAAAAATCAACTAAAACATTTTCTCTTCTTATTAAATTATGTTTAATGAGATTTGATTTCTTAGTGCTGTAAGTTACTGTCTAAAACATTGAAGAGACTTTTAGTTAATTTAACATAACATTTACTTGGGATGAAATCAGCAGCGTTCTTATAAAAATACAGGATAAAATGTCTTCATTACTGTGTCTCTCAATTTCAATAAAGGTGATGTGTAGAAGGATGAAGTTCTTATTTAATAGTTTTGAACTAGTAATAGCATTTTACATGTCATGTATATCTGGACATTTATTTGGTTAAAGGAGACATTAAATACAGATAACTATAATTAAATACAGTTGAAACAAACAGCATTCTTCACCTGACCCAGCATTTTTATATTACTTTATTTTAGTATTCAGTAATTCTCTAATTCAATAACAAGTGAATTAGGGTTCCTCAGTCCCTGTGTAGATTTAAAGGCAAAAGAAATCCCTGTCTGGATTTCTAATTATTTGTAAGTTTATTGCTTAAACAAAGCCACATACAGTTAAGGGAAGGCAGAAAAACATTCAAAACATTAGAAATCCTAATAGACACTTCTCTTAAGATGTTTGCACGCATTCATTTTGGCTACTGTGATGCCTTTAGGGTGTTGACAGAGAAGAAAGAGAGCCCTGAGAACAAGGGAGAAATTGTGCAAAGCAGTAAAACAGACTCATTCCTTTTTGAGGACTCAGAGAGGAGATGGTTTAAGCAAAGATACTGCAGCTAGTTTTAGATCGCTGTAATCTTAACATAGCAGGCAGGGATTTCTTTGCATTATTGTACTGACAAAGGTGAAATCATATTTTAAAACTCCTAAAACACATTTTAAGGAGTGTTGGTTATGCAGATTTTGAGATTATTACCAGAAAGTAGTATTTAAAAAAGAAAAACAGTAAAACTACTCTATATAACAGTCACATTTCCTATCCACATCCAAATTTGTCTGAAACACTCCACAGAACCAAATAAAACTTACAAGCCCTGCCCTAAAAGCCATTGAAGTGGTTCACAAACACACATCTAAGTTTCTCAAGAAACATTTCTATTCTCTACATCAGGTATTCCACTGTGGCACTCCAGGTGATGGAGGATGTGAGGCCAAACAATTGGAAAATGATATTTGGAAAATCTATTCTGTCAAAGGAGCAGGCACAGTAAGAGCATTGGGAAAATGTTTGTGTCAACAGCATGTCCATCAATGTTAACAGAGAAACACAGGCAGAACTTGGAAGAAATTCCAAGACAAGTAAGGTGACACAAAACATGACAGGAAAACCTTTTGGGTAGAAGTTAGGGGGGAAAAAAATGTAACTGTTCAAAAGTACTGCTTGTGATCAGCAATTTAATTCTCAGTAATTTAGTGAGTTAAGGAAAGCACCCTTAGAATGTTTGCAGAGCACTAACCACTCCAGTTCTTGGTTAATCAGCTTACAGGCACTGCGCTCCTCTGAGGGCACATCCTTCCCCTTTTGTAACCGAGGAGACAGAGGCAGAGTTGGTAATGAACCCCAGCCTCCAGACAAGCCAAGCCTGCCATGTTCATAACTTCATGTTACACGGGCTCTGAAACCTCCCGTGCTGCAAACTCTTGAAAATTAAGCCCATTTAAAATATAACCAGCAAAACGCGAAGTGATATTGTCTGCATTAATTAACTGTCATGGCTTTAACCTCAGCCAGTAATTAAGCACCACAGCCACTCGCTCACTTCCCTGTCCCCCCTCCCACGGGGCTGGGAGAGAATCCCAAGAGTAGAAAGTGAGGAAACTCCTGGCTGAGATAAAGGCAGTTTAACAGGCCGGCGTGGGTAACCCGAAATGTTGCTGTATTCCACATACAGTACCATACTGCGTCTTTAAAGCCCGATGCCACGGCTGGAAATGGGATCGGGGGGTGCTGGGGTCCCTTTAAAAGCCGGGGGTGTCTTGGGCAGATCCACTCGGGCCCCGTGGGCTTGGACTGAGGCAGAGTCCTTGGGCTTGCCTCTCGGGGCTTTCCTGCCTCTCGGGGCTTTCCTGCCTCTTGGGGCTTTCCTGCCTTAACACAGAGCTGAGGCAGCGCGGGTGAAGATTTCCCTTTTGGGTTCCCTGTTGGTTTTTTTCCGGGAGGGTGCATTTCTCGGTGCTGGCGTGCCCCGGGCCAGTTCGGGCGCTGTGTGTGCCCGAGCCCGGGGGAACGGAGCGGCCCCGGGCCGGGGCAGCCCCACGGCAGCGCCCGGCCCCGGCCGGAGCGGCCCCAGCGCCGCTGCTGTCCCGTGCCGCTGTCCCGTGCCGCTGTCCCGCTGTCCCATGCCGCTGTCCCCCGCTGTTTCCCGCTGTCCCTCGCTGTCCCCCGCCGTCCGGTGCCGCGGGGAAGGCGCAGCCCCGCCGGTCCCAGCCCTGCCCGAGCCCCGGCCGCCGGCTGTGTTCCCGCGGCTCCCGGAGCCGCCGGGGGCACCGGGGGCCGGGGCTGGGGCCGTTTCCCCTCTGCCCCGCGGGCTGCGGGAGCCGCCCTGGTGGGGAACGCGGTTACCCCACCCTGGTGCGTGTGCCTCTGTCCCGGGGAGCCAGGGAGCCTTGGCGATTCTGTACCTAGTGATCGCTCACTGGCGTTTTTGCCCGTTGCTGTTCCTCCTGTCAGTAAACTGTTATTTTTTCACTTGGAGATATTTGTAATTCATTTCTCCTTATCGGTGGAAAGGGATCAGTTAAAACTATGAGGGAAGGCAACTCATTGTGGAGTGTCTACTTCTGAAATTGCTTTAACCCAAGACACAGGCAAAGCAAAGCCAAGCAAGGATTTCATTCCCTGCTTCCCATGGGCAGCTGAAAGCTCAGCAGGGCCCCATCAGATGTTAGTGGTTGCTTGGGCAGGCAAACACCATCAGTCCATCATCCCCCTCTTCCTCCTCTTCCCACGCTGAGCACAATGGGATGCCACACACTATGGAATATCTGGGGCACTTGGGGTCAGCTGTGTCCCCTCCCAAACCCTTCTGCACCCCTAGCCTACCCCATCGTGGGGCAAGGAACAGCAAATCCCTGGCTTTGTGTAAGCCCTGCCCAGCAGCAACAAGAACACCCCTGTATTTCAACGCTGATTCCAGCACAAATGCAAAATGCAGCCCCACAGTAGCTACCTCGGAGAAAATTGATTCTATCCCAGCCAAAATGAGCACAGTAACAACCTCTGAAATTGCTTGACCCATACACAGCCATTTACTAACAGCAGATTACTTCAGAATTTTCCTTCCATTAATTCACTTCAAGACAATATCTGCTGACTTGTGATTTGACAAAATGTTTTTTTATTAAAACACACCATTATGAAATACAAAATTAGGCACTACAGAAAGATCTCTTGAGGATGTGGTGTTGCAAAAATATATTCAGACTTTATGCCAGAGGTTCTGTATCTAAACTTCTAGGATATTATAGCTTCTCTGTAAAAATAAAGCACACAATGAATCATTCAGTCTTTCAGCAAGCTCCCCAAGCTAATCCAGCAGTGCTAGGCTGGCAGCTGGGTTCAGCACACCAGCAAGAAACAAGCTTGCTAAAGACCACACTGCCTATCTTTCCCACAGAGTATTTCTTTTATTATAAATGTAGTTTGAAAGCCTGGCCTGAAGTGTCTGACAGTCGCCAAGGAAATCACTCACATTGCTTCTTCCAGCACTTGCTGTCAACAGATTGGCAATTTCCACCTTCTTTAATGGGGGGAAAAAAGGAAAATTATATCAAGTAAGAGCTGGAATCTCATTTTTTTTACAAGCCAAATTTGAATCCATAGCTCTGTTTAAGAGGTAATAGATTGAGACCAGATGAAACTTATTATACTTTTTATTTTTTCATTTTACTAATGTAACATATTTGTCTTATAAGATTACCAGCCCTGCACCTCATACAAAGCATACAAGTGAAAATGCACATTTCTTAAAATCCTCTGGGTAAAATTGGCTTGAGAGATTCTCTGAGGAATATGCCCTGAAGAATTTCATTTTTGTGCAAGCAAACCAAATACACAAGAAGTTATGGGAAGGATTTGAAGCCATGCTAGTATGAATTTTCTCAAAGTAAGTGGAATCTTTGTGTTCTGAAGAGCAAAAAGTATAGGAAAGCTATCTGAAATTGCACATGATGTTCCTCTGCAAGTTTTAGTTCATTTCAGCTCCACCAAGAAAGTTTAGAGCATCTTTGAAAAGAGAATCTGAGATTGCATGAAAAGCATAAAGCCAGTTCCTGCCAGAAGGCCTTTGTTGCCTTCAGATGAAAAACTAAAAGGGGTAAAAAGCAGCGAGCCTGGACTTACATGAGGAAACAGAGATATTTAAATTCATTCTAAAGAATAATGCAAAACATTTTTATTTTTTTGTCCTTATGTTTTTGACATCTTCGCTTTTTGGATACTTAAATCTTTTCCTACAGATATTTATGACAGTTTTGTAAATGCTGTCCCTTTTTATGCAAAGAGAGAAGACTGGAAAAAAGTGAGTGTGTGAAGTAATGGTGTTCTTTTCCATGCCTGTTCCTGACGATTTTAGTTTTTCTTGAGGCAGACACACAAAGAAATGAAAAATGAGACCAAAACTTTACTCCATGTATTTTTTAACACATACTTTTCTTGTATTATAATTCTTGAAGAAGTAAAAAAAAAAAAGTCACTGACAACTTTATCTAATTTTTTTTTTCTTAAATAGAATTTAACAGTAAGAAACTTACTTTTTGCAAGCCCATAGTAGTTCCCAACTGGTTTCAGTGGAGCAGCACTAACTTCCCAGCCCTTTCAGGGAAAAGTACAGTGAGAAGAGGCAGCATTGAGTAGAGAGATTAGGAGAGCAGTTTACCACCACTTGTAAAAATCCATCATGTGTTGCTGCTTGCTCATGAAGGAGCTGATCCAGGACCCACTGAAGTAAATGCCAAATTTTCATGTTTGAAAAGACAATGCTATACAATCATAGATAACTATTGCTTAAGCAGAAGCTGTTCTAATACTGCAAAAAAGGGAGTTTTAAACCCATCCTTCCAATTCCAATTCTCAGAGTAGCAGGTCTTCAGACAGTAGGGTGCAAAGGTTTAAAATATTTTATTTCTGAATAATGAGTAATAAAACTTAGAGAACTCAGTCATTTGGGTAAAAACATTTGTTTTTCCTTTTTCACCCAATGGATCAACTCTAAGACTGTGAAAAGATCACCAAATGAGATTGTCTAATGTTTGCACATACAACCTGTATGCATCCTCAAAAACACAAGACAGAAAGTGGCTCAATAAGAAGTCCACATCTGAAGCAGAAGAGCTGCATCTCAGGTGGCAAAAACAGCCAGGTCAGTAAAGGCCTGCAGTTCCCTGCTTTTCTACAACCCTGGGGTTTAGGCAGCACCAGAGCAGAGGCAGCCAAACAAGTGATCATGTTGAGTTGCACTGTGTAAGCTCACACCCAGTCAGTGCCAGCAAACAGCTCTACCTGGCAGAGTGCTGCCTCTGCAGACTGCAACAGAGGGGCAGATTGTGTCAGAGATCCCTCAGCCAATGCACAACAGAAAGAATGGATCATGTATAACTGTGTGCAAGGTACTGAGGGAACCATGGTTGTATTGAAATGCTCTGATCAACAATTGCCATAGAAAAGCTATCAGTGAAATCAGACACATTCACACACTTTCATCAGCTAAATGAAAGTTCCATTCCTAGCTAACCATATTCAGTAATCAATTGGCTGTTTGTGTGCATTAACTTACAAAATCAGATGATTCAATTGTCATAGCAACTGTATCCCAAATTTGGGCTGTCAGGGTATATGCAAACAATCCATCTCTCAATTCATACACCCCCTCCTCAGGGGGGGTACTACACTGGGGTACTAGAAAAACCAGCAAGTGCTATTATGTGTGAATGAAAAATACAGATGTGCCCATAAAATGGCAGTGGCAGAAGGGTTTTCACTTCAGGTATCACTGATAGTTCAGACTGACAGGGAGAGGTAACCACACTAGAGCCCTCTGCCTCCTGCATCCCAGGCTTCATAGGAAGGAAACAGGGAAGAATGACCAAATGGAGAACACCTGTCTGTTCTCCCTGCCAGATCCAATATGACCCCTCTGGAAGAGCAGTGTAGCTCTCCCAGGTGTGCAGAGCAACAGAGCAGTCACCAATCCCACAGATGGCTGTTTTCCTCACCTCATTCCTGAGGTGCACCCCCACACCCCTGCTGCAGCATCTCCTTTACTTCTCTGCCAGATCCCAAGTTCTGTGCGGTGCAGAGGAGGGGAAGGAAGCGCAGTGACCTGGCAGAGGCAGGGACCAGGAGAGTGAAGAAGCGAAGAGATGAAGAGATGAAAGCTACCTCCTGTAGCAGCAGCTCCCTGACTCTGGGGTATTCGCAGTCAAGTGGGGGTAGAAAGGAGACAAGAGTTGTGCTGGGAAGTGCACAGGGAGAGAGGCACCAAAGGCTTCCCTCCACTGCCAGTACCAAGCTGCAAACAGACCAGAGTCTGGGATATCCAGTTTCTAGTGGTAAGAGTTGTGAGCTGAAGCAACAGAGCAAATGTCCTCCAAATCCCACTGCTGCTAAATTGTCTTTCAGTGTTCACAGGATATAAAACCTTGTTAAGATCAAGCCCTCTGTCCTGTAAGCACCTGAACCTCTCAGGCACACGCCACATGAAGCATTAGGTGTCCTCAGTGAGGTGTGTCCATTTTAGACTTACAAGGTGTTCCACTGCAAATCTTCATTGAACTTTGCATGGCCAAGCAGAAAACATGAGCATCAAATTGCCACTTTACTGATGGAGAAATTGTGAATTCCAAAAGTTTTGGAACATCTTTAAACGGCCTCCCCACACCTTTAAAAAGTATAAAGCTTACCAAAACTCAATACTAGCACTTTGATTCCTCCTACCTGGGTTGCACCTCAGGTCAAGTCCTAGGTACCATCTAATGTCACCTGAATCCTGGAAGTTTTTGAGCAGAAACACTTCTCCCTCAGTGTTACTGATAGGAAAGTCAATTCAACACACTATTCTCACGCAACCATCAGTCAGGAAAACTGGCTGAAGGAGTGCAAGTGAGCCCCTTAACAAGAAACAGAAAGCCTTCCACAAAGAAGAAGAGTAGAGGCAGTGAGAAATGACAAACAGCAAATCCCCACTGCCCTTCAAGTGCTCAGTAATAAAGAGCCTGGCAAAGAGCTCGACCCCTTACACTGAGCTTCCCAAAAACTCCTTCTTTCTCACAGGGCATGAATCCAAGTCTGTCAAATTATCCCCCTTCCTGCACCAAGTTTTGTAGATGTTGCAGGTGCTAACCTTTTTCTTTAATGTTCCACATTGATCTCTTTTACTAAGAAGACTTGTCAATAATCAACTATGAGAACAGGAGAAAGGGATATCAGTTCCAGTTAATTGATTGTAACATAATAATATGCAACATTTGGCTACACATCTGTGCTATTTGATCTACAGACAATCTATCAAAGCAGAGAACTTCAGCACTCAGAGGCATGTCTGTGTAGATCTACTTTTTCAATTTTGCCTGCAGCCTTCTCTCTTTCCACTAGCACTTTCTTTCCCAAAAAAAATCTCTGCAGAGTGACATGAAAGCAGTCCAAAATTCCACCTGTGTTACTTTGTCTCCCCTCCAATAGAAATACCAGTGAAGCTTTCGTGTCTGACTTGCACACTGTCTTGAAACATTTCTGGGCTCTGGATGAGCTATTCTAACTAGCTACATGAAGTCAAATCACATGAAGTGCTTGCTTGCAATTCATTGAAATTCCTCTGGTTACCTGAATAGTTCTACAGGCTACTAAATATAAATGCAGTGCTAGATTTTAAACTTTAGCTTTTACTTTGCAATAAATCTGGAGAAGTGTAATGTCCTTGCCAAAGTCATGTTACTAAGGCAATATGCAAATATTAAATATGAGAATGAAGAATAACTGAAAGGTATTAAGTAGAAATTGCAAGTAACTGCTGACAGTGCCTGAAAGCTAATGATGTTAATTAACAGTATTCCCAGGGACAGGTCCAAAGAAGGAATGGGGAGTGCAACAGCACAGACTTGACTTTTCTGGTTTTTTATAGAATTCTTATCGAATATAAATGCAGTCAGAAAATGGCAAGTTCTAATTAGTATGGCCAGATAGCAAAGAAGACAAAGTAAACAACTAGTAGTTGCACCTTCCTCATAATAAATTCACAAACAGCTCCTCCTACTCTTTCAGTTAAGCCTCCAATATAAATGTGCCATGCCCCTTCCTTTATTGGGTGTCATGGAAACTGAGCAATTATTTAGTCAAGAAGATGGATTCAGTTCATATTAGAATATAAGACCATTCTGAAAAAAACACAATAGTATGTGAACTCAAAGAGTTCATATAACCTCTTTTATTTGTATGTTGCAAGTCAAAGAAGTATCAGGGTTTCCAAGTCCCAGTTAATAAAATAATCTTTTCCTCAGTCAGCTTACAATCTCAGCAATAAAGTAGAGGACAGTTAACAGCCCTATTGCAAACGCTGGATGTAAATTTATAATTTTCTGGACAAAAGTAACACCACAGATTCAGACAATACTCAGTTACCAATGTCAGCTCTGTAGGTAGTGGGACTTACCAGAATGACACAGCAACACTTTATTTGGGTTCTGATTCAAAAGGAATGTATTCCTTTAAAAGGCTACCATTTCTGTTTCTGCTTCTCTCCTGCTTTCACTTTGATAAATAAAAAAATTTGCAGGGCAACCCATATCAAAACAATTATTTCTCACATGAAGCTGTGTTTAGAATAATAAAAAAATAAACAGGAGCTTCAAGAGATGACATTTCTGACTAGCACACAACACAAAAGGGGAGTGCAACAGCATCCAGGTGGTGAAACAGGCATGAGGCAAGAGGTACAAAGCCTTTATGAAGGTTGTTGGTTTTGCATGGCCTGGCTCTTGGTAGCAGGGGGGCCACAGATGTGACTTCTGTGAGGAGCTGCTGGAAGCTTCCACCATGTCCAGCAGAGGCAGTCCCTGATGGCTCTGAAGATGGACATGCTGCTGGCCAAGGCTGGGCCAATGGGAGAGGTTGGTAATGCCTCTGTGATTGCAGATTTAAGAAGAAAATCACAGCAAAGTAGGGGCACAGTTTGAATTCCAGCTAGAGAAGAGGAGGTGAGAACATGTGAGTGGAACAACTCTGCAGACACCAAGGGCAGTGGAGAAGGAGGGGCAGGAGGTTCTCCAGGCCCTGGAGCTGAGATTCCTCTGCAGACCCTGGTGATGACCATGGAGAGGCAGCTGTGCCCCTGCAGCCCCTGGGGATCCATGGGGGATGCAGAGATCCACCCACAGCCCCTGGGGATCCACAGGGATGCAGAGATCCACCCACAGCCCATGGGGATCCATGGGGGATGCAGAGACCCACCCACAGCCCATGGGGATCCATGGGGATGCAGAGATCCACCCACGGCCCATGGGGATCCATGGGGGATGCAGAGACCCACCCACAGCCCCTGGGGGAGGTGCCCATGCTGGAGCAGGTGATGCCTGGAGGAGGCTGTGACCCTGTGGAGACCCAGTGGAGAGAGGGGCCCTGCTCCCAGGCTGGAGCAGCCTGTGCTTGCAGGGCTGCACCCCACAGAACAGTG
This sequence comes from Phylloscopus whistleri, assembly GCA_017589585.1. Lineage (NCBI taxonomy): Eukaryota > Metazoa > Chordata > Aves > Passeriformes > Phylloscopidae > Phylloscopus > Phylloscopus whistleri. The sequence continues at coordinate 670,621 of JADMLD010000926.1, forward strand.
ACCAGGCTGCAGCAGTTTTGGGAGGGCTCTGTGCCCCTGGGAGGGACTCAGGCTGCAGCAGGTGTGGTGGGGCTGCTGCTCATGAGAGAGGAGCCACGTCTGAGAGGTTCACAGAGAACTGTCTCCCGTGGGAGGGACCCTATGGCCTCACAGGGGAAGGACTCCTCTTCTGGAGCAGCAGAAGATCTCACGTGATGAACTGACCAAACCCCCTGCCCTATCTCCCTGAGATGTTGGTGGGAAGGAGGGAGGGGTTAGGGGGGGAAAAAAGTGGTTTTAAGGGCTTATTTTACTTCTCATTATCCTCCTCTGACTTTGTTGGTAATAAAATTCACTTTGCATCTTTAAATTGAGCCTGTTCTGACCTTGGAGTGTTTTCTCCCAGTCCTGATCTCAGCTCATGAACTTTTCATTTATTTTTCCCCTCTGCTCTCCTCAGCTGTGGGAGGGGAGCATAAGTGAATGACTTTTGTGGGTACCTGGCATTTGGTCAGTGTCAAATAAGACAGGGGGAAGCAACAGCAGGAAGATAGCCTGGGTATTTATTCTGAGAAACGCTGTGCAGGCATGACCACCATCCTCAGGTGGAAGCCCTATCTGCAAACAGTGGGTACACAGCTGCACACACTGATCTTTTACTCCAAGATTCCCCTCCTGAAAAAGCCAAGGCCAGCCATGTGTGAAGGGTGGCCTAAGTCAAGCTGCCAAGAGGGACACAGCACCTTGGCTACGAGGGAGTTCATGAGGGACCAGGAGGGAAGCAGTGACACTATGGCAGCAGCCGTGACTCAGGACTGTGCTTCAGAACAACTCTGTGCAGATTTGCTGCTTCCAGCATATGGGATCAGCTCCTGGTGCCACAAATCAACTGAGAATACCAACTTCTTTGACAGCATGAAAGTCCTCAAGAGGCAAATATTAAAAGTCACCTAATGTGTGTACTGATCTGTGCTTTGGCTCCCCGATTTGTAATTTTTTCTTGTTCAAACTGATGGATGAATGGAATGTTTTTAATTATTTCCAGGCTATGCCCTTCAGAATTGCATCGCTTTCCCTGCATACAGTACTTCTGTCCAGAGACTCCCTTGCTTCATTAAGATGGAAAGTCATTTCAGTTACAAAAAGCCAGAGTAATCGTGTTTTAATCAACTGAAGTGCACACAAGCTGCTGCCATCCTAAGTACCCCATGACACTGAGGCAGCAGCACAAGGCTGCATTGCCTGCTGCCTGTGGGGTGGAGGAACCCCAGATTTGCCTGCTTTAGAAATGATACCCACAGTTTCACTTAGATCCAATGTCTGCATCTCTGAAGCTGACTTGGACAGAAAAGACAGAGGAACAATGGAAAGTAGTGGTTTGTTAGCACAATACTAGCACAGGAGAGGGGGAAATGAGGCTCTCTTCTTGGGAGGTGTTCTACTTCACCACAACAACTGCTACAGAATAAGCCATCAGTCAGGGTTCAAAATTCCTCAATAGATTGCATTTAAACTATTAGATATTGTATGCTTGACAATGGCAGGATTTAAACAAAAAGCTGAGAATTCAGGACAAATGTGTTACCTGAGCTACAAAGGAACTCACACATGAAAGGAAGCTCAAAGAGACTAAAACCCCAACCCCCAGTTTGCAGCTTGGCAAACTTCTTATGTCTTCCAGAACTAGGAGGGGGGAAAAAAGAAGCTCTTTGCTCTAAGAGCCATGATTAACTACTCAGAGCTCCAAAGGCCTAGTTTGGAGACTGGGGAACAGCCACAGAAACATTCCATCATTTCCCCCAGTGCAAAGGAAATAACCACCAAACCTGTCTGGCAGGGGCTGGGCATGCACCATTTAAGCCAAGCATTCACTGTCAGAGTTTGCCCAGGTGTGGGAAGTGACACCACACACTTGCAGCTCCACTGGAGACTCAAAAGGATCAGATTATGCAGATTCACTGCACAGGTTTGCTTCTTTCCTGATGTACAATTTAAGATGTGCTACTGCTTTGCTAAGCCTTCTTTACTTGGCCTCATTAATTCCATCTGTATTAAAATGAGATCCTGTGTGCAGCTTAGATGGAACTTTTGAAGGAATTCTTCCAAATCAAAGTGTAAGTTTATGTTAGGAAAAGGATTTATAGCACATAGTTAAAACAGACACACATATAAAGTCTGTTCTAATTAAGCCTTAATTTTTCAGAAATTGCTTTTATTCTAGAGGTTTATATATTTCAAAAGTATTCCAGATGTGTATGACACATCTATATTTTATATAGATGTAAAACCAAATAATTTACTATGGTAGCAATCTTTAACTAAATTTCTTTACTGAGTAATTTAATTCAAATATGCAAACAATTGGACACTAAAGTAGGTTAGGATCAGATACGGGCAGGTCTTTTATATTGTATGAGTGGAGTTTAAATAAAAAAAAATTAAAAAAAATATATATATAAAAAAAAAAAGGAAATACTATCTTAATTTTCTGACCAGCGTTTTTGGGGAAATCTTCTTCCAGCTAAATTTTTTGCATGCTTATTGGAATTCTGAGTACTACTCCATTAATCATTCTGTAATTAAGTACACACTGTTGTGTCTGAGAAAAGACCTCAGACTGGGGCACATGTGGATAGGACATTTGACAGAGATGTTCCTGAAATGCCATAACAGCCATTCCAGAGTAAATTTCACAAATCTGTTTGGATGAAGCAAACAAGAGCACTCTGTGCACACAAACCCTGTAAGAGATGAGTTGCAGATGCAGAATTGAAGTTATCACTTTTATTTAAAAATACTTCAGCTGTAGTTGAGTCTCAAAGCAGAGCAAAACACCAGAGGCAAACCAAAATTAGGTCTTGAAGCAGAGACAGAGGAGAAGGCAGAATGGTAAAACTCTACAGTATTACACAAGGAAGATGAAGGCCATTTTATTGTGTTGCTTGTAGCATTTGGAAAATAAAATAGAGAAAGAATAGCTCACAGTGGGTTTCACTGTGTGGTAGGACTGGACAAAACACAAGCCAGGCTCAAGCCTGGAAAACCATGTCACACAAGTGGAAGGGAAAAGAACACCATAAACAATCTGTAATTGAGAGAGTGAGTCTGTCTCTGCTATTCCCTCTGTGTTTGGGCACCACTGAGATGTTGGTCATCATCACGTCTGGCACCTAAGAGTTACTGATCACTGCCTTCAACTGCCAGACACCAGTGGTTTATTCACAACAAAAAATGTTACCCTTTTGGCAATCACATCATAGACCTGGCAAAAAATATGGATAGTAAAGATGTAGCATAACAATAAATTTAGATTTTGATTAGTATAATAGATCTGTGCAATATAACTTCCCTGACTTCACTGCACTTAAGAAGTTTTTATCATGTAGATTTAAATCTAAAGTGACAGACTGTACCGTGAGAAAGACAACTAAAAGAAGCCAAATTTAGATGTCACAAATCAGAAAACATCAAAGAGATTGGCAAGTGCTTCACCAAACATTTATATTAAGCAGGAATTATTGTTCTGATTACATCTTAAATCCAGTAAATGAATAACCATCTTTTTAAATGGTTACTCATCCCCTCCTGACATTTATTTTTTATTTTTCAAAGCAAAGCATATCAGTACAAAATATTAATATCTCATATAAGTTATCTTTATGAAACACTACTACAAAAACATAATCCTAATTAACCACAAAATAGTTAGGTCTGATACCTGTTCTTTGCACTCCTGCAGGATTTTATTAATAATTATTAGTTGTGGCACCAAATTTAAGAGGTGATCACACAAAGTATGTGAGTTTGCTACAAGGTACCAGAGCTTGCTTTAACTCAGAACAAATGACCACAACTGAAGAAAACCAACCCTAAGTTACATCATAATTTGGACACAACAAATGCTCCACTATTTGTAACTGATTCCATCTGAAGTACTTCCCAGTTTTTTGATAAGTGACTAAAAGTCTTTCCTCACCTATTTAAGTTTTCAACTGTAAGAAGCTCAAAATACTTTTGGAAAGGGAACACATCTTCCCCATCCCACGAATTAAGTGACTGCTCCAGGTAGCTGTACTAATGATGCCTTAGCACAGAGGCCAAGAGCTCAAATAGCTTAAAATGAGGTCCTTAGGGTTAGCAAAAGAGCAGCAGTCACATTTACTGACAAATACAACCTTTTCATGGTGTAAGCAGATCACCCCTGCTTTAGTATCCCTTGTTTCAAAGTGCTGGTGCTCAGGTTTTGCTGGGGTTTTTGGACAGCAGGTTCCTGCCCTGCCTTGCTCTGTAACACATTACACAACAGTAGAGTAAATGTAACTGATCACATCAGGAACTGCACAACAGCTCAGGAACATCTCCTAAAGCCTGGTGCAGAAGGATCAACCTCAGGTCTCCAGAACCCACACAGGAGTGCTACAGACAAGCTCTATTTCTCTTTAGTAGATACCTTCTGACTTCAACTTGCAGCTAAACATTTTTGAGAAGCAGCTAGGAGAAGGCTTAAGACTCCTTCTGTAAGGTATCTAGAACTTATTTCTGATGAAGTAAAAATATTTTGCTCTTTACTTTTAATAGGCACAGAATCACAGTATCCCACACAACCTTGAGTTCATGGCTAACAAATTGCAGAAGCGGAGTTAAAGCTCAAACATAAACCAAAAGCATCATGAACACTGTTAGAGGAGCTCTTGGAGCATAGAAATAACCAGAGCAATTTTATTTAGACTCTACTATGAATATCAGTTTGTAGATGTGATTTCAAAAATAAAGCATGACTGATGATCTAAGCTGGACTTGCTTCCTTAACTGCAGTAAATCACAATGTGAACCATCATGCAAGGTGTTTCTGAGAGCCTTCCTGGTACCATGAAAATCAACCTCATGGGTCTGAGCTTTCACTTAATGATGTGCAAGACCTTTAGCTGTAATTGTCCAAAAGGCTGTGGATTCATCATGCAGACTTATTAAACTGAAGTCTTCAAACAACATCGACAGTGATGACAACAGCTCTACCACCTGAAAAGCCCCAAACAAATGTCATAATTCAGTAGTGTTTCCATTATCCATTCCTGTCTTATTAAGTTATAACAAAGGTTGTGGTCATGAAAGAAACCCTACACATCAGCTAAAGCTGCCATCTAGGATTTTCACATTTTTATTATTCTATTTTCAGGTAAATATCACTGTAAAAGTCAGAAGATCAGAGAAAATATGACTCTGTATTGTGTGCAAATGTTACCTCACTTACACATAACTCCACTGCACGGTGCCTTTACAGCAGAGTACTCCATGCAAGCTGCTATTATGATTAAGCACTGTCCTATCCAAAGTTCCAGGGTAGAAGCCATATAGCTTTGGGTAAAAGGACACAACAAAGGACAGCTTTTTCAGGGGTTTTTTTAGTTCTCTAACATGGAATCACAACCTTCAGCTGATTCTTGTTCTGCTACTGGCCTTTTAACTGAGGTTAAGCAATCACTTTGGTTTCACCTTTGTTCATCTCAGTTTCCCCATCTGTAAAAAGGTGAAAGTCATAGAACCTTTCACTCCATTTCACAATTTTTATGACCTCTATACATGAAGAGGCCTTTCAAGAATTATTGTTGCTATGAAATATACATTAATTATGATTCACCATTGGTCTATTTGTCATTGCATTAACAACACTTGTTCTATCAGTCTAGAAGAAAAGAAACTAATGTTTTTTATTTCTAAATAATTACTTTACTTTCTTTCTTTGTTTAGGGATAAAATATAACATGGGATTCCAGCAACCAAAAAAAGTAAGTTTTCAGAAGTACATAAAGAAAATTGTACCAATACTCTGAGTATGGAGTACAGATAGAGATGGCTCAGATAAGGCCACTACAACGGAGATGAAGCACTGAAAAGAAAAGATGCAGCAAAAGCTTAGCCATGAAAATGCAAATTTTCCTTTCAAATAGGAATTTTATAAGCTATGCATCTTCAGTTTTATGAGTTTTTTTCCTAGACTGGATATTGCTAAAAGAGACTGTAAACTTTGCATATATTATTATTCTGTATGAAATCGCACTGATCAAACGAATGCCTTGAGAGGTACCTAAGAACAGGCTAAAGCAAAATTCTGGTGAAATTCCTCCATCTAGCGGCTGTCGGGCTGCGCGGGGCTGCCTCCAGCCCGCAGTTAAAGGACAAGAGCAACACGTGCAAAGGAGCAGCTGCTCGCAGATGCCATCACCTGCTCAGATCGCTGACTGGCGGGGATTGACAGCTCCTCCGCAGCTCCAGCCCGACCTTCTGCACCAAGGCACACTGACAGGAGACATTCAAGTTCCCCAAAAACTCCAGGGTCATCATCAGCGTCATTAAAGGTCCACAGTTCTAGGAAGCCTGAATTTGATAACCTTTAAATATCAGCCATGTCATGAGTTAATAGGATTGGATTACAGCCAGTCTTGTAAAGGGTAATGTTTAGAAATGCATCTGGTATTTACAGAGACAAACACACTTCTGACTACAGAAGCAACCTCTGAAGATGAGGGTAGAGTACAACAATCACTCCCAACAACTGAATTAAACTACTGTTTTCCATAACAAATTATTAGTTGGTTTCCCAGTGTGCACACCACCTTCACTATACCAGAGCATCCAACCTGAATTCTGCAAGTGTCCTTAAACTTGTGTTTAATACTGATCTGTTCTGTTAAAGTTTTGTACAGTAATTATCAATATAAGCAAGTCACCTACAAAACACAATTTGATTTTTTTGTTCTTTTGTCACCAATGTTTTTGTAAGGAATTCTGAATCTCTTTTCTGAGACTTTTTTATTCTCTGACCCTTTAACAAGATTCTGACAAGATATCACTTCCATGACAGAACAAGTTTGTCACCTATTGTATTGCTTTTTTCAGACAACAAACAGTTGCAAAATTAAGATTTAATCTGCCACACTGAAAGAGCAAGACCCTTCTAATCCTCAACTGTACTGTGTCCCCTTAAAATTCACACAGTATCGTATCTTTAAGCCAGTTTTATATACTATTAGGGAAACACTGAAAATCAAAAATTTAGATTTAAAATTGTAAATCCTCTAACTAAATATTTTGGGCCAGCAATAAACATTCTGCAACAATGTATGCTCCTCTGTTGAAATACTCCATGGTAATTCATATGCTGCTTTGATCCAGGTGACCTCAAAATGGGTATGACACATAGTTAAACAGTGACCAGAACCTAATTGTAATCTTACAGGCATAGACAGGATTTAATTCAGCTGCTTTGAAAAGCAGGAAGTAATGGAGCACACCTGGGCTGTATGCAGGAAGTATTAACAGAGAGATCCCCCAATGAAAAAGAGCAAGTCCCAGAAAGCCCTACCCACAGAGCTGCTTTACTGACTCAGTTTTCGCTGACCTAATCCCAGCCACAGCTTCAGTCCCAGCTCTTTCTGCTTCTCATCCAGCCTCAATTGCTCTGCTCCCAGGCTCACCTCACTCAAGCCTCCCTTTGGGGTCCCCTTGAAGCTGCTCTCACCAAACCCACCTCTTGTGTGCCAAACCTCTGTGGTTTCACTGACATCCTTCCTGTTTCCCTCTGCCCACACTTACATCTCACTCCACCTTACAAACTCTACAAACCCCCCTCCCTTCCCTGTTGGGCTTCCCTCTGTGCCAAACTGTCCTCACTGCAAAGATAAATTACTGACGTGGGGGGGTGGTGGGAAACACACAAACAAACAAACAAACAAACAAACCTTTCAGTTTGTGTGACAACAGGGGCAGTCTGGAATAATTAAGCAAGTCCTCAGATACCTTTTTGTAGACATTTCAACAAAATCTAAGACAAAAGTATCTGTCAAGGTCTGGGTACCCCACCTAAAACACAGTAATACAGATAAATCCAAATAGGAACTAGAATTTACTGGAAATTTAGATCAGGTTCATCTCTGCCTTTGAGTTTCATGTAAGCACAGAACGAGGTCACAAGAGAAGAGCCCACACCACAGTGCAGTGCTGAGGGCTTGTGGCAACACGTTTTGTTGTACAGTTCTAAAAATTATGAAAGATCCACATGAAGTGGTGCAAGCTGTAAGTAGTGACAATCACTCATTTACTGATATCTTTAATCTATTTTTCCTCAGCAGGACTGTGTTTCCAGCAATAACCAGGATAGAAGATTAAGAAAAAATACTGCAGACAGAGCAGCAACAGTTAAGCAGAGCAATTCATTAGAGCCATCTGAAAGTGTGCCCACCAAGCTTCAAAGCACTGACAGAAGGCAAAGCAGCATCATGTTTGCTATGAAGGATCAACAGAAAGGTGAAGAAATTAATTCCATCAAGCTCCATAAACGCAGGAGGAGGTTTATAATTAAAAAGAGCCCAATTCTGATTTCCATGAACAGCTCTGTTCTCAACCTGCCCACACTTAAATATGAGGATAGAAACAACAGCAAGTGGAAAAGTCTCTACCAGATCCAAGGAGAAAGGAAGCGGATTATGAGGGAAACTTGTTCGAAATACAAGAGTAATAACAGAAGAATAATCACTCCTTATCACGTCTCTAGAATATTTGTGGAAGATAAATACAGAGTTTTGTACTGTGAAGTACCAAAAGCCGGCTGCTCCAACTGGAAGCGGGTGCTGATGGTGCTGAATGGGCTGGCCTCCTCCACCAAGGACATCCAGCACAATACCGTGCACTACGGGAACTACCTGAAACGCCTGGATGGCTTTGACCACAAGGGAATTTATCACAGGCTCAACACTTACACAAAGATGCTGTTTATTCGTGAGCCTTTCGAAAAGCTGGTGTCTGCCTTTCGGGACAAGTTCGAACATCCAAACAACTACTACCACCCGGTCTTTGGGAAAGCCATCATTTCCAGATACCGCGTCAACGCCACCAAAGAAGCATTAAGGACAGGCTCTGGAGTCAAGTTTAAAGAGTTCATTCAGTACCTCTTGGATGTACATAGGCCAGTGGGTATGGATATACACTGGGACCACGTCAATAGGCTTTGCAGCCCATGTTTAATAGACTACGACTTTGTTGGGAAATTTGAAAGTATGGAAGATGATGCAAACTTTTTCTTGCACTTAATTGGTGCTCCACAAAATTTAACTTTCCCCAAGTTTAAAGATCGTCACTCCAATGAAGAAAGAACTACCACTAAAATTACACAACAGTATTTTGCACAGCTCTCTCCTTCCCAACGACAACAAAGCTATGACTTTTACTATATGGATTACTTGATGTTCAACTACTCAAAACCTTTTGAAGATTTATATTGATTCGAGAGCCTGGATATTTCCACAGTCGCATCAGTTGAATTGTGTGACAAATCCAGGTGGCATCTGTTTATACATACTTACCTGTTTGAAAACAATGGGTTGAAGAGCAGGGAAAAACCCAAACCAGAATATAAACAGGTGTTTACACCTTCACCTTAATTGCCTCCTTTTTCAAATCATACTTTTTTCTATAATTTCTCCATGTGAAATGTATGTGTGTATATGTATAATATGTCAGGGCCCCCAAATAAAGCACAGAATTTTCCAGGCTGGTGTGGCCTGTGTTTGCACTTGGGGGACAGTGTGTTTGAAATGAGGGAAACACAGCTGGCAATTCTAAAGTGCAGCCAGTATTTCAAGCTCTTTACTGGTCAGAAAATAAGTCTGAAAGCGATGGAGTAGCAAGAATGAAAATACACTGAGTAATATTTAGAGTTTGTTGAAATGTGCAAGACATGAAGCCATACACAGGCCCTATGTGTTTGAAGGTGGATGTTGATCACTGTTTCCTGATATTCTTAAGTTAGCTAGGGACAAGAAGTCTAATCATACTTACAGTGTTCATAAGCACACTGGTGAAAACAACTAATACTTAATGACCATGTGAGAGCAGTATTAAACCAGATGTTGCAATTAGGAGTGAGGATGTGTTCTCCCCCTTCAATATTTCCCTTATGGCATGTTCATCTGCAAAAAGATAAAATGCAGGCGAACATTTGCATCTTTATAAGTGTTATTAAAATTCTTTTAATCCTTTGCATTAACATAAATCTCTGGTTTAATCTTCATAGTCACCAGGAATATCAAATCTTTCCATCATAATAACAAGCAAGAATAAATGCCACTTCCTGCCCAACAGGGTAGTTCTTTTCATTGCTGCAAACAATTTGCACTTGCTAATTTTAGTAACAATTTTATCTGACTTAATATGCAAAAAAATATTCCAGGTGTTTTAGTTCAATTTCTGTGCTTGAGAGGACTTTCTCATCTCTACCAGAGTGTCTTGTGAGAATAAAATACTTGACATTCCACTAGTTACTGTCTCTAATCACAGGATATTCTGATTTGGAAGTGACCCACAAGAATTCTTAAGCCAGACTCTCAAGTGAATGGCCCATACAGGAATCAAACCCCCAGCCCTGGCATTATCAGCACCATGCTCTGACCAGCTGAGCCAGTCTCAGCTCTGTAAATTTTCACTCAAATTCTGTATACACAACCCTTGTTTACATGTCATTTATCCACTTGACATGATATTTAAACTGGCCATACTGGAACAAGGATCAAACTCCATCACAATGTGAAAGCTGGACTCCCCAGTAACTTCTAGAGTTTGTATTTCACAGCCAAGAATTCCACCACAATTGGCACTGTACAAATGTAAACACCTAAGACACAATGCTTGTTTCAATCTGTTTCCAGGTTCAGATCCTCATGTGGATAGTTTCATGCATCACAAGAACTGGCACCAGTTTCCCCAGAAACAGCCAGTATATTTTTGGGGTTTTAAAAATTTTAAAAGGGAAAAAATTGATTCAAAATACTGAAAGCTTCACTGACAAATACTTTACATATCAAGTCTGACATCGCATTTTCCATTTTTGTTCAGAGAAAAATTGGTTGCATTAGAAAAACGATGTGGAACTTGCACTGTTCCATGAAGCCAGTTACCTTCCCTGCCTGCCCAAGCTCCTCATCACTGCCTTGCTGCTGCAGCAGCCCCCACCCATCCCACTTTTCCACACACTCAAAGACTTGTTGGTCTGCTCACATGAGAGCAGATTGTATTCAAAGCACTGTTTCTGCTAGTCCAGCTCAGATTAGCAGTAGCAGGCTGGGGTCTGGTAGCTCAGACTGCCCAGCCAACAGGCCAAGGTCTGACTCTTGGCACAGCCAAGAGCCTCACTCAACAGGTCACAGACAGGAGCATCCAGGGGAAAACCAGGCACAGGGATCACTCCCTAGTGCAGGTGGAGCAGATTCTGATAGTGGTGGGGATTCTTGGAGGGTGGATTGGGGTATGAGGAGTCATAGCCAAGACCATCACTAGGAATTTAAGCTAAGCCATCCTTAAAGTGCTCTGAGAAGTGATGGTGCTCTGATTGATGCAATCAATGTCTGTAGCTACAGTCACCAACACAAGGGGAGGATATATTGGATATTGTAGACTTCTTAGGCTGTTTCAGGGTCTGATCCTGCCAGCAGGTCAGTGTAACAGAGCTCAGTGTGCTGAGCTCATTACAGTCAGCAGGTGAACTTCCACTGGGAGAAGAATCTCACCTTATTGCAGCACCACTGCAGCAAAGGGAAGATGCAGAGTCACGGGTAAGCTCTGTGAGGCAACCAGAATAAAGTTGGGCATCATTTGTATTCAGACCTCTGCTAGTTTTAGAGTGCTTTAAAGGTAAGATTGAGGGACTTAATCCTTCAGCTGGATTCATGCTGAAGACCTGACTCTACTTCCTCCTCCTGCCTCCTCCCAGTTCCTTTTCAGCTTAATCTACACATCCACATAAATTCATGCAGTCACATTTACATCTGAAAGGCTTGGTAGATTCCCAGATCAACAAATGCTCACTGTATGAGTGAAAAAAATACCAGAATACCGGTGCAAAATTGCACTTCTGATTGTATCAAGCCTGTACTTTACCTACTGCTACCCCCTCCATAATCTATTTTAATTAATTTACAGTAAAAGATAACAACAGGGAATTATATTTTTAAGGACAAATGGACGTGAAGACTTTGGCAAGGTTTATTTTGTCTGCAATAACAAGCACTCTTTAAACAAAAACTGATCAATGGTTTTCATGTTTATAACAGGCTGTATATGGCACAGTTATATCTGGTTTACAGTTTTTAAAGGAAGACAGAAGCACCCTCCTAATACTCACAGGTACTTAATACTGGCCAGTTACATTAATTTGGCTTTGTGACTTTCAGCTCCCATTCCCTGCTGAGTAGTAGAAACAAGGTAACAAGTGGTTTTAAATGAATATTTGTAAAGATGTGTTTTAAAGCCAAAAGAAACGCAATATCTTGAACAAAAAAATCCAAGGCAGCAGACAAGTAAACTAATATTTTCATGTCAAGATTTTAAAGTAAAAAGCAATAATTTTGACTAGATTGTAGTAAGTTTTCAGATTGCTTATTTCCCTTTGGATTATCTTGGGGGGTTTTTTCCCCACATATAAAATCTTGGCATTTTCATTTCAATGCAATTGAATTTTTTCAGAGATGTTCATTCTGAATTCATTCCCATATTTTATCCTTCTCTTCACAGAAAAATATTTCATTTTTTATGGAAAGCAGAAATCAAAGAATGCACCAAAAAATCCTGTTTTCAAACAAACAGTCTAGCTCAGAGGTTAGCCAAGGTAAATATTAGACAAAATCATTTTGTCAATCCAATTGGGTTTTAAATTCTTATTGAGGTGAATCTGAGGTAAGAGGTAAATTTTGTTACTACCGGACTGATTACCGAATGTAGTCCTAGCTCTCACTTGAAGTTTTTCAATATTTTTACTTCTGATCCTTTTCTGCCCTCCCCCTCTGCTCACAGCTCCTACTGTCCTAGACCTTTGCCCCCCTTGAGTTAGTAACTACAAACAGTTCAGGTCTTGAGAGCAGTCCAAGTGCCCCAGCACATTCCCCACACTCTGGTTAAACAAACCTGCCTTCCAGCCTCACTCATCCATACTTAGCTTGCTTCCAGCACTGGGGACACTTCACTTGACTCCATCTGGGGCAGGTCAAACACTCCCAGTATCGATTCAGAGGTAAGGGCCCAGCTCCAGCAGTCACAGAAGGTGAGGTGTGAAGGCACACAAACAACAGAGCAGAATCTCCCTCCATGCTCCTCCAAGTGCTCTAAAGCCTGTAACAGAAAAAGGGATTAACGCAGTCACAAAAACAAATCATGTAAACTAAGTGTGCACTTTATTATCTGCTTTTGCAGAGTTTGAAACTGCAGGTAGCAATGATATTTTAATTATTGGATAATTTAAGAACTTGATATTGAGATGCTCTGTAAGTGAAATTCATTGAGATCTAAGCAGAGTCATGCTCTTGAGCCATTTGTGTACCCAAAAAAGTCATCCTTGCCATGTGCACAAATTGAGTGATGGTGATTTGCTGGCGTTTTTATCATTTAAGTCCCCCCACTACCATATTAACTTACCATAGCTGACCTCATACCAGAAGTGTCAGTTTATGGGGGCTTATGCCTTCAAAAATAAAGGAATCAAGATATTAAAATGAGTTTTCTTAACTCCTTATGTCCACAACTTTTCAGAATTTCCATGATGGGGTTCCAATGCTTTCTTCCATAACAATCACCAATGTTTGAGCCCATCTGACTGCACAATGTCAAAAGAGAATATGATTTGAAGATAGGAGTTCACTTTTTTTTGCCACAATTTGGACTCAGAAGTCTTTTCCAACTTAAATGATTCTGCAATTTGGTTTACTGGCTTACAGCTCACATAATGATTGAAGTAAAGAGTTTTTAAAGTTTTTAACTTGTAGGTACTGAATCCTGGTGATTCCCTTCCTCCCCTGCCTCATCTGAGCAACTTACTGAGAAAATCCATCTTTGGATGACCAAAGAGTATCTTTTTTGAGAGAGAGGCATTCACAGATTAAGGGAGACAGGCCCACACATGGACTACAGGCATTACATTGTACATTACCTTAATCCCATTTTTTTGCACTATTTTTCCTGTTTGGGCAACACCATCTCTGACAGCAAGAGCACACCTATGACAAATCCATGTACAATTGTCTGCTTATATACACCCAGGTAAAGTGCATAGGAAAAATCCTATGCAAATAGCATTATACATACTAAGGCACCTACAAATTTGCAAAATCATGGAGGGAGACACAATGCCAAAAAAATTAATGAGAATATGAGTTCAATGTATATAAAACATCTGCATTTTTGTACATAGTTGTTTTTAGTGCCTTTGTACAACAGTACAAATTAATTTGTCAGGCCAGCTCAGCTGGTACCATGTCACCAAGAATGAACAGATAAAAAGGGAGCTTTCTTTTCTGTGTTGTTTCTCTTAACCATGGTTGCTTTCTTGATACAAGTTGCTGACACTGAGATGAAGGATGTTCTATTCCTACCCCCAACAAGAAATCACAGAGGCAGCTGGGCATATTTGGAATACACTGTACAAATCCCAGCCTCACCATTTCAGCTCCACTGACTCTGGAACACATCTGCATGCAGCACCAGTTTGTTTTCACAGCACAACGTGAGAGGCAAGGCTGAGCACAGCCTGCTTGAGGTGATACTGCTTCAAGGGATGATTGTCAGGTTGGCATTCTTATGTGTGGGAATTTCAAAGCTTCAGCATGCACCTGCACGCTCCTGAATAATGACTTGGGAAGTGTCCCAAGCTTCATATGGCAAGATGCATGTAATTTTTGTCCAAAGACAACAGCTACTTAAGAAGGACCATCAAATTTCTCTGGAACCTCACAGGCAAGTCTGTAAACAAACATCTCTAATGTCTTCCAGCATGATACTGCTGTAAAAAATGCACCAGAGTCAAGAACAAGACACCTTTTTCCATTAGCTACACTAGTGACTTACCAGTGGTAAGTCACTTTTGCCAAAATTTCTCAGAACTATCCATTCCAACAGAAGTGCCCAGAATTAAACCTGCAGTAAAGATCCACAATGAATCTGAGTTTTGGGAATGGCAGACACTTACCCGTTCCACATTCACTTTAATCCTGGAATGTGTTGAAGCATTGTAGGCAGTGCATCACTTGAGCAGTAAGGGCAAGACAGCCCAGAACTGACACAGAAGAGGAAGGCAGACATGACTAAGCCTTGCTCACTGCCATGAAACTATTTCAGTAATATATTATTGACACAGTTAGTTGTGACTCATGCTAGAGAATAAGAATGATTGCTTTACCACAAGTCTAAGAGAAGCATTCAACCTTGTAAAAATATTTTCTGGTCTGGTTTAAGGGAAAACTCCAAATATTTAATTTAAAATGACACTTTGGGAAGTCTTGTGCATACACATATGTTAGTGCACAACTACTTGCACCTAGTAAGGAGCATATGTACATAGCACCTTCTATGTGGATAAATCTTTCAAGAGTGTTTTTCCAGGCAGTTTGTGCCACAGTGACTTTCACACAATTAGACAAATTGTTCAAATTCTGCCATCTGTTGCCATTTTTGCCATCAACTTTTTTTTTTTTTTTTTTTTTTTTTTTTTTTTAATCAAAGACACATTTATCAGAATTGCTGCAGAGGTCAAGTTTTCCATTATGTACTGTACCTATTTTGCATGAGACCCAAATTCTTTTGTTTAAATTCAACAATTACAGTAGTGATGGTCCTATGTTTCACATTCAGCTTTATGGGATCTCCATGAATGATCTTTTCTAAGTGTCCTCTTTTTCTCATGGAATTTAAAATTACACTGCCAAGTCAGGGAAAATGAAAGAGGCTTTCACAATCCCAACTTTTCCACAGTTATTCTCCAATCTGGAAATTCTGTCCAGATTTATTTTCACTTAATATAGGAAATTTCCTCTCAACATATCCAAACATAAGCATGTCATGAGCTGCAAAAGGTGTTAAGATTATGTTCAAGCAGAGAGAACAGCAGCACGGGAAGCAATGGCCCAAGGCGACTGCACTGAGAGCTTGTCCCAACCCATTAAACACTAGTGGAGGTGGCTTCTTTCTCAAGAAAGGAAAGCTCCAGGCTACAGTTCACCTTCAAATTCATAGATACAGACTAACATACACTATGATCACAAGAAAAAGTTCTTTTATCTTTGTTTTAAGTGTGCATCCAGTCAGTATAACCCTTCCTGTGTGCTGTGATGGAGCCACAGAGAAGTCATGTGAAGGTGATGCCAGCCCACACACAGATCCCTCCACTGAAGTCCACAGGACACAGTTTTAGCTGCCTGTTCTGTAAGATGCCAAACAGCTGACCTGTTTCTACAGTATTCATTCACAACAATGCTCCTACACCTAGCAGTAGCCAGGTATGCTAATGTTTAGGGCAGGTAACTGGGAGCTTTGGCCTATGATGTGCCTGTGTCTGACTGGTTTCGGTCTCATCTGGAATTACTCCACTTATCTTTCCCCATCTCTGGTGAGGAGAAAAATGCAGGAATGGTATGATATTTAGTGTTTTACACTACATTTTGTTTACTGATATCAAATTCATTTTATTAACGTATTGCAAGGAGTTTTCCCCACCCAGAATATTGTTTTCTTATTAATACCAGAAAAAAAAAATTTAAAAGGAAAAAAAAGAACAAGAAAAACAAAACAATAACAAAAACCACAAGAAGCCAAAACCCAAAACAAAATAAACAAAAAAAAAAAGCCAACCAACTAACCAAAAAAAACCAAACCCAACATTACTACAGCACAGGTAACCTGCCCAATAAAACAGACAATGTGATAGAGCAAGCAGCTGCAATATTTATATTGTCTCACATTATATTTCTCCACTGAAATCCATAAAGACATGAATCCTGCTCAAGTGACACACTGTGTACTCATCAAGGTGATACTGTCTTTATAAATCAGGCATACAGTGACCATTTCAGGCACTGTGGAAAACACGGCAGACATAATATGAGATGGGCTATGAATCTGACAATTTATCCATGTTTATCCTTGAAAAAGGGGGGTTATTTTTATTATCTAAAATAAATCTCAGAACTTCATTAGATCATCCCACCAAAATTGAATGTCAGGTTTATATTACAGTCTACAAAGCACACAGCAGCTGGTAATGATCAAAAACATTTTACCTTGGAGCTCTTTCACAGTGAGTTTCAAAATTGACCATTCAGAATAAAAATCTAAGCCTGCCATACTTGACCAAAACATACAGCTTATGAACACCCCAGAATGAACATGTGCAGCAGTAAAATCAATTTTAGAGAAACTCAGAAGATAAAAGGGTTGATAGCACACCTCATTTATCCCTCGTCTCCCCTGTTACAAGGAGCTACTTCTCCCTCACTATTCACCATTTTAAACTATGAGAAATAAGTAATACCCAGAATTACAATAAAGACTGGCTTCAAACACATTTTCCCACTCCCTACCTTCAGCTCAGAAGCCTCTTTCCTTGCAGCTATACCTGACAAGCAAAGGATTCTGAGTACTCTGAGGAAGTGACTTCCAAAATCTTGAGCTTCCCAATCCCACTGGATTTGAATGCATTGAATACCTGTTTCTCCAGTAAAAGAAACTACTGACACAGCTATTTAAGGAGCATTGTCCACTCACTGACTTTGTATCAACCTGGGAGTGTCCAAACCTTAAAAGTATCTGGCTCCTCTTTTCTTATCTTCAATTCAGATTTTAAGTTGTAGCCTTGCAGATTATCTGCAACCAGAATGGTTTCAAACCAAATGGGTTTGTTTCTCACGTATCAAAATCTCCTATTCCTCCTGAAACCTCCATAAAGAAATAGGGCTGGGGAGAAACTACACTGTCTGGTTTTAAATGATCTGAATCTTCTCAGAACTTTTAAAAGCTCCTGCATTTAATACCACCTGCACTAACACCTACTTTTTGCAGATTTAGCATGTGGCATAAATGTCAAACGATGCAAAACAGACAGGTCTGCTAGTTTTGAAAATCTAAATCATAGTGTGGATTCACATTCTCCCTGACAGCAATCAAAACCTGCAGATACACTCAGCCTCACTAATCCAAATCTGTGGAAGAAATGCTAATACAAATCCAAGTAGATACATCCACACTTCAATTCTGCCTTCATTGACTGTTTGATTGGTAATTAAGGCATATATTTGGTTCCAGAGATATAGAAAAAACCCAAATCCCAAAGGAAGCAGTTGAATCTGAGCCCAAGGTTATTAATCATACTGCCTCTAATTGTATATAAAGTATTTTTACTCCCTCAAAAATGTTTTTTAAAATATTATGGGATTTAAATATGTCACAATATTCTGGATATCTTGATTAGATCTCCTTTAATATACTGCCTCCGAATAATTCGTAATTTATTTAACAGAAATGAAGAACTCTTACTAATCATTAAGATTAAGCAGAATTTTTAGCCTGACTAGACTAGCAACAAAAGTTGATAAGGGGATTTTTTTTTTCTTAAACAGTGCTTTTTTACTGTCTTCTTGTAATTAAAGTTTCAACCAAGGTCCCATTAGGCTGATAGTGATCCCCCCTGTGAATCAGACAGACCCTCAAGTCTTCAAGTTTCCAGAGTAAATTCTCACTGGTGACTAGCATCTGGGAAGGGTTTGACTAAATCAAGCAAGAACTCGCTAAGATTAAAAGCCTAAAGAATTTTGCTCCTCACTGGCATTTAAAATACTTTCTACATCATTCCTCTGGCCCAGCCAGATCCCATGTCCTCACAAAGCACCACACAGGTTACTCCAGCCTCCCTTCCCTTGCAGTCAACCCTGTACAGGTGCCTATTTCATGTCAGGCAGCCAAAGCACACTAAAGCTCACTATAAATACCCTCCCTCGTTCAGTGGCCCCTCAGGAATAGGGCACAAAAATCTGTCCAGGAAAAGTCAGGGAGGACAGAACCTGTGCCAAGAAGAAAGCCAAGGGAGGGGAAGGGGGAGGGCAAGGCAACACAGAATCCCTGAAGAGAGGAAGACCTGGCTTGGGAGAAGCACTGCAGGATCTGCCCAAGGTAGAACACAGCAACTACACCTGCAGCTGAGCCAGGACAGGTCCTTCAGTGGAACTGCTTTGTAAATATTCCTCACACCTACAGAAGTTGAATCAGGGATATTCTTCTTTCTTTTATAGCTCCCATGCCCCTCACATCTTTGTAGTCCTTCCACAAGTGTCCCAGCTTTGGTAAAAGCCACCACATCCCTCCTCTGGCAAGAGCACTTCCAAATTTCTTTTCCAAACTATGGTAATACATGTTCTCCACAGGGTTCCATCCATTTATCACCTTCTGATCCTGGTTTTCACAGTTTCTCTTCTACGTTATCCTTACAGTTTCTATAAGCATACCCTCCTCAGTCTTTCCCCCTTCCCTCAACCAACATGCCAGATTGGAAGACCCAATTCAGGCTTTCAGGCTCTCTCCTTCACGGTAAAGATATTTTAGACCTGACTGGGCACTGGTCTACCAGACCACCCAAACCAGCTTTCTTCATTCCCTGATTATTTGGTTTCTCCCCCTTACAGCTTCTCTGTAGCTAATAAGCATAGATATTTGAATATCTATAAATAAGCAGACCTTTGCCATCTTCCAAGTCATGCTCACACATCTCGAAGAAGTTCCTAATACGTGTTTCCCTCCACAAATCCAGAAGATTAGCCCACAAACACTGAGTGGGCCAGAAGGGCAGATCTAGTGCAAATGGATAATCAGAGCCTCACACTTGCAGCAGAGACAAGGTCAGTCTTGCCTACCCCTCAAGGTCTTTCACACGGTTAAACACAGCTGTGCAGTCAGTCCAGAGGCATGGGTTAGCAAAGCCAGAGGCCTTTTCTTTAAAAAGGGATCCCCAAATGTAGGCAATGAAAGTCTTCCTGTTACCTTATTTATGCATAACAGCTCAGTACATGGCTGCTTTTTTTTAAGCTTTTACCAAAAGCACCACAAAACAACCACAAACAAAGGCTCAAGGGCTGCTCTTAAACAAGCATTAAAATAAAAAGGAGAGTATACCTTTTACCATGCCATAACTGTGTGAGATATTATATTTACCATAAAACAGAAACAAGGTTGTATATAGCATTTGATCAGCTGAAGAGTTCATCAATCCCTGTATTATGTGTTAGTATTTTCAGCTCTAAAGAACAGGAAAAAATAGTGGCATTGTACTACAGCCAGTCAAGGCAAGGGAAAGCAAATCAAAGCACCAAATGGAGAAGAGGTAGAAATCCATACATTCCAGCTCTGCATTCAAAGTTACCTTCCTGCTTAGAGAAAGATTTTCCCTTTCATTCCCTTCTGAAGTATTCAATATAGCTTAGTGCCAAAGGCAAGATTTCATATTCACTAGAAGAAAAATTCTGACGTTCTATGGGAAATCTCATTCAGCTTGTCCCAATATGTTTTTCTGCATCCTACTGCTTGCATGTAGCCTTAAAGAATAAGGGCCTTTTTATCACCAGGTGATCTGGTGGCAGAAAAGTATAAACTATTCATGTAAAACACCCTGCTGCAGTTTGCTGAAGACTTCTATGTTACACTTTTGGGGAAGATAAGATATTTCATTGGAAGAAGAATTTAAAGATCTTATTAAGTTCCTTAATCAAAAGTGTTTAAGTTATGATACTTTGTGCTGTAGGTTCTTCATTGAGCTATTAAGCAAGAGAAGAAAACTTATTATTATTATTATTGTTGTTGTTGTTATTATTATTATTATTATTATTATTCAATGCAGCTTGTTCTTTCAGAAAGAAGTGAAAGAAAAATGCTGCCATCATTTACAAGTACAATGCCAAGCACAAGAAGATTAAGTAACTCTTGATCACAGAGGGCTGAATGGCTTCAAAAACCAAGTTACTGCAGCCAGGATCATTTGAATTAGAACTGTTAATGTAGCAAAAAGGTGAACAGTTCAATTAGTACTTCAAAGATAAAACTTGTCACAATGAAGTTTGTCCAAAATGAAAGGTCTCAAACACATCTGGGGGTGCCAAGGTCACCCCAGCAAGAAACTCTTTGTTGCTCTGTGGCCAGAACACTGAAGAAGTGTTGTGGTCCCCTGCCATGCTCTGAAGAGCAGCAGTTCCTGCACACCACAGAGCATTTCATACATTCCCAGGGAAACTGTCAGAGACACTTTGCAAAGGGCACAGATGGTGCCACTTGAAGAATGAATTTATTGCAAATAAGAAAATGGTGACAGAAATCAGGTATCTGAGCTATTGCTTGAACTGTCATTAATCCTTTGCAAGACACTATAAATGGATGCATTGGAAGTTTCTTAGAGTATTCTATTGAGAATCATATGAGCCATATGAGCCATATGATCATATTAGAATGATCATATATCATTCTATAATAAGAGTATATTAGAATAAGAGTAACAAAAAATAACAAAACAGCAACACAGTGCATTCTAGTGATTGACCACTGTTGTTTCCAAGTACTACATAAATACATTTCAGAATGATGAGCAAGAAGAAAGCAAACTTTTGTGTTACTCAGTAGAAGGTACCTACTCAGTCCTCCAGAGTGCAGGTCTCAAAATGCCTCTTCATTACCTACTGCAATTTTTTTTTACTTTTCTATCATTCAACCTTGTGAAACAAAAGGACCACTTGGAATGAGAACAGGAAAATGCACCTGACAAATTAAGATACTTTATTTATCCATAGAAAATTTACCACATTGTATGATAGGAGCTACCTTGGCACACTGTTATTTCACTTCCACTTAATTTTTGCCATACTCTTCAGGGTCTCTTCCTTTACCTTGTTGTTTCCCCGCAGTCACAGATTATTTAAATATCTGTCTTGGAAGAGGTGGTCTTTTCCTCTGAAAACAGGAAACACTAGTTTGCATCCTAAGCAACAGTGATCTCAAGTTTATAAAGAAGGCAGGGGCAGGGAAAGGAACTTAACCTTTCATAAGCCTTCCCATTGGTTTTGAAAAATCTGGCAGTTGCCCAAAGGAAAAGAGTGTCCCAATAATAATAGAGGCTGTGCTGCTGAAAAATGTCATTTCTAAAACTGTTGATCATTAGCGAAATACCATAGATCAGGATCTTTTTAACCAGAAGCACTAGAATAACTTGAGAGGGTGACTAAAGCCAGTGAAGAGTATTCCCCATAATTACTGAAAAATGAAACTAATTTCTTTTCACCCTGAACAGCTTTCACCTCCTGCCAGAGGCATTAATGTAGAATACGAATGTTAATAATGAGGATAGTAGGAACGAGAAGTGTTTTAAGATTTAAAGGCTGACTTTTTAATGGTGTTCGTGTTGTAGCATGGCATGCCATATAATTAATGCAACTCCTCTTTACCAATTCAAAAATGTGTACTTCTCTTCACAGAGCTGCAGTTCTGACACTATTTAGAGCAACTCTTGGCCCTTTTGAATCCTCTCTTATCTCAGGTCATTAAGGGCTTTGGGTGACACCACAGTAATGCAACTCACTTTCATTTTGTAAAGTCTTTAATTTCCAAATGTAATACATCTAGAACTGTAGGATGGTTTATGCTCTCAGCACCCCACCTGATAAATAAGAAGACTGACAAAGTATTCAGTAGAAATGGACACAGCAAATCTTTCTCTCCTACCCTTCTCCAAGCACTGCCTACATCTCTCATGCGCCTCTCACAATTGCAATCACCCTCATTCCAACTTTAAGAAAATTAGCTGGGGTATGAGCAACAAAACTGGAGCAGAACAAGGCATTATCACACAATGACAAAACGTGGAACATTCCTGGGCTGCTCACACTGAAAGCCAGGCAGCTTCATGCTCAGAGGTATCTGTAACCTGCAGCAGCTACATGGAAGTTACCAAGGAATCCCCATTCCTGTCACACCTGTCCTGCAGTTCACATACATTCAGAGCTGCATAAAGACTGACAGTTTTGCTGTTACTCTGTTGAAATTCAATCGATTTGAATCACAGCAAGCCTAACACCCTCACAAGTTTTCTTGGGGAAAAAAGAAACAAACAAAAAACCCCCAACAAAACAAAACAAAAACAAACAAACAAACAAACCCCAAACAAAAACAAACTAATGAACACCAGCACATACCCCACCTGAAAGACCCCATTTTCAAAATTCCCTATTTTTCCTCAATTACTCTAAAGCCAGATTTGAGCAAAATCTTTTTTTGTTGTTTGTTTTTGTTTTTTGTTTTTGTTTGTTTGTTTGTTTAGGGAGAGGGGAGAAAGTGTACTAACTACTTCTTCACAGCTATATTCCACAGGCAAATTTAGATTAATGACCAGCCAGGTTGTCTTCACCCTTTGAGCCTCAGTTATTCCCTTTACTCCAGTTCCCAGAAAGTTCAGGAGAGCCTACACAGTAATTGAAGAATTTAATCTTTGTGGCTTTTAATCAAAGAGCTGATACTGTTGCATGGCTTTAAAATTCACACATCTATGACCATATTACTTCAAAAGACAAAAGTATTCTTTGTTAATGATGATAGTCTTGCCACTATCTGCTGCCCTGATCTCACATGTTCACTGTAGACTTTTGTCTCGAAGTATTTTTAAAATAAAGGAGTGTTTTCCTGCACTTTTAAATGTTGTCCTATCTACAGAAATAGCCTGAGCTTGATTTCATGACATTGGATGACAGGAGAGAAAAAACAAAAAAGAAAAAAAGAAAAAGAAACCAATGAAAAAACCCCACCACATTCTTGGAATGTAAACATGTTTTAAAACACCAGCACCAAATCCCTAAATATCTAGTACAGAGTGAACAACAAGGCAAGGTTACTATAAATCACCTAGGAGCTTTCCCTTTGCCATGGACTTTTTCTCAGTCACTTAAATAAAAGGAACCTACAAATGTCTATTCTGTATCTTCTGTAAGTGATAACATTTCCATGTATAGCACAAATTGATGGGGAAGGTGCCTTCTCTAATTACTCACTGTGAAAGCAGAGAGTCCAAACTGGAATTCATGATCAGCTTAAATAATAATCAGTCTAATGACTAGGTTGGCAACAGACAGAAGCTTGAAGGAACAAGATGAGTTGCTGCAGGGTTATCGTGGGGGAAGCTGTTGCTTATGAGCGAGGAGCTGTTGAAAAATCTCCTCTGAGAGTTGGAAGAGACTTGCAGTGGAGGACCACAGAGATACAGCACCAACTGGAAGAGTTATAAATAAATTTGTACCAATGCACTTTCCATACATGAGCAGCCAGAGGATGCAACATCCCCAAAGAGACCAGACAAATTTACAAAGATCACCCCCATAGAAGAGGAGACTGCAAACATTTTTAATGTACTGCAGCAACATGAAAGACAAGGATTGTCAAGAATGAAAACCCACATTGTGAAGGTGTCACCTTTAAGATTTATACAAATATTAAATTGTGAAGGCTACAAATAGAGCAAAAAGAATGAGTGACTGCTTTCAGATAGATAAACAAGCAGAGGCTTACATGGGGTAAAACCAATTGGATTCTGCTTCATGATGATCCATGGCTATAAAGACACATATAGAACCATATTCACAATCCTGATCATGCCTAACTCTGATAATGTCTGTGGCACAGAGTAGCCCTCCCCACCTGTGTTCCAAAATGCTTTTGCTCTTTGCCTACTTCTTCTTGTAAAAGATACAGAAGTTTTCTTTGCCATTTATGGCAGTGGGTTTTACTGCATACAGATATTAAGGTTTCCAGCTAACAAAAGATGGCACAGCTAAGAATCAGTGATTTTTATCTTCAAATGCAGTAGGCGTGGAATTTTTACACTTAAGGAACACTGAAAAGGCTGTGGAAACATTGCTGATCTTTGCATACATACACATCCAATATAGGGGAGCCTGGGGACAGTGTTCAGCAGAGGTCTTCTGCATCACTCACTCTAAAATGGACAAGGGATGAGGGAGGAAAAAAAAAGAGGGAGCAGCAGCTCATTTATTTCAATTGTTTGGTATGCCCTTTTAGTCCTTCTCTGCTTTGCCTCTGCATTAGCTAGCTAGCTAACCTGACCACAACCTCTCAAAAACACAGGCTTGAATCCTGCTCCATTCCATCTTACTCACTTTTCACCAGTACACACCACATTGAAAAGGCCAGGCCTTCTTGTGCTGAAGTCAAACTTCATCTAGCTATTTTTCTCTGAGAGCTGCAAACCACAAAAAGTAGTGATGATATATTTAGGCTGTTGTCCAAAAATACCAGAAATGTCTGCTTCTTTTCTATTGCTGTACCTCATGTCATGGTTTGAGCAAGCCCACATCAAGCCACCACAGAACCACTTAGCATGCTCCAGCCATGAAACCAGCCCTACTGCAAAAGAACAGGGGCAACCTTCTCTCTGCATGGCATAACAAATGAGCACAACAGAAACCCTGTCACTTCCACCTCAGAACACAACTGAGATGAAGATGTAGCCGACTGCAGAACTTCAGGAAGGGTAATTTAAAAACCAGTCCTCTTCCAGGTCTAGGCCAGAAGTAGGAACAGAGCAGAGGGTGGTAGATGAGGGGTGAGGGCACCAAAGTTCTCTTTAGAGAACTGTCACATTTAGATGACTGCTAGGAATTCTCAACAGACATGGCAGAGCCCAGGCAACCATTTTGGAAAGGTCCTTTACTAAGAACACTAAATTACAATTTCCAAATTATTGCAAACCCTGTGTACTTTCTGAATTCACTTGTACAACTAGCACACAACAGAGCAAAGCCCAGCAGCTCCCAGAGCCCATCAGCTTCTTGGGTAGATGGGGCTTAAGGGCAGGTACCACAGCACAGCTGGAGCTCTGCGAGGGGCTGGAGGAGACATTTATTCCTCCTGACATTGTAACTTACTGTGTCGGTCACAATGTTATCTGGGTCACCGCTGCAAGTTTATGCGGCATCAACAGCAGCTCTGCTGGCAGGCTTCCCCTGGGAACCTACAGCGAGGTAGTGTTAGCATCCTGATCACTGCAAAACTTGGATTACAACATCTAATCCAGCGAAACTTCAGTTCCAGAAGAGAGAGGAGGATTATCAGTGAACAGCAGCATCACTAAACTGCATTCTGGCTGCCAGACATCCAGCACGAGCATTGTGCTGCAGCTGGCAGCCCATCTTTGAGAGTGAACTTACTACATTTACTTGTGTGTTTTCCTCTGCCTCAGTTTGCCTCCTAAAGCCGAAGCAGCAGCAGCAGCGGGGCCGTGCATTTTCCCCACAGGTTGTGTGGGTGCCGCTGCCCGTGCGCGCAGGGCCGGCAGCCGGAGGGATGCGGTGCTCTGTGCGGTTTCCATGGCAGTGCCGAGCCCCGGGGCTGAAGCCCTGCTGTCTGTCTGCTCCCGCCCAGCTCGCCGAGAGAGCGAACGTGCTTTCTCGGGGCTGCACGGCCGCTGCCGCTCCTGCCTTCAGAGCCTCGCAATAGATCATTCCCATTGTCTTTGCCTTTCCCCGCATCCCCGCTGCTGCTAATTAGGCTGGCACTTCATGGAGCCGACGATACTTGTGCTTACCCAATTAAGCAGGAGCATAGCAGAAGGTGAACTGTCTCTGCAGAAGCCAGGCACGACACCAGAAAAACCTCATCTCTCACGGTTTTTTCTAACATTTTTCTTTCCTTTCCCCATAGGAAAGCTTAAAAATTAGGTGCAAATATTGGGTGCAAAAATTAGCTTTAAAATTATAGAAATTTTTAAGAATAGAAAACCCAAACGATCTGATCCGGAACTTATGCTTCAGATGTTAGGATTTTTATTTCTTTTCATTCAATTAAATTAATTACATTTGGAGGGTCACTTCAGCCAAAAAAAAAATAATAATAAGAGAAAAAAAAAAGCAAAAAAGCTATTTACGAAACCCCATACTGTATGACTTACAGAAAAGTCCCAGAGTTGCTAATCAGGTGATTACAAATGTACCTGTAAAAACAAGCAACGGCCATCAAAAACTCACCTGATGACCTTCACCCTCCCTGCTTCCCCCAGAAGGAAAAAATTGTAACGAGTGAAAAACATTCTTTCAAGTACAAAATGCCCAACACTTGGGAAAGGAAATAAACAGGTATTTGCAAAAGTGACCTCCTGCCCTTCTCTGTAGGATGACATTAAAACAGGAGTAAAGGCTCAGTGTCCAAATCTAGTTGTGATTAACACAGGATTCAGAGACAGAGAGAAGGAATTTAGTTACGAGGAAAATTGGTTGCTCTTTCATCTGAGCCTTTCTTCTGTTCAAGAAAAATATTTTACCTTAGAAGGAGAAAAAAAAAAAAAAAGAGACAAATTTTGTGTCAGTCCCTTTTCTTTCCTGTGACAAGCTGTCACTTCTAGATATGGAAACCATATCACCATGTTGCTGGAGAGAATAAGTGGGGCACGATTTCTCCTTTCCTTTGATATGAACAAAGATTAAAGTAATAAAAAACTAAGAAGATGAGAGTGAAGGAAAAGCAGAATTTTTCAGCAGAGCTGATGTTATTTTAGTATGACATTCTATGAAGCAACAGTGGCATCCAGTGGTAAATTTCCATAAGCAAGCTTCATATCCTACTTTCACTAAGTTTTGGCTTACATCAGACTTTTTTTTTCTTTTTTAGCAACAGGTTCTCAAGGAACCTTCCCCCTCTTCCTCCTAATTACACCATGCACCCAGTCCTCAGTAGCAGATGGAGACCAAGCTATCAGTTTTCTGAAAGGCTGTACATCATATCTGCAAAGTCAGAAATTCCAATTGTTACTGAGAAGATGCAATATTGATACAAACACATTTTTAAATCATTCTCAGAAAAATAAAGGGCATTTTTCTCCTGGTGCCCACAAGAGTGCAGCAAATATAATTCTGTACTGTCCCTTCCTCAGTCCCCCTTCCCATTTTGTTTTTCTGCAAGGCAATATGATCATTCGTTTCTCATTTAGTGACATTAAGATTATTTTCCCTTTATGATATCTCCTAAGTAGATGCCCTGGGCAAAAATGAAGGGCTTATAATTATAAGAGTATACTACAGAACAAATTCCATTCAGTGAATTTATTATGGTATTTTCAGGCTGAAATCACATTTGCAGTTAAGAAAGCACCTTGTGCTAGCATGAGCTCAGTATCATTGTCAGTTATAATTTGGTAAGAAGGAGAATTGTCTCCTCACCAACACAGAGCTGAGAACCAAATCTTGTCAGTCTGCCTCTCAGGTCAATCAAAATTTCTGGTCTGATTTTTTGTGTGTGTGTGTGTGTATGTTTAGAGATGTTTTAAAAGAATCAATCTCAATATCACCAAAAATTATGTTTTTCACTTAAATTTCCAAAAGAGTTAGACTAGACTATCTTCTCACTTTTAATAGGACAATTTCTCTCTCTGTACACCCCAAATTAACCTTCAGAAAGCTATTGACTAATACAATGAGGTTCTATTGTACAGAACCTCATTTTACAGAAGGAAAGCATTAGGTTTCTTTCTCTCCCAACATGATAAAACATAAAACATCTCATGAAGAAGCTGAAGCTTGGTCTGCATCCAGTCTTCATACGACAATGCAGTAACAGAGTTAAGTGGTTTTTAATTGAGGTGGTTCCACAAGCATGAGAGGGCCTACTCAATCTATCCCAAGAAACTCAGACTGAAAAGGAAATTGCTGCCACCCTGCTGAGGAGGAGGGGGTAGATTAGGAGGCAAGTGTTCAACACTGAACTGAACTGCACTAAAGTATATCAGCACACTCTCTGCCACAGGCCTTCTACACAAACCCATTTGGATTATCCAAAGCCCTGCCCACCAGAAGCAGAGCAGAACAATTCACTCTTTGGAGTAAACAATGTATTTTATTCATCATAGTACCAAAATACCAGAGTTCATGAATATCATCCATTTGTGTTTATAATGATGAGGTGACCTCAGAAACAGGTCTCTCACACATGCTGCTGTTAAATGCCTGATGTGGCTGACCAAGGAGCCACCTGAGATGGGCCCACCCCGTTGCAGTCTAGCACTGAAGTGCTGGATCTGTGGGTTAAGGTATTTGTTAATTTGTTTCCCTCCATGAACTGGCCAGTTCCCAAAAGGTATTATTTTTATGTGAGCAAGCGAAAACTTGCAGATGGAGTCTGCCCCCAAAGCAGGAAAAGGATTCAGAACTCTCATAATATATTGTTCTAGCAAGTAAGATGCTAACATTAAAAAGAGAAGAAAAATGCATAAAGAACAAAAGAAGCTCAAGATTTATTGCCTTCTGATGAAGGGGGAAATCCCACATGGTTGGGGCGGGCGGTTATGCACAGGAGATGAGCCTACAAAGCAGAACCACAACTGAACTTGTGCTCTGCTTGGGATAAAGCAATCTTTCAGTAGCAAAGTTGAAACACAGAGAAATCTCCAGACTGACATAGGAATGATCAATATCCTATGGAATGAAACCTCAGAAGAATCAGGTATTTTAAAGCAGAGCTGAAAGATTAAGATGAATTCTCTTTTTTTATTTTCTTTTTTCCTGGGTGTTTGAGCTGAGCTAGGATGTTCCTGAACATCCTTAATACACAGAGATGCCAATTGCAGACTCTTTCCACAACATACTTTGGAAATAAACACAATAAAGCAAGATCTCTGCAGCTCTGAGCCCACCCTGATTTCGTGCAAGTTCTAACTCTAGTAATGTGACACCAAGTAAAGGTAGCTCCAGTTCCACCCTCGTTCTCCTGCAGAGTTCCTCCCCTCCTCTCCTCCCTCCTGCAATCCCAGGCTATTCCCACATCTGAGAGGAGCCTGCCCATCACCAACAGCTCTAAGGGAGCAGAACAGCAGAACTCAAACTGGGCCTCCAGTGCTGGGCTCCAGCTGCACCTCCAAGCCAGGGTCAGACCAGGATCTCCCAGAACAGCAGCATCAATGATCCTGATAATTTGGGACTTGCACCCAGAAGCAGTATTACAGAAGACTCAACAAAGAACTCAGGCATCAAAAAACCTGCTAGGATCATCGCAGTTACTTAAATGACATTTTTCTGAAAAAATACTTGGATACCCAAAGGTAGCTAAACCTGTACCATATTTATTTATTTTCAGTGTAGATTAAGAGTTTGGGGGAGGAACTTCACAAAATAAGCTTCCTTTGGTAGCTTAGAAGAGATCACAATTCATTAAGAACATAATCATGTTGCCATGTATTCTGGTTTGGACAATATGAACTATGAGATCACAAAACATGTCACTCATCTGAATTCCATCTCCAGCAGTGGTTTCAAACATCATATAATGCATTTTCGTGCCAAATAATGCCATTTATCACTAATGGATCTCTTGCTCCTGATACCATCTTTCCACCAGATGTCACACTTCCCCTTTACCTGGTAACTCTCAGTATAACCCTGTACACAGATGCATTTGTTCTTTTGTTGACCATTTCCACACTATCCTTAATTAAATATTAGCCCTTCTATTTGGTTTGGAGTAGCAGCACTGCATTAAACACCAAAACATATAACTTGTGCAGCTAAGTTGAAGACCTGACCTATGTACTGGAGCTTATGCTGTCATAAACAGTAAAAAATTCTGCATTGTTCTGTTATGGTCCAAATCCCACGCATTTGTATACATCAACAGGTTATTTAAAATTACAAAAATTCTTTGACCAATGCCCATTTTTAAACAGTATCTTTCTTCAGGGCCTCATTTTTCAGGCCTCTCAACACTCTAGATTAACTAGAGGAAAAAAATCCATGCACATTGACCAAATGCACAAAACAGAAGCATTATTTTCAAACACAAATGCCTAAGTCCCAGCACTAAAAAAGTGTTTTATGATACAATTTAACAAATGAAAAAAATGGGAGGTTCAAATCGGTAACATTTTAAGCATAAGAGCCAAGTTTGGTCCAGCCCTGCCACCTTCTGAGATGGTTTGTTTTCTGTTCCTAACTGCTGTGTCAGAAGTAACCCATTAGCATTAGCTGTCTTTAGAGTTTGCAGCCATCCTCCTGTTTTGTAAATGCAGTGTTAATGTATTATTCTAGAAAATAATCCATGGAAAGCTACAATTTTGAAGATAGCATCACTTCAGCTTCAGAGTATGCTATCACACTAGACTGCAATGGTTTAGTTTATAGATTTATACAATTCCTTTCCTGTCCTTTGACAATGACCTATTTTTAGACACACATCACACTGAGTGGGTATGTCACTTGATAGAATACCATCCTGAAGATTCAAGTCTGTCATAAATAAATATGTAAGACAAACTGGTACATGCAAGTTGCCTCTGAGACCTGCTTTCAAGTCCATTCCAGAATGCAGTGAATGAAAATCATTTCAAATGAATGTCTGCTGGTCTCTGCCATGTTTCTTCTCTGAGAATTGCACATCACAACACAGCCGAGCATTTCCAAACAGACAGCTCTAAGAAGGGACAGAGGAAGACAGAAAGGAAACCTTCTACTAACCAGGTGCAACCCTGTTCCAGCTCTTCCCCTGGCTGCCTCTTAGTGGGGAAGATCTCTATTGAGACTCAGCTGATGCATCTATTCTGCAGAAGGAAAAATTACTTAATTAGAAAAGCAAACAGTATCAAGACTACTTGCAATAAGTATTATTCTGAGGAGACAGCAGTTGGGTTTTGGGGGTTTTGTTGTTGATATTTTTGTTGGTTTTTAACTCCACCTAGGAAATATTGCCTAACAACAATGGGAGAACCCTTCTAACAAAATGAATCATGCAGGTATTGGCTGTTTATTCCCATGAAGGGCTGTGTTTCCACCCTGTCAAATGACATCAAGGCCATGTTGCCAGAGGCATTGGGAGTTTTGACCTCTAAAAGGCAATTTTCTCACTGTCTGCTCAGAATTGTAACATTTTTCATATTGAAGGCTTTTATATCATATCTTGTAGGTTTCAGATCTATAAATAACATACTAAAATTCCCCAACACAACAAAGCACAGCTATTATCTTTACCTATTAACACTGTAAACATTAAATATCACAAAGTTAACACTCTATTAGCATAACTATCAGGCACCACCAACAACAAAAACAACAACAAAAAAAGGGAAGCAAACCACATTAAATTGCACCAAGTTTAATGGAAATGAACAGAGGCCAGAACTTGGTTCATAAAAGTTCTGAATTTCAGAAAGAAAGTATCTACTAGATCACCAGATACCCACTCAAGATTAACTTTAGGTTTCCTTGCCCAAGTAAGTCCTCCCTTAATTTCTTAATGGAGCTATTACATAGAAGAGTTTTAAGTTACAGGCTGGACTAACAGCATGTAAACAGAAAAGCTAAAACCTATTATTTGCATAGAATGCAGAAGTCTCACCAATAAATGGGCAGGTACAGTGTGTGTGTCCCCTCCCAAATTAATTCTTATTAAAGGCTTCCTATATTTTAATTGCAGCAGCTCTACTAAAAGCAGAGTGAGCCAGTGAGCTTTGGTCCTAAAATTACTGCTTTCTCTGTTGCTCTGCAAAGGATGAAATGCAGCTTGTGACAACTAAATTTATCCAACAAACATAGTTAACTACAGCCTTGCACACCAATATTATGTTTTTCAAGTAAGGAGATAATGAGGAGTGCCACAACACTACAAGCCTGTTCTGCTAACTGCACTCTTCAATACTACCAGGGAGTTTGTTTGCTTGCTTTTGCCCACATCAAATCTTTAAGAGAATCAGCATTTGCAAATCATGGAAAGACAAGCAGGTTGTCCCTGAGAACACCAGCACTTTCACAAAATTTTTCTGTCTTGGGGGTGATGGTTGATCAAAAACTCACCATGAGCCAGCAATAAGTGCTCGCAAGCCCAGAAAGCCAGGGGAATCCTGAGCTGCATCCAGAGGAGCATGGCCAGAAGGTCAAAGGAGTGACTCTCCCCCCAGTTCTACTCTTGTGAGACCCCACTGGCAGTTCTGCATCCAGTTCTGGTGCTCCCAACACAAGAAGTACATGGAACTGTTGTAGCAAGTCCAGAGGATTGGGGCATGTGCCCTATGAAGACAAGCAGAGAAAGTTGGGGCTGTCCAGCCTGGAGAAGGTTCCTCTGTGTGGAGACCTCACGGCACCTTCCAGAGTCTGAAGGGGCTACAGGAAGGGCTCTGTGTCAGGAGCTGTAGTGCTAGGACAGGATAGTTACAGAGAGACTGGATATTAGGAAGAATATTTTCACTATGAGGCTGGTGAGACTGGAACAGGCTGCAGATTCCCCATCCCTGCAAGTGTCCAAGGCCAAGTTGTACAAGGCCTCGAGCAACCTGGTCTAGTGGAAGGTGTCCTGCCCACGGCAGGGCCTTGGGACAGGGGGATGTTCAAGGTCCCTTCCAACCCCTTAACATCATGTCATTCTGTGATTCCCTCAACCTTTTTCATAAAATTATTCTATACAGCTTACAGAAATCAAAGCTCTGCATACCAAAATGAGTACTCCTGGTGCAGTATTCAGTCTGAAGATTTTAGACTACACAAGAAGATGGTCAAGGAATTTAATTCCTTGGACTTCCACAATCACAGACAATCTGCAAAACAATGAGCTGTGAAATGAGGCAGAAGCACTCTTAGTGGGCTGGGTTTTATAAACAATCAGTAACTCTTCTCAAAATAATAGAAAGTAATATTGAATGATTAAGTAATCATTTTCCTCAAAAATGTTCAAGAAAGATCATGCTTTGCTCCCCAAGATAAGCTACATATTGGCAACCTTTCCAAGATACCTGTACTGTGGAACAGATATTTTTGCTATGTTGTTCAATAGCATGATTTTTTTAATTTATTGAAGTAGAAAGACCCAAGACAAGTAATTGGCTAGAACATTTTATATAAAAGCAAAACATTAAAGTGCTTATGAGGATATATTCTATTCAATGAATTTACTCACAACATTTTCTTAGAACTGACTACTATCCTGTGTATTTTCCATCCTAGAAGTGCATACAGTTCTTAATCAACCACCTTACTGCTCTGTTATTTTCTATAGGCCACAAAGAAACAGTAACACAATTTCTGTTTCAAACACTTGACTTAAACACCTATTTCTGGGAAGCCAAGTGTCAGCAGTGTTGGCACCCTACTCCTTGGAGAGAAAAAAAAAAAAAAAAAAAAAAAGAGAGAGAGAGAGAGAGAGAAACAAACCCAGGAGTTGAGACAAGCCTACATGCTTTGCAATGCAGTGTGAAACTCCAGAGCTTATGTGTAGCTCTATGGCTGGATTTATTCACCAATACTGAATCCAGCTTCTGTATCATCTTCTTTCAATTTGGCTTCTTGAGAGAGACATTCTCCCTTGTTATCAGTCTCAAAAAGACATTAACTCCAAAATAAACACACACACGAAGACTTGTATATAGAAATCAGGTGTTTTTCATCAAGTTTTTGCTTGAGCCTCATTACTGAAAGTAAATCAGACACACTCTCACTACAAGTGTGTGTTTAAGTGCATGGTTGATACTGAGTTTGTAAAAAGTATACAGCCAAAGAGAACACATATTAGACACTACCACATGTACTTGAAAAAAACCCCCAAGGGTGGGGAGGGGAAAGCTTATTATAAAATACAACCAGAATCTAACACGTTATCATTTCTCCTGAGGACTCATGACATAAATTTATCCCAGCACAACTCTACCTAGAGGTGTAAGCGTGCTCCAAACTCCAGCTCTAGAACCAAGTGTCCTTAGAAGAGCAGCAGCCCCCGGCCCGAGCAAGGCGGGCAGCGGGACAATCCCCAGGGACTGTCCCCAATCCCTTGGAGCTGCTCTGTCACCGACTGGAGAACTGCAGGTGTCAGTCCTGCCGCCCACCACAACGAGGGCGGCACTCAGGACAGAGAGCCCTTGGAATCCCATCAGGAAGAGCAGAGAAAAGAGCTCTACAGGAAATTAGCCAAACTACTGCTGTAACTGCATAAATATTGGGTATTTCTTCTGTGGTACAGCCACAACAGCAGAGCTAAGTGCAACACAGGACATAGGCAGATTTATAAGTAATTTTTAATTAACTGAACCCTAGAATATACCTTTGTTGCGACAATACTCCTGAGAGCCCGGTAACACAGATTAGGCGACCACACAGGCATTAATTAGAAACAACAACACTCGGTGCCTCTCGGAGGGCCGCGCTCCCCGACAGATCCCAGGGCCCGTGCCGCTCCCGCCGGGAGCCGCGGGGAGCCGGGGTGGCCCTGCGGCCCCGGGCAGCCCTGCCGGGGGTGGTCACAGCCCCGCAGCCCCGCGGGCCCCTCTGCGCTGCCACAGGAGCCATGGGCCCCGCCAGGCGCTGGACCCCCACCCAGAGGCTCCCGCTCGGCCCCCGGGGCTGCTCGGCTGTGCCGGCCCCCACAGGGACCCCGCAGCGCCGGGCGCATCCCTCAGCCCGGGCGCCGCTCCCCTCCAGCGCCCTCAGCCCCACAGCAGCCGCCCGTCTCCACGGCAACGGCGGCCGCGGGACGGGGCGGCCGCGGGACGGGGCGGCCGCGGGACGGGGCGGCCGCGGGACGGGGCGGCCGCGGGACGGGGCGGCCGCGGGACGGGGCGGCCGCGGGACGGGGCGGCCGCGGGACGGGGCGGCCGCGGGGCCGAGGAGAGGCTCGGGGGGGGAGACCGAGGCGGGAGCGGGGCTGAAGCAGGAGCAGGGCGGGAGCGTGCCTGAGGCGGGAGCGAGGCTGAGGCGGGAGCGGGGCTGAGGCGAGGCTCAGGTGGGAGCAGGACTCGGGGGCTGCCCCGGGCCCGAGCTCGGCTCCCGCTCCCGGCCGGGCCCTGCGGGCTCTCCCCGCGGCCGCCCTGGGGCCAGAATGGCGACATGGGGACAGCCGGCCCCCGCTCGCCCCACGCCAGGTCTGAGCAAAGCCCCGACCTCGGCCATACAAACGGGGGCCACAGCTGCTGTCCTGCATTATTCATGATCTCACCAGTGCATACGGGGGGAAAACCCACCGAAATATATATATATATATATTCATTTAAAACTATTTTTCAGATTGCTTCAAAATTCAAATTAATTAAGATTAATTAAAAATTAAATCAAAAATAAAAAGCTCCAAAAGTGATTTTTTAATTTCACTTACATCTTTAATGTAGAAGTAACTCCAGTGGGGTTGGTATTTTTAGTTTCATGCAGCATAACAGGAGAGATGGGGACTTGCTATTCTACTGTGGCAGAGCTGCCGAGCAGGGAACAATCAGATGGGGGCCTTCATCTGGGGAAACTACTGGCAAAACTGTAGGAATGAAGAGGGGACACAGGAGGAAGACTGTCCTCCAAGAGTGGCCTCCTTTCCCTGCCCCTAAGCCACTCCAGTCTTCTACTGGCTCCACCAAACGTGAAAAGGGGAGAGGAAAGGAGAGAGCCTTCCCTGCCTCTGCCATAGCTGACCCCAGGAAAGCCACGGCCACAGTCACGCACCCTGCTTTACCATTCCCCTGATGCAATTAATCCTTAATCCTCTTGGAAGAGCTCCCCTTTTCACAGGCAAAACTTGTGCCCTCCCATCCCTGCCATTCTGGGAATATGAATGTAGATGCTCATGAAAAGCAAGTAAATACCTGGTCCACAGGGGGAAGAATCTGCGTTTGAATTCCAGGCCTGTGACTGAAGAGAGAAACTCTAAAAAGCAGCAAGTGAGAAGGAATATGGGATCCTGCACAGACCCAAGTGTAGCTTTTGCTGGCATCCCTTATCATTTAACCAGAGCTGATGACATGACTCTTGCAAGCAATTGTGTGGTCAGTGTTGATGCCCAGATGAGAGAAATGGGCTCCACTGTGTTGGATACACAAAAGTATCACTGCTCCAAAAATTACCTGTGTCATCTGAAATATGAGGCAAGAATTGAACAGCAAAGCAGCAAGGGGAGGAAACTGGAGGGTCTTGGCAACATAGATTACTTGTCCTTGGATACCTTTGTGGTCCTGTTGAATGAAGATCATTTCCACCTGTTCAGTTCATTTACCCTTTTACTAGTAAATCACTAGTTCCTCAGAGGAAAGGCAGTTCCTAGACAGAAGGTTCCTTGGTTATGTCATAGCTAAAGAATATCTTGTGAGGAACAGGAGGTAGTCTGGAAAACTAAACCTAAGATGAGGTTTTACAAGGAGAGACATCTCTGAACAAGCAGCAGAGCAGCCAAGGCTCATCTCCTCTGTTAGACTTAACACAGTGTATTCAGAAATGAGGGATTAAAGTGAAACTGTTTCATGCAAGGACTTTTCAAATGCCTTATTCACAAAAGAATATCACATCTGAAAATATACGTGCACCTTTTTCCCCAGAGAATGTCTTGACAACAGAAAGCTTAACTGAGTAGCAATCACAAAAATACTAAATGTGCACAACAACCCTTTGCATAAAGCAGACTTAGCATAATGTTCCAAAAATTAACAAAACAGAACCATGTAATTGCTGCTACAAACCCCTTCAAGAAGGCTACTATGCTGGAGTTAGTAGTATCAAATAATTTTTATTTCAAATTGTATTGAATTAATCTGTTTACAGATTTCTTCTACAAATTCTACATCTCGGAGGCTAATTGCAAACTAAAATTTGGATATAAAAATACAAATTAATTCCTTCAATAATCGTTCAAAGTGAAGACTGGCAAAATCTGTGACATTGTAATAAAACACTTGAACTAAAGTTTAAACAAGGGTTTAACAAAGACTTCTATTACTCTCTTCTCTGTGCACCATTCCACGTGCACTTCAAGATGAGAAATATGCCTCTTATTTAAGGAGTTCATTCCAACAAGCATTCTGCTCTTCTTTTTCTGAGAAGAAATCCATACAGAAATGCAGAATAATACAATGTTTACAAAGTCAAGAGTGCAAATCCATGGAAAATGAACATACATATGCATCCTCAAAGACACAGGTTAGAACAGGTAAGTATAATTTCTACTACTTGGCAATGCTGTTCCTATATCGGTTGCTTTAGGGATGCTTGTTTTATTAACTTTACATACTTGCATGACATCTGCTGTGACACCATGAATATAAAATATTCTACAGAGTCAGGACACTGAAATTTTACTCTCACAGAATACCCGGCTCTGCTTTTTCAACCAAACACGCTGTTAAAGTAAAGAAGGATATCCCTCTGTGTCTGTCTGAAAGGATGCCAGGCAGGGAAAATGGAAAGCTCTGCCTAGCTGCATATCTGAAATCAGTGAAGCAAAGGAGAAGAGACCATCAGGGAGGCTGCTAAGGTCCCTGATTCTCAGGCCCAGTGTAAATTAGAGCCCAGCTGGCAGTGGGACTCGGGAGACCATACGCTAGCCGAGGATGGCTGGAGCACAGCATGTTTCAACCATATGTCTGACATACTGCCTCCTTTCCAAGGGTCTCTGGCATAGCAGGGTTTGGATAGGCTCTCGCTCAGCTGGCCAGGTTCAGAGCTCTCCTCTTCTTTGTGCTGGAACAATGGCAGCGGGGCTGCGGCTGGGCTCTGCCGCGGCAGCCCAGGCGGAGCAGCATCAGCCCTGTGCTGGGGGCACGTTCTGGGCTGGAAACGCTCCAGCTGAGCCCGCCTGCGTCACAGGTGGGCAGGGAGAACCACCGGGGTTAGCACGCAAAAATCATCGGCCACAGCACTGTTACTGCTCCCTTTTCATACTGTTGGCAGTAATGAGTTTCGTTCTGTATTGTGTCTCACTCTGCAAGTTAGCCGCAGTCCCACAAATTCCAATTCACTAAATCATTTTATCCAACAGATGAACACACTACCTCAAATTATTTTTAGTTTTCTCCTTTCAATTCTGCTGTTTCTATTATTTAGATATTTTTCAAAAATAAAGGTGTGCTTAATTCCATTTCTTTGTGCTGTTAAATTCAGGTTCTGGAAGAATTTGCTCCATTTTCTTTTTCTTCCATTTTCATGTCATTGTCATGATACTTTACTGAGCTGCTGCTCTCTCAGGTTCTGTCCCTGCCATGCATGATCCAAACCCCTTTGGTCTGGTATTTGTCAAAGAAAAAGCGTGCTGGAATGCTGGTACATAAATAAGCAATGCACCTATGATTCTAGAGGTGCCCGTGCCCAAAGAGCCTAAAAAGTGTAAACAATTTGTTACAAAAGGGCCATTATAGCTCTTTTCTTCATTCTCTATATTCTGTTCAGTGATTTTTTTGCAGCTTAACATATTCCAGACCTTTTCTGGCAGAAGCAATGCATATAACCTCCCTTAGAAGTGTATTCAGTTGGGAGCTGCCTGGCTGCACAGGATTTTATACATCGTTCAGCTAAGTCAGCGATCCATATGCAAAAATCAAGCGTTCAGGGACACCATGTGGATTTGTGACATTCTTCAGAGTACATTGTGTTTCTAATAAACCAATGAATGGATTAAACTCAGCCATAAAAATGTTTTCTCTTCTCTGTGACATATACAATATGGATAAGCTTTATTTAATAAGTAGCTAAAAACTAACACCACGCACGTTACTTAAACAGGTTAAAAAACACTCCTCAGGTTTATAACCTGTTTAAGAAGAGGAGGCAGAGCACTTTAACAAAGTGTGTGAAACTCGAAACACCACGCTGAGCATTAACATGGGACATCTTGATAACGTAAATTTCATTTTGGAAGCTGTCTTTGGCTTATAACAGTTGGAAGCAGAAGAGACAAACAAACCTTTCCTATACTGTATTTCCTGACAAGCTATTTCATCTTGGCATTCCAGGACACATTATTTCTTTGTATCACGCTGTTGTCACGAGTTAGGCACTGGATAATGGATAGTTTTAAAAACAGTCCATCTGTATTTAGTCAATAAAGTAATGGTCTGTAAACTTACTCAGCAGCAAGCTGTTTCTTAAAAAGAATAGAAGAGCATTCAAGGGAAAAGACTGACAAAACTTGGTTATTTCCTAATGATCAGATTTTGTTCTTTGCATGGTCATGCTTACTGCTCTCAGGAAACCCCACATCTGTCTACACATGACAAACAATTATTTGACTTAATTAGCAAACTGTGGGTCAAGTTCCTGTTCCAGGATGATTGGCATTGCAACTGGCTTGAAAACTTGCTTCAACTGGGAGATGTCCTTTCTTTTTATTATTCCTTATACGTCAACTGACTGTAGGAAGTACTGAGATTTCAAGATGCTTAATATTTTCAGGTTCTTCACAAGAACAAACCTTTCTGGAGGCTCAACACATATGTAACATCAGCTTTCCACAGCTTCTGCTTCCCTCTCATTTCCAGTGATGGAAGTGATGGTGGCAGTCAGAGGACCCATGGCCACCAACCTCTGTGTTTAGATGTGTTTGTCCCCCTGTGCTGTCCCAGAGACAGAGCCAAACCCAGCCACAGCTGTGAAAACCCACTGAAAGCAACAGTCATGTAGCCTTTGCCGACCGAGTGTGCACCCGGTGTCCAACAACTATTTTTGAAATCCCAATTTTTACCCAAATTTTCTCTTCCAAGATAAAAATCTATCTAAGCAACAGTGGTGTCTTAACTGTGACTGGGAGGAGTATTAATCTACATAAAGACATTGATTCCTTTGTTCTAAAGGGACAATCCCTTAATTCTCATGTATCTGCTTTAAACCTCTAATGAAATGATCCATTTTCTCCCTTAGTTTCTGCTTTGTCTTAAAACGCCTGGTAGAACAAGGTGAGTTTCACTGAGGACCAGGCACCTCACAGTTTTCTCCCTGCACTTATTGTAGTTGGTGGAAACGTTGGTATCATCACCAGAATGTCTCAAGTTAAAGTTATGTAACATAACAAGTGCTGAAGTCAGGTTTAAACCTCGGGATAAAATCCATAACGTAAGGAAAAGAGTAAGGACTGGGACAGGAGGAGGTCCACAAAGTCATACAGGGCCCTCAAGAACAACACCAACTGGAAGTTGTCCTGCTCTAATTCAGAGCAGGTGCAGAAGAGGTTGATGTTGTTTGTCAGTTTATGATACTTTATTTCACACATCTCAAAACATAGTTGGATCATCTTTTTAATAGGAAATTTATATTCCTTCAAATTGGCATATTTTCACAATCTAGTAATATTCTATCCTATAACATACACACAATTAATTACTTTTTGGGGATGA
Source organism: Phylloscopus whistleri (assembly GCA_017589585.1). NCBI lineage: Eukaryota > Metazoa > Chordata > Aves > Passeriformes > Phylloscopidae > Phylloscopus > Phylloscopus whistleri. The sequence goes on from JADMLD010000926.1 coordinate 711,536, forward strand.
AAAAAAGAAAGAGCAAATGAACTGGAGCTCCTTATAGGCTTCTCCTTCACTCTTGGATACGAATTAATCAATAAATATTTTACTCATTTATTTTAAAAATGAAAAGTAAACTGTGGAATAATTAGATGTAAAACCAGATTAATTAAAAAAATCCAATTCCTTTTGTAAGCATCTGCAGAAAATATAAAGAACTGTTGGTAAGAAAAAAAATCCAAAGTATGTATTTTGAAGTACTTAGGATTGTAATAAACACATGCTGGACATCTGGTTAAGAACTTTTAAGCACCTATGATAAATTACAACTTATAATTTTCAATTCTAATATCCTGCACCGAGCTCAGGAATCTTCTGCTACAAATTTTATATTGTTTTATAGGGAGGATAATAGAATTGTTGAGGAAATAAGTTATATTCAGTTCTAACAGTATTCCTTCTTTTTTGTTCACTACCTAGTATTTAATATTTTCCTTTGTACACTTCTTGATAGTTGAGCTTTAAGTGAAACTCTGAAAAACAACATTAGGATTCAAAATACAGTGGAAGATTTTATTTTCAGGGTCACAAGTATCATAGCGAGATTTCTCTCTTAAACAATGACACTTAGTATCTCTGTAGTTCTATGAATACTTTTGAAGTGTCATATTAAAACCAATCTCTTGGCCTTCAGGCAAAGAGAAGCAATTAGTCTTGGAGTTGTGAATAAATAAAAATCCATTTATATACCCGTCCTTGACACGTACCTTGCAAATCTTAGAAACTTCATCTAGTGGGAAAAAAAATAATGTTAAATCGTGAACACCAATACTAATCATACCGCAACGTTGCTTCCTAAAACTGTTTAGTTTATATCAATCTTTTAAGTATTGATTCATATGTATATATTCATACATATTGAAACAAAACAACAGAAAGGCACTCACGCTCTTGAGTGAGAAGAAAGAAAGCAGAGCGTGCACACAGAGCTGTAAAGCGTACCTTTATTACTCTCAACATTAATAGAGGCGAGAAGAAACACAAAGCTCCCAAGCACATTGTCCTTTTCTCAGACACAGTGAAAACAATCCCGCACAAGTTCCGTACCCCGCGCAGGCTTTTTCATCCCAAGCGCTACTGTGTCTTTGCTTTCATCTACAAGCAAACAAACAAACCGAATCCTTACTATCCGTGCATCCCATTTCCACGCGGCACAATTAAACAGTGCCTGTCACAGACGTGTTGGGATGAGTCAGATCACAATTTCTACTTTTCATACAAGTGCAGTATTTTTAGGTCTTCTCTTCCCTCCTTAGCGTGTCTCAGTGCAGAAGTATCCTATTTTTACGCTGCTCTGATTGCTGTTCGAGATTCTCGTATTTATTTTTCACTTAGCAGCCAGTAATTCACAAAGGAAGTAAAAATTATGATGCCAAGTCATTCCAAATAGTCCGCCTGCACCCCTACAGAAAAGCTGAGTGAAGCTCGGGCTGCACGGCAGGTCACGGGCTCGGTGGAGCTTGTCCTCCCCGTATCCACTTGTTGACCAGAGCGCTGGAAATGAGAGTACTGAGGCTACAGCCTTGTGCAACCATCAGGTGAGGCAGCTGGCTGGGGACACGCTCGTGTTCCGAGGTTATTTTAGAATAAAACCTGCCCCTTTGTGCCGTGCTCACAGAGGCGGAGAGCCCCAGCCTGGAGGTCAGAGGTGGGACACTGACCCCCACAAAGGATCACACCTGGGCTGATGGGATGGTCAAGGAAAACAAATTTTAGTCTGTTCTGGATGCAAATCTCTCTGCTGACCTAGTTCTCATTCTCCTTTTCATTTCAGAAGCTCAGCTAAAAATCCATAAATTAAGGAAATTAACTGATGGAGCCTCCGGCATCTTTGTAAGCTATTTAAATCTTTAAATTTACAACATCTTCTGCATATATCAAGTAATTGAACTAACTGCAGGGATGTAACTTTAATGAGAAAATTTCCCTCTTCTCCTGTAGTTTGTACTCTAGAAGGGGAAAAAAAAAAGGGAAAAAAAAAAAAAAAAGCTCCCCTTAGGAGAAAAGTTTCTGTTTATTCCTGCCACGGAAGAAAACTTTAACCCCCCCCCCCAGTTTTAGGGTGTCCTGCCAGCACCGCGCCCCGGCTGCTCCGGGGCGGGGGCGGCGCAGGCCCCGCGGCGCGGGGGGCGCTCCGGGCCGGGCCTCTCGGGGCCGCGCAGCGTTGCGTAACGGCCGCGCGGCGGCGCGCGCTAGTGGGCGCTGCAGCCCCGCCGAGCCGCGGCCGCCGCCGGCCCCGCTGCCCTGCCCTTCCCGGCCCTGCCCTTCCGCGGGCGCGGAGGCGGCGCGGCCCCCCCGGGCGGAGCGCGGCCCAGCGCCGGCTAAACGCCGCGGGGCCGCCCGCCGGCCGCGGCGCGCTGGGGCGCGGAGCGGCCCCCGCACCCTCCGCCAAACTTCCGTGGGGACCGGCGCGGAGCGGCGGGGGCGCGTCCCCCGCGGCGGCGCGCGGAAGCACGCGGGCACCGACAGCCCGCGCCTCTGGCTGAAAGTTGAGGGAGAGATTTGAGATTTGCCTTTATTTTTTTTTTTTTCCCCCCCTTCACGGGGGGGTTCCCTGCCGCTCCCCCCCCGGTAGGCGGGCCGGGCGCGCTGCGCGCCCGCGGAGCCGCCCGCGGAGCCCCGCGCCATCGCGCCGCGCGCTCTAATTGAAATGGCGCTTTTGGCCGGGGGCGGGCTGCCAGGGCGCTCCGCAATAGCACAATGCATGTCGATAGACGTCATTTGGTTTTAATGGCCTACAGGAAATTTGGCGTTTACAATGCGAGACATTAGCAAAGGGTGAAAGGGAGGGGGAGGCAGGCAGGATGGATGGCTGGGAATAATTGCGGCCCCCCCCCGCCCCCGAGGCCCCCCGTCCGCACCTCGGCAGCGCTGGGTGCTGCAGGGTAGGGGGGGTCGGCGCTATTTTTTTATTATTTATTTTTTAACTTCATCTAGTTTATCAACAAGTGCAGAGTGGGTGCTACCCTAATTGTAACAGAGGAGTCAAGAGATGTGAGAAACGTGCCCTGTGTTACTTATTTGGGAGCTGAAAATTTATGCCTAGTTGAAAATGCCTGGGGAAATATTACATCAGACCAAATGACAATGATTAAAATCAGCTTTTTTCCCCCCTTCCCCCCCCCACTTTTTCCTCCTTCTTCTTTTCAGTAAGTCTGTTGAAGGACGTGACAGTGGCCTGATCCTCCCCAACACCGAACCGTTATCCCCCGGCAGGGCCGGGCCGGGCCGGGCCGGGCTGCGCGGGGCTCCGCGGGGCAGCGCAGGGCTCCCGCCCCGGCCGCGCGGAGGGGCTCTGCGGGCGGCGGCGCCGGGGGCGCGGGCTGGGGAGCCGGCTGCCTTCCCAGCCTTATTTCATTTTCAAGGGCTGTATTTTATTTTATTCTGGGGAGGGGGGAGGGGGTGGGGGGAGTAAATCTGCAGACCTTCACCAAAAGGAGGGAAAAATATCCAATTTTCATCGCAAAATTAGCTAGGGCGAGAGCAAAGGGCTGAGCTAATTGTAGCCTAATCCTCTGCCCTGCAGGCGTTTGCAAAGCCCTGAGCAAGAATTCGCTTTTTTTCCTCCTCTTCTCCCTTCCCTCTGTTATTTAGAGACGGGATTATTGCCTTTCTTCTCATAACAGCCTCGGCAGTTTCATTTAAAGGCTTTTTTTCCCCCCTCTCTCTCACACACACATACACACACACGCACAAAATAAATAGGAAAAGAAGCAGCAAAAACAGGGAAAGAGAGAGGAGACGGAGAAGCTTTAAAAATAATAATAATCACAGCAGGATCTGCGGAGCAAAGATAGTAATAAAAGCAAAAAGCTGAGCCCATCCACACACAGCCCCGGCAGAGCCCAAAGCCAAAGGGGGGCTGGCAGAATCTCTTCCGTGCTCAAGGTAAGGACCGCGGCAGCGGCTCCCGCAGCCGCCCGTGCGCCCGCCCGTGCGGGGCCGGAGCGCGCCGTGCGCGCCGCGCCGCGCCGTGCATCCATCGCGCCTCACCGCGCGCTCCGCGCCTGCTCGCGCTCCTTCCTTTCACCCCCCCCCCTTTTTTTTTTTTTTTTTTTTTTTTTTTTTTTTTTTTTTTTTTTTTTTTGGAAAGTGCCTCTTCAAACTCACTCGGCTGCCGGCTCCGGGGAGCAGCGGCGGAGGGGTGTTTTTTTAAAGCTACAGGAGCCGTTTGCAGCCGCCTCGCTTTGGTAGCGCTGCGCGCGTGTGTGTGTCTCTGTGTGTGTGTGTGTGTGTGTGCGTGCGTGCGTGTGTATGTTTTGTTTTGCTCCGCTCCAGCATGGGCAGCGCCGGCGGAGCCCCGCGGCCCGGGGTGCCCGCGCTCCCAGTGCCCCCCCGGCCCCGGCTCTGAAGACGGCCAAGCGCCAGCGCGGCGGAGGCAGCGCGGCTCGCTCCGCGCTTTCGCATGGTACACGCGGAGCCGCGGCTCGGGCGGGCGGGAGCGCGGGGCTGCGCGGGCCGGGGCGCGGGGGCCGGCGGCGGGGCGGCTCGGCACAAAGGGAAGGCGGGCGACAATGGGGGAGCGCCGCGTATGGAAAACACGGGCGGGCTGTGAATGAAACTCTGGCGCCAGTGAGAGTGGAAGGCTTGGTTTGGGGTAGACTTCAAACCACTCTAGGCTATAGTTTGCATTCCTGCTCCTGCATGCGATGTGGCACACTTCTGCAAAATTAATACATTAGCCTGGCTAATACTCACCACCATTGGCTGCGCGGAAAATGTGCAGGATCGGGGATTCGGGCTTGACTTTTTTTTTTTCTTGCATTCATCTAAGACATCTCCTTTCTTGTTATGTGGGAATAAGTAAAGGACGCCATGTTGTGCCTTTTTTTTTTTTTTTTTTTTTGGTTGAATTTTACCTTTGGGCATACAGTGTGTTCAAAAGAAAAAGGCAGAAGTTGAGTGACCGGGTGCGTTGCTCGCTGGTGATTTCCCTGACCATCAGTAGGGAAAAGCATTTGGGTGACGTGAAACTTGCACTAAATAGACTGGAGACTGCCAGAGAGAGGCGGGTTGCGCCGGGGGGGGGAGGAGAGGGGGAGGAAGGAGAAAGCCTTTTATTTTTTTCTTTTCTTTTTTTTTTTTTGGGGGGGGGGGAGCAATCAGAGCTCCAGAGGGAGTTCCCCCTTCCCCCCCAACCCTCCCCCCCCCCCCAAAAAAAAAAAGTTTCGGGCACGATCTCCTCTCGTCTCTCGGTGCAGTGTTCAGTAAAGCAGCGTGGAGGTGTGTGCAAATGTTTATGGACTTTTAATTTTGGAGCCACCGAGCCCGAGGTTTGTAGCCCCCCCCGCCCCCCGGCCCGCTTTGTCTTTGGGCTGGGAGCACGGCGTGGGCAAGCTGTCTGTGGGGCTGTGCGGGCAGACCCGAGGGTCGCCGTCCCTGCCGAGGCAGACAAAGGTAATTGCCCAGTCTGTGCCTCTGCCCCTCCGGCAGCGCCGCCCGGGCACGCAGACGCTGCCCCGGAGCCACGGCAGCGCCCGGGGAACTTCTGGCCCGCAGTGCCGAGCATGGGGCGGTCGGGGGGCTGCGCTGGGTGGGTTTAGCCCGAGTGGCTCTGCTGGTAGAGAAATGAAGGTCCCCGGGGAGGAGGAGCAGCTTCCCCCAGGCTCCGGCAGGCCGGGAGCGGCGGCGGTGCCGGGGGGCGCAGCCGGGCCCGGGTCCTGCGGCCCGAGCCGCCCCGGGAGAGCGGCTGCATGGCAGGTCCGTAAACCTGCCGCTTTCATTTCACGTCTTAAATGTGCATGAAGGAATTAAACTGCACCAGTGAATAACAGCATTAGTTTCAATTAATTTTTATCCTGGCAACAATAAACTTTAGAAACAAAGCGCTTTTACATCCTTAATTAGTCTTGCTTCCCATCTGTAGTCTTTTAAGTGCCTGCTCCTTGATTTAACTTTGTCCCTCCTTCAGAGCCGCCTCCTTTTTTATTATTTTCCTTTTTTTTTTTTTCGTTCCCCCTTCCAGACTGCTGGCTGTTTCTTTCCTGCAACCTTTCACCTCCCTTGTCCCTATCTGTCTGCTCTGCTCTGTGCAGTTTATTTCTCCTGTATTTTCCCAACATCAACAGCAGTATTGGTTACCATGGCCCCGAGCTATGTGCAGAGGTGGGAAAGCTTCATCCGCCCAAAACTTCTTACACTTTTGAAGTCTTTCTTTTAGTAGGATCTGAAATGTATCATCTAGAGTGTGTATTAAATGAACAGTATTCCTGAAGGCTTTAGAGCAAGAAAGGCAACACCCTGGAAAATTCTGCAGTCTTTCAGCATTCTCTGCCCTAGGGTTATAGCCCTGGGCACGGAGCTGAATGGAGCTCTTACAACTGCCTTCTGTTTACCTTTTATGGTTAAAATAACAGCTTAGCAAAGAAGCAACTTCATGGAGAAACGATTCAGTGAAATCATCTCAAGCTGTAGCAGCATAGCTAGTTTAATCACCCCTAGAGAGCTGAACAACTGTGAGCACAATGGGACACAAAATCATTTTGTGTGTAAATGAGCATGGCATTGTGATTATTTCACTTTGCATGGGCAAATAGTTTTTACAAGCAGTTAGCTTAGGAAGGCAGAAAAAGATAAGCTGGCTCTGAAAGATCTTGGTGTGTAATGTTTGAAAAACTAAATATTCACATAATTTGGGAATCAGGCTCTATTGATTTTGCCTTCAGCAGGTTCCTTGTGTTACTTATTAGAGCAGGGTTATTGCCTGTGCCACTGGTTGGGATGCTGTATCCTGTTGTAGGCAACTAAAGAGCAAGGATTATTTTACATGGTTTAATAAATGAAGTTTGTTAGTGTTTCTGCGATATTTACCCTTAAGGTTTTAATTTTCTCATCCATATTAGAAAATATGTGCATAAAGACTTTCACTGGATAAATACATTTAGGATTTTGCTTTGTGCATAAAATAAGTACATTACTCAGTGTGATGAATTTTTGCTGTGTGTTACATTAAGGAGGGGAAGGAGTCATTAGAAATAGGGTTATGGTACCTTAAGAAACGGGGTATTTTTTTTTTTTTTGGAGCAATAGTGCCCTTTATGTAGTGCTCAGCAGTTGTACCTCTTGATAATTTGCTCATAGAAAAATGATTGAATTCCACAATTTTAATAAAAATCTAGGATTCATTTTTTAATATGAATCCTCTCCAGCCAGTGATTTAATTCCCCTTCTCCTCCTCTCCCCCCAAAAGCCAGTGGCACCTTCAATAAGTATGAAAAGCCATAAAAGTTTGAGAACTATTTTAGCTTTCCAGTGATTTTCTATAATTAAGTGTTTTTTCAACACATGCTCTAGCTGAGAAATGCCAAAAGCAGAGGATTGTTCAAAAGGTCCCTCCAGTGAATAGTATAAATTAAATATCTACTGTGTGAGTATGGCCTCACTGAGAATCTCAGTCTTTACAGATCAAGGAATTTACTGGTTTACTAACATTAAACAAAATCCTAAGATAGCAGCAGTGTTTAAATATGCACAAATAGATTCATATCACTTGATCTTTAGCTATCTGTGCATATTTTAAAATTGATGTCTGTATTTCAAGACAAATGGTTAAATGTAAGACACATTTACAGAGCACTGGAAGTCCTTTGATTTCATTTGGAAATTGTAACAAGGGGTGCAGATGAGCCCTAATTAGACTCTTGTTTTGTGAAACTGCATGAGATTTATTTCTGAGGCAGCCCTGTACCGTGCAAGGTCCATACCTTTATCATTAGTGATAATGGCTGGGGTCTGAACAAAGACAGGGTTGACATTCAGCCTGGATCTTCTGACCCTTTCATTTAAGTGAAGGAGTAGAGACTGAACATGAGTTTACAGTGCTCTTTGGTAAGAAAAAAACCCAGCAACCTTTGTCTGTGTTGGCAGACAGATCAGTAAACACGCTGCTAAAATACTGTAGGTACTTACATACTAAGTTGTTTTTAAAAGTTAGTTGTTTTATTTATGCTGCATGACATATTTACTGAAGGCTGGCCGCAACAAGCTCTTGTGGGAAACAAGAAAGCAACATCTTCAGTCATGAAAGGATTCAGTCACTTTCCTTGAAGGTGGTGCTGTAGTGAAAATGTTAATGCCCAATTTCGCATCGGCTGCCACGAGTCCTAGGACAGAGTTGGCATTTGCTTCGTGTTCAGTGCAGATGTCCATCCAGCCTCTGAAGAGACCAGGATGTGGATTCATAATGGGGTGATGTATTTCTGTGCTGTAGATGCAAAGAAATTCTTAGGAGCTAACCGAGATGAGATACAGTAAATGGAGATGTTGTGATGACTTTGTGAAGCTGTTCAGATGTGTTAGGATTTTTCAATCCCTTTCTCTATAGATTGGAAATTATTTTACAAAGAATGTTGCTGATTTATGTTCGTCAAGTGGCGTAGTCGGGCATCTTGTGCAAAATACTGCTAAGAGAAAGGCAGGACCAGCTTTACATTTCTTAGAAACATTGTCAAAGTAATGTGGGAGAAACAGAAATTCACTTTGCAATGCTGCATGTAAAGTGCTTGTCAGATGCAGGGAAGAGCCTGGGTGCTTGGTAGCATGCTTGAATTACAAAATACCGGGAAAATTAGATTATATTCAGAAATGTCTTCAACTATAATGTTTTGCATATGTTGCTTTCCCCATAAGGGGGAGAATGGATGTACCTTTTCTAAAACTTTTGGAAAAGGGTTTTTTTGCGTTTGACCTGTGTGCCGTCTGCACCGACTGAACTGAGATCAGCCTTGAGACACACGTTTCCTGCAGAATAAGCTGGGCTTTTCTTAAGAACAGAATTGAAGAATTTTATTTTGCTTGGTTGTCCTGTTCATTTTTAAAACATGTCAGTATTTTTAGCTTTGATTTTGCTGAAAATTTTTTGGGTTCGATTCAGTAATTTCATGAATTTTCCAATATTTTAAGGTGAATTGCGTTAGGTGGATTGTGGAATTTATAATTTCACCTGCTAGATTATACAGTACTTTCTTGTCCTGAAAGCATGGGTCAGTTTATTTATCTTTCTGTTTTCACTGCTTCCAGGTATTAATTGCTTTCAGTTTGAAAGCTTGCTAGTTGTTTAGGTCTAATATTGAGGCTTAACGGAAATTTATCCATTTATTTCACAATTATTGAAAATAAGCCAGAAAATTGATCTTAGTTTGATACGAATTTTACTACATGTATAAACTAAATGCCTTAGGTACTGAGGAAGTCACTAATTTAGAGGTGTCTTGTTACTGAGACAAACTTGCAAAAACCCCCTGAATCCCAATTCACAAATTGGTTATTCGTTTGTCAGGGGATATTTCACATCTAACACATAAGCCCACGACCTTTAATTAGAATTTTGCAGTTTGTTTTATGCCCCTTGAGGCTGACACCTTGAAAATTTTTTTTCTTGATTTCTTATTGCTAATAAGCATCTTTCTCTTCCCCTCTGGTACTTAGAAGAAAATGATGCAAATACACTTAATTACAGTGGTGGCAATAATTTGTTAGCTGAATATGTGATCAGGCAGATGCAAAAGCGATCTGATTAGATCTGTGATCACACTGGAAGGAAAGGTAACGCACTGCTACGTTTAAGAGAAACTGTTCTTTTTGCCTCCCGCTCGCAGGAGGGAAGAAGCATGTCCCGTCTGTCTCTAACACGCTCCCCGGTTTCTCCTCTGGCTGCCCAAGGAATTCCTCTCCCAGCCCAGCTCACCAAGTCCAACGCTCCCGTGCACATCGATGTAGGAGGACACATGTACACCAGCAGCCTGGCTACCCTGACCAAGTACCCAGACTCCAGGTAAGACCTGGCTGCTGCCGGGCTCGCTGCCTGCTGCTGATCACTGCCTGCACCTGGGAGGAATATTTCAATGCAAAGTACCATTTATTACATATTCACCACTCATGAATAATGCAGTTTCTGATTTATACAGTAACTTCACTGGGGTTCTGCAGAAAAAAAGGCCTGTACAATTTATATATTATTTAGAGAGTCTATTCATTTTCTCTCTCAACATCTTCTGTGCTCTGCTGATGCGTTTGAAGCACCTGTTGGTGTGCTGCCCTAGATTATTTCCAACTGTACCAGGAAACTCGTTTCTTTCAGGTTTAGGGGGAAAAACTGTTTTTTTCTTTCTCAAGGAGAAAGAATGGTTCTACTACTGTGGGACTAATGGGTGCTTCTGTTGGCCAGCCAGAATCCTGACCTCAGTGGTAGCTGTGTGCCTCAGCAGGCAGTTCCTTTGGGCAGTGCCTGGCTGACCCACTCTGGCTGCTGCAGCTACAGACTGGATCAAAATCCTGTGTGTTTAAATGTAGTGCTTGTGCTGGACAGGTTGGTGACATGTCTGGCAAGATTTATGTAGATCTGGCCAGTACTATCTCAGGATAGACTCCAGATGTGCCAAATTAGGAATAGATGTGGCATGGGATTTTATTTGTGTATGGCATGGAGTGTCTTTATTGTTTGCCTGGCTGCCAGTCCTGCAGGGTACTGGGCACCCTGAAGCATGGGGATCCTGGGCAGCCTGGAAGGCACTGCTCTCTGAAGGGTTAAAGCACATTCATGGCAGCATTGGCTGAAGCATTCATGGGAGCAGGACGTTGAGAGGTGCCTGATTCTGATTTACAGTCATGGTCACTAAACCAGTTCAGCTTTTTATCACTGGGGCTGCTCACGGTCCAGAGGGTGAATTCCAGAGCCTGAGTGTGAGTTTGGGGCAGGTGTGGCTGTGCTGGGCTGGGGTGCCCAGTGCTCTGTTGGCTCCAAAGAAAACCAAAGCCCAGATTTTGTTGCCAGAGGTTTTGCTACCTGCATGGCCAGCATTCCATAGAGAGAGATTTTTATTTTTTTTTCTTTTTTAGTATGGCAACCAGCACAAAGAGCTAGTTTCATCTGAAGGTTCTTCTTTTAAAAGAACTAAGGGGTTTTGCAAATTTGGCAGGTTCCCAAGCAATAAGTGACATTTATGGAGACACCTTGAAATGCCTCTAATATCATAAAGCATATGGCTGTGATTTCATTCCAAGGAAAGGGAGCCGCTGAAATTCTCTTGGAAGAAAGCCCAATTATGAAAATATGTGTATTTTATGGTCAGACCAAAACAATACGATTTTTTCTTTTGGACAGTGTCTGTTTAATAATGTCTTTTTGGTACTACTTTAATCAAGTGAAAAATCTGTTTAGTGAAGAGAGATTTATAATGGAGAAACATACAAATGCTTCATGGTATTAAAAAATACAGTGAAGATTCAGCAGTTGTAATAGAGTGACACATCTGTTTCCACAGTTTAAAATATCACTGCTATTTTTAAAATATGCCCCACATCAAACTTACTTAATAAAAGCTTCAGTTATGGAAGCTTTGGGAGGATATACATAAATTCACAGATTTTATTTCAAGAGAATAGAGCACTGAACCAAAATACATTTTTTTCTGCTTGATAAATAACAAAAGCATATTTCTTCAGCTTTTGAAAGTACAGAACTGACCAGAGCTTATATGCTGCCTGATGTTTTGCTGTGTACTGTCTTTCATTTAAACACTGCTGTGTTTCCTCATAAGGCTTGAATGCTTTTTCAGCTGCTCAAACTTCAGTTCTCACTGAAGTGAGGGCTTCCAGGATGAAACCTGTAGATGACATTATTTTTACAGCAAAAGAGAACCATTCACCAGCATCCCAAGTAGGACATACTGCTCGATGCATTATGAAACTGGGTGAAGGCTGGATCTTCATTTATTGTCTTTTTTTCTCTAAGTATTATTGGTTTTTCTATGGTGCTGTGTAGTAGATTTAGTTGTAAGCCCCTCATTGAGTCTGTCCTGCTCACATTCCTGGTTGAGGCACGGTTTCTGCAGTTATTCCCATGGGGATGGTTGGAGCTCCTGGTGCTGCTTCCCTGCCCCGTTGTGTATCTTCCATGTGGCACAGCCTGGCTTCCAGTGTCACTGGGAGGGGGCTCCCAGGTCTCTCACAGGGCAGGAGGAAGGAGATGGCTCTTCTGAGCAAAATATCTGGAATTAATGCCAGGGCACTGTTGGCATCTGCTCGGAGGTTAACACGGAGAGGCACAGCCACACTGATCCACATGCAGAGCTTTCTGGATTATTTTGGACAGCATGTTAAACCCTTGGTTTGAGCATGAGTTTAAAACCTTCAAGAGATCACACAAATTAATAGATTGTATTTCAGCAGAAGGTACAAGCATATGCTGAAATGCTTTGCTGAATTTTAGCTGCAGTCACATAAAATAGTTTGTGCTCGCTGAAATTGAAAATTGTGGGAATAAACTTCCTTTTAATTTGTTTTATGATTTGTATTGCTTTCTCTGTGCTCCCAGATCCCAAAGAGCTTTTAGCTTTATAGACTTTCTAGCATATACTGTACTTGGATTTTTAAGGACACGTGGATTGTGAGCCTGTGTATAAACTCAACCCGGGTGTGCATGCACAGAAACATCACATGCTGATGGAAAACAGGAAAAAAGAAATCCCCAAGTCGTGTTTAAACTTCCTCAGTGTTTTGAGGAGGTCCAGTCCTCTTCAGTCCTGAGCAGACCCAGTTCATGCTGAGTGCAGTGGGAGGGAGGAGCTGGCCCAGCAGGAGTGCAGGTGTGACCAGTTCCTGCCCATTCTGCTGGGCTGTCACTCCTCTGGTGTGACACAGGTGACACCTGACAGCAGCAGAGTGCTGCATCCATCCCTCCCTGGGATCTGAGGGCAGTGCCTGTGCTCTGCCCTGGGCTGGCCCTGCTGGGCTGTGCCAGGTGGTGTGCTTGGCTCTGCTTTGGGGAGGGAGAGGAGCACACTGGGGAAGTGGTGCTCAGGTTAGTGAATGGCTGCTAATGGGAAGCCAGAGGCCAAATCTTGCATTTCAGAGATCCCAGGGTTGTTTCAGAGTAACTTTGACAAAGTCTTTGATGTTGTTTGTATTAGTGCAGCTGCTGTGATCAGAGCATTTGTCCATTGATTGAATTTGCATAAGTAAAGGGTGCCAGATTAGGCATTAAACGGGGGGGATGTCCTCTTTCCTGGAAATTTTTATGGCCCACATAAATTCTCTTTAGGAGAAAGCTTGAGCAGCTCACAACTGGTGTGACAAAGGAGAAGAGGGATAAACAGCCACTGTCAAAGGTGGTTTCTGAACCACTCACACTCACCCACTGCTCTTGCACACCTTTCCAGCTGGCTTTTTGAATTAGCCACACACACAAGAAAAAAAAGCTGGCCTTTCAGAGGGTGAAAGGCAAGAGAAATGAGAAACATAAAAAGAAATTGTGATCAACAACAGCATAATGATGGTGGTCTCAGAAACTACCTCACAAGTAATATTATAATTATTCCCACATCCTGTACCTACTTGTGGCCACTTTCCACGCATACCCAGAACTGTCATTGAAGTTGACAAGCTTTGAAGGTACAAGGAGGCTGATGTCTTACATGGATCTGAGACTCAATTTCAGTTGTTTGTTTTCAGCAAATTCTCCTACTTAAACTCCCAATTCTTGTAGTTCTGAATTACAGGTTAAAAAAATCAAAAAAACAAGCAAACAAAAGCTCTGTTGAATTCTAGTGACTCTTACCATCAGCATCTTATTTCTATAACTGGCTAAGTAGAGAAATTATTCATCTTTGTAGCATTTGCTCTGGAAATTTCATTCCTGTTTTCACCCAGGGGACCTCTAAAGCAGCCCCTTCACACGTTGACACTTGAATGTGGATTTATATGACAGATTGTAAAGGCTGCAAAACCTCTAGCACATCTACAAAGTGGGTTGCAAATTGTATTTATCCAATGGAGTGAGACAATTTTTACATTTAGGAAACAAACCTGCACCAAAAGGCCAAGCTCCCTACATGCAGTCAGGAATACCCAAAGGCATTGCCTGATCCCCCAGTCTTATTCCCACTGAACTCTGGCAGACATCTCATTGACTTCAAGCAGAAAAGAAGCAGAACCTCCAAATCCCTGTAGACCACAGCAAGCCCCAGCTTCTTGATTTCACTGGAAATTCTGATGCCACTTTGAATTTTTGTTAGGAAGTGGAACAGGATTTTTTGTCAGAAGCCTGTCCTTCCCACAGTCCTGAACAGTGTTTTTATCTCAGAGAATTGCTGTGAGCTCTGAGCTGTTCTGCTGTGGGAGGTAAATATATTTACCTTCCATTCTTGGATAGTGTGTGTTTGTGTGTACCCTCTGTTAAAGATACCTCCATTTGCTGTGGAAGCTCCTGCTTTCTGTGGCATTGCTCATGCAGGAGGGGAGCAGGAATGATTTCCATGGAAGTGCTGCTGTCCAGGTGGGAGCAGGGTGGGTGCTCAGAGCCCAGAGAGCCTCCCTGATGGTTTGCAGCCAAACTCCCTGGGGTTTGGGAGCTCTGCTCCCAGCCTTTCCCCTTGGGGGGATGGAGCTCCCCTGCCCTGTGCCCCTCCTGGCCTCAGCTCTTGGCACTGGGCTCCACCTCCCCATCTCTGGAGCCTGTGCCCTCCAAGAACAACCAGCACAGGGTTTATTATTTGTTTCAGGAACTAATGACCTCTTACCAGACAGTGGTTTTCCAGGCATATCCCTGCCTCACTTTCCTCTGAACCCCTGGGCTGTTTTGGTGATGTACAAAGGAGCCCCTAAAGCACGTGTCTTCTCCTCTGAATGTTTCTTGTCAAAACGCATTGGCATTCTTCTGACCCACCCTTAGACAAGCTCTCCTACCAACTGACCTGGTTCTAGCTACTCTCTGAGTGTCTTTGGGGTTTAATTCACCTGCCTTTTCCTCCAGCACCTCCATCTCTGGTTGTGGAGCTCAGCACCAACACCTGAGATCTCTCCTCCCTCCTCTGCAGCCACAGCAGCCTGGGCTGAGTTCAGGGGGATTCTCTGCTCCAAGTTTGAGGAGCCCTCTGTTCCCTGGTGGAACATGATTCCTGACCCTGCACAGCTGGGCACAGTGGTTTCCTGGCTCAGACACACCTACTGGGATCTACAAGACAGATTTCCACATCATCCTTTGTGTGAAGGGCTCTGTACTGGGCCCCACTCTGCACTTCTTGGGAGAGAGCAGGGAAATTCTTAATTTGGATATATTTAGGATATATAGTCTCCAGATTTAGCAGAGCTGAGAACATCTCATATATCTTGCTCACTGGTATTCAGTGTCAGTCTTATAATAATTTATTTGCTAATTTTCCATCAAATCTGTGTATTATTGAGGTTATTGCCTGAAGACAATGTCCAATTAGCAAATTTTGTCACTTACCCCACGCTGGCAGTTAGGGTGTAAAGCAGTGATTAAACAAGGCCTCTGCTCAGGGCAGGTTAAGTGGGGTGAAGGCCAGATATGTTCCTCAGCAGAGAGTGCTGGTGGCTGTGAGAGCACAGCACAGCTGAGGGAAGGATCCCCATCTGGAGCTGCCTTGGTTCTCCTGGGACAGCAGAGCCTCCTGTCAGCCTGGTGCTGCTGCATCCTGCACCACTGCAGTGCACCCCCCCTCACTCCCAGATCCCTCCGTGCTGCCCACCCAGCAGCTGGGCAGTGTCTGCTCCCTCTCCAGTCCCTCCCTCAGCCCCAGCTGCCCTCTGAGGCACAGTGCAGGACACAGGGGCCCACTGCAGCCTCTGCCAGGCACACTGCCCCCAGGCAGCTGTGGGGTGCCCTGTCTGTGGGGTGACAGGGGGCCTGGCAGTCCCTGGCAGATCTCTGTGTTCCCCAGAGGCAGCTGAGGGTCAGACCCAGCACCCCACGTTCCAGCAGAGCTCCAAAACGTGCCTGCACGTGAGCTGCAGCACAAAGCTCATTAATTTTAATAGCTATTGTCAACTTAACCCATACGCAGACTTTTAAGCAAAGCACCTCAAGAGGCAGGAGCAAGTTCTCCCTGCAGGTTCAGAGTGCTCTGAGAGGCAGGTCCTGGGCACGGGGCAGGAGCTCTGCAGCCAGGGCTCAGCCTGCCAGGGCTCTGCCCTCTCTCAGGAAACTGGGTGTATGCTGCAGATGAGAACAAGTAAAGGAGCCAAAACCCAGAGGTTTTGGTTATATGCAGTGCTTTTTCTGAATTAACATATGAATTCTTACAGAGATTAACATAGTTTTTGGATTCATATCATGCACTTGAGATTCAGAGAGAAATCTTGGGAGTTTTTCTTATCTGGTCATTGAGCAGATGTCTCTCTGGTTTCCAAGGGAACTTTAACCAGCAGAACCCATAAGATAAAAACCCAAAGGAGGGCCTTTCCCCCTTTGCACCCTCTGCTTCTCCCCAGCCTGCTGTGGATGTTGTACTTAGTAAAAGCAGGAGCTGGAGCAAGCAAAGGGTCTCTCTTTGCCAGTCTGCTTTATCAGGTGGTGTAAGCTGAACCTGTCTGTCCCCATCTGCAGAGCCAGTTCATTACAGGTGCTACATGGCCAAGGTCACACCAGTCCTTGCAGCACTTTGATAAGCTCTGGGAAAGGTGTGAAGTGTTTGTTCCTACAGGCGTTGTGTCCCACAGCACTGGGTGTTGCTGCCTGGACACATCAGCACAGCTCCTGGACACTCAGCACAGCTCCTGAGCAGGGGGAGGACTGACCAGAGCTGCTGCAGCTTGAGCTGCACCTGTCCCAGGTGCCAGAGGAGGTGTACATGGCTTGGTCTCTATGGAAAATCAGAATAATCTGTAGGAGGGATGTACTACAGCTGGGAATGATGATGTTAAATGCTCTGTCTCTGTCACTAACTGGACAGGGTCCTGTGTACAGTGTCTGTCAGAGCTCATGGAGGAAGCACACTGTGATAGCAGATTGACATGTGTTCCCTCTGTTGTTGCACAGCTGGAGCAGTAGCTTTGGTGGTAAAAGAGAATAATCCCCTAACCTAAAATAATAACCCTAACCCTGCATCCCATTGATTTAGGGAGATGGGAAGGAAGGAATTTATATGGAAACTGATTCTTCAGACCTGTTTGTGTCCCCATCTCCAGGATCTCCTACTAACTGGCATGTAGGGAGCCAGAGCAGAGCTGAGCTGCCTGCTGTGATAAAGGTGTTTACTCCTCCCTGGACTTGATAACCATGGCCTTGCCCAGCACAGCCACAGACTGGGAACTACCCACAGGCTCTGGAGAGGAGAGCAGTTTTGCCTTTGGGGAGTGCAAATCTGGCTGTAACTGGGTGCTGAGATTGGGTCCTGTCGATGAACGAATTTTGGTGTGTTTGCTTGGAAAAGTTGAAACGTTAAAGAAAATACTGCCTAGCTGCTCTTTGATGAACTGTTTTTCGGAAATTATTTTTTCTCTCTACGTTTGCAGCCTGGGTTGTGTGGAGTTCCAGGCACAAGTGGGTATTGTGGGGACTAGGAAGGGGCAGACCCAGCTCCTTATGTGGAGCAGCAGATAGTGAATCACCACTGGCATGACTTGGAGGAGTAACCTGGCTGTGATGCTGTGCCTGGCACAGGGTGTTCAAAACCCCTGAATTTGAGGAAATTGCACAGTTCTACCCAGACAGCAGCTTCCTTGCCTCAGCTAGTCAGAAGGAAGGGCAGGCCTGTCCATGCAGCTGCTGGGCTGTGGGCAGGAGGGAAGGCACTTGTGGCTCTGAGGGCAGTCCAGAAGATGACCATGGAATGGTGTGTCCAGCACCTTTGGTGCAAACCCCAGCTGACCTGGCCTTGCTTTCTGCTCTTCCCTTTCATGTTCTGCAATGATAACGTGACTGCAGCTGAGTTACACTTACCACATCAGTCATTCCCACCCTTCCTGCTCACAACAGGTTGGAAACTAGTCTGGTTTACTAAAACACACAGAGAGAAGCCAGCAGACAAGGAGAACAAAATTTTAACTTTGTTTTGTTTTGTTTTGTTTTGTTTTGTTTTGGTGTGGTTTTTTTTTTTTTTTTTTTTCATTTAGCACTGTGTTTTTATCTCAGTTTCTTGTTGGTCAAGTTTGGTTTGCAGTTTCTTTTGTTGCTACTTTTGCTTACCACTTAGCTGAAAGGGCACTTTGGTGCCAGCAGCATAATTTGAGTATTTTTCAGCAGTCCATTTCAGAGGGTAAGAGGAAAAGCATGAGCAGTGTATTTTGAGCAACCACTCCCACAGGATGCTGTGGAAGTATTTGCCTCTTCCTTCTAGGTGCTGCAAGTGGAGGCTCTTTTCTGCTCAACACTGTGGTGTAAAGGGCTGTAAAGATGCTGTGCTATGAAATGCAGCATCTTTACACTTAAAACAAAGGGGGATCTCCTTTATGGATTGCTGCTTTGTGTGCTGTGCATCTGCTCCCTCATGGCATGCAGAGGAGTTGTGTAAAGACCCAGGTTCAGGAGCTTTGTGCTGGAAATCGTGTCCTGAGGTCACAGCTCAGCACAGCACCACTGGGCTGATGGGGCCTTACCCCTTCCTGCCTGGGCTTTGAACACACATCACTGCTGTTTGTCTTCTGATTCAGAAACTTTTGATTTATAAAGACCCTGCAATGGCAACTAGACCTATTCTGCTTAGGGGGATATTTCATGAGCTACTTAGGAAGTTTATAAAACAGACTCCCTAGATTATGAGGCAAGGGGGTATCTGTTTTGTAAGGAACATGTTATGAAATGAATTTGTCTCTAGGCCTAACTTAATTATTTTAATGATCCCACTGGTGGTTGTTGTAGGTGTCGTTCTGTGTGCATATTGTGACCTACATGCTTGTGATCATTGGTGAAATCTAAAGGTTTAAAAATACATTGGACTTATTATTTCCTTGCCTCCTTCCACTGAAATAAATGGAGGTGGTTTGGATATTGGTGTGTTGGGCCAGGCCAGTGAAGTCAGTGAGAGTTTTACGGTAAGCTTAGATGAAAACAAGCCCTATTGTTTTAGAAAATGAGCCAAATAATAGACCTGGCCAGAATAATCCTTAGTGTGACCCTGTTGTCCTGTGTGGAGTTACACCAGGGATGAGCTGGTGTGCTGAGGAGTTCCCACAGCCTGAGCACTGCAGCCAGGTGCTGCTGCTGGGTGTCCACAGTGCTGGCTCTCAAAGGCTTCTGAAGGTCTAAAACCAGCAGCCAAGTGAACACAAAGTGTCCTGCCCTTAGGGGTGCACGCACAAACCTCTCCTGGCCTTCCCAAAGACATCTCTCTGCTGGTTTTGAAGGAGTTCTTTAAATTTGTATCTCTGTAACTGAAATCAGAATTAATCTATTCATGGGTTAATGAAATCTTTAAGAACAAAGTGCATATTTAAATAGAAGAAATATGCAGGCATGCAAACACAGGCTTCATGTGTGAAGCAGAAGGGGAGCTGGCTCTCTGGAGCACAGAGTAACAAGCTGGTGTGGAGTTGCTGGGTGGGAGCTGGTGCAGGCTGTGCCCTGTGCTGCTATTACCCCAGGAGCTCTGCTAAGTTTTTGTTATGGGAAATGTAATAAATTGATGAGCACTGCTGGGCCTTGTGGTACCTCAGCGTGTTCCCTTGTGCTGTCCTGTGAAAGGCACGATCTGATGGCAGGGACAGGTACTGTCAGTCACTGTCCTTGCTGCTGTAACTCCACTGACACAGAATTACAGAATTACACCAGGTCAGGGGCTTTCTAACGCCAGCTTACAGCTGGGAGAAGCTGCAGAGCTGGAATGAAACTCCAGAGTTACAAACTCACTTCCCCATGCTCTGTCCACACAGCTGCCTGCTCCATCTCAGCTGCTGTGATTGGCATGTACTCCATTCTTTTGATGCTTAAAAATGAAATTACATCTGTAAAAGCTTTACAGGGGTTTGTTTTAACCTGAGTTGCTCTCACCTGAAACTCTGGCAGGCAGGACAGCTCCTAGCTTCACAAGTGTGCTTGAGTGTGTGTTCCAGTGCGTGTCAGAGCTGGGCACCAGGGCACAGAGCAGAGGAGTTTGGTGTTCACCTGTACTGTGTTCACTTGGCTCTGCTGCAGTATGGGATGCATTCAAAGGCCAAAGTTGCTGCTTTTCTATCTGCTGAGGATCACATAAAGCAAAACCTGGGAGGAGTCCTGCAGGTGGGTGCTGGGGAGTTACTCTGCAGCATTTGCACCTTGGTCAGACTCAGAAGGGATCAGCTGGCAGGCACTGGGACTGAGATTTGCACCCTAAAGCTGAAACACTGCAGGAGTCCCAGGGCACAGGGCAGGCTCCTGCTCTGCCTCCCTCCTGATGGAGTGCAGATGCTGCCAGTGCTGCAGGTAATCTGTTTAGATCTGGGAGATGCTTTGGCAGCAGCAAATCTCTCTTGAGAGAGTGGACAATGAAAACCAGGGACTCTCTTTAAGCTCTTTGGTGTCATACTGTGTCAGGCCAACAATTTGTAGCAGAGCAGTTTGCACCAAAGGCTGCAGCTGTGGCATTTGGGGAATGTGGTGTGCAGAGTGCTGCCTGAACTCTGCCCTGCAGAGCTCACAGGCAGTTCCAGGGCAGGTTGGACTCCATGGGAAGTCCAGGGGAGAAGCAGAGTCCTCTGCTTGTGCCAGGGTTGTCTTGGAGGGAGCAAGGGCTGAATTTTGGCCAGTAGTACATAAGATTGCTGTTGGATGAGGAAAAAAATTCAATGACTGCTTTTTAGTCTTATGGAGGGGGGATAATAAAGCTTGGAGTTAATACCAGTTTCAAACATATTTCTTTTTTGTTTCACATCCAGTTGTACTCTGAAGGCATGAGGGTTAAAATGGGGGCCTGCTTCTGCTTCCAATTAAATCAGAGGTTGCTTTGGCCTTGACTTCACTGGAGCCAGAATCAAACCCATGACCAGAGTAGTGTATTTAAGAATGAATCTCTCAGAGTCACATAAGAAAGTCAGGTTCAGCTTTCAGTGGCTCATCAGAATTCAACAGTTAACAGTTTGCTTATTATTTTAAAGTTTTTGTTGAGCTTAATGTTGTAGGGCAGGTGTCCTCTGTGCAGCAGGTGTGTTGCTGTTTCCTTCCTGGGTGTGGGTTCCTCCTCTTTGGCCCCTAGACAGGGGCTCCTTTTTTGGGGAAGTGGCTGTGGGGGTGGGCTCTTCCCAGCAGACCTGGTGGTGGTGCTTTACTTCCTGGCTGTCCCTGCTCTCTGGCTGCAGAAGTGAAAAACCTGCTGGAAATTCCTCTTTGTTTCTGCTCATCTGCCAATGGCTCAGGCTCAGCAGCAAAAAACACACAAACCTTCCTGCTTGGTGTGGCTCCCTGGGCTTTGGGGGTTGTTTTCACATTGAAATAGCTTTTTAACAAGTTTTTCTTGATGTGTTCAGTTTCTTTAAATGAGCAGCCAGGAAAAACACACTGGTTACAGCTTAATCAAAAGTTAGAATAAACAAGAGAATAAACATTATTTGTTCATCATTTGAAGCATGATAATAAAATATGGATGGAGAGAGAGTTGGATGCAACTTCCCAATCACACACACGTGAGAAACAGAACCAGTGACAGAGTCCTGTGACTTCTGCAGTGCCTGCTCCAGAGCAGGGGCTGATGTGAGCTGTGCTGGGGGTGTGCACTGCTGTGCTGCAGCAGTTCTACATCCTGGGGCTGGGCACAATCACTGTGGTGTACTCAGTGGAGACACAAGGACGGGCTGCAGCAAAAGCAAATGGAGCGGGAGTGTAAGAGAAGCTGGGTTCTTCCCAAATTATTGCCAGCAACAGGAGAGCTGTACCAGTTGAGTGGAGCAGCATACCCAGGAAATGTCTGAGCAGCAGGGGCTTGTGGGCAGAAAGCTGATTTATCAGAGAGTCTGGAGTCATTCCTGTCCCCAGCACTGCAGCACAGGCCAGTGTGGGCACCAAGGGTGTCCCTGCTCAGCCCAGGTGATGCAGAGCCCTGGGCAGCCTGTGTCTGGGAACTATTTCCTGTGAATCTGGAAATAAAGGAGATAATCGCAGGAACAACCTGCTGAGCTTTGATATGGCTGGGATTAGAGGTGAAGCTCTGTGATTGCAGCAGGTTGGACGTTCTGGCTGTGAGTGTGAGCAGGGTGTACCACAGTCAGTGTGTTGGTTTGTCACCATTTGTGCTCTATAAAAGGTTCTGAAGCCCTGCAGTCAGTGGCATCCCTCCTTCTCCTGCTGAAACGTGCTGGTTTCACAGCACCCACACATGCAAAAGATGTGGAGGGCCAGACTCACACTCTGAAAGGGAAATGAGCTCCATTGGGAATTTTCCCTGCCTTCACTGAGTCTCAGTGGGAGTTTCACTCTTGACTTCAGCCAGTGAGGATTCAGCCCATTTGTATGATAATAGAACCAGTGTCTGCATGTTTCCAGCCTCCCAGCAAGCCCAGCTGTACTGGGCTGTTGGTAATGGGAGTCATGTCCACATTCAGTCAGATTGAAATCGTAGTGAAACACTGAGTTCTGCTCCACTTGGAGTTACAGAAGGAGGGTGAGCAGTGAGAGAGCTGCTGTGTGGTGCAGCCACCCAGGGCCCTTGTAGCACCATGATTAGGGAACAGGGATGGTTAAAGGAATAGCAAGAGAAGACTTGTACAGGCAGGAATGTTCTATTTGAAATTTGTATCTTCTCATGTGCTAGCAACTTAATTTTCTTGAGTGCCTGCAACTCCCAGAGTTTGAGCTTCAGTGCAGTTCATGCAGGATTGGGACCTTTGGAAAACCAGGGAGCACTTTGCAGAACTAAGATGCCAGTGTTGAATTTTGGTTTAAATTAAATAATTTTTGTTCTGAGTCGATTTTCATGACCAATATTTAGTGTAAATTATGTATTGAGAAAAGTTGAGAGGCCCAGAATCCTCACAGGCCTCAAATCAGAGCAGCAGGAACAATGACATAATAGGGGATACAATGTAAATTTATATTAATGTTCTTCATCTTCCCCAACTAGTTAGGCAGAAGTTCAGTTAGAATGAAGTAAAAAGCACAAGGAGAGAAAAAATACCCTGAATATATGTATACATATATATATATATACATATATATATATATATACATATATATATATATATATATACTGGAAAATATACTGGAAAAAATCAATAGCACCAGAAATCCAGCTTACATGCTTCTTTAACTTCAAGTCCACAATTTAAAATAAAGAGGAATTCCCAGGTAGATGGGTATTACCTACAGTGGCAGCAAGTTCTCTGTAGTTACTGGATCTCAGCAGGTTTCACTGCAAGGATGATATTCAGCCCCTACCCTGAACACATCCTGTGTTTTGAAGGCTCACAGTGCATTGTAATAGTATTTGGTTACTTTTATTAAAATGATGCAAGTCAGGCAGACTCTGCTGCTCTCCCCCTCCCCAGACAGTTGTGCCTGCTGGGAGCAGGGGTGGCAGTGCTGGTGCAGCAGCAGCTCCTGTCCTCCCTGCCTGGGCTGGGGTGGATCCTCACTCCTGCCCTGGTCAGAGCCCTGCTCTGCTCCTGCCTGCTCCAGGGCAGCTCAGCCAGACCAAACAGGGGGAATTGGATGGTTGAGCATCATAAATCGTGGCAGGCTCTTTGTCACTGCCCCTGGTGCAGAAGATGAACAAGCCATGCCATGGCAGTGGCAGGTGGGGAGCTTCTAATGAGAGATGCACACTGTTCCTGTATTTGAAAGTTACATTTTCCCCTTGCTGAGCACAGCAAATGCTTTTTGTCCCTGATGGGTTGCATAGGTGTGGTGGGATGCTGGTGTGTGTGGAGCAAAGGTCTCTGTCCTCTGTGTGTGTATCAGCTTCCCTTCCCTATGGATGGAGGCATCTGCCAAATTCAGTTAAAGGATTCGTGGTACAGCAGTTAGCACACTGGAAATGTTTGTTAGGTGAAGTATTGTAATAGCTGTTCACACACTAAAACAGACAAACTCTTGGACAAGGCAGAGTGGAGATGAGGGGCTGTGTCCTGCCCCCATTGCTCTGCTCCTGCTGTTCACCCACAGGACACCTGGCAGTGCCAGGGAGGAACTGGCACTGGAAATTTGGGATAAGTGCCCAGAGCTGATGTGCCTGATCCCATCAGCAGGTGAAGGGTTTAGTGTAAATATCCTCGTGAGCCTGGTGAGAATGAAAAGCTTGGAAAGGAAAGCTTACAGGAGTCTCAATTCCCTTAGTATTTGCCCTGCTCACTGTAATTGTATTACCACTCCTCCTCCTCCTCCCTGTTGGGATGTGTGGCTGAAGGTTACAGGGCCAGGGTGGCTCTTGCTGCCAAGAGAATTTTTTCATTCAGGAGAAGACACAGGCTTCTCTGCCTGGGATTAGTGTTTCCACTTCCTTGTCTTACCTACTAATTTATGTTGGCTTGATACTGTTTCTACAAATTAAGAGATGAGTGTAGTGCATCAAAATATGAATACACACACATTTCCAGGAAATTAGATATCAAAGTCATCTGCTAAAGTGTCTTAAATGTGGAGATAGGCTACAAACAACAAGCATCTCTCACCCTTACCGTGAATGCTTTGTGGTGTTTCAAAAATAATAGGTAATTTCCACTTCAGTGGATTTTATTACCTGTTGCACCAGTGGACTTTAGTTGATAGTAACAGTGAACAGAAAACAGAATTGTCCATGGCTTTCTTTTAACTACAAAATCCATTATGTACCTAGTTTTGCTTTTTTTAGTGGTGGCATAGAAAGAAAAAAGAAAATCCTTCCAGAGCTTCCTCAGAATGATTCTGCATGGTAGATTATAATGTTCTTTATGGATTATTGACTTTTAAAAATACATGTTGATACTATATAGACTAGCTCTGATCTGTAACAAAAATAGATACCGTAGCCTGAACAGCAAAATATGAAGTATTAAATGTAGGTAATAGATCCTGCAGTTCCTTCAGGTGCTCAGTAGTTAATGAGTGTAATATCCTTCAGAAGCACAGCAAAGTGAGCATATGGCTCAAAAACTCCTGTGGCATTCCAGGATCAGCACTGGGAGGCAGGAGCAGGAATTCAGAGGGATTGGAGATGGATAAACATGTTACCTTGTGAGTTACCTCCTTGTAGGGAGTTGACCCTGGCTGGACTCCAGGCACCACCAGAGCTGCTCTCTCACCCCTCCACAGCTGGATCCGGGAGAGAAAATGTAATGAAGGTTCATGAGTTAAAGACTGGGAGAGATCATTCAGGAAATACCATCACAGGAAAAACAGGCTGGAATTAGAGATATTAATTGGATTTATTTCAAACAAAATCAGAGCAGGATAATGAGAAGTAAAACAAACCCTTCCCCCCAGCCCCCTCCTTCCCTGCTCTGTCTCTCTCCTGGTGGCACAGGGAGACAGGGAATGGGGGTTTTGGTCAGTTCATCCCCCACAGCTTCCCTGCTGCTCAGGCAGAGGGGTTGTTCCCCTGCAGGGTGGTGGGGTCCCTCCACGGGAGAGTTCTGCAGCAGCTTCTCAGATGTGGCTCCATCCCATGGGCAGCAGCTCTCTGTGACCTGCTGCAGCCTGAGGGTGCTACCTACACCACCCTGGTAGGTGTCCTTCCCAAACTGCTGTAGCCTGGTCACTGTTCTGTGGGGTGCAGCCCTGCAAGCACAGGCTGCTCCAGCCTGGGAGCAGGGCCCCTCTCTCCACTGGGTCTCCACAGGGTCACAGCCTCCTCCAGGCATCACCTGCTCCAGCATGGGCACCTCCCCCGGGGGCTGTGGGTGGATCTCTGCATCCCCCGTGGATCCCCAGGGGCTGTGGGTGGATCTCTGCATCCCTGTGGATCCCCAGGGGCTGTGGGTGGATCTCTGCATCCCCATGGATCCCCATGGGCTGTGGGTGGGTCTCTGCATCCCCCATGGATCCCCATGGGCTGTGGGTGGATCTCTGCATCCCTGTGGATCCCCAGGGGCTGTGGGTGGATCTCTGCATCCCCCATGGATCCCCATGGGCTGTGGGTGGATCTCTGCATCCCCCATGGATCCCAAGGGCTGTGGGTGGATCTCTGCATCCCCTGTGGATCCCCAGGGGCTGCAGGGGCACAGCTGCCTCTCCATGGTCATCACCAGGGTCTGCAGAGGAATCTCAGCTCCAGGGCCTGGAGCACCTCCTGCCCCTCCTTCTCCACTGCCCTTGGTGTCTGCAGAGTTGTTCCACTCACATGTTCTCACCTGCTCCTCTTCTCTGGCCACAATTACAACTGTGCAGTCACTTTTTTTTTTCTTCTTAACTCTGTTATCACAGAGGTGTTCCCACCATTTCTACTTGGCCCAGCCTTGGCCAGTGGCCCTTCTGCCTTTGGAGCTGCCTGGGATTGGCTCTGCCAGACGTGCAGGAAGCCTCTGGCAGCTTCTCACAGAAGCCACCCCTGTAGCCCCTCTGCTCCCAAAGCTTGGCCATGCCAGCCCAATGCACTCCCCCACCCTCCTGCTGAGGTTGGACTGTACTGCTTGGTGCTCTTGTGAAAAGTTGAGGCTTTAGCAGTACCTCTGTTTTGCTCTCACAGTCAGTTCTGTTTTGCTCTCACAGGTCAGTTCTGTTTTTCCCTCACAGGACAGTTCTGTTTTGAACACCTGTGGTAGCTCACTCAGGATGGACAGGTGTGGGGCTGGGTGATGCTGAGCAGTGTCTGTAGGCCTCTGGCACCTGAGCCTGCCTTGCTGGTGCAGTGTGAGGAGAAGGAGCCCCTGGCCAGGGTGGCTGGAGCCCGTGGGGTGGGGATGCCCTGTCTGACACCACAGCCTTGGTGCCTCACTGCACTTGGGGCTGGAGGTTGGTACCTGACCTGGCACCAACCTGCTCTTGCCAGAAGCTCCTTTTGGGGCACCTCTCTGTGCCTCCAGGCACACATGGCTGCTTGGATGTCACAGTTTGCAGAGCAGCACTTTGTACCCAAAGTTTAAGGCTCAGGCTCTCACACACAGAGATTTTCCTCATCACTGTCCAAACAAAAGGTGCTTAAAATTCTCCCCAGCCAAAACAGCCTCCAAGCCAAGCACACTGCCTGCAGCAGTCGTGGGGGGTGAAGATGTCTTTGATTAAAGTGGAAGAGCTCCAGGGCCAAGCCTCACAGGGTTTCTGCTGCATGGGGCAGCCAGGTTGGGTGGGCACCGTGCTGCAGCCCCTGCCACTCCTCAGTGCTTTCTTCTCTCAGTGCAGAAGGGCTGAAAATCACAGCTCAGAGAGCAGGGGGGGAAGGTGTGGTACAGCCAGACAACTGTCACACTAATTGGAGCTGAAGTTTTAAACTGAGGCAGATCAGAAAAGCCACTGCAGCCAGATGCAACTTCTAGCCACGTTCCTCACTGCACAGGGCGTGAGGGAGCTCTGTCCTGGCAGAGACAGTCAGTGCCTTCACCCCTCTCATAACTCAGGCCAGGCCAGAAGGCAGCAGACACCCATCTGCTGGGTTATCCCTGTCCTCCTCTGGCCAGCCTGGCTGCTTTTCAGACAGGCTGGGTGTTTTCAGGTACCTCCCTGGGGAAGGCAGCTGCAGGTGCTTTCCCCATCGTGGTTTGCTTTGCTGGGAACTTGTGCACAAATCCAAACAGTTTTATGGGAATAATGGAAATGGGGAAAATGCTGCTGGGAAGTCTGACAGCACTGTCCACTGCCCAGCAGCCTGTGCTGCTTCAGCTGGGCTGTGGCAGTGCCAGCTGAGGCTGAGGCACTTCAGAGCCTTTGCCCAGGACGTTCCCAGCAGTGTGTGCCTTGTGATGGGACACGGAGCAGCTCCTGGCAGGCACAGCTGTGCAGTGCCACACACAGTGCAAGGCCTGTCAAGCACCTCTGCTCCAATTCGTGGCATTTTTTCTCTTCCAAGCAGATAGCAATATCTATCCTGCCCACCTTGAGCAAATATTTAAGAGATAAGCAGCATTGTTTGTGCTCAGCAGCAGTGACTGGGCTCTGCTAGCGTGTCCTGCAGGGCAGTTTCAGGTCATGCTCAGTGTCCCACCTCTAAACAACCCTCTTCTCCCTCTCTGTGGCGTTTCCCACAGCCACCTCCTCCTCCTCCAGCTCCACAGCCAGCCCCAAAAGGCCAGGTAGAGCTGTGAAGCACAGGGAGCTCTGCAGAGCCGTGCTGGCTGCACTCTGCCTTTGCTCTGGGGGCAGGAGGGCACAGGGAGGGGCAGGGGCAGCAGGGACAGTGCTGGGTGCAGCACACACCCACCACACATCTGCAGCACCCACAGACAGGCATTTCTCCCTTCTTGCCCTGTCCCCCCATAAAATCAGGGAAGAGACAGGTTTTAGTGACAGTTCCCTGAAATGTGCATTCCCTGCTGATTTGACATTGGGCAGGAAAAGTGTCTACAGAATCAATTTTTAATAAATGCAAACAGCTAAATTATGAATGACAAAAATATCACTGAACAGTTAAATATTAATCATGTAATTACTTAAATTAATACTTTCAGTGCAATATTGTGATAGAGAGTTCTGCTTATGCTGTGTCACTCTACTGGCCAGGGCAGAGCACAGGGGACCACAGCAGAGGGACCTGGGGGCCTTAGAGCCTCATGGTGTCACAGCCTCAGTTGCTGGTTGTCTCACAGGTCCACAATACTGAGTGCTCTTCTTAAGACCTCTGGAACCAGATTTATTAGGAAGCAACTTCTATTTTCTGTTCAAAATAAAGCTGTCAAGAAAATGGCTAAACTGGCCCAAACCAGAGAGCAAACTGCCCCACCCCAAAAGCTTTTCTGTCCCAAAGTGTCATGAAATTCCCTAGCAGCTGTGAGTGATGTGCAGCCCCACAGCTGTGCTCTGTGATGATTTTTGGGAAGACCAGAGGTGCTCTGGAGGGAGCTGGGGCTGCCAAAAGCCCTGTCTGCTTCTGAAATGGAGCTGGGAGAGTTGTGAAGGAGGTGCTGTGTTGTGAGCTCTGCTGGGGGGGCTGCCCTGCAGGCCCCCCCTGTGCTCTGCCTCAGCAGGTGCTGCAGGGAGCCTGCAGCCTGGAAAACTGGTCACCAGGATTAAGGGGGGGGGGCAGCAGCCTTCTGTAGGTACTTGTGAGCTGCACAGGGCTTCTTTCCTTGCCCAAGAAGCTAAGAAAAGAATTTACTGGCACTCTTGTCCTTGTGGGTTGGCTGTCTTTGTTGTTTGTTTTTAATCTAATAAAAGAAGATCTTAATACCATAGTAAAATTGGTACAAAGCTAGAAACTCTCCCCTCGGCGTTTTGGCAAAACATTATTGAAAATGTGAAAGCCTTTAGCAGAAACAACAGAGGCACAAAGAAACAGGAGGAATGGGATCAACAGGTTGTGTTCTGGCTCTTGGGAGAGACAGAGCAGTGCATCCAGCCAGGGCTGGAGGTGCCAGGCTGGAGGCTGGACAGCAGCCCCGTGGTGGCCCAGGGCAGGGACCCTTGGGGGGCTGGGGTGGGCAGCACTGCAGAGCTGTGGCCAGGCAGGTGGGAGGATCTCACTGCTGGGAGGGCAGGAGCAGCTGAGGAGGAAGAAGAGGCAGCTGGGAGGATCTGTGCACTGGGCAGATGGTGTGAGCATGGCAGGACCTGGCCGGGGCAGTGCAGGCAGTGGAAAGACAGGCTTGGCATCCTTGGGCTTGCAGCTGCTGGAGTTGATCCTGGCTCAGTCTGCTCCCTGTATGGAAATTAAATATTGGACACAGATTATACGAGTGTTTCTAAATTAGAAAGTGAAGCATCTCTTGCAGAAAGGTGGGGATGCTGAAGAAGTGTTCATTGTTCAGACTCGCCCTTTGCTGTGCAGCTCGTGCTGCTTTGTCTCCCTTTCCCTGTGCCTCTCTCCCTCCTGCCTCTTCACAAGCATCCCTGGAAGTACCATTCCTGTGTGCCATGAGCAAGTGCCTCCTGAAAATGCCATTAACTAATTTGTCCACCAGTACAGGACTGGTTGCCATGACCACTCACAGAACCAACCCTTTTCAGGGTGACTGCTGCCCAGTCTGAGCTGCAGCAGCTCCCTGTGACTTTTAACTCACAGCACACGCTGGGGCACTGGAGGGAGCAGCTTCCTGAGGCTGCCAGCCAGGCTGGTACCTCATTTCTGATTGATGATCAGCAAGTCTGTGCAGTGCAGAGCCCTTCCTGTCCCCCTGCTCTTGCTGACCTGGCAGCTCTGGCAGCCTGAGTGCATTTTGCTCCTCTGCTCCTGTGTGAGGCTCTTTGTTCTGGCCACCAAAGACCCATCCACGGAGAGCTTCATGTCCCGGTGCAGAGCATGGAGCTGCTCTGCTCACTGAGCTCTTCC
This sequence comes from Phylloscopus whistleri, assembly GCA_017589585.1. Lineage (NCBI taxonomy): Eukaryota > Metazoa > Chordata > Aves > Passeriformes > Phylloscopidae > Phylloscopus > Phylloscopus whistleri. The sequence goes on from JADMLD010000926.1 coordinate 741,604, forward strand.
CCAGAGTTTCACAGGTGGTGAGGAATCCTGTCAGGAGCTGTCCCTGTGAGGTTGCCATTTGAGTTCATTTGTGCTCTCACAGCCTTGCATTTTCCAAAGGACTTCTCCAGGTATGGCGCAAACCGGCGAGGCGGGAGCGCTCCCACACGCAGCGTTACAACATGCTGCACTGGAGTCGGTTCTTGGAACATAGCAGCCCCCTAAAATGTCAAATAAATCCTTAAACTATTCATCACTCTGTTTTTGGGGTGGCAGTTAAGTCTTTCAACACTCTGTGAGTTTCTTTCCCCAGCAGTAATTTTGCTGGTGAAGAAATACAGCTCAGGGCGCTCCGCAAAGTGGAGCCTCAAAATTCATGTTTTGTTTTCATTACCAAAAAAATGCTTTGCTGCATTAAAGAGTGGCCCATTAAAATTTTGTACCCTGTCTTCTCTGCACCCTGTCGTTGTTGGCAAGCCTTCCCCCTGCCCGTGCAGAGCCCAGCAGCTTTGCTTCTGCAAGCTCCACAGAGAAAGGGCAGCAAAGAGGAGGAGAGTTCAGCCACAGCTCAGCTGGTTTAGATGTTGGATCTCAAAACTTCCAATAGCCATGCAAATTTACTCAGTAAATGTATGAACTGAACCTTAAGCTATCAGTGCTTCCTCTGCTTTCAGTGTATCCCAGCACAGCACACTGCCAAAGGAAATAAATTAACTGTCTGGTTCCTGGAATAAAATGTAACACCGTACAAAGCAGTACATTTAACTGTCTTGGACAAATAAAATAACAACAAAAAAGGAAACTGTGGATTACAGGAGTCTTACTGGACCTTGTGATGATATAAATTAAATATTGCCAGATGAACTGGATGGTATTCTCTGATACTGTAGGAATGCTGGAGGTTGAAGAAAACAGTAAATGTTATAATTAGGGTTTAGGAGAGCACTTGGTTATTCTCACAAGTAACTTGGGCTAGCTGTATGCTGGCATGGGCATGAGAGCAGGCAGGAAAACCTGGAGCTTCCTTCATTAACAAGGCAGAGAGGTTTTGTAGCAAAATTCAGTGGAGACTTACTAAGTCCAGTTTTTTTATATATTTCCACATTTTATTTAGATACAAATGGCACATTAATAAATTGACAACTATATTAGCAAGTTAGAAGATCAGAGCAAGGTGCAGCTGCGGGCCAGGGCCCAGGAGCAGCTGTGCAGGGCACAGGCAGCAGCAGCAGCAGCAGCAGGGCAGTGGGGCAGCAAACCTGCCCCTTCCCACACCTGGATGGGCACTGGGATCACTCCCAGATGCTCCCCAGGCTGCTGTGGGGTGGGGTGGTGCTGGAGGAGGGAGGCAGCAAGGCTGTGGCTGCACATTCGTCAGCAGTGCTGGCCATTGCCCGAGGCAAGGTTTGATGAGCTTGTTTTCCAGGGAAGGGGAAAGCCCTGCCCTGGCCTCAGCCAGGGACACAGGGGGATTTCATGGGCGATTTGAGGGGCAGCTCGATAGTGAAACGCAGCCAGCTGTGGGATGGTCTCTCTGGGAAATGGAGGAGTCCTCACTGGCAGGATTATTTAAGACTGGACTTTGAAAGACGAGACACTCTGCAGTTGGGAACAATGCTGCACTGTCAGAGAGATGGACTCAATTACTTAATAGGTCGTTGCTGTCTGTCTCCTGCCTTTTCCCTTTCAAGAACATATATTCAGCTGGGTTATTTCTCATGGGAAGACAAAGCCTTGTGAGAGAAGCCAGGCATTTGGAAGGGAGAGGCTGGAGGAGCAGCAGCCAGGCAGATGCCTGGTTTGCTCTCCATGGAGCAGGCTCCTTGGGAGTGGAAAAACCTGGGGTGACGTAGTGATGTGGCCCTTTGGTCCCATAATCAGCTGATCACCCGGCCTCACAGGTCTTGCTCCCGTTTTTTTTTCCCCACAAAGGATTTGCCATGGTGCTCTCCCCCTGCCAGGCTCATCCCCAGATGGTGACACTGTGGCCCCCCAGGCTGTGCCACAGGAGCTGCATGGGCCTTTGGTTTCTGTTTTTCCAAAAGCTGACAGGTCCTTACAGCCCATCAGTGCCTGGGCAGCCTCTCCTTGAGCACAGCAGGGCTTGGATGGTGTTGGACCAAGTGACAGCCAAGCTGCAGGTGAGCTCGTGGCCAGGAGCCCATCCCTGAGGTCACCACGAGCTCCCAGTAGCAGGAGGTGGTGGGCAGGGCTGTGTGACAGCCAGGGACTCATGTTCTCACCAGGATCACCCTGCCAGCCCTGGTGAGCATCCCAGGGAGCTTTCCTGGTGGGGCCATGGGCCTGGCCAGGGCAGCTGTGGGAGCCCACTGCTGTGTCCAGTGCCCACCCAGCCAGGGCACTGCCCTCCTGCAGGTGTGTGCCACCCAGGGAGGATCCTGCACTGCCTGATGCACACTGAATTGATGCACCTAAATTGGTTGGTGTTAAGCCCCAAGGCTGCAATGAGATTTTGTCTCTTTTGCCCACCTCTTTTTCTCTTCTTCTGTTTCAGAATAAGCCGTCTGTTTAATGGCACAGAGCCCATTGTCCTGGACAGTTTAAAGCAGCATTATTTCATTGATCGAGATGGGGAAATTTTCAGATATATATTAAGCTTCCTAAGGACATCCAAGCTACTGCTCCCAGATGACTTTAAGGTAAGGAAAGCTATAGTCTGCAATCTGTTTTTTCCTCCCTTTCTGTCATTTGTTTTGGTGCAGGTTGGTTTGTGTGCTTGACCTAAACACGCTTAACTAAATGTTGCTGTTTATTTGTTAGGATTTTTAGTACTTGTGTATTACACTAGGGATGTTATTATTTAATAAATGGACCGATGGTTGTCATGGATACCAAGAAAAGTTAAACTATGAAGCTTATGGCTAAATCAGTTTTTCTAAACTAATTGTATTTTCTCACATTTTTAGCTTATTTATCAGGGTGTAACAACAATTAAGAAGCAACATCAGCAACTTGCACTTAGCAGGGTTTAGTGCTCAGAATCTGAAAGAAATGTTTTAAATTTGATACGTAGAGGACTTGAACTGTGTAAATTATTTTCTTGTTGGTGTAAAAAAGAAACCCTTAAACAAGCTCCTAAGGATTTGTGGTAGACATAACCAGTGCAGATGCTGTGATTTCAGGAAGTAATCTGCTCACAGTTAATGTCAAAATATTCTTGGGAGATGGAACTGACTGAGGGCTTTTCAAGGAGCAGGACATGTTTTGTATGAAGTCATGGTGCTGGCTGTTCCTTTGCAGGCCCTGATTGTTTAAAGGCTTTTCTTTTAGCCTTGTTTGTTTGTTTGGCTTTGCACTTGCAAAACTTCCAACATTGTCACCCTTATGTATGAAAATTAGAAGACAAAAGTGTCCAAACTGTAGATGACAAAATTCAACAAAAGCACTTTTTCCAGGATAAAATGATGAATAAATTGGGATGGCAGATGGGGATCTGCTCAGTTAGAGGATGCAGAGCATTGCTAAGGAAGGAAAACTCCTGCTTTCTCTGAGATGCCATTTTACTCTGTTGTGCTGGCTGAGCCACAAGATCACTTGGTCAGTTGTGACTGAGTGAGTCCAGAGCTGTGGTGGTGGCTCTTGCTTTGGAGTAGAGCTGGTGCTGCAGACTCAGCCATTCCTACCTGAGTTAGGATAATCACGTCTCACCCGAGGCAGGGGGGTTTGGCAGCTTGAGCTCCAGCCCAGAAGGGCTGTCCTGAGCCCTGGTGTTCCTGGTGAGTGGCAGATGGGCTGGGGAAGCTGCTCCCTGGGATGGGGCTGAGCATGAGAAATGAGGGGTGGGAGGGAGAAAACTCTGCAGAGAAATGAGAGAAAATCTGTGTGTAGAAGTAAAGCTGAAGACCAGAGCAGTCCCAGGGATCGTAAGGTGGATCAAGGAAAGGGGGTGAGTGGATGGGGAAGTGGGAGAGGTGCAGGAGAGATGCTTTAGAGCAGTGTTTTGGACAATCCAGTGGGACAAGGTGTGAGAAGGGAGGAGAGGAGAGGTTTGAGCTGGTCATGGCCTTGACCAGCATCCAGATCTCAGAGGTGCTCAGTAACAGAACCAGCAGGACTTGGCTGGGGCCTGGAGGGGAGATGGATGCCAAGGACTTGCCTGTGCAGCCCTGGCAGGGCAGGAGGGGCTGGGGGAGCCAGCAGTGCCCTGGCTCAGGCCGCTGCTCCAGCAGCCCTTTGCACAGGGTTAACTGGATTTTATTTAGTTCCTCCCTGGGAGAGCTTTAGAGCAAACCCCAGGCTAATGAGGGCTGGAGAACAAAGCAAAGCATTGCTAGGTAGGGAGTAACTAAATCAAAATGCATAGAAGAATGCTCTGTAAAGCTGTATTAAAACTGCACTGTAAACGGATTTAACTTCACAGAAATCGTGTAATTTTGCCAGCATGATTAAAGTGACAGAAGACAATAATCAAAGGCAGCAAATGGAATCACTTGGTGTTTCTAAATGCAAAACTCTATTTAAGGTAAAAAACCTGACAGCTTTTCCAGTGAGACTTGCATTAAATGTTCTTTATGTCAAACAAAGCATTATCAAGTGTTTTGAATATTTATTAGTTTTTACCCCTTAATTTAATCAAGCAGTTTATTAGCCTCAAGGTTTAGCCAAGTTGCTTTTCAACTTGAATTGCTGCTCAGATGGTTATTTTGGAAAGTTTGGAACGTTAGTACCACACCAGCATTATTGTGTTTGCTGTTTCAGTGTTGTTTTCAGACTGAGTTAACACTGAAACGCAGAGAAAGTGGTGTGTGTGTTCCCAGGCTAGTGATTCTTTATTATCAAGTCTGAGTGGTGTGTTTACAGTGAATATTAATTACACTTGAAACTACTACTAAGCCAGAACTTGAAAGTGTCTCCCAGGTCTCCCTGCTGAAAGCAGCACTCTCATGGTTCCTGTCATTTTCCTGGGTTTGGGGGTTTGGAGCCCCATGAAGTGGCTGAGGGGTGAGTGTGTGTTTGGCTGGGTCCTGCTCTCAGCCTGCCCACCCCAGGCTGTGGTGGTGCCTGGGCTGGGGCTGTGCCAGCCCCCTGTGCCTGCTCTGGGTCAGTGTCTGTGCAAGGACAGGGCACTGTGAGCAGGGCACTGTGAGCAGGGCACTGTGAGCAGGGCACTGTGAGCAGGGCACAGGGCTCTGCCACCCTGCTGGGTCAGGGTGGCTGCCACAGGAGCTGCTCCTCCTCTCTGCCCAAGCACTCCTGCCTTGGTCTCCCCTGCCCTCAGAGGGGCTTCCCCAGGACACCATGGGCAGCAGAGTCCCTTCACTGTCAGTGCCTAACTGCACACAAACCAGGAGCTGCTGTTGTGCCTGTTTGGGACTCACTCCCTGCTCCGAGAGCACCAAACAAAAGTAGAGAAAGGCAATGTGTGTGTACTGCTGCTCCCTCTCACAGGGGCAGGAGCACAAAGGCACGGGGCATCTGAGTTCTGTGTGGATTACAGAGATCACCTGTAACAACACCACAATGACAAGGCCACCACTCTGATTTGTTAATACAGCTACAAAATTTGTGTGCTTGCATCTAAAGTCTTCTCCAGCTGACCTCAGGAAACGGTGCAGTTGTCATCGTAGAAGTGAGCAACTTCCTTTCATAGCCAGGAGTCAGATCTTCACAGTGCTAAAAATATAAAGGAAACACTGAGTTAGGGTGACAGTTTGTTGTTTCATGTAATAAAGAATAACAAGTGAAAAATGGACAGAAAGAGCCATTTCAGCCTGCTCAGGAATCAGCATTAGGTACAGAAATAGAGGATGTCTTTGATACTGAGAGCAGCATCAGGTCTGTGGGACACATGGTCTGAGTCTGTGCCTGGGCAGCAGATCTGCCCCAGCCCCTGGCACTGACAGGGAGACAGCAGCACCACTGGCCTGCAGGTCACACCTCCCACCTCCTCCCCAGGAATGTCACCCTTGGCAGAGGTGACTGCAGAATTCAGCCCACTTGAAATCCACCAGAAAGAAAAGCTTTTCTACTGAACAAAAAGCAGAAAGTTATTCTGTGAAAGGCAAAAGGCTGCATCTTTGAAAGATCAGTTTATGTTTCCCATGAGGTCTAAATGTAGGCCAGAAGCTGTGGCTGAGAAAGGCTGTGTGCATCTCTCCTGCCTGTCTGCTCCCTTTTTCAAGTGACCTGGCAGAACTTCCCCACTAGTTCCTGCAACAGCCACAGCAAGCTGAAGGCTCATGGTAGCTATAAAGGCTTTTTGTGGTACTTTACAGAAAAATTAAAGGCTGTACTGCCTATCTCCCCTTTCAGTCTATCAAAGAGCACCCTGCTTGGGACTGCCACTGGTGGGAATCACCTTTGGAGTAAAATGTGTTCCCAGGCTGAACAGAAGCAGCTCCACTATATATATCCCAGTGCTTGGCTCTGGTACTGCTGTTAGGGAGCTGGGAGCACAGAGAGTAATGCTTATGGGAAATGGGAGATGCATTAGTCCTGCAGGACAGGGAACTCCTGGGTTCTGTTCCAGCTCTGCTGTGGAGAGCTGCCTGCTGCTCAGCAACACTGCAGTGAGAGAGCAGCTCTGTGAGAGAGGGTGCAGGTGTCCATGGGCAGGGATCAGTGCTGTGCTCTGGGGCTGAGGTTCAGTGACCCTCTGTGCCCTTGGCCACTGTGGCCACTCCCTGCCTGCTGCAGTGAGGTGGGCCAGGAAGATTCATGCCTGCATCTGCCTTTGGTAACTCATTGAAACTATCAGCAGGGAAATGTTTTCATGCAGTTCCTGTGGCACCTCCCTGGCAAGGGCTCTTGTGGGTTTAATTCTTCTATTTTTACATTTCATAGTAAACTTCAGTAAATCTTCAGGGCAGGGTTTGATATCTACAGTGCAAGGGTGGAAATACCAATGCCAGTATTACCTGGGCACCCTAAGCATTCAGTGCAGGAAGTCCAGAGCTGGGCTCTCCCAGTCTGGTCACAGGCAGAATTCTGAACAGTGTGTAAAACCTGAAGGAAAAGATTGTGGGCTTGGTGTGTGGAACCCTGCCCAAGCACAGGATTTAGAGAACTGGACCCCCATGCTGTGAGCCACTCATTCTGCATTCCTGGCTTTGTGAAATCCTCTTCCCTCCCTAAACACACAGTCAGATTCCCTCAGGATGCCCCAGTCCCTCCCTGCAGGAATGTCCTCTAAGAGCAGCAGGGCAGGGCAGGGCAGCCTTTGCTGCTGGTGGCTGTGGGCAGCAGTGCAGGGGGGTCACACGAGGTGTCCCCTCCCAGCACTGTCACTGCTGGACAGCAGTGGATTTCTCTTGCATACAGAAGACACTTTTTTATCTCCTCCAGTTGTTACTGTGCTGCAGCACAACAGATTCCCTTTCTTGGCACTGCCTGGCAGTAGGTGCCCTGATTCCCTGGCACCACCTCTGGGCACCAGCACACCTCAGCTCCCAGGTCTGTTACAGGGCCCTTCTTAGGTTCACAACCCTTTCCATATTTGTGCTGAACCCAAGTGTGGAATAGACACAGGCATGAGAGTCTGAGTTTAGAGATTAACCCAACACCAGGCTCAGCCCAGCCCTTGTAGCAGGTGCCCACCTTGTCCCACAGAGCAGGGGTGCTCCAGCACAGCCCTGATTGCCACACAGCCACCTGCAGTGTGGCTCTGTCATTCTGGGAGCAGACACTGGAAGAGCTGTTCCATTTGAAAGCAGGCTTTCTTCTCACAAAATGGTATCAGAATGTAAAATTTATCCTGTTCATTTCAGGGCAAATGACAGCTAGCAAGAGTCACTGGAAAGCTGCAGTTGCTGGGGTGGGCTGAGCTGGCTGTGGGAGAAGTAGGGGTGGTGTGATCTGGGTTTTGCTTGGTTTATGGCATTGCTGTTCTGGCCCCAGGGTGCAGGACCATTGAAGTCCTGTGATTCAGGACACTGTCAGGCTAGTCCAAAGCCAGGGAAGGCACAGACTCTCTAATGTAATGGGCTTTGCATCCAGCCTCAGGAGCACTGTACTGCTCTCTGCTCTCAAAAATGAAGCACTGTTTGTTCTATCATTGTACCATCTCTTCCAGCTTTTACTGTTGAGTTTTCTTAGCACATATTCACTGGATTGATTTTACAAATAATACCTTATTTTATAGTGTCCATGAACCCAGATACTCTAAAACTGGTTTAGAAAACAGCAGATGACTTTCCATTGCCTTCAGAAGGTACTGGGTGCTCCTGTTCACTCTACACCATTACATTTTTCCTTAGCATGTTTCCTTGCTTGAAAAAGCAATGCAGGGCACCAGCAGATGCCAAGTGAACATTTGGCAGGCCACTGCACACACCTCTGTAGTGAACACAGTGAGGTGGTAGACTGTGCTGATTCAGTGTCCTGCACAGAGATTTCAGTTTTGTTTTGTTTTGTTTTAATTTAGGCCACTAATTCCTGTCAGGTTTAAACTGATCCCCTGCTCAGTACCCAGGGAGTGTCCCTGGTGGACAGAGAGAAGCTGTAATGGTTCAGCAGTGCTGGTTTTGGGGAAGGGTGAGCATACTGCCATCAGAGGAGGAGGCTTTGGGGCTGGTGCTGTCTCACCTGAGCAGCAGAGCAGGCAGCCTCCACACCTCCCTGCCTGGCCCCTTCCCAGCACTGCTTGTTGGTTGTTTGCAGCATGCTCTCTGCATGATTCCTTCTTTCATCTCCTGTTGTTTTCCATCTTCAAGCTGTCCCGTGAGAGTGTTGGTTGCCCTCATTTCTTCCCACTTGCTCTTATCCCTCTTCCTCCCTGCTCCTCTTATCCTCCAGTCCTTTTTTCTCCCTCAGCCGTGTGCACGTTGTCCCAACCTCAGCAGACATCAAAGAGATGTAAAGGATTGGATGTCCCTTTTGTAAGTCGATCACCTTGCCCTGTCACTGTGAATATTCATGTGTCTCCAGGCTGCAGGCAGCCCTGGGGTGAAGGAGCACCTCCACTACCGGTGGGTCTGTGGTGCCAAATTTGAGCAGAGCTAACTGCTTTGGTTCAGTAATACCCTGCAGCAGGAGATTTTACAGGTTAATTCCAAACCACTGCGAAGAGTCGCACCTTTTTGTGCTGCGAGTTCATTGGCCTTTGATTCCCCCTCCTCCCCGAGTCCCAGGGCAGCAGCACACCCGGTACTTTTCATGTCATTTTGGTGCCCGTTTCTTGATTGCTCCTTGTCATATCATACTTTCCAGTCCAAATTATTTCATTTCAGTCTTGATTTTTCTTTTCATTTCATTTTATTTTTCATTTAATGGGTGTAGAACTGTCCTTTGTCCCAGGTGCTGACCTGCAGCACAGCCCACAGAAGCACCTGTGGTGCAGCATTTGCATGTGTAAAGAGGTGCAAGAGCCATGAAAGCAAAGCCAGGTCTGTGCAGGGGGGAGCCGGTGCTGAGCTCTTGCTGCTCCTCTTCCCCTCGGGGGCTGGGGGAGCAAAGTGCCCGCAGGGGCCTTGTCCCTCTCCTCCTCCTCCTCCTCTGCCGGGCTGGGGGGCTCAGCTGCCTCCTGGGCTCTGGGGATGCTCACACCCTTTGCCTCCCTGTGCTCTCACATACTGCAGCTGAGGTGGGAAGATCTGTCAGAATCTGATGAAACAATCACTGAACTGGGAATTGGATCAAATTGGGAATTTGAATTGCCCAAAGCCCGAGTGAGGGGATGGACAAATGGCAGGGAAGAGCTGCTTCTGTTCAGCGTTGGAGCACACAGCTGGCTGCCAGCCAGCAGGATGGTCACTACCCCTGTCATTTACCAAACACTTCAAATACATGAATAGTCATCAACTGCAGGCAGCAGCTCAGCTGCTGGAGCTGAATTTCAGCCTCAGCAAAGACAGGTGAGAAGTGAAGCTGAACTGACATCTCCATCTCCTCTCGTGTGTGAGAGGCGACAGCAGAGCCTGAGATCTGCTGTGAGATCAGGAGGATCCGAGGCCACGAGTGAAGATTAGGGCTGGGAACATCTTCTCTTACATCAGTAAGCTTTGTTTATTGCAACCAGCTAGTTTGATTTCTTAATCTGAGAGTAGAGCCTTCTGGCATCGAGCTTGTGGGATAATAAATGAAGGGATAATTCAGTGCAATGGGAACTTCCCAGTCAGCTCCAACAGATCCAACCCCAGCACCGTGTGGTTTTCTGTGGAGGTGGAAGGACGTGGGTACCTGTTGCCTTTGCTCTCTTGCTGACAATACATAAGCCTAAGTAGGTCAAACAGGAACAATACTCATTTTTAAAAGAGAACTATAAGCATTTCTAGTTTCTCTCTCTTCCTCTCTCTTTTTTTTTTTTTTTTTTCCCAGGACTTTAATCTTTTATATGAAGAAGCAAAGTATTACCAGCTGCAGCCAATGATTAAGGAACTTGAGCGATGGAAACAAGAGAAAGAACAAAGGAAACATTTCCAGCCTTGTGACTGCTTGGTTGTAAGAGTGACTCCAGATCTGGGGGAAAGAATTGCATTGAGTGGGGAGAAGGCTTTGATAGAGGAGATCTTCCCAGAGACCGGGGATGTCATGTGCAACTCGGTGAACGCCGGCTGGAACCAGGACCCCACCCACGTTATCAGGTTTCCCTTGAATGGATACTGCCGGTTGAACTCAGTGCAGGTAATGAATGGCCTCTCCTGCTGCCTCGGCCCTGGCTGGGGTGCTTTTTCGCTATGTCTTGTTCAATTATATGCAAATTATTTGCTTCTGCCCAATTACTTTCAGTGCTTATACTGCAAGGAAACGTTTTTCTGCCTGGTGAGATCACAGTCTTTCAGGTTTTCCTGAGTCTAAGCAGAAAAATACATTTAGATTTTGTGTATGTTAGTGCCATGCTGGCCTCATAATGGTGTTATACTGATAAATGCTAATTTTTTTCATCAATGTATAGCCTTTGGCAGTTTTTTTTTTCCTCCAAAGTGCCTCTAGGAAGAAAGAGAGAGTTCCAAAAACTACAAAAAAAAATCTCCACACCATTTTATAGAAAATGCAACAATGTGTAAATGCATAATTTATGTCTCACTCATAATTAAATGATGGTGCCTGCGGGATGGACTTAAAAAAATTGATCTCTGCACTTTTTTTTTTTTTCAAAAGGATGTTCTATAAAAATTGCCCAGAGTATTTTAAACAAAAATGTATTTCATTTTATACTCAGAGTTTTGACATTAGGTTTAAAATTAAACATATGAAACAAAAGAAGATAACTGGACAGATAGGAGGACGGCAGCAGGAGTAAATACGTGCTCTGTGTTCAGGCAGCAGCCCGTGGGCAAGCAGTGCCATTTCTCAGGGATCACCAGTGCTGCAGCCAGAGCTCTGCTGCTGGGGCTGTCCTGGGGCTGTGGGGAGGATCCAGGCCATGGGGCCTCAGCTTGGGCTTTAATTAACACGGGCCAGACAGAGCTCCTGGTTTTCCCGTGTGTTCCTTTGGAGTACTACTGCTGCAAATGCTCATGTCACGGGGAGGGAAATCAACCTAGAGGGAAGAATTTCCCCAGTCACCATCCTCTGCAGATGGGCTGTGGCTGCAGATGTGAACTGGGCTGTGGGAAATGCCATGGTTGTCTTGATAAACTCCCCAGTGGGCAAAAACCCACAGAAGAGCTGGTCCATGGGCCGGGCTGGCTGGGGAGGGAGGTGCAGCAGCAGGCAGGACAAGAACCTGCAGCTCCTGTGCCTCTGTGGGTGTTACACATCAGGCTCAGGCAGCCCGTGTCCCAGGCTGGACATCTGCAGGAGGGCTGCAGTCACTGAATATGGAAAGGTGGGTGCAGAGACCCCCTGCACTCACACCCCCTGGGCTGAAACCACGACTGGGCTTGGGTTCACGACTCCCCAGTGGTGTATTCACCAGGCTGTGGTGGTTAATTCTGCACAGTCCTTAGCAATTTCACACTTGGCAAGGTTTGGGGTGGCTTTTGGATGGTTTGGGGTGGGTTTGGCAGGGTTTGGGGTGGGTTTGGCAGGGTTTGGGGTGGGCAGCCCCAAGGCCAGGGCTAGGGGTGGTCAGAGGCAGCCCCATTTGCTGGCAGTGGGACAGGGAGGTGTCTGCATTGCTGTGCTGGGAGCAGAGGGAGCAGTTCAGCTCGGGTGAGTGGGTAGGGAAGAGCATTTGTGTCCCAGGCTTGCTGCCCATGGGACCCTATTAGATCACACAAGGAATTAGAGGCACTGAAACCATAAAGGGTCACAGTGAGCCCCTGATCAGCCCAGCACTGCCTGGCACAGCTCTGGGTGCCCACATGCTTGAGCACTCAGCTCTCTTTTATCCAGTGCTGTAGCTTGTAGGATACATGTGTAGTAAAAGCTGAACACTAATTACTGTTATTATTTGAATGTATTTTGAATTCAGTCAAAATTCAGACAGAATCAAAGGGTCTCTTTGCAAGTTCATGTTGTGGAAAAAATTTCTGTCAAAGAGTCTACAGTATAAGTAATACTGTTAAATTACATCATTTTACTAAATTACATCATTTTACTATATAATTAATAGAAAGCGTTTTCAAACACTTTCTGGAAAATTATGCATTTCTGAGACCAAAGACTGATGTAATCACCAGCTAATTAGCATTGGCTCTGATGAACTCTGGTCAGCACACAGGCACTGCTCTTCCCCCTCCAAGGACTTTTTTGGCAAAACAATTATTAAGTCAAAAGTTGGAAGTACAGTGAGGCAAATGCACAGACTTAAGGGAGATGGTTGGAAGAGCAGAATTGCTTGCAGAGAATCCCAAAGAGCAGCACAGGAAGCCTGTCTGCTGTTTGCTGAGGTGATACATTACTTCTGTCTCCCTATGCTCTGCTCAGTGTATTTGGTAGCACAATTGCAATATTTATACATTTTTTTCTGTATTTGAAAAATATTTTCATTACATGCTTTATATCAAGAACTGTGCATATAAAACAAAGAACATCAACACCTAATAGGCAAAAAATACAGTAATTCTTAATTTTACACCCATTTGTAATTCTATATAGGTATAGATTTTTTTCAACTCCTTGCAATAGGTTCTGGTGGGAATCATGAATTTACCTTAGAGAAGATTCTGTGATGCTTGTGAATGTTGAGCGTTAAGTCTTCATAATTAAGAATGTATTTGTTAATATTCTGCAAAATTTAAATGAAATTCACTAAGTGGAAGGATCAGGTTTCCATTTGGAAAACCTTCCAACAAAATCAGATGTGCTTGGAATATTGCAAGACAGCAGATATTAAATCCAAGCACAAATCCTCTATTTAATAATGTGCATGTGTCCCTGTACATGGGAGAGTCACAGCTGATACTCAGTTTTTGGCATATCCTCTTTGGAGGTTTTCAGCAAAGCAGCTCTGATTTCAGCAAAGCAGCAGAGACAATCACTGCTTTCCCCCTGTTTGCATCTTACCTGCAGAAGAAATAATGTGTGTAGAGTCAAATTCTCTAAGTGGAAGTTAAACCTGTCCATGTTCAAAGTGCTGTTCAGTCTCATGCATGGAAGCACTGACAGGAGCCTTTCTCCCTAGACCTGAGCTCAGTGACACTTCAAACTGCAGTATTTAAACATCCTCAGCATTGTTTACAGGATTTGGCCTGTTCTGTTTCTTGCTGAGAAAATTGATGATCCCAGGGTTTTTAACACCAGATTGTAGCCTGCAGTCTGGTCCTTCCAGCATGTACTGAGCAAAAATGAATCGCTTTGTTCAGTGCCTGGTGCTCTGAGGTGTAATGTCTATCTGGGCTGGGTGTTTGCAGAGAGAGGCTCAGTGAAAAAGAATCCTGTGTTAACATCCAGCTTTCCATAGCTTTGGTCTGAGGCAAGCCAAGGGCACCCCCCTGCTTGTTTTGTCTTACAAGTAAATTGATTTTAAAAACTTTTTAGCAAGGATTTTGAAGTCCCATCTCTCTCAGAAATCTTACCTGTCAATCCTCTGTTCCAGTATCCAGTTCAGTGGGAGAAGCCTCCTTTCCCATGGCTGGGTTGTCTCTCATCTTCATCCTGTCAGGGCTAGGAGCAGTGATCATAATACAGGCAGGATATATTCCAGACTGTGAAACAGCAGCCTGCTGATGTCTTATTCCTCCTTCTGTCTCTGACTCCTCCTGCCTTCCTCTCTGAGGAGGAACAGTGTTCGTGTCTGCACCCCATTTCTGTCCTACAGACATTGTCCTACAGACTGAACTCCATTTCTGTCATTTTTGCCCTGCATCCAGTCTGGGCAAATAAGAGGGATGAAAGCTTTCTTTCTCTACCTTAAATGTATTTTATTAACCTGTTCTCCTACCTTTTCTTTTCTCCCACATTTTTTTTCTTCCGTACTCTGGTGGGGTTTTTTGATCTTTCAGTTCTCCTACTTTCTTGCAGTGTATAGTGTGTAAAAATCAGGGCAAAAGTCAGGGAGATTTGGCAGATGTGACTTTCTGAGAATGTTAAGTCCCTGTGTCCCAGGGCCAAGCAGAACTCCTCAGGCAAGTTGATTTTCAGCAGACTCGGCATGACTTAGGCAAAGCTCTGCTGGAGCAGCCTTTCCTTTGCCTGTCCTTTGAGCCAGGGTAGCAAGAGTAAAATGTTTTAGTTACCCCTGAGAAGCCAAACCCTGGATTAAATGCAGATGGATAACACAGGCAGCCCCTAAGGAGGGATCAAATGGATTAAAGCCAGCAAGTGCTGCTGCCATGGTTTGCATTGCACTACGACACCACCTTGGACACAGCTGTCCTTCCAAAATCATGTTTCTGGAAAAAGCAAAGCCAACACTCAGGCAGAAGAAATGGTGCACTGAGAAATGCATGGTGGCCTCCCATGGGCAGTGCTCTGGTGTAGGCACTGATGTGCTCACAGTGAAACTGAACACACCCCAACCTCCTTCTGGAACCTGAACCCAGGAAAGTACCAGTTGACTCCATCTGGAGGTGGATGTATTGCTTAGACACTTCTCTGGGATGAAGGACAAGTCTGTAAAGAGCTTGGTCCAGGTTGCTGTGGGTGCAGAGGGGTGTCACATGGGGCTGGTGCTGTCACTGGGATATAATAAACCATGGGGTCACCTCCCTGTTCCTCGTGCTGCCACAGTGGGACACACTTCAGGTGAGACTCTTGGAGAACAACACAGGCTGCTGCTCCTTGATGGCTTTTATCAGTAGAGAAAAACACAGCAACCATTTTTCCAGGCTGCTGCCCAGGACTCAGGAGAGCCTGAGTGGCTCCTGCATTGTGATCTACCCAAAGTGGATCTGGCATCTGCCCTCACCTGACTCTGGGAGAAGCCTGGTGTGCTCTGCTCTGCTGGGAAGCAGAATATCAACAGGCTGACACATGTGAGAAACAGCCCTGATGTCAGTGCCAGATCAGGATGTCCTGGGGAAATGTGCTGGTGACAGTCGCAGAAATTAAAGTTGCCTCTGGGTTCTCTTAATTCATGCATCTAAATTGCACCAACTTTTCTTTAGGAGGAGAAAGAGAAAATACATATTTGGGCAGTACAGATTAACCTCTTTCTTGGGCCAGAATGTTTCCCTGTTGTCCACATCCTGGCTCTGCATCCTGTCCCTGCCATGCTTTGCTCCCTTCCAGCGAGGGCAAACAGCTGCGATTGCCATGAAGGTCTGGTGGATGTGTCATTCGAACCCCTAATATATTTTCATCTGCCAAGGAAGAGCCTCTCAGCCCCTCTTTCTCTCAGACTGCTCATACTACTAATGAATAATTGGCACTATTTGTTAGAACTTAAATCTGATGTTGCCTTCTATAAGCAGTGAGAGCATCAGTATCACCACAGTCCAGTACTTTACTATGTAATGTACTAAGCTGCTCTGCAGAGTGCTTATTTCTTTGATTAATTTTTGTTTTCTACTGAGGTTTGCTGAGAGCGAGACTTTAATCACAGTATAGTCATTTAACAATAAGTTATAGAATTATAGCTGAATAATATTCATTCAACGAGGACTCGAAAGACTAAATCCATCATTTGGATCTGGTGCTTCTGAACGCTTTTATCACTAAAATTTGCTAAATATTAATCTGTTTTTTTTTTTTCCCTCCACATTGCAGGTGCTCGAAAGATTATTTCAGAAGGGATTTAACGTGGCAGCTTCCTGTGGTGGTGGGGTGGATTCCTCCCAGTTCAGCGAGTACGTGCTGTGTCGCGAAGACAGACGACCACAACCCACCCCAACGATCAGAATAAAACAGGAACCCCTGGACTAGACCCTCCCCATGCCCCCTTTGTAACCGTAGAAGTGTTTAATAGTCCCTTATGTGAAACACTAAGGATTTGCAAAACAGTATTAGCAAACAGATTTTGACTTTATGTTGCCCATTAGTGGTATTCTGAAACTACCTGTCACGTAGCCAGCCGTGGGATGCGTTTGAAAAACCAGTTGTGTGTTGTTCACGGTGGAGTTCCTGAGCACACTCAGCATGGCAGGGCTGGGATGTACTTTGGGCTGACCAGCAGTGGTGTGGAACAGGCAGAGCTTTGGAAGCCCTGGCCCTGGACTGGACTGCAGCAAGAGCCATGGACGCAGTGGAGCCAACCAGCAGGAGCCCAGGGACACCCCAGAGCTGCGCTGCGGGGACGGGGGCGTCTGCGGGAGGAAGAACCCCAAAAACTGCACTGAGAACCTTCCCTGACTGCTGCCCCTCCTCCATATCAGACGTGCTTTACACCCCCAGCATCACGGTCACCTGGTGATTGTACTCACCCACACGAGCAAATGGCTTATTTTTATACTACATTTCCAACTGAGGTCTCTCTCTGTGAACAGGATCCAGAACCAGAAAAGGACTGATTCATAGTCACTGGTGCTCAGTACTTAAACCCCCCCACAAACCAAACAAAACAAGTGACAAGAAATTAGACAGGCCCACTTATGGCAATATTTGCAACAGTAGGGATCTGGAAGCACAAAATAAAATCCCATCAGCCATCACACCAGGGTCAAATACCCCACGTGGAGCTGTAGCTCTTCTAAAGCCAACCTTGTTTCGACACAACAACTGTTAAGTTTTGCATCATCAAAGAAGCGTGGTTCTTACCACCCCTTGTTAATCATTTACTAACCATGTTAGAAGCCCACATTTAGCAGGAAAGTTTAAGAATTTTGGACAAGCCCGCTCTTTATGGGTCTGGAATTCTTGCAAAGAGTTGTTAAAACCCTGTATTGCCATTGCCAGATGAAAGCAGGCTGCCTTCGGTTTAAATTGTTTTATTATTTTAAATTATTATTAAAATTTGAATTCTGTAGCTGCCCTCTACCTGTGTAACTTTCTCTGTAACAAAGTCAGGGGTCGGTCTGCAGGAGGGTCCTGCTTCTGCCAGGACTTGGCACTGACTCACAGGGCTTTCTAACTCAGGAGACAGCACCGTGTTTGCAGGTGCAAGGTTATAAATAGCATTCTGCTAAATCCTGTTTATTGCTGTGTAGCATGATTGGGTCCTCAATCACTAATTCATGTGTTAATCACAATTTAGTTTCTCCCACGTTAATTTATAGAATACTGTTGTAGATGCTGAATTTTAATTAAGCTCTTTTTAGATGCATAAATATGGCCATATGGAACAAGGGACAGAGTATTAAGTGGTCAACAGTTCTTAATGCAAATTGACTGCAATCAGGCAGAATTTAAAAGTCATGTTTAAGACTAGTATTTTCAAAAGCAATGAGCTGTACTGACTATCCAAGGTAAAATCTAGGCAGGGGTCTAATTTTTGGAAAAGGGCTGGATACCTGTCCATGGAAAATCAGACCTCTGCAGGTTTTCTCACCTTGGTCACCCAACTCAGAAATCTCTAATGGCAATCCTGGCCGGTCGGCCTGCTACCTTAGCAGAACAGTTGAGCAAATCTGTCTACTTTAAGAATTGTAAAGTTATTTTATTTTGTGGTTTTATACTTGTACGACATTCTAAAGTTGCTAGGCATTGCCATATTTGAATATATGGCACAACATTCACCTTTGTATGTAAGATATCTGTAGAATTGTATATTATACATTTAATATTGTAAAGAACTTAACGTATAATTGTCATGTATTTGTGTATGCACATTTCTTATACAGTACTTCATGCCATAAACATTTCTGTAAAGTAAATGAACAAAAACAAGCACGTAGGGTGGAACACTCACTGTATCTCCCATGTTGTTTGAAAGAGGTGAGAATTTTTGATTGCGTCTTCTCCAGCCCTTTGCTCCGTTCAGCTTGATGTAGCCATGTCTTACAAAAAGATAGAAGTGTTTTATTTATTACTTTCATACCTTTAAGTCCAAAGTACCCTTCAATAGTCCATTCAGGTTCTTGTTTTTATCCTGTATCCACTCCTGCCCTGCCCTCCGGCACGGGGTGAGCTGAGCACTTCTGGCAGCAGCCCCTGTGCAGTTCTTACCTCTCAGCCAGGGAATAAAGGTGATATTCCATCTCAGGGGCCTGCTCCTGCCCCTGGTGCTCTCCCCAGGCAGCTCTGGGGAGTGCAGACTGGGATGGTGCTTTTACACATCTGTGGAATGTTGGAAGTGTTTGTGGTTGGTTGGTTGGTTGGTTTTTCCTCAGTTTGGTGTTTACTGTATTTTTTTTATGGCTCAATAAAGCAGCTCCCGTCGTTGGGGCAGCTTTGCTGAGGTGGCATTGGAAAGGGTTCCAGGCTGCGCCAGGCGAGTTAAATGTGAACTTGAGATGGAAAGTTTAAACCATGACATCACAGCATTAACTGCAAAACAGCACAAAGGCAAGGAAGACATGTGGAAACAATCACTTTCTTAGAAGAATTATGCCTTTAAAAACAAAAAAAAGTTAAGCTAGGACATGTTCTTTTAGTTAGTAACTACAGGTCACTTATTTAAAGATTATTACAGTTTCATTTATATATTTTTTACTTATTTCCCTATATTTTTAGGCATCGATATCAGCAAAAAACTGATTTGAATATTTACTTCTGGCCTTAAACCACAGCAACATAACTTAATGAAGAACATTGCTCAGCATCAGTAAGATGTTTCAAAGCACCCCAGGAGCCCAGCGAGGCCGTGGTGCGCAGCCAGCACACGTTTGCGTGGCGAAGGCCGAGAAGCAAAGCACAGCCTGGTTTTTCACCTGATCCCATTGAGCAAAACTGTTCTGATTCGCTGTTGCTGAGCACTGGCCCCGTGCTGGACAGGCACGAGGCTTCACAAGCACTTTGTGTCCAGGCTGTCACAGCTCCAGTGGCAGACAGAAAGTGAAAGAGAATGTTCTGTTGTGCTTGTTGGACTCCTCGCTCCCGAGAAAGCCACTGCTGAGTGCATCCATTCTCTGTACTGATGGCACCGAGGTTTGTTGACAATTTTATTAGATGTTTCACAAAGGATAAGAATCAGCACAACAAAACATTGAAGTATTTGGTTTTAATATTTGTTTGTGGGTATTCTGTTAATATTTTAATGCAAAATGTTTCTGACCAGTGCTTAAGAACTACAAGACAATGTGAAATTCATGTTTGATAAATTAATACTGTATGTCACTCGATGTGTTACTTTAGTAAATCGTTTTATTTCTTTACAAAATAAGTACAAATAAGGGAGTATGTTTTCACACAAATTGGGGGTATTTACCAGTATGTACAGAAATCATCAAAATAACGTAACTCTAATAAACACAAGGCCTTTATAAACAATATGTACAAATTATCAATACATTTAAAACATAACTTTACACTTCCTGGCCTTAAATACCTTATGAATAATCTTTTGGCTAAATAGCAGCAGTATAAATTTTCTTCTGCTTTTCATAAACCTTAAAAAATAATTAAAACCTTTGTTTTTAAAACTATTGGACAAATAGTTCTATTTGTGCTTTCGCTATGGTTTCCCATCAAAAAAAATATTGCCTCAAAAAAGTGGCAAGCATAACATAGTAAAAATGGAGAAGATAAATAAGCAAATGTCTCCCTTCCGTGGTGACTGTAACACTGTTAACTCTGCAGCACAGCTCGTGCCCCCTGCCTGCTCGTGTCCTACTCGATCCCCATGTCTCAGGCTCACACTGATACTGCTCGGCTTCCGTGTGCGCCCAAATTCTGCTTCAGCAAAGCATTTAAAAGGCATTCCCCCCACCTTTAGGTACTTACAGCTGCTCCTTATGCTTAAAGCCACGTGCCTCTGGAGCCTTGGTCCAGGTGTCCAAGGTGTCCTCACTGCAGGTGGCACCAGGCTGCCAGGGCTCACCTGCTCTCCCCACTCCAGGAGCGGAAGCGGCCCCCAAAAACCTTTACAGTGACTTTAAAAATCCATATAGAATACTCTAAAATCTTTACTGAACAATATTCTCTTTTAAAACCACCATTAAACCATACTCTTTGCAATAAATAAATTAACATTTTTTTTTAGAAAATAAAACCCAACTTTGAATCTTGTTACTAACCAGCTGCTACAAATGCGCAAAAGGTTGATGAGATTCAGAAAACAACTGGAAGCAAGTCAAGGTAACTCAGCTGAGACCCTGCACACAGATTTCATACACTTAAGATTTGGTTCAGCAAATGGCTCAGGAAATGAGCTGTGCAGTAAAAGCAAAAAATCCTAAATATATAAAATTTGTGGGAGTGTGCAGTGGCTAATCTCTTGGCTGTGCAAAAAATTGCCATTACAACTAAGTTAAATAGCAACAGGTATCACCATGGTCAGTGAGACAGTGCCAGTAAACTGAAAAACACCAAGCCCAGCACCTTGTGTGAACACTCAGGTGAACACCAAGGCTGGGAGCCACTCCTGTGAACCTGTGCCAGGCCTGGCCAGGAGATGGTTTAGGTGAGCCATTGCATTTGTGTAACTTCAACACCAGCTACTTCAGCCTTACCTAAAACGGCCAAATGAAGCAAGACTTCGATGCTGATTTCATTTGTGGACTTAACATTTTAAAACCTTTTGCACATTTTTTGTGGTTTTTATATATATATAATTTTTTTTTACATAAAGGGAATTTATTGCATGTGTCTGACAATTTTCTAAAACAAAATTACTGGAACATTGACTTCTGAAAAAAATAGAAGGCACATTAAAATGACAGCTTTCGATGCAAGTTGAGCTTCTGTGGAGCAATCAGTACAACTGTTGGCTTTATTTAAGCAGAGCTCGGTAGAGCAGGAGGGAATGGCTCATCTCTCGCTCCTGTTCCATGTAGAAGATGAAGTCCCTGAGGTTGACTCGTGTGATTTTCTGCCGGGGGTACTGCCGGGGGGAGCCCGTGCCCAGCCCGGCCTGGCTGCCCCCACACAGCCCCGCGCCCTGCAAGAGAACAACACAGCTGAGGCCTGCAGCAGCCAAGGCCTCCTGCTCTCAGCTGCTGGGTTCTGTTCAACAGCTTCTGTGCATCGTTATCAGCCTCATTCTGAACACATTACATAAGGCGGGGTTTTTTACTATTACTATTTTTTCTATTCTTCTGAATCTCACCGAGTTCACCTGAGTAAAGGCCTCAAGTGCAAACACGTGAGGCTAAACCTTGCTCACTTACAACTCGGGACAAATCCATCCTGCTGCAATCATGTTCACTGCAGACGTATTTGAGCAGTTTAAATTCAGGAGCCTTTTAAAAACAAAATGATTTTCAGCAGGTAAGGCCATTAATATATCAAATATGTGAAATATCAGCAGATATATGAAATGTGTGCAGGGTCCTGCTGCTCATCCAAGGACTGGGAACAGGTGAGTGGCAGACTGGGAGTCCCCACAGGGACCCAGGTCTCTCCTCTGGGCCTGCTGAAGAGAAGGGCTCAGTTTGGGGAAATACTCAGCAAACAATCAAAAAAATTAAATGGAAAAATCAAAGAGTCAGACATCGGGTGATGATAAACAAGCATTAGTATATTTGTTTTGACAGCTGTGTTAAGTAATTATGTATTTTTTGATTGGTTCATTGGTACTGAATTACTGAATACCTCATCCTGGCTTTGTATATAGAGAGAAAATTCTTAACCTGGGCCTGAGAACACTGTGATCTGAATATTTAGAAAAGGAAAGGACATAATTACAGCCCCTGCAGTCTCATGGAGGTTAACCTGAAACCTGATGCACACACATGTTCAGTTATTTTTTCATCCATAGGAGTCCATTGTTTTTATTAATTCCAATTTGTTTGTAGCAAAATGAAGTGTTCTAACATAGAAAAATAGGTTTTAATCTCTGAAAAGATTTAAGCTATTTTTCAAACCTCTTAAGACATCTAGTAAAAATTTCAATACTTTTAATACCCCAAATTTCCTTACTGCTGCTCAAACCTACCTTTCTTTCCCCAGGACATACTTATTCTAGGATCTTGACTCCAGACATTAAGAACACAGTTAAGGGTAATTTTACTACTGAAAGGTTGTAGGGGAAACATATATGGTCCGCTGAGAGCAGGGCATGGCACTGTTTCCCTCTGTCCACCACAGTCAGTGTGACTCCTTGCAGAACTGTTTCTCCCTTACCTGCTTTTTCAATTACAGCAGTGGAGCAAATCCTGTTCTGTGACCACGAACACAAAAGGCTTAATGGAGTGCAATGAATGTGGCTCAGCTTGCAGGGAATAGAGGGAGAAGCCCACAACCTTTGGGCATCCGGAGCATTTGAGCCGAGGGATTCTGCTCTCCAGCATGGAGCAGTTTTTGTTCATTAATTGATTGAGCACTGAACCTCACTGCTCACAGGAAATGCAGCTGCAAGGGCTGCTCATCCCTGCTGGAGCCAGACACATGCCCAGTGCATAGTCCATGCATTCAGCAGTGCTTCCAGTTCAGACCTTAACCCAAGAGACACTTCACATTGCTTGAAGAAACAAAATCATTTAAACTCTCCCTCTCTGTCTTCTACAGGTTGGAACACCTTGACCTACCTCTCCCTGCACTCTGACCATGCACCCACTCTTCCAGGGCTGTGCCCACTGTTTCTAAGTCCTTAAGAAACCACTGTGTGTGTATTTATTTTAAATCAAGCTGACTCAAAAAATACTTCTTCTCTGTTTCCCTGATGGTGCATCTCTCCCCTGCCCACAGCACTAATTTCAGATTCATCCTGACCACAGGACCTGTGACAAATACACTTGTAAGGAATGTGGCCACTTTAAACTCACTAGAAACCACTGTCCATAGCACTCCAGACTGGGAGCATCCCACACACACTTACCAAACAGTCAGAGAAAAGCTGCATAGTTTTTAAAAAAATTCTTTATATGAAACTATTTCTTGAGTCAGTTGAGTTACATTTACAGCAAGGAACTGCTGTTTGGACAGAGTAGCTGGAATGAAGATGTGCCAAGTCGTGTTCATTGCATTTATCACTATAGATACTGAACTTTAACAAAGGAAGAACATATCCTTAACCAGCACCAGAACACAGCACCAGGCTGTGCACATTCTAACCACACTCAGGAGCCCATCAGTTACCTGATCATATTCGGGAGTTGTTTTACAAGGTGAAAAATAATCATAAAAATTATTTTAGAAATACAGAAGCACATCTGTAAGCTGACAGAACAGTAATTTATATGTGTCAATAAGATCATTAATTTAAATTAAAAACTAGTTTGCTTTGGTACTGCATTGTACTCAAAATCATTCTGCAGCTGCTATATAAAAAAAGTAGACTCCTAAATGCCATAATTATTTAATTACATACATGAACTAAAGTATAGTTGAAAGTAATGGCCAAGAATAGTGGAACTGAAGTGTTTCAAAATTTTCTCAAGAAAAATCACATTTTTTATCAGCATGACAGATTTTTCATCAACCCAAGCAAGCCCCTGTGTTGTCTGTACCTATGGCAACTAATCAGTTACACAGATAAAAGCTCTAATAAAAGAATAAACGGTTGTAAATTGTTTACCTCCTTTACTTCCTGGCCTGCCAAACACAAGCCATTCCCAAATCCCACACACTCAAATATACATCAGTGCCAGCTTTTGTATCAGTGAACTTCTAGTTATAATTTCAGGAAAATTTCCTGATGTTCCAGACCAGAAAAAAACCCATGTAATTTATATATGAACTCTGCCCTTTCATTTTGAGACAGCTTCCAAACGTGTGTTACAGTGACTTCCTGTCCCCTTCCCTCCTGCTGTCCCCACTGCCTCTCTTCCCCTGCTCCTTCAATCCTTTCTTGTGACACACCTGGGTATGGGGACTGCATCCCACAGCCCAGCACAGAGCAGAGAGCAAACACATTCTGCTGTGCTCTCCTTGCAGGGCCTGGGGAGCACCTGAGACTGCCCCCAGCTCCTGCTCCTGGCCAGGGCCAAAGAGAAAATCAATTCATGGAAAATCACAGGCAGGAATTTGTAACCCCACCATGGTGCCGTGCTCTTGGTTAACCTGTAATCCCAGACCCACTGAGACAGTCACAGCCTGTCTGCCTGAGCAGCTTTACTGCACTCCAGCCCTGGGAGCTGATGGGGACAGAGCTCACAGCATTCCAAATGACAGTGCTGGGCTGATGAGCTGAATTCAACTGCTGGAAGCCCCCTAGCTTGGAATTATGGCTTGAGAAGAATCTGAGTAGTTGCTCGTTCAGCATGCACACTTTGAAGCAATTCTGAATTTATGTCAGACGTGACCCAAGATTTGGGCCACCTTTCTCAGCCTGTTTGCTGTTTCCATGATTTTCCTCTATGAGAAAACTCATGCTGTTTGCCAAGGGAAATGCAAACAGCTCAGAATAAAATACTGACCAAAGATTTGGTAGATCAGTAGCTAAATATACAACAGTCTGCCACAGAAACAAACCTCTCTGAGGGATAGGGAGGCTACACCAAGCCCTGCGCACAGAGGCCAGCAAAGCCTCGTTTGTGTGACAGTTCTCTGGCACTGCTGACCACAGTGAGCACAGCTCCTCTCCAGTGTGTGCACCACCTCTCCTCTCTCCAGGAGCAGCAGCCTGTGCCCTTCACCAACCACCAAGTGCCCCTGCCTCTCCAACCTCCACCCATCTCAAAACCGTGTTGGAGCTACTCCACATGGGCTCCTATCCCAGGCTCAGGTGACACAGGTGGGCCCCCACGTGTCCTCAGCCCCCGGGGCTGTGTGGCCCCCAGCCAGCACACCCCGAGCTGACAGTGCAGCCTGTTCCTCCTGAGAGCCCAGCCAGCTTCTCTCTGCTGGATCCAAGCCAACAGCTCCCACAGGAGCTGCAGGGACTGAAAATCTCAAGCTCCCTCCTACCTCTGCTCTCCTGCTGGGCCCCAACACCCAATTTGATCCCTAAGGATCCCCAAAGGTTTAAAGGCTGCTCAGAAAGGGGACTGAGGCAGACAGACACATCTCTTCCAAAACGATCCCATTTCAAAATGGGCAAACTCACCCACTGCTCCCAAAGTAGTAGTGTCTTTGTGAATTAAATTACAATAGTTACAGCAGCAGGTGGATGGAAATCAAAGTGTGTAAGTCCCCAAAATGGGCTGTTCCCTCTCGAGATAGAAGTGCTTTCACAGAAGAAAGCAAATGTAATACAATCTAAACGTATTTATATAACAATGATTTCTACTGTTGAACAATTAATTGTTGTGTTTTTTTCTTCACAAACCTGCATCCCTTCAACTTTGAATTACAGAACCATGGAAATACAGTACAATATTCCTGCCAGGGAACAGAAAGATAAGGGCAAGCAGAAGTTTGCATTTAATATTTTATCCATCCTTCCTTCACCAGAAAACAATTCAGTGCTGACATCTCTGCTTTGAACAGAGTCTTGATCTGCGGCTATTGCTTCTCTGTGAGCCAGAGACAAGGCAATAATGATAAAAGATCCGCTGGGTTTCTTCCCAGGCTACATGGCACATCCTTGTGGCAGACTCCACTTCAAGTCAAAGTCTGAAAGTGGGAATCATTCAGCAACAAAATTCAAAGCCCAGCTATAGAGTAAAATACACCAGGAATTTTGTCTCTGCAAGCTGCATGCACTGCAGAGGAGTAGGAAGATAAGGTATCTATTAGTCTGCTCTTTTGAATAAGAGGTCTTGAATCACAAGAAACATTCTGGAGATATTCTGCAGCAATTATGTTTTTACTTGCATAAAATGTTATTAGATCTTTGGCTGAGAGGCACATGAAAAACAGGTATAATACAATGTATGATTAGCTGTCCCACATAAATTAGGGTTTAATTCAATACCTACTGAGGCTAATAGTAATCATTTCACTGAAACATCCTAAAATTAAGATGCCTCTAAAGTACAGAAGTGTAATAACTGTTCATCAGCACCTCTAAGATTAACAATACTATATGAAAGATAATTATATCTACAAAAATACCGTGTATCTTCATATGTGCAACATGTTGGCTCTACAGTGTCTTTAGAAAGATTCATCACCAAAAGCTATCATTGAGGCCTTCAGATGAGCAGCATTTACAGGGAGGATAGGTTCCATGCTTTCTTCAGAAGCTGGTTATTTTCATTTGCCAACATTTTTACTGTGTAGTATTTTAGTGCAACTGTTCCTACAGAGTGTTTTGGCACCCGTTCCCTTGCTACACCCTCCTGGATGCAAATGCATCTCCTTTCCCCTGGGCACATAAACACACACCTCGCCCTGCAGACAAACATCAGAAAAACTGATTTGCACAAGTACTTACAAGTACTTCAAATACCAACACAATTGCAACATTTCAAAGACAGCATGCAGTAATTTTTAAATTAAGAAATAATAAGGGGAAGGTAAATCAAACTAAGTCATGGATACCGTGAAAATTTTTTCTTCAGATGTGATCACTTCAGTTTATAATTACCTGATGTAATTTGAACCCAAAGAAATGGGCTGCCATTACAAGCAGAAGATTTTATATGTACCTGCTCCTTGCCTTTATTACATTACACCAAGTCACATATGCAAGTGCTACTATAATAAAAAACCTGCTTGGTAAAGCAGCATCAAACCAAAGTCTTCCAGTTGAGGGAACTGGGCATCTGTTCCAATCTCACCACTTATTGCTCCCTCTAAGACAGCATTTCCCCCCCAGCTGGATGAGAGCAGGGGCAAAAAGCAGGCTATAAGGCATTTCAGTGGGACACTATCTGGGAAGAAGAGGAGTCTGCCCCAATGTCAACAATAATGAGATGAAGTGTAAGGCAGCTTTGGGCTATGACATTTACTTGCTCAAGAGATGGGTGTTCAGTACCCAGGCCTCAACAGGTCACTCTAGGTAGGAACCAGACTGCAACTAATTTTCACTCCTTGATCAATGTATCCATGCAGTGTGGATACATCACTGCATTGATGTGAGACAGAAAAACTCAAGGTTTTTGAGAGAAGCTCTGCATTCTGCAGAGACCTTTGACCTTTCCAAGATCTTTTGGTACCCCCACTGCCCATTTGGTGTCTGATAAGAACACAGTGCCTTGTATCCTCCAGCTCCTTGCAGCACACCCACAATGGGCTGGTGGTGCAAGCTCTGGGTCTTCTCATTGCCTTTGTTCATGAACCTGCTCTTCAGAGCAGCTGCAGGTCCTGCCAACATCTTTATCCACAAGCATCTCATACTCAGCACAACCCACCGCCTTACTTGGACTTAAAAGCAATGACAATTTTACCTGATTAAGAATTCTTAAGTTTGGGCTGCATTCTTGCCGTGGTAATTATCAGTGGAATATTCTCTTCATCCTGTTTCCATCATACACGTGTATTTTCATTTTGCTTGGAATGTTTCTCCTCGCATGCTTTCCAAATGTTTAATCAAGTGCTGCTCCCTTTGAAATACTAATCCTGCCCAAGTTTTTTATTGCTATTTTTCAAGCATTGTGGTGCTTTACCCTTCTCATCTTTCAATATTAACATAGGGGGGTTTTCCTTGTTTTCTATTGTTTTGTTGAGGTTTTTTTAAGGATTTGCCTCCATTGCTCCAGCCTAGTCACTCTGTACATCCCTGCACTTTCTTACACTGGGAGTCAAGAAACATCAAACCAACTTCGGGAGAAGCCCTACAGCCAGCTTGCAGGATTCACATTTTCCTTGAGACATATTTGATTCCCATCTGATTTTTTCCTAATATCCTTGATATTAGTTTGAAACTATCTCAGTTTTACATAGTGGGTGGCCCTTCCCTTTCTAACCTGTATGACTGTGACTTTCATTAAATCAGAAACATAAAATAATTAAAATACTCTTGACATTCATCAATCTCTAGACACATATAACTGTAAAATTTAGTTGTTTCAATATCTAATTAAAAGATATATAATTGCTCTACAGTAAAGGCTGCTTTTTGGCCCGTCTCTTACTGAAGACACTCTGAGCAGAACCACTGTGGGGGAGCAGGCTCACTGACAGCAGGTTTTGGTGAGGAGCAGTCAGTATTCCCATGTGCATCATGTCCAGCTGAGACCCAGGGACAA
Organism: Phylloscopus whistleri; assembly: GCA_017589585.1. Lineage (NCBI taxonomy): Eukaryota > Metazoa > Chordata > Aves > Passeriformes > Phylloscopidae > Phylloscopus > Phylloscopus whistleri. The sequence continues at coordinate 769,857 of JADMLD010000926.1, forward strand.
CACAGCTGCTTTGTGTCCTGCCAGCCTGCCACGGGAGGGGGACAGGCAGGAGACAGAGAGAAAAGTATCCCAATCTTAAACACAAAATCACTTTCTCAGCTCTTGAGAGCATGAATTGCCCTCATTCATCTCAGCTGACTTTCTGTTCTTAAGCCTAATTATGATGTATAACACCCAGACTTTATAATAATTGTGTTTCCAGCTGTTGGCCATCCTGCTCACTCCCAGCAACTGTGCAAGTGCCAATCAAGGGACATTATGCACCAGTTGCCAAACAAAGGACAGAAATACCCGCAGATCTACCAGCTCCTTAGGACTTTATTCCTGTGTAAAATCTGCTGGTGGATTAGTCACTCTCTCTGAACAGTGATCTAAACCTTTCCTTGTAATTACCACAGGCTCCTCTGTGGATTGAGGGTAGTGCAGGGCCCTTACCCGTACCCAGCCCATTAAACAAACCAAAATAAAGCAGGCAATGCAGTTATCTCTGGATTGAGTGGCAATAAAATTAAGCCCTAAATGCTAATACCTTCAGCTTGCAGGATAAGCACATTGCCGGAACACAGTCCAGCGTGCAGGAAACAAGACATTAACATTTGTAAATAAAAGGTGGAAGACAGCTAACACTCTATTACTGCAAATTTCGTGGAATATAATTAAGGCTGGTGCATTTCAGACATTAGGGAGAAATTATAGAGTCCAGCAGGGAGAAGTTACCAGATCATTCAGCCATTCAGTTCTTGATTTCTTCACATTTCTTACAGCTAAGTCTCACTCTTGGCTCTTCTCAAGTTAGTGGTTTGCTTGTCCCGAAAATATCTTAAAAACTTAGATTGGCACAAAGAACTCTCAGAAAAAAGGCTCCCCAAAGGAAACAAATTCCTACAGACATCAGTAACCCTAAACAAACCCCACTACCTGCACTGCTTCCCTTCCACACTATAAAGAGAGTCCCCTGCACAGGGACTGCCCCTGGTCACCGAGTGCTGTTTCCATCACGCTCCTTCTCAAGTGCTTTTCCACCTTCCTGTCTCTCTCTCCCACACCAGGATCACTTCTCCAGGACTCAAAGCAGATCCACTTGGTGATCTGCATGTCTCCACCACTTCTAATTGCTCTGCCTACCTAATCTGCCCCTAAACTTCCAAAACCAACACTCTGCTTCATACTGTCTTCTAACCTCTAAATGTCAAGCCAGGTTTTTCTTCTCCCTCCATTATTAGACAAAAAAAGACAGCCAAGCCTTGAGTAACAAGTGGATGGATCATCTTAATTTATAAACACATTACTGACAATTTCAACTTTGCTCTACACTTTGGAAACCTTGTAATCCCCTCTTACTTCACAAATTCCCAAATCCTTATCATCCTCCAGCCCATTTCACCACAAAGCAAACAACCAATCCTTTAAAGACACTTACATTCAACACAGCCAACAACAAAGAACAAACCTTAAATTTCAAACTGAGCTATTTGAAAAAAACCCAAACATCCTTGTCTTTTGTAAAGTTAACCCTTTCACACATTCACAATTGTCCCAGATCCACCTCACTGCATAAACAGTGGGATTAAATGCATCACAAAAACATTCCAAAAGATTTTTAATCAACTCTATCTTGCTGTAACAAAGTGACTGGGCAATCCATATCAATATCTATAAAGAATAAATGTCTTCAGCCTATAGATGACCATGGAGGATCCAGAAAACCATTTTTTTCAGATGTTAAAGCTCTACTCTTAGTTATCTCTAGCTTTTCATTTTTATTATGCTGATAGATTTGAACACCACTCAGACTACGTCAAGAAAAGATTTAACAAGTAAATGTCACAACTATTGCCACCTTTCCTTTATTAAAACCACCCCCAGTTATTAATTATTTAATTAGTTATTAATTATTTAAAATAAATTAAAAACCAGGTAGTCAAAATCAAGTGCTCCAGTACAAACAACTCTAATTAAAACAGACCCTAAAATATATTACAGAAATAAGTCTAAGCCAGACACAAAACCATCTAATCAACCATCTGATACCTACTGAAGAGCTCTTACAGATGGGTCCTGACTATTGACAGTAACCAATGTATAAACTGACAAGTCTATCAGATCTAATTACTCCAATAACAAAATAAACCTGAACATTATATTTAAAAGAAGGTTGCAACTACAAAAGAAAAACCTTTACCAAAGTACTGGCTCAAAGCAGAGGCTCATGATGTGGTATTTTTGGCTAAGTTAAACAAAAGGCAGCGGGGCTGGCACAACAAGCCAGGGCAGCAACGTGAGAACGGAGCAGATGCTGGGAGAGGGCACCCAGGCAGGCAAACACTGAGCACACACTGAGGGGATTACTGCAGTAATTACAGAGCCAAGGGAAACAACAGCATGGGGTTCCCAGTGTGCTCCATAGCATGGAATGGTGCTACTGGCCTATTTTTACCATTGGCAGTGGGAGGGGAGGCAGAGCTGCTCCAGTAGGAGCAAGTGCATTATGATACAACACAACATGAGCATTATAAAATGCGAGATGAATCTCAAGCCCAGAGGCTCTTTAGCACCACTCCAAATCACAACTCTCTGCCTTCATTTTTCTTCTTTGCTACTATTCCACTTCTTCTCTCAGTACTTCTGACTTGATTAACCCTTTTTTCTCTTTCTTGTCTTCTACCCTCCTGTATTCATGGCATCACATCAGATTCCTTAAAAAGCATCTGAGTACTATCAGTGGAGATTACAGATCAGCACTCAGGTTTTCTGACATACTCTAACCCAGTGAAGCTCCAGTTGTTTCCAGTGGGAAATTTATCATTTCGTTGGCACCTCAATAAGACAGCATATGCTCTTTTGAATCTGTCCCCTGTTACAAAAATCATAAATCAAACTGTAACCTGTTTTTAATGGTCTGAATTCAAGTGCTGTGAATTTGTTTTTTTCTTCAAATACTTTCCCCAGAAATTCAAATCTAACTAGCCCAAAACAGACTTCCTGAAACACAAGCTTCATTTTTGTTTTCTGGGAATTAGAAAAGATTGCAGTTATGTGTTACATCTAATTTTTGGTATCCCATTCTGGAATGGTGAGTTCTGGTGTTTGGTTTAACAAACTACATCTTTCTCATTAACCTGGCCTGAAATGATGAAATCAATTTTTCAAGCTCCTTTTTGGTCTTTCTACAAATGTGTGCTAGGATCCTTGATCCTTCCACACTGTACACATAATGTGCTACCTGAACGCGTGCAGCAGCAACATATGGTACAGTAGGTTATAACTATTTTACCATCTGCTCTAGCTGAACTCTAACCTCAATAATCCCAGATCAGCTTTTCCCGTTAACTGCCACAGCTCTTAGATCTTGGCTTCTACTTACTCTTTTAAAATTAAATTGCAGCAAAATGCATGGCCAGATCACAGCCTGCTCTTCAGAAGCCTCCACTGCTCCCCAGGTGACTTCATTTGGCCAGGGTCTTAAACAAATTATGCCTTCAGAGCTACAGGCCTTCTTTTTTTTTTCAGTGAAAAAGATAAATCAGTAACTGGAACATTCTTCATTCTGAAAAATATTGCTCAGGATCCTGCCTATCCTTTACATACCCATTTCCAAAGCACTTTGTTTCCATTATGCTGCTATTTAGAAAAGGGCATGCCCTTCAGTGGGACTACAGCAGATTCCAGATTCCATCCTTTCCAGGAGCAAACTTCAGGGCTGTCCCTGTCTAACCACTTCCACTATGGGCCTAATTCAGTTTTTCCACAAACAGCACCATCACTATAACCCCTTACTGCCTCGCTACTCTGTGTACCCATAAAACCCAAACAGGAGCATCACAGTGAACAATAAAATTTTAATTTTATTGCAATAAATCTAAGTTCTATCCAAAGTTCAGAAAACTGGACGGATTCTGTAAGCTGAGAGAAGACATTTGAAACTTTTATTACTATTAGGGTTTGTTGGTTTTGTGTTTTGTTTGGGCTGTAGGCTTTTTGTTTTGTTTTGGTGTTTTATTGTTTTATTTTGTTTTACTTTTAAGACTTGCATCTCATGTCATCAAGTTCTATTTCATATGGATGTTGGAATTTGAAAGTAAGCTCTAATTCCAGCTAGAACAGCTCATCTGGTGGACTGCCTTCAAATTTGAAGTCTGCTTCATCTACAAAAACTTCAAAAATAGCTACATAGTAATTAAAATCCATGAAAGACTGTGGCTTTGGTATAATTTATACATACCCATGCAAAACTACAACATACACGCAGACATATGGAAAACAAAAATATACTTTTAATATATACTAAGCACAGCCACAAGAATATGCCCCTCTATTTTTTACTACAGTACTTGACAGTACCAGTTCTTATGGATGATGCAATTGAAGAAAGAATCAAATACGATTATCAGCAATTACTATTTTACAATATCCATATTCAACTCAAAACAGTAAATCATAACAGCTCAGTAAACTTCTCTGACTCACTATCAACTGAACCAGACTGTAATGCCCACACAATGAAAACTACATTTGTAAAATAATATCTCTGTAAAATTATTCAACTTTTATAATCAGTATAATGCCTTCTCATTAAAAATATTTTGTATCTTCTCCATTTTGAATACCACATCTTGTGTACAAACGTTGGTTGCTTCCTTTTGGATTCCTGTTTAGTATCAGAACAAAAGCGAAATTCGATTTTTTGAATGTGTGAAGAAATCAGTTCGTGAGATATAATTTTGCTTTTTCACACATGAGCAGTTTAAATATGTTATTCAATGTTATCTTGAGGCACAAACATAAGGCATGGAGGTTAGAGAAGTCAAAACTACATACTAGTCTGTTACCTCAAATGTCTTCCACAACATGCAGCTGAAGAATGTCATGGAATCTATGGTTTAATTAAGGAATATTGACTTTAATTGTAATCTGGGTCCTATTACACAGATGGTATACAGTGCCTATACAAATATACAGAGTCCCTAAATATATAATGCCACACGAGTTTTCCAACCACACAAATGGATCTATATTCTATGGCTCTGCTTGGGGGAAGAGAGTAGCACTTTGTTTCTTTTGGAGTTTATGCTAAAATAGTCTCTTCCTCCATCCCCCCTCCTCTCCCACTATGCAAGGGAGCTGCAGTAGCTGTCATGGTTAACAACTGGACTTCACTTTTCTCCCCCAAATACAGGAGGACATCGGCTCTGCCCTCCCCCACCAATTCCTCTTTGCATTCAAAATATTTCCACCTCTGCATAAAAATGACTTTTTTATTATGCAGTTTCACAGACTTTCCTAGGTGGCACCCCAGGAGCATAATCCTGATTCACAGAACAAAACCATCAAATTACCCCAGCTGCATAATTCATTGGCCCATGAGCAGGAGTTGGCCAACCCATGATCTTATCTGAGAGACTCTGGGCAGCACCTGTGGGGATGTCTGCCACGGGAGAGGCACCGGCACGGCCAACACCTCCTCGGGCATCTGGGGGTGGCCAAGGGGAAGGAGAGAAAGGAAAGGAGCCATCCTGCAGCCTGGACCTTGGGCTCTGCAGGCAGCCAGCCCTGCCTTTGTCTGCTCAGCCTGGCTGCAGGTGAATCGGTGAAACAGAGGTTTCTTGCAGCTGTGATCCTCCACAGCCACACTGCAATGAGCCAACACTTAACTGCAAGGAAAACACTTGAACTGGAAATACTCACAGTATATACTACAGGTTTACCTCAATCTCATTCAGAGGCAAGACTGTAATTTGAAAATCAGACATTGCTCAGATGACAGAAACAAAACACAGTTACAGAGTATTCCTTACTTTGCATCTATTTTTTCTATCATGCTGATGAAAAGCTCTCAGTTATTCTGGCAGAATTCCCAACAGAAACTTTTCTAGACATTGTCTTTAGAGAATTGCAGCAGGTCCTCTTATTATTGCTTGTTTGTTTTAATTTACCAGAGCTGCTCTCCAAGTTCTATCCAACCTTTGAAAAACAACATCCTGTTTGTTTTCATGATCAGGTATCTACCATTCACTGAATTACAAATGAAGATGAGCCCTGGACCACTCTTGGTGCCAGCTGGCAAAACACCCGGTCTCAGGTGAATTTCAAATGTAAAGTATTGATATTTAAAAGAACTATGAATTGGGTCCTAGTGTGTAACATTTTTACCTTATAATAACGACTAAGCTGGAAAACATTTCAATTCTCAACAATGTTTTCATCCTGCATTATAACAAACATGAGTGGCAGAGAGACTTGTCAGCCCAGTGGTTAAGGCACTATTCATCTTTCATCTCCTAGATCTGGGCTGCAACCACTCAGCAATAGACTCACTTTCTCACTAGAAATGTCATCTCGGAGCTGAGAAACCTTCTTGACAAATATGTTTTTGAAACAGATGTATTTTTGCTAAACATTTTATCTTTGACAAAAATATATTTTGACAGAGGGAGTTTCATAGCGATTTTTTTTTTCACCAGCTCTAATAACAACGTAGACTTTTAGGGCCTGAATGGGGAAAGCTGCTCAGACTCTGCCTTGCTGATTGAGGTGAGGCCTCGCTGGCTGGAGCAGTGACCACTGCTGGAACCACCCCGATGGAAATCTGTCAGTCTGTCCCGATTTACCACTGCTCACCCTGAAACAGGCAGCTACAGGCACGATGCCACTGTGGCATTCTTGGGACATGAACTTGTCTCATCCTCCTCAGCTGCTCTTCACAGCTCTGTCTGAACACTACTTCGTGTACTTAAGTAGTAATTAACAACATAAATGCTTAGAATAAACACTAAGGACAGGGCATTTGAAAAAAGAGTTAACAGATGTCCTTAACATTGCTGCTGGCCTAATAACGTTTCTGCAGTAATTTATTTGATGTGGAGTTTATTTAGCTGCTGCAAACATGCAGGGTTATAATAATCATAAGCAGGTTGCATTAAGCACAGTACGACTTGGGTGTGTAACACAGTGTTAAAAATAATCCCAGAAACTGTATGCCTTGAAGATATTAGATGTGCAGTATCTTCTACAACCTGATTGTGAAAAGCTAGCCAGAAAGCACCTTTCAGACTTAAAAAAAAAAAATAAAATTAAAAGAAATATAAAATCCAAGACTTCTTTTACAGATAATTTTGCCTATAGTTCGGGATAGCCAGCATTAAATTCAAACATCAAATCCTGGCATACTTCAGTAAGCTATCAGCACAGCAGTGCTGCCTTTTTTCCTTTGAAAAATGAAAGAATTAAATTCAAAACAAACAACTTCAATTTAACACCAAACTACAGGATAACCAATCTTAAAAATGTCAAATTGTAATGGATCTTAATACCCATATAAAACACAAAAATAGTGGCATTGTTCCTTGGTAATGCATAGCAACCTTACAGAATTTCAGTGAAGGAGAAAGAAGGGAAAAACACCTTATTACTTCTAACTCCTGCGAGCCATTTTGGTCTCCAAAGGTTTTAGACCGCCTCGGGCCATGTGTCTGCAGTGTTTCGGGAAATGACTTGCCTTCGCACGAACACTGCTATGTTCTGCAGCACTGCTGCCCCCCAGCATCCCCGCTCCATTTCTAGTTAACTCTTCCTTACCTGTATCAGCCTTTCCCCCCCACTTCTTTTTTTTTGCAGCAAGATTCCGGAAAGGTTCTGCTTAGGGGGGGAGGAAAAAAACCCAACAAAAAATTCCCCCCACAAAAACGCAAATCAAAAGCCTCCCTGCTTTTTCTGACAAGTTTTCTCAGAAAGAAACAGGACTGGAATTTAACTCCATAAACCTCTGAGAGAAAAAGGAAATCAATTTGAAAGTAAAATATTTGGCAACACAACTAGTTTAGCTAACCATCTCCATGGAGCTTTGAAGTTTGACACTGCTCTAATGTCTGTGTTTTGCCTCAGTTCACAAACAATAGCCAGAAAACAAAAAAATCATCAACAGCCCCCAAGAATACAAGGGCACTATAAAATCCTTCACTTATCACTGTATTTAGATTTTTAATTACACTCCCAGCACCATATTACAGGCTGTGATTAAGTCTCTGGATAAGGCCTCATAACTATTCACCAATTTGTCTTAGCAGCAGTGTATTAAAAGTAACAGGAAATAACCCATCTAGCAGAGAGGGGAAGAGAAAGATTTAATCCTCCATATAATGTACTAATAAACTCACTTAGCAGAGACGTTTTTGTGTTTCCCTCTGTTTTCTGTAAAGATACGTGGCTGCACACAAAGCTATTCTGCTTGATACCTTTTTAAAAATCTCCAGAAAATTCTTTGCCAAGGTCACTGCTGATTGACTCAAAATATGACAGTGTACGAGGCTACTAAAATATTCTGTTCATCTCAGAGGTGGAGTAAGCTGCTCTAACTAAGAGGAAAATCAATATAATACTTTACAGTGAGGAAGAAAATGGAAAATAGTTTAGCAGTTAAGTGGTTAATGCAATTCCTAAGTGTTCAGCAATCATTGCAATTTAGTGCCATTTCGATTATTACACAATAAACAGACCATGTTGTCTGGAAGCAAATTTTTATGAGTATAGCTGAAGGGGTTGCAACTTATTTAGCTGCTGAAACTCTAAGGGAAAGAACATTTCTGAATGCTAACACTACAGATCAGAAATATACAGGTACACTGGAAAGGTTATTTTTAGGTCACTACTATGGTAACTAACCACACTGACCTTTAAAATTAGTATGCAGTTCAAGAAAAACGAAGTTCAGTAAAATGTTCTTTAAACAGTGTAATTTTAATAAACAATATTGCACATCCTTACAGCAGAATCCTGTCACTTTTTACAGCTATTAATTTTACTTTTATATCATAATATAATGTACAAAAATATCATTATGCAGAACCGACTAGAAAAAAAAAGTAAACAGCCAGAAAACTGATTAAACTATCATTAATTTATGTTTGAAGAATTAAAAAAAATAAGAACAGCTATATTTATTTCTGTAGAATAAAATAAAACTGCTAGCTGGGAAGAGCAGGTTTTCATATCATGTAAAGTCATGGAAATATTCAGAATAGGCATAAATCATCTTACTTTGTCTCATTTTGAAATACAGAATTTTAAGTGGATTTCAAAAGCAAACCCAGTTCTGCAATTTAAAAATTCAAAGAAACAGGCAAGAATTATGTTTGGGGCAGATGAGACAAATAGCATGAGACTGAGAGTGTATGGTTGATGGCAGCAGGGACTCAATAAAGGAAACAGTGTTTTGAACAAAAAGTGCTCTCTGAATCCAACGTACTAAGACAAAACATCAATTAGAATCATGGCTTTAATAAATAATACATAATGTGCCAGCCCATAAGGTAAGAAATGGAAATTAAACTTTGGTTGGTCATAAAGGTGTGCTGGCTGTCCAAGAAACCACCACCACCACACAGAACACTAACAAGTAGTTAATGCTGGTGCTTGCAAAGAGCCAATTTACCCCAGCAACCCATAATCATCACACAGAACACAACTCTTCCCATTTTATTTTCTCAGCCATGTTTAAGGCAGCTTATAATGTTATGTCAAATGGCTGATAATAAATGAGATACATAATGAAAAATAATTTTATAAGCACACATAAACATCTATACGTGTACGTGTACAGGGAGAGATATACACAAATATTTTAGTCTAGGCCGTATTATAGAGCTTTTTCAAAATGTGGCTCTTCCAGAAGAATATATAAAAATTAATTTTAAAGAGGGAAAATTATATCTGCATTTTTCAAGCCTCAATATGTGAGTAACATTGCTCTTGAAGTGCCTTTTAAACACCTGGATAACAACTGCTATGAAAAAGGAAAAAAAATCTCAACAACCAGTGGGATGCTGGGTGACCTGTACAGTGTTCCTGTGGTTCCTGAATTTCATATCATACCTACACCTCTGTTAGTCTCAGGCAGGAGAGATGGATGCTGCTCAGTTGGTAACTATTCACCTGTAAGGTCCATGTGGAAATGAGCCCTCTTACAATATTCACTGTACAAAGAGACAGCAGGGGACAGGCACAGTTTCCAATCCAACACCACCAGCAACAAAATAAAAACAATCACGACAACTCCCAGAGCAGGGATGATAAAGCTGTGCTATATCCTCCTCGTCCTGCCAGGGCTCTCAGTGCAGCCATGGGGGTGAGCTGGTCCTCATGGCAAGGGGACAAACGTGTCCTGGGGACAGTGACCACAGCCAGGAGCAGCCAGGAACAGCCAGGAACCCTGCTCTGACAGCGTGTGCTGGGGACAGTGACTGCAGCCAGGAGCAGCAGGAACCCTGCTCTGACACCGTGGGGCTTGGGGTTCAGGGACATGGTTAGAAATTCAGGTTAGAAATTCAGGTTAGAACTTCAGGTAGTGAATTCCAGGTTAGAAATTCAATGGAGACAGCTCAGAACCAGACACCCAACCTGTCCATGTCTAACACTGGGCACCTGGGGCAGCAGGCTGATTTCTCTCCATTGGTGCTAAAGGAGCTACACTGGCAGCCACACTCTCTTTTTCTCTTTCCCCCATCTCATTAACACTTACAATCGTTTTTCTGTTAGCAAAAAACAACTTCGGTGTATTGAAAAAAAGTGATATGGCAACAGGGTCTTGCTTAGCAAAATGTAAAGCAAAATCTTTTATTTTGCTTTTCTGAAAATTTAAGACCTACTGATTAGCCTCCCCTGCCCTTCTGTGGGGTAATTTTGCTGATGGTAAATTATCAAAACTGTCATTTTTTGAAAGCCAACCAAGACTTTGAGCATTCCTCCTGACATCTTTTCAGCCAAGACTGCTTCCAGCTGTTGGGCAAAGAGCTCATGGAAGGATGGAAGGCTGTGATGTGCCAGCCAGATGGGAGTCCCGAGCAGGAAGGGAAGGAGCAAACACAACAGGTAGAATGCCTGGATGGAAAAAAATCTCCCCATGGTATTCTCTGATCAGCAAAGACATTCATTCTGCTGTAATGAATGTTACAATCTCCACATTTATATTAAGGCAGATACAGGTTCTGAAAGGTTATTTTTCATTTTGCTTGACTGGTGTTTACACAAACAAATCCAAATTTCAGTTCAAACAAACAAAAACACTCATGTAAGTACTAATTCAAAACTAAGATTCCACCAAGATTATATTTTCCAGCCTGACATAAGAGAAACATGAAGCAGAAATAATTACTGTCTGACACTAGGAAAAATGATGCTGATTAAATACACAGATTTAGTTTTAAAATACAGATTTCACTGCAATACTATGGCCACATAGAAATAACTAGCTTTAAAAAGAAACTGCTAATTCAAAGAAGAACATGGAAGGGGTTTTGAGTGTATAAATATATATTCTTTTCATCTATTTAGTGTGCACATTTATTTAAAACACAATAAAATGAGAGGTAGGTCTAAAAACGAAATATAAAAATATAAGAATGTGAAATGAACAAACTTTTTCACTCTGCAGTTTTATTTTATTATTAGATGCTATTCCTAACTTGTTAAAATTGATCAAATAGAAAGCTGTGAATAGAGAAAAAATTAAGCCAACTAGAAAAGTGTGACTTGGATTTAATATTTTATAATTGCCAAGGGACATACTGAGATCAATGAATTTTTGCCCGAGATGAACGTCAGAAAGAGATGTACTTCAGTCTTTTAGGGAACATTGGTCTATTTAATTCTTGTGTCTGATGCATGTGAAATATGCCTGTCTTGGCCTTCTTGGTGCCTCTGGGCCATGCTGGAGGCAGACATTACCACTTTTAATAGGCCGCCATCTGAGCAATGGCAAGGGATCCAATAACCCATCGACTCTAATGGATTTGCCTGTTTATTCACTTACACCTTTTTTGCAGCTAATTTTAGTTTTGCATGCTGAGTTGTTTCACTTTAAATTAAATGAATAGAAACAAAGGGGGAAAGACTGTGCAGCTAATAAACCATGATTATTTTCGAAGTTCTTCACAACGGGATCCTCCATATACTAAGGTATATCACTTGAGAACAGATCTGCTGCTGTGTTTTTCCACTTGTTGTCACAATTAACAAAGCTTCTTTTAAATTTAGTGAGACAAAAAGTAGGTTATTATAAAGTCTTACTTCTAATGCACAGTATAAGGCAACCAGCTTCAAATCATTATCACGAGCATCTTCAAAGAATAATACAGGTAATGTTAAAGGCTGTGCAGTATTATCACAAACAAAAACAGTATACAGTTTAATCTAGCCCTTCATGTGTACTTTGAAGATCACAGGTAACACTTAATGTGTTACTTATAAACTTACAGTCCCTCTAGATACAGAGGAACTCTGAGTAATAAAAATTTCCACTACATTTGATCCTTAGGAAAAACATACATTACAGGCTAAAACTTATTAGGGGATATAATCTCTATATTTGGACTGCATTAATATTTTGTTCCTTTACAGAAAAGCTCTTCCTCCCTTTCCTTAGGAGATGCCTCTTGCACCTCACCCTCCACAACTCGTGGGTCCTCTGCAAAAGCTCCAGGTGATCTTTCAGGTTCCTTCCAACCCAAACCATTCTACAATTGATTCCAGAACCTTCTGCTCACCCAGCTCTGTTTACAGCCTCACAGTTCAGGTGCTTTGCTTTTCTCAGAAAGGCTGAAAGGAGCTTACTCAGGGGCTGTCACTGCAAGGCACAGCTTCAGAACAGCTTTCAGTGAGTTACAAAGGGGCTTTTTCTGCAGGTTGGGTTCAATCTCCCATTCCCAGGGCTCCCAGTGTCCATCATTCAGCGAGGGGCAGACAAGGGCCAGGTGTCACCTGCTGCTGACAGGTCATTCCCTGGAGCTCTGCAGGAGCCTTTGTGTCCCTGCCTGGGGGGACACATCCCTCTGGGCACACCAACAGCCCCTGACCATTGCCTGCCCTGAGGAAATCACTGTGCCTTTCAGGGAGCAAGTCATCAAATCCAGGCAGGAATCATCCTCTTTCAAAGGCATAAAAATAATACAGCTCCTACTTGCAGAAAGAAGAGGCCAGGCTTGGTCCCCGAGGTAACCAAAACACAGCACCACCAGGGTCAGCCCAGGAAAAACAGCTGCTGAACTGGGGCACTCCCCAGAGACCCCGACTTCACTGCTGCAAAAAATAACCCCTTCCTATAATAAAACTGCATAAAATCAGCAGCATGTGGTCGTTTGTTCCCTCTCCATGACAGAAACCAAAATGCATGACATCTACAAAAGGTTGTAATATGGGGTAAGGTTTGTTGACCAAACTGCAGGAATATGGATATGAAAAACTAATATTTAAGGGCCAAAAGCTTGGGGAGCCAAAACTCTGCACCACTCCGAGCCACAGCTGCAGGGAGAGCAGAGATGCAGCAAGAGAGGAGCATGTGTACCCTTCATTTAGAAAAATGCATTTAGTCTGGGAGATGTTGCCCCTGTAAACAGTGTCTGTAGCACTAAATAGCCACAAAATAATGTAAAAACTCTCTCTGGAGTGAAACGTATCACACCAAAAAAGGGTCTGTGTCATTAACAAAGCAGCTACAAGTCTTTTTTTGTCTCCAGCTGGTTATCCTTTTAAGGGATCACATTATGAATCTGACATCTCCTTATTTTTGCCAAAAAGACTTCACCTCCTTTTATATCAGTTGCTGATCTCTTACAGATTCCTTAATAACATGGTGTGACACAGAATCAGCTCTGAGGCTTTACCAGGGCTTTTGGGCTGGATTTGGGTTTTTTGTCACTCGGTGGCTCACAAGGCACAAAAGTGTGTATTTCAAAGGATGATCCACACATTATGAGAATTGGCATCTTTGCTTTGCATTCATTTTATTGCTAGTGAATGTTTTCTCTTAGAATTGAGACTGCAGTGGAAGACTTTTTCTGACACAAAACTATCATGAGTATTGTCTTAAATATATAGCAAGAATTAAAATAAGGCTCCTCAAATAATTTCACATCAATCTACACCTCTAAAGCTTAAACCTGTTGGAGAAAAATATTTTTGGATAGTTACAAATCCAGCTTCCCTTTTAAAATGTTAACTATTATTTAAATGTCACAAACACCCCAAACCAACAGGACATTTTACAAGTACACAGACAAATTAAAATAATCTGCCTGCTTTAGCTATGTGTAAGTGAATCTGCAAAACAGAAGTTACATAGCAGCAGAATAATCTTTTTCCCCCCAAATTGTATTTGTAGACCTGGATACTAACTCCCAGACACACTGCGGAGAGAAAAATGGGAACAACAGACTGAAGTTGGGATTGATTTACTTCATTAGCTGGGATTACAAGTTTAACTTACAAACCAGAGGTCAAAATTTCTCATTAACAAGGGGGCCATGAATCGCTGCAGGGCTTGGTTCAAGAGGAGACCACTCTTATTACTAACTACACATTTCAATCTGTCTTTGATGTTCTCCTTCTACCCTCCTCCCTTTTATTTTTTGGCAGAGGAGTTGATTTTAATTGTAGCTATACAACACAGCTCAGTTTGCCTGAGAGCCAGCCTCCACATCTGCAGTGAGTGCAGTTCTAGTGATATTGGGTGCAGTCCATAGCTTAGGGCTAATTTTAATGGCTCCCCTTTTCATACAAGGCTCAGATTGTTTTCCACGTGATTCCTGTTAATTTAGCTGCAGGAAAGGGCATCAGTTTTCCTTGCGAGTTTCTGATCCATACTTCTAAACTAGGTGAAATGTATTAAAGAAGAGAAATTATTATAAAAGAAGAGACTGAATTTTCTACTGCCTCCCTAAGTGATTAAGCAAGTAATCCCACTATTTTAATACACAAAAGAAAAATGCAACATAGAAATGGTATTTTTCTTATGTTTGTATTTTGATAAACACTTCATTTATGAAATGCTGTGAAGAAGCTCTTGAAATCTCTAACAATGCTAAGGGTTAAAAAAGGAAAGCTTAAATGTCTGTGGAATTTGTGCATTTTCAAAATCTACAGATTCAAACAAAGATTTCACAGTACATTTCTCAAAATAAGAATTCTGTGCATCATGGCAGCAGATGGTGGAGTACACCATCAAATAATAAAGTGTTTAATGAAGATTTTTTATTTTTGATGAATAGAACTAAAATATAACTGAATAGTCAAAGGTGGAGTATTTCAACAGATTAAAAGTGCTCATTCTACAGGACCTACTCCAGTTTTTAAAGGAAAACATGCCACTGATGCTGGTTAAACAGCTGAAATTTTCATGTATCACATACAGTTGAAATCATAATCAAATTTGTCTCAGCAATCAAAGTTACTCACTACAGTTGGAACCACCTTTGAGCATTGCCAAATTAAAAAAACTTAAAAAAAAAAAAGCAGTCAATACTTACAAAGTAAAAAATACAGATATCCTTTTAACAAAAAGTATGATGGTATTTTTTTTTTTCATAACTTAAATGTAGAAAAACAATCGCTAAGGGTAATGGTTACCAAAATAATTTGTCACAGATATACAGTTTCTTGCCTTTGTTTACACACATCTACTTTGACTAGAAAGAGGTACCATCTCCAGCTTCATACCTATTTATTCCTAGCAATGAAAGACAATTCTGCACATGGTAAATTCATGCAGGCTTATGATGCAAAACCCCAAGGTGAAAAGACAGGAATGATTAGGTGAGTATATAATTTTAGTTTAGGACCAACACAAATTTCTATTTATTCCAATAGACAAAAATCTGTATATTATGTAGATCCCTTCCATGCTTCCCATTTTCTACTGGCCCAGTTTCCACTTCACACTTGGGGGTAGCATGTATTAAATCACTTTCTTGTTTATATTAGCAGTTTGTTAACAGTCCCTTTTCCAAGCTTTTCCAGTTGCCAGCCAGAGTCAGAGCATTGGAAGGTTTGCTTTTAATGCACACTCATAGCCAAGAATTCACTTTTCCTGATGGCCAAGTGGGTCCCCTTTGTGCAAGCCTTCTCGTGGCAGCGTGTAACTGATCTGCCTGTGAACTCCATAAAGAGCCTTTGTGTGCCCCTGGCCGGAGCTGTGGGGCTGAGGGAGCTCTGGCTGTCAGGGCTGGTGGCCACACAGGTCAGGGCACTGGCCACGGCTCCCCGGCACCTCCACGGGCGCCGCCACCGCTGGGGAACGTCTCCTCAGCACGGGGTGCAGAGCCACCTCCAGCTTTCAACAGGGGGTTATCTTAACAACTAGACATCTTTAAAAGGTCATTATTGCAGTCTAATTTCAAACTGGCACCAAAATGAAGGGCTGTCTTTGTGTAGGATTAATTTAAAAACCTCAGGATTTGATGTCAGTGGGAAATAACCAGCGTGGGACTCATAATGCTGCCTTCTCCCGCTTCTGGCCAGCACCTAGGGCTAATTTCTTAGGAGATGAAAACTATGACAAGCCCTTCAGTTAAGCTGAAAGCAGGCAGCAGTCCAGTAACACCCACAGGCCTCAGAGGCATCCTGTGACCCCCTTAGAAAAGTCACATTCACTTTGCTCTTGAGAAAGGAAAAATAATGCTGGAGGCATTTTGTTTTAAACCATGTGAAATAAGGAAATGTGAGGATGTGAAAATGAAGTGAAAAAAGTTAGAATTCATTTCCTCCCTTTGCAATGGCTTAGAAGCAAAACTGGTTCATTTTGAAAGTGTGTGTAAAAATCTGATACATTCACCAGTAGGCAGTGACTACAAAATGCTTAAGGTAAAATATGTAAATATGTAAAATAATCTCTTGAAAACCATCTCCTTTTGTGCTTGAAAGCATTTTGTAAAAGCATCTTTATTTCTCAGTAGCATTAATAGACAGTCAGAAAGAAAACTTGTCAAAACAAAAAATTGCAACAAAATTCAAGGTACTAGAATAATATTTTGAAACAAATCTGCAAAGTAGTGAAAGGGATGAAAATTAATGCATAAGTTCCTTGGATGACTTCTGCCCTTTTAGTATTAATCTGAATAATAATAAAGGAACATGTAAATTACAGTTTCAAAATTTTAAATGGGGTTATTTTAACTATCATAGACTTAAGGCAAATCTAATCTGCCAAGTCTTCACTCTCATTTCAGTCTAAAACTGTGTCTCACTTTTTTACTCCTATTATGCCTTTTAACTTAGATGGGCTTTTTATCTCCTAGCTAAGCACATCCAACCTCATTTCCTCATTCCCATTAAAGAGGTCTACACAAACGTGCATTCAATCTGTTTATTGCTTGCCACAGACTGCTCATCCTGTTCCAAAATATTCTCATTAATAAAAGGTTGCACGTTGAGGACTCATTAGAATGCTCAAATTAAGAGAATACTTAAAACTTTCAGTCTTTGTCCAAAATTCTTCAGATGCATTACGTACTATCATATTATCAACCACATAACCAAAACCAAGCAGCAGAGAATTCATTAACATTAATACAGTTTTTAAAAACTGTTCCACAAGTGAGGTCTCAAATCCGAAAAATGAACTCCAGCACTAAAATAATTTGTCTTGATTTAATTTTTTTTTTCCTTATGTGGAGAAAGCTAAGAATATACAAGGAAAGCTAAGATAAGGAACATATAAGGAAGAAGACAGGAACAAAGGCAGAGGATGGGAATCTTGAGCCACTGCAACACACAAGTACTGAATGATGCTTCTAGCAAAAGGCTACAGGGAGCTGGCTGAAAAAATTCACGTGGTATCAAGCTTCAAGGGGGTATGTAACTACAGAAACACCTACACTAGAAAGGAAATATTGATAAATTGGAATTATTTTGAGACACGGCTAAATTTACACCGTCCAGGAGTTTTTATAAAAAACTCATCAAAATTTAAAATTTTTCAACCTCAAAAATGACAAAACAAATTATTTGCAGCATATTGCATCTGAGCCCCACAACCAGGGCACCCCACATTCATTTATGGGGAGTCAGATGTAATTCCCACGTTGTAGAGAACTTCTTACTACCACCCCAGCATCCCGACACTACGACGAGCTGAAAGGAAATTGGGGAAGTTGACAGTGCCAAAGAATGACATATCCAAAGTCTTCATCATTCTCCTTTCCAGTGTTATGATTAAGTAGGAATGGCAAAGGGATGGTCTGTATCAGTACGAAAGGGAATCAGAACACCCAGCTTGATTTTCCTGCCCGCCATCCACTCCAAAGTGTGATTTCTCAGGAAACCGGAGACAGAATGATGATGCATCCTGACATGCTTTTAATATGCAAACTATTTATTAATCTTCAAAGCTATGATCCTGCAAAATTTTTAAGTCTGAAGTGGATGCTTGAGTTCAGTATTTAGATAAACTGGCATTTTTTTCTACCTAAGACAGCTATAGTTAATGGGTCAAAACATAATTTGCCTGTCTTGTTTGAGCTCACAGACATTTGTACAAGTGTCACAATCATTCATGTGACACTTGTCTGCTTTATTATTCTATGCCAAAACCCAGCAAATGTTTACAAGATTTGTTCTGCTGAAGCATATAGGGAACATATAAGAAAAGGGAAAGACATGAAGGGAAGTGGGGAAGCTTCATAGATACCAAGACTGCTCCTTTCCAACACCCTTTTTTGAATGCAAGCTTCTCCTGCCTGTGTTCTTTATGTTGTCATTAAATTACTAAAGAATGTTTATAATCAACTCAGTTATGGTCAAGTGTGCACTGGCCTGTAAATTCAAATATCTTGCCCTCCCATCATCCATTCACTTCCTCACAGGCACGGAGAGGAGCTTCATGGCTGAAATATCCCGGGAGTATGAGCACATGGACTCCTCCTCCTCAGCTCTGACCGCCGAGGAGGGAGTTCGCACACGGCTCTTCGATGGCAATCTCAGCACAACTGAACAGCTTCTTTGTGTAATTCCTTTATTTTCATTCCACAGCTGCTCTTTACTGAGACTTACACACATAACCATCGCTGGGAAAGTATAGGAAAGTTAATAATTGTTAAAGGCTTACATGAAAGTAATTGTTCTGCTTCTTCTGAATTGCCAATACTGATTTTGCTGTGAGAGGGGATTATGGAAAGAAATGGAACACTAGAGACGGGAAAGTACTGTTACCAAAATAATCTAACAAATGCAAATACAGCCCCCAGTATTAACAGAAGTGTCGAGTCTAAGAGTACAGACAGATGTTTGCTGTGGATCCAGCTGTGCTGATGAAGGGCTTTGTGCCCCCCAGCTGCTCCCCGGTGCCCCCCGCTGAAGTCATTATCCTGCAGATCCGCCCCCATCCACTGGGGCAGGGCCAGCCCCAGCCCACACCCTGCTCACATGGGCCACCACAACCTAGCTGAGTTTGCCCTTGCACAGATCCTCTGCCCCAGCCCATGGCAGTGACCTCCTCAACCACTGACATGATGGCAACCAGAGCAGTCCTTGCACTGGCATGCTCCTTCTGAAGCCCTAGAAAACAGGCACTGCTGAAATATCACCTCCCTCAGTAATATAAATGAAAAGCAGTTTTAAAATCACCTAAGCAAATGAAGCAGTGCCTAGCATCTGATTTTTATGTTTTTTTCAACAAACACACCCATGGATTTTTCCTACTGTACTACAGACAGGATTCAAACATCACTGATATCTGAAAACAGCACAAACAGTAACAGTAACTTAAAATGTGCACAGCACCAAAACCATCACCTTTATTCAAATAATGCTTGTAAGTGCCAAGAGTAACAACTTAAACCACAAGCCAAAACATTGGTTTGTTTGGTGATTCTTGATTTTGAGGGCACAGATTGTACCTGACACAACTTTCACACTGGAACAATCTGAGATTTTTGTTAATAAAGACAAAACTAAATATACATATCACATAACATTCAGAGCTGCAAACTCCTTATCTAGAATGACATGTTCCCTTGCCAACCTGTAAAATGCATTGTAGAACAGTATTTTTTTCATTTAAAATTTGCAGGAGAATTTCGTATCATCTTTCACTTACTTTCAGAGGTGTATTTCAAACCATACAACACACATTTCCCAGCCTAACCACAAGGTACCACACGTTAGAAAAGCTCTTTAAATACTAAATACCAACCATGACCATATTTTCAGTTGGATTTCAGCCTGCTCTGGTAACTTCTCTCTTCAGGTGACAAACTAGCAGTAACTGAATTCATTACAGCCTGATTAATTATGCTGCTTTCATACAAAGGGAAAAGAGACTTCAATCAGAAGTGGTAACCTTAAACAGTACCTGTGTAGCAGCGTATCAGAACATCAATCCCAGATCCATGCACTTCCATTTGCTTTGAGAATTCTTAGCAATTACTTCTCCCTTACTAGCACGTAGCTCAGCTCAACTCCACGGCCTGAAAAACTACAGGAAGAGGTTTGGAACACACCAGTTCCAGCTGACAGGATTTATACCAGTTGCCAGAAATACTGAAAACCACACCTTATGCTCTCTACTTGCTACCACGACCTAACTACACCACCAGCCTTTTTCTCCCCAGCTGAACACAGCAGGAGTTTGGGGAATAAAAGGAGAAGAGAGGAGTGGAGACAAATGTCAGACATCTCTTTTCCCACACAGCTGACAACTTGCCAGGTTTTCATCCTCTACATATCTGGAGACAATTTCCTTAAATGACCCAGAAGCTGAGACCCACCTGGCTATTGCCTTCTCCTAAAGCAGGCCTATCACCACAGCACAGAGATGGTACCTAGACAGCAATTCTGCTTTTGCTTGCCTGCCTTTTGTGCTTGTTAACATGCAAAGGCAAATTAATGTAAGACAAGAATCTGGCATATGTCTCTAAAATACACACTGCATAATTAAACTGAGAATGAAAACAAATCAAAGGTATATATGTTCAAATAGTATTTATTGTTCCTTTACATAAAGGAACAAGGAACTTGGCAAATTTTTCTTATGAATAAAGGCCCATCTTCACAAAGTATGGGTTATGAATAGCAATGAACAAGATAAGAGCACAGGAGATAAAGCCAGCTAGAGTAAGCCACAGATGGAAGCAGAGCCAGACTGACAATGGAAGAATTCCCACCCTACCGAGCTATGGAGCGCTCTCCACACAACTGTTTAATGCCAACACACATCAGCATTTACACTAAAGGAGACACTTCAGAGAAGTATTTTTAAATGCAAAGTTTGGGATATCTCTTTTTTAATATGGATAATACTCAAAGCATATATCTCTCTACAGACTTAGGTCTCTCGTGCTTAGTCTGTAACATGCCTGTGTGCTCTGCTGCTAACGGCGATTTAAAGAATTTGCTGTACCTACAGAATTGTATTATGGAGATCCTAGAGGGTATGACTAAAACTTGTTGAAATTAAGTTCTAAGGAAATGTATAAATGTAGGTGACTGGTTAGGGTTTGGTTAAAGTCAAGAAGAGAAGGTGCTCCCAGGTCTCTTTCTCAGAGCCAATTGCCTGTAATAATAAATACGCAGGGTTGGCTGTGGAATCAGGTGCTTTGGAGAAAAATAATAATGCATTACAAATATTGCCAGACCAAAGGCTTCCCTGTCTCATTCAAACCCACCATCATCTGTATGAACAAAAACTGCAGGAAGACAGCTTAGACTGTCACACTTAGGCAAGAGGAGCTGGCACTGCCTGCAAACAAAATGCAGTGACAAAATGTCATCGCTCCTGTTCTTCACTTAGGGATGCCCCCGTGTTACACTTATGGACCCAGGTTTTCACATCTCTCTTGTAATTAGGCAAAATAATGCTGCAGCTAATATCTAGCAGAAGAATTTACTGTGGTTGTGGGAAAAGTATCAAATCAGCTTGCAAAACCTCACTCCTAAAAGAAAAGAAATTAAACTCAAAAATAGGTTCTTTAATAAAGAGCACTTAAGGCAGCTCCTCATCTTTATCCAATTTCTGTAAACAAAACTCTGATTTTTGTCACAGACAAGAGATTTAAAACCACAGAATAAAAAGTATTTGAAAAATGTTTTGTGAATTAGTTAAAACAAGTTGTGAAACTATATTATTCACTAAATTGCTAACACGTTCTTCTAAAGAGAATGAAATGTAAAGAAAAATTCAATGGATTTATTTTCAATTATATGACCTGCCTTCTTTTCAACATTTTTCCTGAAAATTTAACCATGAAAACAAAACTTTTGTATGTCTGAAAAGGGATGAAAATATATACTTAATATTTTATCAATTACTATTGACCTTGCTATTAGTATAAATATTCAAAGACTTAAAAATACCTGTTCCAAAGATATATATATAAACCAGCCAAAAAGTTAATCTTAAAAAAAGGGAGTAGACCAGAAACCTCCCTCACAGTCTTCAGATTTGGCTGGCTTAACCAATCTGCTATGGCCACTCAACCAGTTAATAAATTTCTATAATGATTTCACCATTTTAGGCTGCCTATCTGCAAGTTCTTACTGTCAACACAAATTACCCTGTGTGCTGCAATTCCCCCATCAACTGAGACAAAGTATGACTGTTGTAGTGCTCTGTCAACATGACATGCTTCTCATGGATCTGTACTCCAAACGTCAGGACGATGCGGCACAGCCAGCCAGAAGTGTCCTGTTAGCAGAGCTGGGAGAGCAATTCCCACCAAAGGGACAGCCTGGCCAGGTGCAGGGTTTGCTCTCAGGTGCACTCTGGAGCTGGGGGTCGGGGTGGCTGCGGTGCAAGCAGAGTGTGAGCAGCTCAGTGATTAATGGGACACAGCTCAAGGTGTCCCCTGACATGACACCCATCCCAGCAGAGCTAGGACACTGCCTCTGGGCAGGGACAGGGCTCAGGGCATTGATGGGACATCCATCCCAGCAGAGCTGGGACACTGCCTCTGGGCAGGGACAGGGCTCAGGGCATCAATGTGACACCCATCCCAGCAGAGCTGGGACACTGCCTCTGGGCAGGGACAGGGCTCAGGGCATCAATGTGACACCCATCCCAGCAGAGCCAGGGCAGGGACAGGGCTCAGGGCATTGATGGGACATCCATCCCAGCAGAGCCAGGGCAGGGACAGGGCTCACCCATCCCAGCAGAGCTGGGACACTGCCTTTGGGCAGGGACAGGGCTCATGGCACTGATGGGACACCCACCCCAGCAGAGCTGGGACACTGCCTTTGGGCAGGGACAGGGCTCAGGGCATTGATTGGACATCCATCCCAGCAGAGCCAGGGCAGGGACAGGGCTCAGGCCATCAATGGGACACCCACCCCAGCAGAGCCAGGCAGTGCCTCTGGGCAGGGACAGGGCTCAGGGCATTGATGGGACACCCATCCCAGCAGAGCTGGGACACTGCCCTTGTCTGGACAGGGAGAGGGCAGAGGGAGGGCACAAAAGGCTACCCATAAGCTGCTCTTGGGTCTTCTTCTGGAGAAAACTTGTATCAGAAATTCAACACAAATCTGAAGTTTTCATAGAGGAGCTACTTACACAAACCAACTGAATGCTGGAGATAAAAATACCCCCCTCAAACTCTTAAAAACTGTAACTATCATTAAGGTTTATAGAATTACACATTTAATTTAAAACACAATGAATCTCAGTATATGCACTAGTTAAATAACTCAGAAGTTACAGGCGATACCGCCTCATTAAAAACTATTTTGAAATTAGAAGGCTTACCTTAAATTCATAATTTAAATATGACAAACAAAAAAATCTAATTTTGTAGAATCTGTAGTTGGAAAAACAGCTACACAAGAAGAAACACAGCATTGCTATCTCCCACCCACACACTCAGTACAACTTAATAAATTTACCACAGCTGTATATAATACCTAGAGAGTAAGGGCAGAAATATAGAAAATTATGTTAAAAAGTAATTGGTCTTCATCACCACCAGGATAAAAGGCAATATATAACTTTTTAGAAGTTGTATGAAACCCACAAAATCTTGTATCCCAGTAGAGCTAATATAAGAAATGCATTTGAGTGCAGACCAACCAGGATTTACAGCCCAACACAGGCTGCACAAGCTGAATTATGGATTACATTACATTCTTTTATATATGGCACTGTAGAAAAGAAACCCCAATAGGTCAAACTGACGTATTAATCACTATAGCTAAAATAAATACTATATGTGAATAATATCTACTCATGGGCCACAAAATAGATCAAGGTAGAGAATTCTGAGGACACTTGGAACATTGGAGTCTCCAGTACCTATCAACAATATCAACTGAAAAGCATTAAAATGCTCATTAAACATTTGTAATTTCCACTAATTGCTGCAGACTGGACAGACACCACTGAAATACACAAGGTACACATCAAGATTTGATTACAGAGAGACCACAGGTAGGATAAACAGCTGACTGTAGCCCCTACTTTAAGACCTTACTCCAGATGGACTCCATTAGGAATTTCGTAAAATAATGAACTATTGATTAAGTGATTTGGACACTCAAAACTGAAAATGAATGATCTGGTGGAATCAAATCACCTGTTGAACTACTTCTTGTCCTCAACCAGGAGAAGCCACAGAACATGTCCCAGTACAGTTATGCTCCTTGAAATAAGGAGCATTTCACAATATTAAAAAACAACTAACTGAAGATTCAGACTCATAGTACTTCTTGAAGTAAATAAAATAATTCTTCTTCTGGATTCTCAATCGAGACGTAAGACACAATGTCAAATACTTCCAAAGATGCAATTTGTATTTATTTCTTTAGAGGGAGAAAACCTACCTTCTCATTTCCTTCTGGAAACCCGTCCATATTGGTTCTAAGTTATTTAAGAAATATTATGAAAAGAATACTTGAAATCTTGATGTATGTTTGCTCTTAACATCACTGGCAAATTATTATTGCTTTGACTACCTGCACAGCTGACAAGAACACCAGGGAACAGTACCTGAAGTTCTCCATTGTTCTGTTACTTAGTAAGGTAAAAGCTACTCAACAGCAGCACCAAATTTATCCCATCTCACTGCAGCTACACAGCTGAAGAGAAAAACTTCTGCTCAAAGAATTTTGTGGCAGCATAAGTTTTACCAAAATGCAACACACCTATCAGCGTCAGGCTGCCAGTGGTGTCCAGGGGCAGGAGGCAAGCTTGTGCAGAGTGCACTTTGTTTCCCCTTCCCTCCTTTAATTGAGCTTCAAGGTACTGAAACTGGATGCTGTTCATAAAAATTACTTACAGAGATGAGAAAAGTAATTTTGGCTTTGGAGACAAGCATTAGGCACATCTTTCAAGTCCATTAGGTGTAGCTCATTTTTTGCTTTGTAAAGATGTCTCTTAAAGTTGCTTTTTTAAAAACTGTAATAGCAAAAATGAAAACAAAATAAAAAGTGAAAACTGAGGGATTAACAAAAGCCTGCAAAAGAGAGAAATGCAGGTGGCTTCTTTTATGGATTAGGAAAAACCTATCACAGGCCAGTGATATGGCCTGGAAAAAAATGCCCTCTGCCAACACCTCCCCTATAGATAAAGCAGGCTGCAGTGCTGCTGTCTTTTTGATCAAGAGAAGAAATCCCACACCAATGACTGTTTCCCCTGACAGACTGCTTGTCCTTTTTAATGTTACATGAGAGCACCAGCCTGAATTTCCCTCCCCTCAGAGCTCATACCACTGCCACTGATTAGTGATGCTGGTCTGCCTAGGGGTACTCACTTCTTTGGCCAAGGCTGTTTAACCTGTTGTGCTCCTTGTATTCCTTGCTTTCTCCTTTGGAGATAGAAACTTTGCCTTTTTTATGGAACTTTTTGCTCGTTCTCCTGGCAGAGCTTCCTCTAAATTGTTCAGTAATTGGTGCATCATGCAGCAGTTCAGCTCTTGTTAGGCTCTCATCTTTGCAAGAGAGTGTCATGCTCAGAAAGACTGAAGAATTATCCCTTTTCTTGATCAAACTATAGCATAGGCCAACACTATTTTCATGCTGTTTTAGCATAGAAATCACTATTTATGATACCTTCTACTTTCTCAAACACAGCTGCAGAAAACCTCATAATTCTCCTTATTTGCCTTCCCATACAACACTGCTGTTCTTTGCCCTTTTGTTTGCTGAGATAATTATTATACCAAGAATACTACAAACAGAGTAACAAAAGCCAATGAAAATAGGTCTACTGCACTACCTCCTTCAGACACCTCATCCACAGGCCAGCTCAAAGCTCATCAGGAAAGCTGGAGGGTGAGGCAGGGTAAGAGTTCTCCAAGTGGTTTAACAGCCCAGAACTCTGTTAGGGACTGGGACTCCTAAGTGACCTATGGTTTCCATCCCCAAGTTTTGTAATAATTTAACTTAGTTTTAGTTAACACTGTGAAATGTCTGTGTGTATATTCAGTCATGCTTGGAAAAGTGATCTGTAACTCATTAAAAAAACTATCCTGTGAAACTAACTACAGAATCCCACAAACTCATACCAGTTAAAAGCTGTAAAGACTGTAATTTTATGCAAATCATTTTAACTTCATATAGGCTAAAAAAGCGAGATTTTTCTCCAAAGACAGGAGGAGAGGAGGAAAAAAACCCAAGTCTGCCTTACAAGTCATGGAGACACTCATGATAATTTTATCACCACAGTCCTTCTAGACAGTAAAAAAATTCCTTAAGTTGCCGCTATTTTTGAACTTCTCTGCTTCTCTTTTTGACTGTCTCTCAGGTTGCCAGTATTAAAAAAACCCCGAACTCCATCAGCTGAAGAAATCTTGCCAAGGTCGGGGAGCTGCAGTTCTGCCTGATGCCCTTCCCTCCCTATTGCACCTCCCCTGCAGGAACTGGCTGCCAGCCTGTAACTTGAAGGCAAGCAGTAACCAAGTAACTAATAAATAAGGAGTACACCACTAAAGTAAACAGTACCCCAGCTATAATTAGCTAGAACAGACAAGCTGCTGGTGGTAGATGTCTCTCCGAGTTCCCTCAGGCCCTCTCCAGCCCCCACAGAATCCCTTTAACCAGCATGCTCCTGTTTGACTCCAGGCAAAACAAAAACAAAAACCCCCTTTTTTCCTAGTCATTCACTAGAACAGAGTATGTAACAAAAGGAACACCAAGATGAAGATCCCACTATTAGCTGTTTTTACTGCATTATTTCTTTGAAAGCAAAATACTGCCTGCAATATTCAAGACACATTGGGCAACTTCATAAACCTGCATTTAACACACACTGATTAGTCCCAAAGACTTCCGTGGTCAAATAGCATGAGCCTTTCCAAAAGCACACGATATGACAATTTCCAGAAAGAAAACCCTGGTTTTACCACAGAAGGCAACATAGAAAATAAAGTGTTTTCCTCCACCAGAACCAGGCAGGGATTAGCAAAGCCGAGCTCATGCAGTGGGAAACGCAGGGAGATTGACAGCAACACAGAGCTCCAACAAAAGCTTATTGCAGGTAATTAATGTTCTACACGAGGCACATTACTGACTTCAAACAAACTCACCACTCTGCTTAAAGTTAAGCATGTGCACATGTCCTTGCAGGTTTGGAGCTCCAACGCTCAACTTCTCATGAATGTGGCCAAACAGGACCCACTTTGCCACCACTCCAACAAAGGAAGGATGTGCAAAGCACACTGTTCCATTATCTGTAAACAGTTTTAACAAAGCTGAAAAGCTCGTTTCAGCTCAAAATTTAAATATTTGAGCTCCACCTTTGAATTTTATCGTTGGCAGATTTCAGCCAAATTCTGAAGGAGTGTGGACAGTAGGAGGCTGGTCAACACGTGTAAAAGAAGGGCAAGCATTCCTTTCCAAATTAAACAAGTATTTGCTCAAAATACTCTTACAATTCAGAATAGATCACTGGGATTAAAATGCATCACGTTCCTTGAACAGCAAAGCTGATCAAAATAAATTTGCCTGCACCACAAACTGCTGATATTCTGTCATTTCATTATGACATCACTTATGAAACCTGTAATAGGGACCTGCCTTTAAATTTCGTGCACAGATATACATATGATAAGCACACATTAAACACTCAGAAAGACATTCTGACTTACAGTAAAATCTTGGAAGACTTGCACATGGTAAAACGAACCATGAAAGGCCTGTTTTCGTTTCTCTTTCTTACACACTAAAGCTTGTTTTCAATTGGACTACTGAAAATGAAGGGATAATTTTTTGAACACATAATAAGACAGCAAATTCTGAATGAAATGTTTATCCGTAGGGCTTTTGTTTTGCTTTCTCTTTAATTCAAGAACTTATACTTTTTTATGACCACGTTCAGCTGTACGTAATGCACAGTGCCAATGCAGAGGGGGGCATGGCCATTGCTATTCCATGCCACCCACACCACCCCTTGGGATCTGGCTTTGGGGGAAGAAAATGTGGTCATACATACACTGTGGCGTTTTGTTGAGTTTCCTCCTCAGGGAAGTTGCTGGGGCAGCAGTGCAGAGTGTCCTCCTGCCACTGCCCCTCCTGCCAGGCCTCAGCAGGACACGGCTGGGGTGTGGGTGCAGCTCCAAGCAGGAGCCAGCGGAGCCCGAACCGAGCCCGAGCGAGCCCGAACGGAGCCCGAGCGGAGACCGAAAGGAGCCCGAGCGGAGCCCGAGCGGAGCCCGAGCGGAGCCCGAGCGGAGACCGAGCGGAGCCCGAGCGGAGCCCGAGCGGAGCCCGAACGGAGCCCGACGCAGCCGAGAGAAGCACGAACGGAGCCCGAGCGGAGCCCGAGCGGAGCCCGAGCGGAGCCCGAACGGAGCCCGAGAGAAGCACGAACGGAGCCCGAGCGGAGCCCGAGAGAAGCACGAACGGAGCCCGAACGGAGCCCGAGAGAAGCACGAACGGAGCCCGAGCGGAGCCCGAGCGGAGCCCGAACGGAACCCGAGAGAAGCACGAACGGAGCCCGAACGGAGCCCGAACGGAGCCCGAGAGGAGCCCTGCTGACCACAGCCAGGAGGAGGTGGCACTACACGGACAATCCAGCCTTTTACGGGGTTGCCCATCACTGCTTCTGTTGTCTCAGGGACAGAAAATGCAGCTGTGGGAGCGCCACCACCTCGTCTTTGTCCCGGGAACACCTGCATGTCATGGCTGACCCACAGGAGTTGGAAAAACCCTTTTTCTGACCCAGAGATGGGGCTCCTGAGAGGCATTTTAAAGACTTTTATTCCATTTTCAGTCTCATGTGAAGGGTGAGATGGTGCAGATGTTACAATTCACGCCATCAAAATCAGAAGTTAAACTATTTCCTAATTACAATACATTTTAAGTGTTTTTTGGCCTATCAGCTTCTGCCACACAATGCTGCTAATGCTTTTAAGCCAATCATCTATTAAAATACCCCACCTAGGTTTGGTACAATACACCTTTCATAGTTCTGTTTCCTTGTCTATTTGCAAGGTCATCATTTGAAACTTGTTTCCAGTTCTATTTCTCTCTCAACAATGTCTGTCCCATTCCATGGCATTTCTAAGTCAGCACACCTTATCTCAGGGTTTGCACACAGATGCCTGTGTGAGCTCTCAGGCTTTGAGAATCCTCTAAAAATCCATTTCTCACACACAGGAACAGGTCTTGTTTTGGCCTCAGCCACATGAGCTAAACCAAGGTGGGGAATTCCTTTTGTGTGTAAATCTGCTGCTCTTTTGTGCCCTTTTGCTATTGATATTGTTCTTTTCCTGTGCATTTCCTATCCCACTGCTGTTTGTTTTCAATAAATTGTTATCTCAGCCCACAGTCTCTGCCTCCATCCATCTCTCACTGGGAGCTGGGGAAAAAGTGAAGTGGAGCAGCTTATTTGGAGTTTAATTCCTCCACAGGGACACACAACTTGGACAATGGTTTGGTTCTGCAATTGACAGCAGGTAAAATAACAAGTTCTGTTCAGCACTTCTAGGTAGGGTGTTCACTTTAGAAGCTGGCAACCAGATTTCCTTGAAGTTCAAGACTGTTTGCCCAAAGGTCTAGAGTAAACTGAAAATATTAAATTACTAATTGTCACTCTCTGTAGGACCAACACATTACTTGACTGCCTATAAAAGATTGGCTGAAAAAATCCAAAAATGTGCATCTTAATACATTTTAAGTTCTTTAGACTTTTTCTGAACCTTAACTTCAGTAAAAAAGGTATTAGACAAAAAAGAAAAAGATTATCCCACAAAATTTACCTGGCATTGAATAGGATCGAAGCAGAAGGAAATTAATCTATTTGGTGATTCATCTGACTGCTCTAGGGAAGAATTACTTCAATGGGAAACATTGCCACCTTAAGATACAGTTAAGAATTTTTCCATATACAGGTTGAAAAGTTACACCTTGAAAATTTTCTGGTCAGGTTTTAAAAATTATAAATTGTCACAGCACCTTGGGCCTTACCCCCTAAAGTCAATGGACAAACCTTCTGCAAG
Organism: Phylloscopus whistleri; assembly: GCA_017589585.1. Taxonomy (NCBI): domain Eukaryota; kingdom Metazoa; phylum Chordata; class Aves; order Passeriformes; family Phylloscopidae; genus Phylloscopus; species Phylloscopus whistleri. Next base: position 800,039 of record JADMLD010000926.1, read on the forward strand.
ACCCTTCCATGCTTTCTCTTAGTCTTACCAGTTTTACTTAGACAGAAGGAAAAAATCTGTAACTATAAGCATCAGAAAAAAAAAGACTGCAAAATAGACTCTATCCTTCAGTGTCTGAAAATCAGGAAGACAGAGAGAAGACAATTGAAAATACAGAAAAACTCAACCCAAAACCAACTTCCAAAAAAAACCCTAAAACACAAACTCGCATGCCCTCTGTCCCAACACATCCCCAAGGTAGCTGCCTTTTGCAAGAAAAACACAAACTTCCCAGGAATAGCAACAGAGCTCCATAAGGATTGACAAATAATGGATGAACTCATAGCTACTCAGATGTCTTGGTGCCAAGTTCTCATTTTCCACGCTAATCAGCTGCACACACTGTATCTACAATGGATCCATAAATAAAACAGTTGTATTTATTATTACCACATTGGTAAAATTTTCTTTTTAAAAATGTAGTAATTTTTTTATTTTTTTGTAACCAAGGCGGAGGATTTCTACTTCTAATAAGAAAACAAAAAGAACAAAACACTATTTAAGTAAGAATGCAGTAGAAACCTTTGAGGAGCAGAGAAAAAAATGCTCTCATGGTCTCCTCCTGCAAGCTACATCAACATCATGCAATCAGGTGGGACCAACTTCCATTTCCAAATGAAGTAAAAATCAAATTTGTCTTGGCCAATAAGGAAAAATTATTAATATCATTGAACCTCTGTCAGAATATTTTGTGTTCCATAGATCAAAGGAATACACACAGCATGCAAACCTGTTCTACTAGTAAAAAAGAATGTTTTTCCTGGCACAGAGCCACTTGCTATTTTCTTGCATTGCTGCCTGGCTTTTTCCTCCTGTGAACCAAGATCCATGCAAAAATGTTCTACTGCCTCCTGACTCACTGTCTGTTTGCAACAGGCACGGAAATGTATTTCCACACATTCACTCTCAGGTACAATTATTAATCACCAATTTAAACACTGCATTATCCATCGTTGTCAATGTCTTCCTTCCTACTTTTACTGCTACGCCCGTAAGCAGCATTAGAGTAATGTTTATAAGTTTTGTTTCACAAAATAAAATCAGAATTCTAAAAAAATCCCAGTCTGTGTTCATCATGGGCTAAAACACAGTTTGAATTAAATGTTTAAAAATGAAAACTCATCACTGGGGCAATTGATTTTTAAATGTAAATCTCATTCATTTAAGAATAAGGAAAAAAGGTGCAATTACAAATTAGGATAACATTTATAGAGCGCTTCAAAATACTGTTTTTGAAATAGAAATCAACACAACAATCAGTTTATGGTGAACTATATTAATACTTATTGGATTTTGAAAACAGAAGTAAAAGAGAAGATGAAGCCAAACTTGAGGTTTTCAAAGATGTATAAAGTAGTATGCATGTAATTCCATTAAAAAAAAAATAAGGACAGACTCCTTTCTTCTGTCTCCTTGAAAACTCAAACCCATAAATTTCAGTGATAGTTTTGGGATACCTCAAATGAAATCGTAACTGTCAGCAGCAGTGACATCCTGCACCAAAACAGGTCTGAGGGAACACTGCATTTCATCATGTCAGTGAGACACAGAGCAAAGAGTGCTTGAAAAGGTAATGATACAACAAACCATAAAAATTCCTCCTGTTCTGCTCTTAGTCTGCAGGCTTAAAAGTACAAATAGCAAACTTTAACTTCTTGATCCATAAATGCTTGCAAAAGGTGTTCTGCTCCATTGTGTCTCTTTCACGTAACTCAAGCTTAACCAGTGTAAAGGGGATTTAGATTCCAGTGCTTTCTAAACATATCTTGACCACTTTAAACATGAAGTAATTTATCCAGAGCCAACCATATAGTAGGAAGACCAAGCTGAGACTTGAGTTGTTGAACAAGTTGTTCCAAGGATCTTTGAAAGTGGATGCCATAAAATAAACTTCATTTCCGGAAAGGTGAGGCAACAGCCTAAAGATTTGCTCAGAGAACAGCAATGCTGATGATTGGTGTTTTTTCCCCAAAATATAAGATTATTCCTTGGTTCTAGTTCTTTTGGGTCTGTCAGGAGCAGTTATACCTCATTTATTGGCTGACCTTCAAAGTGGGTGATATTCACTGAGTAGAAACTTTGGACAGAAGCCAAGGCACAACCCTCCTGTAACAGAGACTTCTGCAGGACACTCTACACATCTCTTACGGTTTAAAAGGGCAAGAAAGGAAGGAAACATGGCCAGGTTTTCCAGGAGACAGCTCATGTCTAACCCCTTCCAAAGAGAAAATTACCTAGTACCCTGATTTCTTCTTAATATTGTTAAAACATTGACAATGGATTTGAGGAATAATTGCAGGTGTTGCTGAAATGTCCATGGATAACCCAAGCACGAAGTGAGAATGTCAGCTGAAATGGTGAAATGGTTATGCATTCAGTACTGCATAACCAAAACCAGACTGCAGTCAAAAGTACTTTTTTCTACTTTAGCACATGCCCAAGTGCTTCCCACATAATCCTGAATCCATCCTTACATTTCCACTTAGAAATCAGGAGTTACTAAAAGTATAAATAGACAGTAATGTTAAGCAACTTCTCTATGTCTGCCTCTGGTACAACACAGATTTCCAAATCTTAAACCAGAATTTTAATCACGTTTTGTACAAAACCTAAACATGAAAACAGCTTTAAAATACTCAAGTTATACCATCTGAAAGATTAATTTAATTAAAAAATGTGCTGCCTCGTACCCAAAATACATCTCACAATCACTTCAGTAATTAGCTTTTCTCTACACAAAACATCTCTGTTTTAACTGTTAGTTTTGGGACTTTCCAGGTCTGCAAGAACATTATCTTTCTTGACTAATATAATATACTGGAATATACTGGGTGAGAAAACACACAGAGTATCAGATCTCCCTTGAGCACTGGCCCAACATATGGTCCTGCAAATTTTGAAAGATGGTGTTTGGGATAGTTTGCTGAATATTCTTAAAATGACTTCTTCTGCTGTGTGAGGAAGAGGGCTTTTTCTTAGCCCTAAAATGACTGTCTTCAATAAGCAGTGATTCACTGAACTAGCCCTGAAGCTGCCTTTGGAAGCTCAGTATTCAAAAACCATCTGTGCCAGCAAGTACCAGGAGAGGGCTTTCACTCGATATTTAAACAAATTATACCCTCAGATATTTCAAACATATACTCTGTATTTATGTATTTTGGGATACTAGCCATAGATCTTGGTGAAAAGCCAAATTATTATTATTATTATTATTAATAATAATAATAACAACAACAACAATAACAACAACAGCAACAACAATAACAATAATAAACAGAAAAATACTTGTATTTAACCTCTATACTTTAATTTCATAATAAGAAATGAGGGACTTGAAAATATGCAAATTCTGCATTCATGCCACCTTAGCAGTACTCAAATATTTTAGCTTGTAAAGCTACCTGACCTAGTCTTGTGATGGCTAATTCTTTTTTTTAAAGCTTTAACTCTTACAATTACATGAAAATATCTATTTCATAAACAAACCAAATTTTTAATTCTAACTCTTAAAAGCCTCATAATTCAAGGAAAAATACCACTGAAAATGTGAACTGAATAGATTCAAAATCAAACAAAAAGCAACTAAAGTAAACAAAAGCAACCCAAACCTTATATTTAATCTGACATTAGAGATGCTCAGGGATGCTAACTGCAGAGCTACAGTGCTCTCTGTCCTGAGTGTTGTATCCTGTTTGTGTCACCCACTGCTGAGTGCCACACGAGCATCACAGGAGCACAGCACAGCTCAGACCTGGGTAGCACTGCTGCTAAACACAAAACCTGGGCCAGGACCCTTAGATACCTAACTTGATAGTCACTTGCTCAATTCCAAAAAGCTGTGACTTTAAAAGATACTTTCCAATAATTTTTGCCTAGTATTACTAAAGAAATGGAAAACCTCTAAAAAATTCCGCAAATGCAGTATTTTCAGCTCTGCCTGGCACAGAAGCTGAATCCTTCCAAAGGTATCTCGCTTCTCTTTACCTCTTCTCCTTCACTCTTGATCTAAACCACATTATAATAATAAGCAGGCTGAATTACTGATGAGCTGCTGGCTGCTACAGAGGCAGCTGTGTTTCTAGCAGATCATCTAAAATACGAGCAGACACGAAAGGCACTAAAAAGGAAGCGAATGAAGTGCAGGTGATCTCACATTTGCTGTCTCTATCTGGTTGTAAGTTCCTTTTCCAGTGTTCACTGGGCTCTAGGCCAAACTACTTCAAGCCAAGCAGGAACTATTCACTTTTTACTGTTGTTAGATCAGTCTTCTTCCTGTTTATCAAGTGGAGATGGGTCAGCCCAGGGTGGAAGAGCCAGAGTCAAGCAAAGGGAAGGGGCAGGAAGGCAGGGATTGGGACAGGGGTCATGGTGACATCAGGCCAGGCCACTTCATATTCATGGTCTGAAACCAGTCACTCACTTGGTAGAAGTTTTATTTGGGAACACCAAGCCCCTGCTCATCCACTGTTTTACAAAAGATTTTTCCCAATGTTTTGGAAAGGCGTTTTTAATATGGTTGCACGTAGAAGCAAATTAAAAAAAAAAAAAAGTAAAAATAACCTCACTCCAAAACTGCTGATTTTCCATGTCCCCAGGTAAAAGTAGTAAAAAAACCAAGCTGTGATACTCCAGGAAAGACAATTGATGGGCCTGGTCTTGATAATTTAAATAATCCTGCCATCCAAAAAGAAAGGTCTATTTAGCTATGGCTTGAAAACAAGCAAAGAAGTCCAAATGAGCTCTGGCAACGTGAGACAGAGAAAAAGTTTAAAGAAAATACTCTCAAACAAAGTGCTGGTAGAAAATACTTACAGTTATTAACACAAGCTTTTCCACATTTCCAAAAGCTGTAGAAGAGCTATTTTTCTCTATGTAACAAACAGTACTTTAATACAGAAATACTAATCTTTTCCATCACCTTCTTGTCTTAAGTAGAAAATCCATCACTACTCCTAAATGAACCTCCTGCTCAGATGAAAAGGTTATTATTAAAAAGGTCCAATTTCCAAGAATAAATTGTTAGTATTTCTGTTAAACCAAAAAGCTGGACTGAAATCCAGCACTGCTTACAGAAAAATGGCCAATGCAACTAAGTAAAGTGTCAAATAAGAGTTAGCTCAGAAAAGGAAAAAAAAAAAGGAACATGCCAGGGTGAGATGACTTGTAAATGACATCTCTTTGGATCAGTAAACATGGAGGGTCACAGCTGCAACAAAAGCAGACAGGTAAGTCAAAAAAGATTAGTGAGGAGACTGGCAACTTCAATGCAGAAACTGGGTACTTCAACCAAAAAAACAGGGCAGGTCAAAAAAGCTGTGGCCAAGTCAGACCTTGCAAGCAGAGATTATCAGTAGCAAGGGCTTTAAGCAGCTTAGCAATTGCTGGGAGAAATCAGAGTGTCACAGACCATAGAGGAGGTTGGATATTTGAAAGTGGAATTGGGCTAAAGGGGTGTCGGTACCACAGAACACAGATTCATAATGATTTTTATAATTTCCAGAAACCCAAAGAAGAGGTATCAGACAGCCTTAGACAAATAATACAAGATGCCAGTACCTTTTCACAGTGAAACGTTTTGGAGGAGTTGGGTTTATTTCTGCATAGCAGCCCTGATAAGCTCAGAAGAATACCAGAAAGGCAGTGTCTAGGAGCCAAGCTGTGTGACACAGCTCCTACAGACCTTAGCTCCTATTCCCTACAAAAGACACTGAATAATGCAGATACAGTTTCCAAGAGCTCGAAATCAGCTCCCAGCCAGCCATCTATAGGAGCTGGCCAGGATGGTTAGAAGCTAGGAGAGGAGGGATGGGAGCAAATCCATTTGAACTGGCACACAATTCATGGCTCCAGGAAATCCATGGATCGGCAAAACCTTCAAGGATAGTTTGCCAGTTGAACAATATGGTTGTTCAGCAAATTTGGGCTAGGAGAGCAGCAAAAGGAAGCAAAAATATCCAGAAGCCTTTGGAATTTGCCCCAGACCATTATTTTTCCTTGAAGCACTGTAGCAAGAGAACAAGGAGCTTCTAGAGAGAGGGAAGCTATTCATCATAATCAATTCAGATCTAGAGCTCTGATTAAAATGCTTCACTCACTGAAGGTGACCACAATTTTGTTCATCAAATTATTAATATTAACAATTCTTTTAAAGGAACAATAGACAATAAAAATTAAATTCTGTTCCTTAGAAGAAAATATTCCTTTGGTGAACTGTTAAAATCTGAAGGGATCCATGTATTATTAGAAGGTTCAAATTATTTTTAAGTGAGGGAAATCCAAAGCTATGACCACCCAGTCGAGCTTCCAGTGAAAGCTTCTTTGGGCCTGTTGCTGTGAGATTTGTTACAGGTGCATGTGAAGGAGAACAGAATTCTTCACTGAATGTAAGCTAAAAGAGGGAGACTGAAAGGAAGGGAATAACAGGGCAACACAAAACCCGGAAAACTCCCTCAGTCTGAAACGAATTTACCAGAAACGGAGGCACCTCCTACGTATCTGAAGTCCTAAGTCAATTTTAGAGTATAAACAAGATCCACTTCTGTTCCTAGCTCAGCTAATTCCCTAGCACTAATCTTAGCACACGAAAAGAGAGAGAAGTCAGATAAAAGCTATCCAAAATGGGAAACAAAAAGGCCTTTGGAAATGCCTGGCATTTAGACAGTCAAATGTCTGAGCCAAAACTGTTAGTTTAGTTATTCAAAACAAAATGTTTGCATTTTCTCACAACAGGCATGTAATAGGGAGAATTCCTCTGACTCCACTGCGTGGGCAGACTCAGCAGAACGAAAAGCAGCCCAAGTGTATCTGCACTAAACAACACAGTGCTCCTACAGAGCCACCCACAGCAGTGCCACCACATCACCCTGCTGCTCCACCTTGCTTAATATAGATCAGCCTTTTGACAATTTTGCATTTATTGCATAGCACAGCTACTTCTCCACTTAAAATAACAGGGGAATCATGCTAAGGAATCTGATGCTATTTCTAGAGCACAGTACTCCTATGGAAATTACAATTTAGCATGATTATAAACTCATCTTTGCAGTAGTGGGGGACACCTTGACGTTCTGGAAGAAGTTTATATAAATATTTATCACAAACTCACATTGGTAAAACTACAAGTTCTTGGTTCAAACTGTAAGCAAAACTACAGTTATGGTTTTTCAGCTACTTCTTCATTGCCTGCTTTTAGGTTTCAGATTATGCAGAGGAAAAAACACATATAAAGGCAGTGAACAGTTTAAGACCTACACTTCACATTTAATTGTTTTAAAGATATTCTTTAATCATCTGCTGAAAGTTCACACTTGAAAATACAACTAAAAGGAGATGCCACTTTAGCTGTGGCAAGATAAGCTGGACCCCTGGTGCTGAGGTGCACTTCCAAATGACGCAGCTCCCTGACAGCACCAGCAGGAGCAGCTCTCTGTTCCTTCCAGGTTCTGAGGAGTGATTTCCCTGGCCCTGGGCACACACATACCTCTCCTCCTATGGTGAGCAGGCCAGGTGCATCCAGCTTCCGCTTCTTGCGGGGACCGATGGCTGCCAGGGCTGTCAGGTTGGCATCCCTCTGCCTCATCTGGGCAAGCTCCTGCTGCTGCATCTGTCAGACAGGGACAGAACTCACTTTAGTTTTTGTTCTCGTGCCATATCAGAAAGTTACCTTCAGACCTGCAAGCATGAGGGAGAAGTCACATGTGAGCAATCCCTGAGAGCATTTTACTGCCCCCAGTATGATTTTAGCAGCCTGGCCATAGAGGAATAATGAAGATACTGAAGTTCTCATGACTTTTCACAGGATATCTGCTTCCAGATATCTCAACTGCTTCCAAAACCACCATCCTTTTCATTAAAAACTACCTTAGCAAGTACTACATGCTAACCACACATCTCCAGTTTAAGACTGAAAAGAAGAATGTAAATACCGATTCAAATATTTTAAAAACATCATTTTTTTCATCTTATATTTATTTTGAATATTTCAAATATACTTGTTTTTTCTTAAAAATTTAAATTAATAAAATATCTCTATCTAATGCTAGCAAAAGGTAATGCTGACACAAAACCTTTACAAACTTACAAGTGCTTTCTGGGCTTAGGCTTTAGGTAAGAATACATTTGACTAGTTTGAAGCAGCTGCCAGCTGCATTATGTAACAGTACAGCACACTACAGAAAACAGGAGAAAATGCTCTGGCCAGCAGAGAGATAAGATTACATATTCACTGTAAATTGTGTAATTCTTTCAGAGTGTTAATGATAAGTGTCATATTCCCAGGAACACTAATATTTTAATACATATTCTGATCAATATCACACAAGAATAATTGATTAGGCAACATAGTATATTATTTTAATTAGATAAAAGCATTCATAGCTCTTAGCAATAATTCTTATTAATCTCAAAACTTTGGGGTTGCAAAATCTATCAATAAACTGAGAGGAGGTGTTTGCTTTCTAATCCCACTGATGTCACTCTGTTCCCACTTGAGCAGCAGCGCACAGAACAACACCTGGAGAAATTCAGTGGTGGTAATAAAAACATTGTATGGTACAGGCACAATCCTTCATTAAAATGAAACTGAACTGACAAGCAGAGATAGAAGTGTGTAGCCCTGGTTCGTGCTGTGATGTTTGGGTTCTCTGAAACTTTTTCCCAGACACTGTTCTGTCAATAAGAGACACGTTTTCCTCACTGTAACCTTTGTTTACATTCCTTTCCCTAGGAGCGACTTCTTCTTGATGTCCCTCTGACTTGACCAATGTAGTTGCAGACATTTGTCTTTCTTCCACCCCTTGGGCAGTTCTTTGTAAAATAGCACAAAGGGAAGAAATTCCCGGGTAATAAAGATTTGGAGTAATTTCAGCCTTCTGACCTCAGAGTCCATGTCGTTGTAATCTTGAACAGCATCAGAAGTGTCTCAGCCATTACCCACACATGATCTGCACATACAAGCAGGGCCTGAACTATCCCAACCAAAGTTAAAAGGAAAGGAGGTTTAAGCAAGGAAGTGCCAGTGTGGAGTCTCTTCTCCATCCACCTCTGCCCAGAAAAGCAGATCCACCTCATGCCTCCTCTTTAGTGCAGTTCTCAGGTGAATTTGTTAGCAGTCAGTCACTTGTGAGCCAGCCCTGTACCTGACCAGCTTTGGTCACAGGCTCACCAGGGCGTGTTTCAGGCTCCAGCTGCTGGTGCCAGGGCCAGCAGGGGCACAGTGGCAGGGCAGGGAGCCAGGTGCCCCAGAGAGCCCCGGGAGGGCAGCACCAAGGAACTGCAGCACCAGGGCTGGGGCTGGGCACAGCACTCGGGGAGTGGCCCCAGCAGTGCCCAGCACAGAGGGGCAGGCACTGCCCTGGCCCTGCTGCCCACACTGCTGCTGACACAGCCCAGGGGCCAGCGGCCTCTTGCCCACCTGGGCACACCCGGGCTCACACTCAGCTGCTGCCAAGCACCACCAGCACTTTCCCCATCCTTGTCCATGATGTGCACACTGGGAACAAGTGCAGCCTCAGCAGCTTGCTGACAGCACCCAGCTGGAACTGGGAATGTTCAGCCTATGGAACAGAAGGCCCCAAAGACCCCACTGTGGCTTTCCAGTCCCTGAAGGGAGCTGACAAGAAAGACAGAGGGACTTCAGACAAGGGCCTGGAGTGGCAGGACACAAGGGAATGGCTTCAACCTGAAAGAGTGTGGATTTGGATTAGATATCAGGAAAAAATCCTTCCCTCAGAGGGGGCTGAGTTCCTGGCACAGGCTGCCCAGAGAAGCTGTGGCTGCCCCACCCCTGGGAGTGTCCAAGGCTGGACAGGGCTTGGAACAACCTGGGACAGTAGAAGGTGTCTCTGCTCATGGCAAGGAGTGAACAAGATGATCTCTAAGATCCCTTCCAAACCAAACCATTCTATATTTTCACATTCTTCAGAAAATTGAATTCAGTAATTTAGAGTTTGAAATCCAATTTTTCACACTTTTATGCTACATATTTTGCAAGCGCAGTTATTATCCTAACTTCAGTATAACATTATCTCAAAATACATGTCTCATCTACAGGCTAAAAGAATTTCCTACATACCAAAAAGAAACGTAGAAAAATATCTCAATAATAGTGCAAAGGTCTATACATACTTCTCTTTGCCAACTCATATTAGGTTTTTAGCTCAAATATCTTTGGCTCTCTTCCAGATTAAATGCCAGTTAGACAGAGCTGCCCGCTTACCCTTTCAAGGTAGATAGCAACAGTGGTGAGCTCTAATCATTTACAAAGGTCATGATCGGAAGCTAGCCCGTAAGCAGTCATTTAAAATTCGATTGATCCCTATTTGTAGTCAGGGAAAGAAAATGGACATTTCAGCTGTATTGTAATTATGAGGCTTCGAGGCAACTGTAAATAGATGTGCAAATCCAGATACTGGCAAATACCTTAGAGAAGAAATTATTACTATAGTATAACATATATCCAGGAAAGGTTGAAGATAAAACTGCATATAAAAAAAGATCAATCATCTTTTTGCTAATTTGCCTTGCTTGCCAGCCTACAAGGGTTATCACAATTATCAGAAGTCTGATGAATATTTAAGCAAGGGCCAACTGGCTTAGAGTGATCTCAGACGAAGTTGTCAAGCTTTGCAGAATAAGAAATTTTGCACTGGAGTAAGTATTCGTTTCCTGGGAGGTGCAGGTCAGAAATGCAGTCTGATAGATAACTGGTATCATGCAAAGGTTATATGAATATTGTATCAGTATCTTATCCAAAGTCACCATTTGCAAAACCACAGGAAGCTAATATTCGGCTCTCTGCTACCTGTTCTACACTATACCCTGGCTGTTTCAACACAGAATATTAGCACATAGTTCCTCTTGTTGGGGTTTTTTTGCATATGCAGTTTCTCTAAATTTCCCATGGTGGAAAAATCTTGCCCTCACTTTGAAACCTGCAAACTGGTGCTGTTTTACCAAGAAAATATGGAATAGCTTCAAGAGTCTGCAGAAAGGTTTGCACTCATCTATTCCTCAGGTTCTTTGTCCTTTCTTTTTCAATCAGTGAAAAAAACTAAACGTGGTTCTTGATTTCATATACTGATTTTGACAAATGCAAAAGATTTTCCACTACCTATAATTCATCACCTGACAGGACACCTGGCTCAACAGACAGAGCCAAAGGAGCTGGGCTCTGTTCTACCCACACTGGGTGAATACTGGTAAGACTTTGTTCTTCACCTCCCTGTGCCTCTCACCCCACATCACCCAGCCTGTCTATGTCTGCCATAGGCTCTCCAGACAAGGATCCTCCTCCACTACGTGCCTCACTTATCATCAAGCCCCACTGGGCTGAATAGATATTACTTTAATACAAATAAGGAATGTGCTGCCAGGTACAAAGATCCAGACAAAAACACAATACAGTTTCTGATACTGGTTTAACAGCACACACCATGGTAAACTACAGCAGGAAAGAATAACCTCATGCAACCTTCATGAATGCTGATCAAAAAATTTCTAATACATCAAACACATCATCAGTGAGATCACAGTATCCTGATATGTATAACATAGCAGCTGAAGTGCTGAAAATACTTGATAAATACTATATTGCACAAATTCTGAACAATCTTTTATAAATTATCACTGGTGGTTTTTTAGGTTTTCTTTAAAGCTCATCTGAAAACAGAGAATCATAAAATTACATTTAAAAATAATCAGAAGAGTTTTGATCCTGATACTGGTTCCCAACAGAGGCCTTCATCTAGCAGAGGTCAGTGTATTCCAGCTGACAGGAGAGCATCTCTGCATACTATTAACCATGAATCTGCTTACAAGAAAACATCTTTGCAGTTTGTGGAGATACTTATTAGCAAGACATTTGATCAGACCTTATTTAACATCCCAGACCACCCTTTAACACCCCACCATTGGTGGCTTCTTCATTCCCTGTTCCAACTTTATCCTTTCTCCAAGTCACATACTTCTGTTTTTTCATAGCCTACATCAGATTACCTGCACCAGTCTCTTTCCTACCCATCATCTGCCCTCTGAATTCTCAGCACTAAGAATAACATGAATTGATTGTCACCATCTTCAGTGTTCTGAAATTACTCTTAGAAATACCTGTAAAACTAAAGCTACTTAAGCTTTTTACTTTACTTGATCAATTATATTTTCCAGTTAACAAAGCAGCCTATTATTACAATACAGTTTATCTTCTAACTAAGCCAGTTACTAATCTCTGTATATTTAAACAAATGAAGCACCTGTTACTATCTGTACATCCTGATAAAATAATTTCCTGTTACATAACACGATTTACCAGAAATGAATCTAACTCACTACATCAACCAACAAGATGCAATCGTTTGATAGCTGCATTCATTCACACTCTCATTTTCATAGTGGGCTGCTGATGCAGAATCTTTCTTTAACTTGCCTTTATCATAAATAATATGGATATACTTATCAATAGCATATTACAATTTCTGCCCTCTGGGAAGCAAGCAATGCCTTAATTCAGAACCATACTCATTAACAACAATTAACTTTTTTGAAAGTAAAACCATTTATCTAAAACACAGACGAATATTCCAATGTATTACACAAGAAAAATGCTTACAAATTAGATACTGTTCCTTGCTCCCTATGAAATCCAATGTATTTTTAGCATGCCATTTACTTACTCAGAGTTCTCTCATTTGATGAAAAGTACACTGTAAGAACAAAGCATTATTTTGAACAATGAAATTTTCTTGTGATGGTGGCACAGCATTAAAACCACAGAAAGAACACTACTTCACCACTTTAATAAAATGCAGATAACCACAGAAGTTCTAAAATTTTAGTTTGTTTTCTGTAGATCATTATTTGTTATGATACATTTAGGTATTTAAGAAAGAATTGCCACAAGCCATATGCCACAAGGAAGACAGCCATATGTCTATGTGAAGTATCAACACTAGATCTTAAAAGCTAGGTTTAGTCATTTCCAAAAACCAAGAATGCTCTTATTTGTCAGGCAAAACCCAGGCAAACAGAAGTGAGCTTTGTCTAAAGCAGAGATGTAGATAAAATATGGGTATGAGCTGTAGCTGCTAAGGACTGAGAGAAATTTCCTTCCATATGATCAGAAAATAAGAGGATGGCTGGAACTCTTAAAAATTCTAGTCTACATATAAATACCTTCAAAAATTAAAGGGAGAAGAGAGAGTGGGATCACATGAGAGAGAGAAGGGTCAAGGAGGTGTTTCTGTGCCTACAGGCAGAATTCAGGGATGTTTTTTGCCCTAGAAGGAAAATAACCCAGTGACAGAGACACAGAGATGATTGTGAAGATAAACAAGAAGAAAGAGCTTAAGGAAGTAGTCATGTATGTTTAAATGCTGCCCATACAGGATTTGGTAAGGGAGTAGAAGTAAGTTGTAAAAGTAAGTTTCTGTAAGTCACAGAGCCAACTCAGCCCACCAGGATCTACATTTTATCTACTTACAATTCCCAACTTAGTTCAGAACTACCACCTAAGAAGAAACAAGAGGAGGCTCCCAGCACCACATAAGCTATAAATATCAACATGGGTGAAGACAGGCAGCAGTGAACCCCGAGCAGGAAGCTGGCAACAGAGGGTGCTAAATGGCTGAAATGTTTGATGAAAGCAAGATCATATAAACAATGATTCAAGCATTGATTTCTAGCCAATAGGCATCAATGGAAATCCCTCCTAATTCTGTTTGTGAAGGATGACTTAATTCCTGATAACAGGGTCATATGGTGAGAAAAACTTGTCTTAATTGATGGTTCTGTAACATGTATCTGTCAGTCTTGGACAGTGATTACACCCCCTGGAAAAACATCTTTTCTGCTGAGGAGTGCCTGAAATGCGGAACCATTACACATGTCCTAGGATGCCCACAACAGAAGGTGCAATTAAAAATGAAACTCATTAAAAATGCTGGCAGGAACCTCAAAAAGTCCAGGATGATGATCAGGAAGGAAGGGTGCCTCAGTGAATTTCAGGGAGCCGTGCAAAGCAGCTCGTGTGTGCAGCAGGCCCGTGCTGTCCTGCAGCCCTGCTCAGGAGCTGAAATCTCCCAGGGTGAGCACAGCTCCACTGCCTGGTAAGGAACTGCTGCAAGCACTGAAGGGTACAACAGGCACTGCAAAAATGCCACACCAGAGGCGTTTCACCCGTGCAACAGCAGGTCATACACCTACCACATTCTGTGAGACTTTTAAACATTCACAGCTCTAACAAACTGTATCCAATTTCCTTCAGTGCAAAGCTGGATGCTGCTCCTTCCCAAGTGTTCTCCCACAAGTCAGTAAAAGCTCCAGCTGTCCCTTGCAATGGCTGCACTTCCATCTGAACTAGATCAAAATTTTTCTTTACTGTGAAAGGTGTTTGTCTGTTGGGTTTTGGTGGGGGGAGTGTCTTCTTTTTTTCTTACCCACACACTTTTAACAGCGGCTGAAAATTATTGCATAGCGTTAGGAAGAAAATCACCCTGGGCAAAGACCAAGCTGGGAAGGTTTCAGCCTCAAGATGACTGTTTCTCAAAATAATGAGCATTTGAACACAGTTCTGGAATCTTAACTGGGGTACTTTGGACCAAGCATCTTTCCTACAACAGACATTTCTGTTTATTACATCTAATTTCATTATGTTTTACAAGTTTACTCAAATTTTCCATTTAAACGTGCACTATTACTTTCAAGACAATGTGTCAAATTCTGATACACAAAATGCCAGGTGCATCCTGCCTTTCAATTTTATTTTCCCCTGAAATAAAAAGCCTTAATTGTAATTTTCCCCAGTCTTAAATGGGGATTTTTACATGAGGACTTTAAAAACAATTATCCTTATATCTACAATTTTTTCCCCTTACTAGTCAAGACTACATAGTGTCTGAACTGATTTATACATATATATTTTATATATATATTTTATACATATATATTATATATATATTATAGTAATATAATAATTCATTATATATATATATATATTAAAAAAAGAATTCGAGATTTGATTTTAAACTGTTGCAATTTTTTAAACATACTGGGTTGTATTTTTTTATTTTCCAAAAACCATACACATTTATTTATTAACTTAAACCCATTTATTTCTGCAACAGTCCAACCATTTCTTAAAGTACATATTCCTATCCAGAGTAACACAGGGTATAATAAACACTTAAGGAAGATATCCCTCAAACACCTCTGAAAGAGTTCTACAGCAATGGATTATTTTGTCCTTACCGTAATTTTAATCATTACATTCCTTCACCCCTCAGAATCTGTTGTTTGAGCTCCAGTACAATTTCTCTGGTTTTGGTTATACTGTTCCTCAAACAATTTATCTCCAGTAGCACCAGTTCCAGGCTGTCCTGTGCTAAGCTGGAGACACACCTGTTTTAAACCTTTATATTTGTCAGGTCCTCTAATAGTGTGGCAGATTTGCCAAGCCAAATGTGAGCAAAGCCCATTTGAACAAAGGGTTTCTGAGGCACAGACAACTGGGCAAGGATCAGCACTACTAGAGTGGCAACTTATTGGAATGTCAGTAACTTACCTGCAGTGAGATCAGAAAAACACTGAAAAAAATTCCCTAAGATCTGTTCTTTTGTTATTATCAGTCTTAATTTTATTTTGGAGCAAGGCAAGACAACTATTACAAATCTTCTCAAGCTGCTCTTCAAAGGACACGAGACAGCATCAGTATGACTGGGAAGAACACGAGTCAGAGAGCTCAGTGCCTTTCCTCAGGGGCTGCTCAGTAATGGAGCATCCTCACTCCCAGGGCCTGCACAGAAAGATGGGGTGAAGTATTTTCCCAGGCCCTTTGTTCATCTGAGTGGGGGTTTACTGTCCTCCCCCGATTTCTACGATCTTCTCCCTTCCCCCTGAAGTGAGACACTGTGTGAGGACTCAAAGGGATGTTTTAATCAAGATCAGGGAATGTAAAACACGGTGAAAGCCTGTGTGGAGGTTGGTCGAGTCTGGAGTTACAGACTGAAGTAATAAGAGCAGGAAACCTGTTGAGCTGAGGCTTTGGGACAACTGACAGAAACACTGGCATATGGGAGCAAACTTAACAAAGAATTTGCTCTTTTAAAATCATGCACTGGAAAATATGAGTGCAAGCAGTAACTCCCAAAGGCTGTGCTGCCCACTGTAGCACAGTGCTCAACGTTGGAGTAGAACATGAACCAACTGCTCTGCTTTTCACATGGTGAAGTATCCAACAAACCTTTCTGAAAATACCCTTTAAAGAATCTTCCATGATGTCTGAGCAATACAACAGCTATTTGGATGGTGAGAACAGTCCATGGCTGCTGCAACTTTGTGTTAGCACAAGGTTTGATTTTTAGATCAAGAATTTTATCTGCACCATCTTCTCAGGAGTTTCAAGCAGAGCATGGCCTTTTGTTACTTTAATTTCTGTTCATCTCTGGCACACACTTGAGATCTGAATTAATTAAAAACCAGTACACCAGAACTGCACCAAGAAAATGGATGAAGTTCTTGGCTGGTCTATGGAGCCAGCTGAAGCGTGAGGCACACAGGAAGATCTCATCTTCCTGGAAGTGAAGAGTGACAGTATTTCATACCATAAAATCTCACATCAGCCTGAAGTATTTTCCCCATTTTTTTCCAAATAAGGATTTCTATTTTTTTGGTAAAATTTCTCTGGCTATATGCCATTAGCACAAAACTTCAGAATAGCAGAAATTTTAAGTGCATTTAAAATAGCAGTTAATCAGAAATTCTAGTAAGAGCCTTTATTAACTAGATTATTCCAAAAGAAAATGCCCAGATTTTGATACCAGTCCTCTAGCATTCTTATGGGAAATCTGCATCTTGAAACTGCCAGCCTCATTTGAGGAAATGAGGCAAATGTAGCAATCTACTAAAAATCGTTTGGCTGTAATAAGTAATTTTAATCAAATAGTTAGAGAGAATGGCATTGGAGTTAATGTCTGAAGTGTCATAAACAGATGGGAAATGTGCAGTGTAGCGACTGGTTGTGCACTTTTAACGCAATATCCTCTTCTGCAGCCTGGATTGTGGTTTGATCAAGTCTAAGTGACATGACAAAAACAAATTTAATTTATTCTGAAACTATATTCAATTAAAGAATACACAATACAGCAAGTATGCTGCTCTGCTGTAAAGTGAGGTTTGAGGCACAGCAAAGCACCGGGAACAAAAATAGCCACACGCCCACCACCTTCTTCCCCTTAAAAGTTGTGGGGGTAGTGCTGGGGGTTCACTTGTAAAATGGAACTTCCACTGGGGATGCAAAACAAGCTTGAATTTAAATAATCTACATCTTTCCTATTTTGGATTTAACTATAGCTACTGCTCATTTGTGCTGCAGATCAAGGGAACAACGCACCACAGTGTGGGGACAAAATATTTCAAGCCATTTCTCAGACACTGACAAGTAGTAAATTAGGGAATCTTGTAAGTACAATACAGTAGTCATCCCCTTCTATTGATCACATATAATTTACATCTTACAAAGATGTGAAATCTTGCATTCTCACTCCACAAGGAAAATCTCAATGATTTATTCATTTCAAATAAAAAATAGAAGGTAGATGAGAAGAATTACTTCACAGGCTGTAGCTTTCTCAGGGCACTAGTGCTAGGCTCTTCTTTCGCACTGCCCGAAGGGCCTTTGTGTGCAAGTCCCTCTAATTAACAAGGTGAATCATGCAGCAGTTCCCTAATTAGTGAACATGACAAGCCAATGGAAACAAGCAGACAGACCTGGCGTACAGATATGGTCAACAAAAGGCACAGCAACACACCATTAAAAAATGCCTATTTCATGTAAATAAAATAGCAAGAGAACCAGCATAATACTTAATTTTCCTTTTCATGTTTTATGCTTATTCCTCATTTATTGCAGATATAAATAACGACGTGATAAATCAAGGTTTCCAACTGCAAGTCACACCACCTCTCCAAAATCAAAGACTACTTATCCTACGTGAATAAGCATCTGCTTAAGGGGCATTATTTGTTTTGTCTCTTGTTTTTCTGCTTTAAAGAACTGCAGTTACATTAAGCTTAGGACTTTCAGAATCCCTTAATTAATTCTATTCAAAAATACTTTTTTCTTGAAACCCTTTTTCGCCAATAGATGAAAGGAATGCAATAGTTGCACTATTATTGCAGTATAAAAAATGCCTACATTCCCCACATGTCATAATTTCTACCTTTTGTATGAGAATAAATAATATAAGTGAATAATCAAAGAATCAGATTTGCATTAGAAAGGAAATGAGATGATCTAAAATGTACCTCCTTACCTTCCTCTTTCCAAATAAAATATTTTCATCTATCACTCTTCCTTCTGCTTTTCCTAAAAACACTCATCCCATCTCCAACCTGAGAGGGTTAATTAATTTTCAATTTACAGTATATTGAACCTTTGATTTAGATTTTTACAATCCTTCAACATATTACAAGTCTAAAATGTGTGTCACCACCAGCAGAATATAATTCTTCACAGAAAAACTCCACTCTGTTTTTTGCTCTCTATTCCTTGGCATATTATCATAAGTAAGGAGAACTATAGATTATATCCTCATTACAGGGTCATCTTTCTCACAATCTTGGGGCAAAAAAATCTGACTTTCCTCTTCGAATTGTAAGGGTAGAACGGTAAACCCTCCTTATGTTCTAAAACTGATGTTCAAAATACTAATGTCTAAAAAACCCACATTTTTTCTGACCAGTCCAGTGTTAAAAATATGGAATTAAAATATTGTCCTCTGAGAAATAATTGTTCTATATGCCCTTAAAGGTTGTTTTTTGGCTAGAATCTGAAGAATATTTAATGATGTTCCCTTACAGAACCGACCAGCTGTTTCAAAGCAGTTTTAAATTCACAATAAACACTCTCAGAGATCACAAGGAGAACCCTGGAATCACTACTGTTTGCTGTGTTCATTTTCCCCTCCTTGTCTGTGTGCACTTCCCAACTTGTCTGGGATCCCACCCAGCACAAGCCTGCCTAGGACAGCTCCAGACCTAGGCTGGAAGTATCCTCTTTTAACATCAAGGCACAATGGCTAATCTGCTAACAACTGAACTCTGATCTGCCATATGCAGGCAGGAAGGATTCAGCAAACAACCTGTCACAAACGCTTACTGTAGCACAGAGCAGCTCCCAGAGCAGGGCTCTGCACACCCAGCACCGGCCCTGCCACGCACAGCTGCAGCCAAATGGCAACTCCTGCACAGGCAGCACACCCCCGCTGCATCCACGCTCTCATCTGCAGCTGAAATGACAAAAACAGGGGAGGGGAAACGGACCCTAAACAGGCACACCCAGAAATCAGTGCAAAATCACAGGATTTGACAGATTGCAGTTGATTTTCAAATAAATTGCATACACAAACACAGGTTATTTTGTGTATACAATTGCAAAAGTATTTTGCATTTAACCAAAAATGTTAGGTGCAGCTGATAACAATAAATCCTAATTGTCCACAGGAGTTGTTATGATATGAGATTGTATCTAACACCAGAGGGACAAATTCTGTTTGTTTTGACTACTGCTACTGATGTCAAGAGTTATTCCATAGTTACAGTGGTGTGGCAGAAGAATTCAATTATAACATTTAAATGCAAGGGACACACATTTAAAAAGTGACAGGAGCAAAAATGCACTCAGAGGTACAGAGGACAAAAATAAAAATCTCCAACACAAACCAGTCAGATCATTCTCATACTTGCTACATAGCCTACCACGTGTCCTCAGCATCCCTGAATGCTGCCATGCCTGCCAAGGCAGACATTTCCTCACCCATTGGATTTAGGACATTTGTTTTTCAAATTTCAGTACTTCTCAGAAATTATTTCTCCACATAGCTAGATGGACAGATAAACATTTTCTTTTTAACTGAGGAATTATTTTTAAAGCCTCAGTTAAAATTACCTGAGGATATTTATGAAATGTGCATTTGTGATTTTTTTCTTTTGTATAGCTGAGCAGATCACAGAAATCACCATACATTGCAATGATAACAGAAGCATCCATTGACAAATTTAAGAAAGATATGCATTTTAGATAAAATACCAATGTACAAGGTATTTAATTATAGTAGCTCTCTATCCAAATCCTCAAATAAATACAGAACACTGTCACATATTACTGAAACCCAGCATCTTGTGCTGAGCACCATGACTGCACACAAAACAGAGAAGTTTAGTTCAATAGTTAAGCATATTTTATCTCTAAGTAAATTACCAGATTAAACCTTGACAAAACTGGGATAAAAAAAAATGGTCTCAGGAAACTTTGCCAGTCCCTCATGGCCTCAAGTTACCTTACTCCTCTGCTAAAATTCAGAGTATTGTTTGATTTCTGCACTCTAAAATAAGATAAAAGTTTTCAATCTGAGACTTAATTACAGAAGCTCATAGGGTGAGCTAATGGAGCTTCATATTCTTTAGGTGTTTCCATGCAATCTGAATGTCTGTATCACTCTATCTTTCAGTCACCTGGATCACTAAAAAGGTAAAAACGGCAAAAAGATGCAAACAAGTTATTTCTTAGAGGGAGGAAAAAATCATCCCATACTTTGGTTTTCTGGCACACCTTAGTGCACAAGAGATTCCTGAACACTGCTTAAGAAGGCTAGCCAATGCTGAGGACAGACCACTATTAAAAGAGAAAACAATTTTGCTGAATACTGAATTTACTGTTCCTCAAAACAGGAAGATGGAAGTAGTTGACTTAATCAACCAGCAGCAGATGCAGTGAAGTAATGATGTGTATTCAATAACCTTCACAATGATTACCTGCCACACCAAGGCAGGGCAGATATCCTGGATATTCTACAGGTGCCCCCTGAGGGGAGCCCATCTCACCTGTCCAGAGCTGGCACATGGCCACTACAGCCACCAAATGCTGGGCTGCCTTAAGACTGAGGGCTCCAGGAAAACATAGATGACACTTTCCCAGAATTTAAACACACTTTTTGAAAATAAATGGACAAATAAATGGACAAAAATTATTTTGTTTCTCATAAAAACATGCCCTCTTCTCACCAATTTCACCTTCAGGATGTTCCTAGTAGAGTGAACATTCTGCTCCTCTCCTGTTGTCCTGAACACAATTAACACCTGAGTTTAGCACTTATGCTTTATTTTCCCATTTAGTATTTTTGCACTTTCCTAAAGCTTACTTAAATTATCTGACATGTTTGCCAGGCATGAGCTCTTCTGCCAGGACATTTTTTTTTATTAGTAGTATTTTTTTTCAATAGTAGATTTTCAAACACCTCACCACATGAATATGGCTTTTGGCAATTAAGAGAAATCTTCAGAATCGACATGGTGTTATTTCTGTTTCAAGAATACAAATGTCTGTTCTGGATAAAAATACATTTTCTACTTGTGGAGGGAAAGCACACAGTGGTGTAAGAGGCCTCTCTGTCCTTCATGGCTGTGCAGAGTCAATAAAGCCATGAACTGTAATTGCATCACAGTGGTTTTCAACTTGCTTCCCTTCAACCCTACCCAATACTGAGGTATCAGTTTTTAGGAAGCTGTAACACCTCAGCACAGAGACACTCATCAGCATAAATGCATATAACATACCTTCCCATTCCAGGAAATCAGGTATTTATCACCATTTCCATGGAAATCTAGAAGTTAACCACCAATTCAGCAGCAATTTGTAATACTAAATGAAAACAAAACTCTTACAAATCATTACTCAACTGCCCAATAACATTAAAAATACATTAATACCTTTCAAGTGTTTACATTTTAGAGAGACTCATTTAACCTTTAACAAACATATTTGAGGGGAAAACAGCGAAAACATATTGTGAATGACAATAAGAAATTTTATTTATTTAAAAGATTACTACTACTATTGCAAGGTAACTACTTTTTCAGGGTATGTTGAGCAGTATCTCATTGTTCAGCTAAGATGATGTAACTGCTCTTTCACAGGCTGACACAGTATTTTTGAATGACAAGACTAAACTAAAAATAGGAAATAGATGCTAACACACCTTTCATGACCTCTGCATGTTACTGCCCAGCCACCCAGCTTGTAGTTTAGAGAATAGTTGCATAAAATGTAGCTACAGTCAGAAATCTTGAGTGTTTAGTTAACCAAAATGGGCACTTTTTACCCTACTGTCAATGGTATTAAATATTCTCAAAAATAGGCTGGCAAGGAAATTTTAAATTACTCTGTTTGAAATTTTATCACTCCATTTCAACTTTTGCTTTTACTGTGCTCCCGTGAACTCTTCCACTACCAGGTTAGAAACAGATCCCAGATTTTATGGAAAGCAGCGTGCTCTATGAAATGTACACATTCCAAAGGAATTCCAAAGGTGCTGCCGTTGTGAGAGGAACACGTGAACACCCACCCGGGCTGGAGCTGGGAGGTGGCTGTGGGGAGCAGGGGGAGGTCCCAGAGCCGGGATGGGATGTGCAGCCCCAGCCGGGCAGGGACACACAGAGCCGGGATGGGATGGGCAGGGACACACAGAGCCGGGATGGATGTGCAGCCCCAGCCCCAGCCGGGCAGGGACACACAGAGCCGGGATGGATGTGCAGCCCCAGCCCCAGCCGGGCAGGGACACACAGAGCCGGGATGGATGTGCAGCCCCAGCCGGGCAGGGACACACAGAGCCGGGATGGGATGTGCAGCCCCAGCCGGGCAGGGACACACAGAGCCGGGATGGATGTGCAGCCCCAGCCGGGCAGGGCCACACAGAGCCGGGATGGATGTGCAACCCCAGCCCCAGCCGGGCAGGGACACACAGAGCCGGGATGGGATGTGCAGCCCCAGCCCCAGCCGGGCAGGGACACACAGAGCCGGGATGGATGTGCAGCCCCAGCCCCAGCCGGGCAGGGACACACAGAGCCGGGATGGATGTGCAGCCCCAGCCCGGCAGGGACACACAGAGCCGGGATGGATGTGCAGCCCCAGCCGGGCAGGGACACACAGAGCCGGGATGGGATGGGGAGGGACACACAGAGCCGGGATGGATGTGCAGCCCCAGCCGGGCAGGGACACACAGAGCAGGGATGGATGTGCAGCCCCAGCCCCAGCCGGGCAGGGACACACAGAGCCGGGATGGATGTGCAGCCCCAGCCCCAGCCGGGCAGGGACACACAGAGCCGGGATGGATGTGCAGCCCCAGCCCCAGCCGGGCAGGGACACACAGAGCCGGGATGGATGTGCAGCCCCAGCCCCAGCCGGGCAGGGACACACAGAGCCGGGATGGATGTGCAGCCCCAGCCCCAGCCCCAGCCGGGCAGGGACACACAGAGCCGGGCGCTTCGCCTGCGTCCCCCGGGGGCAGCGCATGTGACGCGAGCGCCCGGAGGATCTGGGGGCAGATGAAAGCTGGCAGCTGTGGCTGCCTCGGGCGCTCCAGGCTGCCAAACAGGGCTTACAAACACGTTAGCTCAGCAGCAGAATTAAAGCCCTCATTCAGGTTTGTTTTGGAGTAAGAAACCAATGCGCACAGAGGGGATGGGGGAATATTTGCCCTGCAGGCTTGAGCCTAAATACACCTTGACCTCCCCCCCGCAAGCTGCTACGGAGTAGAGCCGGCTTGGCTAAGGGACCCAATCATCTAAATAATAATTTATGTTGTTGTCCAAGCAACCTCCTCGGTTTCTGACGAGCAGACACAGCTGACATTTGCTGCCCTCTACTTATTAAACAGGCAATCATATTCTAAAGTGCTGTTATTCAGCCAAATTAGCACGAAAGTAAATCTGTTGCAGTGCTCAGATAAAACAGTTATGTGATTTTTCCACATTCACAGCCTGCTCCAAACAATTTTTTTTCTTTTTTTTCCCCCGTCTATGCTAGTGTGATAAATTGTTCTTAACAAGGTTGTTTCTACCTGAGGAAGAGCATATTTAGACAGAATACTACTGAAGCAAAAGGAGAACTGGAAATTCAGTCTTGACCTCTCCTTGCACAAACTGATCTGCTGTATGGCTATATATATATATGCATACAGAGAGAGAGAGTGTGTGTGTGTTTATATTTAAATATTTAAATAGATTTTTAAAAATTTAAAAATTCTTTCAGAAAAGGAAGTACCATTGCATGTATTCCTTGCTCCTTCTTCTGGAACCTCTGGATGCAATTGTCAGTACTCAGGACAGCCAAACTCAAACCACCCTCATCACAAATTTTACACACCAAACATGGAAAAGAATAGCTCTCTTATCTCTCCACCAAGACTGGTGGTCCAGGCATCCAAAGGGATTAGAAAGAGGGGTCTGCCACCCTCTACTTGTTGAAAATCAAAAAGCAGTAGCACTTGGTTATTCCTACAGACATGAAAGGAAAACTACAGGAAGGAAAACTACAGGAGATAGAGGAAGTTCCTTGCTTGAGTATTTTGGTGCAATTCAGAAAAGCGAAGTCACCTTCAGCTTCAGAAATTCTTTGCAAAAAGCTTTTACCATTCTAAATCTAAGTTCTGGAAATTTAAGTAGTCCTGTTGCTATATAATGAGAGGGTACTTATTTCAACAACCTTGTGTTGTGTTAGGCTGGACTCCATCACTGTGTGCTCTGGAAGGTGATGGAAACAACAGGGGTGGCTTTCTTCTTCCTACCACCTTTTCCTTTAAAAAAATGAATCAGGTCAGAGCAGACTTTGCAACAGGTATTGCTCTTTTGGAACTGTTCAAACACAACCCAAATATATTTCATACCAGAACTGAACTCTATTTTGAAAATGAGGCTTCAGTCTTCCTCACTAGTTTTACTCAAAAATTAAGAGTACACAGTTACTTACAATTTTGTTAGGAAACATGAGAAAACAAGAAATCACAAAAAGAAAAGCCAACTTTTATGGGTGTATACAAGTCTTAGTTGTTTCATGCCCCTCATTCTCAGAGCACTAAATGGGAACTCTTGGTAGCAAGGTAAGAAAATCACTGTATTTCATTGGTTATGAATAGCTGCTAAAGCCTCACACAGCAGATTGCACCAGGACAAATACACTTGTCATACAAAATCTAAGGAAATTACATTGCTGTTGGGTTAATTTGAAGATTGATACCTTTCATACTCAGTGAGACATCAGCTAAGCAAGGAACAATGCTTGACTAGACAGCTTGCTTGTTCTTTTCCCTTGTCACACCCACAAAACCCCAGAATGGTTTGGCTTGGAAGGGAACTTAAAGATCCTCTCATTCAATGGGCAGGGACACCTCCCACTGTCCCAGGCTGCTCCAAGCCCCAGTGTCCAGCCTGGCCTTGGGCACTGCCAGGGATGCAGAGGCAGTCACAGCTGCTCTGGGCACGCTGTGCCAGGGCCTGCCCACCCTCCCAGGGAAGTTCTTTACTAATATCAAATCTAAACCTATTCCCCCTTGTCCTGTCAATCCAAGCCCTTGTAAATAGTCTTTCTCCATCTTTCCTGTCAGCTCCTCCAGGTACTGGAAGGTCACAATTAGGTCACCCTGAAGCTTCCCTTCTCCAGGCTGAACAATCCCATGCTCACTGTCCCATTTTATTTTGCATAATCCCCTGCTCTGCAAGCTATGCAACCTCATTTTTCCTGCTTATAAATACCTCCCATACAAAGCCTCACAGATCTGACATGGACCTTTGTGAGGAACAAAACATGGATGCAGTACATGGATCCTTCTCACACAAGGCACTCACATTAGTGTAAACCAAGTTCTAAGAATTTGTTTTCTAGGTAGCAAGTATAAACAAAGATAAAGGAGTATTCTTACTTTATACTCTGAAGATGGTGGTATAAAAATAGTTTGTTACTTAGGAATGGTTGTGTATTTAGCTCCTCTATCAGTAAAACAGCATTTCCCCTTAAGAATGCTAAACCTAACAGTTTTCATCAGTCATGAAAAATAAGCATTCATGTTAACTAAACAAGAGCTGGGCAGTATGTGTATGCTGGAATAATGCATCACTACTGAATGCCACCAACTTGATTTTGTAGAAGAAAATTATTATGTTGGACAGCATTGGATTTAATTTAGATTTCTGGTAGACTAATATGGTAAGCTTGGGTCAAGCTTGGGTTAGAGAAAAGACAAAAAAAAAACAAACAACCCAGCCCTTGACTCAGCTCTAATTAATACACATTTTACCTAAGCAGGAATAAATAATTTGACTCATCTGGAAGATATCATGGCCATTCCTCTGATCCCCTGGCATTTTTTTTCAGTTATCCCCTTTCTGACTCTCTGTACAGCAAAAGTGACACCACACTTCAGCCAGACAACTTGCCACAACCTCTGGTCTAAGCCCAGGGTGGAATTGTCATCACCTTCAATTTTACCAAGAGATATACGAGAAGTTCTACTGAACAGTAAGATTGCTATTGACCAAAGTTCTTCAGGACTTGTAGAATTCATTGCAGGGAAGAATTCCATCCTTGGAAACACAGGAAATCTGCAACACTTACACACCAAGATCCATATGTAATAAACTTATTACTGGTTATAGATTACCT
This sequence comes from Phylloscopus whistleri, assembly GCA_017589585.1. Taxonomy (NCBI): domain Eukaryota; kingdom Metazoa; phylum Chordata; class Aves; order Passeriformes; family Phylloscopidae; genus Phylloscopus; species Phylloscopus whistleri. The sequence goes on from JADMLD010000926.1 coordinate 826,560, forward strand.
TGTTTCCCCAGCACCATTTGCATGTGCAAATGTAATGCCATTCCTCTCTTGTCCTTGGTTATAAGTTTTATAAACAAATTCAGTCATCAGAATTTGGGACTGTTACCATAATATACCTGTACATCTACAGTAATATCTGCTAAAAGGAAAAAAAAAACAAAACCACAGCCAGAACAAGCAGTAAACTTGATAATGCAGCAGGACTTCCAGGAGAGCATTTTGACTGGTAAGACAGCACCACTCCTCTCTGAGGTGCAAGTTTAGTACTAACATTTTAGGTCACTGCAACAACTTTGTAACTTCAGAAAAATCTTGTACTCTGAAGCCAAACCCAGGGCAGCATTGGAGGAGATTAAACCAGATGGGAATGGTCAAAGCATTTTTCTGGGTACAAACAACAGACCCATGGTACAGGGAAAGTATGAAAAAAGTGACTTTTATCTGACTTTCTACATGTATTGACAAAAAGCAGATTCCTTCTGCATCACAGCTGTAGCATTGGTAAGCTGATGCAGAAAACTACTCATGAAATAGTTAGTTCACTGTTCTGAGGAATCAGTGTTGCCTAAACACTGCTTTATCATTACTTCAGGTATCACATTCATATCTTTTCCTTCTTTCCACCTACTGACACTCAGATAGGTTAGAGAGCTATGTGGAAATTTAATTTAAATTTATTCCTGTACAAGTGCCCCATTTCTCAGTGGACTGTGTTATAAGAAACCAATTTAAGATAAGATTGTTGCTTTTGAATCAATATTTTTATGTCGGGCTTGATAAAATAGAAAACTTACTTAGACTTCTCATCACTGGGACACAGCTTTAGTAGTACAATCTCTAAGGACTTTGGCATTGCTGAAAAGGTGAATAAATGAACTTGCAAACAAAACAAAATCCATTTTAGTAATTATGATAACAGCAGTAAACTGTTATCATAATTTAAACTGTTTAAATTGTTATCAAAATTTAAATATTTTAAAGAAACCACTCCTACTGAGTTGATACATAAATATTAGTATGGTGACAAGAACTTAAGTGTAAAACTGTTCTCCTGTTGTAGTCACTAAGTACACGATGCTGGAGTTTCAGTAATTCTGCTACAAGTTAAGTTCTGGGGGATTAAAAACCTCTAAGGAAACGTTAGAATCACATAACATATACCATATACATCACAGGATGTACATATTCCAGTATTTTGAAGAGAAGGATCCTATAGCTTCTTCTAGAGCTGTATCTGCTAACAGTCCACATATTTTACTGCATTTAACTCAGAAAAGGATACAGGTCAAAGTCTAAATCTCAGCCCAGCAAGGCTCTTGCTCCAGAGGACACCAAGAGCAGTGATGCCCACACTGTGCTGCCCTTCTGGGAGACAGAAATGCCTCTGTCTGCTGTGCTTCTGCAGGAACCCAGCACCCCAGAGCTGCTGGCCAGGGGAAGGCTCCCCAGCCCCTTCAGTGCATGACAAGGGAGCTTCCCCAGTCCCAGCTTTGCTGGCAGGGCACCTTGTGGTTGCCTTGGTCTTTCTTGTGGGCTGCCTTGTGTCTTTCCCAGCATCCAAAGGCTTCTGGTAGGAATATCAACAGGTCAGAGACTTCCCTTGCATGGCTGATGAGCACATCTGAAAGCAGATTCCACTGGGTGTTATCTAACCTGATCTGGGGCTGGATACATGCCCAGACATTTATGGTGTCTGGTTTAAGCTTTCATTATTATGCCATATTCTCGGTTGGTGATGGCACAAAAATTTGAACCAAGTTTATCTTCCAGGATCAAGCTCAGCTACTTGACTTTTAAATTAAAACATTTCTTAGGCAACAGACCCTGCTATGCAGAATACTCCTGACAGGAAGGATGTTGAGGATTTTACCCTTCTTGCCTTTCCTTTAAACCATTTCTATCATTAACTACTAGGTGTTGACTCAGATATTCCTAATCTTGATCTATTCCTGCTATCACTTATATGGCCTGTTTTATGTTCTATTTAATGAAGCTTTTTAAGGAAATTAGAGAACTCATAATTTCTTGAACTTACATTTGTGACTTCCAGATTGCATAAATCACTGTATTTCCTAAAACTTGATTTTAAAAGCTTTGGTTATGCTTTGTTCACTGGAGCTTATCAGGGTTAGTTTAGCAAAACTTAAAAGTTTCAGTGATTTTCTAATCACTCTACCAACAGCAATCTCTGCAAAAACTTAACTATGTGTTGGCTAAAATGGAAAATTCCACTGCTTATGTATAATACCCTGCCTACTATTAATTACAACAATTAATATAAAAGCTAAGTAAAACCATTAATTGGAAAAAATAATTAGGAAAGTTATATAATTTTCAACAAAATAGATAAAAATGATGCTATTTCTTACATTAAATTGTACCAAGTCAGACATTTTAGAATTTATTACAAAGCAATGCAACAAGGAATAGCTGAAAAGCATCATTTTTCCCTGAAACAGTCTCAATGGAAAATATTTTTCAGTAGTTTATTAAATAGGTTTACCACTGAAACAATCACATGACGTCCACTGAAAAAAGGCTGCACCAACTGAGAAGTGTGAAAGCACATGGAGAGTTTGGAGGAATACAATCCTCCACAGGCACATTTTGCCACTGCTTTCACTCAAGTCCATTTGAAACAGGTTCATATCAAAGCAAACTAAGTCACTGAGACTGAAATCAGAGTGGGTTTGCAGTGATTTAACTAAAACAGTGCTGGTCTGGCTGTGAGTGAAACCTGACTGTTACATCTTGTCTCTGCAATCAGAGCCCGTGTAGATGGGCCTTCCCTTTGTTCGGGTAAGCACTTAAATGCACTTTAAACTTGATTTATGCCAATTTGGTTTAAACAAAATGCAGAGTGGTTTGAAGACTGGCTAATAAATGGATCAAGATGGAGATACAGAGGAAAAACCACAATCTTCACCTAATCAAATTAATTTTAAAATGCTTTCAAAGGATTCCACTTACACTGTCTTCATGGCATTAAGAAGCAAGAAGGGAACTTGCAACTGGTAGATGTTCTGTGAAAGAAATTAGGCTAATCTTTTTTTCTTCTTAAATTAGGAAGAAAAACAGAGCGTTACAGAATGAAGACTCCGAAATATCCATAAAGGAGAATGTTTTGGAACGAATACCCTTTCCTAGTTTTCTTTCTTTCCTCTTCATCCTATTATCCTTGTATGGGTACCTTTACTTTGCATTCCAAGACAGCATTTTCCAGAGTTTCTTCAATGTTTTGAATATTTTCTTCCTTTTAAGGAAAGATTTAGAAGACTTTAAGACTTCAAATTACTTCTTTTGGTACTTCAATTTCTCTCCCTGACTTTTGTCACTAGTGTCACTGTTCAAACTGATTAAAGCCTGAACCCTTATCCATTTTCAGAACATAATAATGTATTATCAGCTGTTTTGCTGGGATGAAAAAGCAAGCTAGCTGACAATCATATCATTAAACAAGTAACACAAATACAAGAGCTGCAGTTTTCTTAGGTGCCCTCTTTGTGCTTTTTAAAACACTTCCTAGCACCACTTTACTGCAGGCCACAAGAATATCTGTGCAAAAAGGTCTTCAGGCAATATTCAAGATGCAGAAATCATGGAATCACAGCTTCAAATCCAGCCTATTATTGAAGCTGATGGTATTTTATACATCAGCTTATACAAAACCTGGAAGAAACACAATTTCTCTCGGAGCTATGGGTCATAAGAACATTCAAGAGTAGCCCAGCTGGCAGTGAAGTCTTGAAATCTTTTACATTTTTGTTGGCATTGATTCAAAATTTTTAATTTCAAATGACAAATCCATGCTAAAGACAGTTTTTTTCTAATCAACCTTTCATACTATAAAATTAGTTAATTTTTTTTTTTATTTTGGCAGTGTCAGTAGCATTTGAGATGTCAGCATATATCCAGTATCCAATGCAGAAAAAAATATGAACAATCTTAAAAGAACATCTTGTCATGTTGGCATGTGTACCATGGCACACTCCCCTTTGCAAGAAAAAAATTTTACTAACTAAATTTTAATATTTTAAGTGAAAGTCCCTAGAGCTTTAGAACCCTGATTACTAAAACCAGAGACACTTCTTATAGTTTCAAACATGAAGAATGAAATTCAACTTTAGAAAGGCGTGGTGCCAGCAAACGCTGCATTTTTGTGAGCAGGCTGGGAGGGCAGCAGGGCCGGTGTCCCAGAGCAGAGGCTGCAGCAGCCAGGCCGAGCAGCTCCCTCTGCCCTGCCCCGCACACAGGCAGCGTTACACAGCGCTGTGTGCGCTCTCAGCGCTCTCACCGCTCCCCGGACACACCCGCGGTGTCAGCCCCGCACTGCCCCGAGCCCCGGGCAGCCCCGAGCCGCTCCCTCCGCTGGGCACCGGCCCGGACAGCCCGGCTGCAGCGGGGCAGCCACACACGGGCACGGTGCAGCCAGGCAGTGCTGCAACCAGGCAGCCTGCAGCCACACACAGGCACTGTGCAGCAGGGCAGTGCTGTAGCCACACATGAGCAGTGCTGCAGCTGCACATGGGCAGCACTGCTGCAGGGCAGTGCTCCTGCAAGGCAGCGCTGCAGCCAGGCCCTGCTGCAGCCGCGCATGGGCAGCACTGCAGCCACACACAGGCAGTGCTCCTGCAGGGCAGTGCTGCAGCCACACACGGGCACTGTGCAGCAGGGCAGTGCTGCAGCCAGGCAGTGCTGCAGCCACACACGGGCACTGTGCAGCAGGGCAGTGCTGCAGCCAGGCAGTGCTGCAGCCACACACGGGCACTGTGCAGCAGGGCAGTGCTGCAGCCACACACAGGTAAGCACTGCTGCAGGGCAGTGCTCCTGCAGGGCAGCACTGCAGCCGGGCACTGTGCAGCAGGGCAGTGCTGCAGCCACACACGGGCACTGTGCAGCAGGGCAGCAATGCAGCCACACACAGGCACTGTGCAGCAGGGCAGTGCTGCAGCCACACACGGGCACTGTGCAGCACCGGGCTGCCTCACAGCTATTGAAGAACAGCTGCTCCACTCTGACTACTGGCAAACGTGGGGTTAACTATCCCTGTCTTTTACTTTCACTTCCTCAAGTTTCCAATGGGTGAGAAAGAAAGCCAACACTGATGCAGCAGCAATGCATTTAATCCCAGCTCTGTTCACTTCCAGCAGCATGGCACCTTCAGTTCTCAGCTCCACAGCCTGCCACCAATAGCTCTCAGAAATCTGATTTTTCCTTGGCATACACTGGCTACATACAAAACCCAAGTACTATTAAAACCCTGCCTCTTTTCCTGCCAAATTACTTGATTACTCTATTTCATTTCAATACTTGCTTGACAAATCCAACTCTTGAAACACTAAGGCCTGGTCTAATGTTTACAAGAACTCATTTCAGCAAGTCTTACTACATAATCACAGAATGAAATGAAGACAAATAAAACTCATCCATGTATTTGGATTTTTTTGACTGTTATATACATAAAATCTGTGTAGCTAACGGGACTCCAGAGTGCTGCCAAGAGGGAAATGAAACAGGAAGAACAGGTCAATACAAAAGAACTTGCTATATGCATTTTTCTGTACATCTTACCTTCCAGTGCATAACTATTACCTGCTAATGTATACCTCCAAACAAGCTGGCTAAAAAGGATGGCATCATTTTGCTGAAATTGCTTTCAACTGATGGATATTTTAATCTTTCTAATTGATTTAAGTTACAGCCCAATCCTAAGGCATGAGGTGCCTTAAGCAAAGGACAGCCACTCATTCAGAGCAAATTAAGGTACTGTTAGAGTAACACATCACAACTTCACGGGAAATTATTTGATATTTTTTAGATTATTGTAATTTAGACAAATGAGTAAACAGTCCACTGAATCACAGGGTAGAGAAAATGATTGGCAATTACGTTATTTGAAAGAATGTTACCGGAACAAAATTGTTAAGTAGCACATTTCTAAGAAAGTGACATTTTACAAAAAGACAAAGGCATATATTTTCCACCAAAATCTAGAGCTGCTGTCATCAACAACCCAACAAAAGCTACAGCTACCTAAAATGGAAATGAAAATGTAATGTATGGAAATATTCTCTTATAAAATCTCCTTAGGCTTCACATGTATTAATGTATTAGTTTGCAAACATTAAGATCAAAGGGAAAGCAACAAATACATCCTAAAAAGTTTTTAGTCAGATTTTTATTAACGATATACAAGTAGCAAGGCATAAAAAATTAATATGTTCAAGCCTTGAAATGTCAAGTGTAATGATCTCTAGCTCTGCTTACCTCCTTTGCTTTTTGTTTCAGTCTAGCTTGCTCTGGGTCTTCTTGCCTTGAGCGACTCTACATGTTTAAAAAAAATGGGGAAAAAAGGTTAACAGATGGTTTAAGAACCCCTCATCTGTTGCAGTAAGTTAAAAAATAGCAAAGAAATAGGAACAGGATACAAGGTATCAAACACAGGACACTTAAATTGATAGAAGTGCAATTTCAAGCCCACCAGCCTCACCCAAAAGACTGTTAAATGTTCAATTGTAAATGAGATATAGTCAAGATTTGATTTAAAAAAAACAAAAAAACCAAAAAAACACTCAAACAACAACAAAAAAAAACCACCCAACCAAAAAACCCCCCACCAAACCAAACCAATCCCCCCCCAAAAATCCACCAAAAAATCCCACCAGAAAACAACCACCACAAAAACAAACCCCCAACCCAACCCATGTTTTTGTCAATGTGAAAGTTTCCATACAGGTTTAGATTTCAATTATTTAATACAAACAAATTCAAGCACCCAAGAACAGAAGTTACACCCTGTCCATTATCTGAACGATTTAATTTAAGTCCTTACAGTCACATATTTTAAAATACACTGTTTGCAACTAAGCTTGTATTTAGCTCTTGGTAGAGAACATGAAGAAAACCATTGCAGAGTTGCCCTCCCAAAAGGTAAATCTTTATAATAAAGATGTTACTATTCCATATGAGCTTACTTTGAGTACAGCATAGAAACACACCCTGTTAAACCCATTCGTGCACTACTACTAATAATAATGTTGTCATTTTTAAAACTGGATAAATATTGCTAAATGACACCTTTTGTATTTTCCTTCAAAACCAGGAACAGCTCTAAAAGCAGATCATTTATTTGCAATAACAACCTGTAACATTTCTTTAGACACAGACTATTTTATAACCATATGTTAAAAACCATTTAATTTATATTTGTGCTCACTACACATTCTCAGACTGATGGAATTCAAAACTCAAGAGGCAGATAATACACACATTATACTTTTAAAAATGTGTGATAGGTCAGCATTCAGCAAATGCTGCATAAAAAGTTGCATAAAAAGTAAGAAGCTCCAATAAAACTTGTGACATCCATGGAAAACTGTTGTTCCTAATACCTGAAAGGTGAAGTAGTTCTACTTCAGTATTTCTTTGAGTTTTAAAGTGATATCATTTACACAACTCCTAAAGGAGTATCTGTGCCCTCTGCTATGTATCATTCTCTGCTTATTGCTATGCTGAAGGCAGACCTGAAACTTGAAAGAATATTAGTTTGCAAACTTACATATTCTCATATTTTTTCCTGGTGTTTAAATTTTTTATACCATATTCTGGTCAGAATTCAAAAATCCATTAAAAAAACCAAAGGGAGATAGGTTTTAAGGGCTTGCACTTAAAAGGGTTGTGTACTATTTTTGATACATCTGGAGAGTGCCTTGGCTTGATCTAGCACAGTATTCCATATCCTTTGTCCTGTTAGTTTTGTGGGTTTGTGGTTTTTACTGGGGTTTTTTTGAACTGGGATAATTTTTTTTTTTCAGCTAATATAGCACACCTATAAAACACAGTGCTGATAATGCAGGGTGACATTAAACAAAACTGAGATTTTTAGATGTGCTTAACTCTTCCACTGTGCACATCAGCTTCACCTTCCAACAACATCTACAAGTGCTTTTGTGTCTGTTGGCATAAGAGGTCGCTGGACAGGAGAGTGTCTGCAGCAAAGGAATGGCAAACTGAAATCTGAAATAGCCAGTGACCAAACCAGACTCTCATGTTGCAGTAGTGCCAACCAGGGAAGAAACTCCACCACAACACAGGCTGAGGTTCCTTCTAATTGCTGTGGCCAGACAAAAATGTAGATAATGTGACCTAGTTAATGCTTAAAGGACAAAAAGGTATTTCATGAAATATGCGGGTCTGCCAGAGAGCTGGGTTTCTAATCAACACAGCAATTACTAAGAACTTGATTATATTTATACCTGTTAGGTTAAAAATTGAACTAACAAAACCCCTCAGTGAGCTGCTTCTCTAGGAGATGGGCTCAGGTCAGTATTTATGAACTGTACAGTATTTATGAGCTGAACAAGGTCCTTGCTGTCATTCTGCAATAACAATTCCATCACTGGAGCCTCAGTTTCTCCAGGATGATGTATGCAAAAGCAGATTTAGCCCTTTCACGGGTTTTGATGATAAATTTATAAATGTACAATGAACTTGTATTGCCTTGTGAGTCTCACAGTGAAAGCAGTACAGAAACACAAAGTATTGTTGTATGACTGTATGAAGCTGAAAATTTGCCAAATGCAAAGTACAAGTTAAAAGCACGGCAGCTTTAGGAGAAAGCAGAGTGTCCTGAGAGAATCCAGCTGAGACTTCTAATATTGTTACTAACTTTCTACAAGGAAATGACAGAATCCTGGAAAACACACCAGATCTACATTGTGTTTGGGGACATTGTAAGGAAAGTTAAAGCAGTAGATGCAAAGTAACACTGCAATTTCCTGGGCTCCATAAGTGAAGGAAAAACTCTTCAAGTGCTGCAAAGTAAAGTAACACATTTAAAAGTTGGGGCTTTTTCTTTCTTCCCCAGAAAGTGACCAAACAAGAGTAGATCTGGAGTTCAGGGTGATCTCAGCATGCAAAAGCAAATCATCTGCTCTGTGTAAACCTCCAGCTTGTTCACAGTAAATATACAATAAAAATTATTGCAGAGGTGAAAACAGGTACTCAGCTCCTGAACAATATCAAATACAGGAATCTTGTTTCAAAAAAGAAGATCTAAAATACCAGATGAAGTTAAATATATAACCCAGATTGAAGGCGAAAATAGAACTACTTTTACATTTAAAATAATCCAATGATTTTCTAGTTTTTGCTTAAATCCACGCCAAAGAGCTTTTCCAAAGAATCCAAGCCAGTACTTGTTTTAAAGAATCAAAATTCCAACTTTACACTGGATGTATCATTACTACTAAAAAAAACTTAAGGGATTTAACTCTTTTGTGTTCAGATAAATTTTAACAGATTTTTTCAAAAGCCGATTTGTAAGACTAAAATACTTTCCCGCTGGTTACCACGCCAGTAAGCTGCAGAAATAAAATCATCAGCACATGAAGGCTAAAATGTATTAAAGGACAAGTATAAACATCAACTATTTCATTAATTCTTCACTTTATGATCTAATGTAAATTATAAAAGGCTTCACCAATGCTCATGCAACACAGATTAAAGCAAATATAAGCAAATGCAAATGTCAAGCTTAAGAGAGGTGCCTAAATAAGCTTTAGAAATGTCACTGGATTCCCTTTACACTCCATTCCACACGTGAACATCTCTCCCTTCCTCTGAAGAGGAATTTTGCTGCTGCTCAGCTCTTGTAGTGCCTGTCTATGTCAACATCGCCAAGCAAGTTTTTTTAGTATTTTTATGCTTCCTTTTTCAAGCTACTGACTAATCATCCCTAGCTTTTTTACATTGCAGTTTAACTTTTTTCTTCCAGTTAGTTCATATTTTGGGTTTTTTCTTCCTTTCTCCTTTCTATATAACACTCAAATCTTAATATGCAGCACTTCACCTGTTCTGTGAAAGATGCTTTTCCAAAATCTTTTAATGCACTGATGTCTCCTTCCTCTAAAGCTCTGGAAACACGCACTAATCAGAGAACCCACCAAATCAAATACTTTCAATGACTTCATCACAATTCCTTTACTTTCCCCTCCCTGTTCATCATGTCTAGATCTGTAAATAAAACAGGCTGCATTTACCTAAAGTATTTTCCTGTTGATGAAGAAAACTTTTAGAAGCAAGCAAGCTTCCCATAGTAATTTTAGAGAAACCCAGAACTGATCCCAAGCAGGTAACATACTTCTAAATATATTAAATGCCGTCTGCTACTGAGAATGTATTCAGCAAACCAGGTTTGTTAACATTTCTCCCAAACACCAGCTTTTTTACTAGACAAGACAACCTGATATTTGAATTGTGAAGAACCAAAGTGCTTTGTGTTAGAGAGCTCTTTATCTGGAAACTGAAAACTGCATAGATCACATTAGGTCTATGGAAATATTGGACTTCCAAAGTATGAAAAGCAGCATATGATAAATGTGTATATTCAAAACAACAGAAATAAGGGGCTTCATTTACATGTTACCAAACTCCCTAATGTTCCAAACCTCAGCTCTTCCCCTGGCTTGTGTTCAGGCAGGAGGCCACAAAAAGAGACAGGGAACAGTGTAGTTTTAAGGGTATTTCAGATTTCATAGAATTGTCTTAAATTAGAAAGCAACAGTGTTTTTAAAATTATAAGGGTATTTATAACCCTCACCATACTTACATACATGCACCAATTTTTTTAGAATTGGAGCATGCTCTGCATCTGTGCAGATGGACAGACTAGAAATACTTCTGATGTGTTTCATTATCAAAATTATCCAATACTTTGCTTGACTATTAATGTCAAAGTTGCACTTCTGCTAAATTTTTGATCCACTAACAAAAATAAATTTTCTCTTTAGATTTGTATGGACTTTAAAGTCTCAGTTTGTTACACCTGTTTTGGGAAATGTCTCACAGGGTCTCTCCTGCGTTTAGCTACATCTGATCCCAGTAAGGCACTTGCAGCTGTGCTGCCCCTCACCAATATATACACTGGGGGTCTTTAATGCCTCAAATTCATCTTTTTTCATTAAATAAAGTTAAAAGTCACAACTGCAGGTGCTGTACTATCGAGAGGCACGGCTATGCCAACAGTTTCAATTTTAAACCTATTTTTCCCCATTGATGACATTAGAACTTCACCCACGGCTGTACCAGCTTATAACTTTCACTTTTAATTAAAGAAATTAAATTGGCAACATGAAACACTTTGCTTTCACATTAGCTTTGTTAATAAAAAGTGAAAGTTAAAAGCATCATAGCTGAGGGTGAAATGCTGCTCAGTGTTACGACCATGGCGAGGTGGAATGCAAAAGCACAGGTCTGAAAAATGATTTATATTAAAATCATTAAAATTGCAGTAACAAATCCCTAAAAATTCAGAAAATTATCTCAACACAATAATTCCCATTTTGCTCTGCTCTCATCAGAAGTGAGTTCCAAGGGCTCATGCAGACAGAAGGCTGCACTGAATCCACTGCTGTCAGAAGAGAGGGAAAGGATTAAATGGAATGACAGCTGAACTCCTCTCAGACTCAGGGAGTGGCCCCTGCAAGTCATCCCAGCACACATGTGGAAGGAAATCTGCAGCACCAAACTTCAGTAATCTCTCCAATAAAAAAGCCCTTCAGCCTATAGTACTACCCAATCATCCATAAATGATAATTAACTTTACAAACAACTCTAAACATAATATTCCATTTACTGAGGTAAATTTTCTTTTTACAGAACACATCTTACTCTTGTGATAGTTGTATTTAAGATCCCAGAACTTGACAGACTTGTAACACTCAAAATCATAGACCAAACAAATGCATATATTGGAAGTTAAATTTCAACATTAATTTTATAATAAAATACACAGGCATTCAGCCAGTTTGAGCAGAACAATTAACACACTAATTTTAACGTGATCCACTTTATCACAGATTATAACACAGAAGTATGATTCATTCATTTTCTGAGAGCCAGGACAACCCCAAGCTGGAACTCTTTACTGTCATCACTCTCTCAAAAAAACAGTTCAGAAATAAAATCAACAACAAATCAGCTACAACCTCCTCCTCCTTCTGCTGCCAGAAACATTTCCATTATTAGTCCAGAACCAGAACTTCATCCAACTTGACAGACACCACCTGCATTTTCCAGGTTTTGGAAACAGCTATGAAAGCAGCAAGAACACAGATTTACTACAATAAAACCAGTGCTTTGTTGGGTTTGGTTCGGGTTTGTTTTTTTTGTTGGTTTGTTTTTGTTTGTTTGGGTTTTTTTTAGAAAATCCGCAGGAGACACACCATGTCAAATGTAAAGGTAAACTCCTCAAGTGATTTTAGTCTGGCTTTTGACCTTTCTGCAGCCTTAAGACTCTCAGTGCTGCCTGCACCATCCCCACAGGCCCAGAGAGGATGTCTGCTTCTGCACACACCTGGCAACAACAGCCACTGGCCCTTACTGACAGAACAAACCAGGGCCAGGAGTTGACTCTCCCAAATATTTCCTTTAAAGAGACTCTGCTCTACACATGTGTTTAGACACAAGATGGTCCCTCCTCGTGCCTTTTTTTTTTTCACCTGTGATGCTCATGTCAGGAAGGAAACCCAAAATCAGTGACAAGCAAGGCAGCTCAGTCCCTCCCTGCACAGCTTCTGCTTTTGACACATCAATTTTCTGGGGGTTTGAGACAGGAGCTCCTCCAGCAGCAGGAGGTGACTGGATGTCACAGTTTGGGGACCAAGATGCCTTTGAACACTTCTATAATAAAAGTAGTTACAAGAAAGTAATTTAGAGAAAAGCTTTGGGCCACTCGTTCAAGGCTGGTATGGGAATGTTGTAGAACATTTTGGAATGTTGTGGAAGGTTATGGAATGCTTGGAATTTGATGCAGGATCCCTGAGGTGCAGGAGCTCATTCTGGCTCCTGAAACAGTGAAGTAGTAGTAGTTTCAATTTTTCGATTTTTAATGTAAAAGAAATTGTATGTTGCATTGCTACTATAGCATACCTTGATTTTTCCTTTCCTGTCAGGTTAGTCTTCCCCCAAAATATCTCACTGGAATGAGAACATCACTCACCATGCTTCTCAGCTTATGATACGAAGTTTCTATTTCTCAAGTATTTCCCAGGCATGGGGCATAAGATTTGGTAAAATGCTCTCATTTAACAAGCTACATAATACTGCTATTTTGTTTTCAAGACATTTGTGTAGCACCACAGCTAATTTTAACTTTAATGACTTTTCTTAGAATGTCAAAAATAGTATTTTTTGGAAACCTAACTTTATTTTCCCTCTACCTTCTCATCTGATTTGATCTCTCCTTCTCCCAAAAACATTTCCTGAAGCAAAACCAAGCCCATCTGAGTGCTTACAAATTTTGCAATCATTTCCTACTATAACAACTGAAATTGGAGATCAACCAGAACACTTGTATCAAATATTTTCCTTTCTCCTCCTAAAGAAACCCACCCACCACCCAAAACAAAAACCTGCAAACCTGACACTTTCTTTGGCCATCATTTACTTTTTTTTTTACCTCTTACTGAACTGTAATGCTAAATTACCAGATCAGTTTCAAGGCTTCCCAAAGACTCATGCTCCTCCCCTTTAATTTCAACCCATTCCTTCATTTTTCGTTATCTTCTCCATTTATTATCCTGTTACTAAGTAGATTATTTAACACCATCTGCTTCAATGCTCAAAACATTTCTTTCACTATCTTATTCTTCATCAAAACCTGGTCTTTGGCTGTTAACAGGGCTCCAAAGGGTAAATAATTAAAAAGGAATTTTCACTGTGGAAGTTCAACCTTTTTATGCTCTTCCATACAAGACAGGAGATGAGATACCACCAGCAGGAAGCTTTGAAACTTTCACTAAAATGGTTCTGCTGAGTAACCTTAAAAACACGTTGCACAATAACCTGCCAAAACACTTCCAAAATAAAAGATCACGTTGCTTCTCTAAAAGGCACATTAAGAAGCTGCAGTTACAAATAAATATGATTTTTAGATTTAGGCACCTATAGCAAGGAAAACAGAAACAGAAATTTCACTTTAAACCCCCAAGTTTTTTATATTTTAAAGACAACACCGTCAAGGTGACAGAAGTGCCATGACTGGGGGAACAAGGCCTTTGCAGTGGATGGCTGAGTCTCCAGAGCAGTTTAAGCACCTCCCCCTTGGCAGACACAAGTATCACCAGCTCACAGACACAGAGAAGTGACACTGGGGGGATATCACTTCCCCAGGCAGCTGGGGCAGATTTTAACTGTGCCTATTTCATCCCTGTGTCATCACAACAACAGCACCCTGCCCACAAGGGCCGAGATCTCCTCAGACAGCAAGGCACGTTCACAAAAAACCAGAAAAAAACAAAATCCTGGGTAAGGAATTAGCACACAGGAATTCGGAATAAAGACCTCAACAAGTTTTACTGTTCACATACAGGTGCTTTTGCATTTGAGCAACAGCAGAGAATCTAACGAAATAATGTAAGATCCATTACTTAAAATAAAAAATTGCAATCTGACCATATTTTGCCAAACCATGTCCTACATAAGCCTTGCAATAGGTCACTCATCCATCAGAACAGACTGGGCAGCACCAGCTAAACAAAGCAAGCTCAATTCCAAACTGGCATTTACATCAAATCACAACATTGCATAAGCACCTTCCAAGGAGTACAGTGTCTTCTACTTCTCTCTCTAAACATTAACACTGAGAAATCAGCACTGCTGATGGCTACCCTGTGCTTTGATTTTGGATTTTTAACACCTTCATTTATTTTTCACCTTCAGATATTTTTATAGTATACCATGTATTTCTTCCAAGCTGTCTCCTGGTTATAAAGATGAAGAAGAATGCATTCAATAATTTCATTAAGGTAATTTTTGTCAAATGAATTAGGGGATTCTTTTCCTTATTTTGTTGTGGAATTCTTTAATTTGGTCTTCCTGTATTTTATAGGAATCAAACTTAATGATTATGTATTTATTTCCTAAATTTAGACTTCACAGGACTTTATATTATCCAAGACTAAAACAACAACACAAAAGCCCTGTCCAAAACACAGAATATCAATTCATGAAAAACTTCAGTTTGGAAGGAACACCAGGAGCTCCTCTAAGCCAATCTCAGACCAGCCTGCAGAAGGTTTTGTGCAGTCAGGGAAACATTTCTGAACTAAGGTCTATAAACTACTGCATTTTTCTCAATGTCCATTAAAAAAATGACCAACATAACAAATAAGCAGCAGGATACACAGAAGATGATTCAACAAGATGTAGTCACTGAATGGAGAAAACAGGATAAAAAATAAATAAGCATTTCTTTATTTTTAATAAGTAAGAATTAAGAATGGAAACAACAAATACGTTTTCATCAAAACATTCAAAGAGTTTCTACGTTGTTTAAAAATTTGTGGAATATTTAATAATGCAAACAATTATAAATTATGAGTACAAACAGGACAGATTAAAGTAGCCTAACTGAGAAATAGATTTCTAAATAAGCAAGGCTTGGGTTTGGGTTGTTTTCTTTTTAATCTCTCAATTTGTGAACATTAATGGCATAAAATCAGGAGGCTGTGTTACAATTGAATTGTTCTGCATAATCTCTTCAGATTATACAATAAATAACTCAATGAAGATTCAAATACAATTAAAAATGGGATAACTAAGGGATAAACTTATTTGTAGTTAGATATGGTATATATGATTAAATTTACAGTTACAAGCAGGAGACTTATCTATTCCTATTTGCTCTTGAAACAAAATAATCCGAGCTTGTTCTATTGCACCTATGAACACTCAGTCTCTGGAATTAAAATTACAAAGGAACACGTCCTGAGAACTGACAGGTAACTGGAGACAGGCATGAATCAAGTACTGCAGTTACACAGAAGCAACCATAACACATTTAAATGAAAATGAACAAATGAACAAAACTGTTTAAAAATAAAATCTAAAAACCTCAAAAGTAAAAAGCCTCTAAAAAATTAATCAGAATTTACTGAATTTTTTTAAAGACCAGAAGTGTAGGCTATAACTGTCCAGCAGTACAGAAACCCTTGGTATCCGTTAAATTTCAAAAGCAATTGTAAAAATCATTTCACAGAATTATTTTAAAAGTGTTAGCCACTGTCTCCTGTATTCCCAAGAACTCATGAAATTCAGAGCTTTATATTGGAAAGACAGAGGCATCCCAGGGTAGGTCTGGAGTCAGCTCAGATCAGAGCCTGACTCACGAGGTCAAGGTGTGCTGTCACACCAACAGTACCTTCCTTACTGTAAGAGACAAAACGTGCTTATGAAACACACATCACAAAATTAAATAATCATTTGAAGGCTATGGATTGTTAAGTAGCTAAAAAAAGCAGCATAAGTGATAATACCTTGGCAGCCTTCAGCAAAATTTCCCTCTCTTGTTCATCTTTCCTTTGCTTTTCTAAACGCTCCAACTGCTCAAAGAACTTCAGCTGTGATCGGACATCTGTGGCTTGCTCGTACCATTCATCATCCTGCAAAACAGGGACAGCCCTTCAGAGAAACAGGCACTTCACCAAGACCATGCATCTAGAGACTCTAGGTGTTACACATTAAAACCTTTCCATTGTACTGATAATAAAAAGAAAATTATTATTTTTTAGGCTCGGGGGAACGAAGCCAGCCTACGGTTAACAAAGCAGCGAGAATCTGATAATTTAATTAATATTTAAGCAATTTTTTAAAAATAAGGATTGATTTATCAGCCCCAGATACATGAAAGAGTCAAAAAAGTAAAATCAACTGACTTAATGATGGAAAACATCTAAAATGTTCAACTTTATTACTGAATAATCCTAGCTACACTTTATAACCAGGCTCATAACCTGTAATTCCTGCATTTGTCTAATCTTGAACTAGTAAAAGACTTTGTCAAGATGCAGCATTATAAAAGCATTAAAGCTAAAAGCTCAGCTGAAAATAAGCCTCCAACTCCAATTAAAACAGAAGCTTATGACATCTAAATCATGCAAGTTTTCCTAGCACACAGCAACCAGGAGAGTTTATGGCATGAGCCACATGGAGAACACTCAGGATGTCAGCCGAAAAAATAACTTATCCACATTACTTTCATCCCATTGACCTACTTAATGTTTTCCTTTCTGACTACCATGCTACGAAATCAAAGAATGGCATTAACCAAGAAAAACACAGAATACAATGACAATGCTACATTTCAATCAGAGACAACACTATTTTTTTCCTAAGGATCTTCTAAGACATTGTTTTAAATGCTTCTTTGGCTTAACATGGACTAAGCAAACTGTTTTCTTCTCAGACACCACCCTAGGGAGAAGGAAAGAGGGACTTAACACTTCTGAAGATGGTAAAGAATACTGAAAAGAAAAGGATCTTTCACTTTTAATCCAGTGTAGTAGAGTATACTCATTGATTGCAATGAAAGATCTAAGTGCAGGTAATAACTTGGAAGAGTGGCCTTTATTTTTTAATCCATTTTTCTATCACGATGACATTGATTATAGTCATAGGACCCAGAGATGATTATTTTTGCAAATATGAAATAGAATCAATCCAACCATGACTCAGGTCACGGCGTCCCCAGGTTTGGGAAATAGGTGGGCTAAGACACAGTCCAAAGCTGTTTTGACTAGACTGCCACTCCAGAATATAAAAAGGTATACCACAAAACCAAGGAACAAACCAAACCAGAGCTATCAATGTGTATATATATGCTAAAGAAATCTGAACACAGCTTAGACAAACACACAACTAGTTATTGCCATCTTCTTTTGACACCAGTTTAACAACTATAATAGCTAACAAGCATCGTACTTCTACTGGAAAAGATATGTCAAATATATCAATAAAGATGTTTGATTAATTTGAATTTCAAACTGGTTAGTAGATCTTTATTTAAATTTCCCTCTGGTTTAAGATATCAAAATTGTTTCCATTTTCTTCAGGAATACAATCACTAAAACAACAATCAGTATCATTTTACCTTTACATTTTTTTAAATAGAAAATCATGTTTAATTACAGTGAAGCATTTACAGCTGAATTCTGTAGTTGCTAAGGCGTATATTGGCAGCTTTTGTGTTTTGAAATATTAAAATTTCTCACATCCAGAAAAGTTACTACAGATTCTTAAATACCAAAGCAATTTCAATCCAATTCCTGGATACCCTGGACAAAAGAGGGGCTATCAGGAATCAAGTCTTAGTCACAATCCACAAGCAGAAATAGCTTAGCACATGCTCCATGCCAGACACTTCAGCACAGAAAGACAGAAACAACTCCACACCCAAACTCCCCCAGAGCAGAGGAAGACGAGCTGGCAGGCAGATCCACCACTGCAGCAGCGTGTTTGCTGAGCAGATAGACCTGCAGCCCAGGGAAGCTCTGCAGCACGAACCTGAATGCAGCTGTGCTGGGCACTCTGGCTGTGCTGGGCACCCTGGCTGTGCTGGGCTGCGCTGTGCACCCTGGCTGTGCTGGGCACCCTGGCTGTGCTGGGCACCGTGGCTGTGCTGGGCTGTGCTGGGCACCCTGGCTGGGCTGGGCTGTGCTGGGCACCCTGGCTGTGCTGGGCACCCTGGCTGTGCTGGGCACCCTGGCTGTGCTGGGCACCGTGGCTGTGCTGGGCTGTGCTGGGCACCCTGGCTGGGCTGGGCACCCTGGCTGTGCTGGGCTGTGCTGGGCACCCTGGCTGTGCTGGGCTATGCTGGGCACCCTGGCTGGGCTGGGCTGTGCTGGGCACCATGGCTGTGCTGGGCACCCTGGCTGTGCTGGGCTATGCTGGGCACCCTGGCTGTGCTGGGCTGTGCTGGGCACCATGGCTGTGCTGGGCACCCTGGCTGTGCTGTGCTGTGCTGGGCACCCTGGCGGTGCTGGGCACCCTGGCTGTGCTGGGCTGTGCTGGGCTGGGCTGTGCTGGGCTGTGCTGGGCACCCTGGCTGTGCTGGGCACCCTGGCTGTGCTGGGCTGGGCACCCTGGCTGGGCTGGGCACCCTGGCTGTGCTGGGCTGTGCTGTGCACCCTGGCTGTGCTGGGCACCCTGGCTGTGCTGGGCTGGGCACCCTGGCTGTGCTGGGCACCCTGGCTGTGCTGGGCTGTGCACCCTGGCTGGGCTGGGCACCCTGGCTGTGCTGGGCTGTGCTGGGCACCGTGGCTGTGCTGGGCTGTGCTGGGCGAGGCCCCATGGCTCTGTTGAGCTGTGCCAGGCCCCATGGCTGTGCTGAGTACCCTGGCTGTGCCGTGCCGTGCCGTGCCGTGCCAGCCGCGCAGGAACACAAACCCGCTCTGGGCACACTTACTTTGTACGACTCCATCCGGTGCTGGGTTATCACTGTCACCTTCTCTATCACTGTTCTCAGTCTGTTCTGTGTTGCATGGGAAATAAAAGTAACGACCTCAGCTGGCACATCAGTAATTCCTAGTTTTTTAGCTAAAGCAAAAGAACAAAACAAAACAGAGTTAGCTTAGCCCCCATAGAAAAAAAATCCCCAAAACACAAACAAAGCTCTAAAGACTTTACATCACGACTTCATTTTCCTGAACAGAAAAATCCATGACTGTATTTATGGGGCTTTGGTGACACATTCATGATCCTCTGAAAAGGGTGCGACTCTACAAGTTTAAAAGATAAATCAGAGAATTTCCTTAACACCTGAAAGCATTTAAGAACTTTGCTGAAGTTTAGCCTGGCACATTAAACCAAGGCATATCAGAGTATGAGACAATCTGAGTTCTCAGTTGTTCTCCCCAAGAAAAAACAATTCCTTTATTTTCAGAAGCA
Source organism: Phylloscopus whistleri (assembly GCA_017589585.1). Taxonomy (NCBI): domain Eukaryota; kingdom Metazoa; phylum Chordata; class Aves; order Passeriformes; family Phylloscopidae; genus Phylloscopus; species Phylloscopus whistleri. Next base: position 846,285 of record JADMLD010000926.1, read on the forward strand.
TTAGTGCAGATGAATTTCAGTGTCCAGTGGATGAGGGTGCAGCCCAAAGCATTCTGTTGCATCCTTTAGCCTACACCACTGGCATAGTCCATAGAACAGAAATTCTTTAGGGAAAAAAACCAAACCAAACCAAACCAAACCAAACCTATTAACTGAAGGCAAAGAAATAAAGTCATATTAAAAAGAGTTGTTTAGAAACACCAGCTGTCCCCCAACACATATTCATGATTACTTGGATATTTGATACTTCGTGCTGAGAAAAGCAAACAGTCTACAGTCTAACGTATTGATACATTTAAAAAACATCCAAGCTACAGAAAAAAAGAAAATCGGTAACACTAAAGGACTCTTAAATTCATCAAAATAATTATTAAGTATTGGATATGAATTTGTAGGTATATGAATATATGCACTTATATAAACTACAGTCCTACAAAGGCATATGTGGTCCCAGCAGGGCAGTTTTCTGGATAGAAAACTCTTGGTGTGCACGCAGAGATATATTATATTTTACACAGGAAAAAACCAAGTAGTTGTATTTTATATGGACCATTGGTGTTGACCGCACCACAAAAGAATAAATATGCTGAGTCAGTGTTCCCTTGAATGGACACAAAACTTTCAAAAGCGGTTTGGTTGGGACACATGAATGGTTTTGCAAAGCACTAGAGGAAATTTGTGACTATTTCGGGAAGTGCTTCCTACAGAGCCTGTTGCAAGAGGAATCCTCATCTGGGGAGGGGTCCCTAAGCAAACGCCGACCTCGGCGAGCATTTGCTTTGCGAGGCGTTCCTACCTTTCCTGGCTAAATTCGAGAGCAAGAAACCATCCCACGTCTAAAAAGAAAATGTGGGAGAGAAGTGAGCGGTGGTGGCACCGGGAGCAGAGCGGGGCCGGCACCAGGGGGAGCCGGCACCTGCCCCGTCCGCCCCTTCTTCTCTTCCCCCGGCTCCCGATCCAGCGGGATCTGCCCCTTCCCTTCTCTTCCCCCGGCTCCCGATCCAGCGGGATCTGCCCCTTCCCTTCTCTTCCCCCGGCTCCCGATCCAGCGGGATCTGCCCCTTCCCTTCTCTTCCCCCGGCTCCCGATCCAGCGGGATCTGCCCCTTCCCTTCCCTTGGCTCCCGATCCAGCGGGATCTGCCCCTTCCCTTCCCTTCCCCCGGCTCCCGATCCAGCGGGATCTGCCCCTTCCCTTCCCTTCCCTTGGCTCCCGATCCAGCGGGATCTGCCCCTTTCAGGGATGGCTGGAGCACAGCCCCCTGCGCTCCCCGGCCGCGCCTCCCCAGCACAGCTCTCACTCCGGCTATCGCCGGTGCTCATTTTAGGGATTCTTTGAAGTCGTTACCTCTTAAACTAACTTAATCACCGACTCCCTATCTTACGTGTTACCTTAAGGATTTCAGCAAGATGTATATATGATTTTTAACTAATTTTTGCTTTATCATGGGGAAAAAAATAAATTAAACCTTTCTTGGTGCCCAATTTGTCCTGTGTAATAGAGCTGGAGCTGCGCTCAGGTTGCTGAAAGCTGAATGTGTAATGGGAAGCAGACACACACATTAAATCCCAACGCTGCAACTGCCACCCAGGCAAGTAAATGAAGTCCTTGAAGTTGGGAGGACGATTCCTATGGGCAGGAGCAATTCCTCCAAGTCACACTGGCAATATCGAGGCCTATTTGAGCATGCATCATTTTACTATGCAAACACGTGTAAGCAAAGCCATCAATCAGAAAACCCTAGTCTGAAAGATAAAATGCATGTAAGAACAGACATTTAATTAACTAGTATCCAGAAAAGAGGTTTGGAGATGGAAAATTCTGCCCTATTCTAGGTGTGAGTGAGAATGTGTAATTGTTACAGTTCTTTGAATTTCTACAATTCTTTGAATAGCTACCCAACTTCCCTGAAAACACACAGATTCCTTTTATAACACAAACTGTTGCCATCTTGGGTTTTTTTCACAAAAAAAGGTCTTTCTAATCTTAAAGAATTTGATTCTAAGTAAAGTCAACCATTATAGGACTTTTCTTGTCCCTTTAACTCTTCAGAAATTCATCCATAATCAATGGGCCATTCTCAGAGATACTTGATGCCTCAAGATTCTCGTCCTTCAGCCTCTGAAATATCCCAGTAACTTTCTTCTCCTAAAATCCCTCAACATAATATTTCCAAGTCCAGAAAACTACCCAGAGGCCACAGAGTCCCTTGGGAATCTGTCCTGGGACTTACCCTTTTTAATGGGTGTCTCAGAGACCTGAGACACAAAGCCCCCTCGCCAAGTCTGCAGATGGCACCACCCTGAGCAGTGCAGAGGGAAAGGACCTGGCAAGTGAAACAAGAGGAACTTCATGGAACTCCTGAAGGAAAGTGCAAAGCCCTGTGCCTCGGCTGGACTGACTGGAATGCCATGGGCTGGGGTCAGCAGCACTGATGGGAACCACAGAGAGCCTGGAGGCCAGTAGGTTATCCAGGTTCCAGCACTGCACCCTGGCACCCATGGTTGTACCTACAGCAAAACAGTAAATGAGTGGCAACCAACCCACCAAGGGAAGCAGCTGCTCCTCTTAACTCAGCCCACATCTACAACTGTGCACATTTGGGTTACCCAGTACAAGAAAAGCTTGAAAAAAATTGAATCTAGGAAAAAGTCAACAAGATGGTCATGGGGCTGCAGCACACGACCTACATGTGGAGAACATGAGGATTATTTTTCTTGGAGTAAGAAGACTTAAGGGAGAGTTCATTGAGAAGATGGAGTCAGATCCTTTATTAAGGTTGCCTGGAAGAAGAATGAGAAGTAAATTCATAAAGTGAAACAGCTGTTTCTCTGACTGGATACAGGGAAGAATTCTTCCATGAAGACAAATAATGGAACATTTTGCACAACAAAGTTGTAGACTGTGCCACCTCTCAAGTTTTTAAGACTCTGCCAATTGATGCCCTAAACAACCCTGTCTAAATTCAATGTTGATCCAGCTTTGAGTGAGAGAGCAGAGTGATTCAATGATCCCTGTGATCCTGCATGTGTGCTTCCATATTCCTTATTACTGCACAATACTGCGACATCTCTCCTCCATCTCGGATCATCCCCTGGCACATCTCCCAGCCCCTGTTTGTCCAGCATGCCAGCTGAGCACAGGCAGAGACCCTGAGCCTGGCCAGTCTGTGCCAGAGAGCTCACTGGCAGCCAACCAGGCAGAAGAGCAAAGAAAAGGAAAAAATGGGTTCATTTCCCCCTCCACTCAGACACACAGGGGGGGCTCTAGCTCCTGATTTATCAGTCAACTCAAAAGTGACCTGAAGGGAAAGAAGAAAGGCAAATGGAAGATTCAATCACTTGAGGCTAAAATTCTTTGGAAAACAGGATAAGGGGAAAAGAATACAATTTCCCCGCAAACGAATTAGCATCAAGGAACCAGACTACAAAAAGATTTTTAAAAAGTCATCTTGTCATCCACACGATTCATCATGTGGGGAAGCATCATCACGTCCTCCCTGCTCTAAATTACATCAGTTAAACCCTGTTAACTTGGGATGTCAGAAGCAGGGTGCATTCCAAAGCTGCACACTACATGAAGATTTGGCACACTCCTTAAATACTTGGATTGTACTTGGGGCAAGGGTGGGAAAATTACCAATTTCATCTACACATGGAAATGCTGGCCTGGTTTTACTTTCATACACAGTTGCTCACACCACTGTGCTGAATCCACTGACCTATGAGATGTGATACCACTGTTTAGAGCCTGTCCCTTTTTTGCTTTCTGCTACTCAGAAAAAATGCCAAATAGAAAAAATCTATGCAAAGGGCTGGCAACTGCTAATCTTCATGTGTTTCTATACTGAAGCCTTAGTTTTGCTTTTTTTTCTTGACTGCCACTTCTCCTCCTGAGATCCGCTCTCATTTATAAATTTCATAAAATGAAATATATAAAATTTCATCCACTCTCTTATGAAAAGCACATTGGAATCCTGTCTGCCATCAAAGAAGAGAAGAACACTTATCTCTAAAGAGAAAATTCCTGACATATTCTTCTAGTCTGCTTAATTACTTTTCCCAGTGTTAATAGGAAAAGGCTTCTCTTCCTTTTTCAAGATTCCCTGGAGTGATAATCATGTGGGAACAGGAATATGATTTATACTTTTAAGAAATGTGTATATACACATATATATTATAAAATACTAAACATAGTTAATTGTATCACAAAATACAAATATCCTTGTTTATTACTCATCTTTCTAACCAAGTTATTGGACAGTGGGCTTCATCTACTGATATTTTTATTTAGGTCATGGCATTCTGAATTCTGGTCTTAATTGCACCATCTGATCTTTACAATATATACACTTAAATATGTGCAGAAACCAAGGAGAAAATTAAGATTAAAAAAAAAAAACAACTTACTTCTATCAACAGGGTGCTTTCCCTTGCCTTCTGTTTTTAAAAAGTTGAACTTCTTTCTGAAGTTCATCATCTCAATGTACTTCAAGTTTGATGATGTGGCAATCTTAACTTGCAGTCTTGTGATCAAAAGTATCATATGTGGAATTTGAAAAGAGTTGCTTGCTTTTAAATAATACATTTGTTAAATTTAGACATTTTTGATAAGAAGTATATGCCTCAAGTCCTTAAAATTACTTTAGCAATGTAATTTTGAACTTTTCCTAGAGCTATGATAAAAACATCATCAAGGTTAACAACAAAAAAGGAGCTGGAGCAAAGCAATGCTCCAAGCTATAATTTTAACCCATCTCTCCAGTTGAATTTAAGTTTTGATATTTTTAAAGACAAAACTAAGGTCATATTTTTTATTCAAGTGCTCTTGCCAGATCTCTGTTACAACAGAACTGTACAAGACCATCAAGAATTGATGACTGATTGAAAGAAAACTTCAATTCTTTGTGGCAAAACTTAATTACAGCACATCCTCAGAGGCATCAGATGCTACTAAAGAGTCACACTATCCTACATGAGAAATATGAGGGACAAATTTGGAATCTGCCAAACATTACAGAACAACACAAAAAGGTCTGCCCACATGTTAATTCTTAATTACATGTCTGGAAGCTTTAATAGCAAACCCTGGTTCAATTACAATTTAATAAAGATCTATAGAATATGAGCATGCAAAGAAGGGTGTTAGGATGCTTTGTTACAAATAAACTATATTATATTTAAAATTTTTTGATATTGCAACAGAGTTACTATAAAGTCAGAACTTAGATACAAGTTCCAAAAACCTTGAGGGAAAAAACGTTCAGCAATATTATTCTGATATTGGCATATGTGTCAGTAGCACAAGGTTGTTTTTTACAAATATAAAAGCACCTAAACCTTGTAACTGAAAACTTTTTAGGTCTCAAGAAGTGAAAATTCTGCTATCATCTGCTTAGCTATCTGAAAGTCATTGGCTTTGCTGCACTTTAGAAGTTTAATTATATTTTATTGATCAAAACCCAAAACAAATCATAAGGAGGGTACTGCCCTATTTGGGAAGCAGAAGAAAAATACTGTCTTTGCAGATAGGCTTTCAAAGAATCAAAAAGTTACTTCAATAATTTATACTATAAGAGGACTGACAGGACTGAGATCAAAGACAAAAAAATTATTTGTAAAACATCAGGTCTGACTCTGATTATTGATGTGATAAATTATTGAGTGCCTGTATAAAATCTCTTTACGTTTACACTCAAAACAAAAAAACCTTGAAGAACTGGCTTTAAGCAGTTAAACAGCTCATATTTAGGGCTTGAGTTGTCCTTCAAGAGCAACACTGTGAGGGTGCATAATTAATGTCTATTTGCCCTAACCACAGGTCAGAAATGCAGAAAGTACTCATTCCTATCACCCCAACACCAGGAGAAACTTCTTGAACTTTAAGTTCTGTGCATGAAATAGGTCCAAGATCCAACTGGAACCAGTCTTACGTCCAGACCCCTTCTGCCATTACAGCTGGCTTGCATATCACAAAATAGAAAGTGAAGTCCATCCCCCTCCAATCTGAGACATTATTTAGGTTTCTGTTTAACTTTATTCAACACCATCAGATCTAGGAAAATGCAGCAAAGAGGCATCTGGTCAGATCTACCCACCTCCCTCCTGCTCACACCACAGAAAGTGTTGAGCTGTGCCTTGGACTGCATCCACAATTGAGGTTCAAGCCCCCTCCCTATGTTATCCCAAAAGTACCACCACAGTTTTGTGCCTCAGTCCCCCTGCAAGCTTCCCCATTGGGAAAGGCAAAGTATTGGAAACACTATCACTTTAATTCCTGCAGCCTTCCAAACTATTCAGTTCTCTAATAAAGAATTCTATTCCTTCATTTCACTAGCATAAGGGAAATTTTATAGTGCTGCTGTAGATGTAGAGTGAAACATTTAAAACACCTTAATCTCTATACAATTACATATAATTACATACAACATGACTGGTTAAGTAGACACTGTTCAAGAGTTACAATATACAGGAACTTCTGGAAATTACAAGCTGAAAAAATTGGGGTGAGGGGGAGAGCAGTTCACTTTCTGAAACTAGGTAAGCAATATTTGTGTAAGACTCAGCTTGTGTGGTCTCTACAGAAAGCAAGCCATGAACTCGAGAGAAAGCAACTGGAGCTTTGTCTGATACTGTGTATTAATAATTCTGAACTGAGCAGTCCCATTCAACTGTCAGGCTGACTAAACAGAAGGGGAAAGGACTCTACTGCATCCTGAGAAGCACAAATGGCAATTATTGAACTCACTTCTCCCAACTTCATCAGGTGGAACTTCAGCATAGGACACGCCTCCCACAGAGCAGTGTCCTCAGCCCACAAAGTTTTCCATCAGTATTGCATTCCTAGTGCTATCCAGGGGAAAACCCAACCCTAAATATTAAGCTGGAGAATGAGGGATGGAACACAGGAAAGGAAAAAATTAAGGAGGTTGTTTAGGTTCAGAATACCCTGGGGTTATGTTGGGGGGGCTACCAGTGCCCCAGACAGACTTTCAGTACTAAAAACTGAGGGCAGAGCTTGTTAAACAGTAGTAGGGCAAACAGCAACTCCTAGTTATGATTATTAAAATTAGAGATTCCTAGGGGTGCAAGATAACCCAGAGATCCCAGGCAAAGGAAACAGTAAGATAATTCTAGCCGTAATCTTCTGGTTTCAGTCCTTTCAATAAAAACTTGAATTTAAGTCTTACTAACTAATGCATGAATAATTTAATCAGTGTTGTCTTGCTGTACTGTTAAGCTGGTTTGCTGCTAGAAGACAGTCTGAGGAAAGGAGAAACTACACAACTTTAGTTGCTACCTTCACAAAAACAGCCAAGTCAAACGAAGTGGTTGGAGCAGGCAGCTCTGAGGAAGCTGTAACCAGGAGCGTGTTCAGGAAAGCCCCGGGCCAGGGAGTGTTTCCTGCCAAACCAGAGAATCCCTGCCAAGTGCTTTGAGATTCGGTGCAGGGCTCCCTGGAGCAGGTACAAACCAGCACTCCTCCCTGAGGGGCAGATGGCCAAGACAGAACCCACAGCTCCAAACCACCCTCAGCTGACACCGGGAAGGTTGTGCAAAGCAGGCTCTGATACTGTCCAACACCTCCAGTGCACCTTCACAGCCACTTCATTAGAGAGAATGACTCTTTATCACCTGGTAATTGTTTACAGAACAATGGAAGGCCCTGCATTCCTTACTGCAGCAAGCTTGTTTGTAAAAACCATTCCTCCTCTAAGAGCTGAAGAACTAACTCATGAGTCCACTTCTGGACAAACTGGACAAACCTCCTTGAGAACTCCCAATCTGCTGGGAGTAGGGTTTGTCCTACACCTCTTCAGCACTACCCACCTTGGGCTGATTGCCCGGGAAGCATATTGAGAAACTGCTCAAACATCAGTTATTTTTTTAAAATAAATTGCAAACTTGCAGATTAAAATCCTCAAAATACAGACATTTTCAGCACAAGACACAGTAGGGAAAAAACGTAACCAGTCATGTAATGTGACCTAAAAGAATAAAAATGCTGAATAAAATGCTACACGATTTTTAATATTGTCTTCTCCTGCCCCCTCCAAATTAAATGCCAACCAAACTATTTTAGCGAAGTATGATACAACTGAGACTTTTAAGCTCTGTAGTGTGAAGCTTGTTTCAGGCACTGTAGTGGATTTAACTTTTTCAGTATAAACTATAATAAATACTTATGTATTTATATAACTGTATAAAAAGTTAAGTAAACCTACACTGGGTAACAGAGTCGATAATCCCTTCTCTAACAGTAGTATTAGGAGATGCTGCTAGAAGATTATTAAAAGAAAAAGTCTGTAGTGCTCACTATGCACCAAAATTATGCCTTGGTCTGTCCTAAGTTAGAGCATCTTATCTGTCTATTAGGTCAGGATGGAATGTGTTTTCCATTAATTTTTCAAGTAATTTTTTTGAATCTGAAACACTGTAAAACAAAGAGTTCCACAACTGAACTAGACACCTGGCAAAAGCAACCTTTTTGTTTATTTTGAACTTTTACTTTTTAATTTCACACTTTATTCTTGTCAAAGGAAAGTAAAGTAGCTGCACTCCAGAGGGTCATATTGATGTAATTATTTTAACAATTATTTTAACAGAGCCAGAGAAATAGTTGCACCCATGCAAGATCTATGTGTAACCCTGGCCACAGTCTCATGCTATTTTCTGTGCTGATTCAAAGCTTCTATATGCAAGCTTCTATATGCAAGTCCATAGGATTTGGTGTAGGACAAAAAAATTCAAGTAGAGAAAGAATTTCTCAAGAATCTTACTTAACCCTACCTATACAACTCCTGTTTTTTGATGGAAGTCATATAAGATTAACCAGCAAAAAGCCTCCACTTCTCTAAAAAGTCTCAACCAGCAGATAAGTCTGGGAACTTAGGCATAATTCATGCTTTTTGGTGAAAAGAAAAACTACTTTGAGAAGAGGTCTGTGCTAAGGTGTATATAACCAGACAATCCAGTTCCCAAAACTCTGTCTCTAAGCTAGATAATTAAACAGCTGAAATGCAGCTATTAATCATCCATAAAGAGTCTTTTTTATTACCCTTAGTGGTTTGTCTCTAACAGAGCCCAGCTAGTCACCAAACAACATTCTGCAGGGGTTTGTGGAGGCTTGGAAAATGGAAGGAGTTGCCACAAAGCATGGAAGCAAATACACATAAATAGTGCATCCAAGAGCAGGGAACACTTGGCAACCCAACAGCAAGGAAGGCTGCAGCTTGATCAGAGAGGGCAGAAAGAATGTCAACTCTGAAGGAACAAAAGGCACTTTTACTAATTAATTGTTTCCCCACTCTTCTGTAACTAAACTGTGTATCACCTAACTTCTTTTAGAAGAAATCAAAATCTGAATGTGTTAAGCAAAGAAATATCCTCAAGTTTGATGTTTAATTTCTCCTCTTTAAGTAACACAATTTCAAAATTGTTTTTGTGCCATTTGATGTGTGTATTCTAAAAGAAGGGCAGGTGCTGAAGTTATTAAAAGGAGGTACTGAAGGATGAAATCTTTGAGAACTACAGCTCCACATCCTACCCTATAATCCCAGTAATCTGTGCTGCAGCAATTGAACAGTGTGAGGAAAATACTAAAGACAGAGGAGGGGATGAGAACTGAAACGGGGGCAGGTCTCAACAAGTCAAATAAGAACACACAGATTACAGTTATATGATCTTTTCTTCTTCATCTTGGTTTTCCCAAAACAAAAACATACAGCATAATAAGCATGTCCAAAGACATTCAGGAATATTCAAGAATAAACATAGAGTGACTGTAGAGGACTAGAAAATATGTTTACTACTTTTATGAATAATAGCAAATGCCTCAATGCACTTTTGTACTTGGTTACTCACTAGAGAGTCAAATCAAAAGAGATTTTTACAGGGACCAGAAAGAACAAATATGGCAACGACACCAACAGGAGTCCCTACGAAAACAACAGAGAAGTTGTTAGTTGGGGATTTATCTGTTTTCATGCAGAGCAGACAAATGTGTTTCTTGAGCTAAACTCAAAGTAGTAAATCAAGACAGGACCTCAGGCTTTAACACCATAAATACATGATTATGACAGTACACCAGGTAAGACAGAGATGGAGCAGAACTACTGTGTGAATGTCAGATGACAAACAGATGCCAGCATAGTCCTCACAAGGAACAGAACACACTCTCCACCACATCCACAGGATTCAAAGGAATACCAAGTACAAGAACTTGTCTATGTGGTTCTGTTCTTTTAAAGTAAATTGTGTGAACAATACAGACATTTTGATAATTTTTTTCCCCTGAGAAACCATCTTTCTGGCGCCACAATTGCAACAGGTATCACAGTTGCCACCACAAGCCTGATGCCAGGCAGACTAGTTACACGTGAGGCTTTGTCTAAGGAGGCAGGATGGGCATGCCAGACAGGGAGGATATGCACAAAACCCAGGAAATTCAAAGGATACCAGAAGGGCAGACCAAAGATCATAACCTGAATTTCAAAATGTCAGCAGCACCTTCATCTGTGTATGCCCAGGATTAGAATTAAAAGTCACATTCACTAATACCAAATAGAGCACCACCAGATCCACCACTGCAAAATTTAACCAGGTCAGATATGATCACTTAATTTTGTCAAAATAGCTTTCATTTATGATAGTTTATATTAAAGTTGCACTTCTACACTAGTGTGCAAGAACAGATGGTGGTACCTCATCTGGCAAAACTGTGTTGCAGCTACTTCCTTGAAAACAAATACCCTTTGGTTAGCAGCAGAATGTCTTCGTACCAGTTCAATATTTGGCTCTGATTATTTAACACAAGGGACTGCAAAACTGGTTAAACCACAGATTAACCCTCTCTGCATTACAACCACTGAAAAAAGTGACAAATTGCCAGTGAGTTATACTAAATTCTGGACTTGTGTGCAGTAAGCTCAGCAATGTGAAGGAGGCTGACAAATGCAATTCAAACTCATGGGAGAAGGAAAGACTAAAGGAAGTTTACAAAGTTTCTCAGTAATATTAAGAAATGAAAACACTACAACCTTAGTATGAGCAGCAGGATTGCCAAATAAACATAATGAACAATCATTCCAACATATTTAAAAAATATTACCTTTTACTCTTTCCCCCTTAAACGATCCTTGAAGATGCTGCTCACTGATCAATGACTTCCTCCTCCACAAAGATGTTCCAACATGTGTTGAGCGCTGGGGACATTAGCACCACCTCTAGAGCATGGAGTTTGCCTACAGGGATAATGTAAGTCAGCTTTATTGCAATATTGAATGGTTCTCTAAGGTTTTCTTTTTATTGTTCTTATTTTAAATCCATGGACTTTATAAATTAATCTGGTAGAGAATGCATCTCCACAGAATGATGATCTTAATTTTACTCCCTTTTGCAGAGACCTGGGAATTTAAGCTGTTCAATTCCCAGATGCAAACTTATTCTGAGGCTGGGTAACATATTTTGGTGGGCCCTGAAGGCCAGAACTGCCTTCCAGAAATAGCAAGACCTTTTAAAGATGGCACTTCCACTACATTCACAAAACAGAATGAAAAACGGGTGAAAACAAAATTATTATGGGAAAAACAAAACCTGAATTCTCTAAATATTTCTGAGACCAAGTAGTATGGTCATGCTCTCAGTTCAGCCTGGAGTAAAACCTTTGAAAATGATGCCTGAAGAAACAGCATCATTTTCTTCATAAATAATCATAATTTAAACATAGCTAAATTAATCATATTTATTTTGAGAAATTACTGCTTGATGAAATAACATCAGTTCTGACACCTAAAAGTGGTACTGCTAAAAGTATAACTCAGATTCTGTAGTGTTGCAGAGCCAATAAGATGAATAAAAAGAAAACCTTGGAAATACACAAAAATACTGAACAAAAGCTGCCCTACCTTTCACAGAAAGGCAGACTCCAAGCTCTCAGGTGGTACTGAAGTTACCATTCCAACACATGTTGGGACATCTTGTAAAACAGGAAGTCTAATCATGGACCTATTAAAGAAAGAACAACAATAGGGTTTAACATTCTGCTGAAGTACTTACTGGTTATGTTTATTTGGCAACACTGCTGCTGATACTAAGATGGGAATGTATTCCCACCTTTTTTGAAAAGGAAATAATAAAATTGTCCTATAATATTGTAACATTAGCAATTGATTCAGTTGGAATATAAAACCAAATTCTCTATTGAACATGTACAATGAATTCCAATCTCAGCCTAAGAAATAACTGTCACAACTATGGACATTGGTTAGAAAACTGGGAACAGCACACATCTTCTCATCTCAATACAATTTCTAGCAAATGGATTGTTTTATACTAATGAAAAAAGCCCAAATTACAGAACTATTCCAGATGTCAGAATGTGGATACATATCTACACCTGCCACATCTCTGCAGGGCCAGACTGAAGTTTACAGAAACTAGAGGAACTCCATGCTTTTGGCAGGCACTTGCAATTTGGATTATACAATACCTAACGTGACTTTTTTTGTTCCCTGAGAAAAAGCAAGTAGAATCCAGAGAACTCCACTGTGGATACAGTTCCAGCAGACTAAGCATGTCCTTAGGACAGTGCATGACTTTAATCTGCCACACTTATGAACAACAGGTAGGTATTAGAGCAATCCCCAAACACAATCAAGAGTTATGTCCACAGGATGGAAAAATGATACTCAAACAAATACTTCAGTTTGAAGGCAAATCAACTTATGGACAAAAAGTTAAAAGTCAGCAGTGAAAACAACTAAGTCACGCCAACAAAAAGTGCAGTGAAAACAAAAAATTATCTTCACAGGCAATTTGAGAGCTCAGAATTTCAGAATACACAACCACTGTAACTGAAGCAGCTATAAAATCCCTCTAAAGTAAAGCAGCCAGAGAAATAATTATATCTTTATGTTAGAGCTGCTCTGTATATGAAGAGCAGTCATCAATAGGACAGTTTCATCTCATTCAAACATCAATACAAATGTTGACAAAGAAACCCAGAAAAGGAGGATGACAGAAAGGTTTACTGAACTAACAACAAATGCCTTAAATAGAGGCTGAAATCACCTGGCCTGGTTCCATGAAGGGTACCCCCATGGGGTTTAACATGGTTTAGCAACATAAAGTGCCCTCTAGAGCACACAAATTCTTTATTTAAAATCTGTACATATGCACACAACTGCTGCCACTGCAATGCCACGCAGTAGATTCAATACACTCCAGAATACAGAAAACACAGATAAGCTATTTCTGTATGTTTTAACATGCAGTTTTATGGCAGACATGCAATTCAAGCATGGCTGAACAAAGAAAGAATCAAGGCAGAACAATAATCAATACTTCATCAGGCAGAATTAAACACATTTTACATATAAAATAACAAAAAGGTAAATCTATAAATTATGTTGAGCCCAACTATACAACTGTTCTATTGACAGAAACAGTGGCTCAATTCTAACCAGCCAAGCTTCTCTGAAGCTGTTTTAAGGAAGACTATAGGCTTTGTAACACTGAACTAGGAGAAACTCGATTCAGCAGCACATTTTCAAGCTACCTGGCAGGCACCACTACATGTGTTCTAGACTAAAAATTCATTTATATGAGGCAAGAGAACCCAGAATTACGTTTGTGGTGGGAAATACTGCAGATACATGCTATGTCAGTATAACAGACTTTTTCCAAAGGACAGACTACAATGCTAGGTAACAAACAAATAAAACACTTTGCCAAACAATGCTATAGACAATGTGGCTTATTCATGCAGATGTAAAAAACTGAATGAATATGCAATAAAAACATCATGGCTGAATCTCCAATAAATTTCTATCACATGTATTTAAGTTAAAATAATTTAAAAGATACAAGATAAACTGTATTCAAAATGTATTCAATGTGGCCAAACCAGTCCCATATTTCTTAGAATGACACATCTGCTCTATTCAGCCAATGCTCTGTAACAATAAAACTGAAGTAGAAAAATGGGGTGAAGAACATAAAGTGAAGAGAAAGAGAGAAAGGAACCATCTAAGTCAAAGAATACAATATGCCAAACTCCTGCTCAAATATGATTGCATTATGACAATTAATTTACGGTTAGGATTCACCACAAGTTGTGACATTTTAGGGAGAGTTAATAAAAGCAAAATGGCATCACCTGGTTGTAGAAGAAATCAGTTAGAACTAGAAGTTGTGGGAATTAATAAGTTGCTGCAGATTCTAAGCCTGTGAAGGTATCATGCTCTGTTGTTCACAAAATATAAAATGAAGTTTTTTGGAACCCCCAGTGAAGGTTTGAGAGACCACCAAGTTCTCAGAAAAGTACATGAGACAGCTGTTCCCTTTTTCCAAGGATTTAGTTATCATGGTTTTATAAAAAGCTTTTATGCCATCCTTTGCTGTGACCTGCTGCCTTTCACTGATATTTAATATAAAATGCAGTGCAGCCTCGTTCTTATCTGCACTCAAAAACGGTGCTGTAATCAAGGAGTTAAAGCCAAGGAGTCTCTATTTTCACAAGATGGTTACAAACTACAGAAAACTGTCACACTTAAAAACCTGCTTTATTAAGTGTTGCCTGTTGCCTCACTCACTAAACAGCAAAAACTCAGAGTGTCAGCAACTAGCTTCTAAAACCTAACTAACACAGCATTCTTACCCAGCAAGAAGTAACTTATGAATGAACAAAAGTGAAACAATTACAAATTAATAAGGTTTTTTTTCTTGTTTCATTCCCATAAAACCATGTGGAAAAGCTAGGATTTTTCAGCATTATTTATTTGTGAGGGTCTAATAAGCTTGCTTGCCCTCTAAAGAAATATTACTCATGCTACTAACAAAGTTAAAGACCTAGAAAGTGTCAGGAGTTAGTATGCACATGCATGATGAATATCAACCTCTGCCTCTCAACTTCCCAAAAAGAGAAACAAAAGCCTTACAACCCTTTGTATATGTTTCATTGTGCTATGCTGTCATGTAGAAAGATCAGGGTTTAAAGTTTTATGATTCCAAGTGGAATAACAAAAGAAATACATTATATGCGGAGAAATACCCACTCTTGATTTTGCATCAAAGAGGAATTTGAAACAGTCACAGCCTTGCCATCCTACATGAACAAATGGCAATGATTACCAGCCCAAAATGACTAGATACAAAATTGGATAAGGAAGCATGTGGGAAGCGGGTGAATATCTTTGCATGAATTACCTTTCAGTTACTTCTTCCATTTAAATGGATCAATATTAGTCCCTTAGATTTAAAATAAATTTTGGATTGTAACACTGCCAAGCTCAAGGAGAGATAAGAACACACAATATATTAAGAAACCTCTTTCATTATGACTTTGAGGCATCTGGCTGGTGGTTACTGCCAAAGTCTGAAGAGCATCTGCTCTCACTTTAGCAGTTTATATTCCGACTCTGGTGAATGGAAGCACAATCTCTGAAACAGCCTTTGGGGAACACTACTGAGTGGCTCGACAGAGCTCTTACTCAGAAAAGAGAGGAGGAGATTAATATTACAGAAAACTTAAAAGATCTGGCTTGTGAGAAAGGAGACAAGAGCAGTTTCCTAATACTGTACACACCACAAATCCCTCTTTTACTGAAACATTAAAAACCTGCCCTAAAACTGAAGTGATTAAATATGAATAGACCTAAAGGTAGAAAATATCATCTGTTTAAGTCATATTCAGGCAAAAGTAAGAAGAAACAATGTATCTTATCTCATTGTCAACAGGCATAATGAAAACAAGAATGAGGACTCACATAACAGACTTTTCCTAATGTGCTGGAGAAGGTCACAGGCGCTTTGCTTAGTCCTGGTGTTGTCACAGCAACATATGGCAATACTGAGTCTTGTTGTGAACTTACAATGTCATTATTTTAAGTGCCCAGTAGCACAAATTACTAAATTTGTGTGTGGTCCTAAGCAAACAACAAATCTGACCACACACCGTGAAAACCCAGCTTCTAAAACTTCAAAATCAGCTGAAGGAATTCTCTTCTCAAGAGCCATAGATCCCAGATAGTAGCCACTTCTGAACTCCACAGCCACTTTCAAAACTATAAAAGGCTTCATGTAAAACCAAAATAAAACCACTCTGAAAGTGGCTGCAGGAGATCACTAGGAGTGGCCGCTCTTCTGAATTCACTGCTTTTGAGAAGTAAATCCCTGCAGCTGCTTTTAAAATCTTTGAAAGTTTCATTTCAATTATCAAAGCTAATAAAGCTTCAAAAACAGCCATAGGGATTTGTTCCTCAGAGGAGTAAACCCCAAAAGGCAGTGATGAATAGTGTGATGGGTTCTGTGGCTCTTGAAGTATGTACAGATTCCTGTAAGTCCTGCACTTGTAATTACAGCTCCATGTTTCCATGTTGTGCAGCAATTGTTACAGCCAAACAGCTCATTAAGGCTTATGTGGCAAATTCATTACTGATTTCCCATTCTTTTTACCAGTTTTACGTCTGTTGCCTCTTCCTTTTCTTACACCTGTATCAACTACCATGTGAGCATCCCTCCCCACAGTTTCTCAGACACACTTCATGGAGACCTCGCTGGCTGCAGTCTCGGGTGGTGCTAAGCCAGTCCCAAAAGGCAGGACATGCCTTCCCAGCCGTCATCACATCCTCACAGCGAGCTGACTACAGCCTGCCAAACCATTCCTTTCTCTGAAGGGGAACTTAAAATGGCATTTTGTAAAGTACAAGAGTGAAGTCTGACAATAAGTCAATGAAGAACTTGCCTGCAACTGCAATATAAAAAGGCTCCCATTAATTCAATGAACGAAAACACAAAAACATTTCAGAAGCAACCACATGACTTATAAAAACCTAACTGCGCTGATTTGCAACAAGCTTTTGGTCTTATCTTTAAAACTCTGAGAATCAGATCCCAAAAAAATTGTGATGTAAGCATAGGTCTGAAAGAGATACAATTTACACTCCTAAATAATCGGAGCTTAGTACGTTAAGACACTGATGGCACTGAAAACACTGCCAAAACTATGCTGAAAAATGTGTATTTAAGTACCAGAACATACAGTGTATATTACTAAAGCATGTCATATAAAATACATTCTGTTTTATAGAAGCATATTTCCTAACCCTAAAACATTACTGATTTCGAACAACTAATCTACTAAACTTTTTAAATTCCATTTTCAAATGGCAGAATAAATAAACATACCTCTTTGCCATGATAAATAAACACGGGTTTTTGAAAACACGCTATAAGAAAACCACTATGAACTTAAATAGATGCAGGTGTTAAGAACTGAATAACTGGTTTGTATGAAGAAAGAAAATCTTGACAGGAAACTTAAGCATTCTGTTAAATGTTATTCACAGGTGTCCTCTGTGACCTGTACTACTTACTTTACCTCTCTGTTTCAATCTTCTCGTGTGTAAAACATGAAGGAGGATTGTGAGAAATAATTAATGTTTGCAAAGAGCTTTGAGATCCTTGGATATAAAAAACATGGGGAAAGCATGAAGTTTAAAAGTACCAGCATGTTATTTTATTTCCAACTTGAGGTAAGTTACTTTTAACACAAAAACCTTGAAAGTTTAGAAATACAAAGTTATGTAATCAAATGCTTAAAAAACCATCTTAAGTGCTAAGCATATTCTGCTCCTCAGAACCTCATCACTCTGAAGGAAACACTCCCAGAAGGAAAGGATGTGCTTCTCACCCGTTTCAAGTATGCGTTTATGGAGAGGTATAGCAGCAAGAAAGGGTTCATCTTTACAGGACTGGATCTGGGTTCCAACCAAGTCCGAGTTGGTAGCCATAATTCGGGCACTTTCCTCATTAAGATTAACGCCAGCCATGGAGGCAACATCATTGATGTCGTCGTCATCTCTACAATAAAAAACAAAAGCCATATAAACCCAAATTCTGCATGTAACATATTCATTTTTTGCATCACCTGCTTCTCCAGAAGTAATCATCATGCCACATGCCCAATGGGTGGACCAACTGAGACACAACCCCTCATGTCTCCATTTTCATAGAGTACCTTCAGAAATAACCAAGTATTTCCATGACCATATCAGGAAAACATCAGAAGCAGGACAATTTGCCTGGTAACAATGTATGATAGATGTGTCTTCATCTGAGTGAAGTGATATCAATGACACCAGGCTGATCAGGAAACTAAAGGCAATGATCACCACTAACAACTGAACATTGGGCTTTTCTCTTGATAAAGAAAACTAGGCATAAAATGGTAAAATAAATAACAGGAATTAAAAGCAAAACCATGAATTTTTAATCCTGCACTGTTTCACAAGTTCCTACTAAAACGGGCATCAAAGCATTTTCAGCAAGAGTCAGGGAAGACTCTTTGACCATGCTGAGCTCATAGGTAGGCTGGGCTACAAGTGCGGCTTGAGTATGTGCTGGTATTTTCTCTGTACAAATATAGTTGTGTCAACAAGCTTTAGGAAAATGAGCTGCATTTGAGAAGATGATAGCAACTCCCAGACCATTTTTTGCCCTGCGACATCCTTTTTAGCAGCTTGAGAAAGTACAAACAAATTGAGTTTCCATACCGGTATCTCCCAAGCATCTTTACCTCCTACCTGTCTGAGGTATGACTCAGAGCTGTGGAAACAGCCATCTGGATTTAGCACATTCTGTTTCACAGCTATTATTGACACAAACACTATTTCAACATATTCTAGAGTGATTACACAATCTTTGAAAATATTATTTTCAGAATATATATATGTGGATAAGAACATTCAAGTCCAGACTCCTACTAATGTATAAAGTAAACAAACAAAAGCTTAATTTTTTTAAAATTTTTACATAAATGATGTCCCATGCACCCTAAAATACTTTGTCACTTTTAACAAGCTTAATGCCCACAGTAAAAACCAATAGCTGCAAGTAAGGTTTGAGAATAAAAGGAGGGATAGCCAGAAATCCATCATCTAGGTCCTCCTTCTCCTCCCATACTTTCCCTGTTATCTGCACCACAGCACCCAATTTTGGTGGAAGACTATTATGGTTTGATAGATACTGGTTTTGTTTTCTTTTGTGGGAAGAAGTCAAGAAGGGACTTTTATTCGTGTAAACCTGCAGAAATGTGCTGAACACTTGAGGCAGAAAATGGAATATTTTACAAGGCTTTTCAGAAAAATTCTACACAAATGAGCTTCTATTAATTTCTAGGAGTGTTAGGCACTTGATTTCTTGTCTGAAAATGAAATTCCCGAGAACAGTGATGCAACATCATAAAATGGTTTTGGTAGAAGGAAACTGAAAAGCTCATCCAGTGCCACCCCCTGCCATGGCAGGGACACCTTCCACTGTCCCAGGCTGCTCCAAGCCCCAGTGTCCAACCTGGCCTTGGACACTGCCAGGGATGGCACCCTGTGCCAGAGCCTCAGCACCCTCACAGAGAACAATTTCTTCCCAATATCCAGTGTAAACTCATTCCTTTTTAGTTTGGAGCCCTTCCCCCTTGTCTGCCACTCCAAGCCCTTGTAAATTGTCTCTCCTCATCTTTACTGCAGGCCCCTTCAGGAACTGGAAAGCCACAGTTGGGTCACCCTGGAGCCTTCTCTCCTCAAGGCTGAAAAATCCCAATTCTCTCAGCCTTTGTTCCTAGGGGAGGTGCTTCATCCCTCTAATCCTGGCACTTTTCCATCTGACAGGTGTGGACACGATGCTCACAGAGGACCCTGGGCTGCAGTGAGGGATTGGCTCTGTGCCCACACCCAGCCTGCCCCCAACACCACACAACCAACACCAACTGAAGCATTCAGTGACCAACTCAAAAGTTTGTCATTCTACAAATGAAAAACCACAGGAAAAACTGAAAGGAACTAAGATTTTTGTCAGGGTAAAACCTGAATGCTTGAAATAGAGTGAGAATCACCCAGGACTTGCAAGGCCAATCCAGCAGGCCTCAAACCACGGGAAAACCAAACTCCTATCAAGGAATATCAACTCCTATCTCCTTCAAGCAATCATCCGTTAAAAAAAAATATCAAGACAGCAGTCTTGACTTTTAGAACATAACTTCTAAGAGAAGTTTATACTTCTCTCTCCTTTTATTTCATAGATGAAGAAAGTACCATTCATCTTATACCTTCCTTCTGCTTAGCAGTTTAGCTACTCCAATTTTTATTCAGTGTACAGATCTGTGACCACATCATAAATAAATATTTTTCTGAAATAAAACCGGACAAGTATTTTGGACACAAATTAGATTTTAATTAAATTATCAAAACCAATGAAAGAGCACTTAAAAAGACCATCTCTCTAACTCTTGGACAGAATCATTTTCTTCCATCTTACACTCGCAAGCTAAAATCTGCAAATACATCCCTTGTTTTTTTGTTTTTTGTTTTTTTTTTTTGTGGTTTTTTTTTTGTTTTTTTTGTTGGTTTTTTTTTGGTTTTTTTGTTGGTTTTTTTTTTCCCCAGTATTACATGGATGACAAATAATAAATATACTAATCACAGCTGGGACTACAATTTTTTTCTGACAGGAAGAACCCTATCCATATAGTCTTCCTTACTTCGAGGAACCTCATAATGAAAAATGTTTGGATACTGAAACACACATTTATATATAAAGAGAGTTGCAATTCTTGCTGAACAGATTCCTATAAAAGTGAACTTTTAAGCCCAGATAAGTGAGTTTTCAGAAGTCATTCTGTGGAACAAAGATGCCATCCAGTGGTCACCTAAACTGATGATTATTGTCTATCTTTCCTTTTTCATCAGAGCACAGTATTTAGCAATTTCGTATTTCTTGGCATATATTATTATGCCTGTCCTAATTCTACTGTTTCAGTAAATATTTCTAGTTTTTATTGAATTAAATTCTGAGTCTCATAGGATGAATCTAACATTCCAACACACATGGTATTTTTAAGACAGCATAAGTTCTCAAACTCCTTCCAAACACAAACTGTATCTTAAGTAATCCAAGAGTCCAATTCTTCCTCCTATACTCAACCTCTTGTAACAATTTTCCCTTTCCTTTTCATTATAAAAACTCCTGCAATTACCAAAAAAAAAAAATCTTATCTGAAAATAAGCAAGAAAACCCAAAGTATTTGCACAGTTATCTGTGAAAGGTTTCAAAGATTTTGTTTAAACTAAGACAAGCCATTATAAAAACCTGGTGGCATTTTCTTTATGAACAAACCTTAACTGCATGATTGCAGTTTTTCTTTCTCATGCACTTTGTCAGATCTGAGCCACTGCTGTCCCAAACTGCTCCCAAATAAGCCAGAAGAATGCATAAAGCAATCAGGACAACATTCTGCTACTGACTCCCCTCTCTCTTACAAGGGAAATTGCATGTCACTAGGACAAAGCCCCTACATCCCACAGATTCCATGGATCACACAATCAGAGATTAACAACAATACATGGCATATAAATGGTGACTTGAAATTACTGGAACAGCCACTACTGCATTGTATTTTATAATGGCATATTCTGACTTACATGTTATAACTCCAAATGTCTCCCTAATACTGCTTTGCCACACAAACCATTCTCTATGTGAAATCTTTTCCCTGATAAGCAGAAGGGCTGACAGAACGGACCATGTTTATGGTCAGCATTTTTCTTTATTTTGAAATATATGGAAAAAACACAATCCCCTTATAGCTTGAAATATCTATTTGGAAAAACAAAAACTTCAAGGGCAAGGTTTTGTCACATACCATTTTGAGATGAGAACTTTGAAGTTAACCATTTAACATCCACATTAGCTTTCTACCACTTCAAGGGCAAGCTGCTTTGCTTATGTTGCTGAACTTTTGTTTTTAAAAATGAAAATAGAAGACTAGACAAGAGATTTTTTCAGCTATGCAACAGAGGTCTAAACCCAAATTTTTATTTCCACATAGAGTCGACCTCAAAATGCAGCCAGAGAGCAGAATAAAACACAGATACTAAGTTCAGCTTCAAATGATCTCAGAGACTTCACAGAACTACCTCTGAAAACAAGCCCCATCACACTGGCTGTATAAAACCTGACACTGCCAGGTTCCAGGAGATTTCAGGTTCCACAGAACTATCTCTGAAAACAAGCCCCTCTGAAAACAGGAGGAATTACTAGATAAATATAATAATTCTAAGAAAAACAGAATCACACATACTGGCTGTATAAAACCTGACACTGCCAGGTTCCAGGAGGTCAGATGTGACTTGGAAATACCACTTCAGAAAAGGAAAGGTTTCTGTGAAAAGGAAAGAGCAGCTGGCTACCTGGCACCCTATGGCAAACACAACACAGCATCACCCCACACAGCACGGGATAGATCTGTTCACCTCTGAGTGAACTGAGCCCTGCCCAGCACAGTTTGGAAGTGGTGGGATAACACAGAAGGACAAACATCCACCTGCATCCTTGGAGAAATGCAGAGCACATATGGACCAGGCCCCGATCCAACCAAACCCGCTCCAAGCTGAAATTATTCCATCTCAACATCAGGAACAAATGTTTCCACTGGTTCCCTTTCATGGCCACTACCTGAACTGTGGGTAAGAATCACTGGAGAGCCTGCTGCTTTCACCACATCAGGAGTGGTTGGTGTCAGTGGGAACTCTGAGGGACCAGACAAGGTGATGAGCAGCAGCTGTGGACAAACATGCAGATCCCTGGCAGACTCCAATGGGATTTTTGCTTCTCCCAGCTACAGAAACCTCAAGCTGGCCTGTTATGGTACAAACCCAAGTTGAGACCTCTGCTTGTAAAATAAACTGAAAAATTACTAAAAATGAAATTCAAATTTCTGTCCTTAGGTATTAACAGAGTTGAAAAGTCAACTAACTGGGAACTGGGATGGTATGTAGTTCTCTCTGAAAAATACAGCAACAATAAATTTAATGCCAAAAAGATGACCTTAAATTTCACAAGCACAGCTTCACTTTGCAGAACTCTTGGGTTGAGAATCCTGCATCACAGAATAGCTAGTGTAACAAACAGGGAACTCATGTGGGCAGTCTTACAGTTCATTAATAAATGCTAACCTTAAAGGCATAGCTGCAATTTGCAAAATTCTAAATTGCTAGATCTTTTATGTAATTCCATTTTGTATCTCCTACAGTTCAGAATAGAGAAAAAAAAAATGAAGTTCAAATTTCTGTTTCTAGTGACCAACACTTTGCTCACAGAAGTGAAAAGCTCAAGTAAGTTATTTTAAAGAAAGCAGAATGCAAAATAATGAAACAAATATGCAATAATAAAACACTAAGGGCAAAATAAATTTATACATAACACAACTATTTTTCAAAATTCTTGCTTTGCTTTAGATGCCAGTTTGCCTTCTGGCTAAAAACACATTCTTCACACACGCTGGGAATGTTGAGGAAAACTAGTCAGCTTTCAGAGGATTAATACAGATTTCCAGCTCTGTGCCTTCAGGCTTAATAGTCAGACATCTATTTGTCCTCAGGAGAGGTTAGGGGTTGAAATGCAAATATGCAAACAACTGAATTCTTTGTTAAGATATCAGGAAAAAGCTTGATCTTTGCTGCTGTTTTATAAATCCTTGCAATTTTATGGACTTATTTAAATGCAGCTTTGTGTCTTACTATTTTGAAGGAGAAAACAATGTAAGGAAACAAACACATTAATTCTGACTAAAATTTGTTCTCTAGAGGAAAAATGACATACACCCTTGACAGCTTATTTACCAAACTCACTAAAGATTTATTGATTTATCAATCAGTGCCTTGAGCATTTGCTTCTCCCCAAGGGAAAATTAACAATTCCAGCTAACCTAATATATTCTATGTATAAACTAAGTGAATGCAAGAATCAATCCTGGCACAGTTTACAACATCCAGTTAAAAAAATGCTGTCCCTTTTGGTGTATGTAAAATTGAAAGCTATACTAACAAAGAATAAATGCTCATGTTGCTTACAAACATAAAAAATACTTATTAAGACAGTACAATTGAACCCAACAGACATTTTAATTCATTTAAATACTCAGTGGGAGGCAAAAGCATTGGAAAATAAAAAATTGAATGATTTTGCTTCCAGATTAATACTAAGTACTACCACTATTAGTTACAATACTGACATGCCTCAAAGCAGAGATATTTCAAAGAGCTACAAATTCTCTTTTACTTCACCTGCAA
This sequence comes from Phylloscopus whistleri, assembly GCA_017589585.1. Lineage (NCBI taxonomy): Eukaryota > Metazoa > Chordata > Aves > Passeriformes > Phylloscopidae > Phylloscopus > Phylloscopus whistleri. The sequence continues at coordinate 870,405 of JADMLD010000926.1, forward strand.
AAGCATAAGCCTGAAAATTAATTAGTGGTTTGATTATGTCAGAGCAACATAAAAATCCCAGAAGATGAAAGTTAGAATCCAGGAATATTTTGTCATTCAATAAAGAAAGAAAACATTTTAACACAACTAAAATGCACACAACTAAAATGGTGTTAGCAAGAGCAAAATGCAGCAAATGTAAGATTCGCTTTCCATTACAAAAAGTAGAAATATCCCAAATATCCATAAATAAAAGTTTGGAGTATAAAGAACTGGCAGAGCAGCTCAGTGCATCGCTGCTACTGTGCTGAACCTTTGCAGCACCTGATCCCTCCAGGGGTCCTACAAGCACCCACCCTCCGTGGGCTAAGGATGCCTGGGAAGCTCAGACACAGCCAAGTCCCTTTAAAACCAGGACCCACAGCCCCCCATGCTCAGGGATCCCCTCCCAGCCCCCGGGATTGTCCCTGGCCGAGGAGGGGCTGCTCCACAGAGGCCCTGTCCTCACCACCAGCACCTTCCCAGCCAGAGACATTCCACAGGAGCAGCAGAATCCAACGCCTAACACCACCCACAGAGTCTTTCAAATCCTCCAGCGCAGAATTCCATTTAGCAGAAGTTTTATTATAATCCACAGAATTTACAGTTTTGTTAAACATTAAAACGTGTATTTAAGAGAAAAATCCTCAAGATATGTCACGATCCCCTCCCTTTTTTAAAAATAGAATTAAGTATGAAAATTGCCATCCAATCCCAGGAAAAAGACAGGAATTATTGTAAAAGACTGCCCTCTGGTGTTACACCAATTCTAAATTCTGTTTTATACTTCAGCTCCCCCCCCAGCCACCCCGCTGCATTTTTTTATTATTATTTTTTTCTTTTTTTACCTGAAAGAACCACCTCCAGGGTCATTCAGCTTGTTTTTCTGATTTGCAGAGACCTGAACACCAAAGCCCCCAGGACTTTTACTGGCTTGTATTGTTGGTGCCTTCCCTACTGTGCCTGAAAAACACCAAGCAATGTTATTATGAGCTGTCTTAGACAATTTACATCAAAGAACCTTCTGTCCAGGAACTAAATTTAACTGTCTGTAAATTGCAAACAAAGGAAGTTATTATTTTTAAAGACTACATGCTGAAGAAGAACAATTTAAAATACAAAATTTATATTAACATTACAGTTTGTTCAATATTTACAGAACAGTGAAGATTCCAAAATTGAAAACCATTGGCCATAAACAGCTATAATATTTATAATGTCTGTAAGTATGTTTGCAATTGCCAGTAAACCACTTTTCTGGATAATCTGTACAGAATAAAGAAGGTGAATTTGAAATGTTTTTAATACAAATACTTAAAGTCAGAGCTACTCAAGGTATTAGCTATGCCTTTTACATTTTCTATATAGTAATTGTGCTTTATTGCAGTGAAAAACATGTATTTCAGAGTTGAAGGCATTGCACATATTTTAAAATATTTTGCATTGCATATAAAAGAAAAAATCACTATTGCCAAATTTGACACACACCCCCCATAAATGTTGTATTTTGCTTTCTCATCTTGAAAACAATGACTCAAAAATAATTCATGTCTGTATCTAGACTTTACAAGTCTTGAAGGACAAGTAAAACAGGGCATTCCAAATGAACCAAAGTGTGGTGGACATTCAGTAAATTGAAGAGATCTAAATTCTTCTCTGACATGAAACTTTTGGAGAAAGCCCTCCTTGACTGCCTAAACACATTTACTTGAGTTACATTTTGGGTTTCCTTTAATCCCACCTGTGTTTTGGCATGTAAAAACAACTCACTTCTATTTGATTCAAAAGATCTCACCTCTCTGTTGTTTATCACTCCTTTTTATTGAGCATTACAGACACAGTGTTTGAGAAGGATCTGAAGGTTGTTCCTGCACCCCAGTGACTCAGTTGCACATAAATGGCATGGTAAGAACCTTGGCAGTTACAATGTTTTCCTTTCATGAACAGTAAAACCTGAAACACAACTGTCCTAATAAATCCTTTAAAGACTATTTCTTCGCTATTACAAAGCTGCTAGCTTTGACTGAGTCCTGCATTACTTTTTTTTTTTTTTTTATTCTGAAGTCTTCATCAACTCCAACATATGATCTTAAAGAGAAACTAATTTGATAGTGTTTGTTGAGTTCTCCATCTGTATAAATAAACTGTAATGTGGATTCTCAACATTAGCAAATACAAAACCAGATTTAGGACTTCAGGCTCAAGCCTGGGGAATAAAAGTATTTTGTCATCATAATATTCAAGGTCCATGAGATGTCACAGAGAGCATTAGTTCACGGACCAGGCAATTCATTTATCTATTTCAGATGAACTAATGGAAAGGTTTTCTACTAAGTGAACTGGAAGGAAGGAAAGAAATAATACAATGATAAAAATTAGCAGATTTCTGCTTTGCACAATTAAGATCTAGAAGATTAAAAATGTGTTAACCTTGAAAATTATTGCAATGGCAAACTTAAAAGTAACAACAGCACTCCTCCAAAATTAATACATTTCTTTGGAATCAGTATCAATGCTTTGTTTTCTACAGATGATAACTTTTGATTGAAAAGCACCCCCAAAATATGTGTGTATATATATGGATATGGAAGAATTAAATCTCACATTCATCCCAGTTATATGTAATTCTACTCAATGGATCATGCAAAGTGACTCTAAGATTTGGGATGACACTTGAGTTTTCTGGTTTAAATAAATCACAACTGTGCATGACTAAGGGTTAGACATAAAGTATGCCAAGAACGTCCATTTTTATTATGGGCAGAGCATATTTTGAAAATTAAAGTCACCTGTGGGCCTAGATATTTCATGGGATTGGTAATGACATACAGAGTCTTTCACCACTTCATCCCTGCTTCAAATTTTAATTAGCATGATCTAGAAAATATGCCCAAATTTAGGAGCTTATAAATTCCTAGCTGTATTTCAGCACTGGTTAAATAGCTGCAACAAATACTCTAGTTAATTATTATTTGGCTCAATTCCTCCACGCATAAGATGGAATTCACCTAATTGTTATACTAGTAGGGTGCTTCGGTAAAGGAGTGTGAATTTTTCATGCAGTAACAAGGGTGTTACTTCCACTGCCGTGGAAGTAATTTTATTTATATAAAAGTCCTTAAAGCCTGCCAGTTTTATCTAAACTACTGTTTTAAGAAGCATTACAGTCTGTTCACATGGATGTATTGAAGATACATTACACTTGGAGATTCACTCCTGTCAAGGAGGACAATGCAGCACTTTGTGGTGGTCAGCTCAGTTCTGAGGTAACTATCCTTAACAAGTCACACTCCACAAAATTATGCTACTGTAATTTTTATTTAGATGATGTCCTGTTCCAGTATATTCTCTCCTTCTGCAGGAACACCTAGGTCAGTATAAAATATCATTACACTGGTGTTTACAGTAAAAGGTTTTAACAACATATCACAATGATGCACTCTTGACAGTGCTTCCAGCACACAGGCAGACTGCTCCCTAGACATGGGCTGCAGGATGAGTGGTTTTATACTGGGATGTTTTCTAAATGCTTATTCTTGTTTGTTTTGTCTATGTAAATAAAACAATATACTGGAGGGCTTAACCAAACCTGTAAATTGGAATAAGCTCACCAGAAAGTAGGATCTTGCATAAATTGGCTTTTATGAAACCATCTACCATAAGCCAAACTCCCAGTTAAGTTGCATTGCACTGGCTGATCAAAGGCTATCAAGAATAAACTCATATTCCAAACCTACTGGTTAAAAGACAGATGCCAGTATCATGCAAATTCTCAGCACACTGTTGACATTCACAACTTGGAGACTGAACAAGCAAAGAAATGAAGTCTGCCTTCACTCTCAAACACATTAGTCAGAAGTGAAAGCTCATGCTCTAAGATGCATGGACATGTTATAAACTCAAGACATGAGTATCAGTGCTATCAAACAAGCACATTTTATGGTGAGTAACTGTAATTCTTCCTAACTTGGAAAAGAGCCTACAGGATTACAGCAACAGCTTGGTCTCTGTGTCCATTCAATCTTTGGATTCCCCTAGGAGAGCAGAGCAAGTAAAACATCAACTGCTATTAAACATTTTTGATGCTTTTTTCCCCAAGAAGAACAGAAATGACCAAGCAATGAAGTCAAGTAGGCAGCAATAGCTTTTATGTGCATTTAAACTAGTTTGATTCCTGATTCAGTACCTGAAGATGACAAGCTCTGTATTCCATTACAAACCCTCAATCATGTAAATGCCCACATCCAATAAGATACTCTCACACATATTCAGGAAAAATAAAACCCAAGCCTAAGAGGTTCAGTGGTAGAAAGAAACAAATGGGTATTTATTAGGAAGCAAGGAAGCTTCAAGAATCCTCTTAGAAAGTGGGAAGTGTCAGCCAGGCATGGACCCACCTGTGCACAGACAGATGAGGTTTGTACAAACCACATGGTGTGGCTAATCACGGCATGTCAGGTTGCTGTAGCCAGTCTCTGACCTCACCAAAAAGTAAACATACTGTCAGGAGTCAAAGAAAACCAACCTGAGGCTTGAGAAATTTCTCTAGGGCTCCCACCTTGACCTCTGTAGCTGCAGAGATGGGGAGTACCACGTTCTGCTTCAGGAGTATGAACTAGAAGCAGGATGATGAAATTAAGGCAACCACTAGGCTTCAGGAAAATGCAGAATTTCTTTTTTGGCCCAGAGTTACAGTTTAGGACAGTGAGAGCCAAGCTCCTGACTTGGTTTAGAACTTTCCATGAAAAATTGCTAAGTAAGGAGCTAAACATATAAGAGTTTAGTACTAAGGTTTTCAAAACATTTCACTGTGTTGGTCCGAAACACCTTGAATCTGCATATGAAAACATGCATTCTTCAGCCAGCATGAGGTAAAAATAAATGTCAACAATGTTGCCAATGTCAACACTGTACGTTTTTTCATGCTACTCGTTTGTAATTACAACAAAATTCATACAAAGGTAACAATCTCACTAAAACATTTAAACCCATACCTTGTGGTCTAATGGTCTGAGTTATTACCACTGGCATCCTAATCTGGGTAGTCTGGCAAGCAGGGGTTCGTTTCACAGTTTGAGCAGATGTTGACTGGATAATCTGCTATTATTAAAGAAAAGTATACTTATATTATACTCTTTATACACAAACACACACAACGTAAATACACTAATACCTGTAATTACCAAGATAAGCACGTGGATCTCTACAAGCACAACCAGCTGGTGACAAAAGTCATATTCATGTAATGCATGCGGTTGTGTGTGTGTGTATATACATAGTTTGCCATTATGCTTTAAAAAAAAATTAAGTAATATACGACACAGATGTCATACCTCACAACCTTCACTAAAAATATATTTCAAATTCGTATGGTTAATATTAAAATTCAGACTTGTCTTCAGAAATTTTACTAGGAAGAAAAGCAGTTTTGTAGAAGAAAATGCTGCAATAATTGTAGTGGTATCCACCTACAAACATTAGGCCTTGCACTAAATATCTACGCTTTTTAAAGAAAACATACTAAAAATTAATTCTAAAATATTATGGGTTCCAAAGTCAGATATACACAAGAAAGCAAACCAAGTTTTGGGGTGATCATATACTATGAATCTTTTAAATGCTAATTTGATATTCTCAAGGTTTCACTTACTACTAATTCAGGTTCTGAAGTCCTTTCCCAAAACTAAACCTGGGTTAGAAACTTAAAATTTGACCCATAAACAAATTAAATCAAAAAGAAAACACATGCAAGGGTCATGTTTAATCAACAGTAAAATGTACATTCATATGATCAGGGACAAGGCAGGCACAGATGCAATGAACACAAGATTCAGAAAGATGTGTGGATGCTGCAGAGCTGTAAGAAAATTCATAAATAAACTTTGAAAATAAAGCACTGGCAAATATCTATTTGAGTTAGACTCCAACCACAACCCAGGCATGGCAACTTCAGAAGCCACGTGCTCCTCACAGTCTCAGCTGAGTTCCTCCCACTGTGTGAGCCCGTGGGATGCAGCATTCCCTCCTGCAAGGCAGCCCCAACTGCACCTCACACAGCACCACTCCCACAGAGAGTATCTACAACCATCTCCCTTAGCTGGACAACAAATGGCCAAAGCTCTGACTGCAAAGCAACCTATGGAGAAAAGGAAAGGACAAACAGCATCTGCAAAAGAAGAGGATGAGCAATGCAGAAACCATTCCATTAGCAGGAACCAGGGCTCCAAAACTGGAAGGGAGACAGGTGAAAACTACAAACAAGAAAAGAGTAATGAGGGATCTGTGATGTATTCTGGAGAAAAAACAAATAGGGCCATTCTGAAGTTATAAAACTGCATTTTGTACATCCTATAATACAGAGTCAAAAAGTTGTAATAAACCTGTGGATGTAAAGTATTAGCAATAACCACCTTGCAGAAAGAGAAAAGGGAAAAAAGATTAAGGATTCAGCTTCAACTATGGACACCAAAGGAAAATGGAGCATTTGTACTAAGCACAGAAACAGAGCAAACATATAAATTTACTTGGTCAAGACAGCAAGTGAATAGTCACACTCAGAGGGGAAAGAATAAAGCAGCTACCATGCTTAAAAACAGGACAGAAACAGAGTGATCCGTGAAAATAACAGAAAAAAATTGAATTTAACTGCATTTTGATGCACAGGAAACGTGAACGAGAGTGGTTTTGGTAAAAAGACAGAGAAGTCCATGTTAAGAAAATATACATTGGTATGAAAAAGGAGAATGTTGCCACTTTTACAATAATTCATTGGATCAGTTTTCAGAGAATAGTGAAGAAAAGCTGCTGTACCTTAATGGGCCAGAAGCCAGGCCATAAAGATGTGTGGGACCTCTAGACAGAATTACTATCTGGTATTACAGTAATCTTCTCCAATTGCCTTTTTTTTTTTTCTTCTCTGTGAGGCAACTTCTACAGTACAGAACCAAGCTCTGTTTCCCTTGATTAACATTTTCATGTGAATACCCTCCAAAATTACCCACTAACACCATTAAAGACAAGACAATATTTAACCATTTAAGATGACATAAATGGCAATGTTTTCTTTACTATCCAAGACATTCCAAAAGCTGTTTTTAGGCAAGTACTGGCGAGGACTTAAATGTATGTACAAATGCTGGAAGTCTAGAAAACTACTGAGAAACAAACTTTCCAAAGGGCAGAGACCAAAATCATCATCCTGAACTCCATACAGAAACCAATCAGCAACAGGCACATACTCCCTCAAAAGAACAACTGCACCAGAACTCAGAGTAGCATTTTACATTAATTCCCAGTTTCTATACTGGAGTTTTAAGAAATACTTCAACACAGATGCAATCTTCAGATCTGGAAGTCATTAAGGAATTAACATTAGCTAATTGTTTCTGAAACAGAGTATGTAACTTCTCTAAAGGCAAACTAGGCACATAGTTACAAATTTTAATGCAGGATTCTCTGATTCATTGGTTTTTACTATCTAAGCCACACTTCATCAATTAAGATAATTCAAACTGTTCTAATTGTCTTGCCTCTTTTTCCAACATCATAAACGTTACTATGAAGTCCTTGGCTTGACCTGAAAGTTGTAGACAATGAACAAGTGTACTAGCAAGCTGGTCTGGGAGATGATGAACTTAAATGATTTCATACTTCTCACAGACTAAAACATGCACAAGTGCACCCCATGTCATGCTACCCATCCATATTCTGAATCAAAGCTGAACGCCACTGATCAGATCACAAGCACTGACCCAGACTGAGAGAGCAGATACAGAAGTTTTAGGACACTGAGGTTATCAGGGACATTACTCCAGCCTTCAAAAAAGGGGAGATCTTGGTGCTGCTGCAGCCACCTTTGGGAAGATGCAGAGAAGACAGACTCCCTCAGATGTGCAGAGCAGAAGGATGTAACACAGAAGACACAAGCTGCAATACAGGAGATTCCAATGTAATATAAGAAAAAAAGAATACCATGAGGGTAGGCAAGCTCTGAACAGGTTGCCCCAAGAGGCTGTGTAATTCCTTCTTGAAGACACTCAAAACATGACTGGTCACATGGGATACATCCCAATATGTAAGCAGGAGGCTGCACAAGACACCTCCAGGAGTCCTTTCTAACCTTCCACCACTGTGTCCATAAACACATCATCATGGATTTTATTAAAGTGCTGAGTCACAAAAGGTAAGAAGACAGAACACAAAAGTCTTCAGAGCTTACAGAAACTGTTCATCATTCCACCTCCACTAAAAAGGGAGACATTTTAATTATGTCTGCCTCTGAAGACAGCAAGCACAACAGAACAACAGAGGCACAGAAAATAGAAAAGACAGAATGTGATTTAGTCATTGCCTGGATTTGGCAGAGTTTGGAAAATGGCAAAATCACCGAACAAAACTACAATCAAGACAGTGTTGAGACAGCAAGTACTGTCACACACTAGTTATTCCTCTTCAATTTATCTGTCTAAAGTTGAAGAATCATGTCCTAGGCTGCTGCACTTTGGAGCTCTTCAAGGAACACACTAAAGCAGCAAAGTCATGGCATTGCTTCTCCAAGTGCAATGTATGAACTGCTACCTACATTTTTCTCCTATAAAATAACATTTTTCTGCAAAGTAAGATGTACATTTCTCACAACAGAAGATATTCTCCCTCTTTTTATTTCATCTTCACACTCCTCCCCTTGTCATCTCTCTCCACTACTCACACACACTTTGATTCACCATTTGTCTGCTCTGCCAGACCAGTTCCTCCTCTCACCTCCTGAACACTGCAAATACTACTCTGTATTTTCACAGGTGAAAAAAGGGTTATATAAAGCTGCTTCCATAAGCAGGCTCATAAAGACAAAAAAGGATATAGAACAATCACACTACTGATAACCAGAATAACAAAGAGGTCGCAGCTGAAACACTCTTTTTTTTTCTAAGGATTTTCTTCAAAAAGCGTAGATTTGGTAACTCTATGAGAATAAAGTAATGGTTCTCTCTAGGCCTAATCTCAAGCCAAAAGGTGATGATCATTCCATGACATCTTCTACTGTGTAAGTTATTCCAGGACAGAGAACAAATTACAGACATGAACACAGACCAATAATCAACAACAAAACCAACCAATACAGACGGAGAAAGAATCCAGCCAAAGCACATCAAACGTACAGAAGCAGAAAGAGAACAGAAGTTATCAGTCTTTCTCATGCCTGCACAAGAGAGACAAAATGAAATAAGAGCCACTACCTAGAAACCATTGAAAAGAAATTTCCTTTAGGACAGTTAGATTAGAACTAATTGCTAAAGTTTCTGAGGGCAAGGATTTTGCAAATCTCCTGGACCAGTGCACGAGGTTCCAACCTTTACTTGCCTCCCTTTTACTTGACAAGGGCTGCAAAGCCAGCCTGGCTCAATTCACCCTTTGCAACAAAAGCATCTGATCCAAAAGCTTAAACCTATCAAGTACTACAATAAAGACAAATACACAGTAAACAAGAGCTTTCTGCAAAGAATGAAAAGCAAAAATAAATTTGAAAAATATATCCTTTACCAAGCATTTTTTTTTTCTCTCAATTAAGTTAAAAAAATATTGTGGAAGGAAGAAACAAGACATGCGTAAACATATAAAATTCAGAATGGCTGTGGTCTGATATGACATTTATCTTCACTCATGAGTAAACACTTGCTAACTCACTTGTGGCTATGCCACTTGTGATTTATCAGTCTACTCACTCCTGAAGATAAATGTCATATCAAACCTCAGCTATCATGTAATCTGGCAGCATTAACTTACAATGTTCATGCTTTTATAGGCCTAGAATTCATATTTACCATTGCCTACCATACTGCAGTAGCAGCTACAGTTTTTCAATTGTGCCACAAAACCTGCATAAGCAATTATTTTTCCTCCCAAATTAAAAAAAAAGACTATTTAAAAACACAGCACATAAATTTTAATGTTAATATGACAACAGTATTATTCCATTGAGTATAGGTTTCCAACAAAGAAATGAAGAAAAATAAAACAGAAGCCCTAGATCACTTGTCCCACCTGCTCCTCAATTTATTATACAATTCTTCCTACAATGGTCAAATGGTCTACTTTTGAGTGTTTTCAATGATGGCTTTTTCATCACAGTCTTTGGGAGCCTGAGCTACCATCTAATATTCTCTCTTACTTTAAGGATACTTTGCTTTATATCCTACCTAAATCCTACTTCATTTAATTATATCCTGTTACTCATATTTATACCATCTTGGTCTGTTCCAAATAATGAATTCTCCCTCTTATTCTCCCATAGTGTTTGACCAATCTATGTGTGTTCAGTTCTCTTAAGCTTTTCTTTTAATCTTTGCTTTCAAGTCTGGCCTTTTCTTACTGGTTACCAAACATCAATCAGTGACAATATTCTCCTTATATTAAGGTACAGCCCACAAAATTCTGAAAATAAAGTCCATGATAACAACTCAGAAAATCACCAGGCTGTGTTACAAATAGGCATACAATTTGTCAAGTATAGGCTTTGTTCCTGCTAATGGATCCCAGGTATCTACTGCTCATCAGCCATTTTTATTTAAATGTTACTGCACACCAAATTCCACGTTAGTGGCTAGATCTTTATTAGTTAATTAAGAGAAGATACTCCTTTCATCCAAACAGCCATCTACTGCTCTTCCATTTCTAAGCTGCCTTGCAGACAAGACAAAAAGAAAACTATTTCCTAAAATTTCACTAAAATGTGTACAAATTACATTCATTCATGAACAGAAAAGCGATGCCAGAGAAGCTTCAGTGGAGAATTAAAAAGCCAAGCGGAACATCCCATACAACATAATTCTTATTCTGCTGCTGTATCTTGTTTCCAAATTCCATTACTCTATCTCAACTCTGAGAAACTCTAACCACTGTGACAGTGCAGGGAAAGTGTCAGTAAATGTTTGGGCAAATCCTGCTCTAATTGAAGTTAGAATATGGCAGAGCCTACCCTCTGGACAGTGTGCCCAATTCCTGCAGCAGTAATGGTGCAGATATATTTCCATACACCCCTCCTAATCCTAGACCTACATGAATCTTTATACAGCTTTGTATATAATTACATTTGTTTTAATTAAGATGAATCACTGATTTTCTTACTTTTGTTTTTTTTTTTTTTTTACCACTCAAGTTTAATACTGGTCTTTAACCTCCAGGAGTATTTCTCCCCATGATGCAGTCAGTGCCAACACAACACAGAAAGTGCTAATCCACCTCCACTACCCATCAATTACCTCACCATGTGGAATAAAGAACATCTCTCCTATTCATATAAATTTTACCTGCTGCAACACCCAAAACAAGACAGGCAATGTCTGCATAAATAAGGCAACACAGAGCACATGGATTTTAAGAATGGCTATTTAGACAAACTTTGAATATTGCACTTAAAACAATTAAAAAAATTGATTGCTGACTTATCTCATTAGCGTCTCATCAATAAAATATTAGCCTAAGATTGTTCCCCTTTTCTTTATGTAGAAGTAGCACTATCTACTTTATAAAGCACTGTTTTTCATAGTTTGGAACATGATTCCAGTACTTTACAAAACAGATTAAAAGTCTTCTGTTTCATCTCTGCTAACACTGTACATTTCAAAGCCTTTGTGCAAGCTATGCTGCATGCTGACAGCGTACACAGGATTTTCATGTTGCAAGGTACCTCAATGTAACTGGAGAAAGCACCACCACAGCTGACACCTTTGAGAAATAGAAAAGACAAAGGAAGGAACAGCTAACAGACCCTTCATTTTTAAGGGAAACTGGACTACTGTAAACTGGCTGGTATGAAAATATCTATATTCTAAAACAAGCTTGCCCTTCTGCAGCTGGACAGTTTGCAAAGCCAGCTGGAACACTCTCCAATAAGCTTCAGGCTTGGAAAACCTGGAGCTCAGCCAGTTCTTCCATCAGTGCTGGCTACCCTCAGGCAAGCCAGCTGCAATCTTCCTCTTCCGGACAAGTCCAAGGCAAGATGGCCAGCAGCTCTGTGCTCTGATTTCGGGGAGCACTGAGAACTGTGACAGTCTGATCACTGTCACTACAAAAACATTAATACTTGTCAGCAGTTACTGGGGTGACATGGAGCTGCTGCTGTGTTGTCTGCTTGGCACCTGAGTTGATGGTTGCTGTGCTAAGAATTTTTGATGCAGTAACTCCTGATGTCTGATGCTGCTTTTGTCTGTATAGAACTACTCTGAGAGTCATTAAGTGCCTGGTTAATGTAATGCTTGATTCTATTAACTAATGACTGATAAATTTAAAGGAAATAGGAAAAGACAGTTTCACACTAAAGAAAATAAATTATGATTTTTAATGTCTTCTCCCTATTATATATGTATTTTATATATTTTCCAGAAAAGAAACAGAATTAACCATAGTTGTGCTTTGCACAGTTTGTGACCTTTTGAAAATGTAGTGGTCATTTCATCTACCCAGTAAATGAAAATTCAGCCCTAGACCTGTGACCTCCTTACAGACACAAAACCAACTTCTCTTGCTCATCAGATCAATGTCCACAATGTTACTTGAGCAGTTTTCAGCTCCTCCTATGACACAGCTATGTCAGAAAAGCTCTTCACATTGTTAATCTCTACTCAGGTTGGCATCACAACTGCTTGCTTAGAGTATCCATTGACACGAGACAGGCAGAACATGCCTCTCCCAGAAATTTGGCTTTACCTCAATCAGAAAATACTCCACCAGAACTATAATCATAGGAGTAAGAATTCCTGTGGTCTTACCCATTTTTGTCCTACGTGAGTGTTTCTCAAAAGGCTGGGTGAAACCTGCCTGTTGGGCACGGGAGCACTTAAGGTGGGCTCACAACATTGGAAAAAGCCATGTTACATGGCAGTAGGTTAGCCTTAGATTGTGGAATGAGATAAAGCCACACTTACTGGCCATGGACGTTTCCCCCTGTAAGCAATCTGTCAGCTGCAGGCAGAAATTTGCCTAACCTGGGACAGGGAGTCATTTTTCCATCTAGTGCCTGTAATTATCACCAGTTTCTGCTCCTCTGCCTAGAAGAGCCAAAGCTATTGTCCATTCAGTCATGAAACATGGACTAATCAAAGAGATGTCACAAAAAGTGTGAGGAACACTTTTCTAATTAATACAACAATCCAGCCAGAGTGGGGAGAAGCCATCTCAGAAAAAGAAAGAATGCAGGTGGCTGGACTTGCATTAAAGCAGCTGAGTTAAGGTGAAAAACACCCAGCTGTCTCGTGTGTATTACAACTGCCAGAGTCAGAAATCTTACCACTCAAGATGGTCTTACACATTAAAACTACGCTCACTAAAGGATTATTAAATTATATTAGTTTTATTTTAAAATTAATAATTTAACCACTACGAAGTGTTTATAAGGTTCAAGACACAGCTCAGGTATTTTCAGACTGCACTGCTACTTTTAAATTAAAGCAAAAGAAATATTCTCTCTCTACACACCTTACAAATTATTTATATGCTTTATAGAGCCTATAAACTCAAGGACAGATCACTGTAAGCTTTTACATTATCACATTTGCATTTCTCAACCTTGATAATATAATTTTTTACGAACTTGATACATGTTCTGGAACCTCTCTGTATGATTTTGAAACCTAAGTGAGGTACTTTACTCACACATACACAGAAACCAGACAAGAAAACCCTCACAAAGAGTAGTAATGCCTGTAGGAACTTGTAAAAATCCTTAACACCTTTTAATTACAAGTGCAAACACACACACAAGATCCTGTGTTACAGCAGGGTAAAGTCACCACGCTCTCAGTGACCTGGCTGTACAGCTGCCCTACTGATTGATAGTGCCTTTGAAATTAATGAATCTAAGCACTTAATACTCCACTACACACAAGATAAGAGTTCAGTGAGTAACAGAGAATGGCATTATTGCTAAACAAAACATCCTGGTACAGCACAGCTATTCTTCTACAAGATTTTATAACTGTGTCCAGAAGAGTTAAAATGAGAGAGTTGATTTTAACTTTAAAGCAAAGCAGCATGCCTAATGACATACTCAACATTACACTCTTGCTTGTAAATCTTGGAAATCTTTCTGTTCTACATTTGTAATTCCCTCAAATTCAGCTGTGCTCATACAACAACCACTCTATCACAGACAAAAAGACCAAGAGTGCACTTCCTTAAATTTATGTCAATAATCTTATCTGAAGTAATGGTTGAGCATACATGTGAAATGACAGGAAATGAGGTACTACCACATATCACAGAGTATGATACAAACAACAAAGAATTTTCCAAACAAGCTGCAGTGAAAGTGACACTGAAAACTGCTATACAGTTCATGAAGAAATCCTCTTTTATAGTACAGTACCTACCAGTTGAGAACTCTGATTTGACTGTACCACCTTAACCTGAGGAGGCTGCACTGTATTTGATACAGACACTGTGCAAATGTTGTTTGGTTGCCTTATTCCTATTGTCTGCGTCGTGACAACAGAGGAGATGCTTCCCGAGGCAGACTGAGGTATCACTTGTGAGAGCTTGGTTTGTTGGAGACACTGCTGAGACGGCTGTCCTTGCAAAACCAAATGTTGACTATTCAGTAAAGATTGTCTCAGTGCAGGTAGACTTTTCTAAAAACAGAAGAAAGTTTATGAAATATCAACCTTGGCAGACTGACAAAAAGCATTTTGAAATTTGCTGTAAACATAATTAAAAGAATGTATCTTTATTTCCAATTTTACTAACTGCCTGTTTATCAAACAGAACTATGACTGAGTACATTTTGTAAGAGAAAGTCCAGTTGTTAATAAGCTTCCAGTTTGGATTTAGCAACCCAGTAGATTTTCACATGCCCTTCATTCCACTGTAGCAGAAAAATATAACTCTCTTCCTCTCAAGACTATCTAGAACTTGTAACTTAGGTATTTGGAATGGCAAGAAATGAAAGCAGAAAAGGTAGAACCATGGAACAACCCTATTCCCAGCAAGCTGCATCAATGTACGCCTCCTAACACACCTCAGTACCTAGAACCAGATGACTTCACTCTCGGTGCCCTACTGAAGTAGCAGGTTATTGTATTATTTCTGAAGTAATGTATTGTGAGTGGATCAGGAAAGTGTACTTTTGTAAGCTCCATGTTCATACTATTTCAATGAAAACATACTTCTAAAAAGCTTAACTGTACCTTCATGAACAAACTTCTTACTTTTTAAGAGGCAGAAGTGTTCTTTTTGAAGTGCTCCCCCAGGCAGCTTTAGAATGCAAGTGTTTAGCCCAAGCTACAGCTCTTTCTAAACTTCTACTATTGATTTAAAAACTTAATGCCTGTTGCCCAGAAAGGACTTCAAAGAAAGGAAATAAATCAAAACTTATCATGATGCTAGAAGTAACTGCAGTGAAAGCCACAAACAAGAGTTAATGGTAACTTGAAAAACAGGAGCAGAAGTTCTGAAGGAAAGTCACAGAGAGAGAAGAGAAGGAAAATCTGCCCTAAACAGAGAAGTTCTGAACTAGACCAAAAATACTTTTAAATCATATTTGTGGTTTTGTTGGGACTTAAACATGCTTTTCATGTTTGTATATAATCCTGTATATGGAAGTTACTGTAGCTAATTTACAGAACCAATTAAAAATTAAATTTACCCCCACATAAACTAACTTAGGACCCCACATTAAATCTATCTGGTACCACATCAGAAATTCCACTGTTGATTAGTTCCAGATTAGAAGCAGAATCATCTAATCAACACTTTATCCAGTTCAGCTTTTCATAATCATTGTTACATGTGGATTGAAAGTTATCAATGACCCAAATATAGATCAGGAAAATGGTTTGGAAAGAGTTTATTAAATTACTTGAAGCATTCTGTAAAAATAACTTGGGACTCCTTGAAATGTGAATGTTTTTCTTCTTGACAAAAAATTACCTACTACTACAGAAAAGTGTATTTATTCTAAAAGTAAAGGATCACTACAGAATAGCCAATGGATTTCCAAACTAGGGAGTAACTGCCTGGTTTTTTTAAATCTAATTACTGCAACATTCTAGATCAGGGCTACTCCAGCTGTGAACTCCAGATCAGCCCTGGACAATAAACACATTTTTGTAAAACTCAGCCAATTAGGAGAGAATGGGAGCTCCCTGTTTCTCACCACTGTCCCAGGCTGTTGGAGCAGCACCTGCCTGGTCTGACACAGGTGGAGCCTGCAAGGGACTTCCAGCCAGGAAGGTTTTGGCAGAAATGGGTAGCATTTAGAAATAAAAGTGTAGTCCTGCTCTGGACCAGTGAAGATAACGCTATTTAAAAAGGATATTCTAAGACTTAATGTAATGAAATTTTGCACTGGAATAAATTTATCCAAACAATATTCACATTACCTTAAGGAAAGGTACGAGATATGGCTGAGGAGATGATTTGAGTTCTGTTTGAAGGCGGCCTGTAAATTCTTCTGGATCAATCTTTGCATCCTTCAGGGTGAAGAAAAAAAAAGCATCAACATCTCAGTTCATTTGTTTGGTTGCCTCTTTCCCAGCTACTACCTACACATATCTTCCTAGCTAAATAAGCCAAATCAAAAACTTTCAGAGCTTAGTCCCTTAATTTCTCTCTAGGATCCTTCTGCCAAGCACTAACTCAAACATGTAACATGCCACTCAAAATTCAGAGAATTCCTTTGGGGATGCACAATTTAAGACAAAATGAGGCCCCAGAAACACTCAAGTCTCTTTTGGGACTCCACTCTCTTGCTAACATTTACATAGTGATTTCTTTTTTTGAAATTAAAAAAAAAACAAACCAGAAAGTTTTTAATATAACCTTACAAATATAAAATTTGTCAGCCTTTGTAATAGTTCCAAAACCAATTCTGATGGTACAATTTAACTTGTAGAATCCAAATATATAAAACTATATATGTAAAGCATGGCCATGCATAAAAAGCATGCTTATAAGCAGATATAAAATCATCTCCTCTATAAATTTGTATGTATACTCACAAAATACACAGTTATAAACATATCAAATACATAATAATTTATTTAGTAGTAATTCAAAAGAATTCTAATTTGGGTGCATTTTGTGATATTTTTGAAGTATTATTAGTTACAAGTTCAGGTTGTAATAAAAACATTAATTAGCCTTCCTGACTGATACAGAACAAGACAAAAACCAAACCAAAACAAGCTTCAATAAATATATTTATTATATATGGGTGTTGGTACTTTGTTTAAAATATTGGAAGTAGTTACCTTTACTTATTTACTCTTTTCAAGTTAGTAAAAGTTAGAACAAGTTTTCACTGGAATCACTGAATATGATTTTTGAATGGCTCACACTTGAAAAGTCTTAGGCTTGTCTAAAATACACAGATTTCTCTGGCAATGAATTCAAAGAAATGTAGAGCAACTACTTTTAAATCCAAGTTTTTCATAGACTTTATTACATTTCTTTTAAGAAGCTTGACTCTTTTCCCAGCTCCACAGTAACCTGTGTCTGCAGCTCATTTGTACAATCCACTGCAGCAAGTCCAGCCTTTTTCTGGCCCCGAGGACTCAAGCACAGCTTTGCCCCTGAAATCCCTGTGCCACCAAGGCTCCATGCAGGGGCATCTGGCTGCAGAACTGAGCTGAAAATCACCAGCTCAGGAAAATACTTTTCCTTCAGTCCTACAAACTCTAAACCACATTGTGAAGGGATTGCATCTACAGTCGTCTGTGCTTCGAAAATTAGGAGCTTCTTGTTTCAGAGAAGACCAGGGTTTGGAGGAAAAAAAACTTAACAAATCCTCAAGGAAAAATCCCATATTTTACTAAATAAACAACCAAAATATTACTTATCAAAACTAGAGTGGCCTTGATAACTGCCTACTAAATACTTTGATGCATTTCCTGTTTCAAAAACCAAGAGAAAGTCTGCCTTTAACAGATTTTTTAATATATATAATGTACAGAACATTGCATTTTGATGAAGCCCAACACCTGTCATTGCAGCCAAAAGAACTGTTAAGATCAAAGCAATAGTTTTCAGCATCTATAAAAAAGTTTAACAGACAACTGAGAAAATAAAGGGTGACTGAATATTTACCAACAAATCTTGAACCAGGGCTTTCACATTGCGGGACGTTTCTGGAGATGGTGAATTATGAGAAGCAAGTTTTATAAGAGTAGCTAAAAAGTTTTTACATTTTTTCACATTCTCTTGCATTTCCTGCAAAAGCCAAAGAAAACAAGTATCAGCTCCATGCGATTTTTCCATCACACAATGCATGCTCTGACCACTTCAAATATGGAAAACGATGAAATTTTTCTAACTCAGACAGGCCATATATGAAATATGTTTTGCTTTTACTGCTTGTTACCTGAGACTTTCTCATCTTCTTTAGGTAACCAAACATCATCGCTTGTAAATAACAACAAAAAAATCAATGAAAGAAATATATTTTATATTTTACAATCTGCTTTGGTACAAATAAATATGAGAAGTAACACAACAATTTGCTGGAGGTGCATTCCCCATTGAGATGCCCAATAGACAATGTACAAACGTTCCCCAAGCTATCTTAATTTGTTAAACTATTGATTCAGTATATTTTTGTACAAAGCAGCTACAGCAGTAAAATCAAATTAGAAAAAAAGTCTTCAAACATCATCATATCTAATCTTCTTTTCATTTGTAGTAAAACTAGCCATTATTTTTATATGGTGTATTTCCCCCAAGAAACAGAAGCATCACACTTCAGTGTAACCATAGTTTTGAGGGCCAGCAACAGGATAATCATGAAGTCCACAGACCAAAGGCCTGAGTGTTCTGGCTACAGGAACAGAATAGTTCTTTCACCAGTGCCACACACATGGCAGGAGGGGGCAAGCTGACCACAAGTGTTCCTCCCCCCTTTCAGAATTTGTATCCTATTTAGGGGAAACCAGGGGAAGGGTTTTCCTATTTGTCAAGTACTTGTTCCAGCAGGGGATACATGCTTGCATGAAGAAAAGGCTCTTCCTGCTCCTGAATACACCCAAGGCGTTCACAAAGTACCAAGAAAACAATGTTTCCAGTATTTCCACACTTGCCTGCGATACCACGGTAGTTCCAGGCACAGGAGAGCTGGGGATGACCAGGGGCTGTGCTGGCACCTGCGCTGCCGTGTGAGGGGGCAGAGGCAGCCGAGGCTGCCCCTGGGGCTGGGCTGAGCCCTGGCTCTGTCCACCACTGATCACTGCAGGCTGCTGAGAAGCTGAAGTTCCAGTTGCCACTGTTGTCTTGAACAAATTTTGAGCACTGGTCGTAGCTACTGATACCTATTAATGTTTTATATTGAAAAAGAAAATATTAATTTTTGCTTCCAAAAACCCATATAAATCATAAAATCATAGAATGGTTTGGGTTGGAAAGGAACTTAAAGCTCATCCAGTTCCACTGTCCCAGGGTGCTTCAAGCCTCAATGTCCAACCTGGCCTTGGACACTTGCAGGGATCCAGGGTGTCCTGGGTGACTTCATGATGCTTGTATCCCCAACTGTCTGTTCTGTTTGTGCTGGATGTTAAGTTCTACACCTTTCAGACTGGTTCTGAAAGAGGGGAAAGAAGTGTGCAGTTTGTTTGCAGACACTGCACTCACTGCTCTGCATTCTGCTCCTGGACTGTGTCTGCAGCACGGACAGACAGCGGGACAGATCTCCTGTGCTTTTAGTCAGTTTCAGCCAGCTGAGGCAGAGAAGTTCCCTGGACTGTTTTTTCCCTTTTTCTTGGAACTGTTTAAACCTGCTCTGGACTGAAAACCCAGAAGAGCATCAGGATCTCACACCTGTGGCCCACCGGGGCCCAGGACAGCATTTTCCAGCACCAGAAGGACTGAGTGAGCCGAGCTAGCCCACAGCAAGGACTTTCTCAATTTTACCATCTCTCTTCAGAACAGTGAGAGGTTTTATGGTATCATAATACTCATTTTTTATGCTTGTGGGCACTTGGTTAAATAAACAGTTTTTTCCACTTTTCTCTAAGGAGATTTTTCCCCAGACCAGCTAGAGGGGCCGTTTGGGTTTGCTTTTCCAGAGCCCATTCAGAGGTTTCCTCCTGTTATAAATGTGTATTTTGGAGTTGGCTTTTCGCAAATATTGAGATGAATGCTATAAGTATAATGCAAGAAAGTTGTACTGTATTTCCTTTTTATTTGTAGAATTTAAAAATATGATGAAGGTATATTCTTTAATTATAGCATAGCAGACCGGGTGGTTTTTTTTTTTTGTAGCATCTAAAACCCACCAGAGAGTGGGAGATGCCTCCCACATTCCCGTGTGAAGATTTCTGATAAAGAACAATTGAATCTTTAATGGCCAAGAAGGATTTATGAGACCTGACCAGACGAAAAGCAGCCCTGCACAGGTAAAGAAACTGCATACTTGGGAGATTCTTGAAACTTACAAAAAAAATATACCCCAAATAAATGTTTGAAACATGCATTAGCTTCTGATTGAATATGTAACACAGGGATCCTTAAAAACCAAGGATCTGAAATGGGCAGTGTGTTGGTTTGCACCCTCGGCCGAGAAGCTTCGTTTTTCTGTCTCCTAATTGTCTATTTTTATTAAACTTATACATTTCTATAAAAAGTGAACGTTGTTTTTCACACTCCCAAACTTTTCCCTAAACCAGGACACAGGGGCAGCCACAGGGCCTCCCCACCCACCCAGGGAACACTTTCCCCCTTGTTTGTGCCCCAAATCTCCCTCCCCTGTCCCGCAGGTGCTGACCGTGGTGTGCGGGAGCACAGCCCCCGCTGGGAGCGTGGCCGCGGCGCTGGGGGCAGCCGTGGGCGGCACCACCTTGGCCTGCACCGGGAGCCCCAGGGAACACTTTCCCCCGTGTCTGTGCCCCAAATCTCCCTCCCCTGTCCCGCAGCCCTGCCCACAGCCCTGCCCAGGTGCTGACCGTGGTGTGAGGGAGCACAGCCCCCGCCGGCAGCGTGGCCGCGGCGCTGGGGGCAGCCGTGGACGGCACCACCTTGGCCTGCACCGGGAGCCCCAGGCGGACGCTGGACGTGGCCACCGATGTCGGCTGCTGGTAAAAGAAAAATGAGCGTTTTACTTTTTTTGGTTTTTTTTCTAATCCTTAGTAACTTGATCTCCATGGCTTTTTAATAATAGTGATTACAAGAATAATCATAATTAATACTGTAAAAAAAAAGCAAACCTAGTAATGTGCTTTTAAATATACACTCACAAATAGTGGAAAAATTAGCTTTCTCATGTTCAATGACAGGTTTGCAGTATTTCTCCTAAAAGCTATTACTCGTACAGCTATATGGAAAAGATTAGAAGAAACAAATGTGACCTGCAAAAAAACTGATGTTACATAGATGCATTAATTCAGTTGTAATATTTACATGTCAGTATTCATCAATATTTGAGTTTATCCTTGCCAGTAACACATATTGGTCCTCTTGGTATTTATGGGCCTGTTCTAGTGCTTTATCTTTATGAAAATTAATATGGTCAGAAAATTCAGACAGGAGAAAAACATTCTTAAAATAATTTCAGATTGAATTATACAGAAATTAACTGCAGAGAAATGAAATCTAAGCATTGGGACAACCTTTGTCACAGAACATAGGCTCTGTACCCAGATAGCAACTGCCATGTGAAGTGCAGACAAAGGAAATGACTGACCTACAGCCTTTCAGTCAGTAATACATTCTATAGCTCAGGAAAATCTAGCAAACATATTACTTATTTTGTGATTTATGTGCAAGTCTTTCATTGCAAGACTGAAATCCCTTGCCATCTTACAAAAGGACAAGATGTAGGAATTAAAAAACGTCTCCAGAGAAATTATTTAATTCTGCAGGAATGTAAATACCATCATAAATGAAAGGCATCACACAATATTACAATTATGACAAAAGGAGAACCACACATTACTAAAAACAGAGGCCACACTGGTGTCTTATAACTTGGATTTATTAAGATTTGTATTCACACACTTGAAAAAGACAAATTTTCTAAGTGGATAGAGTAATAAATCATGGCTGATGCTGTTTCTCACAAAATGAAAGTGGTTTTCCTTGATTTAAATTTCAATTCATATCTCTAAAATTCATATTTTATAAAGAACTGCTTATTTTAGATTCTTACATTGTCTAGTAAACCTACATTAAGTACTTCTCCAAAGAACATCTAGTGTACTCTAAAATACCTCCAAAAGGAACAGAAGACCAGGCAGGCATTCAAAGCCCCAAGCATTCCTTACAAATCAGTCCAGCAACATCATCTACTGGATATCAATCTTCTGTACTTGGGGAAAAAAAGGAGGAAAGAAAACAAATCAAATAAATCTACCTGACATCTGAACAACCCCCTTTTTTTGTTTGTATAGCTTTCAAGATTTTTAAAATCTTGACTAGAGATGCCTTCCATCCTGAGACAGCCTAGAGACAATAAACAGCATCATCATGAAGAGGTAGAATTGTCTGGGTTTTTTTTAGGAGAAGGACCATATAAGCTTTTTCTGATTTAAACACCCTACACCTCTTTTCTCCATTATAAAAATGACCAAGTATTTTAAAATATTGGTTGGATGAAATTGTATCTACCTGATAAGTGCTGCATTTAAAACATAAATATTGTGTATCTTGTTAACTTGCTTATAATCAGTTTCCAGCCTAAGAACACAGGATGCCTCTGGTATCTGCCCCCTTATCAGTCTGGGCTTCCAGAAGTGAGGATTTAGGAAACAAGCAGACAGCCAGGGGCACTTCTGGCAGCTACTTGCTTCCAGGCAAGACCTGCAGCCAGAAATCCACAAATACAGAGTGAGGCTGCGAGCTAGAGAATTTTTCTCAGCTAATAAATGCCCAATATTCATCACAGGAACATACTTGAAAATAAAACTGCACATAATTAAAATATAAATTTTCACTTACAATACCCAACTAAGAATGTATTCCAATATGCCAGACTTCAACAGCAAACTGTGAAACTTGAAGACTAAATTACCCTTAGTTTTAAAAATCAATAGTGACAAAAGTCTTTGATAGAAAATGGCAGTAAAATCTACTATAATGTGCTGGATATGAAGAAATCCCTCAACACCAGAGAACTGCAAACAAAGTAATGCAATGGTTTACTCACGTGGTTCCAAAACTCAAAAGAGTTAAAAAGGTAAGTATGAAATGAGGGGATGAGAAACATAACAAGAAACTAGCCTGGAGAAATTTTTAAATATCATGGAAATGATCTTCAAGTGACAGCTACAAGCTGCCAGAAGACACTCGAAGGATTCCCAACATGAATGCTTTGAGAACTGATAAAAATTATTTAGAAAGAAAAAGCTGTGTTTTCTATGGAAGGAAACTTGTAAACAGATCTCATGAGAAATATGTCAAAAAGAAAACAAAAATTATCAACATTATTTTAACAAAAATCATAAGCCAACATGCCAAGTTCCTACTGGAAGAATCTAAAAGAATTTATGATGTTCCTTAAGGAAAAGCTGCTGAGGTTTGGTAGGATGCTAGTCAATTCTGAAATTACCAGAAGAGTTAGAAAGAAATAGGTTTCCAAATATAACTATTATTTTTTATTAGATAAATCAGATGTTTTTACATTCCCTAAATACACAGAGGTTACACTGAAGAGCCCTTTGCCCTGCACTCATTTACAGGCAGGAAGCCAGGCCATGAATGAGCACAGTCAATAAACTGCTACTGCTGCCCACAGGGACACTGGAGGATGCATCTGCACACAGACCTGAGCAGGCTCTGCCCACACTGCTCAGCAATGGGGAGCACAGCACAGAGCTACAGAGGAAAGGAGGATTTCAGCAGGGACAGCCTGGGGGGTGTCCCAAGGTTTCTTCTGCCTGCCCAAGTCACACAGGTAACACAAGTGACACCAATTTCAGGGTGCAACAAGTCACTTCCACTTAGGCAGCCAGAGCACATTGGAAGTGTTCACAGTGCAGAAATACTCTGTGTCCTGTAAATCCACTCATGAATAGGGAGGCAAAGCTTGGGAGAGAATCCATTCTACCTGCTGTGCACAAACAAGCTGTCTCTGTAGTTCAAGGCTGCAATTGAAAAAGCAAGTCACTTGAATATGTAGAAAACAGTCAAAAATAGCTAAAAATTATTTGTCACTGCCAAGGCAGGACTGTAACAATTTTAGAGATTGCATTGCATATTCACAGCTTTATCAAATGAAGTCAGACTGTAAGAGGGTTAGTATGCAAATCCTTGGGAGCAGGTTTGGGATACTCTTGTATTTTGCACTATAGAACCACCTACTGACCAACACTCCAGGTACCAACAGCACAGGCTCTGCACTAGAGCTCACTTTTGACAAGTAAGGTCCATACATTTCTCATGATCATTCCTGTCAATAAACTTGGCCACTATCAACAAAAAAGAAGAAAATACCCCAATAGCATTTGAACAAACAGTAACACGAAAGCCAAGTTTTTCATAACACAGGTTGTGACACCTCTTTACATCTTCCATGGCTTCACTAAGTGTTATGCAAAACTCAATTTTCATAAGATCTTTAAGTTTAGATTTAAATTTGCAAAATCTGAAATGAAATTCAGTTTTATTTCTAATCATTAATCTAGAAGACTTCTTATCAACTCAACAGACCATACTAAGATGCCATCTGAGATGCCTCAACCAACCAATGGCTCTGTTTAACAAAGAGAAAAAACCTGAAGTGGGACCACAGACACTGGCAGAAGCATAAGCTAAAGGTCAAATCTGGGTGCTCACTTGTGCTGGGCTGGCACAGCCAGGTTTTGGAGATGGGGTGGCTTTGTCAGCAGCTGCCAGAAGCCTCCCCTGTGCCCAGCAGAGCCAATTCCATCCCCTGGCCAAGGCCGCCCAGCCCAGCCCTGACAGCAGCAGCACCTCGGGGAACATTTAGGAAAGGGCAGGAAATGCCCTGGAACTGCAGCTGGGTGAGAGAGTGAGGAGATGGGAGAGCAGCAGCTCTGCAGAGCCCCAGGGCAGGGCACCAGGGGCAGGAGCTGCTCCAGCTGCTGGAGCTGAGGTTCCCCCGAGCCCGGGGGGCAGCCCAGGGAGAGGCAGCTGTGCCCCTGCAGCCCTCGGGGGCCAGGATGGATCAGAGATCCCCCTGCAGCCCCTGCAGGGCCCCACAGCCCAGCAGGGGCTGCCTGGAGGAGCCTCTGACCCCGGGAACTCCAGGCTGGAGCAGCTCCTGCCAGGACCTGTGGCCCCCTGGAGAGAGGAGCCCAAGCTGGAACAGCTTTGCTGGCAGGACCTGTGACCCCACAGGGGACCTGGGCTGGAGCAGCTCCTGAAGCACTGACTGCCCCCATGGAAAGGGACCAGGCTGGAGCAGCTCCTGGAGCACTGACTGCCCCCATGGAAAGGGACCAGGCTGGAGCTGCTCCTGGAGCACTGACTGCCCCCATGGAAAGGGACCAGGCTGGAGCAGCTCCTGGAGCACTGACTGCCCCCATGGAAAGGGACCAGGCTGGAGCAGCTCCTGGAGCACTGACTGCCCCCATGGAAAGGGACCAGGCTGGAGCAGCTCCTGAAGCACTGACTGCTCCCATGGAAAGGGACCAGGCTGGAGCAGCTCCTGGAGCACTGACTGCCCCCATGGAAAGGGACCAGGCTGGAGCAGCTCCTGAAGCACTGACTGCTCCCATGGAAAGGGACCAGGCTGGAGCAGCTCCTGGAGCACTGACTGCCCCCATGGAAAGGGACCAGGCTGGAGCAGCTCCTGGAGCACTGACTGCCCCCATGGAAAGGGACCAGGCTGGAGCAGCTCCTGAAGGACTGCAGGCCATTGGAAGCTCTCAGGCTGGAGAAGCTCATGAGCTCACTGTCTCCTGTGGGAGGGACCCCACTCTGGAGCACAGGAAGAGTGTGAGGAGCCCTTCCCCTGGGGAGGAAGGAGCAGCAGAGACAAGCTGGGCTGAGCTGAGCACAGCCCCCATTCCCTGTGCCCCTGCACCACTCAGGGGAGAGGTGGAGAAAGCTGGGAGTAAAGTTAAACCCAGGAAGAAAGGAAAGGTGAGGAGAAGGTGTTGTAAGATTTAGGTTTTATTTCCCATTATCCAATTATATATTTGATTGGTAATGAATTGACTCCCACCAGTTGAGCCTGTTTTGCTGTGTCAATAACAGGTGACAGATCTCTATCCTGACTCACGAGACTTTCCTTATATTTTCTCTCCTTGTCCAGCTGAGGACAGGGATGGAGAGGCTCTGGTGGGCACCTGGTGTCCAGGCAGGGTCAACTACCACATAATTTTTCAGTAACTAACTCATACAACCTTTCCTCCAGGTATGGCTGTAGCCTGAATTGCTATTAATCCATCATTAACTCCCCATTAGCAAACGCTGCTTCCTGAGACTTAAACTTCTGAAGAGTTCATGGAGAAGCTTCACACATTGACTGCCTCTCAATTCCTCTGGTTACAGTTCACATGAACAGGCACTTAAATGTCAGATGCAGAGAAACTTTTTATCCGAGATTTGATATTTTTTCAGCCCGGTAAAACTACAGCGAAACTGACCCAAAGTATTATCCCTTTGAAAGCCTGACATTCACACACAATTACAGAACATTACTGGGAACAGAATTTCTAACAGGTCAGACAGCAGAGAGAACCTTCACTGCCACCACAGTGTCACTGAGTGGAGCACCAGAACCCAAAGCAGGGCGATGCTGCTCTGTTCCTCACGTGCACAGTGTCCCTTTGGGGATAACAGGGCAGGAAGACACAGGACTGGCAGCAATTACACCCAACAGACTTTGGGGCCACAAGAGAAAACCTTCAGAAACCAGGGGTTCTAAGTCCAAAACCCCTATTGCTGAAGCAAATACTTATCAAAGTACTTTCTCATGCTCTGGTGAAGTGGCTGGTCCTCCTGCAATCACTAGGTTTCATCCAAAATATCTGGTGAATAAAAACTAGCTGAATTTTGTCACTTCAGCTGGATTCTACTCCTGCCTCTAGTGCTTAGTGCTGCCTGTAAATACAGATAATCCATTGTAATCAATACTCTTATGCAATGTATCTATGAGTGCCCAACTTGCAACATGCAGTTTGTGACCAGGACTGGCCATGGCTGCAACTAAAGGCAATGAAGTCAAATTGAACACAATAAATTAACCAGCATTTTTTTTTTCATTTTGTATTTGAAATAGAGACAATTAGGCTCCATTTCCTACTTACAAAAGGAGGCTAGTAATCCCCTTAACTCCATTGTTGAGAAAGTTGTTATAGGGATAAGCTTCACAAAAAAACCTGCTTGGTTATTAATTCTCACTGCAGAGGGAGGCAGCAAGTAAGCCTAAAGCAACAGTGGAGGAAAAATATTTTATATAAATCTTCATTCATTAGGACTGTCCAGCCTACACAGTGCAGAAATTAAAAGTAACAGTAGTATGTGGTCATGCAGCATAATGCACATAGGAGCCACTGTAACAGTGCTCCTGAACCTCCTTTAGAGCACTTCCTAATCTTTGCATGTTTAAATTTGCAGCCTTACTAACATTTGAGTGTTTTCTAAGTTTTACAGCCGTGTTAATGCTACAAAAATGTAAACAGTATCATTTGTAAGTACTGAAAAGCTGTTGTCTGCTTATACAGAAAAGAATCACTCATCATAAAGGAAAAGAAAGAAAACAGTTTTGTGGTTAAAGCACAGTAAAGACCAAACATTTCTTACTCTCTCTGACCTCCCAACCCACCTGCCCTACTACCACAAATGTATTCTCCATAGCACTGCAAAGAAACCCCAAAACCATCCATACAAAAGAAACAGTATGGAATAGCTTATCTGATGATAATGGCAGTGCACCTCAGCAACAAATATTCATCTATTTGCTTAAAATTTCCACAAAGAGTAAAAAAAGCATTTGTCAGAAAAGCAGAAAGAAAAACAAGAGTCAGTAATAAAAAATAAGTGAGAAAAAAATACCAAAGGTGCCATAAAAATATAAACAATGCTGAAAACCCAGGCATAAGTGTATGACCACACCAATCGCAGATTTGAAAAGCTGTGCTTTAGCAAGAAGAGCAGCTTGGGAACCATCAGCCAAGTTCAGACTGCCCTCAGCATCAAGTGAAGGCACAGCCTGAGCTGTTGCTGCTGCTCAGAGTGTGTTCCACAGCAAAAACACGGCCACAGCCAGAGCAGGGGATGCAGTACTTGGGACATCCCCCAAAAACCTTTTTTTTTCATTTTAAAAACAGATGGCAAAGTGAAACGCAACAGAAAGGGAGTATCAAACACAGAAAACAAAACAGTAAAGTTCATGATATAGACTTCAAATTCTTTAGAGTAGAAGTTAGAAAAATGCCTAAAGCAAGAAAAAAACAAAGCTAGAAAAAAATATCATTTTCTTAAAAAAATATATATCAGACTGTATAGACTACAAAAACAAAACACTAAATCATCAAACTTCACACATAAGTGCCTTTTCTGATCATTAAAAAGATACCAAAAAACTTAATAATGGAAAACACATTTTCAATCGAACTTGAAAACAAAACCATTCATAAACTCTGAAACTAAATCCATTTTCAGCAGCAGTCCCATGAAAACTCCACTATACACTCTTTCACCTGCTTTGAAGCTCCAACAACAGCTATTCCAAAATAAAATACTACAGGCCAGGCTAACATTGGTCTTTCCTGAATGATACTCAATATTCTTAGTTTAGTGCAGCACTTTAATTTTGTAACTAACATAATTGTAATTAAAATAATTTGAAATAAGCAACTTTTTTTTGCTATTTGGTTATGAATGTAAGCCCACCTGGGTATTAAGACACTGAAAGTCAGCGAAAAAAACCACATCAAAGGCATGCAAAGCCATAAGGTGAATAAATGGAAACCACAGATAAACAAAAGAAACACAGCAAAGGAAAACTAGATGGCAGCACCTCCCTATTTTTCACAACTCACAAGTCTAAGATTCAAAACAAGATATGGAGACAAAAACTTAATGCAATCTAATAACCAGTTTTAGAAGACTTCAGAATTTATTTATTATCTCTGAAGAATACAGTAGTGCAAGCAAACTCACACTGTTTGAGCTGCTCGTAATACAAGAATCCAAACCAGAAATTCTTCTAAGATCAGTTAGGTTCCAACAAATTATGGCTTGTTTCCCAAAAATCCTGTATCTTAATTAATATTCTAAAGCTGATTAAATTTTGGCAATGTTAAAAATGTATTAATATTCAGCTAAAATTAATGTCAACCAAAATGTAAAAGGAAACTAAAAACACAAAGAGAAAATAGTTAAATTAAAATTATGCATAGCTAAGTCAAAAACATCCAAATCATGTTTTTCAAAAGAAGCATATTATCCCTTTCACAGTACAACAAACTTGTACTTTTTAATGCATCCAAGGATTATTATAATACTCAGGGAAGACCAAGTATTTCCCTGTAAACCCTAAGATACCAATTAAAAAAAAAAAAAACCCAACCAAAACAAGCCTCTTGTAGCTGCACTGATATGAAAAATACTTTTAATATACCTGGGTATTCTGCAATTTTTTTTCAAAACAGAACTCCAGAGCAAAACTGCAGCTAATTGTAGTTAATATCACAGAATTGTAGATTCATTTAGGTAGGAAAAGGTCTAAAGGGTCAGTAAGCCCAACCATTAACATCCCCATTACAATCCTATACAATCTTATAACTTGAACTGAATCAAAACTGTTATTTGGTACAACTGCACTTACTCATGTTTTTCTTGAATATTTTAAAGATACCAGAAAGACTGTAAATGGCAAAGATCATTAAAATATCAAATACATCTTTCTGTTACAGGCACTTCTCTCAGTCCTGTTGTTCCTTTCAGGCTCTGATTCTCTGGAGTGGCTGTGTTCCCCCACTCCTGTGTGGTGCTGCAGACACTGTCCATCCTCCTGGGACACATGTTCTCACTCCAGCACCTTCCAGCTCGGCCCTAAACTGACCCAGCTGAGACCCTCCCTATGTGCTTATCCCCATTTCCCAGTTTTCCAGAATCCCACTAAGAATGGAAACCATCAGACTTTACTCCTGCTTTACACAGCAGCAATTAAGAGGAGCATAACTAAATGTCTAATCAAGGATTACCCCACCTAAGAGCCAAGAAGAACCCAAGTCTTCCTTTCAGAAAGGATTTGCCCCTCTTCTCCCAAGAACCTAACACAAAAGTACCCAAAGCTGTGCATCTGCCTCTACTCCAGAAAGCTGCAAAAAACAAGACAAAGATACTATAAACCACAGAAGTCAAACAACTTAAACAGCAAATCCAAGCAATCAAAGAACAAGAAACATGAGATTTAGGTCTGCTGTGCAACTCAATCATGTGCCTTGACTGCCCAGCTGAAGCATTCATCATGGAAGGACTGGAATTCACTGCACACCCACAGGACACAGCAATGTAGGATCAACAGGAAATTATGGATCTTAGTCTTTCTGAACCCTTGTGTTTGGCACTGTAATCCAAATAGACTTTATTTTAAATTTAGGAAGGGAAGAAGAGTGGCTCTATCAATTCTCTCCAAGGCTAAGTACTACAGTATACAGATATTTAACTTCTGAACTTTCAACAACAGAATATGTAAGGGTAGAGCCACTGTCTTTAGGGAAAGCCTTAAGCCCTTACACAAATTCCTCAGGGTAAACACATTACACTTTCCTTATCTCAGCAGTTTCCATTGCTCCCAGAGAGAGGTGGCTCCTTCCTCACATACTGTCCTGGATATCAGCCCAGCTGCTGAAGCTAGAGGAATTTTCAGGGAAAACCTGGTTCATTTTCCTCCAAAATATCTGCAAGCAAATGACTGCCCTGGGTATGGCAAGAAAAATCTTGGTGTAGCACCCAGGCTGCAGAAGTGGTTTGGAATCTGGACAGCTCTCTATGTCCATCCTACCTCAGAACATTTAAAACACTGCCTTATTTTCCCTTCCTTTTTTGAGAGTGGAGAAATTACACGTTGTCAAGGGGAGTGAACCAAAGAGCTTTCAAATTTAGATGAACACTTGGTAGTTTTTCAGACACTCCTAGTTTTTAAAAAAAAGTAATCCCAAATTCTTTTTTATGTTCTCCAGTTAGCACTTCCAACACTTCTTAATGAGTTGCCAAAAGTAACTGCCAGCTTTTGCAATTTCTCTGGCATGTTATTTAATATCCTGTATTTTACATCTCACTGTATAGCTCACAACACACTTTCTCATCACAATAATTATTCCAAGTGTATAAACACTGAAAACAATCACTTAGCTGAGTAACTTGTGACACCTGACACAGGCTAAAAATTAGGAAAATCTGCAGAACAGCAATCATAATACCCACAAAGTATGAAAGCCATGAACTTTTTCTGGTACATTCTTCGTAAGATCATATCTTCATAAGATATTTCCTAAAATCCTTAAGGCAGACTGCAAATTTCCACCTGTGTTGACTTCCTACATAGGTAAAGGAAGGGTAAAACTCAGTGACTAAAATACAATCCTAAGCTCTACAAATTTAAAGCACTCTGCATTTCAATACAAATAAAGCTATTTTAAAATAACTGAATAAAAATACAGTAATTAAGTGGAGCTCTGCACAGTAGAATACCAACCATCCCACTAATAACAGAAAGGTTAAAACTCCATAGTTTGCCACATGCATCCATCTCACAAAACACTTTGCAGGATTCATGCAATTAATGTTTATATCCTGTCTGTCTTGAGTTAATGGCAGCAGAATTTTCCTGTGCTTCAGTCACAGTGGACACCATGACTCTTGAATATTCATGTTCTATATACATAAAACCCTAGGACATTATTTTTGATTAATGTTTAACTACTTCTGGAAATTTTAGTTCACTGAATTCAGCTTTCTGATCACCAGAAAGAGATCTTGAAAGAAAACAGCTTCATTAAAAACTCCCTGAAAAAATTATCTTTCAGTACACACAATTTCCTTTATTTTAGAACTTGATCCCTGAATTGACTAATTATACTGATTACTCAAACAAATAACTGACATTTCTAAAACCTTAGCATAATATTTATCATTGAGCATTTCATCTGGAAAACCAATAAACAGATTCTGGTTATAAATCATCCACCTAATCAAATAGAAGTCTCATGTCTAGCTCTGATTGGATAAACTTTTAGAATTTATATCTTTACAATCTTGTTTTAAAAGCTGTCAACCACAATTTTAAAGAACATTCTGAGGTCAGATGTATATAAAACATATGAAATGCATGCCACAATGAAAGAAGTCTCTGAAGATCAAATGCTGAGTCAGGGAAGTTCAATGTCAATTTCCCAAGGGCAATATTAATTATTTCTTAACCCTATTAATTACAACAAGTACAGAAATGCAGTACAGTTTGGGCAGCTACCACTAAGATTTTCAAAGGAGATGACTCCTGACAAGCTATAATATCATGATTCTAATCCCCCTCCACTTAAATAATCAAACTTTCACATCTTGCAAGATATTGATCATTCCTAAGGCCTTGCTGGCTTCCTCTATTCCAAGCCAGCGTGCTGGCACCAGGTATGGTAAAGGATCCTCTACAGTGCACTGGGGTATTCATCTGGGCAGAACCCTGTACAAAAACAAACACAACCTTCTAATACCTGAACTCCTCCAGATTTCAGCTGACTTTACAAACACCTGAACATGCAGTATTCCTCACGGGTTTATTTTTATAGAAATCCATCAAGTAGGATTATACTTCTTCTGCAACATTAACTGCTTCATAAAACTAGAGAACAGCTGCCTGAGATCAACATGATCTACACTTGCTGTGCACACATCTCAAGGCTGACTTTGGGATCCAAACCCCAGACTGAACCCAGAGCCAAGTAGGAGGTCTACATTTCTGCACACTTCCTTAGATTCCATGTGCAGTACAGGTTGCTCCTCAGAAGTCCTCAAATTACAAACAATTTGTTAATATCTGTTATGAATGCTTCTATGTTGAATCTTAATTCTGGATGCTGGC
This sequence comes from Phylloscopus whistleri, assembly GCA_017589585.1. Classification (NCBI taxonomy): domain Eukaryota; kingdom Metazoa; phylum Chordata; class Aves; order Passeriformes; family Phylloscopidae; genus Phylloscopus; species Phylloscopus whistleri. The sequence continues at coordinate 903,394 of JADMLD010000926.1, forward strand.
CACATAAAAACCTAACAGTATGGAAGAAAAACAGCTAAAACTAAGAGAGTCAGATCCCATTCTTGGTACAGTCCCACCACACACCTGTTTTGCATTTACACTACACACTTGTCTTGGAGCCATTGTTAGAATGTCTGCTTGTAGTAATTACTAAAGAAGTGACTGCATTTATTTGCAAAAAGTCCCCAACAACCAAGGACAGATGTACAAATTCAGGAATTGGCTGCGATTTTGTTGTCATCAAACTAATAATAAAAAAAACCACCAAACCTGTAAATGAACACAGGCTTATCTCTGTGTTTATTTTTCCTGGAGTATACTTCTCTTTGAAGGCTTCTACAAGTCTTACTCTTCCACACAGCACAAATTTAAACATTATATAGCTGCCTTTTCTGCAAAGAGTTCTTCAACAAATTTCATCCAATACTGCACTTAACTCTCTTTTGAGAGCATAAAGTTTTTCCCAGTATTTCCAGGCTTTCATTTATCTCTTTCCTGACACTGAGCTACAGTCTTCCTAGGTACACTCACTTCTAAAACTTACATTCTATTTGGCTACTCTGTGGTTTATAGATTGCCTCATGTTACTATTTTCAATTCTCCAAATTTATCCCAGTTTCCTTCTCTTCTGAAATGTTTATCATTGTTTTCATTTTGAATTACACTTAAGAATCTTTCAGACTATAAATACACTGCAATACATAAAGCATATAAAGGGAAAGTAATGAAATTATAAATATTGGGAAACAGCTGTTGAACTTATTTCAAGCAACTTCTACAACAACTAAAAAGTTGCAAAGGCACATTTTTCATCTTTCCACACAGAATTACTTATCTCTTCTGCAAACACAGACCTTAGGCAAAACTACCTTACACTCCACCCCTTGTTACTATGGCACAACAGCCCTGTACTAACATCCAAAGATGTTTGCCTCCACATTTTAGTAAAATAGTTCAGTCCTAGCCCTAAATGGCCCAAAGTTAAATTGACTCTCTACAAACTTTTAAACCAACGCAGCCTTCAAAGAAATTTAAACAAACAAAACAAAAAACAACCCCACAAAAACAAAACACCAAAACAAAACCAAACCACACAAGACCACCCCACATTCACCCTAGAAAACAAATTAGCTCGAAGTTCAAAACAACACATCCCACTGATGAGCTTGAAACAGGAAAGCATTCTATCCTATCAATCCCTAGAAAAGGGGAAATGTTCTCACAACACAGGCAAAACTTTCAGTGTAGACAGAACATGCCCAGAGGCAAATTAGAAGAATCAAAACTTTTTTTTTAATAAAGTATATTTAAAAAGCTATTTAAAAAATACTGCAAATCCTTGGATAGAATGTGATTGGCTTTCTCTTTTCTAATGTCCCATGAAATTAGCTATCCTGGGATTCAGCATGCTGGGATATTACAGTGCTTCTGATTCAAGAGCAGCAAGGGACACTTACTAAACCAAAGGTACACAGTCCAGACTAAGACTGAGCTTTGTAGCCTCCAAACATTTCTCAGTCTGAACACAGTCTTAAGAGACTCTAAAGAAGATTTTTTCCTAAAATTAAAAAAAAAAACAAACCTTGGCCTCATAAAATAAACTACATTTGAATAAGCATTTCCTGTTTTCACAACAAAAAAGGGAGGAAAGCACAGTTGCAGAAACATATGAGGTAATAATGTGTAAGACATAATGCACAAGTGAAATCAAGGCAGACATACCTGAGCTGTTGACAGGCGAAAAACAGGGCCAGTTGTGGGCACAGAAAGCCTGGGTGACATGCTGGCTGGCTGTCCCTGTGTCTGCACCTGAGCCTGCATCTGAGCCTGTGCCAGAGCCTGCTGGGGCACCATCACCAGCTGTCCAGCGTCCGTGCGCACCAGCACCATCCCTAGCGAGGGCAAGGCAACAGTCACTACACAGCAAACAGGAGCAAGAAAAACCTAAAAACAACTATCTAACCACAGAATACAGAGGAGAATTAATATATAGCACTGAACATTATTCTCTCTGTGTATCTTTTTTTTTATTCTCATGTAACACGAGACTTTATTTCAAAGAAGAAAAGGAGCCCCCACCAGCAGACCCAATTCAGTTTGGAATTTAAATAACTGCAGTTTATGCAAAGCAGTGATGAAAAAAGCAGCCATTTGAGTATTTGGGGAACAATGATTTCTAGCAGTCTAGTCAGGGTCAGGAGAGGAAAATTAGAAATAAATACTCATTGAAAGTAAACTCTAAGGACAACGGAGCTGCTGGGAACACAACTGAGTATGTGCAAACCAGGGACAATGACCTGAGAGCTTTACTAAACAACAGCTTACAAGTACATGCAAATATTAGGCCAGACACACTTCTGGGTATACAGTATTTGAGATTTACTTAACTTTGACCACTAACAGATTAATCTATTTGGTACCCATCATCCCCACTTTGGGAGGCACTACCTGTGGTTTGAACATCAACAACAAACACTGTCAGGCCCAGAGAACCAACACGACTCCTCAGCATACAGTGACACAGTGCAGCAATTTTAGAAAATTGCAAGTGTTTTCTAACACTTTCTGGAAGTAAATGATGATTTTTTTTCAGATTATTTTCTTGTAAAACACCTCACAAATAGAGGTCTTCTACACAACAGAGCTATTGCCTTCAACCTGTGCCCAAAATTTTGTAGTCAGCAGAAAAGGGGAGACAATGGCTAACTTGGTCCATGGATCCTGGAGTTTCACACATTCAAGGTCACTGCAAAGCATGTAACTGTCTTCCTATAGTTCACTCAGAACTGAAAAACAGTTCTCCAGACAGATTATTAAAAAGAATTTCCAAGTTAGTTCCAGAATACATTTTAATAATTTAACCTAGACAGGACACAACAGGTCAAATAAACAGAAAAACATCTTGTCTGCAACTACTAGAGAACCAAAAACTAAAAACCTATTAAGTCACTTTTAGTCTGCTGGTAACAGGGTCAGTAGACACTGTTTCTACAACTTATCTCTATGTGCAAGTTATTTTATATACTTTTTAAACTTTTCAAACTAAAATGAATAAGGTAAAATCTTATGTCTAATTCTAAAGGTAAAAGCTTACATCCACTTCTAATTGTTAACTTCCCAGGGAAAAAAACCCAGCACCTTGCTAAAGAGACACAGTTTGTAACATACCCTGAGGATAAAGAAATTCAAACACTATTATAACAAATTTCAGAACCCTATAGCAAGAAAGTCTTTCTTTCAGTCTGACATAGAAAATCCAAATCCCAGTTGTGGGACGAACACATGAGAGAACTGCAGCACACATAAAAACCCTCACTCACAGAGCTGGGTGCTCCCAGCCAACCTTTCCTGCTACAAACACAAACAGAAGGCAAATTTCTGCCACTATAAACTAAAGATTCATGGAAATCAAAGTTTAAGGTAACAGGTATACAGAACTACAGCAAGGACCACATCCAAAAGCTGTAATAATTAACTCTCTTTCAAAGCCAAGAGTAATTAAAAAATTTAAAAGTTGAAAGAAACTCATTAAAAACTCATCTGAAAGGTAACTTTTAAGGCCCATTAGCCATTTAAGCACCAAGCTTCACAGTTTATATTTGCAGAAAATCCTGCAAGCAGATGATGTATTTGGTATATGCCATTCCTAAACCATCTGGACATCCCAATATGCCAACTGGCCAAATGGGCTATCACTTCTCTGATCATGTTGTGAACCTTGTATAGAAATCCTCATAGGATAATGCCTGCCACACATTAAAAAATACATGTTCTATTTGCATTACACAGATTCACAGTTGTGTTCTTAATCTATCTTCCTATTTTCTGAACATAATTCTGAATAGAGAAAAACTGAGTGGAAAGGACAAATGAATTGCAACACATGCCACACAGTCTCCATCCAAGTTGCAGACACAATTACTACTATAAATGAATAAATGCTCATGTGTTAACATTTTATTTTAATTCAGTTTGGAGCACTATAAATTCCTGTTACTGAGCAGCTGGTACAAGTTAAAATCCAGTTAAATGATGAGATTAATTTTACCTTCCTGTCAGCCACATAAAGATGAAATACACAACTTATGAGCAGTATCTGCTAAAATAACCTGTTCTCAAAAATTGATTCTAAATTTCTATTTTATATAGAACTCTGCTATGTGGGAGTTTCAGATTAATTATAAATTGTCCACCAAGTTAAAACCTCAAAAATAACATTGTATTTTCTGAATAACTTCCTTTTAGAACATACTATCTTCAAGCTTATGCAAATTTAATGGATTTCCAGCTATCTTGTAATAAAATCAAACTTGAATTAAAACTTTCTGGTGTATTATTTCCGTAACATTTTCTAAATCCTGGATCAGACTGTTTTTAAGGCTCAGATTTCCCTCTTCTGTTGAAAAGTAACAGATCAAAGTATTGACACAATGAACTTCAGAAACTGTGTGCAAAGTTACAATGCACATTATCATTGCAGAGAGTAATCTTGAAGAGATTAACAAAGGGAGGCAAAGGCTAAAGGCACACAGTCTGAACAGCAACTTATCTGTTTCAGTTAGTTGGGTCTTCATGAAACCACCAAGATTCGTACAACTGGAGCATCAGACTCTGGAGGATTTTTCATAAACTAGGGCTAAATACACAACTACTAAAAGTCCACTCAGAAGCATCTATACCATCACATTGCTACTCTATTCAGCTAATAAATATCAAATATTTCAAAAAATAAGCTGGAAGAACTAAATTATTTCAGACTATGTCAATAGGTCCACATGTTAACGTGTTATTGATATTAACACGAAAAAAAGAATTAGTTTAACTGTCAAATCAGCTCCTAATTCAAGAGAACGTGAAGATACTCAAGTTTTTGCAACATGAAAATCTAAGCAGGGGACCACAATACCCTTCAGATGAAATAATATACAGATTAAGAGTAGGAATCATGAGGATGAAGGGATGCTGGTCTGGTCAGCTAGCAACCTTGCTGAATTTAAATTTTTAGTAATTAAAGTTAAGAAACTTAGAGGAGTACAAAGAGGACATAACTGCTTCAGAACTGGAAATAAAATCTGGTAATGTGAAGACTACCCTCACACAACAACATTATCACAATTAGTGAAATTATAAATTTTAGATGATGCACATTTACCACCTGGTTCACAACAGAAAACATTCTCTCGAGCAGAAAAACTTTTCAACTATCAAGTGTGAAGCAGAAGACAAAGTCCTTTAAAACACACATAAAGTTACTCTTAGCTACCGCTCCAGCTTTTTAGCCGGTGTCCAACTACACCATCCCAGGGTAACTCACCGTGACTGCCGCTCTCCCCAGAACAAAACCAGTAACTCACCCAACAACAGCTGCAATTACTCTGCATTAGCCGGACCAGTTACACCCCAATTAGCGGCAGCCTGTTCGTCACACGGTGCCCTCGGACAGGTGCCTCTTCTTTGGTTTCCAGCGCGTCGAGCAGCGGGGACATGACAGCTTTGGGGGAGAGGAAAGCCCTCGGCCAAGGGAAGGTTAGAGCGAGCGGCGATGCCGGGAGCGCCGCGCAGCACTTACCGGGCGGGATGGTGAAGCCGGGGGGCAGCTGGATGGTGGTCTGCGGCGGCGGCCGCACGATCAGCTGCGGGGCCACGATGCGGGGGGCAGCGCCCAGCGCCGGCCGCGGCGACACGGCCTGAGGGGCGGCGGGCAGGGCAGCGCCCGCCTTGGCGGTGACCGCGGGCTTGGGCGCGGCGGGGGCCGCGGGGGCCGGCGGGGCCGAGCCCGGGGCCGGCGGTGCGGGCGCGGGGCTGGCGGAGGCGCCGAGCGCGGTGACCGCGGGCAGCGCGCCGGGCGCGGGCTGGGGCTGCGCGGCGGCGGCCCCGCCGTGCCCGCTGACGGGCGGCACCGCGGCCGCCCGGGACCCCGCGCCCTCCCCGTTGGGCGCCGCCTCGCCGGGGCGCGGCGCGGGGGCAGCGGCGGCGCCCTCGGCCGCTCCCGCCGCTCCTCCGCCTCCCGCCGGGGTCCCGCCGCCCCCCGCGGCCCCGGGCGCGCCGTCGGCGGCGGGCGGGCTGGGGCCGGAGCCGGGGCTCCCCGCGTCCCGCGCGGCGGCGGCGGCTGCAGCGGCCACATGGTTGTTGACAGGCTGGGCAGGGGCGGCGGGCTGCGGCGGGGCGGGAGCGGCGGGGCTGCCGCCGCCGGGAGCCGCTCCATGTGATTGCTGCACACTACTACTGTTTACACTCGCTCCCCTCCCAGCCGCCGCTGCCGCCGCCGCCGCCGCCGGGGGGGACGGGGACGGGAGAGGCCCCTGGGCGGGGGCTCGGCTCCCCGCGCTGCCGGGGCGCCCCGCCGCCTCCCCTGCCCCGGGCGCGGGAGGGGGCGCGGGGCGGCCGTGCTGCTGCCGGCCGGGGCTGCTGCCCCCCGCCAGGCTCCCCTGCTGCGGCTGCTGAGACGGGGCGGAGGTCCTGGGCGGGGGCGCCTCGGCGGGGCCGCGGCCGCCGGCCAGCTGCGATTCCAGGGATCCCACCAGGTCGCTGAGCGCCTTCTCGTCCACCTCCTCGGAGAAGAGCAGCATCTCCTCCAGCGGGTCCGACGCGCCCGCCGCCATCTTGCGCTGAGCTGGGAGCCGGCGGCGCTGTGCGCATGCGCGGGGCTCTGCCGCGCGCGGGGCACCATGGGAGGGGCCGCCGCCTCGGCCCCGCCCCGGGGCGGACCCGCCCGAGAGCCCCGGCGGGAGCGCGCCCGGAACCGGGAGCGCCAGGGCGGGAGCGCGCCCGGAACCGGCACCGGGACCGCCCGAGCGCCAGGGCGGGAGCGCGCCCGGAACCGGCACCGGGACCGCCCGAGCGGGAGCGCGCCGGAGACCGGGCCCGCCCGAGTGTCCCGGCGGGTGCGAACCCCCAGGGAGAGGACGGCGATGCCCTTCGCCGCGGGGCGGCAGCGGGTGCAGGGAGGTGCCGTGGGGCGGATGCGGAGTGCGGAGCAGCCCCTCTGTCCGCAGGGACCGGCACTGCCGTGTCCCGCTGAGGCGGTGGCGGCCGGCGCGTCCCGTCCCGTCCCGTCCCGTCCCGCCGGGAGGAGCGAGCGAGCCGCCCCGGGTGCCCGCAGCGGCCCCTGGGCGGGACGTGCAGCGCAGGGAGCCGTCCCAAACCCCAACACAGCTCAGGGCTGTACTGCTCTGCTTTGCAGTTACCGGTGTCCAAAGCCACTGCTCTAGCCAGACCGGAATGGCTGCAGTGACACAATTTCCTAACGGGGACGCTGTTGGCAGAAGATTTGGAAAACAAAAATAAGGCACTTTGCATCCCCAGAGCAGCTGCCCTGGCGTGCTGTTCCTTCGGCATCCTCGCGGGAAATTTAAGGTAGTTTATTTTGCTGCTAACACTTTTGTTATCGCACTTCTGTGTGCCCTTTTCCCACCAGCACCTCCTCACACACTCTGAAATAACTTTTAAGAGAAAGGCAATGGTCCTAAATCATCAGTTTTTAAATAATGACAGGACAGTGTCTTCGATAGGACCCTAGTAAAATAATTTTCCCATATGAATAACACCCAAGGGATAACCATGGATTTGTGACCCCGGCAGCAGCTTGGATTCCAGGTCTGTGTCTGCTGGCCTGCAACAGCACGAGTGTCTGCAAACGGGGATGTACTGGAGCTGCTGCTCTGTGGTCTGAAATGGTGAACCATTCCTCGTTTTGTGATCTCTCAGGGTTTTCCAAAAACCTGGGAACGGTGCCTCAGTGAATAAGGACATTCAATTGCTCCATGCTCTGGTGGGAAGGAGTGAGGGGCTGGCTCAGCTCCTCCCTCAGTCTGCTCAGTGCTACCGTGTCCGACTCCTGCGGTCACAGGACCAAACTGCTCCTGCCTCTTCTGTTTCCTCTCAAAGGTTACATTTTTATTCAGAGTACTTTTTCCTGATTGTCCTTTAGGAGCAAGTTTATGTTGAATCGAAAGAAACCACTTTTAAAATGCATTAAATATAGGTTGCACCAGTTTAATTTGGATAAGTTTAAATGTCTCCTGAAATGAAACCAGCGCATATTTCTTCAAGAAGTAGCCAGTGAAAATACTGCAGGTCCAAAGGCATGATAGGATGTAGGGGCAGGAGATGGTGCAGTGCATGAATGGGAAATAACAACAGCAGTGTTTATGAGAAGCAGCATTAAATGTACACAAGAGATCTATACATCAAAAATTTGCTTAGAAAATGAGCATTGCTTTTGTGGAGTGCTACAGCTAAATTAAATTTGGATTTTTAAGAAATGTTTCTACCTGGAAGTTTAATTAAAATATAGTAGATATTAAGATTCAATTTGCTATTGTGCAAACATAAAGAATAATTATTTGGGTTGGAAAAAATAGAAATCTATCCAATATTACTTTCTTATGAGTCACAGGCTTTATTGATTTTATCAGAGAACATTCCATGCAGTCCTCACTTAGTTGCCCTGCTCCTGAACTTCATTTGCATATAACCATCTCCAGAGTTTTCATAAGAGAATGGAAAGCTATACATATGATTCTGCAACTAGTCCTGACTATGAAACCGATTTTAGTCTCCATTTTTCTAATACTGTGGTATTCAACTGGGTGTTTCCATAAAAACCACCCTGGAGGAAACTGAATCGCTTTGTAACTTCAGAAGATAAAAGTTACCTTCCCAGTGGACGGAGAGAATGGCAAGTATTACAATTTGAATGTATATTTGTGCATGGATAAAACGTTAATTTGTATTTCTCCCTACTCGTTTTAAATTGAGCCATAAACACACAGGGTAAGGAAGTGTAATAGAATGTTATATTTAATAAAACATGATGTATACTGACTCACACTGGACTTCCTTCAAGTCAAGAGGTGAAGACATACCTAAGAATATTTACAAACTTGTTGCTGAAACTGCCTTTGGGCTTGAGCTTTTACATGGGGAAAATATTTCTAGTAAAGTACAGAATCTCTGCGAACTTTTGTATTCATTCTATTATAAAAATGTTTTCCAAATATTTTCATGCATTTCATCACAAAAACCATTTCTGAATATATTTGTTGCTCTTTAGTTTTTCAGAGTTATATATGTACAGAATACAAAAAAAAAAAAAAATCTAAGAGACCATTGTGATCATCTTATCTGATATTTTAAGATACTTTCAGGAAAGATACAGTCTTTCCTGAATTATTTTTTGTTTGAGATAGAGAATGGTCTTTAGAAAAGTTAACTTCCAACCATGGTTTCAAAATCACCTGTGAAAGAAAATCCACCACAGAACTTGTTGAGCTGCTCTTCATTTCCCAGCACTCTCAGGCCTATGCCCTGCTTGCAGCCCAAATTTGTCATTAATAACTCAGCACACAGCAAAGTCCCCCTGCTGTGTTCAGCTGCATGGGGTGATAACAGGGCACAGGGACGAGTCACCTATTGTCTTCTACAGAAGTGAAAGTGCTTAGAAAGGAGCACTATTGTCCTGCTTATGTGTCATGGGTTTGTCTCAAATACACACCTTCAGTGCCTTCAAATAAATAATTTAACCATCTTAAGTTTAAATTTAATATCAAGAGGCTACCTACCAACTCAGATAAGATTTTGAGATAACTTCTTAAAATTAAGAACCCTTTATCTATGTTATTGAAATTCACTTTACACTATACAAATATTCCTTCAGCTGCTCATTTTAAGTACGATAGAAATTATAAACTCCAAAAACTGGAGAGCATGAAGATGACTAGAGAACTAAGAGCTGTTCTAGGAATAGCATAAGTGAAAGTTAAAGACCTCTAAGATTCCCTCAGCACTGCCAAGGCCACCACTAACCCATGTCCCCACGTGCCACATCCATATGTTTTTCCCTCCAGGGATTGGGAATCTGCCCTGGGCAGCCTGACCACCCCTTTCCATGAAGAAATGCTCCCCAATATCCAACCTGAGCCTCCCCTGGCCCAGCCTGATGCCGTTCCCTCTGCTCCTGTCCCTGTGCCCTGGGAGCAGAGCCCGACCCCCCGGCTGTCCCCTCCTGGCAGGGAGTTGTGCAGAGCCACAAGGGCCCCCTGAGCCTCCTTTTCTCCAGGCTGAGCCCCCCCCAGCTGCCTCAGCTGCTCTTTATAAGATTTCTGCTCTAGATCCTTCACCAAACCTGGCTTGGAAGGCAGAATATGTCTAAATTTAGTTTCATGTACTTCAGTTGCAAATAAATTTCATTTTAAATATGGCTTATAGAAATATTGTAGCTTGCAAAGTTAATTGTAAATACTTGATTAATAACCTAGATAGGACTTGATTTTAAGACTTAGGAATAGTTGTCATCCAGAAGGTTAGAATTTAACCCTTAAGTGTTTCAAGGGGGTACTTTTCTATTCCTAGGCATTTGTGCAGATTTTTTGTTTGTCTGTTTCGGGTTTTCTGTTTTTCATTCTGGCCAACTTCTCTCCTCCAGAAGCTTACAAGTTGTTTCAGAAAAGGCTGTTAAGCCTGTTCAGCCTGAAGACAGCTGAGAGGGGCCTCAGTCCTGGGTGTCCCTGTCTGTCTCTGTGTCCCCTTGTCTGTCCCTGTCTGTCCCTGTGTCCCCCAGTGTGTCCCTGTGTCCCCATCTGTCCCTGTGTGTCCCTGTGTCCCCCTGTCTGTCCCTGTCTGTCCCTGTCTGTCCCTGTGTCTGTCCCTGTGTCCCCATGTCTGTCCCTGTGTGTCCCAGTGTGTCCCTGTGTCCCCCTGCCTGTCCCTGTCTGTCCCTGTCTGTCCCTGTGTCAGGGAGGGCAGAGCAGGCCCAGGCTCTGCTCCAGGCCCAGCAATGGCCCCAGAGCCGCGGGCAGGGCCTGAGCCCAGGAGCTGCCCCTGCACAGGAGGCACAACTTCTGCCCTGGCAGTGCCCAGCCCTGAGCAGATTGTGCCCAGAGGCTGTGCAGGCTCCTCCCTGGGGATATTGCAGAGCTCTCTGCACACCCTGCTGTGCCCTGTGCTCTGGGATGGCCCTGCTGGAGCAGGAAGGTGGCACAGGATGAGCCACTGTTGTCCTTTCCAACTTGACCCATCCTGGGATTCTGTGAAAAATAAATCCTGACAGTTTTCCATTTGATTTCTCTTCTGAAATGCTCACCTATTGTGTCCCAAGCTCAAAGAAATGTCCATTTCTATTTCCTCTTCCAACCACATGACCTTGGTACCCTAATTCTATAAATGTAGAATGGAAAGTAGACATATGATTCTGCAACTAGTCCTGACTACGAAATAAATTTTAATCTCCATTGTTCCAATACTGTGGCATTAAACTGGGTGTTTCCATAAAAACCACCCTCTCCAGTTTTGAGGCAGATAATAGAAGTCTGAGGAAGATGCTCATCAGAACTTCCTTCCTTCCTTCCTTCCTCCTTCCTCCCTTCCTTCCCTTCCCTTCCCTTCCCTTCCCTTCCCTTCCCTTCCCTTCCCTTCCCTTCCCTTCCCTTCCCTTCCCTTCCCTTCCCTTCCCTTCCCTTCCCTTCCCTTCCCTTCCCTTCCCTTCCCTTCCCTTCCCTTCCCTTCCCTTCCCTTCCCTTCCCTTCCCTTCCCTTCCCTTCCCTTCCATCTTGTGTAAGGCAGCAGGAAATCCGTGTACCAGGGGTGTACCTGATCCTCTACACAGTTACAAGCCTCTCCACCTCCTCCAAGAGGTTGAGAAGCAGCCACAGACCAGCCTCTTTCCTTGTAAACAGAATATATGTGTCTTTATTTCTCTAAACAGGAGCTTTACTTTGAGCTGAATTACAGCTGCAAATTTTCAACAGTCCCAACAGTGGTCTCCCACAGACTTGATACAGTATATTCAGTGATTTACAGCAGAACTTTGCTTCATAATCTTTCAAATAGTTGAGGACATGCTGGAAGCAATCACAGTAAAGCTCCCTGGGCACTCCAGTCCTCCTGGAAACTTTACAGTCAGCTCAACTTGGGCACAAAGCTTCCAGGAGTGCAGTCTGACTTCTCTTCAGGCACGTGCAGGCCCTTTCTGAAAAATCTGATTTGTTATGGCATTTCAAAGGCTATTCTGAACAAAATACTTGCTGAATCTTTGCAAAATTATAATGTCCACTCGCTGAAACAAAAACTAAGTCACCTTACCAGAGGTCAGGTCTTTGTTGTGGTGTTTTCTAGGGGGGCCTGAGGCAGTATCGGGGCCTCCAACAGAAGCCTCATTTGTGATTCTTACTTAAGGTGCACAAATCAAGTGCAATCACAAAATCATGAGGTGTTTGTGTGTGTTTACTTGTACTAAAAGGGTGTTTTTTCAGGGTTAATCCCACACTTTGATCAAGACTTCATCAACAATTGTGTTGCTTAATGCTGGCTGCCAGGATCTGACTCTCAACCCTGTTCAGCAGAGTAAAAGGAATCCGCGTGAAACACGAAGCGATGTTATCGCCCACCCGCTGCGGTTCTCCGCCTGTTCTCCACTCCTCAGGGGGGTCACCGGGATTTGCCGTTCAACGACCGAGCCCCTCAAACATCCCGAATCCCCCAGTCACCAAGGCTGCCTTCACCTCCTGCCCAGTGACCGCTCCCGAGCTGCGCCACGGCCGGGGCAGCCGAGCGACGGCACGGGACCGCCGGGGCGGGGAACGGGGGAGGCGGCCGGGCCGGGCCGAGCCGAGCGGGGCCGGGCAAGGCAGGGCAGGGCAGGGCTGAACCGAGCGGGGCCGGGCAGGGCCGAGCGGAGCCGGACGGGGCCGAGCGGAGCCGAGCGGTGCCGGGCAAGACAGAGCAGGGCTGAACCGAGCGGAGCCGGGCAGGGCCGAGCGGGCCGAGCGGGGCCGAGCGAAGACGAGCAGAGCAGGGCAGAGCCGAGCGGGGCCGGGCAAGGCAGAGCAGGGCTGAACCGAGCGGGGCCGGGCAGGGCCGAGCGGGGCCGAGCGAAGACGAGCAGAGCAGGGCAGAGCCGAGCGGGGCCGGGCAGAGCCGAGCGGGGCCGGGCAAGGCAGGGCAAGGCAGGGCAAGGCAGGGCAGGGCAGGGCAGGGCAGGGCAGGGCAGGGCAGGGCAGGGCAGGACTGAACCGAGCGGAGCCGAAGCTCCGAGTCCCGCTCCCGCCAGCGCGCGCGAACCCCAACGCCGCTCCGCACGATTCCCACCCCCAACTCAGCGTCCCCCGCAGCTCTCGCGAGAGCAGCCGCGCTCCCGGCATGCACCTGGCGGGCCGGGCGGGGGGGCGCTGTGAGGGAAGATGAAGGCGGCGGCCATGTTGGGAGCCGCGGGGCGCGGGCCGTGTTGAGCGCTCCGCTGAAGGCTGTGCCGAGGGCTCCGCTGTGCAGGGAACGGCAGCTCGGGGCGGCAGGAGGACACCGCCTACTACGACTCAGGGTCGGGCTTACTTGGCCGTTTGTGCCTGGCTTAAGGCAGCGGCGAAGGGGTGTCCCTGACGGAGAAGCAGCGCCATGAGCGGGGGGACGCCCTACATCGGGAGCAAGATCAGCCTCATCTCCAAGGCTGAGATCCGCTATGAGGGGATCCTGTACACCATCGACACCGAGAACTCCACGGTGGCGCTGGCCAAGGGTAAGGATGCGGCCGGCCGGAGGAGCGGGCCCGGCGGCGCTCGGGGAGGGGCGGGAGAGGAGCGCGGCCGCGGGACGGGCTCGAGGCCGCGGCACCGGGATCGAGCGAGCAGCTGGAGCCGCGGCGCTGCCCGGGCGCTGAGGAGGCCCGGCGGGCGGCCTGCAGCTCCATCAGAGCCCGCCTCGTCCCGCCGTCCTTCCTGCGGGGCGGCTGCGGGGGCGGTGGAAGCGAGAGAGGGTCTGGTTGTGGGAGCGGCGGCGCGACAGCGCTGCGAGGCCCCGCGGCCCCGTTCCCCCCGCTCCGGGCAGGGAGCCTCGCCGAAAGGAGCCGGAGCGGTACCGCGCTGGGGCCGCTCGGACGTGTTCCTAGTGCAGTGCAAGTAGGAAACCCGTGGCGGTGGAAGTTTTCCAGGGCTAGTGCGTGAGTAGGAGGGGGAGGCTAGAAAGAGGTTTTCTTTGCATAGTTAAGAATTCCAGACGTACATGGTGTAGGGCCGTGTATTACTGGGTTGCTGTGCGTGTTAGGACGGCAGACAGCTCGGGTCTGAAGGAAATCCTGAGTGCTGGATTACCGACAAAAGCTGAACGTAAGGTGTTAATTTTGGAGGTATATGGCACAGTATAGTTCGAAACGGTATGAGAATGTTATCGGTTGGAAGATATGTAAATATATATATATACACACATTTATATACCGAGAGAGAGAAGGGATCTGCGTGAATGTATAAGAAAGTTAGAAAAACAGGTTTACTTCGAAGAGAGTTGAGAGAAATAAAGAGAATTTTTGAAACTTCCGAGGGACTTCAGTGTTTCTCATGCATGATAATTCATTCTCAACGTAAAACATTAAGGCAGAACTTTTAAAAACGTCTTTATAATAGATTTTGCAAAACTCAGCATTTTTTTCCTTTACACTTCTTGACTCTGTGAAGTTTTGCTAGGTAATCTAAATTCACATGTAAAAGCAGAGAGTCTGTCCAGCCGTTAGGTAAGAGGAGACATTACTCTTTGTGTAAATGAAACATTTGGGGCAGAGAGAATTCCAGAGCTGGGTTCCTGGCCGATAGGCTCCTGGCGGTCTGTTCGTTCTGCACAGCTGCCCGGCTGCTCGTGCATGAGCGTGTTCGCTTCGGCCGCCCTCTGTGGTGATCCTTGTTTGTGCGCTGTGTCACTCGCAGGCCTTCCCTCCTCCACCCCCCGGTTGTGTTGAAGAAATGGGTTACTCTGTTTTGGAAATTGTGATACATGGCTTTGAAACACCTTACAGAGGGTTTGGTCCCGGGCTTGCACAGTTCATTTATGAGGCAGTTAGCTTTCGTTGTGTGATTTTTACTTATTTCTAAAGTTGCCTTTAGGTTAAATTGCCTGGCTGGAGTTGCATTATCTACTTTGAAAGGGCAGCTGGTTTTGGTTTATACAAGTAAAAGCTGGATACTGTGATCAAAAATAAGTGTCCAGAAATTCCAGTTGCGTGCTGTGATTGTTAAGGTTTGTGCAAAAGCACATTGAATCCTATCCTTAAGGACCTTGTGATAGTCTTGTCCAAAATTAGACTGATTTAGTGCTGACCCAGCCAATTTTGCATGGCTTCTCAGTAGTGGTGAAGTCATGTTGTGGTGTATCTGCCAAAGTGTACATATTTAAGATAGATCAAACTACAGTTACAAGTCTGATCTACTCTCTTCTCATAGCTCTCATCAGAAATGTAAATCTAAACCACTGAATTTGCTTTAGTACAACTTGGCTGAGTGAGCTGAAGAATGTGTGTTTTGTAATACAGTGTTATGATTCAGAAGAGAATAAACCAGTATTTCTAGGCCACATGGAACCAAAAATCTTGAGATTAATCTGGAGCTGATAACAAGCATGTTAGACTGCAGAGCAGTTCTCTGTGTGCATGAACAGAGTGCTCCACTGAGAGTGTACAAGTTCCTGAAGGCTTAGGCCATTGAATGTATGTGACAGTGTGTGTGTAAGGTGGCAAGTGTGCTTAGTTATTGGCCAGGTCTGTTTGGGAAAGAAGCACAACTTGTACTCTAGCTGTAAGTGTGTTACCTCTTCTTTTTATGCTGAGTCCAGAAGTCAAACCAGAACTGTTTAGTGTGAATCTTGACAATGTCAATTTTTTTGCCAGAGAGAGACAAAAAAACCCCCAGAAGACTTGATGCTTTCAGTTGCTCAGCTGTGTAGTCTGTGTGACAGGACTGTTCTCTGAATTGAGTGCAGGGCACCTTATTATTCTTACTCTAACTGAGCTCACTGAAATTGTGACATAAAGTGCAAAGGCAGAGGTAGAGTCTGTTCTGGAATAGCTACAGATCTGCCCAACTGTAGGATTTGTGTGGGCTAAGCCAAAGTCAGAGATTAATCTCATGAAGTTGTATTTGTGGAATGCCTTCATTTGTGTTAAATTGTTCAGGGTTTCAGACAGAAATAAGTTCTATGGGTTGCCAGCATAGCCTGTAGTCCTCCCTTACTGGGGGCAGTCTGCTCCAGTTCTCTAACCAGCATTTTGTTTACAACATTGTGATCTTTTCACTAAGCAAAACTTGTGGCCTCTATCTCACAATTAGAGAAAGATAGAAGCTGTAAAATATTAAGCATAACATTTTTAACCTAAGCTAGAGTCTGATAAAGTGGAGTGATGCATCCTTTCACAAAGTGTATAATTATATGGTTATTTAAATAGCAGGGGGAACACCTATCCATAGTGAATTCCAAAATCTAAGCAAGCTGTGCACACATTTGAGGTGCTTAAATGTTACTGGTGCACAGGTTTTCTTTGGATCAACAGCTTTTCAGTGTTGATCCAGACAGTGTCTGGAACCAAAACCCACTCACTCCTATTGTCAAGCCTCAAGTTAAAATAACTTGAAATGTTCTCCAGTTTATGGTTCTAGTTAACACTTAGTTTAAAAAAAAAATCATTACTAATTTTTAAAACATGGTTAAGCCCAAGCAATTTACGAGGAGTTTGCAAGCCATGGTTAGTTTGCTGCTGGAAAATGATTGCTGCCCTACCTGGGGCATTTACAGAATAATCACAGTGCTTGATCTTAAATGTTGTGGCATTAAAAAGGAGATGTGATTTTCATATTAGTTACACATAATGCTTTTCTTTTTCGAGGCACTGATTTAGAGGGAGTTGTTTTTAATGCAGGTAAGCTGTGTAAGAACAACCATGGTGGGTCAGAAAAGGCTTTGTTCCTTCAACGACAGGCAATCTTTAGGTATGTGAGTAAAACAAACAAAATTATGTATTGTCTGTGCTGTAATGCATCATTTTTTACTTAACAACTCTTGGGCCACCGAGAGTTGCATTTGGAACCACTATAATTGATAGATATTAATAACACAGCTTTTGGTAATTTTAAGAAGTAGTTAAACTTCTGGCATTTTCAGCCATCTGTGATAGTGTTGCCCATGGTATAATGACGCATCAAAAGGAAAACTTCTCTTATAGACTTTTACAGAACATTAATTGCAGGTGAAAGACTCAGAAATGTAGACAGAGGAAAGTTAAAATTTTGTGAAGGCTTGAGCTCATTCAGGGGTGGGAGCGGGAAAGGGAAGGGTTGAATTTCTATCATTTTTTTTTTATGAATGTATTTTTTTAGTCAGTTAAGTAACATGCTCTTTGCATGTCTTGAAGGTTAGGGCATGTGTGCCAAACCAAACTTGTGCACAGTACGTCACAGCAGAAAAATTCCCCTTGTCAAAGCCCACTGCTGGCTACTGCCCTCATCCATCTCCCTGCAAGTAGGGGAGTGCAGGCTGAGTGAATTGTTCTGGAGGAATGAGCCTGGCACGAGTTCGGTGTGCTGTGCAGGCAGCAAAGCGTGTTTGCAGTGAAAGGGTTCTGGTGTTTGGAGAGAGGTGGCAGCTGAAATGACTTGTTCACTTGTGGTGGTCTCATTTTAGTCATCACGCTCCTCCTGGGTGCCTTAGGAGCAGGGAAGAGCTGGTTTCTGTGTGCGTTTGCTCCTCAGGGAGTGAGCAGAGAGAGTCAGTGCTGTGCACAGGCTGAGCTACCTGTGTGCAGTAATTCACACTTTAGGGAAACAGACTCCTCTGGCTAGCAGAGTCAATAGCTTCACTGCTGATTAACCTTCTGCTTAGATTCCCTGTGTTAATCAACAAGTAATCATATCTGTTAACTCACAGGGAAAGTTGCAATGTTGCCATTGAATGCTACAGTAGTATAATATGGTAATATACATTATAATACGGTATAGTAGTAATACCACAGTCAAAATCTGTACAAAACTTTGCTCACAGCACTTTAATATGAAGTTGGTGGAACTACTTGGCCACGAGTATGTATGAATAGGCTCAAGAGAGTTAGTTATTTTAGCTAGCTACTTCATTGTGTGTATTTACACTGACAACAAATAAGTTTGCTTTTAACGTACTGCTTGTCCTTTTATTTGCAAGTTCTTAAGCCAGTTTAGCTCTTTCAAAAACAAAAGGAAAAAATCCTGAAATCAACAAGGTAAGATTAATTAGATTTACCGCAGTTGTAAGATTGTCTTTGATGTGCTTATTTTCATCTCCTCTCACTCTTCAGTATTTTGCTATATGTGAACCACTGCACCTTGTTCTGGAGGAAGGAGGTAGTCTGAGGAAATTCCCCAAGAGACAGATCTGGATAGAGCTCTAAGTCTGCTGCTGCTCCAATACCTTGTGCTTTTGATTCTCTGGCAACTTAGTACTGATGAGTATGAGAAAACATGGTAAAAGCTATTTCTTTCTAAAATCCTGCTACACTGGCCACTTCTAATATTAGACTTCCTACTTTTGTGAGCTCAGATTGTGTTAAATCCTAATCTAAGTGAGGAAGACAAAAACTGTAAAGATAGGTATGCCTTTGCAGAATAGAAAAAGTAACTTCCACTACTCTGAGTAACTTGACTGGAGTGGGCTCTTTAGGCAGCCCTTCCTAGGATCTCCGCACATGCAGCTCTGGTTCCTTTGAAAGGAGATTGACTTGGGGTGGTTGTTTTGGTTGCTTGTGCTGAGAGAGCCAGTCTGAACTGCAAATCAGGGGAGTTAGCTTACCCCTCTCCAGCAGAGCAAATCTTCATTGGATGAAATTGTGTTTATATTTTGCAGAAGGCAAACCAAGGTTTGATTTGGGGCAGGGGAGAAGTAAAGGAAGAGTCAAACTTTCAGTAGCAAGTCTTGATGTATTTTATTGCAAAACCATTGGCAACCATATCAGTTGAATCTCTTAAAGATGAATTCTAAATTTTGGCATTGAAAAACTTCCTTTTGATGTTATGGTAATTTCATGGTGTGGAGAAAGACGTTGTTTTTTAACAGACACTGAAATCCCTTTACTTCTTCCAGTGCATCAGGAGATTAAAGTCTGATGGTTCCTTTTTTTTTTTTTTTTTTTTGATTGGCTTAGAATGGAGAAAGGTGATTGCCAGGTGTTAGAACTGTTCCTATATGTGTCATGGGACATTAGTAGTAATATTCAAATACTTACCTGTGCAGTGTAGCTCTGACTTAAGAGACATACTTTCAAAGCATGTTTCGTCCACTGTTCATCAGATTTTTATTTCCATGTAAAGGCAAGATACAACCTTCTAACTTAATACTCTTTCTCCGTGGTGTTGCTATAGAGTGGTTTCTTCACTTTAGCTAGAAAGTAAAATCCTTTGGTAACTTACTGATCATACTCTGGCCATTTTTGTGCACCTTTTGTAGACAAAATAGAGAAACCATTTCAGTGTGGGACAGAGAGAAGCAGTACAAAATCAGCTTTGGTTTTACTTACCAAGGCAGCAGGTCAAATGATGGAATGAAAGTCCAAGATCATTTTAGTTATGTGATAAATAAAGTATAAGATGGCCAGAAAGTGAGGGTATATCCATGGATAAGATAGTGAAATAGAAAAGGCTGGTGAATTAAAAGCAATGGAATGAATTACAGGAATGCACATGACCCATTGATAATGTTATTAAGCTACTGTGCATTTGAGCTAATTTCTGCAAATTCTTAAGCTCCAGACACTTTTTTTTCTGTAGAAGAAAAGAAGATTCCTCTTCTAACAAGGAATGACATTAACTGAACAGTGTGTGCCTTTTTACATTGCTCACACTTTGTAGTACCACTCAGAGCAGACTTTCAGATGCACAGAACCAGAAATTTAATGAAAGTCAGCTCACTAGATGATACATGAACAAGATAATTGTAACCACTTCATGTGTTAGGGTGGTTTTTTTTTGTAGCGTGGACATGATCTCTTTATCCCTGAATTATGCTTCTTAAAACGTTTTTAATACCTGACTGTTAAGCTCTGTTTATGCAGTATCACAAGAAGCAACAGTGATGGAAGATGGCTGGTGCAGCCTGAGAAATGACTCAGTATCACTTAATACATCTCTACGGGAGACTCTGCTTTTCTTGACTAATGAGTCTATGGCTACAAATAAGTGCCTAATGATGTCTCCAAAATGCATCTGAAAATGGAGGGAAATCTAATTCTGGTAAATTAAAGCAAAATACAGATTTTATTTTTTTTTTTTTTCTTAGCATAACCTGTGCCTTGCAAAGCAAACAAACACTTTCTAAAAGGCTGGAGCAAAATCAGTCATGAGGGATTGTTAAAGCTGCTGCAAGCTGCTGAGTTTGTGATTGAATGTGACTGTCATGATTTTGGGGGTGTGTTTTTTTCCTCACTCTAGTTTCAATCCATTGTTAGTTTTTGCTTGCAAAACTAGGCTTTGGAGACAAATCTCTTCAGTTATTTGTTTGTTTCATTTGATACTCACCCAGCATTGGCAGTCTAAGGGTGGGGAAAAGTTTCTGAGAGGACAGTGACAGCAAGGTGATGGTGTCTGTGTACAGTGGTAGTGATTATACAAAGTACAAAAGGAAGAGCTTGACTGCGTCATTGCTCTGCAGTCAGAAAGCTGTTTGGATTCATATAAGGAATTTAATATCTTGGTATGGTGCACACCAGGAAGATAGTTATGCCCCAGTGAGTTTGCTTAATTTGACAGAGATCATATGATATCTTGTGAACCTTACACCAGCAAGAAAAATGCATTTTGCATAGTGAAAATTATATTTACATACCACAGAATTCTTGTTGTTTTATTAAATTTTGAATCTCTTGAGAAAGTAATGTTTGATAATTTTTAATACTCCAGATTCTAGTATTATTAGCATATTTTTTCTTGTTTTGCAAATACAGAATATGAAGTATGTAAACTCATGTATTCCTTGATTCATAGGATTGACTTACCAGTCAAAAAACCTGCCTTGCTGCTTCCCCTTACCCTCACAAAACAGTTGAAATATTCAGCATGTAATTGACAGCATAAGTGGTGTCAGTCTTTCAGCTTGGGTTTTAACTCAGATTTTTTTAGCTAAAATTACTTGTTTGTCTGAGGAGAGTTGATAATGATAACGAATATGGTGCCTATTCAATAGGGGTTTTTTTCTCAATGAAATTTTATTCTTTTTATTTAAAGCTGTTGGTCTCTGCAGTATGTTTGAAACCCATTTGTTGAATGTGGGACGTTTCATTCTTTTTCTCCCTTCCCCCTTTGCAGTTCGCTCCTTCGGTACAGAGGACAGACCGACGGACAGGCCCATCCCGCCTCGCGATGAAGTGTTCGAGTACATCATATTCCGCGGCAGCGACATCAAGGACCTGACTGTCTGTGAGCCACCAAAGCCGCAGTGCTCCTTGCCACAGGACCCTGCTATTGTTCAGGTAAGTCAAAGCAGTATGAAAGAATTGTTGCTGAAGAAGTGACTTGCTAGCTTAAATGCTCTCTAGCTGAGTGTTTAAAAATTAAAGTGTTTATCACTGTAAGAGTCACAACCCAATGTAAAGAACTCTGGAAGGATTTTCTCCTTTCACAGTCATTAACTGTGAAAATGAAGGGTGAAATCTAACTCCAGCACAGTGCACTACATACCAAAGCTGCTGTCTTTTCAAAACCAACTTAGGATGTTTTGTAGGTCTTGACTCCTTTTTTGAAAGGGACTTGGCTTAGGAGGACACGTAGTTCTTGGGAAGATCAAACTTGGTATAAATCAGAGTAGATGCTGAAATATCTCCAGATCATTAGTGGTTTTGTTTGCTTGTTTGTTTTATTTTTGTTTTAATGTTCAGCACTTTTTGCTAACTATGACTTAGAAGTGTTTCATCTAGCTATGTGTTTTGAAACAGGCTTCATACTACAAGGCAGTTATTTGAATAGTGAATACTTGGTTCCTGAGAGGAAAGCAACTTACAACTTGAAGCCTTCAGATTTAATTAGTCTGTCTTTTTGTAGTAAACAGACTGATAAATAGTTTTCTCGGAAGTTTGTTGGCTTTTTGATTGTATCATTGGGGTATCTTGAAATCATCCCTGAGAGCAAGAGGAAATTTCTTGCTTCAAATGGAGATTGATAATTCCATGTAATATGATTCTACTGCTTTATCTCTTCTGTAGGATAAAATTCTTGAACTTCCTTACGAGGTGCCCTTGTACTTCTCCAAGGACTTTTTTTGAATTTGGTGCAAGTCCTTCTGTCAGTTGTAGTCAAGAGTGGTGAAGTTGCATTACTGTGGACCCCAATAAAAGTGATAACCCCAGCCTCCTCCAGTATGCTTGGGTGTCCTATTGTACCTGTGGGTTTGAAACTTCAAGGAAAAAGATAGAACACTTTCTAAATTTGCCAGCAAAGCTTATATGTGTGTGTGTTGGACAAGAGAGTCTGGTGTCCAAGGTTATAGGGAAACGATTGCAAGATTTTGTGGTACTGTTTCCACAGGTCTGTGATGGTGGAAGGGTAAAAGTGCTTTCTAGGCTGTACATACTTGTGAAAATGTTTATTTTAGAGTTTCTACATTTCTTGCCTCAGAGAACTATTTCCTAATTTTTGTGTAAATATTAATTTTTGCTAGTGTGTTGTGTGTTTTGTCTTTAGTCTTCACTAGGATCTTCGACTACATCTTCATTCCAGTCTGTGGGGTCCTATGGTCCTTTTGGCAGGATGCCTGCGTACAGTCAGTTCAGCCCGAGCCCGCTGGTGGGGCAGCAGTTCGGCGCTGTGGGAGTTGGTAGGTGTTTTCCTGGGAGTGAAGCTCTGTGTGTGCACAGACAGTAATCACTGCTTAGAATTGCATCAGTGCCTTATCCTCAGGCAGATTCAAAGTCTTCCATCTCTGTTAGTTCTGCAGTTTAGCTCAAAAGTAGAGAGTTCTTCGTAGTCTTTGCATCTTAAATCAAAATAATTACGATCGAGAACTAAACACCTATCTCACATTGTATTGCACGAGTGGTAGAGGCAGCCCCTCCAGAGAAGCCCCGTTGCTGTGCTGTTGGGTTGACCAGGTGCTGTGTGCCTTAACTAAGGATTTGGATTATTCAGCAACCATGTGCCAGCACAATCCACCAGCCGTTTGTGAGGTGTTGGCTAGGTGGGAGATAGATGCTGGAAGTATTTGTGAGCTGCGTGGGCTAGTCGCTCCTTTATCCTGCACATTCTCTCTGAGACTCACCAACCAACCTTTCTTCCTCCCTGAGAGTTAATTTCACAGTTTAATTTTTCTCTTAGGAACTTACAGGCTCGTAACTTTTATGGCAGCAGTGTTACTCCTGGTACTGAAAACGTTAGCCATGCAAAAGAAAGGCTGTAAAATTGACCAGAATTTGATATCAGTTAATAAGATGTGGTAGTCATATTTTTGCTGAAAGGATCTTAAGTGGAAATACATACCAATAACATGTATGGCTCCATAAGGTGACTGTGTTTTGTTAATACTTGTGATGGTGAAGTTAGAAGTGCTCTTTTATTTTTCATTTTAGACTAAAAAATCAAGATATTTGATCAAGTCTTACCAGCTTATGTGTGTGCATCTGTTAGATTAAAGTAAAAGTGTATGGGAAGGGCAGACTTACGTGTGCTCTAGCATAACTACCTAATAAAGCTTCAATAATCATTTAGTGCTAATTTAAAAAAAAAAAAAGTCTAAGCCAGATTTTACAACTATATTATTTCTTTCAAAGCAGGAGGATCTTTAACATCTTTTGGAACAGACTCTTCAGGCAGTGCTAGCATGTCCCAGAACACTGCAGTCGGTTCCGCATTTACAACAGATGCAAGATCACTAAAAACACAGATGTCTCAAGGTAAAATATTTTTTAGTGACTTCAGTCTTTTTTTGACCAGTTGTGTCTGCATGATTTTTGTGGTTGCCAGAAATGCCAGCCAAACTGCTGAATTGTCTCTTGAAAACACTTGATATTAAACCAGGAAGCACTGAGAGGCTTTGTGTTTGCTCTTTAAATGTGTGTTCTCTACATCTTGGAGTGCTGCAGGTAGTAACACATTTATTGTTACCCTTAAGGCATCTGTACTGAGAAGTAAGACTTAATTAAGTGAAATAATGTTAGCAAACAGGTAGTGTGCAAATTCAATATTTAGTTTTATTGATAACATGACAGAGCTGCAGATGCTTCATACTGATTGAAATGGGAAGTTCTTTAGCTTAAAATTTTAAAGTCTTGGTTCCTAACTGTAGTTCTTCTGTTCATGTATAGTTACATAGATGATGTTAACAGCAGACCTGATTTCCTGTAGAGATGGTGACATGACTTTTAAGTCAGCTTAATAGTAACAGGAACTGTATGGGTAGTTTATGTAATATTGGAAAAAATGAGATTCTGGATGATATTTGAATGGCAAAGAAAAAAGAAACTAAACATTGAGCACCTTCACCCTCACTCTTCATGAAAATGTTAACATTGCTCCTTAAAAACCCAAACCCCATTATTTCCTGCTCTTCCGTTCTTCCTTGCTGTCAAAGTGTGTGCTGAGATACATTCCTAATGCTGGTTTCAAGTTATGCAGTCATGTTAAAAGGCAAAACACTTCGAGTAAACAGGATTTTTTTCCTAAATTCCAGCTGAGATTTGTATACCTGTTGGGAGTGTTTCTAGGACTAGCTGAGTAGGTTGCCAAAAACAGGTTCTACTTTGTTGGATTAATTCAAGGGGCAAAATGATGCTGAGCTTTTCTCTGTTGAAATAGTGGTTTGGTTTTCTGTAGTTAAAGCCTGTATGATTCGTGGACATGTATGGATGTGTATGACCCATGCTCCAGGTGAGCATACATTCTGCCACAACAGTTCCTGTGGGGCACCAACAGGTTTTTTTTCTGAATGCATTTGCTTTTAGAAATATTTTTCATCTTTGTAGATTGCAAATGTGGGATGGTTGGATTTATTGTTTTGTTCATGGGGTTTTGTAGGTTTGGTTTATTTTTTGTTTTCCTTTTGTTAATTTTGTAATGAGATAGAACCTTGTTCTTTAACTTACTGGGACTTGAGTCTTGTTCTCATTTCTTAGTAGATTTACCTGTTTGATGTTGTGAACTTGTCTGGCTGGATCAATGGCTCCATTCTGAGGGTGCCTCTGCCTCCAGCCCCTGGTGCTGCACGTGGCCCTGTGTGAGCAGCGCTGTGCGGGGCAGCTCCCACAGCAACTTCCCTGCCCTCAGCCCAGCCACCACTGTCCTTGTGCGGGCAGGGATCCTGCAGCCGTGCCTGAGCAGCATCTCTGCTGCCTTTGGGAGCAGCCTCGTCTCGCCTGGCATCCCAGGGAGGCAGGAAGGGCATTTTACCTCCAGTCAGTGCTGGACTTGACCAGCATTGTTTCATTCATTCAAGTTTCATTCCACAGCTAAATGCACATCATTATGTGTAGGTAGGGGTTCGGTGTCCTAGTCATTATTTCCTTTTAGACTGAGGGAAGGGATATTCCTGAATATCCTTTATTCTGAATTAGTGAATCTGATGGTGCAGATTGGTTTTGGGTTTTTTTTTTTTTTTTTGACTCAGCTGTCTTGACTGCTTGGGCAGATAAACTTGTCAGTCTGGGTTGGTTGAGACCGGTAACTCCAGTAACTCACCTTTCTAGATGAGAAATAACCCTGTGGGGTTTGGTTTTGTTTTATTTTTTCCCCAGGTCGTTCAAGCCCTCAGATGGATCATTTGAGAAGGAGCCCCACCATGGAACAAGCTGTACAAACAGCTTCAGCCCACCTGCCCACTCCAGCACCAGTTGGGAGGAGGAGTCCTGTACAAACCAGACCTTTGGTGTCTGCAAGCCAAAAATCCCTAGAGAGCCAAGAGCACAGACGAGGTAGCTTTGGATAGTTTTCATACAGCTCAGTTCCTTCCATACACATGCAAAGTGCTCTTTTAAAGGGTAATACATAGAAATTTTCCTGCTGTCTATTACTGCTAGGCTGGCCAGTAGAGACCTGGATTAGATACAGATTTCTTTTTAAATTTAAGCATATTTTCTAAATTACTTTTTTTTTCTTTCATGATTTAAACACGTGGTTTACATTTATAGGTTTGGATATTTTTAAATCTGAACTATATATACGAAAGTATTATCAAAAATACCTAATTGGATAAACAAATCATGTTTTTATTTCCAACTTTAGCTGAAGCACACAAGGTTTCAAGATCAGAAAATGAACTCAGAAATGAAAACAAACGACAAATTGGTAAATCACATTTTGAGAAATAGCTATCATTGCTTTCAGACCAATAAGTTTTTTTAAAATTTGCTAAAATACATAAATTCTTTCACGTTTTGCTATGAGAGGGTAGCAACTTTGCATTGAGCCAGAAGAATGCAAGCAAATGAAGTCAACATTAAAGAGAAAAATCTCTTCTTGTTGCTTTATACTGAGCAACCAATTTAAACAAAAATGTAAATCAAGGACTATACAGGGATTTATAAAAACAAGAGCATGAAATGAAAGCCCTTCTAGAAAAATACATGACTGAAAAATCATGTCATATTTTAACTCTTCTTCCAAAAGCTTTTCATGACTTCTGGAGAGTCTTTTAACACACAAATTTAGTACCTATTATGCTTTCTGTGTCACTGCCATCATTACTGTAAGTGAATTTACAAATTACAAGCTGCTCTGGGACTTTAAACAACAGGTGTTCCCTTCCTGCACTTCTGAAGTCCCAGCCTGTTAGGCCAGGAATTAAAAAGCAAACCAAAAAACAAAACAACCTCCACCACCCTCAGAGAAAAGCCAATCCACAAAGCAAAACCAAACAGAATTTCCCTCTTTTCAGTTCCAGGTGCACCTGCAGCACGGAGAGGCCGTGGAGGTCACAGAGGGGGCCGAGGAAGATTTGGTATTAGGAGGGATGGTCCAATGAAGTTTGAGAAGGACTTCGACTTCGAAAGTGCAAATGCACAATTCAATAAGGAGGAAATTGATAGAGAGTTTCATAATAAACTGAAATTAAAAGGTAAACCAATTTTTGCTTTAGATTTGAGCATGGAAAAACTGTGTCTTGCTGTTTTGATCCTACCTTGGAGAACAACTCTTAAAAGGCACATAGTACTAAGTGTTGTTCGCAGTCATTAAAAAATAAATGTAAAATCCAGTTAGTAAGTAAACTGGGATCATATGTTAATTAAATACTTGGGTCAGTGTTTGAGTGTTTAACGAATTTTAACTAGCAGGTACAATCTGTGAAGTTCTAACAAGTCTCTGTTAAAAATGCAGATTACTTAACCAGAAGTCCCACTAATGTTTGTTGCTTTAAAGTTCTGGAAAGGATGCAATAAAAGAAAAACCATGTTTTAGGCTTTCAATTATTAGACCAAAATTATAAAGTCAATTATAGACAAAAGGAAAGGAGTTTGGGATCAGAACTTCACTAGTATGCAGGAGAGTTTATTTGAAGGTTTCTAGCATTTTCTTGCTTTTATCTTTTTCCAGAGGAACCACAGGAGTGGTTAGAAACCATGCTGCCAGCACTTCTTTTCTAGCAGGCTTCTGTTTTGATTACCTCATTCTCTTGTGACCAGCCACCTGTTTGTTACACTGCTGCTACTATTTTTGGACAAAATTGTTGCAGGTTAATGTAGTGAGTTCCCTTTTTCAGTGAATGATTGGCTGAAAGATGGGAAACAAAAGGTGTGAATAAACAGTCAGATTTCGGTGTAGGGTAGAAACACCTATTGAGTCCCATAAGATCTGTCCTGTGGTGCTTTCCAGTTTTTCTGGATCATTCTTCAATGAGTTGATGGTTTGCTGTTGATACTGGGTTTTTTCAGAATAATAAAGAGAAAAGGGAAAGCTAACCATAAATAGCTGTAGAAGTGTTTGTGAGTGTGGTAATTCTTGTGTGTGGTGTGGAAAGGTTGAACTGGTTATCTGGAGTTTATGCACAGCATTGTGAGATTTAAGCTGTAGACATTCAAGAATAGGATTTGAAGGTGGTAATAACTGCTGGTGTTGAACCGTCAGCTTTGTTTTCAGTACCAGTCAAAACAGTAAGTTGAACTTGAGGCATTATTAGGAAAAGCACATGGTAAAGTCAGAATGCTGGCCCAATGTCTCAAAGGAGATAACAGCAAAACCAGGAGACAAAGAAGGACAACAGGGACGAACAAAACCAGGAGATGGCTTTTAGGAGGATTCACTGAATGAAGCTCTTAAGCCTGGAAGGAGGTAGCTAAAGAGGGGAGAAAATAGATGGCTATCAAATCTGTTCTGCCACGGGGTTTTTTGTTAATTAAACCCACAGGAAGCATAGAAACCTCCAGACAGTAGCAGCAATATATCCTAATTTACACGTCAAATTATTTGACTTCCACATTAAATTATTTTTGTAGTATTCAGTATAGTTCCTCTCTGACTGGGAGTAAGTTAACAGTGCTGGGTTTTTTTAGGCTTCTGTTTACATTTTATTTTCCAGAAGATAAACTTGAGAAACCAGAGAAGCCTGTAAATGGAGAAGACAAAGGTGACTCAGGTGTTGATACCCAAAACAGCGAAGGGAATGCCGATGAGGAAGATCCACTTGGACCCAATTGCTACTATGACAAAACCAAATCCTTCTTTGATAACATTTCCTGTGATGACAATAGGTATGACCTGCAAGGAGAAGCTTGTTAGTCTGCTTAATGCATGTTTATATCTTGAGGTACTGTCAGTGCTACTCATTACAATCAACTCTGAATCAAAGGTGATTAGAGCTTATTTCCACATGCAGCTGGCAAAAATAAAACAGGAGTAAGAAGCACAAAATTCCTTTGTGGGCAAGTGCAATATATTCATAGGAAGGTATTTTAAGATGTTTTAGAACTTAATGCACAGGCTCTAGAATCTCCAGATTTACTAAGACGTGGGGGATTTGTTTGTTTTGCTTTGCTCCTAAATTAACACTTTAGTTAAATCAATTATGACCCTGCTTTGGTAGTGGTTTCTAAGCAGATTACATAACTGTCTTGGCCCGTAGTGTTGTTCAAATGGGCAGATAACATTTCAGGAAAATTAAAGCTTATCTTTTGCTGCTGCCTTTTTATTAGACACGATGATGTGGATTGCTGACCTATTTTGACTTGCAGGAGGGGGAGGAGGAGTCGTTAGTTGTACTTGCAGCCAGATAAAATGACATCTGTAACTGTAAACTGTTTCTTGTTTTAAATGATACCGTGTGCAGAGGATACAGAGTGTGCTCTTCAATATGGCAAACTCTTAGAGCATTATTAATATCTAATTAATATTAGATTAACATGTAACATGTTCCTTCTTAATGAGTCCAGTGAACTGTGGCAGACACCCGGGTTGTTGTGAAAGGGATACCGTGGAGATTTACCGTGTGATTAGTGTATCATGTTTCACCTCACGGGCTTTCTGGCCCCTTTCCCTTCCTTCCCAAGTGAGCGTTTCACAGCAGCGGGTGTTCATTCTGTGCTGCAGGGAGCGGCGACCCACCTGGGCCGAGGAGCGGCGGTTGAACGCCGAGACCTTCGGCATCCCCCTGCGCCCCAACCGCGGCCGCGGCGGCTTCCGGGGCAGGGGCGTCATCGGCTTCCGAGGGGGCAGAGGCCGGGGGGGCGGCCGGGGCGGCTTCACCGCCCCCCGCGGCTTCCGCGG
This sequence comes from Phylloscopus whistleri, assembly GCA_017589585.1. Classification (NCBI taxonomy): domain Eukaryota; kingdom Metazoa; phylum Chordata; class Aves; order Passeriformes; family Phylloscopidae; genus Phylloscopus; species Phylloscopus whistleri. The sequence goes on from JADMLD010000926.1 coordinate 932,841, forward strand.
AGGGTTCCGAGGCGGCCGTGGAGGCAGGGAGTTCGCCGACTTCGAGTATAGGGTAAAGTGCTCTTCCTGTTACTCTGGCCCCTCCCCTGCTCTGGGAAGGGACACCTCAGCACCCGCCTCTAGAGTTGGTGTTGAACTAGAACTTGAGCGGGATTTTGCAGGGGCTCTGAGCTGCTTTTTTTGAAAGGCCATTAATGCTGAAATTTTAGGTACATGGCATAATTTTACTATCAGCAGTAACCAAAAATAAAGGTTGCCTTTCACTACATGCCCTGAGTAGCTATTTGATAGCTGGTATCAGGGAGAAGAAAAAGCGGGGGGGAAAATCTACAGATTGAATGGAAGTGTTAGAAATGTAAATTGCAAGCATTTTTCCAAGCAATATTGAAAAATATAAAGAATGAGAGGGAATAATTTAACTTGTTTGCAGTGTGCCAACAATGTTTTGAGTGCTTTGTGAATGAGTTGGCACAAATCCTGTAGATGGGTGTACTGGTTAGATTCAATAACAAAGACAACTATCCAGATTGGTTCAGATAAACTGGCCTTTTAGAGTTCTGACTGGGACAGAATAACAACAACTCTAGTTTACTGCATGACCAGTTAGAGTTTTGCAAGCAAGAATCTCTGATTTTTGATAGGGATTTTAATTTTTTTAAATTAAAAAAAGGGGGGGGCGCTCAACACAGCACATTTCTCTCTGCTTTGAGACATCCCTCAGCTGTTCCTTGATTAGTCTGCAACAATTAGTCCTGTGACTTAAAGGGACTTTGAGTAGTCAAAGTCCCTTTAAGTCCCCTTGACCACAATATGAGTGGAAATGAGGGGTTGAAGATGAGCAATTTGAATTTCTGAACAAGAGTTTTGCTGCCTTCCATTTGAATAGGAGGTGGTGTAAGGGCTGAGGATTTGTGCTGTGCTTGTATTTGGAGTGCTGCTCTACTCAGTGCCAGACTGAGGGAGTTTGACCAGATGCCAACCTGATCTCCTGTGGGGGTCTGTCTCCTTTCCTACTGCACAGCACAACTGCTCCCAGGGCTGTTGCCCAGATGAGTTTGTAGGGTTTGCTTTGCCAAATGAATTTTAACACTGCTTTTGTTCCCTCTAGAAAGACAACAAAGTTGCTGCGTAGTCTACAAGAAAGCTGAAACCAGGTGAACGTCTAGATCTTCTTGAATCAGAGAATTAGTTTTGATCTCTGCAAAGAATGAAGTTAATTTGCTGTATACTTGTCACCAGCACTGGGATTTAACTATTTAATTTCAAAGGGGTGTAATGCAGTTACTTTTGAGAAATGGCCATCTTTGAAAACAGTAAGCATTAAATATATTTGAGACAGAAGGATAAGTAATTTCTTATGTATAGTTAATTATAAGCAGTACTTCGATGGAGTTTAAGTATTTTTTCATCACTGAAAGGATTTTTCTTATTACTAAACTGTATTTGATAATTGCTTCAAGTTGTAAGGACAATGGTATGCAGAAGGCCGTCGATACTGTGAGTGTTTTGACCCACCGAAGGTTGTTTTTTGGAAATCCTGTAAAATCCCTTTTGAGGTAGTTGTTCTTGTATCAACTAGGGTGCTGGACAGTAGAAAACTTGCTTTGTCAGTCAGATATGTACACACAGTAAATACTGTTTCTTAGGCAAAGGAAAGTTTTTATATAGTTGTAAAATTCCATTATATCCCATTGCCAAAGAAACATTACAAACTTTGTATAGCTGTATAAAAAGCAACTAATTTTTTAAAGAATAAACATTTTTAAGTCGGTAAACATACTGTTATTGCAGAAAGTTGATATGCTGAAGAACACTGAATTAGTTGGGGTTTTTTTTCTTTAGCAGCTTTTCAAGCTTAAATGTTTGATTTTATATTTGGACTATAATGAAGTTTTGAAAATGTTCTTCCATTACACGAAACTGGATACACGCTTCACTGCTCTTGCAAGAATTTGTAGTTTCTGGCATATCACAGGATTTGACCAAGTTAAGGAGATATTTTCAAAAAAAGGAGAAAAGGAATTTTCATATGTCAAGATTTGCAATTAATTTTACTTAGTGAGAAATATTAACTTTTTTTAATAATGGACCAGGCACATGAGTTGGTGATTCTCCTGGAATGCCTGGGATAAAAGTCTGTCTCCATTTGTCAATTCTTGAAACGTTAACTTTGTTGTAATACCTGTAGACATGAGCAATTTAAAGAATTCTTAGTGTTTGAAGTTGTTTGCATTTTGATAGACCGTAGCTTGGAGACATTGAGACTCTGGTTCTAAGACCACAAAGTCACAAATGACAGTACGGACTTTTTGCCAATTCTGGATAACTAGTTGCAACTTTCTGATATGCTGAAATAGAAACCTGGTCATTTGTGTCTGTGTATGTATATGAAGGCCACAGGAATAAAGGGATCCAAAGATTACATCACTTCGATCTAATTTGCTGATTTATTTTTTTTTTTTACTTCAAAATGTTCAGTGGTGATGAAGACGTGAAAAACTGCACTGTTGAAAAATTGGAATATTTAAAAGTGGTTGATAGAATCTTAATTTTATAACTTTTGTATAGCACTACAAGGAAGTATTTTGTAATTGGTTTCCTTATTAAGGTCAAGTATTTGACAGCTGTAGAAGTTAGATAATATTGTTTAGTAATGTTTTTGCATGTTTAACAACTGCCTTTTGGGATCCACAAGTCATGATTCTGAACACCTGTTGAGATTTTTGACCGTAGAGGCAAGTGCTGTCCTGTTGCAATAACTCTTTACTGTCTGAGGTGTTCCAGCTGTAAATACCCGGGCCGGGAGCCGCGGGCGGGAGCAAACCCTGCGTCGCCCCGCCCGCCCAGGCTTTCTGTTGTTCTTTTTTTTTTTTTTTTTATTTTAAACCAGAATAAACTGTTCAGTACAAGCGGCACGGCGGCGGTTGTTTGTTGCGGGGCGGGGCGGGCGGGGCTCGGGCCTTTCCCCGCGCGGGCCCGCAGCTCCCAACGCGCGTGCGCGCGGCCCGGGGACGGGGCCGCCGGGCCGCCTCAGCCGGGAGCCGCCATGTCCGTGGCGTTCGTGCCCGAGCGGCTGCGCGGGAAGGCGGAGGTGAACCAGGACACGCTGCAGCGGGTGAGCGAGTCTGGGCTGGGACGGGGCCGGGATGGAGCCGGGACTGGGCCGGGACCGAGCCCGACGGTGACGCGGGCTTTTCCGGCCCGCTTGGGGCAGAGCCGGCCGGGGCGGGCGGTGACGGCGCTCTGTGCCGCAGCTGCTGGAGGAGAACGACCAGCTGATCCGGTGCATCGTGGAGTACCAGAGCAAAGGCCGCGCCACCGACTGCGTGGAGTAAGTGACCGACGTGGGCGAGCAGGGCGGAGCGCTGGGGGCCTGGGTGTCGGTAATGGGAGTGAAACGCTGCTCGAGCTCCTAGAGCTTTCGTACCGCTAAGAGGGAAGTGCGTTTGGGTTTATAAGGGGTTTCCCCAGTGTCATTTTCAGAGACGTATAAAGCACGGAGTGACCCTGCCGCCTTGGTCAGGGTGTTTGCTCAGTGTTCCTGTGACGCCCGCTCTGCCTTCCCTTCCTGTGTGTGGCACACCGAGCGGTGTCACAACAGCGAAGCCAGACGGCGGGTCTGCCGCTCCAGAACCTGCGGGGGAGCCGCTGCAGCTGCTCAGACCAGCCCGACAGGCAGCTCTGTCCTCTCCTGCTCCGCTGCCGATCTGCGGCTTTCAGGGTTGCCAGCTGATTGTCATACTTCCCATCGAAGTTGGGTAGTAGCATATGCTCGGCTACCGAGTGCAGTTCTGTGAGTTGTACCGGGATTCAGAATAATGAGAACATGATTAGTTGCCCTTGATTTATTATTCTAGTTTGCCATTTTTTCCCTAACTGAAAATACTGATTAGAATACACGAGTGCAGGTATGGGTAATTGTCTAGAAAAGAACGTCTGCCAGATCCTGTGTTTCCTCCTCTCATAGGTACCAGCATATCCTGCACAGAAACCTCATTTATTTAGCTACAATTGCTGATGCCACTCCGCCCAGCACGCAGAAGCCTGTAGACTGACTGCAGTACCTGGATGTGAGCAGTGCTGCTTTCAGAGCCTGTAGAAATAGTTCAGAGTCTCACTTTGGGAGCCAGGGTGTGGGTTTGAAAAAAGCAAGTAAAAAGTGATCTGTACTTCTGTGTTTAAAATGTGAATGTAGTTTTCAGTCCCCTGTTGCTAACACAGCTTAAGAATGGTAATTATCGCATTCCCTTTTGCCTCTGAAAAACTCAATTCAGTGTACTTGTGGGAACAGCCTGGGTGTCAGGACAGCACTATAGGAAGCAGAGCCCATCTCATGAGTAAGGTTCTGTAATAACATGGTGACTCCTACCTCCAACATGACAAAGTCAGATGTGTTCTATATATAAAAGCAGTAGACTCTTTTGTATCCTGTATCAGAACTGTGCTAAATAAACTAAATATGTTCTTTGTAAATTGTAGTATATTCTGAATTAATGTAATACGTTAACAAAGGAGCTGCTATGTGATTTAACGTTTCTGTTTGTCTGACTTTCTTAGGACTGGTGGGATTGCTGCACGATGCAGCAATTATGTGCAAGGGAGAAACCAAGCCATTATTTTAGTAAGCTTTTGCCCAAGTTTATTAAGGCTTTTTCTCCGTGCTTGAAATGCTCTGTAAACAAGGCAATCCTTGCATAATCAGAATGGGTTCATGTGCTTCCTGGGTACTGTCAGCACCGCTGGCCAGCTGCATGCTTGTGTGCTCCTACCCAGGAAGGAGAAAACAGCTTTGCACACCCTGCATAGGGCATTCCAGTGCCACAGTTAACACACACAAACCCAACACCCTTGATCACAGCAGGGAGGGGGACAGAGTTTACATTTTGCTTACTACCATCAGCTATTTACACTGTGATTCCTGAAAATTCAAGTAACGTGATTTTGGCAACGCTCACCTCACTACTCGTTCAAAGACCCTGCTGAGGCATTGTCTGTACCATATTCTTCTGTGCCATCACCTGAGAAAGCTGCCTTAAAGACTGGACTGTGCATAAAGTTCATTTTTATATGATAGAGTCAGTAAGTAGGCAGTTGACAATTTTCAAACTGTTAAATAATCCCATGTTAATGAAATAAGATCTTTGTTTACAAACCGAAGTTACAGTTTAAGGTGCTGCTCATTTCCAGCAAGGTGCATATTTTAAACAGGTATGACCTATTAAATGTATATCTTTAATAAAGCAAATAGTTTACTTTTACAGAAGCTTTAAAATACAAACTGTACAGTTCCAGTTCAGAAGCGTTAGCTATTCACAAGAAGCACTGCAATAAGGGTAAGTTAACTAAGCACCAAACCCTTGCACTTGGCAGTGTAAGTGAAGTTTAAGGGCAAGACTCATTTGCCAAGTGCAACAATTCTTAAAATTACCAGTGTTCAGAACAATCGGAAGCAAAGGACAGAGTAGCACCCACGTGGTCAAAATGCAGACAAACTTTCTTTGTTTTCACAATTCACTTATGTAGGTCCAGAAACTTGCCAGCATTTGTAATTATGAATAAACTGCAAAAACTATAGCAATTGTTTTGGCACTTGTTAGAAAAAAAGTTCAAAATTAAGTTTTCATTAACTTCCATTTTGGTCTTAGTATGAATAACCAAGTAAGTACAACCAAATTTAGGATTTAATATTAGATCTAAACAACAAGATTTAGGAAACTTGAAACCAGTCATGAAGTTAAATAACCACTAACATTTTCAGTGGAGGGTTTTCAAAATTATAGTAGTATAGACCATTAACAATTTACAGACAGAAGCCACACTGATTGTGCAAAGCACATTACTGTAAAAATTCTATGTACAGCAAACAAATCTTTGTAAACATGGTAAGTATGAAGTTTCAGAAAACATGGTGACAATATCATAAATACAGGCAACATTGGCATCCTCAAACAGCACAAAAGGTAACAATCTGGGCCTGCAAATAGAGCCCGTCACCATACAAACAAAAAGGTGGATGGGTTTTAAATACCCAAATGTTTAATAGTTTTAGTGTTGTGTATACTTTTAACTTTTATATATATATATATATATAATGTATTTATTTTTTGGTATCTTTAGATATAGATGTACTTAGTTTGTAAAACCAAAACCAAAAAATGTGCTTTATCTTCATTGAAAAATTATGTAGTTAGAACTAATAACCCATTTTACTAGTAGTTAACATATTAGAATGATATGACTTAAGAAAAATACAAAAATAAGATTAATACTGTCAAAACTCTTATACCAGAAAATATTGTGGTTTTTAGACTCTTTCAAAGATGAAATATGAAAATTTAAATAAGCTCTAACTATATAAAGAATCTTCTGTAATCTCAATTCATATACAGTGGGATAGGTATACATATATTTACCATTGTTCTTCAATTTGTAAGCACCAGTCACTCGCCCCGATCCACTTTGGTTGGAAGATTATTCCTAATTCCACAGGTTCACTTAATGGCACATATTGACTGCAAATAATTACTTTATCCTTTTAAAAAAAATAATGTTCTTTTAACTAACTGCTACCCCACATTTCAGTTTTTGTAACTTCTGAGCCAGCTCACAATTTTTAATCAACTGTAGCATCTGAAATAAGACTTTAAATAAATGCAAGTAGTCTCTTAGGCTTTGCTTTCACACACTGCGGGAGCACTGTGTGGGTAATGCCTTTGGCCAAATGCAGCCATAGGGCATGGGGTGTGGGAGCCAGGGTCCCACTGTCCACACAGGTGCCATCTACGCCAAGCAGCTCAGGTAACATTGGTGACTCAAGGCTGAGTGGTTCTGCAGATCTCCACCTCTAGAGTAAGGAAACTGCCACAAAACTCAGTTTTGCAACTGTTTCTGCAGCAGTTCCCAAATGAACTCGCTTGTGTGGCACAGGAAACGTTGCTGTTGCACTTCCATTTTAAAAAAGCTGCCCACAGGCTGTAATGGAGAATACAAAGGGTCTACAGCTTGTTCTTTATAAATTTAAACACAAACAGTGTTGAGCAAAGGGACCACTATATATTTGCTTCAACATATTCAATGTGTTTCAGTAAGATGTTTTAACTATAAATCTATATGAAAAATAGCTATAAAATACAGTGTTTCTTGTATGGTAGTCCTTCAGCAGTTCTTTTTAGAAAAAAAAAGATGTCTTGAAAGTAAAGGCAATTATGCATTTTTAAAAGCATTTCTACATCACAGTTTTGGGCTGTTTCATGTCCACCAAACATATTGGCCATATTTGCTCAGCACTGTAACTCAGAATCCAAGAGCTTGTCTATCTCGCCCAACCCCCTCAGTCCCACATCAAGAGAGAAACAGGAGATAGCCAACACAGCACTGTGAATCAAAGTAACGTCATTTTCATTTGGCCCTGTGCTGCATTTTCCAGTATGGAAAGCAGTTAGTACTGGTGCAGGTAAGAGGGTCTGCGTTCGTGCTTTACTGGAAAAGATTTAAAGCCCTTGTTCATCTGTTTGTGCTGGGAAGCCTGCTGGGATTGCTGCTGCTGCTGCTGCGCGTAGGCGAAGCTGGAGGAGATGCCGGCTGCCGGGGCACAGTCGCTGGCCCACAGGGGCGACTGCAGCATCTGCATGGTGTCGCTCCACTGGCTCACGGGGCTGCTCATGGGGTACAGGGACGTGCTCTGGCTGGGCAGCGTGCTCGGCACAGAGGATGTGTGCTGCCACGGGGCCTTGGGGGGCCACGTTTTGGTCTTGTTATCCTGAGAAAACAAAATCAGTTGGTGGGGGCTTGGTTTAACAACAGAACGCTGCTTTTTTGAGACAATACGTAAATCACCTTATCTTAATCACCAACACTTAAATGTCACCTTACCACCTCCTTAAGATATTTTCACAAGATTACTTTATATTTGAAAGCCGAACTGATGCATACATACACAGCACTCTCAATTCTTAAAATATCTGCCTGTTAAAAAACATTTACTTCAGCTTGACACAGTGGCCCCACTAAAAGGGAAAAAGTGACTTCCAGTTTTAATATACTAAGCTTGGTGATTTAGCAAAAGCAACTCATGCTACTTGAGTGCAGATGGTTTAGGTTTTCACTGAAGTGAGCAATCTGGAGATACAGATGCTTTTCCAGCTGACTGCCTCGTGTAGACCCACCCCCAAATGGCAGCAGGAGAAAGGTAAGCCAAGCCCCACTGAGCTCACCTGACTGCGGTCATCTGCTGCAGAGAGAAGAGGAGGCGATGGCAGCGTGCTGGGTTCCTGTTCACCACTGCTGTGTTTTCTGCCCAGAAACAGAGAGACATTCACTTTTTGGTTTTAAATGAGTCATCCTCATTAATCTTGCCACTGGCACAGATCTGGCAGCCTACAGTACTGTTTTCAGTGCGTGTGTTTTCAGAAACATCTGGTGTCACGTACTTTTTGTTCAGTACAGGTAAAAGCAACAATACAGAAACTGTCAGGGACTTGACAATGCAGTAGTTCTTGGGGCTCTGGTGTGGTCAGGCCCTCACCTATAGAACACTGTTCTTCCTATAAGTAACAGGAGACAGTAGTACTGATACTTCAGCTGAGGTTTTGGTTAATGAAGCACCCCCTTTGGAAACCTCCTTCTGCTCTTTAGAGCACTACATAAACCACAGGCTTTTCTTCTTGCCCCATAATCAATCTCCAGCTATCTACTGGCTTGGCAGGTTAAGTCACCCACATGTGTTTGTTTTGCTTCCCTGCTGCTTTTTTTTAAAATAAGAGTAATTACTACATTTTCTGTGACTGTTTATGAAATGGCTCTTTCCCATTAATTTCAATTTAACATTCATTGAAGCTCAATTTTTGTTCCCTCCCTATAAAGTTTTGGCTAAGTGTGAAGATTAAGAAAACAGCTACTCTTATTCCTTTCTGATAATGCATACAAAAATAGCTATCCAGGCAGAATCTGTGAGAAATTGACATTTTTTCATTCAGCAAAAAGCAGACAAACAATCTTGTATCTATATATTGACTCCAAATTACTCAGTGACTGTAAACAAAGTCAGAATATTTGGCCACTTATTTCATTTTTAGAAAAGACTGAGAAGTAGCTTAAGAGAACAGTTGCAGATTGGAATTGGGCTGGTATTCATGCTTCATCTTGTGCCTTTTGTTACTGTTATTCTATCTACCTTCTTCTGTGGAATCACTGAGGCTCCAAAGACACTGAGCCTCCAGCCCTTTAGAAAAGCAGAATTGCTGTAATTGACACTACTGATAGAAGTGGACTGTTCGCAGCTGAAAATCCTGGCATGGTTTTTCCATACTGAAATTATTTACAAAGGCAATTTAGCCTCCTCTTCCTACTGTGAGAAACAGAGGACTAAGCAAGCCTCTGTGTACTTCCCACTCCCAGAACAGCAGCAGCAGCCAAGGTGAGACAAGTCCACACCAAGTTAGCAGCAGCTTCTCCCCAGTGCCACAGGGCTGCAGCTGAGGGCAGAAAAGGCACATCACGTCAGGCACGGCCCAGCTGCAGCCAGGCACTCTGCAAAGCCAGTGAGGATCTCGTAAAGCCCCAGGAAGTGGCACCCAAAGGAGACTCTCAGGGAAGAGGGAAAGCATCAGATCTTTTCTAGCCACACCAACCCACAGAGAACGGCTGGCTTCTGCACAGGTGCTGGTTTGTACCAGGAGAAAGCTCCTACTAAACTCACTTCGGCAATCCCCCGGTCCACATCACCACTACTGTACACAAACTCATGTTTGTGGAGACTTGTCTCATTGGCAGGAATTTCCTTCCTCTGGCTACTCTAACGAAATTATATATAAACAAACGGAATCTTACAAAGTGGTCTATTTCTGTTCATTTTGCTCACCTCCTCTGCTTTACAGCAGCAACAAGGTCTGGCCCTGAGAACATGGAGAACAAACTGTCTCCGTTAGCTGAGGAGGTCTCGTCACTTGAGCTGGCAGAGTCTCCTTGTGTACCAGACCAGCTGTTTGTCACATCACTGCAAGACAGAAATTTGTATTAGTGCTTGTATTTACAGTGCCTGGTCCAGACTGTGTGCCAGAGTTGTACTCAATCTTTGTCACACGTGATACCTCAGAGCACAAAATTTCAGTACATGGTAAAATGTACCAGTAATACAAATACTTTCACTAGTTCTGAGTGGTCACATTAACTGCTCTGTTACAGACTCTTTACATATATTACTAAAATAATATCAATTAGAAACACCTCTTCAGGAAGGAGAAACAAGTGATGCTTGCGTTTGGTACTCGACTTTTTCACTGCAAAACTGAGCTAGAACACATACCCTTCCTACTGGTTTTACACTAGGGAGTCACAGCTCTTACATTATGGACAAATGGACAGAGAATCTTGGAACACTTCTTGTGTAGTAAATAGTTATGATTTGGAAGAGATTAAAAGCTATGTACCTGCTATGAGGTACCTGCTGTTTAGTAGCAAGATTAAGTGGCTAAAATCTGGAAAACTGAATTCAGTCAGGCACCACAACTTTGACAGCATCACTTTTCATGAAAACTAGGTCTTAAAGCTGTTTTCAGAAGACTCAGAGGAAACTGTCCTGAATACATCTGTGCTATAGATTCCTTATTTCCTCTGCTGGAGCCACAGTCAGTATCCATGCCACTCTAAAGATGACATCAAACATGCCTTGGGATCAGCAAAGCAGGCAGGGCTCACATTGCTCACTCTTAACAGTGAAGTGCAGCTTTCACAGATGCAGCAGCAACTGAAAAAACACACAGTGTTCCCACATTCTGCCAAGTCTGGGTGCAAAGGAAACTTGTACAATAAAAACCATGCAGCCTGTGCAGTCTCTTACCCCTCTGTGAAATACTCGGGAAAGGGCCAGGTTTTATGAGGATCATCAGGAAGAGGCCAGTTGCCACGCGTGGTGCTTGGCCGACGGACATGCTGTGCTTGCCTCTTCTGTTGCATAGCCTGGTTCACCCCAGCGACGTAGCGGGCAAACTCTGGATCAGAGCCAACTGAATGAAAGAAACCAACACGTCCATTGCTGACACAGCTATTGCTGCTGCACTTTCAATCCTTTGTTTAGCCCACAACAAAGTAATTCCCTCCCTGATGATAAATGGCAGCCAGCAGTGGATAGGTCTTGATGGAGCAGTGAAGAACACTGAGCAGGAAATGTTTTACAAATACGAGGTACACAGCATCCATGGTGGATACTAATTATTACATGGAAATACACCTGCTCCTCGCATTCCATCAGGGAAACTGTGTTTGTACTATGATCGTGCCTAGGCTGAAAGGTCCAATATCCATCAGCAGACCCTGATGAAATGGACACTGTCTGGACATTTGTCCACACAGGTGAAAAAGAGCAGAACAGTTACTGTGATTGATACCAGAGTGCAACATGATTTCCAGCTATGTTGTGATCCTGCTTACTTGGGAAATCAGAATCTCAGATGGATCAGGGTGCCAAAACTGCCTCCTTCCTACAAGGATGAGACAATTCTGAAAACATTCTGATCCTGACATACAAAATATTTCAGAACAAGAATTATATTTACAGAAAAAGCAGTAATTAAAAAATTCTTCCATTCTTAACATGTTTTTTGTGTCCCAAGCATCCAATAAGGAACAAGCACGGTCTTGAGCAGATACAGCAAAAGCCCTAATCCAAAAATGTTTCAAATGCTCCATTGATCAGAGGCAATTGCTGTATTGAAAACACTGCTGATAATGAGTCACTGTAACTGAGTTTCCACAGCTTCTCTTTCTTTTGCCTTTTTTTCTTCCCTGAGAAAAAACTTGGCAATCTGACCGGATTTATGGAAAATGTCTAGACTACATGCACAGTAATTGCAGTGGGAAGTACTGAGCTGCTGGCTTGCCAGTCGCAGTTTGAGATGAGTGAAGACTGAAGAACATCCAACAATCACACACAGCTCACAAAGCAGAAATCTCTTTCATCTGACGGCTCCCTACATTCAACACTTCATTTAGAAGGTACACATCTCCTTGTTCTCATTTGACACATCCAGAAAAGACCTCCACAATGTCTTGTTGGATGCAAATTAAAAAGACAGTGAAGAAAACTTTGTTTCTCTGTCTCCTTTATTAAGCAAGGGCTATCTGAGAGCCATCTAGGAACAAAACATCCCCACTAGTCCTTGTTCTCCCTCTGTAATATCTTTATGTCTATTTAAGATGAGGCTGGAAGCCAGACAGTTCCTCAGATCTAAGAATAGAGTCTAGATGAATTCTGAAGGTTATCCAGGCTTTTTTTACCTGTGGAGAGCATTAAGTTCTAAAGTGCTGGTATATTCAAAATAGAAGCTTGTGTTAATTTTTCCCTCACTAAAAACATCAGGTGAACAGTTTTTTATCAGTTATTTACTCCAAAAGATTGGAGTTGCCAGCATTCCTTCTGTTCGTTCTTATTGCAACATTCCTTCATCAAGTTCTTAGTGATGATTAAAGTACTACAAAATATATTGTTGGACTAGTTAGGTCTTCAACGTGAAAAGCCATTGATTTCAATTTTATGAATTCTAAATCAGCAGTTTTGCATCCGAAGAGAGATAATTTTCAGATTCTAAAACTATTTATCAAAAAAGTAGTGTGTTTTGTTTCAAATGACTAATGTACAGTCCTAGGAAATGACTGGAAATGAAAAACCATTTTCTGTTTTACAGCTCTTTGTACTACACTAAAGCTTAAAATGAAGATTTCTACACCACAGCTCAACCTGGCAAGTTCTATGAAGAAAAGTTCTTTCTAGTGGAAAACTATTCAGTTGGAAGGATTTTTGTTTGGTTTTGGTTTTTTAAATGCCAGATCTGTGAAAAATATGGTTTACTTATCACTACAACTGCAGAGGTGTGTACCTTAATCCACTGAGCACCATTTATGGAACTTGAATAACTCACCTTTTCCAAGTACCACTTTCTACATCCTCGACATCCATCAAATGGAACAAAACAAGTAGTTTTATGTAGAGCAAAAGGAAAATGCTACAGGAATATAACGGATTCAAAATGCTGAGAAAGTCAGTCCTTTGCATACCTGCTTTCTTTTCCCTACACACACATGGATTTAGTGCTTGCTGAAAATAATTTTGTCCTTCCTTAGAGGCTGTGATAATCCTTAAGTCTATACCCTAAGTATGTTTAAGTAAGATGATGCTAATTCAGACTTAGAGTTATTAAGCAGCAACCTAACTACGGTGGCTATTTTTGCCACAGAAACTCCACTAATTTATCAACTAAGTTGATAAAATAACTATCATAATTATGAGTCAAAGGAGCTGGTTTGAGACGCCTACACATTCCAAACACAGACAAGTGCAAATGAGCACGGGAAACTGAGCCCTACTTTGATAAAAGGTTTCCCTGTTCTCGTGCTCCTCCCTCCAGGCAGCAGTTGCCATAAATGCACACTACAGCATTCCTGCAGCTGTGTTCCAGGCCAACAGAAGTTACATTTACAAGGTAGCAGCTGTGCAAATTCTTCTTAATACTACAATCAGAATCACACAATCACAGAATATTCTGAGTTAGAAGAGACCCACAAGGATTATCAAGTCCAGCTCTCAAGCCAATGGCTCACTTGGGAATCAAACGTTCATCTCCTCTTTAGATTCTATGGTCAATCTCCTGGCCTGTACCTATTTGTTTATGACTCTAAAATTTCATCTCACTTCATCTTTGAGAATGAATAATTCATCTGTATTTACAATTTATTAGTGGTCCAAACATATGTGGGAAACCTCATGGCACTTGCTCTTTAGTCTCTAATCCTTTGACATCCAAACTTTTCATTGCAGAACCAGCTGTGGAACGAGAACCAGTGTGACTCCCAGGGAATCGGGGAGCAAGGGAGGGAAAATATGGGGATACGGGAAAGATGCAACCCAGCTGCATCTCCAGGTTACAAGACTGGTAAAGAGCAGGAGGAATAATTTTGAGGAGAAGGAACGTAGCTCAAGAGTTTGATTTTAAACAATTTTACAAACTAAGAATAGGAGGAACATCATCTCTAAGTATCTTTTCAGTACTCTGCTGTGCTCCATACAGGAAAGGTCAGACTACTACAAATGGAACAAGGAATTAGTTCCCATGCTTGCTTATTAATGAGAGTTTTAAGATCACCTTCTGTTAAAAAAAGCAAATAAGCAGACACACAAATCCCTGCTTGCATTGGTCAACACCCTTACATCCGGTGGGCAGCACAGGGCAATACTGCCAGCAATATTTCACAGTATGCTTTTACAAAGGACCCTTACAAAAGCCATAATAAAGGAAAAGACACACACCTGCAGGGTCAAAAGGCAGGATTTCTCCCAACATCCCAAACACTCCATCAGTTTGGTCACGATTTGGCCATGTGTTGTTTCTAGGTCCTTGTGGTTTCTGTCCTAACATCTCTGCCATCATATTGTCCATATAGCTGCTCACAAGACCCAAGCTGTACAAATCAGAGCTTAAATCTGAAAAACCAGGATTGTTCCACTGATTTATATGAGACAATCCAGCTCCAACGGCCGGGGCTTGCTGCTGTGAAGAATTACTGAGCCATTTGGCAGGTACGCGTTGCTGTGGTCCAATAGGTTGAAGCAAGTGTTGGTAATACTGCATTTGCTGCTGCTGCTTTTGGGACTGCTGCTGGGACAAGCCTTGCTGAGGAGGATGCAGCGGGGCGTGAGACACAGACTGTGGCTGCTGTTGAACTGCTCCTGACTTTTGTTCTGTTGCTGTAGAGGATGCAACAGAGTTCCTTCTTTTCACCATCGGAGAAGTCTGCTGGGATTTGCCCATGTTAAAACCAGACAAGAAATCTATAACATCCTGCATTTCTTGGTCAGTTGGTAAATTCATACCTTTGTCATCCTTGCCATCATCTGATTTAAAGAAGCTGTCCCGTCTTTCCACTAGAAACCCATTGACGAGCTGGTTATTTGTGCTCTGAGCTGGCTGCAGGGCATCTGCGGTGCGAGGGAAGTTCCCGATGTTCAGGATGTTCTGCAGCCGTGCGTCCATGTTAGCGGGCATTTTAGCTTTCTCCTCTGAGCTGGAACTTATGAAGACATTTTTGGAAGGTGTATTGGGGATTGAGTAACTTCCTGTGTTACTTGCACTGGTGCAGGAAGTTTTTTTTGTAAACCGTGAAGTCAGTTTTGAGAATGTCTTTTGCAGACCCCCTGAAGATTTGCTTCCATTCCCCGACGGCATGTCAACTTGGCTCCCAAAGTCTGAGATTTCACGCTGTAACTGGATCTGAATACAAGGCAAAGCTTGCTCCCTGCATCAACAAAAAACACGTGTATCAAACCACCTAATACATAACTGAGTTGGTACTTTGGGGAAGATGTGTATTTTGATAATAAGCTCAAGAAAGAAACAACACCAAAGACTGCCAAGTCCACCAGCTACTTCTTATAGTAACAAAGCAAATTATTCATCATATTTGAAATACTTCCCATTCCTTAAATTTTAGTTGTGCTTCAAGACCTAAATAGAGACCAATTTAATATAAATCAAGTCTTTTTGTAAGAGAGAAGCAAATAGTTTTTTACCCTTGGATATGCTGCTGGTTTGGTTTTAAGCAGTCTCCTGTATCTTGGGATGTACCCAGAAGGTATCTGTGGGGATTAACAATGGCTCACTCTCTGTTTGACTCCTGTTTTCCCCTTCTAAAGAGCTGGTACTATCAAATCCCTCAGCACAGATTATTCAACAACAACAACAGCTTAGTTTGAACTAGAAAAGAGATGTACCTTCCTTCCTTCCACCTGTGTACGTCAAACACAGCAGTATAGAGCACATCTACCAGCCCCAAAGTCTTCTCTGGATCCAGACTCCTCTGTAGCAAAGACATTGTTGCTGGATCTTCTTTCAGACACCTGTCGTCATTAAGTTTAAATTAGAAATCAAAATGCTCATTTTTTACATTAAACAATTCTACCGTATCAGTCAGAATACAGAAGGCCAACAACACAGGAACGCCTCGGGGTTCCTGGGCTGCAGCCTGGGCAGTCTCTGCCTGCTGTGGAACACAGAGCTCACCCCCCTGTGAGGTTCAGCAGTTCAGTCTATTGAAATCAGCACTGGCAAGAGCTCCTCAGCGGGCACAGCTCAGGCACGGCAGCAGCAAACACCAAACACACAGCAGCCACCTCTGGAATACGGCAAGAGCCTGACACAACCCAGCACATGCCGAGAGCCTGGCAGGGTCTGTGGGGAGATGATTCCACACACCCAACAGCGCGGGGCAGATGTCCCTGAGCCTTGTGTGGGGCAGATGTCCCTGAGCCTTGCGCGGGGCAGATGTCCCTGAGCCTTGCGCGGGGCAGATGTCCCTGAGCCGGGACCCTGCGGCCTTGGGACGGGGCTCCGTGGGCCCGCGGTACCGCCGAGCGCCAGCAGGCGGCGCTGCCCCCGGCAGCCATCCACGGGCAGCGAGGACGATCCCGGAGCACCGGGACACTCCCTCCTTCCCTGCCTCCTGTCCTCCCGAAACAGCACCGGACACTCCCTCCTTCCCTGCCTCCTGTCCTCCCGAAACAGCACCGGGACACTCCCTCCTTCCCTGCCTCCTGTCCTCCCGAAACAGCACCGGCACACTCCCTCCTTCCCTGCCTCCTGTCCTCCCGAAACAGCACCGGCACACTCCCTCCTTCCCTGCCTCCTCTCCTCCCGAAACAGCACCGGCACACTCCCTCCTTCCCTGCCTCCTGTCCTCCCGAAACAGCACCGGCACACTCCCTCCTTCCCTGCCTCCTGTCCTCCCGAAACAGCACCGGCACACTCGCTCCTTCCCTGCCTCCTCTCCTCCCGAAACAGCACCGGCACACTCGCTCCTTCTCTGCCCCCTTCTCCCCCTCCCCGGGACACAGCACCGGGACGTTCCTCCTCCTGGGCGTGCCAGCGGCACCGCTAGGAACAGGCTGCCTTCGAAGGAGTCAAGTGAATCAAACGTGTTGTACTGAAACTCCTAACACATTCTCCTTCCGAGTTAGAGACAGGTGCTGCCATTGCTTCCTGTTCCCACTGCTTTAAGGGGAAGAAATCCTCACAACCTGCAGATCAAACCGTTCTTTACCAGGCAGTCACCCAAGCTGCTCGGAACAGCATCTCCTGGGGCCCATGGCTCACGACAGCACTTAAAGAACAGCCCAGTGAAGAAAGGGCAAAGGCTCTCACATTAACTCATCCCATTCTTGGCCTTCCTGAGCTACAGCTGGGACCTGCCTGGGCAGAGCATAACAGGAGTACTGGCAGATTATTATTTTTGAAACCTTCTCTTTTATCATCAAGCTTTTACATTTTCTTCAAATCTCAGTGCTGCAGCACTGCCTCTCCTGCCTTGCCTCCTACAGAGGCAGCTGAAGTACAGCCCATCAGGAATGGAGGTGTTCAACCAGTCCAGACAGAGGAACTTAAGGAAGCTGTGCCATAATTGTGCATGTTCTCTCTTCCATTTGTACTGCAACAATCTTCCCCGTATATTTCAGTCACAATCTGCAATACTGTATTTTTATTTACCAAGTTGATGGAACTTGCACCACAATTCTTGATCCTTCTAAACTTATCTGAGGAGCATAGGCTTCTTTATTTTCAATCTGTGCCGTGTCCACAACCACCTAGCAAATAAAATAAAAGGGAAAAATTTTAAGCATTAGTTATTTTATCACCCCTGTAGTTAAACTAGCAATCTCAACTCCCAGTCATGCTACAGGTACAAAAAACCCCCAAATAAAACCAAACCAACTCACAAAATCATTGTAAATTTATTTCTATTTTAATATAAAATTAGTTTAGTACAGAAACCTGTATTTTAATTCTTCTCAGTTACATCCTGTAGTAAAGCATCAGTTTGTCATTACCAGCTGCTCTACCTCCCTGCTGGTAGTTCTCAGTGGCTCCACACAACAGCCCTTATTTTTGAGAAGTTTAGCACAGTTACTACTTTAAGAGCTCCCAAACACCTACTCAGTAAAATGTTTTAAATAATTTAACTGTAGTGCATGGTATGATATAGACAAGTAATATTCAGCCAGAAACCCTTCCCAATTCCTAACATACACCTCCCACTTTTAAGGTTATAAAATTCCACACCAACATTTCTCTATTCTACCTAATGAAACTGTATTATTATTAATTCCTGATTAAATGAAGAGAAGTGACTGTTCAGTTTGTTGGACTCTGAGACATCATGAAGACATATGGAAGAGGAAAGCCTTAAAAATCAACCCTGTGTCATGAACCTTTCCTTTTAGACAATGGAAAAGGAATGGATTCACTTCAGCTTCATTTAACCTATAATTTAGTGATACTAAGTTCCATATTTGGTTCGTGCTTTCTGTTGTTGTCCAGTCTGCGTGGGTTGGCCTTTTTGATCATTTCCATAATTTCCTATTTTGGTCATGCTGAAACAGCAGCTTTTTGGCAGCAGTCAGCAGTTCTTGCTTCAGTGACTAGCAGATTAGCTGTACCATTTATCCTTGAAATGGCAAAAGTCCTCTGGTATAAATAAGCCTCAAGGGACATTATTGACTTTGTTGCCATCACCTAACCTACACTGCTCCTGTTTCTAACTGGTTGCCTGTTACTGGCTATGAAAAAATGTGAAACATAATGCTGACTTTCTCCTCTCTCACTTTAACAAAACCATCAAATAATACCTGAACATAATTATTTCCCACCTTTCTAATATTTTAACATAAGGCCTTCTTTTTCCTTCAGTTGACTCTAAGCATTTGCCCAGGTTTATTCAATTTTAAACATGTCTAAGCATGGTGACAAAGGGCCACACTATCATCCACCCATGAAAATACCTCAGATTGTAACAGGGCAACTCCAGTACTCTTTTCCTGGTGTTTGTGCATTTTCATTTTATTTAATTTGGTAATCTGCAATTCAGCCCTATTACAGCTCTAACTGTGATAAGGAGGAATGAACTCAGGAGTGATCTCAGCTCCCAAAACACAGTCTGCACCTCAGAGGTGAAGTCAGCAGTAAAACTCTGATCTGTGCAGACCTGTGTCAGGCTCTGGTTGTGGTGCATGGTTGGTGCCCATGGTCCAGGCTTTGCTGGGGTGTTCCTCCCCCAGGGCAAACCCTCCTTTCTTCCCTTTGCAAAAAGCTTTACATTTCTCAACATCTGTCAGAGTCAGGACATCTGGGATTTAAACTTTACTAGGGGATTTAGTGCTCCTGCAATGCATCTTCGTGTTTGCTATAGAAAGATCTACCAGCACAAAAGAAAGAAAAGAGTTTTATCTGTTAACCTCTTTGCATGAGACCAATTTGAAGTTTTATTCCCGCTCATCCTCTGAATTCAGCTATTTGAATGTACATTGTTTTTATTCAAACATGCAAATTACATCAACTTGCCCAAATCTCAAAAAGCAATTCTTATTATATACATGCTAAGGTAAGAACTGAAAATCCACACTTCAAATTATTTCTTATGTTAAAAAGCTACAGCCCAAAATAACCAAGCAAACGAAGTCACAACTCACTGCGCTTTCCACACTTAATGAGCTTCTGAAAAGGCACATGGCAAGGTAGCTTAAAAACAGTGAGACTGTCAAGTAATTGTTTTTTCTAATTGGGCATTTAAGATACAGATCCACAATTCTGAATGAATGCAGACAGCCCAGTATCTAAAAACAGTACACCTAGGCCTACGTAATACTGTGCCATGATTCATTTATCTGCCCTCTCCACAAAATAAACTTAAAATAAACACATCCTCCCTCCCTGCCTGGTGGTGCTTAGAGAACAGCTTCCTGTACCTCAGACATCCATTGTTCTTGCCTTACAGGTGCTTCCTCTCTCCCTTTTCTACCCAAAGAACTCTTTAAACACCCAAATTACAATTTCTTGTCACTGCATGAAGCTACATAGAAGCATAAGTGGATGGTGTAAAAAACAATGGCACACAGTTTATAAAGAAAAACCTCAACCCTCATACCCCTTTGAATTGTAACAAATCAAAGTGAGAATGAAGGAGAGCAGGCTTGCAGGTCTTCTGTCATGTGCACAGCTCATTATGTGCCTTTGAAGAGTGAAGCCTGCTCCTTTCAGAACCTGAGGTTCATGCAAAAACCTCTGGAGACATTCAGGATTCAACACAAGTAAAACTCCATAGCTCAGCACTGTCATTTGGGAGAATGTGTAAGTTTTATGCTGACACTCTCAAAAGTGATGACAAACCTGAAGAATGTCAGTGCTTCAATTACCAGCAGGTCTAACTCGTTATGTCTAGACTGGGGGACACCAGATTTCCAGATTCCTGATTCCAGGGCCTCGTGCCACTCCTCTAACCTCCTCGGGGCAGGACTTGGGTGTGCACAACATTGAAACCCCCTGGAAAGGAAATGGGGGAAGGTGCAGCATCCTCCCAGGCACTCCTCATCCAGACACTCAGGAGCCACAAACTGCTCCTGGATTACAGCACACTCCCACAGGGCTGCTGAGAAACTCCTTCCTCTTTGGCCTCATTTCCTGTACCTCACTGCTGACTCCCAGCATCCTACCCCAAACCGTGGCAGCTGAAGACACAATCCCATTTAACCATATCCTTATCCAGTCCTCCTGGTATTTATTAATATTTAATACATGTTTTCCTTCAAAACACCTAAGTAGAAACTTGATAAATCCTCCTATTCCACAGTTTCTCTGTCCCTGCAAAGACATCACCTTCTTATGCCTCCCTGTAAAACTCAGACAAAGCACTCCCATCTCCTACCTTTCCATCCCTGTACCTCAGGGAAGGAAGGACTGACAGCAGGTGCACTGCTGTTATGACAGTGATGGTCTGCACCTTGGATTTTAGGCTGCCACTATATGAAAAGTCAGCTGAATTCCAGTATAATTGTAACCTACTTCTCTAACAGGTATTTAATATTAAGGGAATATCTAAGATCTGATATCTAGTATCAAAGGGATGCTAGAGTAGAAATATCTGGCAAATTCATCATTTCCTATTTATCATTCAACATTACTGGAGAACCTTTTAACAGTACCAAAAGCACATGGCTTAATTTGCTAGGATGGAAGGTCTAGGCCATCTAACCAGCTGTGTGATTTGTCTGAAAAACAGATTTAGAAAATATGCAGCTATTTGGGTCCTTTAATCACAAATTAATTACGAAGCCCTCATGGTCTCCCATCACCTTGAACAAGGAATCAGCAATGAACCAGCAAGAAGCATTGAACTCACTGCAGATTAAAGGCAATTCAAAGAATACTTGACAGAACTATCATAGGTACAGTGTACCTTTAGGCTTGCATTTCCTTCCTGTGCTGAAGGTGCACCTTTTCCCCTACTCCCAGCAGTCCAGAAAGCCTACGTGCCATGCACCAACACTTCACCAAGTGCAGAGATTGCAGTAATTAGTCATGGCAGCACAAATGCATTTTCTTATCAGAGTATGTTCCAAGCATCCATTTTTATCAGCTGCTTAGATACTGTAAATTCCACTGCTTTTCTTCCTCTCAAGAACACACATGTCTACAGCAAGGCATTTAATTGTCCTGTCCTCTGTTGGGGATGTCAGGCAGCACTACCTGCTGCAGAGACTTACTGCCTTACGCTGGGCAGGAAACTCAGCTTCCAATCAAAGCAGAGAGGAAATGAAAAAGTGGCAGGTTTTCAAGCTGATTTGAGAAGGGGGTAGATGTGTGTTTGGGTCTGTTTAGTTTTTATTAACATGGTCATCTATAGATTTGAAAATATTTCTATTTCTCTATGAAGTAGAAGTTTCATTTCTTGTGTCCTCTCTTGAAACGGAGACCAGGAAGCACCTGGTGCATTGCTCCATTCCTGTCAACTACAGACACCACCTCCAGACTGCTGTTCTACAAGGACACATTTTGCTCAGAAGTCAAGTTAACTGCAGCACTAAAAAGGGAGCAACACAGAATAAGACACTGCAAATTAACTTATAAATTCCAAAATATCAAGTTTCTCTTCAGGGTGTTTACACAACCTTTGTTTTCCTAAGACTATTGGTAGTCACCTACCAGTCCAGCCTGGCCAAACAAGAGCTGCACAGCAGTTTTGCAGGCTCCTCTCCACGTGGAGGGGCAGACCTGGTTCAGCACTTCAGTCACGGGGGAGTCGTCCCGGGGTGTGAGTCCATTATGGCATCCGGCTTCC
This sequence comes from Phylloscopus whistleri, assembly GCA_017589585.1. Lineage (NCBI taxonomy): Eukaryota > Metazoa > Chordata > Aves > Passeriformes > Phylloscopidae > Phylloscopus > Phylloscopus whistleri. The sequence continues at coordinate 954,993 of JADMLD010000926.1, forward strand.
TTGATCAACTGCAGCATTGTGTGCTGGAAAAATAATAAACACTCTGTCCTACCCAGCACACCATTCACAAATGGTACCACCAATGCTTCCAGATGGATTTGTCATTGTTCTACATGCTTTTCAAACAGCTATAATGTCTGCAACCTCTGCACAGTCTTATATAACTGGGAGAGCTCCTCTGCAGAACAGAAATATGGATGATTGTCTCCATTTGGAACACAACACTGCTCCAAAGCCAGAAGCAGGATTTCTGCTTATATTCTTGCAAACCAGTTTAATCAAAACTATAAAAAGCACTGCAAAGACAACAGAAAAACAGCATTTTGAGCAACTTAGTATTTCAACTCTTTCAGGAACAAGGAACTGGGTTTATCTAAAAAATAAGTGGAAGTGCTGATTAAAATTGCCCAAATTACTTCAGAATGGACATATTTTCCATTTGTTTGTACTGAAACTACAATTGGCTTCTCCATAATTTAAAACTCTTTTAAAAAAACTCTTCTTAAAAAAATTATTCCAGTTTGTAAGATGACATCAAAAGGAGCTCTGTTACAAAGCATTTTTTTCAAGTACCTCCCTTAGCACCAGGCTGGGCTGACTTATTTGGGCACGTAAGAAGATGAAGGCTCTGACATGCATCACCTGGCTGGGGAATCTTTAGGGGCTCACTTTACTCTGTACTTCTTCATACCTAACACATCCATTTTCAACAAGTTCACAGATGCTTTGTTGCCTCCTATGATCTCTATGCCTGTAGATCTCTATGCCTGTGCTTCTCTCAGATTGGACCAAAATTGTTCAGGTGGTTAAAATGTTATCAGAAACAGGCCCTACAATGTTATCAACACTGTGTTTCCACAGGAAGCCAGGCTGTAAAAAACCACTTCTAAACACAGAACTTTTATTACTGTTGTTTCCTACATTTTAATTAATTCTACTCTTTCTCCTCCCATCTTTACTTCTGTGGTTAATTAGGAGTTATTACCGTTTTCAGCTTCAGGTTTTCTGCTGCAGACTCATTGAAGGAGATTCCTTTCAGGAAATGGGATCCAATCTGGACAGGGACAGTGGGCAGCTCACACTGAATGGGCTGAGGTGGAGTCTGTCTCCTTCCTGTTTGCTGGGCTTCAGCTTCACTGCAACAGCCCTGAAGTACAGAACAGATCAAACAGAGGGAACGAAGACATCAGAAAATCCCAATATGGTCCAAAGGTTTGTGTATTTCAAGTACCCATTTTCAAGGTGAGGAGGGATGAAAGAGTTCAGGTTTAGCAGATCCTACCTGAAGACTTGCTTCAATTGCTTTTGGGTTCAAGTGGAAGCCAGCCTTCATTGCATATTCACAATGACCCAAGCTCTCCAGAGCCACTTTGTAAGCCTGGCATTGAAAAAAAAGTTGAGATAGCACAGCTGTATCAGCAAGGAAGCCAGCACACAGTGTCTGGGTACAGACAGGGATTGGTACAAGGATTTACCCCACTCATATCTATGGCATACACACATTTATCATGTAAGATTCCAAAGCTGTAATTCCCAAATACCTCTGAGCTCTCTGTGGTACACAATTCTGCAGGAACACACTCCTTCCCTATTTCACTCCTTGACCCACTGACTGTACTACATGCACATGAAAGCAGCAGACTTGAAAAACCACCTGCAAAGCACTGTCAATTTTCATGTTTAGCTCTTTGAGCTGATGTTCAGGGATGGCCACACTCTGTGAGCAGAAAAGTTGCTGAACTTCAATTCCTGCCAAACATCCATCACAGCCTCTTTCTCGCAGTCGAGATGTGGCCTGTAACACAAAATAAAAACTCAGGGTGAGGAGGGTCAGCATTAAACCAGGTCAGGCTTAATTAAATTTCAAAAAAGAGGAAAAAAGCCCACAGACTTTGAAACCTTCTACAGCAGATGGGAAGCAGTAGCTGGGGGGAAGGACCTGGAGGAGACTTTATTATAACTGACTCCACTTGTACTGCTACTTTGGAGCTCTGACGTAACCCGCACAGCACATGGGTGTTGGCCACCACTTGGGCTCAGCATTGTTTGCTGTTACTATTTCAGCTCCCTCTCAGGGCCAGGGATCCTGTTGCACAGACCACACCACGGCTGTGGTTACCTGGGGACGGACTCGTAACTCCAGCATAAACAGCAAATATGTTCCATCATGTGTACAAGCACTCCTGTGTTCACAGGATGAGACATTTCATAAAGCTACGGGTGATTCCTGTGCTGCAATTTGAGAAGAGCCACTCAGTGCTAAGATCAACTTAGCACAGCAAGAAAACAACTTTGTGCAATATGATTTTGAAAAACAAGAAATAAGCCAAATATCTACTTTTAGCAGTAAAATCCTACATCACTGAGCAGGGTAAAGCAAACAGATGTGGGTTATTTTCCAGTCTGGGAAGGAGTCTTGCTGTAAAGCAGGATGTCCAAACTGGGGGGTTCTGGTACTACAGCCCATAGACAGACACGGGCTCACCTCACATACAGAATGACTGCATTTCCCAAAGTAAATCTTAAAGAGCAAAACCAGTTTTGACCTACTGACAAAGTATCACCTTAAACTTCACTGTGAAGCAGCAGTGTTCTCCTGCCAGAGAGGCTGATTCTACAGGAAAACAATGGATTGCCTTCCACTCCAAAATAAAAATTGGCAAAGATTTCAGTATTTCAAATCCCCCTTCTATCAAGATTATTTATATGAATCTATCTACAATTGCAAGAGAGAGATTTATTTATTTAGAAACCACATATTTTTCTTATGCTATCCTAATACCCCACACAAATAGTCCAAATCAGTTATTTCAGTCAATCATAAAAATTGAAAAGTTTCTTCTATTGTTATTTTGCAACTATTTTATCTCTCTTCCCCATGTAGGTTTCACACAGGATTTGATTAGTATAACACTTGTACAAAACTACTTTGAAATATGAGTTTTGCATCTCTGAAAAACAGAAATAGGTGAGGTGGGTTGCTCAAAAGGTAGAAAATAAAGTTAAGGTCCCCAATTCTGTGAAGCCAAGTTTAATTTTAACCACAGTTTAAACAAATTTGATAGCAATTGCAGGACATTTCTAGAAATGGTAGTAGTTTTAAGAAGTATATTATGCATAAAATTAACTACTTTTATGCCAAAGAACTACAAAACAAAGAGCTATACCAGGATTAGACCTGTTACAATTATCTGTAATACACCTAAAGCACTCCCAAATCCCTATTTTATCCAATGAAATAAGTTTATGCTGCAGTAAAAATCACAAGTAATCCCTCTGCATGCATGTAGCTCATTTGCTTTCCTGTACCTTGCAGATGTTAGTCATAAATGGAGACCTTGACAAGATTTCCAGTCAGGATGACTAAGAAGTCATGTGGGCCAAATGAAACTGCAAAAGCACATGCTCCAAGTCACCTGCATTTAGGGAAAACACACTCTCTGTGTCTGAATCTATTCTGATCTATCAGTCTCCAGACTCCCATAGTGCTAGGGAAAGCAGAAAACCTCATAAAACTGAACATCTTTATTAAGTACTGGTTTTGGCTGGCAAAGCAAGGACTCCACAGATGACAGGTGTTTGGGAAAGTACAAGTCCAGAGTGTGGCACATTTAAGTAACATGGGTCACGTTCCAACAATGGATGGACCAAGCAACATCAAGCTTAACAGCATGAAGACAAAAGTTTTAAACATTACCACAAAGATTTAAAAGTATAGAACTTGTGCTCAAAATCTGAGAGAAATAGACATTATCTAGAGTATTTTTCATCAAGATTTTGCTCTGTTTTCACAAAGACTCGTAGAGTTTTTTATTTTGAATTCCCTCTGTCTACCCAATTTGAACACGGGTAATTTGAACACTAATAACAAAAATCTCCTTATGTACAATCCTACCACAAAGGAAACTTCACAGGGCAAAGACAGTGCAATCATCACATGAGGAAAAGGAGTTTTAGTGCCTGAAACCAACTGTGCCACTTTCCTCTCTTCAAATGCAGCATGTTAAAATCAGGTATTTTCTTCCTTTGTTAGGACACCCAGGCTGACTTTAGATTTCACCAAACCTGCGGTGCTGACAGCAAGACCTCCATACCTCTGCTGCTCCTCTCCATGATCTTATTGCATCTTCCAGTTCATTCGTGGGGCTTATATTTGAGGCTCCAGTCCCACTAACATTCTTCCTCTCCTGAGCTACAGCTTCAGCAAAGCAGGAGTGTGCCACTGGCTGGACTTTCTGCAGAGCTTGTGACAGGAATTGGAAGTGGACCTGCATCACTGTCAAGAAACATCGCCCAAGTACCTGCAGGAGACAAACAAACCAGTTTCAAGCACACAGAAGAGCTCATGGAAGTTTCCCTTCTTCCTTTTGTTTGGTGTTTTGGGTAAGGAACTATGTTAAACTCTGATCTTTTTTAATTAAAATAACGCTTCAGACCATAAGTAAGAGATGATATTTCACTATTTACTTAAAGTGAGAGTGAGCATTAGTTTCTATGAATGAAGGGGACACAAAACTAATTCTGAATCATTTTTAGTTCTGTATTCAAGTTCTGACCACTTGATGAATGAAAAGCTTGCTCAGTTACTTGGCAAAATCAAGAAGAAAAATAGGAGTAGTATATTACCACAAGGACCAAGTCAACACCAAAACCCACCTGCACAAAGACCTGGCTGAATTTCTGATAAAAACCCAAAACAGCAACAACAAAACATGAATCCTTTTAAAACATTACCATAAAATGTAGGAGCTGGCCCAGCAGTTCCCCCTCCAGGCAGAGTGGTAATGGGCAGGCAATGGGCACCAGCAGCCTTTTGCCCCAGAGCCCCACACCCAGTGCCCAAAGCTGAGCCCTGGCACTGCTGTGCCTTTGGGATATTGCACTGCAGTGGGTCCTGCTGGGCTCCTCAGCAAGGGCAGGGCAGGGCAGGGCAGCACTGGGCCCCCGGGCTGAGGGCAGGAGGTGCCACCTCTGCATCAGCGGCCCCCGCACGCTCCTGTCCCTCTGACTGTGCCCAAGGACACTCAGAGCCCCGGGTACCACCAGCACAGCCAAGGACTGTGCCACAGGGCTCTGTGCAGGAGCAGCAGGGCCACCACCCAGGGACATCCTGCACAGCCCAGGCTCCAGCAGGAATCCACCCACCACTCCATCCACCTCCAGGGCTGCACTCCCTGGACAGGAAAAAGCTGACAAGTGTAAAACCAGAGAGCTGCAGAGAAAGAAGGGTCTCCCAAATCACTGGAGAAAGTATTTAAAAGCTATTCAAAGTGTTTCTTCTATGGAGTTTATCACACAAAGAGCTTTAAAACGTGCATTTGACTTTGATTTATTAAAAAAGACTCAACTTGAATTCCATTTTAGGAATAATTCATAAAATCCATAGAAAATGTACAAAGCCATCATGCCTTGGAGCCATTAAATCATCTGCCTTATTTTCATCTACATTCTTCTGGAATAAAACTATTCAGATTCAATGTATCTTCCTGGCAGGACTCTCCAGTCACAGGAACAGTTATGTGCATTTACTATCTACTTCAGAAGAACCAGTGGTGGCAGTGCTTTTTTCCACTGCATCCAGACTTCTTTTGACATTCCATTCTGGTTCAATCACTTCCCTTCTTTGTATAAGGCATAAAATTAAACATTTTTGGTACTTTGACTGACCTCTGAAAGTGGAGCTTGCCTTTAAAAAAAAAAAAAAACAGTCAGCAAATGATAAAATGAAGAAAACTCCAACCTTCCTAGGTATGAGATTAGAAAGATTTATAAGAAAACTGCAGGAAGGCAACCAGTGATCTGAATTATTCCTGTGTAGGAAGAATGCAGTTCTCAGGGGAAGATGAAACTAGTGCTCATTAGGAATTTCAAGCTGATTAAATTTCAAAGAATATTTAAGGTTCAAAGGTTGAAGTTTCCCCAGCCTGGGAATAATGCTCAAAATAAACAAATGATTTAGGTTTTAAGTGGCAGCACACAACATTCCCACTATAACTTAAAATGTTAAAGATAAGTAGTAACATCTGCTTTACAGAACTTCTATTTTATTTGAAAAAAACCCATTTCAGCCTTCCTCCAAAATGGGTAAGGATGGTTTAAACTGCTTCACTATCAAAATGGTGCAGGATTTTTGCACTGTTAAACACTCCCTTTGGATGGATGGCAGATGCCAAACTCACTGTAAAGTTTTAAAGAGTTTTAGAGAGCTTTAAAGAGCTCACTTGGTCAGACTTTCTGCCAAAGAAAATTCTCTTATCCATGGGGAAGGTGCTGACCTCCCCCAGCCAGGGCTGGGCACTGACCCCCGTGCAGAGCAGCACAGGGAACCTCTGCTGCACATCCCTGCAACAGCAGCAGCACGTGGATGCAGTTTTCCACAGTTAGAGACACCACTGTGTCTTTTCAGGATTATTTTCCCTGCTTTCCCATGCAGAAGTTCTGGTCTCCTCCTCCAGACCAGAATAAACACAAACCCTACAAACTATGCAGGAATCAAAGCTGAACTGGAATCACCTCAGGTGTCAACCAGTGAGATTTCCTTAGGAGTGGTGATGTTTTCCTAATTTCTTGGATTCATTAATATTGCATAAACAATGAGATCTTCAGCTGCCAAACTTTTTGTCCCACAGAACACCCTTGACTTCCCTGACCTTTATCAGGCAAGGCAGCTGTTTGTCTCAGCAGAGCCTTACCTGAAGGAATCTCTCTTTTCCTGCTGGGGCAATTGGAAGCAATGGGACTTTTGGTTCCCTACCAACAGGAGCACCAGGGGAGATGCAGTGTTAGGTTACTCTGTCCCACTTTATCCTCCTAATCACACAATCAGCTTTGGAATATTCCACTGGACAAAGTGTACACAAAATTGCCAGTTTTCACTGCTAAACAGGGATGCCATGCAAATCCCTGGCAAGAAAATCTTGTACAACAGATTCCTTAAAACAGAACACTACCAGTAATAATGTCATTCTACACTTGATACAACCACTGGCTTGCAGTGCTCCAAGTACCATTCCATGTAGCAGAACTTTCTTCTTTTTTTCCCCCTTTTTTTTGGCTATTTCCTTAAACAAGCAGAATGCTCAAAAAGCCAAACACCACCACAGAGTCATTTTGGTGGTCTCCCTTACCAGCATCCTTGGTGGCACAGCCTGGCTGCCACTGAACTGCTGTGCCCCATGACGAGCCAACAGCCTTCCTGTGCATTACCAGAAATGGACAGTATTATTCATTTTTACTACAAAGCAGTTCCCTGCAGTTCCAAGGAGTGAGCTCATGAACAGAACACACCAAGGGAAGACTCAGTCCTGATTCCATGGGCTGGAATCACCTGCAGGCTGAACCAGATTCCAGCAGAATCTGCAAGACTTGGGAAACCCAACAGACTCATCTCTTCCAGCAGTGACCCTAAAAGCTACTCATGATAATCTGATCGCGACAGGTAAGGAAGTGGTCACTATCATTTTGCAAAAAAAAAAAACCAACAAACCATTAAGTGTGAAGAATTTTAAAAATAAAAAGCAGCAATTAAAATGTGAAACAAAAATTTTTTTGCTACAAACAGTTCCTCAACTCAGAAGAGTCTGGAGCCAATCCCCCAAAATCCCAGCAAAAAATCATTTAAAAAATAGTTAAACTGGGTTTTACAATGTTTGCTAAGGAAAGCCTACATTTAATATTTACTCAGACTTTTTTGTCTCACAAGATTCTTGTTCAAAAAATCTTAGGCTATTTTATATGCATGAAAGGCAAAAATTATCTCCATTTAATACAAAACAGACCATCCAAGGATATATCTGGTGCCCACCCATGCTTCCCTTTTGTACAGGAAGGCACCATGGACATTCTTCTCATTACTACTTCTAAGACAATACACAAGCCCTGTGTAACTAAAAGTCATTCTTTATATTTTGCAGTACTGAGGCTTCTGCAAAGCTTCACAAGAGATGGGGAAATATACTCACTTTTATCAGTTTTACTCCTCCCTATGGATTTGCTTTAATGCTTTTATTAACAGAAGTACAGAGTTACTGCATTCCCCCAGCTGACAAACAGATATGGAAAACACCCTCTCATTTACCCTGATTTCCAAGCTGTTCCTCACCCATACAGGCACAGAATACCCAAGAATTCAAAGGTGTTTGAAAGGGGAAAAGAAAAAGAAGAAAATAAAAATCAGCATTTGCATTTCTGAAATTAAGAAACCCTGGGAAACTCCATCTGTCACCACACTTTGATCAAGAGAAGTCACCTTCTTACACAGCCTGGCAGACAGCTCTGAACTAGCAAGCTTTGTTCTAAGTAACAATAAATAAATTAAAAACCTCATTCCCCTGGTGCTACAGTCCAGGTTGCACAACAGTTTTCAGTCCAAGTCAGGTACGTTCACCAAAACTTAAGTTTTCTTGACATTGCCTTCCCTGGGGGGCAGAGCCCACTACAGTAGATAAGGACACGTGGCACCTCAGAAAAGCCACAGCTCCTTGCTTGATTGCTAAAGCCAAACCTGCTCTACTTGGACTTCACATTCCTTCCAAAAACTACAGCCTATGTTAAGTAAGGTTTAGGAAAACTGCATTTTCCTTAGCTGGGCTCAGGCATACAAAGTCTCATTCTCACGTCCTTCTCAGGATTTTGGGGTTCTGCCCCACTGCACCCTGAACTACAACTCACCTCCCATGCCTGTGTAACAGCAGCCTCCATCCCTCAGGTGAGAGCCTCTGCAGAGCCATGCCCAGAGTACTGCTGAGCTGCCCCTGGGAGTTTCACCATCTCTCAGTTCCCTCTCAGAGCTGTGAGTTCTCTCAGTCACCCACAGAGAGCTGACAAAGCAACTTCAGATACACCTGCACTCCCCTCCTGGTATTTTCCAGGGGAACAATTATGCTGCCTCACACTCTTCCCCCATCACTTCCCTGTTCAGTAAACTCTGATGAAGTCAGGCAAGCCCTTTATGTTTTTCTGCTTACATTGTGAGTTTTTTAATCCTGCTGGCAGTTTTATGAAATGTTAACTTCTCTATCCACCGGGGGGAAAAAAAGCAAACCACTTCTTAAATTGAAATTTCAGCATCAACAACTCAGTCTTCAAATCCCAGAAAAACACAATGGGAGAGGATCTCACCAGGTCACCCTTCTGTCCCTAGCAAGGAGCAATTTCACCTAGGTCAGTTTTGCCAGATACAGGTTTAACCTGTTCTGGAAGCTCTGCTCCCTACCCTTTGTAGGAATCCACATCAGTGCTCCACTAACATTACAAAGGATTTTCACAACATCTAATGTGAATCTTTCCTTCTGAAATTTAAGTTCCTTGCTCCACCTTTCCTGGACATAAAGAACAGACACTGACATGTTCTGGCAGCTTCTCACATACCTGAGCAATTTTGATTTTCCTTCTCAGCCTCCTCTTTTGTAGAGTCCATCTTTTCAATTTGTGTTCTGATGTCCTATTCCCCGGATGTCTGACCACCCTTGGTACTCTCCTCTGCTGCCTCTCCAGTTGCTCCCTACCTCTCCAAGTGCAGCAGCAGTGCTGTGCATGTGCACTGCTGTGTTTAATAACCAGCCAGGAGTTCAGTGCTCAGTTCATGGTTCCTGCAGGTTAGGCTTGTGTTAAATACATGGTAACTGTCTCTTTGCACAACAGCAGCAGCACTGGTTTATTATTTCCAACTGCACAACACTGACTCTTACCCAACATAGGAGTCCCACAAGCCCTGGGACTGCTCTCCAGAACTGCTGCCCAGTGGGCTCCACTCCTGAGGCTGAAAAAGTCTATTTGAATACTGCAACATTCAGCTTTGCCCTCTGAATTCCACCCCAACTGGAAAACTCATTTGTTCAAGATTATTTTTAGTTCAGCAGGTCTCCCAGCATACTTACATCCTGTGCCTTCAAGTCACCTACAAGCAAATATATTCCTGTACTGGCCTCTGCCAAGGTCCATTTTAACAGTGAGCAGCTGCTGCTCCCTGGGCACAACCACCCAACCCCTCTGCCTGCAGAATTCACTCATCTGCACCACAGAACACCACAGTCCTGAGTGACCCACAGAACAACCACCTGAGTCACTGTCAAAGCCCCACACTCTGCTGCTGCTTAGGCCAAAGCAGAACACAGCACTTGTCTCAATATACAGAAGTTCTCATGAATCTTGCACACAGACATTCTTCAGAGCTATGTGCAAGATGCAGTTTTAATTCAGAAAAAGATACCAGAAAAGTAGGATGAGAAGTGGTGGGACAGCCCAAGAGGTGCAGGAGGAAAGCACAGAAGCAGCTGCTCTGCTGCCATTCTCCACACACATATTCCCACCATGGAGCTGCTGGGGCAGGGGAGGGAGCACTGCAGGTGCACAGAGCCCAGAGTGAGGACTGGGGCTGGCCAGGTAAAGCTGGGAACAAAGCAGGTTTCTCTGCCTTTAGGCTGGCAGGACCTGCACCCACCCCATGCAAACCTGCTCTGCTTCTGCTCCTCAGCTCCTGCTGAGCAAACCCTCCCTGCACAGTGTGAGGGGCAGGGCAGAACCAGCTCCCACCACTGCCTGCCCACGGGACAGAGCACTTCTACAGGTGGCTCCAACACTTGGAAAGACAGCACTTCCAGGTACACAAAAACCCCTAGGAGACATCTACTGCTTTCTGCTTTTTTTAATTCAGAAAGTCTTTCAGCATATCTATTAGAAAGATCAATTAATTACAGGAACTCACATTTTTATATACATTGCTATGTATATAAAGTGTGATGTTATTGGATTGTCTTAGCTAAAGAGTGATGCTATTGGATTGCCTTAAAAAAATCAGCCTACAGAAGACAGCCCATCTTACTTCATTCTATACCAAGTATACAACACTGAGAACTGTAGCACACAACTGCAGGGAGAGCTGTGACTGACAAATTGCATCCTCCTTAACGACTCCATCTGGAAGTGGTGCAGCTGGAGAAAGCAGATAATGCCTGACAGGCACAAACATTCACTCTTACAAAGGTACCTGAAACCTAAATGAAAACCAAGACAACTTAAAAGAAAGTTTTCCATTCAGGATGTTGTTCTGAAGGAATAACTCCGCAAAGACTGCTGCAAAGTGAAGAAATATGTCAAAACACAAGGAACTACTTAAAACTCCAGGGATTTATCTGTGACTATCACTGAACACTGCCTGCTACAGAACACATTTACTAGAGGAGAAATACCCAGACCCTCCCAGGCAGGCTTGGTGGAAGTTGGGGATCCTCTCTGAGTCCTGGTTCTTGGGTGCTTGCTGCCAGTGTATGAACATTATAGCAAAGTAGTGACAAATTTTTACAGCAATAATCTCTCACACAGTGTTATTTTCCTCATACAATAGCTCAAAAAGACAAAAATACTCTAAAGAGTGATAAAATATTATTAGTCAACTACTATGTAGTTTTACTGAACCACTGATGACAATATGCTACTCCCACGTGCTCAGGTTTCCCTTAATACTAAGGAAAGTGTAGGCTGATTTAGAATATGATGGTGTAACATTGTTAAAAACATTAGCTAACATAAAACAGAAAATGGTTTAAAACTTTTCTCTAGTTGGTTCTTCTACAGAAATACCTACCAAATAGCTAATTTAACACAGATGGAGGTCAGATGCCAGAAATGACTTAGTATTTTCTTAATACATAAGAAATGAAGAGTTTCTTTTTCCACCAGCATTACCAACAAATGCATAGCACAGTGGAGGAAACTTGGGGTGTAGAAGGGATTGTGAAGAGAAATCCAGTTAAGAAGCCACGATACAAATTCACGTGCAGAACAGCATCCTCCAAGGTGACTTACCTCAATGTCCTGTAGGCTGAACTCCTTTTGATCTTTGAAGTTTGCAGCCCCTGCACTCAGTTCCATCAGCATTTTTGCTATTTCTGGTTTTATTGCTGCTGTGAGTCGACTCGCCGCTTCCATGACATGTTCCTGCACGTCTTTCAGTTGCATAGCTGCCTTAGAGTAGTGCGAGTTCCTGAACACGCTGCTGAAAAGGTCTGTGAGGAAAGTGCTCGTACGGCAAAAGACGTTGAGTGCATCCAGGTATTTGGAGATTCCCTGCTGGATGTCTGCGATCGGAGTCGTGTGGGAGGCGGGGTGGGAGCAGCCGCCCGCAGCAGCCGGGGACACCAGGGGGGTGCTGGGGGAGGCCAGCGGGGCGCTCAGGGTCCTGCCCAGCTCGGGCATTTGATACTGCTGGTGTTGCTGCACTTTCTGCTTGGACCCGCCAAGCAAAAAGCGCCGCTTATAGTCCATTTTGCTTTCTTGTGCACTGCAGCAATACATAAGTGAGTGCTTGTCCAGAGAGTTCTTCAATTAACAATCACTCGTCAAATTCCTTCCTCGAGTATCTATGTACAGTAACAGTGCGGGACTGTGTACATAGGTTTCACAAAAGGCATTTCAGAAAGGCAAGTGTCTGTATAATCTGTATCAGCAGTGGGAACGGCAGCAGATTTGCTGACTCTGTGTTTTCAGTGTTGGGTGCAGCCCTGCTGCAGTTAGAAACTGTACTCAAACAGCAAGCCCAAGTATCTCAGTAATGCTCTGTCTCTTGTGTGGTATCCCCTCCGCACGCAGAAAAGCCAACTGGAGCGGAGAAGCGATCGCCTACAAGTTCTTCATGAGCATAATGATCATCGTCACTTGCTGTTACATCTACAAAAGTTAATTTGTCAATGCAAATAACAGTTTTAGAAGCAATACCTTAATACAATTCTCCCATTAGTAGTATCAGGAAAAGTGGAGCAAAGCACCGATCAACAGCGATTATAAAAGCAGTGCAGAGGCTCTTTCCTTGAAAAAGCAAATCCTTATGTCAGCAGATCAAATATCTTCAAATGTCTTGACAGATCCAGTCTGCCAACTCAGTTTACTTGTAGTGTCTCTTCTTAATATTGGAGGGGGAAAATAAAATCTGGACTGTTTACAGAAGACTTTGCAAGTATAAGCTATTAAAAACTAGAGTGTTTGTTATTGCAAGCCTTCTTCCCCTTTCCCTGTTTGTTGAGGTAGTTGTTTCCGTTGTAACATTAAGAAGTGGTGCTTCCAGACTGCGTTTGCCCCTCAATTGCAGACTCAGAACAAAAATGCACAAATGTATTTGTAAGGCCTCTAGGTCATTTCCTGTGAAGGGAAAAAAAAAAAGTTTAAACATTAGAGAACAATGAGAAGGTTTAAAAATTTAACTCCTGCGGTGTCCTGGTTCACGTTTCTGGGCACACACTGTCAAACACACCCAAGATCCAAAGGGAGAGAGAGCTGCACTGACAGTTTAAAAGGCTGTTAGAAGCCAGTGTCCTCCTGTTGCTAAACTCAACACTGTTGAATATTTTCTTGTTAATTCTTTCATTCTAGACTGTCAAACTTCAGAGTCTGGTTAATCCCCAGTGCAAGTCTTGCACAGTTAAGAGCAGCAAAAGGTTATTACTGCAGAGCTCAAGGAGAGTTAATCACATTTTCTAATCACATCCTTTAAAATTAATTAAAGAATGAAATCAAAACTTTTTTTCATGCACCATAATTTATTGCAGAACTCTCCCATTCAATTTAATAGTTTACTAAATCAACAGATACAGGTCCTTAATTGTTTTTTTTGGTACAACAGACAAATATGCCTAATCCTACCTGAGACTAGCTGAGAAAAACAACATTCCTGTCCCATTCCAGTGTGATGGGCAGGCACCACCTCACACACAAGCTGGTATAGGAGGCACAACTGCCTAAGAAGCTGATTGGTCTAATTAACACTCTCAGCACACATCAAAGTAGGAAGGAAATACAACTTCTGTACTGCCCTGCTCCTGCTGGCAGACCCTGGTGCAGCTGGAGAGCCAAGGACTCCTTGAAGGCATCTGCAGGAATGTGAACAGAGCCTGAGCATTGGGAAAGGGCCAAGATGGAGCACGAGGTGTTCAGTACCAGACACTCATCAGTGTCAGGACAGCATCAGGAGGAGACAATTCCCTCCATCAGTTTGCCCAGTCCTAGCTCCAGTCACACTCCAGGCCACTCTCTCTCTCTCCTACACACACCCCACTTGATTCTATCAAACAAGGACATCCTTTTCCTTACTGCAGCAATTGCAATGTCCCAGGCACTTAGAAGAATAATCTGGGAACCCTTTCATTCAACAACAAAATGCTCCTTCAGCTATTAGATTTGAGCAATGAAATCTGTAGTACTATTGTCAAAATGCTTGGGGAACAAAGATTTTATTTTCAGTCAAAATTTCTTATTTCCATCACACACAATATTAATTCATTCCCATTTTGGCACATATGTAGGATACAAGCATCCTACAGATGAAGAAGGCAAGACACAGCAGAACAAAACACCCAGAGCTGTGGAGTCCCACTCCCACTAAAACAACAGGACACAAGTTTTTCAGGAAGTCATTGCTGCAGATGGTTCTGCTTTGGAGATCTAGATATTCTATAATATCTAAATATTCTTTCATATTCCCACTTTTTAAAATCTAAAACTCAGAGAAACTCCCATATACATTTCAGCATCCTTAAAGTACTCCAAGCTGACTACTTACCTCCCTAACTACTTTATACTTCTCTCAGTATTTACACTGAATGTGTCAAAAAGCAAGGAACTCATTAAAACCATGATTTTCTAGGAAGTCTTGATGTCACACGCATAGCTGAAAGTAATCTTCTCCTTGTTTTACAAGCCATGGTGCCTTACAGTGGAGAGCATGATTAAATTGGTTTCCTTGATTGCATAAAAATGTAGATGGAACAAGACAGTTTGTTAATTTAAATGCAACATATAAGTAAATTAGTGATTGTTTTTCCTAAGTAGACATGAAATTTCTCATTGCAGAGGAACTTAAGAAATGATCATGAAAGAAAAAACTAAGAAGGAGGGGTTTTCAAGCTCTAGGGCACTGAATTAGACAAGATTACCAGAGATGCACCTCAGCTCAGTGCTTGTGATTACTCATGGAGCCTTTCAGGATCAAAGACACTGAACTCATCATTTGGAATGGTCAGATATTTTGCCAATACATAAACCTGCTGCACCCTAAAAGAACATAAACGCAAGGAAAACAAAACAAAACAAAAAAGCGGCTTAATATTTTCTACAGTTATAAACAAAAATGACAAATCATTGTGTTTTACTTGCAGACAATTTTGTAGTCAAACTTGCAGGTACTTACTCAACTCTTCAGCTTCAAATTTCCCTTGTAATAAAACCTACATGGGAGCTTAAAGAGGACAGCTTGTATCTTCAGCTGACATTCCTTCAAAGAGAGGAAAGCTGCATGCCTCAACACCAGCCATGTGTCTGATCACTATGTCTGAAGCTCCATAATGAGCTCTCTGACATGCTACACACAAAACAAACATTCCTCCTTTTGCATTTTCTCCTGAAAAAGCGAAGCACAGAGGGTTCCCACGCTCTCCCTTCCCTTCCCCACTGCCTTGGGTGTGTGGACTCAATGTGAGAGCTCCACACTGGACTGGACTGGAGGGACTTTAGGCCAATCTACCTCTTGCCATCCTAGGGGGAAAAAGTAACCAACGTGTTTCCTTCTAGTGATGCAAGAAGAGCATGTTATCACCCAAAATAGAAACCTTAAGCTTGTACTTAGTTTTGTGGAAAACAGAAATACTCACAGAAAACAAGTGAAGAAATTATCAAAAAAGTGACCATACCACAAGAAAAGGTATTTTTAGTCCTTTCTTTATGAATCAAAACCAAAACACTGCTGTTCAAGTGCTACTAAAGGCTGTAATAAAACTGATATATAGTATAAACGCAGCTCCACACTGAACACTACTCTGCTCAAAATAGCAAAACACTACTGGAAAAGCTCAGCACACTGTTTACATTCTCACTTCAAGGAGTTAATGTTGAAGTTAAGAAACTGCTACTAGTTTGGACTGTTTGAACTTCCAGAGAATCAGCCAGCTGCACAAGCTGCTCTAAAAATGGTGACATTTGCATAGAGGAAACAGAAATTGCAGGAAAATGAGTGCAAATGCAAATTGAGTTTGGTACTTCTTTTAAATGTAGCATCCAATTTTTTTTTGCTTAGATACTTCCCAGAAAAATGCTTTTTCCCAACATCACCAGTTGCAAGAGATAAGAATAAACAGAGAAGACTTTCAGACAAGTGGAATTTGGTACCCCCAGCTTGTTTTGGACCAGTATGAGTGGTCTAATTCCCCATCTGTCCTGTTTGGGATTACCCTGCTAGAAGAGAAGGCAACTTTTTCCCTGAATCAACATAGGAAATTGAGCTGAGGAAACGGTGCTTTGAAAAAAGGTTCTGACCTCAGCTTTAAAAACTGGCAAAAGTTTGCCTTCAGATGCTGTTCTTTATGGATTCTGTTGTCCTTCCAGTGAATATGCAATAAAATACTGAAGAGTAAGATAGTCCAATACACCGGAGCTGATTTTTTTGAATGTAACACTTCACACTATTTCATGCTGGTTTTAATTTTATGAGACAGATTCCAAATCTCAGGATGAACTTAACACCGCACCCATCACTTATGTAAAACAAACTAAATTCAATTAATGTTCAAAAAAAGAGCTAACTCTAAAAGACACAACCCAGAGCAGCCAGATTGCTTACCCGGGAAAAGCCTGAACAAACAAACCCACTGCGAGGCCAAAAGGCCAGGAAGCTGCCAGAGCCAAGGGCCTCCAGTCAAAAACACACACAAGTCCCTCTGGCACGGAGTGATACAAATGTGGTGCCAATCTGAAAGTTACCCCACGAGGAAAGGTGTCATTCCACCTTCGCAGTTTCCTGCCACTGACGTGTACATCCCATCCATCACCATGTCCCAGCGTGAATACCCTGAACCAAAGGGATTCTAAACAGTCCTCAACACCTGCAAACTGGGAGCAGGAGGGCAAGGAAGGTCTGCACACCACTCCTGAGGACTGGTCAGTGTCCCTCTGTCCCCACCACAGCTGGCTCAGGGCTGGGACAGTGACCAGGCAACAACAGTTGTGTGTGGGCATCCAGCCACAAACACCCCGGCCAAGGAAAGCCTGGCTGGGAGAGCGGCAGAGCTGGAGCACACCGAGCAGCCAGGAGAGCTCACCTGAGCACCACACCCAGCACAGCAGGACAACAGCCAGGGCTGTAGAAGGCAGCACAGAGTCCTGACTAGGGAGGTTTCAGCCCAGCAGGGTGGTTGGAAGCACAGGCATTACTGAACCAGAGGTGGGAGGGAGCCCCAGGTGGAAGCCGGCCAAGGGCGGCAGTGGCTGCCCAGGGAGCCACAGCCAGGGCTGTGTGCCACTAAGTGCAGGTAACAACACAAGGGCACTAGGACAGATGGTGGAAACTCCTCCAAGTCAACTCTTTGGGATCCTCATAAATAAACAGGTTAAAAAAACCAGTCAGGTATCCTCAGCTGTTTTTGGGGAGGGATTTTAAGACAGACATCACATTTTTAACTGGGAGTTGATTCATTTTACATTCTCCGAAACAGAAGATGGATTACATCTTCAAAACATATCCATTCAAAAATCCTAGAAACTGAAATACACAGACCAGGATTCAATATAAAGAACAGTTCTAATTTCAGCAACAAATCTCAACCTGATAAATTAAATTCTGACTTTGACAACAACTTCTCCACTACTCTCATCAATACACCACATCTATTAATATTAAAATTGCCACATGAATGGCACCTGTCTAATATATTCAATCCACCCATGAAATGTCTGGGGGCTTTTAAAATTTGTTTTCATTTTCAAACACTGTTTTGACCATAAAACCTTTTCTAATACTACAAGAGCTGAAACTACGTTTCAAAAATTAAACTTCTCAGTCAACAAGAAGAGCCACCTTCAAGTAATGCTGACTGGCAGAAAATACACATCCACCTCTGACACCAACCAAGTTACTCTGCACCTGGAATTTCTTACCAACACATCATAAATACTTAAAGCATGCAAATGTTTTTAGAGAGGTTGACAGGTATTGATGATCTTCACTAGCAGGGCAAACGAGGCTTAGGGTTTTTCCAGACCCACCCCCACAGCTGGCAGGACGGAGGCACAGCCCCAGCAGCCTGGGAATGCCAGCAGGGAGAGGACTCTCCTCACCAAACCCTGACTGCTTCTGGTCTGCAGCTACAGATCCAGGAAGGAAAACCAGCATTGCTTTCCAAGGCTTTCTAATGGGGTGGGCTGCAGCCTCCAGGAGACCCAGGCACCTCCTGGACGGGTTTTTTAGTTTGGGGGTTTTTTATCACCTGAGTTGTAAAAATCTCCTATTAGAGGAGGATGGAGGAAAGTCAGAAATAGCCATTATGCCAAAATCATTTTAGTTCTTGTTAGCTCATGAATTGCTCATTGGGATTCCTTTTTGGCTGCTTGCCCAGAACAGTTGGAGGAAAAAAAAACAAACCAAAACAAAAAAGTAGTCAAGGGAATCCTTAGTGAATCCATGAAGCTCCTGTGGATACATTCTTCTGCCAGGGTGTCCCGTTCCCAACAGCAGCTCACCAGAGCCCGCCCTCCCGGCTCTCTGGGTGCCAGCAGCCACACTGGGACTGTCCCCGTGTCCTCCCTGCCCCAGCTGGGGACCCAGAACACGCTCCACAGGGCCTGGGCAGTCAGCACAGTTCTACTGCAATCAAACTGAGCACTTCCAATTTCAACAGACTAACTTACTGACTTGGAACCTGCTCCCAGTTACCAATGAAGCAATTACCAACCAAAGCACTGAGATCTGTTAAACCAGCAACCTGGATTTATTAACTCAAAATACCAGTTTCACTGATGATGTCTGCCTAGTATTTATAGACAGCCTCTGAACTTATTTATTATGCCTTTGTCTGGAGTTTTCTTCCCTTCAAAATGACACTACTTAAAGCAACAGCAGTAAATTATTTGTGCTAATTTGTGTCTTTTGCACTTGTACTGAAAAATCCTGTAGAGATACATGTCCGTTAGGTGCCCGAAATGACAAGCAAAGACAAAAATATGTTCATGCCCTGCCCAGAAAGACCCAAATAACCAAAGACTCTGTCATGAAAACCACTGAGAAAGAGTGAGAACTGGAAAAGGCTGAAGAACATCAAATTTGGGGAATTAGATAAGTACTGAGGGTCCTGCCTGCCCAGCTTTACACCACCTCAACCCTTCAGAAAAACCCTATAAACCCATGTAACTACACTCCCCAAAAGATAAACAAGGAATGTAGGTGTCCCTCAGTCAGATTCCTTGTCAGCACAGTGAACTGGATTTTTCCAAGGCAGAGCCTACAGCCCATCAGGAGACTTCTTACATTTTGTTTGAAGTTAAACACGTAACACTCCAAATAGCACTAACTTAAGACTCAGCAGGAAGATATGACAGCAAAAGGAAAAGCTGGTGAAAGGAATGTGTTAAACCAGAGCTTCTCTCAGCCCTGTGTGCCTCCGCCAAAGTCAAAAATAGATGTCTGTGTCAGATCAGGATCACTGCTTCAATCCTCCCTTGGCAATAGGTGCTTATGTTATCTATTTTGAAAGCAGGACCAGTTCCCCTTTGAAAAGAGAAAGAAAATAATGCCCATTCTTTTGGGAGAGCAGCTTAACAAAGCCCCTGCACACAGCAAGAGGAATTCCCACACATGATTGTCAGCCAGGGGAGACTCAAGGCTCCATCTCTCATCTCCCAAAAGGTGCACTCACCACCAGCCACAGGCACACTCCCCCAGCACAGCTGGAAAACGTGCAAGGATGAGGGAAAACCTCATGGGACCAGACTGAGAGCAAGAATAAGCAGTACAAATTTCTGTAGAAAAGGCACAGCTCTGCCTCCCAGGACAGCTCACCTACAGAATTCTTTGATCCTACAGGACTGCTCAGGAACAGACAGCCATCCGTGGGAAAAATACCTTTCCCTTCCAAAGAGAGGGGAAAACTGCAGGCCAGGGTCTCAACCCAGGGACAGTGAACTGACAATTTCTAAGAAGTCCTGAAATTAAGTTAACATGTTCCTGTAAATGATCTTTTTAGGCCACAGATTTCACTTCCTGCAGAAGGGAAGTCAGGAAGGAAAGGCTGAGATAGAGAAATATTCAATTAGGCATATGTGGAACAGGAATATTACTTGGTCAGGCTTATGCACCATGGTCCAGTTATGGCCACCTGAGACAATTCCCAAGTCTGTCTTTGCACCCCCACCCAGCACATCACATCCACACTTGAAGTCCTAAACAGAAGCCACTCATGTGGCAATTCTTCTTCACCCTGTCACTCCTGATTACTGTATTCAAAAGCAAAAATGTAAACACAGAATCTAGGATGGTGTTTTCTTTTTAAAACTTAACTGAAAAAACAAGCATTAAGAATTTAAATTAAATTTAATTGTTTCTCAGTTGTTTACTAAAATCTAAAAAAATTACCATTTCCCAGGTTTCTGCAGAAAACCAAGGGGATGAACACAATACAATAAAAGACAACAACAAAAAAGCCCAACACTAAACCATCCTACAACCCCCTGAGATTACAGTGGACATCTTAAACCTCTGGGCTCAGTTCAGTAATGAACTCAGGCACATGTTTAGCTCCAGGTCCAGTTAGTGGTGTCTCCCACACGGACAGGTAAGAGTTAAACTCCTTGTTACATCATCAGTTGCAGCTTTCCAGCATAAGCAAATGTCCTACTTAACTGGGAAGAGAAGTTTTCAATACAGATTTTAAGATCCATGCTAAAAATTTCTACTAAAATTTGTTAAAGAGGTTTAGGAAATCACTTTGAAGAGCTTAGTTACTGCTGAGTCAGTGCAGATCAAGAAACCAGGCAGAAGGCTCCACGCAGAGCTTTATTCTCATCACCTTAAAGTGATTTGTCCATGGGCTCAAACACTGCAGAAAAAGCTTCCACACCCAGAAAAATGGGAATAATTCCCACTCTTTGACAAAGTACATAGAGAAATAAATGAAAGACATCCTTCAACACCATCTTCTTTCAACAGTTAGGCTTCTGAGGACACGTTCATTGTCCTGAACAAATCACACCTTAAAGAAGACTTGAAAAGACAAGTGGGAATAAGAACCCAGGTCAGTACTACACCATTCAGGAATGACATACTGCATGCTCTAACACATTATATATGTGTATATATATATGTGCAGGGCTAAGGGACTAAAGACACTAGATTAATTAGGGATAAATTTATCAACTCACACATGGAAAAATAATCCTAACCTCACACACAGAATGATGGGCTCTGGTCTGATCACTACCATTGAGGAAGGTGATCTCAGTGCTACAACTGACTGGTTTTGCTAAACATCAGCCTGATGCTGAATGGCAGAGCCAGAAGAATAGATCTGGAAGGCAACAGCCATGCTGGAAAAGCCAGACACATACTTATGCCACTGCATAAATCCATGGTCTACCCACACTTCAAATTTAGTGTGCAGTTCTGGTCTCTTATCACCCTCCCTTACAGAGGGGCTCTCTTGAGTTGCTGAACAGTCTGACCACAGGCTCAGGAAATCCAGATGCAGCAAGTTGTTGAGGACAGTTTCAAATTAGTATTGCCCACAAATTCACCCTGCTCTTACCTTTCCCTAGATATCCATTTTAACCTCCAAGAGATAAGGGAGGTTGAGGTGGATCAGTTTTGAAGCCCAAATCAGCTACTTTTACTTTGTAACTCTCCCCACCTCAGCAACCACTGAAAGCAGTGGACAGTCACAACCACACAAGTGCCACAAGGACACACTGTTTACAACTCCTCTGCAAACAGAAACATTTCCTCATCCCAGCTCAGCTGTTCCCTTTCAGACCTGCAGCCCTTCTGCTGCTCCTGCAAACACAGATACCACATTTCATAAATGCCCCAGGACTTGCACTTCCCAGCACACACACATTTGAATGTTCCCACTGAAATAAATATCCCTAAGCTAAACTGTTTTAAGAGTGTGTGATGCTATACAACTTTGAAAAACCCAAACTCAGAGTAACTTCAGTAGGCATTTTAATTATTTCAGTAGTGTTAGATAGAAGTAGTATTTCAAGGCAGAGAAAATTATAGATCAGCTATACATTTAAAGCTCTTCCATGAAGAAGGAAGTTCTGACTACTAGAAACATGAGACAGATTATGTACAGCAAATCCTGTAAAGCCTGCATGTGATTTTTTTTTTGCCTGTTTGCAGCAAGGATGATGAAAGCTTTCAAAACATTTGGAGTAACTCAACACCAACAATCTTTCCTTACCCAAATTACTATGCTGCTCCTGAATTCTCAACACTTGCCACAAAATTCATCTACAACATTCTCGATACCAGACTACATCGAAACAATGAAAAAACCCTGCAAATGCACTTTCCTAGCTGCATTCAATGTACTAATCCTAACCCCCTTGTATAAATGAAGCAGTGACTACTAGCATGTATTTCCACATGGAAACTACCCTCTTTTTCATCTAATTACTATTACCATAAACTCTCCTTTGTGACTGAAATTAAAACCTAATCCAATACTTACTAATATTTATTCTCTTCAGTACAGAGTAGGAGCTTCATCTTAATGCTCTCCCAACTCATTCATTGAAAGTCTCCTACTTGAGAAGTATTAAGTATTCTGAAATGATATTAATTTCATTTCCAAAAATAGGAAACAGGAGTCCATATCAGAAAAACTGACATCAGCACATCCCCCTCAGTGCCACAGGACAGTTGCAGCCACGGGGCTTTTGCTGTCTGTGCACACAGAGACTCTGTCTCCACAGCACAGCTCCTGTCCCAGGAACTGCCTTTCCAAATGCTTTATGGGCTCACTCTATTTGAGCAGCAGTAGACTCATCACTGAGCAGCTGGAGTTTTGCCCAGGAAAACAAACTATATTCCACACTGAAGAGAGGGACACGATGATTACGCCTTTCATATCCCTCTCATGTTGAGAATTATGGAATTACCAGAAAACTGTAATCATGAAAATGTTAAACTAAGGAAAATGTATTTTTACAGCAAATGAACATAATTATGTTTACCATATTTGGGCCCAAAGCTGGCTGGCAATTCAGCCTGTATACAGACAGCAGTATCTGATTCACTGTCACAGGATATGAATAAACCAGAGCAATCCAGTGTGAATTACAGTCTCCCTCCCATAACAAAACCAAACATTCGTGTATACATAATACTATAAAAGCATAATACTACTGTAAATAGCAATTCCATAAATAGCAGTAGCTGAGTAGTTTTCACTTTAATTCTAAAAAATTACTCTTGAACTAGACCTCTGTAACAGGAGACTTTTGGAACTGTCAAAATGCTTTATTTCTAACAAATCTATGGTTTGTAATATATTATCTTATGTAGAACAAATCTCTGTAGCTGATGAAGGAACAGTGGTGACAAGTAATTTGAGATCATAAGGATTAGCAAAGTAGAAGCAGTGGCATGCATACTTCATAACCCTTCCTCATTTTTTCTGATCAAAAAAGCTGCTTGTGTGTCCTGGGCACAGAATTCACCTACTCATTAAGGCCAGAATTTTTAAAGTTTAATTAAATATAGATGAGACTTTTAAAATAGCCCTAACTCATCTTGCATAGCTGGAGCCAAAATAGGATTGGTTATAAGATCAAATATAGCACCCTTCCAGTTTATAAATCTCTAATACAAACCCAAGGAAAAGACAGAGCCCAAACTTGCCCCCTCCAAGACCACCCAAAGCTTAGTGCTTATCTAGTTGTTCTGCCTGCTTTACACAGCAGACAACTGAAAAAACCCTTCCCCAAGCTGCTCCATGTTCTGCCAATGCTGTTACCAACTGGTTCAGGCACCAGCACTGGGGACAAAGGGATTCCCCTCCCACCCTGCCCGCAGGGTCCCAGCCAAGGCCACAATGGCAGCAGCGCTGGGACTCCAGATCCCAGTGCCCCCCATCAGCTGCCCCAGTAATCCCACCTGCTATTTCAGTCCACACAATAATTTGTTGCCTCTCATCCACACAACGTAAATGCCAAAATAAGTCACAGGTCAACATCAAAAAGCTGCAGGCTGAGGAACTCTGCAGCAACCTTGGGTCTCCTCCATCCACTCCTTACACAGAGAAAGCTATAAGGAATTTCTGTCTCCAAAAGGAATTAGTTACCTGGGGTTTACATTTGATATGCTTTTCCTATGAAGACTAGCTTGATTAAAGTTGTTTTCCTTTTACTAAGAAAAGCAAGTATTTTAATATTTTAACAATTGTTTTGCTGCTTCTGTCAAAACAGAGTTAACATTCTTTAAAATGAAGTTTAGCTTCTTTCAATACAAATAAATTTACACACTTGGAAAATAAATCTGGTGTGGATGCTAGGAAGGAGTATAAATAACTTCCCCCAAGAGCTCTTTGCTAACAAATGCATACATGGAATTCTGTCGGCGCTCTCCTCCCTCCCGGCCCCAAGCTGCTGCATTACCCATACAGCAGGGAAAGGCACACAGCAGTCAGGCTGATGTGCACAGAAACACTGATGGGCCATGGCTGATGGAATGTGACTCTTTCCCTTCAAAAAAAATTGCCTTGTTCTTAGGTTGAAAATTATTCACCAAAGAACTTTCAAATATCTCCCCATAAAATCACCAGCAGTTAAATAATTATCAGTCCTAATCTACAAGATATAAAACACAGTCACACCACTTCACCATGTCCTGAAATTAAAACTACTGATAGTTTTATATAAACAACTAAGCCCTCAATCATGGGCATGATTTGTCACCAGGTTATGTGCCAAATATTTCTGCACTGAGTTGTGCAAGAACTCTTTTGTGCAGCAGAGGATACAATGGGATATTTATGCTGGTATAATGCATTTTGAAAGAGAAACAAATGTAATGTTTTAATCCATAAAACAAATTAACACAATGGGCTCGATCTATTCAGTAGAAATACAACATCCAGAGGCAAACCCAGAGACTTAAACTTCCATTATTTGTTAGATCTTTCTGAAACCTCAGGTGTGCTCCCCCTGAAGCACCAAGTCCCCACAGTGGCACACACACAAGTGGAAGATCCCAAGCCCACACCTAACCAAGTACATGCTATGGCATCTCTCCACACTCCTTAGAAGAGCTGGATTTTGTTCACAAACTAAGACAGGAGAGAAACACTTAAAATTTTAAGTGGCATCTTCTGATGTGTCAATTATACTTAAAACTTATTACCACCATGAAAGACTAAGCTTCAGTTAAATGATATTTAGATGACTTGAGCCATGCTGACACTCCTTCCCAGCAACTCTTATTGACAAAGGGCTTTTCTGCTGCACTAACAGTGACACAGTAAAGTTCTGCCAGCCATGAGACATTGCAAAGATGCCAAATACATTTAAGCAATGTCTCAATTCCAGCTGATGCATCTACCCTGGATCTGGCCATGCCCCTTCCAAATCCTTTTCCCCAGAACCAGGTTTGGAGAAAGAGACCTTTTCAGCACCGGGATTGTTTGTGCTGGTGCCAGGACCCCCCCTCTGGTACCAAGCACTGCCCATGACTAAGCTGGCACCAGCAAGGAGAAGGCTACAATGCACAAGGCTCAGCATCAGGGCAATTCCTCAGCCTGGCAATCCCTATTGTGTGTATTACTACAAACTCCCCCAGGCACCATTTTTAGCCACTGCTGGATTTCCTCCCTTCCCCCACCCCCCAGCCAGGCTCCAAACCTTGAAGTAACCTTGTTCTGTTCCCCCCCCAGAGACAGCTCCATGCCTGAAACATAACCTCTAATCTTATTTTCTATTTCTAGCATACAATTCACGACCCTTATCCCAATTTTTTAAATTAAATATCCTCCACATTGCACACTCTGCTTCCGACAGCCAGGACAGCGCATGGGGTATGTCAGAATTTACAGCCATATGTTTCTTGTTGAGGACAATTTAACATTACTTTTAAGAGCATTAGAAACAATGTATTTATATGATATAGGTTTAAAGCCTTCTTTGAAGAAGATATTAAACACTACTGTCAGTACTCCACTGCAATGTAACAGCTTAATTTGTTGGAAGGTTTATCTATAGACCTTAAAATATAACAGATCTGCACTTCAGGGCAGTTTGCAATGCAGAGCATTAACTTCCAGCAATTATTCAAACTTGAGAGACTATGGACATTAAGTTAAAGTCTTGTAAATAACAGGGGTTTGTTACAAAGCAAATCTCATCTGACACCATCCATTTATGAGAACTTTGCTCAAACTTGTTTGGGTTTTTGCAATGACAAAATATGTCATTTGTTTGCCCTTGATTCTGTAACATTTGTTAAAAGCCAATTAAAAGTGGCCTACTGGACCAGACACCCATCTAGGCCACAATGGCAGTAGTCAAGATCTCCACTTTTAATTAATGACCACTATCCGTAACCCTCTTTAATATTTTTACCAATTATAATTACCAATCCGTACAGTTGCTGGGGCAAATGTTTCTCCATGAACAAATTCTCCCACAAAAGCACTTTGATACAGAACAGCTCCCAGAGGGATGAAAAAAGGTTCCTCTGTCTCTGAAGTGGTGAAAAACAAGAAGTTTCCAGGATGCATCCCAAGCCTGGAGGTTGCAGCCTGACATGGCCAGGCCCTCCTGGAGCTGCCAAGAGGTACAAGCACGTCTGGGTTTTCACCAGCCACTCTGAGCACGCCTCTGCCCACCCAAAAAGAGGAATTTCAGTCCCAGAAAGCACCCCAGGAGCAGCAGGGAGTGCTGGGCACTGCTGAGCTGGGCCTGTGCTCACCCTGCACAGAGCTGCCCACCCGGTCCCTGCCCCTTAGGGAATACCCCACTGACACTGAGGGGAAAAAGGGAATTGCCATGGACACACACCCCAGAATATTGATAACACACCAAGAGAGAAGCAAGTCTTTCAAAACAAGACAAACTGTACTTGTATGACTTGATTAATCAGAGAATTAACCAGCTTAGGATGCTAGCAGCAAAGAAATTGCCACAAGTACTTCACAAAATTACTTTCCAAATTATATTTCACACATAATCAGTTACAGGACAACTTGACCACAGATGCAAAATTAAGAAAGAGGAAGAATCCTTGAACCATCACATTAGGCGTTATGAAGCAATATGTTAATTTTTTTACATATATACCTTATCAATGTGCTTGACAATCAATATAGGTTGTTCCACACCAGTTTGCACAGGCAGTTCTAGTAAATACCATCAGTTTGTTCTGCTTCTCTCTCCCACTCCTTCAGCTTCCATCCTATTCTCAGCAGGGCATCATTTGAATTTATTACCAGTTCCACACAAACTGAACAGTGTAAGTGGGAGGAGAGCCTCCAGCAATTAAGAATAAAAGTAGATAAGTGAACACATACCAAACTCAAGAAAACCAAGTGTGAGAACTTTTTAAGGTAGCAGAGCTGGATTTTGGAATGGACTGAAAAACAGAGAAATTGTCAAGTCAAGTCACCTCATTAACATATTTATCCACCACTGGGTATCATGAAATAAAAGTTATTAATGACAGGAGCAGCAACACCCAGGAGCAGCCCATGAGATTCATTCCTAGGTGATTCCTGGGGGATAATAATCCTTTCTTTCCTTTGGTTTCTTGGTTTTTTGGGGTTTTTTTTTACACATAAAATTACACTGTCAACATAAAGAAATACAAGTCAGGACTGCCTCACCCCAGCCAAAACACGATGTTATAAACTCATTATATTTATATATATAATGAGTTTTATATATATGTTATAAACCATATATTTTGAATGGTAACTTTATTGAGTCTTAAGGGTCAACACTTGAAAACTTCTCTACCCCACCTCAAAAAGAGGACTCAAAGCATCTTAAAAAACCTCACTGAGATTCTCATGTCAATGAATGACAGCCACAAAAATTTATCATGCCACTAGGAAAATATGTGAAAATGTGTTTTCAAAAGGATACTGCTAGTCAAATGGAAAAAGAGTATCACAACAGCACTGTCCAATAACCCAGGTATTTCAAAATATTGAATTAATTAAGCATTTTATGAACACCGGAGTAATAAAATGCATAATTTAAAGAACTAATATAATATTGCTTGTCAATGTAAACATAAGTTAATTTTCCCAGTCTCTGCCTTTACTATGAAAGGTACTAAAGCAATTCTGTGCCCTCATCGAGTACAGCATTAAAGTCTTTAATTTTCAGCACTGTTTCCACTCCCACCTTTCATAAACTTGTCAGAACACAGCATAGGTGGGTTTTAGTTATGCTAAGAATAATCTTCATTAGTCATAGAGAATGAAGCCCAAGTTGGACCAGAGTGAATCCATAAGTGACACCATTTTAAAACCATTACTTCATAGGGAAAGGGCTCCTGGAGCACAGTCATTGATGCAGGCTGGAGCTGCATGCTGATCTGTGCCTTCATTTCCAATAAAGCATGCAGTGCACATTCAGCTAAGTCAAAACAACCCTTTCAACACACAATCGTTTACAGGAAACATTCAAATTACTAATGAGCACACAAAGAGCTTTGAATCTCACGGAAAATTTAGCAATTTTTTTTTAAATTTCTGAAAGAAAACCTGAGAACTATTTTTTGTGAAAAATAAGCCTTTCACTGGGGCACTGCAGCATCAGCAGGTCAGTCAGTAAGTGCTGGCAGCAGCGCTGTTATCACTGCCCCCCATCCCAGAGAGGGGTGAAATGGACACCCAGCACCAGAGTACCTGGTGGTGCTCACTGATAGTTAGCAACACAGTCATTAAACTAATGCTTAAAAATTGATTTAACAATTCAATTTAAGCTAGTAAGTACATTAATATGATCTACAAGGATACCAATGTGATCTAGTACACACTGTATTAGCCACTGTGCCTTGTGCCTCTGCTACCTGCCCTGAACTTCCCTGGCACACCTGGCTGAGCTCACAGAGCTTCTCTGCCAGGGCAGCCTGGAGCCTGCTGGGAGGACACTGCAGATCCACCCCCCTCAAGAAACACAGCAGGAATCTTACATCTGAACACAGATAAGGCATTCCCACACACTCACTGCTTCCAAGTCCCTCCAGCCCCACTGGAACCATCGCACAGCAGTTATGGCTCAGCCAGGCTGGTTTTGGACTCAACTCAATGCCCACGCTCTTCCATAATCAATATTATGGAAACAACAACTTCCACAATGGCTCTGGAGAAGGTAAGTGAAATTATTATTTAGGTAAAAATTTCTCCTTGCATCTGCTTTAAGATAAGCAGCACAGTAACAGAGCCCAGGGAACAATGAAGTGGTTGGGAAGAACTCTGCTGCTAGACCTTGACATCCAAGCCTTAAAACTTCCACTGCAGTTCTTTATTATGTTCTCTATTTAATACCCCCTTCTTCCACATTTTTTCCCCATTAGGCGAGCTCTGACAAAAAGCTGGACTTGTGTGTCCTGTGCCCCTGAATTACTGATGGCAGCAGAAAGTGCCAATGGCTACAGCACAACCCAACAAAACAGCAAATGCCTCTGCAGGAGGATTTCCATCCACTCCTGTTCCCCACAGTGCCAGATGGGAAAGAATAGGGAACTGTGTTCCTACTCTACCAATACTCCTTCCTTCTACAGTTCTGTAAGGATTTTGGTCTGCTTGTAGGATTATTCTGTTAGGCAATTACAGTATCTGTATTCTGCACAAGTCCACAATATGTATCTGTAGAAACCTCCCAGGGAACACTATCATGCTTAAACACAGGGATGCCACATTTATTTTCTGCATTTCTATTATAACATGAAGTCTGTAGTTTCCTGTAAATTTTGAAGACTAAAAACATATCCTGCTTTCTTGCTTCCAATTCAGAAACACTGGTCTATTTTCGATTTCTTTTCCCTACTTTTAGATTAACTTCAGCCAGCTTAAACCCCACAGTATTACACAAGCATCTCTACTACACACTGAGGTATTTATAGATTTGGTTTTATCCACAGCAATAGAAAATATGGATTTCCTGCATGTACCTAACAATGCCTGGTACGTGCACACTACACGATGCATGTTCTCCCTGCTGAGGGAGTCGAATTTCAATGAGACATTTTCTCAAAATTTCAAGTCGAGAAATAAATAAAATAATTACCTTCCTTCAAAGCATCCAGTAACACACTGCAGCTGGAGCAGGCCATACCACTTTGTGCATTTATTTTATTTGGAACAATGTGTTCTAAAGACAGAACTGGGACTAACCACAATCAGAATATTATTGGATACATCAAGGGGTTTTATCCTCTGCTACCACTTGTGCATTTACATGAAGCAAGGAGAGCTGAAGCAGTGCTTTAGCTGCCTCAGGGACACTAACTCTCACCAAACTGACTAACAACAACAGGAAATCTTTTGCATTTTCAGCACCGCAGATTCCTCTCCCCATCTTTCAGCTAACATTCCAATCCTCACTGTGTAACACACACAATCAGGAGAGTTTTATATGGGAATTGAAGTCTAAGGCAGGGGGGAAAAAAGTAAAATAAAAGTAAGAACAAAAATAATCACAGGGGAAAAGGAGAGCAACTGGATTCAGCAGCATAAAAAAATGAGATGATTCTGTGCCTGGCAGTGAAACTGATTTTTTTTTCAGCACATCAATATAACAATATTCAAAAATTAAGAAGAAACTATATTTTAGGGCTCTCAAATGCTATTAGTGAGGTATCCTGCTGCTTTCTGAGTTGCTGCATGCCTATCAGCAAATCACTTTAAACAGTAGAGTCATTTGTAGAATGGAACCTTAGCTCCTCTTACAGCTAATGTTTTATTCTCTCTCTGAAACAGAAAATTATTCCATCGATTGCTTTTCATATTTTTCAGGTGATTATGCTGGCATTTCTTTGCCTCTGAAGTTGAAACATACACTCTGTTTAGGAGTCACTTCTTTGTCCACACTCTGGTCAAATGAATGGATTTTTATTAGTCAGAACTGACACTTATTTACTACAACTAAAAGCTATTTCAATGTTACATTAAACAATCTCTACCAGTAAGCACCCAGAAGATAACTACTCAAGAAAAAGCATCAGTGAAAAAATCTTGTGGCATTGAAGTTTTTACCACGTATCAACATTGTAAATACCTGATTTATCTTAACCTGAATTCAGAGAATGGTTTGGGTTGGAAGAAACTTAAAGCCCATCTCATCCCACCCCTGCCATGGGTAAGGACACCTTCCACTATCCCAGTTATCCCTGGTTATTCCAAAGGCCCATCCAACCTGGCCTTGGACATTTCCAGGGATGGGGCAGCCACAGCACCTCTGGGCACCCTGTGCCAGGGCCTCCCACCCTCACAGGGATAATTTCCTACTAATATTTAATCTAAATCTACTCTCCCTCAGCAAAGGCCAGTCTCCCTTGTCATATCACTACATGTTCTTGTGAAAAGTGACGGATTTAAGCTTGTTATTCATAAAGTAAAGGGATCTCTACCAAATATTTGTAATTCTAAAAGATTACATTGTATAGTCTCAACTACTTACTGAGCTCATGACTATGAGCAGTTGCTTTGCCATTTTTCTTACTACAGACTGTCGTATTTAACAAACCCCAGCATTTTGAATCAGGGAAGGAAAAAAAAGAGAGGCATTGCAGTGTAAGTGCAAGCAAGCCACAAGTACCGGCCACACAACCTTCAGCTCACCACCAGTCCAGGATGAGGCAGCATCTTCCATAAGGAAGAACATGAAGCAGCAGCTTTAGGAAAAAAGTAATTTCATCAGTGAAAACAAAAACCAGCTCTTCCCTCCACACCAACTACAAAGCATCACTTTTGAAGTCTTAGTCCTTTAAATGCTGCTTCTTTCCAAAGAGGTACACAACATCTGACTTGCTGTGCTGGAACATCCAGCAGTCAAGACAGAGGCATCTTACACCTGAGGACACACACACTGACATGTGTAAGTCAATTTGTCAAGTGTTTCCCTCCTCTCAGGGTAATTCTACAGCTGCAATTACCATTCCCTGCTTTTCTTCAGAATCTATTAAGTGGTCCTCTGAGATCACCAGGTTTGGACTGTTTCAGATGGAAACCCACCATCCTTTGGCCAAAACATTCCCTGCCTGTGACAGTGTAAGGTCAGGGAAAGCCAATGAACCACAGCACTTAGGTCAATGGTGTGATGTAAAAGAAATTTTAAAAAACCCTCAACACAAATCCTTAGTGACAGCTATATAAGGGATTTTAGGTCCACTAAGGCAACAGTGCTTTGAGGCATGATGAGGTTTTTCACATGCTACCAAGCACAATAATCAATATTCACACACAGCTACTTTCATTTTTGCCTCAAGTCTACTGTTCCAAATTATACCAGTTTAACTTTGCTCACATTAGAATTCATTTTAGAGAAAAATATTTAGCATAGACATAGCATGAAAGATGCCCTGCATTCGTATTATAATTTATTCTTCAACGCACTGCACATCTGAATCAAAACACAGCACACCTTCCTAGGAACACTCGTGATTATGAAGACTGAATCACATACAAAGCTTTAAGTTAAAAGGAAAAGGAGCATTATTATGTAGTGTAGAAAATTTCATAAATTATACTTACCCTTGCTTTTCTTGGTCTTTCATTTTGTGTGCAGCAAAATACAACCAGTACAGCAGAGAGGAGAACTCATGCTCCAGATCACAATATATCAAATACCATATGTAAAGAAGACACAATATATTACCTCCCTGAAACCACAAGAATTTTTGGAAAGAAGCTGCCTCATCTGTCCTACAACAATTTCAGAACAAATACAGATACAACCTTTTAGCAGAAGGCAACTGACTGAAATACGTCATTTTCTCCTGTTTCAGAATGCAACTTAAAATACCAATAACAACATATTACATCAGGCAGAGAAAAGCACACAGTGGCTGCAGTGTGAGGCTGAAAAAATGCCCATAAAAATGTGAATGTCTCAAGAAAAAGAACAAACAACAACATTAAGCCAAATGCTGTCAGTCATATAAAACCAGCAGTAGTCTTCATCTCTCATACTGCACAAAGTTAAGGGCCATGAAGGCCTCCCAAGTGAAACACAGCAAAAGATGCTGAAAGACAAGAGAAGGCAGTCTAGACAGACATTTCCATCAATTATCCCCCTAAGTGCAAGGGAATCATGAATAGGAGGGTAAGGATAGAGAAACCTGGAGAAGAGCAACATGCCAACCTACAGACACGTCCTCAGAAACTGACTTGAGAAGCTCAGTTTAAAAATCACTGCACATTGTCTCACACACACACATACCCCCCTTCAACTGCACAAGCAACAAACTGTGCAGCTGTTTAAGAACTAATTAAACTTATAAATTGTACCTTTAAAGCCAGAGGAGCCGCTCAGCCCTGCCCTCTGCTACCCTGAGCCACAGCAACTCCCACACGGTGTTTACCTAACACATCTGACCAAAGAACACCCTTCAGAAATGTGCCCAAACACACAGCAGCCACCTGGCACCTCCTGACACCTGAATGAGTTCCTGTGATCTGACAGTGACCTCATGATCCTGTAATATGGAAAAGGACACACAGAACAGCTCTCACCTTCTACCCCATGTTCAGCAGAAGCACAAGTACAGAGCAAACCACGGTCTGGTTTTCATTTGTCTGACTGTATCAGACAATCCCAATCAAACCTCCTACAACCCAACCATTCCAGAAACTAAGACTGGAAAAAAAACCCAAACAAGCTCTTTTCCTGCTGCATCTTCAAAGGAAGAAAATGCACTTTACCCAAAAAACATTTCCCTCAATCTTGTGTGTCAACTACAGATTTAATCTATCATACCAATTCATCACCACAAAAATGTAACATTCCTATATAAAAACAAAAAAAATGTATCATTAGTGGTTTTCAACAGATTTCATATCCAGAAACATCTGCAGAGCAATGGATACACTTAACCAGCCAAGAAACTTTTCTAACCACTAAACCAAGCAACAGATTCACTTCAAAATAGCACAGGTCAGATGTACCACTTTTCCACACAGAAAAAGCTCTAAGTGCACTTGACCAGGGACTGCCAAACCAGACCATATACTGTCCCACAACCCAGCATTTGGTCTTAAAACTGAAATAGTCATTTATGTGAAAGACAACATTGAAATTAGGGTTGATCATCTGGATCTGTAGAACATCTTTGCTAAGAAGAAGGTGTGAACAAGTCTGTGTTAAATTCATGGCCAAATTTTATATAAAATTTGTTAATTATCAAAGTTATTTTGTAATACCTGCATAAAACTTTACAGTGTTTCCTCCTCTCTGGGACTGGAATGAGGTCAAAGTGCTGAATTCAATATCACAATCTACCGCCCTGGAAATTATTGCAATGTTTACACAAAGAAGTTCATTATGAGATCTAATAGGATTGCTCAAAAAAAAATGTTTTCCTTCTTCTTCTGAAAGCAATACAAGACAGACAGAAAGACTCTTCTGAGTAAGGACTTTCCCAACATTTCAATACAGAACCAAGCATATCCCCAAAAGCACAGTGTTGCTGTAACATGCTCTGTTTTTCAGAGTTTGGTTCTAATAACTGGCATTTCCTTCCAGGACTCCATACAATTTTCACCAGCATGAAACAAAAAATAAGCCACAGAATTAGAAGTTCAGGTACACTTGCATTATTTTAGGAAATTTAATTTTTAGCTGACCTACCCTGCTCTTCTATACATAAACCTCAGCAGGTTCTCTTCCAAAACAGCCAAAACAAGTGTAACACTACCAAAACCTTAATCTTGCTTGTATCAGAAGATGTGCATCTATTTACACTGGTGGATGGACCATTTATTTGTACTGCACTGTGAGTTACTAAAGCACACCCAGTTTGCTCCCTGTACATAAAGAATATCCAAGAACCCACTCACACCTCTGCTCTCCTGCCAACAACAGCAGTCTTGGTTTCATCTGCACCATTCACAACCGAACTCAGTAAAATAAAATTTTCATCATTACCAAGTTTCTTCATTCTCTTTTGTTTATTTAATACATTAAAGTTTTCATTTTTTCCTAAGGAATACATGCATATTTAGCAGAAGACCTATTTTTCATAATCATATTCAAGTTATTGATTGCATCACTTGCTTGCAAATGCTCATCTCATACAGCAAAAAGGGTTGATCTTATTACCTTATTATTTAAATATTTGCAAGTTTGTTGCTCAGCTGAAAAACCACAAATACCTAACTATGTCTTTGGTAAGAGGCTAAAGAAAGTTTATTCTGCAGCCCAGAAATGTGCACTGATGAAGCAGGATTCTGTAACAATGTCTCTGCAGTTATTCTGCACCACCTGGCCTTAACTCCTGCTTGGACCAAGAACTGCAGACCACTCAACACAAGCAGTATTGCTACTCTCCCCTCCCACCAAGTATCTTCTCTCCCCAGGATCTTTCCATCTTTTACAAAACACAGGGGCCTCTAACAAATGATGAACACCTGCATCCATTTTTACCTGAATTTGACAAACATGGTTTCTTCTGAGTGTTTGCAGATGACAAACTCATCCTACACTGAAATTCCCCTGAAGAATAACATACAGAACTAGAAAAATAGCATTTTTAGGTACCCTCTTCCTCCTTGTATTCTTCCTCCTTCCACATAATACCATTTGGTGCAAGATTTGCAAATATAACCCTGAGAAACATTTTGATGTTGATGTTGATCTTCTGGAGTCTGGCACAGAATTACATTTACCCACTGTGATCCTTCCCCTGTGATTCCCCAGTCTTTTACTGTACCTGTGAGGATGCAGACACCAGAAGAGTCTTTCAAGAAGAGGAATGTTTCTCTGAGTGTCCTTCCCAGGCACTACAGCCCTCTCTGCTTTTCAGCACTTTGTTACATGATCATATAAAAAGAATATCTGGCTTCTTCAGGATGAGATTGCCAGCTTCAAATATTTTTAAGGAACTTTTTAAAATATTACCTTGTACTTAGACTCTTAGGAAAAGATCTCCAGCTTTTCCTGGAATGTGAGCTGCAGACATTCAGGTGCTTTATCTTTCTCCAGGGAAGTTCTTGTGCTTGGACTCAGAGCGTTCCCAGGTACACAGCCAACTTCTGTAATATGTACAGAAGAGCAGGAAGTTCAACTTTCATTAAAAAATACCTAGGAACATTGCCCTGAATATCCTGGTATGAGACAAATCATGTGGACACACTTCAAAGGATCTAATTTTACCACAGTAAATCCAGAGGAATTCCCAACACCATCCAGAAACTCACAAACATACCAGTTATGACAATCAGGTAATCTACTTGGGAAACTAAAAACACCATTTACTGACAGGAATAGAGAGAAATTTCACTGGTAGACAACCCTCACATGAATGAGACACTAGAGATGCCTGTGGAGAAATGGAAAAATGTCCTACCACAGTCCCTTCTTCCTGCTCTTCTCCTACCCTCTCCTATACAAATCATTCTATACACTGCTTTAGAGCTCCCAAAATGTGGTAAAATAAAGCACTGAAGAAACAAAGACCAATATTATTATTTCTATCAAGGGAAACAAACTTTCTCTTACATTCAGAAGCTGTTTAGGTTGAGAAGATTTATTCTGTTCCCAGATTGCAGAGTACACAACACAGAGTCCGAGGAATCTTCTATAATTGGACAGTACGATTTAAATGTCAACTTTGAGAGCACAACTAAACAAGAGCCACAAATGCTAAAATACTGTTATTAAACAACCAGCTGACATGTTGCCTTACAGTATTCTAACCAGCACATAGGTAGTAACAGGAAGGAACAAAAATAGAATATCTCAACATGAGGAGAGACCGACAGGGTGGTGGAAGAATTTTCCTCTTGAAATTTTCCAAAGAATCTGTCTTCTGCAATGGTGTTGTACAGAAATGCTTATCAGAAAATGTTAATGCCTGACAAGTACTCCACTGTAATATGACTCAATAAATTAAAACAGAGTCCCGTCGACCCGAAACCCCCAACCACTTGAAAAAGCAGAAAACTGTTAGGAAAGCCAGCAACAAAAGACCACAAAGAAGGAACAATGAAAACGTAGCTAGCCTAAACCAGAAAACACTCATCAGATATTTCAGGAGAAAATGTAACTAAAAGCATAAGCAGGAATTGGTCACAGTTTAGGCAGGTATTGTAAAGATGTTTCCTAAGGCGTTATTTTGTCTGGTGTGACCCTAACAGTAAAACATGGGCAGTCATTCTACAGCATTTTTTTTTAAGTTTTTGGTTTGCTTTTCAGCTAATACAGCAAAAATTCTATCTACCACTGCTATCATGTTCTCCTATGCAGGCTTTCCTTAGAAGGAAGAATATTTATTTCCTTAGTGAAAATGGTTCTTCAAAGCCAAGTCCTAGAATATCACACTTCCAACTCGAGTTGGATAAGCTGCCGTATGTTATCACCAGACTGAAGCCAATTTGCCATCGATGGAATGCAGTATCACAGCTGGGGAAATGCCTGGCGTGCTGCACAGCCTCTCAAAGACGCCTGAGAGCCTCACAAAGCCTCGGCTACTCCCACCTCAGACCCACCCATACACTCACAGACATCCCAGGACTCCCCCAGCCATACCTGGAGCCCTTTGCACTCCCCTTTTCAGCCCTTTTCTGTCATTCTTCAAAGCTTGACCAGCATTTCTAAACCTTCTATTCTGCTTTTTCTCACACACACTCACTTCTTTTTCTCTTACTCTAAAGCACTCCAGCCTGAATCCCTGGAAGTTGGTTTGCCTCATGCAAAGCTTGTGACCTTAACAGAACCACACAGATCAATTCTCCAAAATTTATCTTAAGTTACCAACACACTACTTCATTAATTACAGCAGGGTAAGACAAGACTGATATTCCAAGACCACAGTTCTCAAAACAATTTGTCTTGCCACACTAGAGCTCTTCAAAGTGAAACACACCTCATTACCACCAAAACTATAATTTTGAAGTTTCATTGAAAGAATCTTTTTTCTCTCCTTGTTTTAATCACTGTTTTGACAAAATTCAAGGACTGGACTAAACCAGTTTATCCACAGAACACTACAAGACTGGAATCCTACCAGACCAAATTGGCAATTAACCTGCAAAGCAGAATTTGTGAATGGACTGTGTCCTATTTCCCCACACACACCTTAAGAGTTTCTTTGATGGCTGAAAGGACAAATGTCTAAGCAGCTCCTGATGTAAAACTGTCATGAGGTACACAAACAGCAGGAGAGAAGAAACACAAAGCCAAAGGTGCAACAAACACAACTTCAAGCTTCTTCTCAGTGAGTTTGGAACCCATCTTTAACATATTCTACTTAATTTTCAAAGTATTTTTTCATCCTACAAACCAGAATTTCAGATTTTACAGGTATCAAGACACAGGACCTCCTATGGTTCAGAGCCGCAGCCCCCATTAAACTTCCAGCACGTACAAAATCCAAACAGAACCTGGAATGTGCCATGGCCCAGGAGCATGGGATTGCCTGCAGCATGTCCCCATCACTTGCTGCCCAAAGCCCTGGGAAGGTCATCCAGACACACCACCAAGCTCTAGGAGGAGCAGAGCAACTGCAATACAGATTTTTGTCCACCGCAGCAGCACCAGTTGCCCTGGGAGCCAGCCCCAGCACAAGGCCCTGTGATGAGGTTACCCATGCTGCTGGAAATGTCATCTTTCATGTATGACATAAACCCCTTCTGTACCTACTAACAATACCCTGGCATTGTTTGTAACACGTAGGGTGTTGCACTGGCTAACACCCAATTCCAGTAAAGATATTCTATCTACCTACAATCACAAGAAAATACTCATTCTCAGCCCAGACTGGTTCTGCAGCACAGCAGCGAGCTCCCGAGAGCTGCCCCACTCCAGCAAGTTCTGTATCTCCTGTGCAGTTATCTGTCTGCACCCATCAGACACTTCCCTCAAACTCTAGAAACACCTTGAGATCACTGGGAATAAAGCAGCTCTTTTCATACAGCACAATTAGTCATATCAGCAGTGATAGCTATTTTGAGCAGCACCCATTAATCACTATCATTAGCAGGATTTCTGGTGTACCAGCATTCATTGTACCAAGAACAAGTCTTTTCCTATTACATACTACCACATAAACAAAAGCAGCAGCACAATTTCTCTTGACACAACCCTGTTTTGAGCAAGGCAAGTGGCAGCACTTAAAATGACTGTCAGTGTCAGGTTTAAAGAAAAGCTTACTTAGGACAGAAAAACCCAATTGTTCTGCTGCAAAGAAAAACCTGCCATCATTTGTATGCTGGGGGAGAAGGAGAATTGAAAAATAACAAATAGTGGGAAGAGGTGGGGAATAAAGATCTCAAGCTGGAGAGAGCACACCCTCAGAAAAATAAGATGCCAGTGACCAAATCCAACCCAGAAGAAACCCAGAAGAAACTTTTAAACATCAGCAGCATATATTTGCCTTATTACATTTTATGAGGGATTATTTACCTCTCAGCCAAATTTCAGACTCTCAGAACA
The DNA here is from genome assembly GCA_017589585.1 of Phylloscopus whistleri. Taxonomy (NCBI): domain Eukaryota; kingdom Metazoa; phylum Chordata; class Aves; order Passeriformes; family Phylloscopidae; genus Phylloscopus; species Phylloscopus whistleri. Next base: position 994,398 of record JADMLD010000926.1, read on the forward strand.
GACTTTTACCTAGAAAAACATTCCCCATACACATTATTTCTAGTTTCCTAACGACCCTGAGTAAGTCCTGATGCAGAATGAGAAAGGCCAGCAGAAGCATTCCTGCCTTACACCGACCGAGGAAGCAGCACCACAAGATGCACGGAAAGCTGTGGCTCTGAGCTGCCTCCACTGCTTCCTCCAAGCAGCAGGAACATGTACCTTTACCTGAAACACGCCTTCACCACAGCCATAGCTTAAATGCTTAGAAAGTTCTGCTGAGAAGGACAGAAAATACAGGAAGAAAGAAAAGCCTTCTGCAAGTCTTGAACTCGGAAAACTTGCCATTCTTTACAGAAGGGTCCAGCTTCATCTTCTGTAGAAACATTGCCTGGTAGAAGACTCGAGCCAAGTGCAAAATCATGTTAGTACCCATGAGACACAAACAGCACCTGTGCACATACCAAAATGGGCCAACACTGCTGATCCCATGAGCTGCATACCAAAACCTTCATGTGGCCAGGAGCCACACAACACATACCACATACCTCAGCAAGGTGAGGGAAGGGGAGCTGCAGCCGCCTGTGCCCACAGAAAACAAAAGCAGTTCCTCGAGAGCACCACTACCTCCTTGCCGACAGCAGTGGGCTGAGGAAACCGAAGCACGCAGCAACAATAGCCTTAAAATCCACAAGGTGTAGATGTGAGATTGTCCAACAGCCACCCTGGCAGTTAGAGATGCAGGGCCATTTTTGGAGCCAGGCCTCAGCCTTGTGCCAGCTGCGGGTGCCTCTGAAGCCACCGGGTGAGCCACTCGGTAACACCAAGTTTATTGCAGCTACACACCACCGGAGTATGGCCGCTCTTCACAACACCCAGACATCTGTGCCTCTATAAAAACAGCAATGACAATAATAACGGCCAATTTATACCTGTAACAGGGTTTATAATCTCACGTAAAACAAACAAATAAGACCTTCTGACTACTTTCAAGTTCCTAAGCCGACATTCACCCGACAAACACATACCTCTACCCTTTCCTCTCCACTCAAACGAACAAAACCCCTCGAGCAGGGAAAAGCAAGGGAACATTAGTAAAGTTTCAAGCTACAGCCCAAAATGCGTTACCCTCTTCTGCTGGCAGCTACCATATGCACACAACATAAGGCTCGGCAACAACAAGCGGCACTTCCAGCTCGCATCAGGTGAACGATCTGCAGGCAGCTCCTGCAGCGGCCGGGGACGCCGCTGCCCGCAGGCCCCGGGGCGGGGGGCGCGGAGGGGCCCGGGGCCCCCGAGCCCGGCCGGGCTCTGGGCGGCGCCGCTGCCGCGCTGCCCGGGGAGCTCCGGCCGGCGCCGCCCGGGAGAGGCCGCGCGGCGGGGCCGCCCCAGCGCCGGGGGCCGGCGGGGCCGGGCCGGGCGGGCGCCCCGGGTCACCGTGGAGCAGGAAGGTGCGCAGGAATTCCCGCAGGCGCAGTCCCGGCCCCGCCGCGCTGCCCGGGCTGCCCGCACACGGGTCACGGGGGGGGCGGCCGCAGCCGCGACACCGCCCCGGGCTGCCCCCGACACCGCCCCGGGCTGCCCCCGACACCGCCCCGGGCTGTCCCCGCCGCCGCGGCCGGCCCGGCCCGGCCCCGCCGGGGCACCGCGGCCACGGTCCCGGGCGCCGCCGCCTCGCCTGTCCCCGGCCGCGGCCCGCCCCCCCGGTCCCGGCCCCCGCCGGCGCCTCCCGAGCGGCCCAGGGGCTGCCCCGGGCGCTGCCGCCCTCCGCGCCGCGTCCCCCCGGTGCGGCGGGCGCTGCCAGCCCGGTGCCCGCACGGCCGGGCCCGCGGGCCGCGCCGCGGGCCGCGCTGCGGGGCGCGCAGGGGGCCGGGCCGGGCCGCGGGGCTCGGCGGGGTCGGCGCGGCGCTCACTCACCTGCCCGCGACAGCCCCGGGCCCCGCGCCGAGCGCTCCGGAAACGGCGGCGGCTCCGCCGGGGCCGGGGAGGGGCCGGCGAGGGGCGGGCGGAGCCGCGAGTGACAGCGGGAAGGGGCGGCGGGAGCGGGCGGGCGGCGCCGGCCGCGGGCAGCGGAGCGGGGGGACGGGAGGGGAGCGGAGGGGACGCAGCGGCCGCACCGCCGGGTCCGGGCAGGGGGCACGGAGCGCCCGGACCGGCCCCGGGTGCGGAGCAAAGAGCCTGAGGGGCGGCCTGGCGGCACAAAAAGAGAGATGAATTAATCAATGAATATTTTATATGGGCTTAAAATTGTGAGGGTTCTCACTCTGTTGTTTTGGGGTCAGATGCAGTGTCCCGGTTCAGAGAGCTGTTCGAGATGGAGATCGCCGGCGGCACCTGCAAAGTTCTGTATTCCTGTTCTGTCCAAAGTCACTTGCTGAACAAACTGCAGGATTCAAAACTGGTGTTCAATGCATTTAATTGGGAATTAAGTAAAATGCCCAAACATCATCTCAAACTGATCCCCTTGATGTAACTATCACGGCGCTACCAGCTTTAGGAATTGTTCAGAAATAGGCCTGGTCTAGGATGTGTGTTTAAACTGGTTACATATTATTTCTCAGGCTTAATGCAGGTTTTATACAGAAAAGTTTGCTGTACAAAATGATGTACTTTGCAATCCTATTTCCACAGAAAGAGTCTCTGTTAATCCTGTCTTCCTTAGTAAAAAATTGATTGCTTTTTATTTCCATGACTTATTTAGAATCTTACATTCTAAATGGAACAAGCATTTAATAACGTACAGAAATATCTGGTAAAGTTAGAAAATAAGGTAATGTGTAGTAGTAGGAGAGAAGTTAAAAGTTGTTGAAATACATGTAAGCACAAATTTTGCCTACAGGGCTCAGCATCCAATCATCTGGCTCTAATTCCCCCCCAAAAAACCCCAAACCCACACACTTGGATATGATACCCATTAAGTGAAAATAACAGTAATTTCAGTGCTGCTAATCAGAAAACTCAGTGGGAAGAAGTGAAATTGTCAATTTATTGGACACCTTCTAGCCACAAGCTAGAAATAGTCCACAAGTAGCGTCTGCGGGGAGCTGCCTAGGAGCAATCTGTGGCTTTGTTTCCTTCTCCAGAACAGATGGTTGCTGGCAGACCAGGCTTCTCATCAGTGCCTTCCCTCTGAACTCTTCTGATTCTTGCATGTCTACTAAGCATGTCTCTTCCTAGTAAATTTAGTCCTCAAATTAAGAGATACCTGGGAAATACTTGGAAAGACACAAGGGAACAGAAGGCTGTCATATTGTTGGCTCCTTCAAGAGAGAGAGAGGTGTCGAGCATTCTTTGTGCTGGAGGAGTACAATAAAGGGCTGGAGCTGGTAAATTTTTTACTTTTTTTTCTGCTTTTAACTAAATGGTTAGTGGAACATTTATTTTAACAAAAGATAAAAAGACTGATGAAGCTTCAACAAGGTTTTGTTTGGAAGAAGGTATAGCTATGAAATGGGAAAAGCAAGTGTAAACAAAGTCAAAAGAAGCTGAAGAGGAAGGGAAAGAGAAAATAAAATACTGGGATGGATTTTTCTTCCTTCCAGGACAGATATTGAGGCAAGACCTAGAAGAAATATTTAAAAACAAACAAACAAACAAACAAACAAACAAAAACAACCACAAAATGCCTCCTGTTTTTTGGTTTAGTGTTGTTTTGCTTTCGGGTTTTGTTTGGGAATGGAGAGGGAGATATTAACACACACAAACAGACATGTATTTTTAGGGATGCTTGTATTTCCTGGCCGTGGGGAGCAGGGTGGCCCATCTGCAGCAGCTCTTGAGGAGATCAAGTGCTGTGCAGTGCTGAGGCTGTGTCAGTCTGAGCAGTGCTGGGCTGCTGCAGGGCCCACGAGCTGCTGAGGCAAACCCTGCCCTGCTTGGGTGTGCTGCCTGTCCCCCCCAGGCCTGGCCCAGAACAAGCCTGGGCTCTGCTGAGCTCTTGTTGCCTTTCTGCTCCCCAGGGCCCCTCTCCCCTCCCAGTCACATCTCCTGCAATTCCTGGCCATCTGAAGAGTGTGGTGCTGCTCCCAGGACACAGCCCCTCCTGTCCTGGGAGCAGCTGGCAAGTGCTGCTGCAGGAGCTGACAGCCACCACCACAACTCCTTTAACCCTACCCTGTTGTACCAACATGCAGTTTTACCAAGACATCCCAAAGCTTCATGAGCCATGCTAACTAAAGTGCACTGTATTCACAGCAGAAATCTGCTCTACAGACTGAGTCTTACAGTTCAATACACCAGCGTGTTCTTTCACACTATCTGGAGGTATGCAAATATGCTCCTGTTTTGTTATCCTACTGATTTAATTGTATTCAGTGGAGTGTGCAGAAATTGCTTCTGTCAACACTAACAGTGGAGTTACACACAATAGTCACATCTTTTATTTTGACCCCCTGGATTTATTTACATATTGTTTTCGGGGGGTTACAGTGCTGTATTAACAACTTTTAGCACGTAACTATCTGTAATGATCAGAAATTTCATTTGAAATTTACTGCAGATTAAATTTATAGATTGAGACATAATGGTACAAAGGACTTGTAAGAATCGTAGCCTTAAAGTTAATATGTCTTACCAGATGGCAGGAATTTTAGACAGACTGTGAAATAAATAGGAAGTTCACACTTCCTGATATAAACAAGGCATGAAAACATGCAACTCAACAGAGTGTATAATAACCAATGCAGAATAAAGAGGAAACTCTCAAGGGCTAGAAAATATGTGGTGTAGGTATCTATTGTGACACTAAAATTATTTTTCTGAGGTCTTACAATGCAGTATTTATATTGAGTAGTGTATTTTTTTAATTTTGTGAATTCTGTTTTGAAAGATGCTTAACTATTTAGCAAAGTCCTATGTAGATCAGCATAGAACAGATGTATTCAGTTATGTTTGTGTTTTCCCCATTGATGTTACATGTATGTGAAAAGTGCTTTCCAAGACCTCCCTTGAATAGGAAGGGAAGGAAGTCAGTACATAGTTTAAACAAAGAAATGTAACAATGTTGTTTTAAAAAAAGAGGAAAGCAGCTTTGAAATACGTTATGAGTGCAACTCAATGTCGTGGGCAGTTGGAGGAAGAAATCATTAGCTTGGGAAAAAAGCAGCCCTGGCACAATAGCCATGTGCAGATGTTAATAAGGATATGCCTATCAGCAAGGTGTGGGATAAGATTAGGAGGATGGACGTTAGTAATATAATCCCTAAAGAGAGTGTTAAAGGAAAAACCTAATTCACAAGGGGTTGTTTCTGTTAACCAGATGGAGATACATTTAGGAAAAGGAAATGTGGGGAAAACCACGGTGATTTTGGAAAACAGACCTGACCACTAATGTCCTATTGTATCAGCAGTGATTTTCCCTTTGTGGTTAGTAATTACTGTGAATGCTGTAGTGAGAGCGTGCTGAAGTGCAGGATGAGCAGCAGCGGTGCTGCCCCGGTGTTTGGGCGGCGTGTGCAGGTGGAGCTGAGCAGCAGTGGGCACACAGCTCTGGCTGGGGCTGTGTTGTACAGTCTGTACAGTGTGTCACAGCCCTCGTGGACACAGCCTGACCCACTCCTGCTGCCTGAATGTTTCACAATGCAGCCATACATGTAGGCAAACCAGGCTTCTAAAAATACATTTCACAAATCATCCATTCCAGCTGTCAGGGTGAGAGCAGTCCCTTTGTCCTGCAGCCCTGGACAACGAAAATCCCATTTCAGACAAATGAAATGCAGCCCTTTGCTGCCCGCCAGGAAAGCTGCTGACCTGTGCTTTATGGGCACCATTGTGTCCAACCTGAGGCTTAGCACAGGAGTTGGCCTCTTGCCCAGAGGCTCTGTAAACAGCACCAAGTGGCCAAAGCAGGCGTGGGCAGAGCCCCCAGTGCTCTCTGGAGCAGCTCCTGCCCGGTACCTCTGCAGGGCCAGCCCCACTCTGGAAAGACTGAACACGGCTGGCTATAAATGGCCACCTAAAAATAAAAATAGGGACAATCACCTTTTCTTGTCAGGCAAATCAAAGATCCGGGTCACCTTAAAAAATGCCAGGCTGCAAGCCATACTGGTTATAGGGAAAATAAATAAATGTCTAAAGTATATAAACCTCTTAATCCTGCATTGATCAGTCCAGTTTTGATCGAACTGGACAGAGGCCACTGACTTCAACTGACACTGGATGTGTCCCATGACCTTCTGGTTTATATATTTAGACTCCCCATACTAATCTTCTCTTCTACAGGTCTGATGTCATCACCATTATTATAAGCAGAACTTGTGACTTGATTGACAGCAAACAACTTTTCCAAAAAGTAGCCAAGGAGTAAGAGTGTTTTGACAGGGTGACATATGATCATGACTGCCTGCAGTCCATTTTTGTTTACAGGCAGTAGAAGAATTTCAGATATTTATAAGGTCAATGTCCCTAGTCCAGAAAAGAAGGAGATGTGTTTGGTTTTAAATTGTTGTTCTGCATAAAAAATTGACTTCCAGTTGGGCTTGAATGAAGGACTGGGCTCTGATGTAAATCCTTTGCCTGTTGCAGCCTGGAATGAGCTGCTCCCTTTGCACACACAAAGGGGTCACTGGCATGCCATATTTTTGCTTTAGGAAGTCAAATACTTAAACATATGCATAACTGGTTTTGACTGTCTGGTGATTCAGATGTCTGGGATCTCATTTTGCTTGTTTTTTTGAAAACTTTCACAAAAAGGAGTCAGCTTGCAAAACCACAAGAATGTACTTCTCAGCCAGCTGTGGTAAAATAGTTTGCATGGCCATCTCAATACTGGAGAAATCTTTATATTTTAAAATCATTCTAATGAGTAACAAATGAACACGAATTCATTATTAATAAGGCATTAGCAGTTGCCTCAGAACCGTTCAAGGTATGCTGCAAACACAGAGCTGCTGAGAGAATATTTGTAAGACAAAAGAACTCATACTAGAACTTAGAATATTGTTTTAAAACAAATATGCTGCAAATGTGGGAACGAGAACTAGACTGATTTTTTTTTTCTGCTTAATTTGGCATTTAAGTATACAGCATGGTAAGGTTTGAGAAAAAGTAAAATGTAAATCTATGTAACTGAGCCCACTTATTAATAGGGTATTAAGGACTTCAATACTGTAGAGTCTAAATACTATTTAGGAAGAAGTGAAACAAAATTTAGAATTAATTCTAGAACATTTATAAACAGGTATAGAAAAACAGTGTCCATTCTACTAAAAGTTAGAAATTAAAAGCTACCTACCAAATGATGTTGTGTTTGTTTGACCTTGTACAACTGATTCCATTAAAGTGTTGTGTACGTTTCAGATAAGAAAATTTGACTTTTTTAGTAAGAGTCTTATATTGGGTACAAGATTGTTATTTCAACAGTCTGTACTAAACATTTTACCATATGAATGGTAAATTTTATTCAACTTATGTTAATATAAATACACAAAAATAATATATGTTCATAAATATATATAAATGTTTAAAGTGGTCTAGAAAGAAGCCTAAATGGTTTTAAATCATTTCCATGTGGTAATTCCTGCAACATGGGATTGTTGCAGAGGGACTGGATAGGGGCCCAAATGCTATTGCATTGATTTAGTTTTTGTCAGGGCACTGTAACAAAGGCAACTAAATTTCAGCTGCCTTAGTGGTACTGTTATTATTACCTTTTGCCTATACAGATTTTTATTGTGGAAGACTGCCAAGTAAGGAGTAATTTTGTAATTGAGAACATGGAATTATCAAAGTAGTTTGAACAGAAGGATAACAGGGAAACATGTAAGTTAATATTTCATGGATGAAACTTTGCTGAATTACATGATAACATAGAGAACAGTGTAGTAGATTCTTCATTAATTACTGAAATGCTCAGTGTTTCACCGTGTACCACAGATCCATCTATGCCTGAGAGTGGGATGTAAGTAACCTCCTTAGAGGAAGGCAGGAACCCCTTACAGGAACAACCTATGAGACCGACAGTGCTTCGTCTCTAAACCTCTCCTGCTGTAGCTGCCATGCAGAGCCTCCTTGGGGTGTCCTGTCCAAACCAGGCCGGGTCTCCTGGTGACATCATGAAATGGGAGATGCCCATGAGCTCGTCTTTGGCCACAACAGAGCTTTGGCCACCTGTCTGTCCTGTGCTTGAGAAGATATTCAGGATGTTGACAGAGAAGAGTGGGATTTACCTACTAAAACTTGGCAACCCAGGCTTGTCTGTTTTCCGTGGGACAGTGCAGCCCTCAGAGCTTGGCTGAGGATTGGCTGAGGACCATTTTACTCTGGTTCCAACAGGAAAACCAGCATAGGTGACCTCACTGTCTGGTTTCAGGTTCCCAATTTGTTTAGTCAGCTTCCAATGCCTTCAGACTTTCTCAGCAGCTGCTGCCAAGAGCATGCATGGTTTGTTTGTATCGGCCTCCTGTGGGGCCGGGCTCTCCTCCACACATCTGATACCAGGTCTGAGCAGCTTGCTCCCCTCATCACCAAACTAAAGTTGATGATACAGTGCCCAGAAATTTTTTTGGGTTTTTTTCTCAGCAGAAATGGTACCCAACTGACTGTGTTATTAGGTGTAGATACCTTGCACTGCTGGATGCATGCCAAGGCTGCAGAAGCAGATCTCACAGGGGTTGTGGTTCACTCTGCTGTTGTCTTTTTCACAGCCCAGAAGTTCCACAGTTGATAATTAGGGCTCCTAGAAGTTATTTCTCTGGTAGAAGTTATTTCTCTGGCATTCCACAAAACGGAGATCCTTCAGCTGCACCGGGCAGAGAGGTGGCCTTGATGTCTGAGTGACTGCTTAATGGTGCTCTCTGCGTCACCTGTCTCAATTTCTGTGCCCTCCTTGTTTCAAGAGGCACATACAAACCTCTCTATTGTTGTTGGGCTCCAAAGGTCACGATTCCTCTGTCGATATAAATTATGTGTAGCTTTGTGGAAATTGGTAATTGTGGTTCCCAGCTCTTTTGCATGACGTCTAATCAATTGCAGTATTGTAAACGAAGGTAGAATAAGCTACCAAGCTATCAGACTATCAGATCACAGTTGTGCCTGGTGTGAGAGGCAGGAAACAAGACATCAGTCCCACCAGAACTGCACATATGAATTATGCAATTCTTGTGAGAGTTGTCACGTCTGTGAGCACGGGGGACCGTGTGACAACAGCCCTGTGGTAGCAACTGACAACTGAGGGAAGGAAGATCTTCCTTTGTGTGTGCACTGCTAAATAATTCAAAGGCAAGATAAACAGTACCTATAGATGCATCTTTTTTTCATTTCACAGTAATAAGTCAAGATACTCTAAGCCAAATATGTGTATTTCAGATCCTTTTAGGCACCCATCAAGCCACCAGTTACTAAAAGATAAGGGAGATAAGACAAAGTGATCATAGGCCATACAAATTCTATACATCAGTTGTTTTCTGTTGTTGAGTTTTGCATATGTTAGTTTTTCTTTCAGAATTCCAAGAATAAGGAAATATATTCCATAATTCTTGCAAAGTCAAGCTTTGATAGTGGTACTGAGTGTCAACACTCTGTATTCATGTCTCAAAGATCGTTGTAATTCCAGGAGCTGGAAGATGAGAAGGCAATAAATAATAGGATACAGGGGAAGCTCTTCTTCCTTTTTAATGGGAAAATATTTCAGCCATGGTGATGTAGTTGACAAACATTTGGTTTAGCATAAAAGAAAAAGGAGAAGAAAAGAGATTGAAATGCATAGTCATATAGGAAATAAAAAACCTAATCAGTAAGTAGTCACAAAAGCAGTGAAAAACTTCTCCTATAGTGTTCTTAAATTAAAATGTAGAACATGCACATGTATCCCCCAATCTGCTCAATATTGTTTCTAGAGAATAAATAATCTGTTGATTTGTTGGGGTAACATGATTTGCTATTTCCTGGAATAATTGCCCACAAACATGAGCTTGACCCCTGTGTTAAACTAATGAACTCTTGCCTGTGTATAGAGGGTGATCCCAGGGATGGATGTTTACAGAAAAGTTGGATTTGGGTATTAGACACACGTGTCCCTAGCAGGAGTTGTGGTTTTCTCCTCATGTGGATTAAAAACCCACTGGCAGCCTTCAGAGTTGCTCATTAAGGCCTCTCTGATTGCAAGTTCCTGGCAACTTCATGTTTTGCTTCGTCTTATAATTCTAGGAATGGTGGTTTCCTGAGAAAAGCAAGCTCATAAGACATTGGAACTCTCTGTCTCATGGTTTCTGTGCATGCAGAATTGGCAAACCAGCAGAGAACATAATAAGAATGAAGTTCAATTACACCCTATGTTTTTAAGAGTCTGCAATCATTTTTCTGAAAACATATGAACAGAAATCCTTGTAAACCTCTTTTCTCCAGTTGTACAGTGGTATACATGTAATTTGGGGATTTTCACCCAGAGTAGCACTAGCGAAAGCTCTTTAGCTTCAGTCATGTTTTTTCTTAATGATTTTAAAAATCATGGTGCTGGTCTTACAGTGAGATCCCTTTGCACATAGATCTCCTTGAAGGCCCAGGACCTGCAGTTAGTAGGATTCCATTCTGTATCTAATCACACTCTCATTTTACATAAAATGAAGGTGGGAGGTTGTTTCAAAGTCAGCAATTTATTTATTAATAATAATATTTGTGAACATTCTCAAAATCCAATTCAATAGGAATTTGAAGACCTCAAAAATGCAAAGATCTGGAGAGTTTATCCCCTGAAAATTTGGATGGTATCATGAATGATGAGGGATGAAGTTGTATCTGTAATTTAAGAACCCTGCAGTTATTTGCAGTGTAGTAATTTTTGCCCCCTGTATGACCATACCTTTTAAATTCAAGTGTCTGATAATACAGACAAGCAAAATCAAACAGGCAGGTAGTTCAAACAGAATCTGTAGAAAGGACAGCAGTAACATGTAGATCTTTTTGAAAAGATTCAGTCTATAGAACTGGGATTTTAAAGAGAGAGACTGGCAAAAGAACCAGGCTTATCTGATATGCAGAGGAAAAAATGTCAACCTGAGGGTAGCATCTTCTAGAACAAAATCTGCATTTCCAGAGAACATCCTTGAACTGAGATAAGCTGCAAGATGGGCTCATTTCTTAAAATATTAATAGTAAACTTGCGTGAGACATTCTTATTACGCTTTCACTGATGCGAATTCATTAAATTGCAATGATAATAAATCTTGAGAGATTAAGTTCATACCAGAATATCAGATGGTTGTTTCTGGGTTTTCTAAGACCCTGAGATTTGTTTGGCATACAGCTGAACCATCATTTATCTTTGCTGACAGCCCGGTTTTCATTCCCAGGCTTTGTGCTGCTGTGCACCAAGTGACACTGTCCAGTTGGGGGTATTTTTAGTCTGCTTTGTAGCAGACGCAGGCTGGCACATCCCTGCCCACTCCAGTGATGTGGGTCACATTCCCAGCAGGAGCCCCACCAAGAGAGGAGGAAGGAAACCACTTGCAGAAATGGGAGTGGTGCAAAGCCCAAGCCCCAGAGCTCTGCTTTAGTGGGTCAGCTGCCAAGAACTGCGTGTGAGTAGCGCTTTAAAGCTGTCTTTGCTTCCCTTCAGGGACTCAACTTGCAATTGAAATATCACACATGGGGAATTTGCCAGAACTTTGAATTAATATGCACATGACCAGAACAGTTAAAGTCACCTCCTGTTTGGTGCTGTGAATTCCTCATCCTCAGATGTGTATTCTAGTCACTGCAGCAGTGAGGGACGGTTAGAGAAGTGAGTGTAGAATAAGGAATATATTCTGAGAGTTTAGCTGTGCTGCTTTTTAAATGTGCAGCAATCTTTGTTTTAAATTTAACTGAGGAGATACGGCCCTATGGCTGCAAAAAATTATTTTTCTAGAAATCAAAGTAACTGAAATATCTGTATTAAAGCATTTCCATTGTGAAAAATACCCCTAATCTGGAAATAATCTCAACGGCATGTTAGAAGGCCTTTACTCTCTATTGTACAGTATATATGCAAAATCAGTACAATGTAATATGTATATAATTATGCATAATTATAATTATTAATATTTAATTAATGCTAATGCAGCAAATAATAAATATAACAATTACTTGAAAAAGTAATAGTCATAGGAACTGACGTGATTCAATTAACAACAGAATGAATTTCCCATTGTTTTGAGCAGAACCCCATTTCCCTGGCTGATGGAGTCACCTTAGGAAAGCAAGACCAGGACAGCTGGATCACAGACCTGCATGCCAAGCTTGGGCAAGGTGAACTCGTGCTTTTACTGTGAATGTAGTCTAAAAGTACATGTGTTTTAACAACTTTGCTGTCCTTCTACATGAAAAAAGGTCTGCTTGCTTTCTTTTTAGATGAATCCTGCTGGTTTGTCTCGTTCTTGTGTCACCACTAATGCACTTAGGACTGAATAAACTCCCTGACTGTGGCATCAGGAGCAGAATTATTGCTTGCACTTCCTGAATTTATCTTCATTTTCATATTGAAGTCAGCAATAGTAACTTTTAATATGAGATGGCCCAGGCTGACAAGGAGTAAATTGAAACTGTAAACAAAATGTGGTATAAAAATCAGAGGAGTCACCATTCTTTTCTTCCAAGAAAAGACCCTTATTTCAGCTTCACTGCTTGTAAAGGGGAAGCAACACTGGGTTGCAAGGGGTGAGGTTTCTGTGTGGTGTGTAAAACACCTCGGAAGGAGTTCACCTGTCAGCAGGGGTTCCACAGCAGGAGCAGCACAGGTGTGCCCGGAGGCACAAACCCTCGGCAGGGGCATTCGCAGCGTGCCGCCCATGCTGGGCACACCGGCACCGTGCGCTCAGCCCGGCCACGCCGCTCGGCTAACAACTGGTGCTCTGGGCTGTTCTCCTTGGCAGGTTTTTTGGGAAAAGGGCAAGCGTCCTGCCCGGGCACTCCGGGGTCCCCGCGGGGCTGCCTCGGTGGCCCCGGCCGGCGGTGTCTGCAGCCCGGCTCCCCCGGGGGTGGCTGTGCCGCCCAAACTTCAGCCTCCGGTCACACACACACCTGAAGGGATTCTGCACTACTCACATAAGTGTTCTCGAACACCGTTAAAAGCTCTGCCTTCTGTAGTGGTGTTACTGAATATTCGAGATTGTGTGCTTATTATTCTAAAGAATACCCTTACTTTCTGATATAATGGTAAATTATAAATTCATTTCCTACACAATGGTTACAATCCATTGTGTAAAGAGGAATTGTACCCAGAATTAATGTATTGCTGGGCTAGCAAAACAGATTTATATCTGGAAGTGAGTAATTGTTTAATTTAAGAAAAAATAGCAGTCTTTGTTAGAAAAAAGGACATTTTAGAAACTCCATTACTTGGTAGCTTTAGCAAAACAGTAGTTAACTTAAGAGATTTTTTTCTGTGCTAATAGAAGTGATTTATTGACACAGTTTGTAAACTCAGGAAAAGTGTCTCCTAAAATGACTCTCCCAACTTTCTTGAGTGTAGGATTCTGCTGCTGGGTTTGGCTTCCATGATCATAACAGTGATACCTGAGCTCCTCTCCAAGGAAATACAGGGTTTAACTACACATGCATCTTAGCAGAGATGAGACCTAAACGTGGCAAAAAGGAAATTGCTCTCATCTTACAGAGCTTGATTAAAGCTTTAGGCACAGAGCTTTTTAAATGACAAATGCTCAATGAAATAATATTATGTCTTTATACTCCAGAGCACTATTAATCTGAGGTTCTAGGACTTTGAGAAATGTTAATTAACTCATTACCATTCATATAAAGTGTTATCATTACATTCATTTTGTGGGCTGATAACCAAAGCATAGAATTATTATGTTTTTCAGAGAAAAATGAGATTGGGGTTCCTTTCCATGTGTGTTCCCTATCAGATATTTACAGAGATACTAACTGTTCATGCAGTAGTGAACTCCACGGATCTTCAATCAAGTTAGCCCGAAAGGAACAACAACAATTCTGGGAGAGACAGAACAACTTCAGCAGTACCCAAAGCAGGATGCTTCTGCAGCCTGAAGCTTTGTGTTGGGTATTTAGGAGCCCAAATTTGACAGCTAAGAAGCTAGGCAGTGTTCTTAAGGGTGTGAAGAAGTTGCATGTTCCAGGAAAGAACAGAGACACTTTTGGCTGTTCTGCAGAAATGAAAAGGTTTGCATCACTTTAAGTATTTTTTTTTTCCAGGAAGCTGCCTGCTCTTATAATTTAGGGTGAATAATGTGGGCATGAGGAAGCCACTGTTTGGTCCATTGATTTGCATCTGAGGCTTGCTGCAATCTGTGGTTTCAGCATAGTGAAAGAATATGAACACTGCAAAATACAACTCACCACAGAGATGTGCAGTGTGGGGACAGAATTTGTTCACCTAGTGCCACACCCAGCCTCATGCTTTGTTTCCAATGCAGGTCATCAATAGGTGATTTGGGGGAAAATATGAGCTGCAAAGATTTCAATAAAGGATACCTCAGGCTAATTAATTAGAGGACTCATAGGTGATGAATAATCTGCTGTATGCATTAGATCTCAGTCTTAAATCTGTTTGTATGGTAAGAACATGAAGCATGACATTTTCATATACTTCCCACCAGTTTTTAGTCAAAGAAATCACTGTTTTCCAGTCCCACTGGTAACAATTTAGCCACTGAAACTCTTTTGAATCTTGTGAAACTGTTGGTCCCAATGATTTTTCTTAAGAATTAGGTTTTGCAATATATTTACATATATACATACATTTATATAATTACATGTTTATATTATTGTTGTTATTTTTGCATTTCACAACAAAATTTCCCTTGTTTCCTGGTACAAGAAAGCAAGAACTGAGGTTCAAGATCTACCTCTTCTGTAGTATGCTGCAATTTTTATGTTTGTTTGGTTTTTTACAAGGCCTTTCGTGCCTGATTCATTTGTAGAGTAAAAACCAAACATCTTTCAGTTTGCCTTTTCCCCTGCACAGGTCACTGTGCACTCTTCTCATCCTTTTATTAATTTCACCTAACCCTGAGGTATCCTTTATTGAGATCTTTGCAGCTCATATCATTACACTTCCTTCCATATAAAAATACTCATTTATCTAACATTCTTCAACTTCTTAATTGTATTTTTTTTATGCACATCAACATTTACTTGTTTTGACCACAGCTAAACAGGACCTCTGTCTGCTCTCTAAGCTGGGACCCTTTCTGAGAATGAATCATACAAGTAACTCCTCTTCTCTTCCATAGCTCAACACTTTGTACTTATCAAATTTGAGTTTTGTGTGTCATCAGCCTGCCCAGAGGATGCTACCCAACTGGGTCTTTTGGAATTCTTTCTAGGCCTCTCTAATCCTCACATAAATAACCTGTCATCTACAGATTTTGCTCTCCCTTGTCAAATTTTGCTTTTTTCCAAATCAGTGATAAATATACTAAGTCACAGAGAACTATTATTTTATTTAGTACAATTGCTGGTATAATGCCAATATAAAAACTTTGACAGTTTTATGTTTCTCTGAAAGTTAGCCCATTTCCTACCTGTGTTTTAAACTTCAGTAGCCATTACCTTTTTTAGAATAGCAAGTATTAAAAACATGGTGGTTTAAAGCTCTCTTCTCTCTGGCTCCCTTTTCCAGAGATGAAAAGCTGTCTGTCATAAAGAGAAACAGATAGAAAATACCTCTATTATACAGAATTGGATTTTTTTTCCCACAATAGTAGAATTTATGTTCTTAGCCTGCCTTTGTTGCAGGGGGTTTGGTCCACATAATTACTTCTTTAAAGGAGAAAGATTTTTGATCAGTCTTGTGAATCTGGAGAGGTCCCAGCTGACTGGAAGCTGGTGAATGTTATCCTGATTTTCAAGAAGGGCAAGAAGGGCCCCAGTCTGACACAGGCATGTCAGTGTCACTTCAGAGCCTGGTAAAACCATGGAGAAGATTATTCTGGAGGTGCTGAGGGTCTGCCAGGACCACACAGTCACTGGTCACAGCCAGCACAGCTGCAGGAGGGGAAGGTCCTGCTGGTCACCCTGATCCCCTGCAGCAGGGGGACCCACCTGGCTGAGCAAGGGAAGCAGCTGATGGAATCTTCCTGGACTTCAGCAAAGCTTTGGTCCCATCTCTCCCAGGATCCTGCTGGACAAAATGCCCAGCACTCAGCTGGATGACACACCATGGGATGGGTGAGCAGCTGGCTCAGGGGCCAGGCACAAAGGGTGACAGTGGACTGGGTGACATCAGACTGGGGGCCTGTCACCAGTGGGGTTCTGCAGGGCTCCACCCTCAGCCCTGTGCTTTATTAATCACCTTCATTAATGATTTGGGCCCAGGGCTCCAAGGAGCACAAAGGAGGTTTGCTGATGACACTAAATGAGGAGGAGCTGTTGGCTCCTTAGAGGGCAGAGAGGCCCTGCAGAGAGACCCAGAGCAGTGAGAGAGATGGACAATCCCCAGCCAGGTGAAGTTAAACACAGGCAGGTGCTGGGTTCTGCACCTGGGGCAGGGCAGCCCTGGCTGTGTGGATGGACTGGGGACTGAGAGGCTGGGGAGCAGCTGCAGGAACGGACCTGGGGGTCCTGGTCAGTGGCCAGGTGGGGCTGAGCCAGCAGTGCCCTGGAGCCAGGAGGGACATCCCTGTCCTGGGGCAGCAGGCCCAGCACTGCCAGGCCAGGAAGGGATGGTTCTGCTCTGCTCTGGGCTGGGCCAGCCCCACCTTGAGTGCTGGGGGCAGTTTGGGGCACCACAGCATAAAAAAGACATGAAGCCATTGGAGAGTGCCCAGAGGAGGCCACGAGGATGGGGAAGGGTCTGGAGGGGAATCCCTCAGTGAGGAGCAGCTGAGGGCACTTGGTGTGTGCAGCCTGGAGGAGGCTGAGGTCAGACCTCACTGGGGTCTTCAACATCATCCCAAAGGGGCAGCTCTGATCTCTTCCCTCTCCTGACCAGGGACAGGAGCCCAGGGAGTGGCTGGAGCTGTGTCAGGAGAGGTTTAGGTTGGATCTCAGGAAAAAGTTCTTTCCCCAGAGGGTGCTGGCACTGCCCAGGCTCCCCAGGGAATGGGCATGGCCCCGAGGCTGCCAGAGCTCCAGGAGAGTTTGGCAACAGTCACAGACAGGCACAGGATGGGATTGTTGGGGTGTCTGGGCAGGGCCAGGAGTTGGACTGGTTGGTTCTGATGGGTCCCTCCCAACCCAGCACAATCTCTGATTCCATGGTTCTGTGATAAGATGCCTGTCATGGTTTAACCCCAGCAGCCCCCAAGCCCCTCGCAAGGCTTGCTCTCCTCCCACCAGTGGGATCAGGCAGAGAATGGGGAGGGGAAAAGTGAGAAAACTCCTGTGTTGAGATAAAGACAATTTAATAGGGAAAGCAAAAGCAGTGCACACAAGCAAAGCCAAACAAGGAATGAATTCCCCTGGGCAGGCAGGTGTTCAGCAGGAGAGCAGGGCCACATCCCCTGGAAGGGTGGCTTGGGAGGACAAACACCATCACTGCAATCGTGCCCCTTCCTCCTCCTTCCCCCCTTCACATACTGACTGCCATAAGGCTTGGGACACCCCTGTGGTCAGGTGGGGTCACCTGTCCTGGCTGTGTCCCCCCAACCTCCCAGGCACCCCCAACTTTCTTGCCAGCGTGGCAGTACAAAAAGCAGAAAAGATCTTGGCTCTGTGTAACCTCAGCAATAACAAAACCAAAAACATTTCAACTCTGTTCAGCACAAATTCAAAACATAGCCCCGTGCTGTGAAAAAAGATTAACTCTACCCCAGCTGAAACCAGCACAATGTCTTACTAAAAACAAATAATTTACACTTTGGAAACTGAGTGTTATATATATAAATAATAATTTCATGCTTCGGACAAATCTCTAGTATTTAAAGGGTGACGTCTTCAAAAATTTATTATTAAGAGAACCCTCAGTGAAACCACCGAGTCTCCCGTTACTTGCTGTGGATAACGAGATGGACCGCCCTGATGGCATCCAAAAGCACCGTGGCGTGCATGAACAGCGCAAGCAGGGAAGTTCAGGATTCCTTTTCAGGACCGTTTGGCAGCTCCCGGGCAGGGAAGGACCGGGCGGGCCCCGCACGCGGGTGGCGAATTCTCGGTGCGGTACCGCCATCTCTCGGTCCCGCTCCGCACGGCAGCGCAGCGCCTCCGCATCCCGCGCTCCGCATCCTGCACTCTGCATCCCACACTCTGCATCCCTCACCCTATATCCCTCACTCTGCATCCCGCACACCGCATCCCACACTCTGCATCCCGCACTCTGCATCCCGCCCTCCGCATCCCGCACTGTGCATCCCGCACTCTGCATCCCGCACTCCGCATCCCACACTCTGCATCCTTCACTCTGCATCCCGCACTCTGCATCCCTCATTCCGCATCCTGCACTGTGTATCCCGCACTCTGCATCCCTCACTCTGCATCCCGCACTCTGCATCCCGCCCTCCACATTCCGCACTCCACATCCCGCCGTCCGCATCCCGCACTCTGCATCCGTCACTCCGCATCCCGCACTCTGCATCCCGCGCTCCGCATCCCTCACTCCGCATCCCGCACTCCGCATCCCTCACTCCGCATCCCGCGCTCGACATTCCTGCGCTCTACACTCCGCACCCCTGCGCTCCTCGCTCCCGCAATCCCGGGCTCGGCGCTCCCGAGCTCCCCCGCCTCGCTGTGAACGATTCCCGCCGGCTGCCCCCGGGAGGCGGCGTTTCCCCGGCAGGAATTGTCCTGCACTGCCGGGCACGGCCGGGCGGGACAGCGGGCCCGGGGCTCCAGCTCTGCCCGTGGTGCTCACACCCTCCTCCGCACGGGGGGCTGCTTCCCAGGGCAAAGTCTGCGGGCACCCGGCAGGTCTGTAACAGGAGTATTTAAGAATTCCCCACCCCTGCGAGGGGGAAAGCAGGGAGTGTAATCTGCAGAACTTCTCTGCATGAGTTTTAAAACCTGTAAAACCTGTGATAGATAAAAAGCGTATTAAAAACACAGTTCTACTTTCTAGCCAAGACATGTTTACCTATCACGAATCGACAGCTGTACTTTTAAGTACAAAAGATGTGGTGCAAGACCTGGGGTTGGGCGTGTGGAGTCCCATTTCCAGTGACTCACCAGGAACCTGTCAGGGAAGCGTGCAAAGGGTCACTTTCTCAGCACTGCCAAACGGAACTGCACTGCAGCAAGTGTCAGCAGTGCCAAGCATCTGTACAGTGAACTCAAAGTCCTGGCAGTGCTGAACTCTGCACAAGATCCACCAAAATCCATGTTTCCTAAACCTGATGTGCCAAAATTTTATCTAATGAATCAAAAGCTCTTATGAGGACTATATGAACCACACAATTACTAGAACCAAACAATTATTCCATACAGAAATTAATTCCAACAGACAAACAATACAACCAACCAAAGTAAGCACCACCAGTGATTGCTCTCCTGACCACCAAGAAAGACTTAAAAAGTATTCTGAAAAGACAAGCCCAGGAACAAAAATGACAACATGGATATAACGGAGACATTGAATCTTACAGTACATGACATTTTCCCCACATAAATCACCTTGTGGCCCAAAGGAAATGGGTAACTGCTGGTCTTTGGTCTCTGTTCTGTGTAACACCCATATTATTTTCCCCTTGCAAGTTTCCTCCACTGTTGCACGTGCCAGGCACCCTTTTCTTTTCCCCCTCATGTTGTCTAACTGATTTACTTAGCAAAGTTAAATTCAGAGCAATTTCTTCCTGTCTGTGCTTAGCATAAGATTTCCTTTCTGCGTGCCAGATCTGAAGAGTAGTTTTTATCTGAACATCACAGTCTGAAAAAAAAGATTACTTCTCCTTGTAAGACATCCCGTCCTTGAAAATGCAGGACATTTGCTTTATCAGAAATACTTAAAATTGTAGGTATAGACCAGCAGCTCAAGTATTCCTGAGTTAGTGCAGTGACACAGCCCCCTGACCTCAGGCTGCTCTGTGCTTTTGCCCCACAGCTGCTCCAATCCCTCCAAAGTGCTCTCAGCCAGGTTTGTCCCAGAGCTAAAACCAAAAGCTGATGGTTTTTGGTGAAGCACTCTGCAAATCTGGGTCCTTTTTTGTTTTGAAACCAGGGACTGGATTTGAATGTTTGATCCCTTTTTTTGTTGTCAGTCCTCAGGAGAATCCATTCTACTACTTTCTATGTGGCCATGCAAGTATTTTGTTCCATTACTGGAAGAAGAAAGCAGGA
This sequence comes from Phylloscopus whistleri, assembly GCA_017589585.1. Classification (NCBI taxonomy): domain Eukaryota; kingdom Metazoa; phylum Chordata; class Aves; order Passeriformes; family Phylloscopidae; genus Phylloscopus; species Phylloscopus whistleri. Next base: position 1,014,540 of record JADMLD010000926.1, read on the forward strand.
TTCAAGACTGAAGTTTTGTTTGCTTTCTTATAATAAGTTAGTACAGTGGATTTAAATGGAAGTGGAATTATATATAAAAATTCTTTATCATGCCAGAAAATTTCAATTAGGGGAAATTAGCCACTTGGTTCTTTCTGATAAATTAATCATAGAGATTATCTATTAAACATGCTACTTAACCTTTCTGGCATAGGTGCCTGAGGCAGTAGTATTTAGGCTCTCCACATTAATTTGGAAATATTAATTTCTAGGCAGCTGTCTTCCAAGATGGAATTTTCACTTGTCTTTTTTATAAGTAGGTCATTGTGCAGCTGTTGTTAATAGAGGCTGGCATTTGTGGAATGGTAAATCCACCATTGTACCCTATCTTGATCTCCATCAATTACAGAATATCCTTTCCTGAAATGCCCTTTCTCAGCCCCAGGGGTGTCATCCCTCGCTGTGGTAGCCTTTGGCCTTTGCTGGAATGGGAATCTGTTTCAGTGGGTTATCCTGCAGGAGCTGAAGAACCACTGTGTTCACACTCTCTGCCTTCCATGAGATAAGGGCTTGCCTTGACTTTATATTATCACTTCCAACCATGTTAGAGCTGCCTTCAAATTAATCCTGAGGAAAATCAGCAAGACATCTCTCAGCTGTCAAAGGAACAGCTGGTTCAGCTGCTGAACACCCAAACCTTCCTTGTACCTCCACGATGAAATCAATTGGTGCTTTCACTGGGGACAAGGCCTCGCTGTCCCTGTGGTGCTCAGCTGTTGCACAGCTTCTGGAGAGACAGGCAGCTCCTGGAACTGCTACAAATCTTGTCCTGTGCTCTTTCAGAATTAGAATCAGGACCTTGGCCTGGTTATCTTCCTCATATGTCATAAAATTTGCATAGTCTGTGGCAGGAATACTTTGAACTCTAGAACTCTCTGTATTCTAGGAGGGAAAAAAAAAAGGAAATAGGGAAGTGCTGGAACCAAAGGAGACAGTCTAAGGAAAGAAAATATGAGTGGCAGACAATTTATATAATTTAAGGCTAATGAAATGAGAAACACTATCTCAAAATCTTGGAATAAAGTGTTACAAAAGAAAGACAGCGGAATATACATTATGTGAGCAGCAGGCACATTAATTATGGGTAACCAAATCAGTGTCCTAGAAGGCAGAATTGGTAGCCAGGCTGTGAGGTTGAAGTTTGTCCCTCCTGTGAACTAGACTCAATTATCAATTACCTTATCGATTAACTGAACCTACAAATTCTTGCACAGATACAATTAAACATAAGAATGCTTGTAGACTTGGGATGTAAACTTAACTAAATCCTGCTTACTTTGGGTCAGATAAACTTGAAGATCTTCAAGGTTTAAGATATGGAGGATTTTGAGATAATTCAAGTAGTGCAAGGACTAGGATAAAATAAGACAGGGAAGGGGAAACAGAATTAAGACCTGTGTCTCAGTCAAAAATGAATGAATTGAAATTCAGAGCTGGACTGAGATAACAGTTGAGCAGCTGTGCTGCACAAGGCCATAGGATTCATATTTTGTGTGAAAAGGGAAAGAACTATTTCAATAATACCAATCCTTGTGATCAGAGCAGTAAGAAGCTAATATGGCTCTGTAGTTTGGAAACAAAGTGGAAAAGTGAAGTGAAACTAGAAGAGAAGTAACGAATGAGGATTTAAGAGTTAAGATACAAGACCTTTTAGCAGGTCTTGTAACCTGACCATGAAGTTGTGAACATGAAGAGAGTAACAGCTCAGACACCATCCAAATTTTACAGTGAAAAGCAAGATGGGAATTGCCAGTTTTGAAATAGTAAAGGTGGAAAAGTTGGTGCAAAATTGAGACATTACCATCATTTCAAAAACAACAGGCTAGCTGGGAGGACCTGCAGAAGTGACTGCTAGTGTGTAAGCATGGCAGGCTTTTGGCTGATCACTAGAAAGAGGTGAAGGTGCTCTGAGAACAATGCCTACTGCTAATAACAGCAGAGAAGCTTGGAAAATGTGTGTGTGAAATCCCTGGATTAGATAGGGATGTGGTAAGAACACTTTAATGAATTCTGCTTCCCCTGATTTGAGAAAAGTCTGACAGGTGAGTCAGGAGTGTTTCATGACTGAATTATCAAATGCTTTCAGTAAGATTAACATTTAAAAAAAGGGTATTTGCTCTCTCCCTGTGACTAACAGGAGATATTTATTAAGCCAAAGAACTTTACATCACAGGTTACAACTGGGTTACAGTTCCTGGCTGAGCAGGAGCCTGTGATTATTCAGGGTTTTATCCTAAAGGTCTTGGACAAGAAGGAAAATACGTGAAGGTGACATGGCAATGTGCATGGTACAGCTTCCTAAAGATTTACTGGGCACTTGTGTTCTCCTCTATGGAATCAACTCCAAAGTGTAATTTTTGCTGTTTTGTTTTCTTGCCTTACATGAAGGCATGCAGGAAACCACATGCAGTGAAAAATGGCCAGGTAGATTTGGGTGGCATGAAAGAAGCACCTTTGTTTGGGGAAATTGTCCAAACCTATGACTGGCAAGGCTGAGAGTGGCCTCTAAAAATGTAAAAAAACCTGAGAATATATCAAGTGATTAGGATTAATTTTGCTGAAGAAAAAAGTTTTGGTCTATTAAAGTATTGAACAGCTATTTTAAGTCTGAAAAAGCAAACCTTAGAAACAAGCAAGAGTGAGGTATGGAAGGTATCTGTTAAGGATCAATTATGAATGCTGTTTGTTTTGCTGCAAGGACAAGGTGCTGATTCTGCAGCTTAAGATTTGGGCTGTGATTTTAGTGCTCTGAATCAAGTTAATGCTTTGTGACTCTGACTTGGGCCCAGATCCATAAAGGGGCTTAGGTACTTAAAACATGATTTCACTGGGATTTGCTCCCCTAAGCTGCAGAATGCAATCTCTGGAATTTGACAAACTCCTTTATACACCCATGTTTAAACAACATCCTGCTTTATGCCCAGAACAGCTTTTGCCCCCAAGGATGGCACAGCTGCTGCTCTGCCTGCCCCAGCCTGCCCAGAGCTCAGCCAGACGGGGTGGCAGGCAGGGATGAAGGCAAGAGGGACAAGGACAGGAGCCTGGCACACAGGGACACGGACAGGAGCCTGGCATACAGGGACACGGATAGGGATCTGGTACACAGGGACACGGGCAGGGGCCTGGCACACAGGGACACGGACAGGAGCCTGGCATACAGGGACACGGACAGGAGCCTGGCATACAGGGACACAGGCAGGAGCCTGGCATACAGGGACACGGATAGGGATCTGGTACACAGGGACACGGACAGGGGTCTGGCATACAGGGACACGGATAGGGATCTGGTACACAGGGACATGGGCAGGAGTCTGGCACACAGGGACATGGGAATGGGTCTGGCACACAGGGACACGGACAGGGGTCTGGCACACAGGGACATGGGAATGGGTCTGGCACACAGGGACACGGACAGGGGTCTGGCACACAGGGACATGGACAGGAGTCTGGCACACAGGGACATGGGAATGGGTCTGGCACACAGGGACACGGACAGGGGTCTGGCACACAGGGACATGGACAGGAGTCTGGCACACAGGGACATGGGAATGGGTCTGGCACACAGGGACACGGACAGGGGTCTGGCACACAGGGACATGGACAGGGGTCTGGCACACAGGGACATGGGCAGGGGTCTGGCACACAGGGACATGGGAATGGGTCTGGCACACAGGGACATGGGCAGGGGTCTGGCACACAGAGACACGGACAGGGGTCTGGCACACAGGGACATGGGCAGGGGCCTGGCACACAGAGACACGGACAGGGGTTCTGGCACACAGGGACATGGGAATGGGTCTGGCACACAGGGACACGGACAGGGGTCTGGCACACAGGGACACGGGCAGGGGTCTGGCACACAGGGACATGGGAATGGGTCTGGCACACAGGGACACGGACAGGGGTCTGGCACACAGGGACATGGGAATGGGTCTGGCACACAGGGACACGGGCAGGGCTCTGGCACACAGGGACACGGACAGGGGTCTGGCACACAGGGACACGGGCAGGGCTCTGGCACCCGAGGACACGGACAGGAGCCTGGCACACAGGGACATGGACAGGGCTCTGGCACCCCGGGACACGGGCAGCACCCGCTGTCCCGGCGGTGCGCGGCTGTGCGGCTGCGGATGTCATGCACGCCTGTCTCAGGCTGGTGCTGAGGCCGCCTCCGAGCGCTGCCGCAGGAGCGGCGCGGGGTAAAACCACCCCGACGACGGACGGTATTTTCACCGTGCACCCGCACGAGCAGCGGCCCCGTAGAGCCGCGGGCGGACACCGGCCCCGGGGAGCGCTGCGCCCTGACGGGAACACCGCGATTCCCTCACACGGGAGATAGAACCGGGAGCGCTGCGCGTTTCCCGGCCCCAGCTCCAGCCTCAGCTCCAGTCCCCGCCGCCGCCGCCCCCGCGCAGGGACCCGCAGGCTGCTCCTCCCCCGTCTGGCGCGGCACGGAGGGAATCCCACGGCGGAGGGAGGGGAGGGGGCCGGGCCGGGCGCTGCCGGGGCGGGGCGGCCGCAGGAGGCCGCGTCGCCGCTATAAAAGCGGAAGGGGCCGTAGGAGCTCCGCTCGCCTTGCCCGGTTCATTCCGCCTTCCCTGCTCATCCTGTCGACATGGCGCTGTCCGGCGACCCCCATTTCAAGAAGCTGGTGGAGTGGCACAAGGCCAACTCCTCCAAGCTCGTCCTGCGGCAGCTCTTCGAGGCTGATAAGGATCGCTTCCAGAAGTTCAGGTGAGGCCGGGCGGCCCCGCGGCTGAGCGGGGCAGCGGCCCGCGGGCCCTGGGGCTGCAGCGCCCGGGCGGTGCCGCGTACGAGGCCCGGGGCCGGGGCCGCGCCGGGCGGAGGGGAGCGGTGTGGCCGGGCCCGGGCGGGCAGAGCTCGCCTGGCCCCGCTCCGCTGGCTCCCCCCGCGCAGCGCCGGGCGGGAGCGGGGCCGGCGGGGGGCGGATGGCGCACGAACCGGGGTGCCGTGCCCGCCGCGCCGGGCCGTGCGAGGCCGATGGCGGCCCGGGCACACGCGCCGGCAGCGCCGCCGGGGGCCGGGCCGGGGGCGGGGGGAGCTCCTTGCAGCCCCCGAGGGGCGGCCGCGCCGCCTGCCCTTGACTCATCCTTGCAGCAGGGTACGTGCCGGGCAGCACAGCGCCTGCTGCGCTCGCACAGCCGCACTGTGGGGCGGCACTCGCAGCCTCTCGCTCCCCGTGCTTAGTCATGATAAGCTCCGCGATAGACTCGCGAGGGGTCGCGCGTCCCCGTGAGCCCCCTCTGCTCGTACGACCCTGCCCTGCGACGGGCAGTGGGGGGTGGCGAGGGGGTTCGCACGATCGCTGTACAGAAAATGCCTTACAGCGCATAGAGGAGGAAGTAACAAGTGGCAGCATCGTGATAACGTTCAGCGCCTTCATCTTGTAAAGTGGGACGCGTATTTTCTGTGCGCTGGAGACCGTGCTGCAAAGGCACGTGTGTGGTTACGTTGTTATACTATAGCAGCAGTCGGAAAAGTCTAGCATTATGAGATGCATGCCAGATTTGAGTTTTAAAGTGAGCCTGAGTAATAGAGATAAACAGACCCTCCGTTCTAGAGTATTGTGATAAGACTTGTTGCATGCATCAAGCTTTTCATTACTGTCCTGTGTATAGGGATTTTTTTTCGCCTTTTGAGCTCATTAGAAAGTTCTTACACATCGTAATTAAAGATTGTATATGAAGTCCTGCATTTCAGTATAATGAGAGATGAAATAGCATTTGCATCGATGGAAAAAGTATGCAAAATTTTTCGAGTACTGACTTCACCTGGTCCCTTCAACAGGAAGGGACCTGTTAAAAATTGATCAGTACTATCTTATTAAATCTGCTAGATCGTCACTAATAGACTTAGTTCCCATTGCAGGTTTTCCTTATCTCCAGTATTTTTTTGGTGAATTGGTCTTTACTGAGGCCATTTACTTCAAATAGCTCCCTTAATTCATGTCCTTTTGGGCTGCCCATAAGTAAACAGTTGAAGTGTTACTTCATCTATCTTAATCCTTTCTTTTAATTATTTCAGTCCTGTTTCCTGAGAAGCCATCTCATTCTAGTCTAGGAGAACTTCCTCATAGCAAAGTGCAATTGCAGAGCTGACAGCTTCACTGCTACTCTCACCAGCGTGGGCCACTCTGAGCCAGATCAGCAGGAGGATGGTAGTTAATATCTGTTGGAAACCAAAGTACTCTGGAGGTTTGGCCACATGGTCCTGTGTAGTTTGCAACTTCCTTCACATGAAATTATGATTCATGAATATTAGTTCTGCTAGATGTTGTAAAATCACTGACTCTCTTCCTTTAGAAGGGGAAGAGAAACTCTACCCAGGTGAAAGTGCTTCCTGGTTCTGGAGGAATTTCAGACTGGTGTGAATAGTTTTTAATCTGAATATTTTATATCTGGCACAAGTATCTATTAAATATTACTGTAAGAACCTTGCACTAACTGACTGCATCCTATCAAGTATATATACAGAAGATCCTTCTTCCTTCTTCCTTTTTTTCTAGTTCAGAATTTGCATCCTGTTTTCCTGATAAGAAGTGTAGTCACACCTGTAAGTTCTTTGCCACCCAAGGTGGTAAGATAAGGTCTGGTAGGAACAGGAGTTCTTATCAACATGGGTTTTTCACTGGAAACTGCTGGTTTTGTAGGGGTTAGAACAGATATGATGCAGCCATCATAAAACTCAGCAGGTAAGAAATACCTGGGTGCTGATGCAGTTAGAAAGTGCTGGAATGCCACTCCTGCTGCTTGGCTTGTCCATTATCAAGGATAAGAGCCACCAGTGTAAATGGAAAATGTGATGGGAGATGAAATCATTGAGATGCTGCAGGTTAAGGGCTGCATCACTTCGAAGTGGCTGTGGCTTACGTGACAGGGCTCTTGTCCCCCCTGAGCAGCACTGCTGCATTGCAGAGTGGGTACTTGGGCAGAACACAGCTCAGCTGCAGGCTTTGGGGCTTCTGTTTAAACAAAGGGTGCACGGATCTCTTGCTATAAGAGCTTAACACAGGATTACATTGTGCACTGTGTGCTCTTCCTTGTGCGTGGGAAGTTAAATCTGGTAGCCATTACTTGATTTGGTTTTACCTGAAAAGTCTTGGGTAGCACCTTTCTGCAGTTTCTTCAAATGAGCAGTGGCTTGAATCCAGCCATAATTTCATGAGATATTGTCTTCCAGGTCTAGAGAGATTGATTTTCATTCATGTATGTGAAGTAATGAATTGTAGGTGGAAGGCATGTCAAGTAAACATGAAATCCTTTTCTTTGTGGAGTGAACAGTGGGAGAGGCTATCATCTGCAGTTTAATGTAGAAGGAGAATTTCTGCTTCTCTAAACTGAAGAAGTGTTAGAATGCCAATGGTCTTGCTGTATCATTAGTGAAGTGTGTTCAAGTCTGAGATGTCTGTAAATAAATTGCATCACATATCAAAGACTTGTCATTTTTCTTCTGTGCTGTATCTGTGAGTAACAATTGTGGTAGGTGAGGCAAACCAATCCTTCCATTAGCTAGCCATACCAGGAATCCTGGTGCTGAGTGATCAGCCTGCTGAAGAGAAGGGGGGTTGACAGCACTGATACTGCTTTTCCTTGCTTGTCTGTGTTCTCACTTGTTAAAGAAGCATGGTTCTGAGACTGTGCTTGAACACACCTTCCTTTCCTTACTCATGTACTTTAAGACTATAAAAAGGATGTTACTGTTAATGAACAGTTAATGAAGTTAACAGTAAGTGAAACCACTGAAATGTTAAGGCCTTGCTGGTTGTAACTGTTATTGCAAGTTCAGCTCCATTCTTCCTTTGAAGAATCCTGCCTGCTCTGTCACGTTACGTGTGAATAACAATTATGCCGTAGTGTGTCCCTGTGAAGTCTCTGGCATGTGTGGTTGCTAAAATAACAGAGCATGTTTCTGTGCTCAGGTATTGAAAAAGAAAACGAAGGGGAGACAATGAACAAGGCAGAAACACTGAGAGGTTTGGTGGCTGTAACTTCCTGTGGGCGTGTGTGTGAAGCAACAGGGAGAGTAGGAAGTGCTTTTCAAAGGCTGACTTACAGAATTCAGCTCTTCAGTTACAGTAATTGTATAGATTTGGTTGTAAATGGTTGCAAAGAAGAAATTGGTAAAAAAAAGATATTGTAAAGGACTAGAGGAACTATAGAACCTATCACACAGATCCAAGGATAGTAAATACAAATGGGCTCACTTGATTTCTGCTGGTCTGCCATTTCTGTGTCTCCTCTCAGATGTGAACCTACAAGTGCCTGTATTCTGAAGGTTAGGCTGTAGCTTGCAGATCTCTTGTTAAATAATCTGGAGATCTCCACTGAATTGATGACGACTGTAAGACTAAACCATGCACAAATAGGGTTTAATTCTGCATAGCAATTGACAATGTTTCTGTTCATAATGCTGTATAGATTTTTAAATTAGACTTGTTCAAGACTGTATGAAAGAATACAGGACCTGTAGGATGACAGTTTAATTTTCTAGCAGCAGAAGAATGTGACAAGCTCTTTACTGATAATACATGAGGAAAAAGCTGATTATTGCTAGAGGATGCCAGTGGCTCAGTGGAAACAGTATGTGATTGTCCAACTATGCATCAAATGTACTTCATTGTATTTGGGTTTTCACAAGCAGAAAGTGGACACTGTAATTCAGATTGTTGAAAAATGTGGTTTTCAAAAAAAGCAGTCATTTTATGAAACTTGTTGGGCAAATTGGTCACTCACATCTTCTTTACTAAATTAGTCTAATTAAGATTCCCATTATTTTGTAATCTATAGCAGAGTTACCATTGTCTTGCTTAAAACAGTCAGCCCTCAGGAATGTGCAATTAAACAACCTGTTGGTTTTGACAGCTTGACCCTGAATACTGACCATGGGGATATCTTACTGGATTACTCCAAGAACCTTGTTACAGAAGAAGTGATGAAAATGCTAATGGAACTGGTAACTATTTACTATCTTGCATTAATAAACAAAATAGCTTTTACCTGCAGCTCACTATTCTAGCACTGTTTATAAACATTAGCTAATATATAAATTGTAAAGCATCTGTTTACAAATCTTGGCAGGATTCAAATTCTTGCATTGTCATTTAGCCCTGAGTTACAAAGCCATTTTTCATTGCATGTCTGCATAAAAATACTTGCTTTAAAAAAGAATATTTTTTAACCTAGAATCTAGTGAGTCTTTTAATCTATCATAATTTTTGTTTCCCTGTCTTGTGTTAAATGTTATACTTTTAATGTAGCTAGACCTTTGTAATGCATGTTGATTTCCACTATTTTAAGGGGAATCTATATTTACTTTTCTCAGGCAAAGTCAAGGGGTGTGGAAAGTGCCAGAGAGCGCATGTTTAGTGGAGAGAAGATCAACTTCACTGAGGTAAGGCTATTTCTGTCCATGGTTCTTTCCACTTTAGTTGTGCCTGTGTATTATGGATGTTTATGCATCTGTGTAAGGAAAGTCTAGAAAAAACTTACTTTAAATACTCCTTTGAAATCCTCAGGGGTTGTGATGTTTGCTGCACTACTTCAAGAGAAAATTTTACAGCTCTTACTAAAAAAAAATCTCCTTCCTTCAGTGCATCTTATTTTAGAGATTTTGGTGGTTTGTTGGTTTTTTTGTGTTTTTTTTTTTTTTTTTTTGGGGGGGGGGGTTTTTTTATGTGTTTTTTTTTTTGTTTGTTTGTTTGTTTGTTTTTTCTCTCTTTTCTCTTTTGTGGAGAGGAAGATGAGTTAGACCTTGCAAAGGGCATGGAGCAGAGTTTTGTGTTACAGGTATCCCTTATATGCTTTTACCTAGCTTTTAGTGTTCATAAAGCTTAGTAAACTGCCTAAAGGGTGTGAGGGAGGATTGTGTAACACCTTCTGCTTTGGGCTGTGATGCTGCTTGTCTTTGGGTACATTTAACAGTCAAGACTATAAACGGTCTTGGGAAGTTGGCCACGTATTTCAGTAAGAGGATGAGTACCTCCCTCTTTTTGTAGATCTGAAGGTTGTAGTTATGGTTAAATTATGACTAAAACATATAGAAAACCAACTGTACTTTTTCTGATATTAAAAATAGGATGAAAACTGGGAACTCAGCAGTACAGTGGGTTTAATTAATCTGCATTAAGAATTAAGGCTACTTAGTATGTTTGAGGCAAATTTAGAGAAAGCAGTATTTCCTTTGACTTGGCTATTGACTGATTTAGCTGTTGCACAAACTGTTTGTTTAAAGTAACTCAGCAGTTGGACATTATATTGTTTGTGAATGATTCATGTTTGTAAAAAAGCACAGACAGAAATAGGTACAGTTTCACTGGAAAAATGTTCCTGTTCTTTCTGTATTAATGTGTTCAATTCACAGATGTAGCTACTGAAAAAAGAAGGCAGGGAAAGCAGTGGGGAGTCTTAAATCTGTCTGGAGGGTTGTTTTGTCTGATACTGCCTTTCACTAGCCTCATGTAACACAAATTATTACACAAAATATTAGCTCATCTCTGACTGTATATTATGGAGTTATTCTTCATGGTGTATTGAGAGCAGGTGTAGCAGTTGAAGTTTCGGAAGGGTGCAATTTTCACAGAAAGCATCTAAACACAATATCAAACTCTGTGTTTGGTTTCTGCTGCTAGCTCTCTCTTTTCCTACTGTTTTCATACCCCTTCATGTATCTTGTAAGCCTAGAAACACTTCTTCCCTTATCAGGCTGTTTCTCAGTCACTCTTTCCAGTTCAGAAGTTGACTTAGTAGGGGTTTGCCTAATTTTTCTGTTTGTATAGAATATCAAATCAGGTTGGTTTGACTCTGAAATAGGAGCATGTGGACAATGTATAATTGTCAGTTATTAAGCAGGATGCTGTCAAACAGCATTAATAAACCTAAAGCAGCAAGACATAAGGGAGCTTCTTGATGGCAAGAACTGACTTGTCCACTACTCTTGATGTGCTTTAGAACATTCTTTGGATATTTTTCTGAAGTATTTTAGACTTGTCTGCATTTGGTGCTGCAGGCATTGGCTGCATGGTGTGTGCTTATGTGGAAGTTCTTCCTAGTGCACCCATGTGTGTCACTGCCAGGTGTTTGTCCCAGACGAGTTAAAACTTGGAGCTTGATACGGTACAAAGAGCATTACACGGTAACTCATCTGACCACTCATCATGGGGACAGTCTTTGTAGCCTGCATGATGTTTGGAGAATACTTCTGCTTAACCATAGAGATTAAATCAAGCGTGATTGCTCTTGATTAGACAAAACCTCCTTCAAATCTAGTAGTGAGTAGTACTTGCCAAGCACCATTCCATGGCTGAGTGCTGCAAAAAATTTCTCTGTTCACCCCAAATTTGAGTGGGTATACTTTAATTAGCAAGTGAGAGAGGTTTTTTATATTCCAAGTCAGTAACTGCAAACTCAGTGATTTTTGAATTAGCATTTGGTATTTAAATCATATCTTGGCAGTTCATATTGTCTGTGTTGTCTTTGTCTCACAGTGCCTCTCGTTGTAGTAAAGAACAATGAGGTAGAGCAGAGTAATTTTTTTAATTTGTTCAATGGTATTGACTAATTCCTTCATTCTGGATTAAAATTGTTAAGCTCTTAAACAGCTGAACCGCAGGCCAGATTTTGGTGCTTTGACTTATGTGTAACTGTGGAGAAGTAACATTAAATTTTGCATACTAAGAGATTTCTTGCCTTATAGCACAACTACTACCTACATATTTGGTGTGCAAATATTCAGGCAGCATTTAATTATGGGCAGTGGATAGAGGGATGTGGCTATTATATCCTTTGTTGTTAAATGTTTAAATTATTTGTCTCTTCCTGTATGAAGTGGACTACTCAGGATAATTGAGAAGATGCCTGAGAAAATAACTTCAGCTGCTTGTTGTAATTGATTTTTTAGTATTGTCATCAATAAGAAACACTTTCATTCTTGTATACCTAAAGCATGCCAAAATAAAGGTCACTACGTAGTGGATATTGCTGAATTCTGACCCTCAATCTCTAAATGCTTTTAAAGGGATTTTGAGCCTTTTTTCCCAAGTAAACCATTACTTTGCATACTGTGCTGTTGGAAGCCCCCTGCACCGAGTCGGTGAAGTGAGAGTGTGATCGAGGTAGCTGCTGATGTGTGTATGCACACACACTGCAAATCCTGCTCTACTAATCCCAGTTAAAGGATTTTTAAATCTTGGTGGTTGTACTGCCTTCTGGATGAGGCATCTGAGGCCCTGGAGTGTAACTTGGAAAGAGCCTCATCTTGATTTTCTCCCCCTTGTTTCAGAACCGAGCTGTGCTTCACATTGCTCTGAGAAATCGCTCCAATGTGCCGATCCTTGTGGATGGGAAGGATGTTGTTCCAGAAGTAAACAAAGTGTTGGACAAAATGAAACACTTCTGTCAGGTATAGTACCACCATAGTTTTTTTTTATATATTTGTTCTCTACCCAGCCAGATTTTTACATGTGGATTGTGAAGTGTTGATTGTAGACTGATTCACATGAATTATTGTCTTTCTTTGAGGTTTACAATAGTTCTGGCTCAAGCATGGATTTGGAGCTGGTTTTATTGATTCACTTTTCTTTCTATTTCTAGTTGGGTTTTTCTTTAATGGGCTCCCTAGATTTTGCTCTTTCAGCAGTAGTCTTGTGTGTACTTTGGAAGTCTTGTAAATCATTAAGTACTATTCAAATATTACTTTTTTCTCTTTCTAATTTTTCAACTAATTGGCTGCATCAGGTAGAAACTGCCTCTTAACATTTGTGTAAAATCAGGAGAGAGGCAGAAGTTCCCAGCTCAATTGCAATTGGATTATGCTCTATTTAAATAGGTTCTTAAGGATCTTCTGGTTTTAGGTCAAATTACCTTGATTCTATGCTGTTTGCAGAATACCCACCTGGGTAGTTTTAATACATTTTAAACCAGGCTGTGAGGACCTGGACCTTCTTGGCTGCTGTTGTCTTCCCCAGGTGGTAGTGCCCTGTTTATTGCCAACTCATACTTCTAACCTATGCAGAATGAGCTTGCATTCTGTTTTGTTATTAATGATAAATGCCAAGACAACAATAACTGGCACCAATTGGTGTGAATTTGGTACTTTGCTCATACGCTGTGAGAATTGAATGGCCATGGAAATTCTGTGGTGTCTGCCATTTTTCCCCAGTAGAATTTCTAGCTGATTAGGGTTTTGGTAGTGCAAAACAAGAGTTTTCACTGGTGCCATCCTCTTGCTTGCTCTATGGTTTCAATTATCAGAACCTGTGAATATCACTTTACATGCAGATGTATCTTCTCTGCAAAATAAAAATCACGTTAAGCGGTTTCATGAAAATATTATCAGCAGATGGGATTTTAAGGCTGTGGCAGTATCATCTATGGGGTACAAGAATGCGGTTACTAAAAATGGATTTTCTTTGTGGAAAAATGAAAATCTTAAACATTTGTAATGAATGAGAGCAAGTATCAGCATAACTGAGTGCTGTGTAGAAAAATTGCTTTAGAATTGGGGAATGCACTTGGAAGCATTCATGGTACCAGAAAGATTGCCTTTGTCATTGGAACTGATTGAATGCATAGATGGGAGATGATGGACAAAATTCAATGCAGAGTTCATTTAATGGTTGTAATTTTGTTTTGGAACTTTCAGTGATGCTTAAAGAGCAGAAACTTGTACCATGTGCTTGTTAAGGTTCAGCCCAGAAATAAATCCTAATGCAAAGCATACTTGCAAGAGAAAAGCTTTTAGAATATTCAGTTTGCCAGTAAATCCCTTATCTCTGTGGCTTTATTCATACTGTCTTCCAGTTTAGTGAAGCTTTTTCTAATTAAAGACACTTAAAGAACTGTTTCAGTTTCAAATATTTGTTGCACATAGTTTAATGCCCAAGATTTTTTCATTTTTGGATAGATGTCTCTCTCCTTAGCAAACACTGTAAATGCTACAGCACTGTAAATACACACAGAAGGGGGAGAGTTTTAACTTCTTCAAGTGTTTGGTGTTGCAGTGGTTTTTTTACGTCTATCGTAGACATAACTTAATGTCTAGCTAAGAAGGTAACTCTGAGTGTAGGCCTTGAGGCTCCAGAGGCTTGAAAGCTGTCTTTGGCAACTTTCTACAACAATACCTGAAAACAAAGCCTGTTTCCAGAGTTAACAAAAGTAGCTTTAGTGAAAGTGTAAAATAGTCATTAGTTTTTTTCTCTTTTTTTTTTCACAGAGAGTCCGTAGTGGTGAATGGAAAGGCTACACTGGGAAGGCAATCACTGATGTGGTCAATATTGGGATTGGTGGCTCTGACTTGGTAAGCCCCTGAGTTCTGTATACTCTGCCCATCTTTGTGTGCATGCTTGCAGTGAGGATAAAATCTAATTGTGCCTTCTATGCAGGGCCCTCTGATGGTAACTGAAGCCCTGAAACCATATTCCAAGGGAGGCCCTCGTGTCTGGTTCGTATCCAACATTGATGGTACTCATATAGCCAAAACCCTGGCTGAACTCAAACCAGACACTACTCTCTTCATCATTGCATCAAAGGTATGTCTGATACAAGCACTGCCTGTGCCTTGCTCTGCTGGGAAGGAATTCAGTCAGAGGAGAGGGCTGTCTGCAGGAATATCTAGATCAGGGGCTTCCAGTGTGGCTTATTTCTAAACAGGCCTGTTGTGATTCTTTCTAAACTTGCAGTACAAGGTTGTGTTGCTGCTGAAATACTTGGGGATTTGTAAGTCAAGTGCTGAGAATTGCTTAACCTAAATAAGATCCATGAACAATTTCATGTTGTCTGGGGTTTTTCTTGGTCAGTTTATTTCTCAGGCAAGTTTTAGCTTTCTTCACAGAAGTTTGTTTTCCTGCACTTCTCAGTAGGTGGAGTGTAGGATCCAATGTAGTTATTTTTTGAAATTCTGGATATTATTTCATTTCTAAAGGACTTTTGATCCTTTATTTTAAGTACAGTGTACTTGTTAAGTGTTCTAGGTTTTGCTTGAATGAATTGCATGTACTTTAAGAATCTCCATTTTATAGGGTAGTCACAAAATACCTTCACCTAAATAACTTAAATGCTGAGCTCTATAAATACTAAGCTGCTTTACTTAAAGAGGTAAAGATAGTCTGCTGGTACTTCATAAGATGATACCTATTTGTGATTACAGACTGAATAGCTGCCTTTAAGTCTTGCCTTACTAAGAACTTACTCAGTAAGCAATAATTGCCAGCAGCCCTCTCCCTCTGAGGAATGCTTCTGTCTGAGCAGAGGAAAGAGCTGGAGACAAACTTCATGGTTATGTAACTTGGGTTGCCTTCATTTGTAAAGCACAGTAGAACCTTTCTGCTCTTGGAGACAATCTGCAACAAATGAACATGTGTGCAGTGCTGGCCATGCTCTGCACAGTGCTCATTATCTTATCTTGGCACTGCTGCAGCTGAGCAACAGCTTATGGAGTAATAAGGAAACTGCACAAAGTAATGCTAATGGTCACTTGGAATAATTGAGTCCAGGGATCACGGTTCAAAGGCTTAGAAAACTGCCAAATTGAAAAAGTAACACTTGAGTTTGTTTGCTAGACTGTAGTTAGATAATTGGATATATTTGGAAGAGGATGAATGGCATTTTTTTTTTCTTTCCATAACAGGCTTATGTTTCATAATGAAATATTTCTGGAGATGGATGAGAGTAGGATGAATCTAGTGTTCACCCTTAAAGCTAAATTTTGATGGCTGAGTAAATCAGAATGGTTGTAGATGCTTGCAAAACTGCATGACTGAACTTCTGTGCACACTTCATGAAGCAGGAAAATGCTTTCCTCTAATCAGCAAAAGAAAAATTATGACAAGAGTCTTGGCAGAAATTAATGTTCTTCCATGAAAAAGTAGGGATTGAAGAACAATAGGACAGTCCAGCTGGGTTATCCTGTTTAGATGTTCAATTAGTTTGTTTTTTGTTGAACAGTAGAACTTCAGATTTTTTTAATAAAAAATTAAAGTAGAAGGCTTTAGTCTCAAGGTTTTGCAGAACAGTTTGGGGAGTGGGAAGGCAGGAAATGGGGAATAATTATTCCAATTTTAGATGCATGCTAGTTTAAAACTAAATGGGTAAATCTAGCAATATTAGTGTTTACTGGATTCATAAGCTTGCTTTTTTCTCTAATCTGGCAGCAGCTGTGTATTATGAACATCTAGAATCACTGTGCTCTGGTTATCTGAACGTGTGATGCTTTAGTAACCTGAAGTTATTTCCATTTTAAGAAGACTTATTTGCTTGTTTTCCACTGTGCAGACTTTCACCACGCAGGAAACCATCACCAACGCAGAAACGGCCAAAGAGTGGTTCCTGCGTGCTGCTAATGATGTAAGCCTGAGATGTGTAGCTGAAGGAACAGAACTTGTTGTGCAATTTCTTCCTGGTCATTCTGTGTGCTTTGGGGCAGAGCCAGTAACTGCCCAAACAAGCTTAGCAAATGATGTACTTAGATCATTTCAGTGCTTTGGTAATGACAGATTATTTTGTCCAATCAAAGTGATAACCCACTAGTTTTTCATTATAAATGTTCTCATGCATTGTTCCTCCAAATCTTGCCTGTTAAGTAATAGAATATAGTGCTTGCCTTAGAGCTAACCAATAATTTGGTAGAACTACTGGTAATGAAAATACAAGAATAGTGTGTGTGGTACTACCTTTAAATTATTGCCAAATCTTTAAAAAGTAGAAATGAAACTATGGTTGGAACAACACATTGACATTTCTATGGCAGATGGCCGTGCTATGAATAGAAACCTTGTATTTGGCTCATTCTCTCCTGTTTCTAACTCTTAAAGGAAAAAAGCAGATACTGCCTGCTCAGGTAATTAGGATGGTCTATAACTTGTTCCAATCAGGGTAGCTGTACTTAGTTTGAAATCTGGGCTTTGAAATTCCTCCTTACACTACTATTCAGACAACTCATCTTTGTTTACCAGAACACCTTCTGAAAAACAGAAGTCTGAATCTAGAGCTTGATGTTTATCAGTAATTCCAGTTGTCTTGTTTTTTTGCCTCTGGCTGGATGGGCAGGGGGTGTACATTGAGCACCATCTGCTCCAGAGCCGTGGTGGTGGTGTCCAGGCTGGTAACAGACTCTGAGGGAGAGAGAGGGTGTGCCCCTCTCTGGAGGGGATGCTGCTGCAGGGCTTGAAGGGAATATCATCAGAATGTTCTCTTTGGGTGTGCTGCCAAATCCCACACTGATTTCAAATTAATAACAACTGATGACAGTCAACAGCATTTTGTTTAAATGGTAGCACATCTGCTTTATGACCAGAAATGAAAATAGTTAACATTCTAGATCTAACTATGTGTTTATTTTTTTTAAGCCTTCAGCTGTGGCCAAGCATTTTGTTGCCTTGTCTACCAACGCTGTAAGTATAGTCAATCTAGTTAATTTTTCCTATGTACCTTTAAGGCAGCCATACCTTAAAATCTAGTGAGGAAGCCTATCCTTTAAGATGCTTGAATACTGAATTTTAGCATTCCTCTTGAAGGGAAGCCTTTTTTTTCTACTCAAAGTAACTGGAACATTTCTAGAGTATTGAACTATACTGGGACTGGACTTTGATTATAGATGTGTGCTTTTTCTGCTAGAGCTTTAAATCAGAAATCAAGAGCTCTTGTGCTTGAAAACACTCATTGTTAATGAGTGTTACCTCTAATTGCCTAAGTTGTGTGTGAATGCAGTTACATAAACAAATGTTATTCTAAACTCCAGGTAAGAGCTGAAATAGAGCAGGCAATTTGAAAAATGCTTATGGTGAGCACGCTCTGATGTAGTGCTTCATGCAAAAGTATGAAGTGGGGAGACAGGCAGCAGTTAAAAGAACACTGCAGACATTGACAGGCTGTCAGGGACTGACATTATGGTTCTGGTAAATTGAATGTCAGTCCAGCTTTAGCTATATAGCTACTTAGATTCATCAGGAAATGAATGTATGTCATTGATTTTTAATAGTGAGTAGTGATAGTTATTTCTGGAAATGAAAATGTATTTTTTGTGATGGATGCTAGGCATTTTTTAAAATAGATGTAGTTGTAGGATTGTTTATTTAATAGATACCAAACTTGTATTTGCTTGCTTGGTATAAAGCTTTTTATGACTGTTGGGTTTACTTATGGTGTTTTTTCATGTTTATTTTAGCCTAAAGTTAAAGACTTTGGAATTGACCCAGAGAACATGTTTGAGTTTTGGGATGTAAGTAGATGTCTGATATTATGTGGTAGATGTTAACTGTTACCTTTTTCTGAAGCAAGTAAGAAGATTTCAACTAGATGTCTGGAAACGGCAAAAGCAGTTTCTAAAGCAGCAACTCCTAAATTATAGGAGTTGTATTGAGTGCACTGAAATACCTGAAAACCCTTAACTAAAGGCAAATTGAGAACTCTTGCCCATGCTGTTAAAATCTTCCAGTCAAAGTCTGAAGAGGAGTCTTCCATGTTCTTAGTTGTCTTATCAGCTGTTGAGTAACAGGAGATAGTCTTGGCTTATTACTCCGTGCAAGTAGTTATTATAAGCTGTGACATTTGCCTGCTGGTGTCTATGGTATATAACCTAGGCCTGGTAAAGGTCAGACATCAGAAATGGGAGACTGACTGGAGATTTTGTGGAAGATGCATATTTTAAGCATAGTGCCCTTAGTCTTGGCCTTTATACTTAATTAGAAACAGGTTGGTATGTCTCATTGACTAATTGCCTGACAAATGAGCTGCTGTTCAGAAGTTATTTGGAATGTTACCTTTCCCAAGTGTCAGAATTTTGCTGAAGCAGGCTTTTCCTGTAGAGGAGTGATATTATGGAAGCAGTTAACTAAGCTGCAAATTCAGGATTTGGAAGTGAGCTGGAATCAAGCTCTGTCTACTTTACAGATGCTATGAAAGTTGGACAAGTAGGATAAAAAAAAGGCATTCATTAGGGTGCACGGTAAAGTGCAGTTTCCCTAGACTATGCACAATATATATAGTGAACTATCACCAGAGAGAGTATTGATTTTGCTGGCAGCACTCTGAACACATGCTGCTGTTTTCTAATAGTTTGAATGTACAAGCCTTGCACTTCTCTGTCTCAACCATCTCGTTTTTGCAGTGGGTTGGTGGCCGCTACTCCCTGTGGTCTGCCATTGGTCTCTCCATTGCCCTGCATATTGGTGAGTGTTCCTGTGATGGCACCATGCCAAGAATTGCTCTGTTTGCTTCAGGAACGTAACTGTGGAGTGCGTTATCAATAGTGGACTGTGAATCAGATTTGGGGCAAATACTGCTCACCTGCCTCCTCTGAGTGGTTGGATGTGGGTGCTGTAAAACAATCTGGAATGTAATGGAAATGTTGATATTTTAGTACTGCAAATACAGTTTTGGAAATTACTCCACACTTGGGGACAAATAGTCAAATTGTATTGCTTTAGTCACATAACCAAAAGTGCCTGATTTATGTAAAGCTGTGTCAGTGTTGAAAATCAGACCTTGCGACTGACATTCCTAAACCTGAAGCAGGGTGTTTAGTATCTGTAAGAATACACAGACACAAATGTCCTGTCTCTGGTTCTGCATATGAGCTCTGTTTAGCATTGTTAACTATGTCCTTCTGCTGTTAATTCCTTTTGTTCCCAGTACTTTATCTAGGCTATAGGGCCTGATGATTACATCTGTTCCCTCATCACAGCTTTCAGATATTAAAATCTGAAACTATAATGTCATTTATTTTTCTAGGCAAAAGCTAGAATTCCCTTAGACTGGGGTTAGAAGAATAACATTGGGTTTGGTGTTTTTGGAGTTGTATGAATAGGCGTTTTCATGTGTAGAAAAGCCTATTATAAGAGCAAAATAAGCATGCTTTACTGTTTTGTCTGCAATAAACTGTTCATTGCTGCTGTCAGACAGATTTGGTGCTGACTGCTGATATGCCAGCCTATCTGCACTTCTTCCTCTTAGACCCTCAACTCCCACAGCTGGCATCTAACCATAGGTAGAGCTGCTGCTTTGAGTCCAAACCCTTCACCTCCCAGTTGCTATATAAGAATCAGGACTTCTGTTTTTGCAGGAAAGGCTAGCCTTAGTGGTACTATTCATTTGGGAAAGTGAATGGAGGTTTAAATACCCTAACTACAAAGCAAAGAAAGCTCAGGTGAATTGTTAACAGGGAAGGGAGGGGTAGCCTTTTTCTTTGACAGTGTCTTATTAGAGCTGTTTATACCTCACACCACTGCAGAAATCCCTGCCATGCTAGCCTTGCCCTGTTTTTTGGGGCATGTGTCTCCCACTGGCTGTGATTAAGTGTTCAAACTTGATAAAAACTGTGGCCTCAAAGCAGGCTCTGTATTAAAGGCCTCTGTTTTCCTTCTGGTTGCTCCTTCTGCCTGAATGGGGATTTTAGGCAAAGGTTTTTGAATTATGCATCATGAAGTTGGGCTTGCTCTGAAGTCTGGGCTTCAAGCATAAGTGAATGTCTGGCTTTTGGCATGCAAAATTCGGAAGTCTAAGTGCAGCTTTAAACTTGATTAGTAGTTGGGAGCCTTGCTGCATACAAGGAATCAAAACTGTTTCACAGTTGTCTCTATACAAAAAATCTAGTTTGAGTTGTAATAGTAAATACAAACTGACTTCTTTCCATTGTTAGGTTTTGACAACTTTGAGAATCTGCTTGCAGGAGCCCACTGGATGGTGAGTGTGGGATGCCCATTTCAAATTTACTCCTCTTTAAGAGCTGTTAGTACGAAAAGGGGAGGCAGGTTGATTATTAAAGTTCAGCTCCCCACGTCCTCCTCAATGATGTTAAAATGACAGTTTGTGGGATGCTCTCACTGGATCAACACAACAATAAAAACAATGTAGGAGTTGGGAGGGATGGCAGTTGCTTTATCAGAAGTGTAACTTTGCTTTGTCTCACAGGATAATCACTTCCACACTGCCCCCCTGGAGAAGAACGTGCCGGTTCTGCTGGCCATGCTGGGGGTGTGGTACATCAACTGCTACGGCTGTGAGACGCACGCCCTGCTGCCCTATGACCAGTACATGCACCGCTTCGCCGCCTACTTCCAGCAGGTAGGGCTGGGCACAGCACCCTTCCAGCCGGGTGCAGATAACATCCTGCCTGCTTCAGCGGCCTGGAAGTGTGTCAGGTGAAACTGCACGCACCTAATGCATGTCATCAATTGCCCAAAGAGCCTGGTGCCAAGATTGATATCAGCTTGTAAAGACCTTTTCTTCATACCTCTGTTTTCTTGAATTAAGCAGCTGTATCCCTCGTGCTTAGAAAATTTCTATCAAGAAGCACTATTGATTGTAGTTGAAGTATGTGTGGAAACTTGTACTGATACTGAGTGATCCTGCCCTTCCCTTCTTTAGGGTGATATGGAGTCTAATGGCAAATACATTACCAAGAAAGGCTCTCGTGTGGACTACAGCACTGGCCCTATTGTGTGGGGAGAGCCTGGCACCAATGGGCAGCACGCTTTCTATCAGCTCATTCACCAAGGTAAACAAACTGTTAAAAACATGTTCTGCAATTAAAGTCTCAGTGGCTGCAGAGCTGCAGGAGTCTGCAGAGTTTGCACTTGTTTAGAGGCTGGACTCCTATCTAACCTAGCATCACACTGCTATGGGGTTTTTAATTAGTGGCTTGTGAAGGCTACAATATGCAGGTTTTAACTAGAATAAGGAGGTCAAATAAAGCTGAAACTACTGGGCTGTATCGTTACTTCCCCCTGCTGCAAATAATAATGCTCTTCTATAAAGCTTTTAAAAATGACTGAGTCTGCCAGTAACTCTGCAAATGGGGTGAGAAGTGAAGGTTTTTGAAGACTTAGCTGATGCAGAGTTATTTACTTGGCTTTTTTTACAGGAACTCGCATGATTCCTTGTGACTTCCTGATCCCAGTGCAGACCCAGCATCCCATCAGAAATGGCTTGCATCACAAGGTAATTCTTTGTCAGGGGACCGTATTTCTTGTAGCTCAAGGCACTGAAGCTTATTTGGTATTGCATTGTGTGATTTCTAAATGTCCCTTTGAAATTATACACAAAATCTCTGTCAACGTTCACAACAGATTTAAAAATCTCTAGGTTATAATTGCAAGTCATAAGTAATATGTAATGCAGTGGTATGTTTATTCTTGAAGCAATTGCAATGACAGCTCTTGAGGCAGCTCAGTGGTGTTTCCTGTGGGCCTACTGAAGCTGGAAAGAGCTGAGCAATTAAGTATTTAAAATTCCTTGAAGGATTCTAAGGAATGTAGTTCTTGGAGAGTAGGAAGAAACAAAGTCTCAGACCTGATGCCACAACATTTCTGAGGAAGCTTTCAAGTATTAAATCTAGGACAAAATTTGGTGGATGTAATGGTATGGCTGTGATGATGGCCTTCTACACACACACTTTTAAAATGTCCAGTTTTTAGTTTATCGTCTGACTAAGGATTTTCAATTAACTAAGATTTTTTCTTAACTTCCAAAGGTAGAAACATGTTCAGGTTAACTATTTACTGCATACTTCACAAAAAGCATCTTTACTTGCTGAATTTCAGTCCTGTCATGATTTCAGATTACGAGTGCTATTTGAATTGTGTAATAGTCATTTCTCATCAAGTAAGATCAAATACAGGTGAAAATTTAGAGTATGACTTCACGAAAGAAGGGGAAAAAAGGTTTCATTTGACTGTAAAAACTTATTGTATCTTCAGGTAGGGCAAAACCACGGATAAATTTGCATGCTAACATTAGACAGGGAGCAATAAGATAAAACCTGGCACTGGTTTTGGCATTGGTGTATGGTAAGCTGTGGGGGTTTTCCTGCATACAGATGAGAAAATACGTCTTAGTTGGTTACCTTTGACTAATCTTTGCACTTGGCTTTCCATGAGATGGTGTAGCATAAGATAAAATCATAGATTATACTGGGTGGAAAGGCTGTGTGAAGTCCTGGCTCCTCTGGTGCCATTGGGAGACTTGCTGCCAGCTTCAGCAGGAGCAGGATTCTGCAAAAGTGTCCTAGTTGTTTTTGGATACACGTACTTTAGAATAGTAACTAGTCTCCTGGCACTCTGAGGTAAGAAGCAATAGCTAAAACTGCTGCTATTTTACTGCCACAGTGTTAAAACTGACTTGTAAGTCTAGACTAGGTCTTGATATGGGTTCAAGCACCAGGTCCCACTATCCAGCTGTGCAGATGTTCACGTGTGTTTATTTCTACCTGCTAGATCCTTTTGGCCAACTTCCTTGCTCAGACCGAGGCCTTGATGAAGGGCAAGACGGCTGATGAGGCTCGCAAGGAGCTTCAGGCGGCCGGGCTGAGCGGGGAGGCTCTGGAGAAGCTCCTTCCCCACAAGGTACCCGGGACTCAGGAGGTGCTGTGGCAGTGAGGGCTTTGTTGGGGGCAGCTGGGATGGGGTGGCACCCGTGGGACCTTGGCAGGGCTCTTGGAACGGGCTGTGAGCAGTGCTTCGGCTCTGAAGCCTTGGAGGCGTTCCAGGAATCGTGGGCTCTCTCAGCACTGCCCTGGGCTAGTGACTCTTGGGTTACTTCTGGTAGCCACAGTAGCCAGAGATGGTGCTTGGAGACACATTTTCCATTGTGTCTCTAAGAAAACATGGGAATGATACAATTTTATGGTTGAAAGCCTTGAAAGCTTTTGGGACTTTGTATTTGCTGCTAATGCAAATAGTCTGGTGTGGACTCTAAAGAAGATAAAACCTGTAAGTTTTACTAGGTGACAATGTAACTCTTGTGTTGAAAGGTCTTTGAGGGAAATCGACCAACCAATTCCATCATGTTTACAAAACTCAACCCTTTCACCCTGGGAGCCATCATTGGTAAGTAAATACATTTCTCATCTGTGAATGCTAATGAAGACTTTCTGATCAAGTTTATTGATAAATCTCTTTCTGCTTATAGCCATGTATGAGCACAAGATATTTGTTCAAGGAGTTGTCTGGGACATCAACAGTTATGACCAGTGGGGGTAAGTTTCCTTGGTTTGTTTCTTGTATACTTCTTGACAGATTCTTGAATCTATCATGCATTAGAGGAAAGACAATCAAAAGGGGTTTATATGTAGAACACTTGATTATGGGATAGTTATAAATGAAAACAGATTTTCTGGGGATAGGATACCATGCCATAATGCATAGGTTAGCCATGCATAATGACTTGTAGATAACAATTTTGGCTAAGGACCTCTGAATTTAGAAAAATACTATGAATGTAAAAAAGATGCAGTGAGGAAGACAGGTTGAACACATGCTCTGAGAATTAGGAAGGAAAATATTTTCCCTGTAGTGTGCAAAAAAAAAAAAAAAATTACCTCTAGATGAGTAGGCAATTTGAGTGACATCTGTTGAGCAAAAGATTGATTACCTCTTAATTGTCCTGTGCTGGAGAGACATCATTCCTCCTGGCAGAGGTCTGTGTATGCAGCAGCCCTTGGTTTCATGCAGGCTCCATCTGTGACTGAGGGCTGTGCTGGAGCTCCATGTGTGCAACAGCAGCTTGGAGGAGTCTGTCACTGTCACTTAAAAATTTAATCAGGAACTAATCAGGTTCTTTAATCTGTAGTAAGATGAACTGCAAGCATACTGTATGTAGGCTTAGGTAGAGGGATTGGGAAATGAGATTTTTCAGGTGCAGCCTGCCTGTGCTGCGAGAGGTTATTTTGAAGAGCACATTTGCTCTACAGGTGTAGAATGTCAGTTTTCACTAAGCTGCCTTAGTCTTTGCATATGCTCTTTGGTGCTGTGCTACCACAGTGTGTTCTATAACTAAATACTGTAGCAGAACCTGAAAATGAGAAACTGTCTAGTGCTGATGTCTGCTATAAACTCTGAAGTCAGGAGTGCGGTAGGAGTAAGTACAGCTTTTACTGCCACACATGAAATTCCAGAATGGCATCCAAAACTGGAATGTGGGGATGCTGTAGAACTGCCTCGTTTCCTGCAGCTGTTGGAGTATCTGAGGTTCTCAGAGGGTGAGGCTGTAAGTCCTGGACAGGTACTGGGGGTGCTTCCAGGCTGCAGCTCAGCTGATCATTGTTCAGGTGACAGAAATCAGTGTTCTGAGCATTGTCATGTTCAACAGTGAACAGGAGCCAGCTGAATGCATTCTGCACTGGGGCAGGCTGCAGAACACAAGTGAATACTGAGGTGAAAAGACTGAACTTGTAAAACAAAGTGTTCACTTAGACATCCTAGGAGCTATGAGATCTCCAGTTCTTCATGAATGGTGCTGAGTTGAATACTTTGACAGTAATTTTTGAGGGGTAAAACATCATAGTGTTCACTGGGAGTTACTTTTTACTGGCATCTGTTTTTAATATCAATGGCTTTAGTAAATACTGTAAGTTGTTAGCACTAATATTGTTTTTCTTTTCCTGCTTTTATAAACACAGAGTTGAGCTTGGAAAACAACTTGCCAAGAAAATTGAGCCTGAACTGGAGTCAGATGCTCCAGTGACATCTCATGATAGCTCAACAAATGGGCTCATCAATTTCATCAAAAAACACAGAGCTTGAAGTGAAATACTTGGAGGACATCGACAATCTCACCACCGAGTACCCAAATCTGTTGTAGTTGTGCTTTTTTTAGCCACTTTTAACAAAAATAGCACTTTACAGATGTAGCTCTCTTCACTTGTTGCAGTTAATCTTGTTGCGTCAAGTGTTACAAATGAAACTAGTTTTGTGAAACCCTGAGATTGTATAGTTGCTTTCTATTTCTGTGGCTGTTAATCTGTAAAGTGCAGTTGGTATATTCCTCAAATTCTTATCCCTCAACTTCCTTAAAGATGGTCACCTACTGATACTAGAAAATAAAAGGTATGACAGATGAGTAAAACTTCTTCACTCTATCTTTACAGTGCAGTCCTAGTAACATTTGCCTCACTCACTGTGTAAGGTCCTCTGAAGCCAAGTAAGCTGATGTTTGTCTTTTTGGACTGGTTTTACTGTAAGCTGGAAACTAGAATGTGTTGAAAGAATCAGACTTACAGCTGTAGGTTGTTCGGTTACATTTCATCCCTTTTGAGCAAGATACAGACTTTTTCTCCCCAGTGCTACTATGAAAATGCAGGTTTACTGATGTTTGGTAAAAGATGTCCTGTGTTGTCTGTAAGCTATGTGGACAGCTTTCCAAAAAGGAAGAAAGTTCCTGAAGAGACAGTGATATATTAACTTCTCCAGTTTTCCAGAGTTCGTGAAGCAAAAGCTTGGGATCTCCATCACATTTGGAGAAGAAATATGTTTTTGGTATCCTCCAGGGGCAATTTCTCACTGTTTAATCGGCATCACTGTCTGACCACAATGAAAAAATAGAGAAACCTGCTTGTCAAAAAGTTGTTTATCCTCTTTTGTTCTCTACTACTGTTAACCTCTTTGGTAGCAAACTGGCATGCTCCGGCTATTGTTCTGTAACACCTTTAATAAAGGTAAGACACAAGCATTGAAAGGAAACTGGTTCTCATACCACCAAGGCTGACTACACTGTGTGAGCTGGGCCCCCTCAGTGTCCGTCTTTGCCATGCGGTGTCACTGGCAGGGCTGGGCGCTGCGGGCTGAACCTCCCTGAGGTGGCACCTCCGCGGTGCTTCACCGTCTGCTGCAGGGCCGAGGAGCGATATTTCCGTATGAAGCACGGTCAGGAGAAGAGAACCCGCTGGAGGGAAGCATCCTCTTCTCAGGGGCGGCTGTAACCCTCCGGTCCCGCCGTGCTCCGGTGCTCCCGCCGCTCGCTGCTCTCCCGGTGTCCCTGAGGGGCCGTGGCCGCGCGCGGGGCGCCCCCTGGCGGCGCGGCCCTCAGGGCTCAGCCCGCCCGTGCCGCTGCCGTGAGGGAACGGCGGGATCGGCCTCGCTGCGCCAGGCGCTGCTCAGGGTGAAAGCCGTAAAGGGGCTTTAAAAAGAGATAGTCTTCCCTGCAGTGGTTGAGGAGGCCACGAGTTATGTGCAAGGGAGGGTTTGTGGCTGCGTTTTGAAGATGGGATGGTATACATATGGCCCAGGAACCTGCTGTCAGTGCCAGGAAGTTTTTGTGGTCTGTGGGTGTTCCGCTGTTCCCTTACAGGGACTCGGCACTGCTTTCTGACCTGCGCCCTGACACGTCCTGTGCAATAACGCAGCTACTTTGTGACTCAGTTTCTTGAACTTCACCGAACTGATTTAAACCCTTCCGTTTAATATCAAGCCACCGCATTCCTGCAAAAATAAAAGTGATTTCTGCATAAATTGTGCTCTCGTAATGAGAACTTCTAACCCATTCAAGTATATCTGGGAAATTGCAATGGGCATGGCTGAGGTCTGATAAAACTGTGTTGTCATATACAAGAGAGAATGAAAGGTAATGATGTGCCCAAAGTAAGCAGAAACTTGTCATACCCCTGAAATGACAATCCCTAATCCTCAATCCCATCCATTACCTACAAGACCTGCTCCTCGTGAAAGCCTCTGAGGAAATACTGTGTGGAGATGCTTCAGTCAATTTAAGTTGATATATTTTACACTTGCAATGCTAATTTGACTAATCATAATAGTATCTCAATGTCAGAATTCTTCTATGAATGTATTTTAGGAGTTCTTGAGAAGGTAATTACTGTGTTCATGGGAGAAGTTTAATATTTAAAGATAATTATGCTAAATTCATATTGTATTCCCACTGGACATATACTAAATATAGATTGTGTGGGTTTGAGTTTAACAGAGGAATATGTTTGTATAGCAGTTGATCTAAAAAGACTGTCTTAAAAGAGCCATGCCTGTGAAGGCATCTTCCAGTCCTTTTGCTTAAAGAGGATTTGGCAGAAATAATCAGTGAATGATCCCTTTTGGCCAAGTCGCAGTGGTTTGATTTGCTGGGACTATTCTAATTTCCAAACTATCCTGCACTACATGTGGAGTTCCTGCAGACTACATGAGCTTAGGCTGAAACCTTGAAGGAGGGTAAGATAAATAAAATTCCAAATTTTATTTATCTTACATGTATAGTTCCCAAACTATACTAAGAACTTCAGCTGAACCTGTTGCTGCTGTGGAGGAATAAGGAGCACTTACAGTGCTGCAGTGTTCAGGTCATGAGTCTGTACGGATCAGTCAAGTAAAAAAGATAGCCTTGCCTCATTTGTTCTTTACCTATTTCAGGCACAGGGTTTATGTTTAGATGCTCTTGAAATTACTCTGCTTTGGCAATTCCTGCTGTTGTGTTTTTGTTTGGCTTCCAGAGAAAATGGTTAAGCAACTTGGATTATTAATGAAAATTCAGCAGAGAAGAGCTTGCTTTTGGCTTCTAGCTCAAACTCAGTTAAGCTTTATGCTAGTAACTGAATTGCTCTACCCTCTCTGAAAGAAGACTTCAAATTTTTGTTAGTTTTGTGGCACAGGGATTGTGCCACATTTCCAGAGGGCTGGTAATGTCCAGATAATTCTTTAAGTCCTCAGTTTTTCTTTTTGTGTTCCTTCTTAGATGAATTTTTCTGAGAGGAGAAAATTACAAAATTTTGATGTTCTATTACGACAAGGTTTCCCAAACCTGCTGGATGTGCTTGAAATTTCAAAAAGTATACTCACAAAAGAATTTGTACTCAGGTTGTCATAGTCAGTCCCTGGCTTTTACTTGATGGTGGATTCACAGGCAGACACACTTTCAGGGTCTCTTGAAGCTGTTTTTTGAGTTTTAGGTGGTCTTTCCTGTAAGGCACTCTTTTGAGCCCAGACCTGTGGCCCAGTAAGTGCTATGTGGAGAGGGCATTGTGCCTGTCTGTCAGAGCTATCCCTGGCTAGGGGGAATGAAGGGAGCTGGGGGCTGGATAATCCTTGCAGAGTCTGGAAGCTGGCTGCATGCAGGATGCAGCTGAGGGAAGAGCTGGATGTCAAGGAGTTGGCCTGCGACCCTGCATCTGGAACACTCAAGAATGTTGTAATTCCTAGAAAGGCTGAGCTCTGCCTTTCATCATTAGCAACAGCCACAAGAGACAAGATCTGCTAGAAAGATCCCTCACACAGGATAAAAGCAGAGCATGTTGTTTGCTGTTCTGAGTGCCAGTGAACTGTGAAAAAAACTTAAATCTGGAGTAGCAGTTTTTTGTTGAGTATTTCTGGGTGGCTTTGGACTTATTCAAAACACCAGTTTTGCCATTCTAAGTCAGTAAAGTAGGTAACCAATGAGTTTGGCAAGTTCAGACCTTGACTGACTTTTCATCAAGTTTTCAATTTACAGTTCATTTAAATTTATTTGGAAACTGCTGGATTAACTGAAGGGCTTTGCTGTGCTAGCAGAGCTGCTCATTTTAGAACTGTTTCTCCAGGCTTTTCAAGACATGCAGTACCTTTTTTTTCATCTGTCTTGACAAATCTGTTCAGTTTTGTTATGGTCTTGATACTTTGTCTAATAAGTGGTTTGTTTGGTTTGGGGTTTTCTTTCCCTTTATTTTCCAAAACCCATTATAGGCATCAACACAACAACAAAGAGCAGTTGGCATAGCTCTGTGGCTGGGTAGTCTGTGCTTTAGCAGCGATGTTTCCTGAGCTGCTTAAGAAAATCAGTATTCCAAGAGCAGTACAGGGCATCAGGACAGAGCAAGAGGGGCCAACACTTTACTCCCTTGCAGCAGGACAGGAGGAAATGGCCTCCAGTTGCACCAGGGGAGATTCAGGTTGGATACCAGGAAAAATTTCTTACTGAAAGAATTATCAAGTATTGGAACAGGTTCGCCAGAGAAGTTACAAAATCACTGTCCCTGGAAGTGTTCAAAAGACAGGTGGATGTACATGGACATGGGTGTAGTGGTGGGCCTGGCAGTGTTAGGTAAAGGGTTGGGACTGATGACCTTAAAGGACTTTTCCAGTCTTAATCATTCTCTGATCATCCAGAGCCTCACTGGAATTCTCAATAAATAATTATTAGTGTTGCTCTTCAATGGACTTTTAAACATGAATTACGTAATTTTGAGCTGGATGAGTGTGCTGGTTTTGCAATATTTGACTTCTGTTGAAGAAGGGAAAATGTCAGCCACGGAAGTGATAATGTTCTACTCACAGTGAGTGATAATGGGCTATTGCCTAAGTCATGTTCAATTCTCAGCTCATACACCTGCCACGTGTTATCACAGTGGATTTGAGGATGACAAAGAAGTGAAATTAAAATGAGTGCAGGGACTTCACCCACTCTAATCTTAGAGCTATGAGCATGGTATAAGAACTACTGTCCGTATATGTACAGCTTGGGTCAGATCCTGCTTAGTTATATTTCCACTGGATTGAGACTTCTCTGGGGAGACTTACTGTCTTAGAATTCATACCTAGGATTTCATGGGCCCGTGAAAATTGTCTCATTGACTTCAGCAGACAGTGGTGTGTGCCTCAGATTATTAACTGCAGTCATGAGTTTGGGGTGACCTGGATTATGTGGCAAAGATATTTTGGACTATTTCAACCTGGTTAGAGATCTACCTCCCTACAGAATAAGAGTTAAAAACAGGAATCTGCAGTAAGAAGCAGATGCACATGCAAGGAACTTACAGTGTATTTTATAGGGTCTTTCTAATCTGGCCTCATAACTCTTTTCAGAGGTGAGCAGTATTCAATAAAAAACCCCACCAATTTTGTTTGAAATGTGTACCTTTGGAGCTAAATTAAAGTTGTAGAAGATGAATGATGCTATAATTGATGTAAAAGAGATCCTGTAGTAGTGCTCTTCCTTGCTGAAAACATTTTGCTGTTAAATAAGTTTAAGATGGAACAAAAATAATATGGTGGTGTCCTTAATTCTTTTAATAAGAAAAAAGTATACATAGATATTTCAAACAGACATATGGGTTTTACATATATAAAAATACATTAAATTTCTTTTCCCTTTTAAAGCCTCGGAGATCTTCCTCATGGGAGATACTGACATTCTCTTCGTGTTGGGTGGATTTACCGCAAGGAAAGCTGGAGAAAACTTAAAAGTGTCCGGTTTTATTTAAAACCTTGGTGGTCTTTAACGGCTGCCCCACAGTTCCAGCCTGGTACAAACTTAAACAGAGTTCTTTGTTGCTCTTGAATGTGACATAATCCTTTCATCTGGCATGCTGAATGAAGTATGCACATGGCTTTTTTGCTACCCCTGCTGGGCTGCCTTGTTACACCTTCAGAGCAAACCACCCCCAGTAAAAAAGCTTGGGCTCTGTCATCCACCCTAATGCCAATAAACAACAGATAACTATGGCATCTTTGGGCTTTAAAATGCTGCCCCTCTCTAAACTTGTGTGTTGAGGAAGGAAACGGCTCCCCACATCATTGTTTCTTGCAGATACAGAGTACATTTTTTTGTTGTTTGCATGTTTGCTAATTTGAAGCTCTTTGAAGAATCCTACAGGGAGATCAAAGACAAAAGATTAGAACGTTTTTAATAAAGTGAAGAAGGATCAGGTTAGATCAAAGGGACAAGCTGACAGGAAATAAGTAGGTGCCGTTGTTGGCTGACACTTGCATGCTGTAGGGTGATTTCTGTGTTAATGTGAGGTCAGAAGGAGGATTGCTTTACATCTTATTGTCTCCAGACTTTGCTGACTGGGTGTGTCTTTGTACTTCACTTTAATCTCAAAAATTAAAACCCATAAAGTCACAGTTTGGCTCAGCCACATGATTTTTCTAGTTATTTAACTTTGATTTTGAAATAAAAATAAAATTTGGAATGCACCAGCAGGGTATGGAGGTAATTAATTGGCCTGCAAGGGGATTCAGCTACAGGAATATTCATTATCAGAGGCACTGGGCCTCAATCACCCCCACTGTCATTCTGCTGACTTTAAGGGAATTAAGTCTTCCCTCACTGTCGCAGGAGGAAATGTATTTTCTTTATATACACACCAAAGCCTTGCATGCTCACAGGTTGTACTGCTGTAGATAAACCAGTACAATAAATTAATATAGCCCCTTCAGTTTATGATGCAGTTTTATTAGTATAGAGCTGCTAATTGGGCAGAGTTTATTTCTCTGAGAGATTGAAGTTGCAGCACTAATTTGGAATGGGCTCACTGGCCTCCTTGTGAACTTCAGTGTCTAGGTTGTGGTGGATGCAGGGTTGGCTTTGGCAGCCTGGTGTCTGTACATCAAGAAGTGAGGTGCCTCACAAAACACCCTTTTCTTCTGACAGTAAATCACCTTTCTGCCTGATGTAGTAGGAGCTAATTGGAGGACAGTCAGAGGAAACCAAGCAGATTTCTTTGCTGTATGATCCATGGGTGATTTTGCAGTTCCACAACGCTTGATCTCCCCATGTGTCTTCACTGGTGAAGAAAACAAACAAGTGCTCAAGAGGTTTCTGTGTCTTTGTGATCATGAAATCTCCTTTGACAGGATATTTCCAGGCAAACCTGCAGGACTGGGGCCACAGAAACGATCGTGTTTTGTTCCACAAAGGCTGGAAGCACTTTCTGCTCCACTCAATTACAGGTGCAGTTGCTGCTCCAGCACTGAGGGTTCTGCTGCCAGTGCAGAAGGGCACAGCAGTGGTGAGGTTCCTCGTTGGGCATGGTGCAAGCAGTAACTGGCTGTTTTCAATCCTGTCATGCTAAATCAAATTAGCAGGGTTTGTTTGGTGTGGCCTTAACAGAAAGAGCTGTGCTCAGCCCCTTGCTTAGTACTATGATGCAGATAATAATCATACTTGATTAGAGAAATATATTTTTATTGTATTTTGTTATTTTTGTCTGGCGGTTGGTTATGTAAATGAGTGATCATTCTACTAAAACAAAGGAAAGTATCCTGTAAAACAGTTACCCAAAGTTTTTGGGGGCAAAGTAAAACCAATGGGAGAAGGTATCTGTTTGGACTCTGAAGAAAGTTTGAGTCTCAAAGGGATGTAAGGAAGAGCACCGGGTTTGACTAATGTGCACCAGTTGGAAAAAGCGTTCCTTTGCCCTGCCTGTGCTGTGGCTGAGCAGAGCTGGTCTCTCCTGGGGCACATGGCTCGAAGCCAGATCTTCACATGCTGCACCATTGTTTGCTGCTTCACACACTCCTCACTGAGGGATCCAGTGGGGACTGATGGAAAGCCACTTGTGAGATTGTGGGAAGTGCTGCTGTTCTGGATGTAGTCAGGATCACTTCACAGTGCAGTCTGTGAAGATTCAGTTCCAGGACACACGATGACCCTGGGGGTGCCGTGCCATTAAGCCAGCAGTAGAGAATGACATGGGAAGGAAATCACATGGTTTGCTTTTGAACATTGTCGCATTTTTTTGTGTTCCTTGGAGCTTACTGGGTTGCCCAGCTCTTAGTTTTTGTGCTTGGTAGAATCTAATTAAAATTGCTTTTAAGTCAGAAATGTGCAGCATTCAGAGAGAAAAAAGACTGAAGGCTCCTCCAATAGCCCAAGTGCTTCGGTGTGCCCCTTGTAACAGCCATGTCCATCTACCTCTGCACCCAGGCCTGACCTCTCACCTTAGTCCCTGGTGAGTCCCTTGCTAGACATGGCTATGGTGGGAAATATGCCCTGATGTGCTTCTTTAAGCTTTTGGATTTAGAAGTGGCAGGTCATTCTTTCTGAGGTTTATCTGTCCAGTTAAAACACTGGAATTTTGCCTAATTTTAGGCTCTGCATGAAGCTCTTCTTTTGCAATAAAATACAGTCATAGGAAAAAGCCATTGCAAAAAGGAGTAGTGCCTGTGTAGCAGAAAGCTAGGGATCTTTGGGATCTCACTAGTGGACAGAAATGTTTAAATCCCACTGAAGTTGTGAGGGATTCTAATGAGTCCGTCTGAACGTAGGCTTCTGGATTATAGAAATGCAGGGAAAACAGGCCACCTCCAAATCAGAATAATCTGGATTTGTAAATTGTTTCAGTTAAATTTGTGCAGTCTTTTAATATATGCAACACCATAAAACTACAGGCATTGCAGGAGACTGATAGGATTGGAATGTAGCAGAAATTCAAGGTATTCAAAGCAGTCTAACAGTATGAAAGGAAATGGAAGAAAAAGAGAATCTCTTTTAATGGACTTTGCAGAATGAAGATTAACAATTCAGGGAGAGGTGCAAAGCAGGGAATAAGGATGTTGACAAAATGTTATGGTAACAGAAAATTCAGTGATGAAATACAGAATTCCCCGAGGGAATCATAAATCAGCTTTAGTCTACAAGGTATGTTGGTTCCTAAATCAGCAGGAGTACCTAAACAGCTTTGCAGTCCAGTCCCAGATGCTTTACTTTGGACTTTTCGCTTTAGGTTTCATGTGGTTTTAAATTTAACAAGGCACTCGTTCCTTTTGAACGAAAGCATGTTAATAGTGTCCTTAATATATTTATAAAGCAAAGAGTCTTGAAGAGTAGGTTGGTATTTTTCAGTTTAGAAATGCTAAGTATTCTAATAAATTGAAAGCATTAAGAAAAGGTTGAGAAATGGAAACAGTGTCAAGCTGAGACTGAATAACTTTGGAAGATTTGATTTATCCCATGCTTGAATTTTTAATGTGCCTTTTTGTGGTGCCTTGGATGTGTGGTGCAGCGGTAGGGTACTCGGAACAAGTGAGTACGATCCGAACACAGACACGGCAGTTTCCTCGTTGATGAATACATCAGCCAGGGGCGATGCGAGGTTCTCCCGTGTGCGTGCGGGTGGCAGGGCTGGAGCGGAGCCGCAGGAGAGCAGCCCGTGTCCACTAGGTGGTAATGCTGGGTGCGGAATGGGCTCCCTCCGGCTCCGCGGCCTGCCGCGCTCCTGCTGCTGCAGGGGGATTCCCAACAGTAATTTAATGCCATCTCGGATGCGAGAATCTACCGCCTTTTCAAGGAAAGCAGGGCTTGGTAAACACGGAGCCTGTGGCAGTGTACCAAAGCCTTGTATAGATGTACCTTATGCAGTGGTACACATCTGTAATTTCTCTGTGCAAGTTTGGGATGGCTTCTAAAGTTGTTGACTGTTAACTCCACAATAGCTGTGTTCAGCACCTGTTACATCTATTTTAAAAATCTTCTTCACAGCAAATTATAGTCTTTGGTCTAAATAAGACACAGAACTGAAGGAATAGCTGGATGACAAAGTGCTGTCACTGATGTCAGTGTGAAGGAAAATTTACTTGAAGTGATTTGTGGGGGGGGAAAAGGCTGAGAGCCATTTGAAATTAACTCAGTACAGCAATCTGTATCCTGAAGCCTTTGCTTAGTAGTGCATCCTGGTGTCCTGACAATGTCAGGTTAGAAATTAACCCAAACTGAAAAGGAAATTGGGGGAAGGAAGAGTGTGATTATTGGCCCAGAATTTGGAGCAACTGATTTAAGAAAAATTTCCTTCAATCTCCTGACTATAGAAATCAGCTACATTTCTATTCTTTTTTCATGAAGACAGAGTTACCAGAAGCAAAATATTTCATGGATCCAACACTGGGTCTTTCAAGATTAACTGCATAATTACTCCGTCCTGCAAAGTCTAGGGATGCCCACTGGAAAACTCCTGCTTCAGTCTTGAAACAGCACAAAGCAGTTTGATCTTACTTTTCACTGGTGAGTCTATGAAACAAGCCCGTGTGCAGTGGGACCATAGACAGAGAGGGGCTCTGCCACAGTTCGACTGTGAAGGTCTGTCCCTGGAGGGGCTGCAAACTTACATTGGAGTGGAATGTAAAAATTCTGGGATTTTTTAAACAGAATTTCAGAAAATTCTGAAAAATGTGTTTGAGAATATCACCCTGAAAAAATTTCTAATTTTGAACCCTGTATAAATCTTTAAAAATGCAAAAGAAAATGCAGCTTTCAGCTGGCAAGTGCTAAGGTTCAGTGTTGTATTCTGGGTGCTCTGTCCAGGCTTTGCTCCGGCAGTTCCCTGTGTTAATGTGCAGCGTTGACTTGAGAGGGACAGAGGATGAAGGAGACACCGGCCACATTTACTGGGGAAGTGGGGAGGCAACTCCCCGGCCCGATGTGGGGCGGTGTGGGTGGCGCTGGGCAGCGCAGCCTCGCGGCAGAGCCCCGGTGTTTGTTTGGGCCCGGGGGCTGCAGGGAGAGCCGTGGGACGGGAACGCGGGGGCTCAGCCTCGTGTGCGGCCGCGGATCTGCCTGACAGCGCCAACAGCCTCGTGTCACACTGAGGTGATGCGCAGTCTGTAAGGCTGACACAGTTCCAGGTAAGGAGCAAAATTGCAAGCCAGAGGTGGGGAGGACCACTGTGCCATTGCATTTTGGGGGAATCGGCTGTATTTTATTTTTCCCCCTGCAGTCTGAGCTCAGTCTGGAGTCAAGCTGTGCGATTGCTGCTTTCAGCATCTTGCCTTTTCTCTCTCAATCAGGAGTTTATCTCCCTTCAAGTGTCGATATAGTTCAAAGTACACTTAAGCCCCAGCATTTACTCTAGACTCAAAACAGACCAGTAATGTCACTGGTATAAATGAAAGCTTACAACAACAATAGATGTCAGTGTTTTAATGCTGGCAATAGAGATTACTCATGTCCTTTTTGAAGCAATTTTTGTATTTCTGCAGTGCACTTTGTTTTTCCCAATTAGATTTCTTGTCAGACTGCACTGTGTAACTTAGTCTAGTTTTGCTAAGCCTGTCATTGTAGAAAGAAACCAACATCAACAACACTAAAACTTGGTTTTCACGTTCTTGATCCTGCAATCTCACCCACAGGGGTGGCACTTTTGGTTGGTGTAGATCCACTAGTTTAAATGCATTTCTTTGTGTGCATAATGACTCAATTGGGCAAATCAGTGCCCTGGTCAAGAACTGCACCTGCCAGGATTCACTTGGAGTAGGAAAAATGGCTGTTAGAGCCTGTTAGGTCTACAACATACCTTGCCCTGCCCAACTGTATTTTGACTCTAAACAAAATATAATTCATCTCTCTGTGGGAGTTTTTTTTCCTTTTAAAAAAAATCACGTTATATAATTTTTTAATTATTATTATTATCTGTACTTAAGGTAGGGTTTTTTACTATCTGTATTTGATGTAATTGTCATTTGTTGTATTAAACTTATCTCTAATACCTTATGCTTGTGTGACTGGAGAAAAAAAACAATTTTCTTAGCAAGTCAGAATTTTATTTTGGCACTATTAAGCTTCTCCCTCAAAAGTAAAATATTGACCTTAGGTGGAATGAGGCACATCACTGAATATGTTAATTATGGAGACAGACAATCATTAACTTTATTAAAAGATCTTGAGACTGATCCAGGATGATAGAAAACAACTTGTATTTTTGCTTACAATTTGTTATTTTTAGAAGTGTACATGCCTTGTGGATGGGATTTCAAAAATAGGTACAACAATCTCAATTTTGTAAAGAGTATATACACTCTTTGTATACAACTCTGACAAAATGTAGGATTTAACTGTAGGATAAGCTTGCTGAAATATTTGAACAGTTCTCTCTAGAAAATGTTAATTGAAACCTTAATCTTTTCAACTTAGAAAAAAAGATTGGAGTTTTTATAGTTTAAAAAAAAATCAGCAAGGCAATCCTTACCTAAACCTGTGTTTTTAAGACTCTGGACCTATTATCTGTTGCTGGTACCAGACGAGACATAGAAGAATGTTCAAAACACAGTAAACCCCAAAGTTACAGTGCAGGTGTTTGCCTGGGGAGACTGGAAATATTGAAGCAAGTAGTGCTTATCCTACAAATGAGCAGGGCATTTCTCTCCATTGTACACCTGCAGTTGGCATTAAATCCTCTGGGATCAACAGGCCACAAACCCCTCTGGGGAGATGTGCAGGGCACAAAGGTGACTGTGGCCTCTGCCCCTGGGAAACTCTGCCTGCCCTGGCCTGTGCCAGTGCTGGTGATGCAGGGGGCACACTGAGGACGTGGTCCTGTCTCTGAGGTGTCACTGTGTCGCAATGTGACATAAATGAATGACACTCATGCATTGAGATATCCAAGGCAAAAAGGGGCAGTTTATTTACAGACCTCAACATTTATGGAATTCCAACAGTGACCATGGATTGGAGGACGAAAATTGTCCTCTCCAACCACACTGGTCAACTCAACAGTCCATTAATTCTTTCCTCCTCCAGAAAGGAATGCAAAACAATCATTGTTTACACGAAAAGTGCATGAGAAACTCTACCACAAAAGTAAAACATCAGAAGGCTGAAAGAACTTTAGAAAAACTTTAGAAGAACAGGGCAACATCACTGACTTGCTGTCATACAGCTGCTGGCCCAGGCTGGCCATGGTCCTGTGTAGGAGTCACCTTCTGTCACACAGTGAGAATGGAGAAGCATAAATTTGGAGGAATGTTGGGGGTTTAGGAGGCATTTCCTCAGCACACTCCATTTTTTGCCTCTCCTAAGTTTTTGCTATCATTGATTAGAGAGTCTGTGGTCACTTGAGGAGCAAAAACTGCAAAACCAGCAGCAACCTGTGGCAGGTCTCATCTGGAGGAAAGGAGCAGTTCCAAAGGATGGTGTCTCACCCCAAGCAGTTGCTTACAAGCTCCACTTCGGGTTTTTTGAGGCATGACAGGGAACTTGTTTAAGACTACAGGTGTTATCATCTCTGGCTTCCAGGGGAAAACTGGTGCTTTTTACTGGGGAATCCTGTGTCTTATTTGCCCATTTTGAAAGGATATAATAATATCAACAGTTACACTTTTTACATTGAAAGGTAGAGCACTCTCTGTGTGTCTGTGCAACAAAGGATCTATTACTTTTTTTCCCACCCCAAATTAATTGATAGATAAATCACATATTCTCTTGTACTCCATATTTCCTGTCCTTTTGTAAAACCTTGTCTTTGTAGGTACATGTAATGTTTGTTCAGCCTGCAGAAGACAGATGAGAGAGGAGAGAACTGACCATGAGACATTGAATGCTTTGGACAGTTGCTCTGTATAGTTGCATTAATATGAAAGGAGAGATCATCTTGGCATGTGCTGATTTGCTTTTAAATAGTAGTAGATGTTTCTTAAAAGGCAATGGGCATGTGATGTTCAATTGGAACTGGACTAAAGCAAACATAGGCTTTCTCCTTTCACAAGCTTACACTTCATTAGGGTAAATTACCCAGTACTGAGCTCCCTGTATGATTAGATGCTTATGGGATCCAACTTAATTAGTTTAAAGCTGGCTTGGGTATCTCTGCACAACATGGCTGTTATTTCTGTGCTGCTGTGCAGACTCAGTCTAAATTCTTCATTTAAAGTCAAAGCAGCTCTTTCTGTTGGTTGAATAAGCTTTGCATCAGGCTGAAAACATGTCAAGAGTACAGTACAGAAAACAGAGAGCCTGGCAACGTGGTCCAGGCCTGGCATGTTTATGGGGATGCAGCGCTGTGGGGAGGGGGCCAGGAATGCAGGCACAGGGTGGCACGGAAGGGGGACAGCAGGCTGTCTTGGTTTGACAAGACAGGTATCTGCCAGGGAAACTGGGGTTTCCCTTAGAATAGAGAATGCAAACCCCCCACCCCTGCCAAATTATAAATTTTCAATTAAGGGCTCTCAGGCAAAGATTTGGGAATAGGAATAACAGTTCTTTACTAGGAATATCAATAATACAAATGTGGTAGGAAACAAAACTACCCCACCAAACCAGCAAACAAACAACAACAATTTGGGAAAGCCCTGACAGAATCAGAGCTGCCACCTGGCACCCTGTTAGTCAGGGTGTTGGAAGCAGTGCAGAAGTGAGTCCTCCTGGGGTGACAGACGTGGCTCTGTTGGAGCAGGGACGATCCTGTAGCCAAAAAGGGTCTAGGAGTGATGAGGAAGGGTCTAGGAGTGATGAGGAGGAGTCCAGAGGTGATGAGGAGGGGTCCAGGGGTGAGATGATGGTGAGATGGGGTCCGGCGATGATGAGATGGGGTCTGGCGATGATGAGATGGGGTGCCGTCTTCCTCCCAGGAATCGGGGTGAAGCAAGTGAAATCTGTCCCCGGCCGGCTCAGTTTTCCCGGCAGCAATTGTAGACTCCCCCCACTGGGTGGGGCATCCCACAATAGGACCATGCATGCAAATGGGGCTTCTGGGGCTCTGGGGGGAGCGGGTATAGTCCGGGGGTATAGTCTGTTAATGGCCCATTACCAAAAGGCACCCGCCCCTCCCCCCCCCCAGCTCCTTCCAAAGTTACAAGAAATAAAGAACAATTCCCCAACTGCTTTCAGCAGATGAAAATAGAATACACATTTTTGATTCCATAACCCAGGACACAGGCTCAGGGGCCAGACCAGGGGGACAGTGAAGGGGTCTTGTGTGTGATGGAAAAGCACAGCAAGGAGAGGACGAGAAGTCAGAGCACCAAAGAGATGAAAGAAGACTTCTGAGGAGTTGTGCCAGTGATGGGACAGGCTGGATTTTGTCTAGAGAAAGCCAGAGCAGCACGTGGTAGAAAAGGGCTCAGCCAGCACCTCTGGGAGAGGTGGGCAAGTGAAGGCAGGGCTGGCAGCTGCATAATTGGCACGGAGGGAGCAGCCAAGGGAGGGAGCAGCTTGGGGGAGCAGGCAGCACAACCAATCTGGTGGTAAATATTCAAGTCATCTTTCCCCAGTGCATGAAGTGATTTGCTGCAGCCGACACTCTCTTTAAAGAAATCCATCCTGACAGCAGTGGGGGAGCAGCAGGTGAGCCCCAGGGGCTGGAACAGACAGTTGCTCCTCAGACTGGTGGAGACATGACCACACTAAGGAGCGATATGCTTCTGAAAAAAAAAAAATCTGAAAAAGCATAGCAAGCATATTTTAGGGCAGGATGGAATGTTTGCTCAATTAACTAGTCAAAACAGGATTTCTTTGTGTTCCTCACAGCACTGCAAAGGGAACTCCCTTTATGAGAGTTAAATTCTTTGCCTGTATCTTTATTACCCAACATATACCGTCTTCAGGAGTTTCACTAGTGTTAGCTGATCACACTCCCTGTTGTGGATTACAGAAAGTGTTTTGTCCGGACCTGAGCGGATACAGAAGCAATAGGGTCAAAATTAGACAGCTTGCTCAAAACCTGAAGGATTTGCAGTCACAGTGAATGTCACGATACTGTTCTGCTCATGTAAGCAGGACCATAAGATCAGCAGAAATCATGTTTTCATCAAGTCTTGCCCACTGCCACCATGTGTTTGGGATTTTTTTAATTCTAGAATGGTCTTCAGAACACCCACTTCACACTCATCTACAAACTGCAGGTAGCAAAACACGCCCAATAACAAGCTTCAAAATGTTAATGTTATATAAAAGATCAAAAGCTGTGAACTGCCATGTCCCAGTAAAAGAGATCTGGAGTGAGAGCTTCATTCTGGTCTTAGGTCCTTACATTAACATGAAACTTGTTAAGTGACATTCCCAGATTAACTGGAAAGCAAACTATGCACTACAGTTATTGTCCTGTCCCTCAGAAATATGATCAAATTTAAAAGTTTTGCTTAACCCTGTGCATCAAAGGTCTATAATACTATAAAGAGCATGAATATCCTGACTCTATAAAATGTTTCCTTGCTTCAGGGAAAAGGCATCAATTTTCCCTCTTCTACCACAAGTCCTAAAAAGCTGTATGTAAAAGGGAGAAATAGATGCAATTTTCTAGCTTATTCTGGGCAACAGGAGTACAGCACAGATACAATGCAAAAAACACAATCTTCTTAACACTAAAAGACCACATTTAAATCAGACAAGGCTAATCTAAGCAGACCAGCCTCCCTCAGCCTCACACCTGCTCTCTTGTATTGGGACTACACATTGCCTCATAACTCTGAATCTTCTACCCTTTCTTGTATTTATTTCTTGAATTAAGGTTATCAGAAATATGGTATTTTTTTGAGGTTTTTACCAACAGAATATGCAGCAGGAACATGTCATCTTTGCTTCCCATTTCTTAACCTGAGGATTGTGTGAACCATTTTGGCCATAGTATTTCATGGCATGCTGCTTCTCCTGCAAACCACCCTACCAAGAAGGGAGTTGTGGCCTGTTTGGACCAAAGGCACAGACTTACATCTGACTAATTACAGTGCACACAGCCATCTATCAAGCAACTGGTTTGTTTTGGAGCATTGCTCTTATTACTATTTGCCATTCTCAAATGGATTTAATATCCAAACAGTTTGATTTTTTCCAGTTTATATGTAAAGATACTAAAAAGCCTAGTGTCAAGAGCCAACCCTGTGCAATGCCATTAAAAATACAGCTAATTAATGATGGGTCTCCATTGACCATTGTTTGTGGAGCCATTGCTGGTGGTTAAAAGGATTGGACTCCAGGCAGGTTGGTTGCAGTGGCTGTTACTGCTGCAGCTGCACCGTTGCTCTTTGCTTCTCACTGGTGAGAAGAGCTTCCTGCTTGTTCCCAGCTGTGTTACCAAACTGTTTCTTCTTGGGAAAAGAGCTTTGGCTCTAGCCCTCACTCAAACAGTAGGATGAGAGGGAGGGCCTGCTCTGTGTGAGGCTGACCCATCTCTATGGCCTCCCAACTGGCCTAAGGCCAAGAGAACCAGTCTGGTGCATGTGCAGTGCCTGCCTTGGCCCCGTGAGACACAGCCACTGCTGCTTGGTGCTGGGACAGCTTGGATCAGCCCTTTCACTGCTGATCCCCGAGCACTGGCAAGGGCCCACCGTGGTCCTTCGGCTTGGGCTCCTCTCAGGGTCCATAAGAAGGGTTTTCCCCAGCCAGGGCTCAGCCTGTGCTGTCAGTGTACATCAGCACATTGCTGAAGACAT
Source organism: Phylloscopus whistleri (assembly GCA_017589585.1). NCBI lineage: Eukaryota > Metazoa > Chordata > Aves > Passeriformes > Phylloscopidae > Phylloscopus > Phylloscopus whistleri. The sequence goes on from JADMLD010000926.1 coordinate 1,057,201, forward strand.
GAACCTCCTCAGTGCCCAGGAAGAGCCGTGGACTGATGTTTGCACAGCGATGTGCATCTGCTTGTTGATCACCTTTAATGCAAGAGACTACAAGAGAATAAACTCTGGCTTCCTCCAGAGAGGTCTGTGCCACAAAATGCAGCTCTAGGCTGCATAACTGAGGGGACTTACTCTGGACAGTTCACTGATTCTGTAGAGAAGAGCAGCATCAGGTGCAGGGTCAAGGCTGGGAAGCCCTAGAGACCTTGGCCTTTAGGGGCTTCACCAGACTGAGTTACTGCTCTCCTGCAGCCTGTGATAAACCATTGAATTCCTTTATAGTGTGTTTTGCCCTTGTGTTTCCATATGCTGTAGAGCTGAAAGTAGACACAAAAAATGATGGAGTATTGCCATACCTAAAAATGGATATATTCATTTCTCTGCTTGCCATCTATTGTAGCCTGTACTCTTCAGAGCTGATGTTTTAACCTCATTCCTGCCATACTATAATGAACAGGGTGTCTAGGAGACAGGAGACTGAGCTAGAACGGGTGCTGAGGCCAAAGGCTGAGCTGTAATTTACACACATGCTACAGTCCTCAGATCTGTGGCTCTAACCATTTTTATATATGATATAAATATGATATAAATATGATATATATATGATATATATATGATATATATATGATATATATATGATATGTAGTCCTGCCACATCTCTAAAACATCTTAAGCAACTGCTGACCAGAGCCAAGGCCAGTTTGCTATTGCAGCCATGTGAAACTGAGAGCCTGAGTGGTGGCTGCTGCCTGACAAGGTGGCAGGAATTGCACACTGGTAAAGAAATACAAAGCTTTTTGGTGTCATTTTTTGTCTGCAAAGCCCAGACAGCACAGTGCAGTTCAATGACTGGCTTGGGATGTGCAGACCCCCTTGCTTGTCTTGGTTTTTGGTGCTGGAGTTTTTTTCCAACAATGCAGCTTTTTACTTTACATTGAGGAAAACGTGGGTTGCATTTGCTAAGAACAATTGAATAAAATGTAGCATGAAGTATGACAATAACTGACAAGCAGACAAACGTTGGTTCTTTTCTCTATTAAACATGTCCATGAAAACAGAAATGTAACCTGGAAGAGGCTTCATTCATTCATTCATTCATCCCTAAAGGCCATTTGCTATAACAAGGGAAATGTGCAAGCCTAATACACCTGTTTTTTAATCTACAAAAATACCATTCTAATAATACTGCCTTGAAGACATAAAGCAAACCCCTTATTATGGTCTTTGGTTTGGGTTCACTTCCAATTTTTAGATATAATTTCACTGAGGGAATCAGTAGCTCACAACTGTGTGCACTTCACAGTTCCTCTATACGCTGCTCAGGAAAGAAAGAATTTCTTTGTTTTGGTAGAACCCTTTGTACTAACCTTGAGTTTGAAGATTTTTTTTCACTTGTTTTAATATATTTTAGGGTTTTTTTCTGGTTTGCATTCCTTCTGATGCTGCCCTGGCTACCTTTATAAATATCTGAACTGTTACTCTGTTTTCAGATACAAAGAACAATAGCACCTCAAGCGCAGTGAAAATACCAAATATTGATCTGTCCCTTGAATGCCAGAAAAGCTCAGCAGGAGGCATACAAAATATTTCTGAAAAATGATAGCTTATCACCTGCAGACCTGGAGATTGCTGTCTGTTATTACAAAGGCTTGCTGGGGGGCTCCAGTGACCTCGAGCCTTCAGCTATTTGTGTCTTTTTCAAGGCAAAGAGAAAAAATCTCAACCCTCTCCACAATGTTTGCATTCACCTCATTTACCATGTCTTTCACCTAAGTTATGGAGGTGCCCTGAAACACATCAGCCACAGGGATGCAGCAGCATCAAAATTTCACAACAGTGGCGGGACCTGATGCATGAGCTGCTTTCAGAGTAAAGGTTTGGCTGCCTTGTTTACACCCTTGCAGTATCCCTATCACTTAATCAAGTGGGGTGGTTTTTGGAAATGTGACTCTCGCTATATGTATGTTTAAAATCAAGCTGCACCTTAATGCTAATTGCACTGTGTACTCTGATGTGGTAATGATTTACCTGTTAAAAACATGCTGGTGTTAACCTGGGGATACCAGAAATGTTAATGCTGCTTTTCCTGTCAAATTTGGCCCTGGGGGAGGAGTGGGGGTTTCTGTTCGCTCTTCCTGGCCTGTTGGGTGGCAGTGGCCAAACACTGCTGAGGGGCCACCAGCCACCACAGGTTGCTCAGGGAGCTGGAAGAGTCACTGTAATCTCCAGAGTCATCCATTTTGGAGAAACAGAGACTACTTCTAGTTTGACCTTCACTTTTTCTTTTGGACAGGTCCTGTGTGATCCCAGCAGCCTGTTTTCCCAGTTCTTGGTGTTCCCCTGGTGTTTCCCAGAGGGACAGTGGGTTCTGGCTACCGGTCTCTCATCAGAGAATGGAAAGTGTGGTGTTTGAGTGAACAGCTGTGGGTGAACAATTAAGGAGAATTTGAACCCTGAGCTTGTGGTGGAAAGTGGAAGAAAAAGGGATCTGTGAATGGTGAACCTGCCATAGGATGAAGAGTGCTTGAGAACACCCACTCCACACAGCCCCCTGGGACCGTGCTGCACGGCTGCAGTCAGAGCTGCAGTGTCCCTGTGTGCTGTGGGAACAGGTGCCACCCTTTGGTGTCACACAGCTCTTCTGCCTGCCCTCATTTTCTTTTATTGTGGTCATGAGGCAGTAGTGAGTGATAGTATCCCCCTTTTAGTGTCATAACTCTGGGTGAGAACTGTTATAACCAACTCCACAGACATTAAATGCAGCTGGATGAGCTAACCTGAAGGTTTGTATGCATGCATGGTGTGTGTGCCTGGCTGGGGGATGCAGCAGGAGCTGTTACCTTCAGTTTACAGCTGTAAATTAAAGTGTGCCTGTCCCTGGTTCCACTTGTGGGAAAGGTGCTGACACTCTTAGATCTTCCATATTTTCTGGAGGGAAAATGGGTAGAAGGCAGTATTTGGGATGGGGTAGGGTCAGCTCTCAGCTTGGTAGGGAAGCCTGGCTGGTGAGCAGAGGGAGAAACAAGTGCTAAGCACAGTTGAATTGGGTTTCCTTATGTGCTCTTGAAGCTTAAAAAGACCAACACAAAAGGTAGGTTTGACTGAAGGTCTCCATGTATGGCATAAATCCACATAAAATTACTACTTTTTAAAAATTTCACAGTTAAAAATACCATATCGATGTCTGTTTTGTAGTAAATCTCCTGCAATCCAGTTGGTTTTTAACGCTCTGCTGCCAGGGATGCTCTACCTACTTTCACAGTCGAGGTGATACCTCTGTTCTCTTACCCTAAGCACAGAATCAGGTACCTTGTGGTCCTTCTAAAATGTCACATCAGTTGCTGTCACAACGTGGGCTTTTTCATGTCCTTTAGGTTTAGCTTAGTCATTTCAGTACACTCACTGTGTATACCTGTTCTCAGGACTTTGCTAACATTTCATTCAAATTGTTAGTCTGAATTAGCCACCCATGTCAAACATAGGATCATATGCACCCCTCCTGCAACCCACAAATAATGAACGGAACACTAAAGCTGAATTTATCCCAATATGGTCTGAGTCTGCCACTGACAAAAGTGTTCTTGAAAACTGGAAATAAAACTCAAACAAACCAATGCTGAGAGCTTCAAATCTCTTTCTCTCTCTCTCTCTCTTTTTATGACACAAAACCTATATATTCTTCTATGGTTACTAACACCTGAGATAATTTAATTTAACTCTTTCTATATCCTATAACCTGATTTCTTCTCCTGTATAAAAATGGTCAGTCCTTGCAGAAATTACTGTGAGAATTAAAATCTAGGTTTTTTCCTTCTGCTTTTCAACAGAGGGAGCTCTAAAGAAGCTTATCTTTCCATTGAAAGAGTAAACAGACTGCATCTTCAAAAATGCTTGAGGAAACAGCAACTCCAACGTGCACGCCTTTCATGATCATGTTTCTAAGTGAACTAAGGCCAGCCTTGAACTCTCTAACAAGAGAGAGTTTTCATTGATTGCTGTATCGAGGCTGGTCTGTAGCTTTTTCTTGCCTGATGAGAGTCACTCTGGAAAGCTCATCTTACAGACCTTCTTCCCTGGGGACGCCCGAGGGCTCTGCTCCTGCTGGCCCGGGGACCGCGGTGTCCTTGTTAAAGAGATTTACAGAGAGCAGGGATATCAGGGCTGGGTGTGCTCCTAGGGCTGAGTGCTGCACTTGCAGCTGAATGGAAAGGTGAATTCACACAGGCTGCTTAGAAACACACCCTGTGAGGCTGCCAGGGCCCAGGGGACCTGTCCCAGTGACCTTGGTGATGGTGATGCTCAGGGTGTTCTGTGTGCAAGGGCAGACCCATGGGGCGGTTACGGAGCCAGCTGGAATGTGGGGTCACTGCCACTGGGGCTTTGAATGCCTCATGCAGCCATGTGCTCCCTTGAGTACAAAATGCACACCAAAGGGCCTTCAGACTTTAAAGATAAAAATGTATTAGGAGCCAGGCTAGTACTGAGTGAGTAAATGTGTGTGTAGAGTCTGGGGCTGGTTTTATCAAAGCCATCTGTTGACAATATACACTTAATGTCTGGCAGGGACCTATGGAGTTTATAAAATGTATTTGTATATACAGTACCTGGAAACACAAGGCCAAGTTCTTCCAAAAATCATTTTGATTTACGCTTTTGGGAGGAAAAAGGCATACCATTGTAAAAAACAGGGGTCTTACTGTTACAATGCAGATATACATTTGGCTATGATATTAATGCTTTTACAAAGGATTCCTTTTACCAAACAAATAGGGAAATAGATCTGAGAAAAATGACAAATGCCACCCAGCCTTTTAGCAGCAGCAGGGTACGGTTTATGGACTCTGTATACCTTTGTTCTCATTAACCAAAGCTTTTTATTAACAAGCATACATTCATTGTCTTTCAGAGACTGCTGTACTAAAATGAAATTACTTTGTTTCTAAAGAATGAAAACCTAAAAAACCCCTGCTCCTTCCCAGCTGACAGATACTCTTTGAAGTATAACAAGGTGCAGCAATCTGTGCATTCTGCTGACATACTAGAAATCATGTTCATACTAGAAACCTTTCTCAGTAGTAAAATGGCAAAGACTAAATACTAAATTTTTGTTGTTGTAAGTCTTCACCTCTGGGTTAGTGTGATGCTTGTTTTCTGGTTTTCTTTAGTCAGTGAGCTCCTGACATAGCTAACATTGATGGTAGATGTTTGTCAGCTGGGAGGTGACCATACATCAACATAAAGGATTTCAGATATGACCAACTTAATTTTCTGGTTTTGCTCTGTACAATTCTGTAGCATTTTAAAATACAGTCTCCTTTGTATATTGAATCATATGATTAAGGAATGCAAACTCCTATACTATTCCACTGAATTGGAGTTCTCCCCCCCACAATGGTGACTGTAGAAGGCTTTTATTGTTCTCTTCAAATCAGGCCCTATGCAAGCAAAGGTCAGGCTGCAGACATAACTGTATGAACAAAAACTCTTGCTAGTAGAGGTTGTTTTGCTTGTAAACTGATACAAGGTAGGTTGCTTTAAAAGCAGACAAACAGTATTTTTTTACTCAGGATAGACTGCATACATTCTTAGATGTTTTGTTCACAGTACATGCAAACTGCAGGAATGAGGCTTGTTTTGGAAGGAGGTTTTTCGTGAGCTTCGAAGTTTCAGGAGTGTGTGTACTTGTGCAGCAGCAGCTCTGGAGCTGTGCTGAACCTGACACCTCACCGGGTGGAAGCAGCAGGAAGGCTCTCTGTGATCCTTATCTGGCTGGCTGTAATTATGAAAGCTTAGTGTGAGAGAAAACTTGTATCACTGCTGCTGGAACTCTGTGGAAATTGTCTTAGGTAATTCAATACCTTTTGTCCGTAAAATCTCGGTGGGCTCTGTAGTTCTCATGTACAACCAAACCCCCCACATTGTTACTGAAAGAGAGGCTCTAGTTAAACAACATAAATTGTGCATTGCAAGTGGGACAGTGTCTACAACCAGCATGAAACAGCTCAGAAAAGAGCAAGTCCTGGCCCAAGAAGCTTCATCCTGGCAGGAGGAGGAAATGTCAATGAGAGAAGTGGGTTCAGAACAGAAGGGGCAGCACAGTCTCTCATGCCACTCTCATCCTCTGCACTGCTTGCAGGACAGCTCTGACTGCAAGATGTACCCATGGGGGAATTTAAAAGACTCCCCAGTTTATCCTGAGGAAAGGCTATGCCAGGAGAGGTTTTGTGACTGCCAGCTAACAAGTTGTTGACTGTGACACATGACATCCATTCCACATTTTTAATTCACTTCTCTATTGTGCTCAACTGAATTTCAGTTTAATAATACAGAGCTGTTAAAGCAGTACAAAAGCTTTAAAGAGGGAGTAATTTGAAATAGATCTAGAGATGTCAGTCTGACTGTGGAAACTGGTCACGGTTGTGGAGCAGTGTACTCCTTATACAGTCATTTGTATAATTTGTAGTAGCTGTGCAGTTCTCACAGCCACAAGACTATCAGCACTCTTTCAGGCAATATTTTTCAAAACACATAATAATAAATTCCAGTTGGCAAGAAATCTCTTCTTTTAACTTTAAAAACTATTTCTTTTCAAGACCACAACAATGTAGAGCTTTACAGAAATGTCAGGTTTGAACAAAGTCCGTGTTCTTTGAACAAAAAAAATTCCTTCAATACTAGAAAATAGGAGTAGGCAGAAATATCTTCCAAGTAGCGTGTTTCAAATTTCAATTGGCTGCCAAGAGCAAATGGAGATACGAGGCTGGTGCCTGTGCCCTGGTTCTGGCTGGTTTGCATCACCTGAGAGCTGCTTTGCTCTCTCACAGCTGTGCTCAGCCAGTGCCAGCCTGGAGGAGACACCTCCCTCTGCCGAGCTGGCCTGACCCAAGAATAAACCCTGGCTTGTTCTCCACGTTGCTTTTCTTTTAGAAGATGTTTGAGACTATGGTTATGCTATTTGTAAAAGCCAAGCACGTAACCAAGCAGCTTTCTCAGATACTGCTATGTAATTGTGGAGCACAGGCCCCTGCAAATGGCAATTATACAGGAAAATTCAACTGAACTTTGCATACATGAACTAGTGTAAAAAATGTAGGGTTTTGGGGTTGGGTTTTTTTGTAGTCTGTTTGCTTGTGTTTTTTAAGTGAGGTTGATATTAAGACTATATCTTTCTTATTTAAATATTAAAGCTGTGTTTATTTTTTTTAAACGCTAGTAGCTAATTCTATTTATATTTGCCCAAGATGCCCATGAACATCAGTGGGCCAAATTCTTTTTGTTCATATTTGTTGCACCAGTCACATTGTTTTCAAAAAATCAGCCAGTTGGTATCCAATATGAATGCAAAAGCTATCCTGCTTAAAAATTTGAGAAGCAGAGTTCATTTGAGGACCACAGCTGAGGTGATGATGGGAACAGGAGAGAAGGATGAGAGGGTGGTGGGACTCTGGGCTCCAGGAGCTGCATTTCAGGTGTTGATGTGGCAGGGTCAGCAACCTCTTCCCCATCCCCTGGCTGGGATCAAGGCCAGCTCTGATATGGGGCAGCTGTGTAACCGTGGGTCAGGCTGGTGTGAAAAAAAGCTCTGAGAAGGCTTCTTGGGGCCTCTCTCCCTTTAGGAGTCCCACTTATGCTCAGTTCCTTGCCTGAGTGTGTGCCTGGCTGACCCTGACCTTGGCTTGGCTTCCTGGCCTGACCTTGGCCCTGCCTCATCACTGCAGACTTGTCTGGTGAGCACAGGACTGTGGCTGACCCCAGGCAATGCCACTGGACCTGCTCTGCCTGCTCAGAGCCTGTGGGACTGTGTTGCTTGCTTGGGAGGTCCCTGCCTGCCTTGCTTTGCCCTTGGCCCCCGCCTTGCCTCCCTGGCCAGAGGTCTTGCTGCTCCCAGGTATGTGTTGAGGATTTTCCCCCCACTTTGTCAAGAAAAAATTGCTGCTCAGTTGGTCTGAGTGTCAGTGAGAATGAATGTGTTTGTTTGTGGAAACATGTGAGTGGAATTATTCTGGTGTGGTATTGATCTGGCCGTAAAGGAAATAAATTGTACTGATCTGTGTTCACAAATGGTGCTTTTTGTCAGAAGGGTAAGTAGTGCGTGTTTGGTGATGTTAAAAAATAAAAAGAAGGCACGTAATTAGTGGTTACACCATAAATTCTACAGACAAGAGGCTTGATCTGTCTTACAGATTCTTAAGAGAAGGAAACTATATCAGATATTACAATTTTTGTTGATTTAGTGGGTTGAAAATTCAGAGCTGAAAAGGCACATGGTAAATAATTCTAGTGTGGGTTTCCTAGCTGAGAAATGTTACACCTCTTAGGTTGCTTTCTATGATGCCCAGAGCAAGTCATCCTCAGTGTGCAAGTCAATGAGCTGCTGTTGCCTGTGCCCATGGGAGGCCTTAACCAGGTTCATGTGTGCTAAGTACCCAATTTTAAGAATAAGAAAATATTAAGATGGTAATGGGAATTTTGTGTAAGTACAAAAATAATTTGTTAAATCTTGGGGAATAACATCATGCTTACTGTCCCTTAAAATAAAGCTTGTGACCGGATAAGCAGGTAACTGATTCTTTCATAAGAAGGAATTCTGCAATAAAAGGGTGCTTTGATGGTAAAAACTCTCACACTCTGGGACAAAGCTCTTTCTCTGGCTCGCTGCTTGTGGTAGCTTTGTTGGCAGAGTAGGGTAGAGGAAGAACAAATTCCCTACAGCGTGCCAGGCTGAAGCCTGGCAGAGCTGCTCTGTGCTGCCCTGCCTGCAGGGCTGCCCAGGGGCACAGGGGCAGTCTCCTCCTCCACAGCCCCGGCTGCAGGGTCCCAGCTCCCACCTCATTTACCAGTTGGGCCTTTCTTGAAGCAAATGCTTCTCCTGCTCTGTGCTTGGCATTCCCCATTCCCAGCTGGCCCAGAGCCACTCTTACCCACCTGCCCTCCCCTGTTGGAGACCCTTTCTCCAAGGCTGCTCCAGTGTCCTCTGGTGACTCCTCTGCTCTCTCCCTGCAGCTCTGAGCGTTTGGGTCTGGGACTAAACTCGTGCAGGACTCTGAGAACCTCTCAGGTGCTGCTGTACCACACCACTGGCTGTGGCCATGGGGCCAGCCTGGGTGCAGCCTCACCATGCAGTGGCTGGGCCTTTCCTGAGGAAACCCTCTTTTTCTGCGGATGGGAAGCAGCCAGCACAAAGGGACAGCTACAGGAGCTAAGGAAATAGCTACAGTATGCATAACAATGAAAAATAATGGATCAACTGTATTGGTGGTTGCTCTTAATTTTCAGCTTTGACAGGTCGTTATTAAAGGACCAGACATGTTTTAGAAATGGTGGGTGTAAACATTACTTCATCTCTTTGCTATGAGTACTTGGTGGAGCTCTGCTCCCTCCTTTTTATTTTTTTCTTCTTCCTTAAGAAAAAAGGAATGTTTTCTCTTTGTGAATAGGTGTAAAGTACTAGCTTGTGCCAAGATGCCTGGTATTTGGCCTCCTCACATGCTTGCAGGACATGGGCTGCATGTAAAGCAGAAGTGTAGAGGGTTGGGACAATGGATATTGTGCAGTAACTGAAAGATTAAAAAGAAATCTCAGACATCGCAGGGAGACAAAAATTATAATGAAAGTAAAAGGAAGGAATAAGGGCAAAACTTTGGAAGGCAAAAGAAACATTCCTTTTTTTGAGGGACAAACACAGGCATACAGCTTTTCTTTGTTTCTTGGCATTTATGTACTTTTAGTATAACAGGAGCATTGCAGACCAGTTTCTTGGCAAGAACCTAGGTTAAAATATAAATCTACAGTCCTACTGTACCCTTGTTCTATTCTGTGCAGGCAGTGATGGAGAGAAAAAGGTAATGATGCTCAAAATGTTTTCCATTCTTCTCTATGAATCTCCTCTCTTCTGTACGAGTTATTATTTGAAACCCAGAGAACTATTTTCTAAATAGCTCAGACTTGAGGTCGGTTTGAAACTTCACATTATGCCACATAAGTGATCAAAATCTCTCTTTCTTGCAGCTTAGCTCAGGAAATAGAGGTTCCCGTTTGCCTGTTGCCCTGTGATGCTCTGGTTCCTTGGGCAGGTTGGCAGCTCAGCTGGAGCTCAGGCATTCCGCCCTCCTGCGCCGGCAGTGGGGGCAGGAGCGGGTCAGTGCCCCGGCTGCTGCGGGTCAGGGCAGTTCAAGCCTGGCTCTGCAGTAACTTCAATCCGCCCCCCTTCATTTGGTGAAGGGTGCCTGGTTGCCGAAGGAGTCAGAACTGAGCTGATCGCGGCCCCAGTGGCTGTTCCTTTGCTGCAGAAATGGAGCGGGTGTGGTTGCATCACTGCCCGCAGCGCTGTGCCCGGGCCGGGGCTTTGTCTGGGAGCGGAGCAGCCCGGCCCGCTCGGTGCCGGGGCTGGCACGGGCCGTGCCCGGCGCTCCCTGCTGCAGCCTGGGGACCAGCACAGCGCCTGCAATGGTTAAAATACTCAGAACCTGACAAAGATCCCAGGCAGGGAATTCATCTCTCCACAGAGGAAACACTGATGTTAAGAGACCTTTGTCCACCTCTGACACCACAAATGTACTTTGAAATAAATTTAGGTGATTTACGATTTCCTAAATTATTGAATTTCTCCAAGAGCCAGGTAGAGTTATCTCTGCAAGGGTTCAATACCTCTGAGGGTGTCCAGCACCTTACAGAAAATGGCTTTAGGAATTTAGTGGGACAGCAGGGTAGAGTATGTCTTGAAAAAGCACAAAGGTTTTAATAAAAGAAGAAAATAATATAAAAACAAAGAACAAAGCTGAGCACAGTATAGGGACAGGTCCCACACACCTGCTACGACACCTCGAGAATGCACTGAGAAGCCTCGTGCTCTCCTTAAGTATTGGATGATTTAGGTGGGTGCTTTGGCAAACAGCCCAATAGAGAACAGCTACTTTTTTGAGGAACAGGTAAACACACCTATCAGTGTTTATGTCTTGGCACTGAGTCAATTACTGTCAGGAGAGCAAAGAAACTTCTGGTGTTCTTCCCTTAAAAGGTTTTGGGGTGAGTCTTAAACCTTCCCTATGTGGAAGCATCTGTTCGGGTGTGCAAATGCATTCCTACACTAATAGAAAAATCTTTTCAGAATTCTTGAATTCTGTAATAATTTCTTAATAGAATTTTCCCCCCACATATGAGCATAGTAAAACTTTGCAGAAGAATAAATCATCTTCAGAAGAATTTAACTTTAGAAACACAAATTATTGTTTGGAATACCTCAATCTAAAAGATCTCTTTTTGTTATTGAACACCCTATTACTTCTTAGAAGGAATGCATTAAAAATGTCATATTGGGTTCTATCACAACTCAGTAGACTTCACAGCTATTTAAAATAAAAATTAGTACTAATATAAACAAATAAATATACTCTCAAGTATATCTGAAGAAGACTTAATGTTTGCACTATATTTTGCATAAAAATCTTGAACTTCTAAAATCACAGGAGTTTTTTCCAGAGTAACTGTATGCCTACCTTGGAACCTAAAAGAAATAATTATTTAAACTACTGTAATGTAATGCATGTAGTGCTGTACCACTGACACTGTTGCATTAGGTTTTTCCTGTAACACAGAACCCCCAAATTTTCACTCAAAATATTTGTAGGAACCTGGAAAATAATTTTAATTTCCTACTGAAAACAACCATCAAGATTTTATTTACAAAATAGAAGCTCAAGTTTTATGTAGCTACATTAATACGTACAATAAAAACATTTTAAAAAGAAAATCCTGCCTTGTATGTAGGCTTAGAGAGGACTCTGGGAAGACCTTATTGTGACCTTGCCATACTTGAAGGGGACTTATAAGAAAGATGGGAACAGACATTTAAGAGGATCTGTAGTGACTGGGCAAGGAGTAATTGCTTTAAATTAAAATAGGGTCACTTCAGCCTAGATACAAGGCAGAAATGTTTCATAAGGAAGGTGATGAAACAGCAGAACAGGTTGCCTGGGGAGGGGCTGGGTGCCCCATCCCTGGAACCGTTCAAGGTCAAGCTGGACAGGGCTCAGAGATGCCTGAACTTGTTGAAGATGTTCCTGCTCATTGAAGGAGGTTTGGACTTGACCTTTAAAGGTCCCTTCCAAACCATTCTGTGATTCTAAGAATGATTTTTGGAAGTTGGAGTGAGTTTCCCAAAACTTCTACACCCTTATTTTGTTTTTTGTATATAAATACTTAGTTGACTAAAGAATAAGCCTTTTGGGGATAGAAAATAAGGATTGGCTGGTGTCCAGGTGTCACTGAGATTTTTTTTTTATTTAAAAAAATCAGTCACTACTGGGATGCAGACCAGGACACACATTCATGCTCATGAAGATTTATGAGGCTGCTGCTGTTCTCCTCTCATTTCATTAACCCTGCTGGGGGCCAGTCACATGCTCTGAGTCAGGTGAGGCAGGAGCTGAGCATTTGGGCAATATCCACCTCTCCCAAGGGCAGGAGGATGGATGAGGAGGGGGAGCAAGGCATTTTCAGGAAGTGTTTCACTAGCATGGTCCAGTTCAGAGCAGCTGCCTGACCCTCACGTGCACTGACACGCTGCCTGCCCTCCCTGTGCAGGGAAGCACCACCAGATTGGCATCTGTTGGTGGGAACGTCCTGGAAACAACTTTTTCAGAGGTCTGCTGCTCTGACAGAGATCTATCATTTTTCAGAAGATGTCTCAGAAAAGCCCAGCTTGGCTCTGGAGGGCTGACACAGCGTCAGGAAGCGGAGTCACGGCTCGCTGCCTGGATGGAATTCTTTGAAGATGGTGCTGTTCAGGAGATGTGAGGGACAAACTATAAAGACACAACCTGATGCTTGCCAAAGTGTGTCTGAAAATGGTGTTGTGCTTGATCTGTGTGTCAAGCCCCTGCCCTTTGTAAATGCCTCTTTTAAAGCCGTATGTGTAAACCTGCATTTACAGAGTACAGCCACAGCCAGTTTGTGAGCATCACTGATGAAATCTCTCAACAATTACTTAAATGGTGTGCCAAGAGCGAGTTTTTTCAGATTAATAGTGACAAATACTGCCAGGAAACTGGGCCTGATAGCAGTGTATGAAATTGCAACAGTAAATAGTCGTCTGAAAACTTCACACAGTAGAAATAATTTAAATTCCTTTTCCTATTTATATCAACAATAAAGGAATTCAAGGACAAGAATGAGATAAAAATACTGTTTGGAAGAATGGATGGCCCATTGCGTGTCTGAGTAAACAGACCAGCTTCAGGTTGTTTTCAGGAAGAACTGGAACTGGAGAAGCTGTAACTTCCCTCCTCCATGGAGTCTGTCAGCAACTGCTGCATGGGGCTTCACATTCTGCAAATGCTAAGGGGGTCAGGCCCCAGGGACAGCACCAGCCATGTGCACTGTCCTTCTTGCAGTCATGCAGACCTGAGTGATTTTACCTGGGAGCTTGAGGGGATTCTTTTTCATATCAAGTTCCACCCTTACTGTCACTGAACGCTGAAGGACAACCCATTGAGTTCAGGAGGAGGAGTGTCTTGGTTTGGAAAGACAGGTGTCTGGCAGGGAAAGCTGGAGTTTCCCTTGGAATGGAGAATGTAAACCCCCTCCCTCCAAATTATTATAATTTTGCAATTAAGGGCTTTCAGGCAAAGATATGGGAATAGGAAGAGCAGTTCTTTACTAGGAATATTAAAAATACAAATGTAGTTGTACAAACAAACAAACAAACAAAAAATCCTAGAAACCTTGACAGAGTCAGAATATGACCTGACACCCTATTAGTCAGGGTGTTGGTAGCAGTCCAATTAAGTCCTCCTGGAGTAGCAGATGTGGTTCTGTTGGAGTAGAGATGATCCTGTAGAAGGGTCCAGTGGTGGCAAGATGGTCTGGTTTTCCTCTGGGAATCCAGTGGAAACAGGCTGCCTGGTGTTCCTGTATCTCAGCTTTTGTCTAGGTGGGAATGGTTGGCTCTCCCCACTGGGTGGAGCATCTCCCAATGGGCTGATGGAATTGTATCAGTCACTGGTGAGCCTCGATGGCCCATTAGCAGAAGATACCCCCAGAGGGAGGACGGGTTGTGGTAGAGATAAGAACACTGCTCCACCTGGTTTAACAGCTGGCCCATTAGCAGAAGGCATCTGCCCTCCTTCCCCCTGGAGTTATGGGGAATGGGTTATACAAGAGATAAAGAAAAACACCTCCTCAACCAATTTCAACAGATGGCAAATAGAATATACATTTTTGGTTACATATTGCAACCCAAGACAAGGAGGCAATATCCTGCCTCTGCTTCCCAGAAGACCTGTTTCTAATTTCTCAGCTTCACACATCTAGAGAATCTGGACCAAGTTTCTCTGCCTGATACAGAGTAGGTCCTTTGCTGTTTACCAGGAAAAGAGGAAATGTGACCCCCAGTAGCCCTTTGTGCCAATTCTGGCATTTTTGTGAATACAATATTTACTGTTAGGATGGTGCAGTTTTAGTCAGATGGCAGATTTGGGGAACAGCAGAGTGCAGAGCAGCCTGTGGCCCTAAGATATCGTGTCTGTGATGGGATGAGCTATGGGGAGCCACCTGTGGGTTCAGGACCCCAAGAGCTCCAGAGGTAGCAACAGACATTGCTGGCAGATGGACAAACCAAAATGTGTGTTTTCTCCAGAAAAAAAAGTAGAAACCTCTAGGATATGATAATGGGAGAGGGGAAAGAGTTAAATTAATGAAACTGTCTCATCATCACATGTCAGAAGAAGGAAAAAAATGGTGGAGAAAATGAGCATAGGGATCTAAATTTCAGGTTTTCACCTGCCAATTCTATTTACACAGACTAGAGACCTCCTTTACAACTGTGACTTTGATAAGCTCTGACACAGGTGTTACGCTGGGTTGTATTTTTTTTTTTTAGATTTCCATTGGCATTGATAAGGTTTTTCCTAAGGAAATCATGCCAGAGATAGGATTTTTGACATTACTTTATCAGTCCCCTTATAACTTCTGAATTTTGGGCCAACTTCTAACCAAATTTGTTGTTCTTGAAAGTGATATGAAAATAGCTGTGGAGAAAGAGGAAAGAACTTTAACTTTTTCTGAGGGAAAAACCATATTCATTACAGAATCCTCTGAGGACTTCAATCTTGGGACATAAAATCTATGAGAAATAGTATTTTATTTTGCTGCTCAAAGAACTATTTGTCTTAATATCTTAGCAAGATCTTTAAAAAGCTAGATTTAAAAAGAGCTCTCTCTCTCTCATTTTGAGGCTATTAATCCCTTGTGCTACAAATGTTTATGTGCAAGACTAGTCTTGGCAGATCATTAGGCTTTAAAGCTATTCCCCATTAAGCCCATGTATAAATACTTGCAATATCAGGTCTTTGCTGAAACTAAATAAATGCTAGAAAGAGCTTTTTACTGTGGCTGGAATGAAATGTCTTCGGTGATGGTGCATCATGCCCTCCGAGGTTTGGGGTTTTTAATGAAAGGGAAAATGTTCAGCTTGCTCGCCATAAAGGGATCTGAAGGGTTATCCTTTGTAGGGAGACTTACTGACCCTCTGCTCCAGCATAGTATAGCTGGGAAAAACAAACTCTAGATAAATTAGATAAAGAAATTTGATTTTATGAATTATGGTGGTAGAAAAATGCCTGCAAAGTGCAATTCTGTTTACATAGTTAAAAAAAACCCTGAAAAATGTTCTATGGCTATTTACACAAGGGAATGGAAGCTGAATCAAATGTTAAAAAAACCCAAAACCCCAAAAACAACACAGTTTCTCTTGAATATTTAGAAAATATGAAAAAATACCACACTGATGTCAGACTGGCACTGTTTTTCAGGATTTAAAATTAGCATTGAACAGTCTGTTCTGGGAGCCCTTGGTTTTGGTACATTTTTTTTCCACCGCAGTCAGCCTGGACTGACTCGCGCTGCTCTCTGTGCTTCGAGTCCTGTGGCTGCTCAGTCAGGAATGCAAAACTACAACGAACAACAGGGAGGAGGAATTATTAGGATTGTTTACAAATTTTGATTTGCATGAGGGAGCGGAGATGTTGACAGTTATACTTTGAGAATCAGGCTACCGCAGCTGGATAAACATGTACTGGATATCTCAAGGCCGCGCTTGCTCCCACTCCCATGGCAGAGAATGAACCAAATGCAAGTCCAAGCTAATCTGAAAAATAATAGAACAGCTTTCAACAAAACCTATTTATCTATGAGGTCAAAAAGCCTCAGCCTAGTTACACTCCTAGAGAGGCTCTACTTGACAACATGGTCATACTATCTCAGGGGCTGGGAGCTGTAGTGTTACAGACCACCCAGAATTATTGCTCCCACAAGGCAATGATAATGGTGCTATGATTTCACTGCCTACAGACCTGATCTAACATTTAATAGCTTGGGTAGCCATGGGAAACCTGCTGCATTTTTGTGGTTTATGGATCACTTTTCCTGGGTACTTTTTAGGCACTGATAAAACTATGTTTGTAGATTGGAAAAGTAAAGAAGGATCATAAGAAAAGATATAAACAAATTGTTATTGGTGTGCGGAGGTAGCTGTGATTAATGGTCAGGTTTTATCTTCTTGGGCTTTGGTACGTTTGACACACCAGAATTCTGCCAAACTCCTTATAGAAGTCAAATACCTGGTGGTTTTTATGGTTAAAATATAAGAGTGTATTCTCTGGAATGAAAATGTGAATGTATCCCAAATGCAAAGGGCTCTCAGTTTTCTGCATTTGTAGACAAACCTTCTGAGGCCTTTGGGTGCATCAGCAATGTATGTGTGCAGGCTACAGGAAATAAGCACTTGTGAAAGCTATTCTGACCTTGTGTTGAGAGAAGTTTGTAGAAATAAATTCCCATAAATTTATTCCAATTGCTGAATGATCTTCGAGCTGATGGACCATTCCCTATGTAGGTCTGTTTGAAAGAAAACAGCACAAACGAAACAAACCCAAACATAAACCCCAAACAAACTTGAGAATGTTTTTGTAGAGGTTGGGTTTCTATTCTTGCTTTCTCTGAAGTCAAAAGAAATTCTGCCATAGGTTTGAATGGGAGCAGATTTGGCTTAAGAAAGGAGCAGTTTTCATGGGAAAATATTTGTACACATGGAGATCTGTTTGTGTAAGTGCTGATTTACATATTCAAGTGCTTGTTTGCATAAAGAAGTTTATTTGGGCTCAGCTGTTCATAAATACTGCAAGGTGCATGTAAGACTCCTTTTCTCTATTACTCTTTGAAAAAGTCTGTTACCATCCAGCTGGAGCTGCAAAGTAACACAATCTCTTTTGTCTTTTTCTTCTTGCCCTCTGAGCTGTCTCACATCCCAAATCCAGATAGCTATGAATTATGGGAATTATCATGTTGATTTCCAGGTAAATCTTTCATATCTACAAATAGCTTTTTGTTACAGTCATGCAGGCATGAGTAATGTTATCTAGTAGGCTGAGACGAACCTTTTTATATCATGTTCCACTCTGGGTAATTAATAGCACATACTTTAATCCACATGCTTTCTCTTTCTGTGGGTTGTTGAGTTGGATTTTGGGTATTTAGATGGCTATTGTTGATGTTTGAATTTTTTTTTTAGTGTATTAGGATGTAGTGACTCACATCTGTATGTTTGTGGTGGGTTTTGAGTGAGTGTTTTGTTTATTTCATTGGACACATTTTCAATTCTGAATACTGAAGTCACGTCTAGCACCAAATGGGAATGGTGCCATCATTGTCTTCCCAAGAAGCTCCCAGATTTGTGACTGCAATTCTACTCTCTGAATTGTAATTTAGCATAAGCACAAACAGTGTCATAAATATCAGATTGAACTGAATTCCCGGCGGGTTCCCCATGGCCACACCTGGTGTTGGGATCCCCAGTGTGTGAGCACTCCCTTTAAAATCTGCTTTCCAGTGGTGATCAGCTCTGGTGTTGGGGAAAGCACACATGGAGGAGGAAGAGGAGGCAGGAACTGCTCTGATGTTTCCCTCCCAGCTCCTTCAAGTGACTTTGATCCCAAGTAGTCTCAGAATTCAAAGCCCTTCACAATCTTCAGTGGTTATAAAGATGAATATTGGACATCATACAGTTTTTAGTTTGAACTAGTCTCTTAGAAAAAGAGAATGTTAGCTGCAGATTGTCAGTAATGTTTCTGTAGGGCTAGAAATGTTTAATTTCCATCAGGATAGTGGGAACCAAAGCTGACTTTCCACAGTCTGCGATCTACTTTGAATGTTGCAGCTCTTGTTTACTCTTTTGATATATATAAACCTTGTCATGGATAGAGATTTTTGTGTGATTTTCTTTTTTGAATATATCATATTAGTCATCAATTTCTTTGGGATTGGGGATTTTTTCCTCCTTGTTTTGTAAACCACAGAGAAACATCCCACTCCCTGTGTTTTTGCTAATTCCTGGAGCAGCATGCCAGAAGAATGTGGTGTCATAGAAACATCTCTTCCCATCTGAGCAGATGGATTCCACAGCCAGGAGTGGGTGGCTTTGGTTGCTGTTCTCAGCAGCCTGACTCATGTAGCCCAGGAACAGGGCTCCTCTGCAGCACTGATTTGGCCGTGTGTGGCCCTCATAACATCTATACAAATTGGAATAAACTTGTGGTGTTCTTCCAAAGATGGATGGTTTGGGCTGTGATGCACTCCTTGGTCTGATCTTCAGAGAGAACTGTGAAGCCTTTCCCTGTTTCTTTTTCTGGATGAAGTTTTTGTGTTGAAGAAAGACCCAGATACTTGGTGCAGTTTGAAGACTGGCCCCAGTGCTTTCATTTGAGATAGTGCAGGATGGGATGAGTGGCACCCACCCCCCAGTGATGTGATCCCCTGGTATCAGACTGGGCATCATCTCCAGTTTCTGTTCTTTGTCACCTCCCCCATCTCAGCCAAGTCCTGGCTCCAGTGTCCCACTCTGCTCTCCTGGCACAGCCACTGGCTGGAGGCACCCAAAACATCCCCCATTTCCCATGAATTCTTTAGGTCTAACCTTGGCACCTTCACCACACAGCTGAGTCTCCCTGTGCAGTTTGGGAATGCCCAGAACAGCTGAATCCAGCAAAGCACCTGTGTGTGACTCATTCTCTGTCTGTTGTTTTATCTGTTTTGATGGGTTGCTTGGAAAGCCTTAAGAAGTCTGTGTGTTTTCCTGCTATCTGGTATTGCCCTGGATGTGGGTATTCCTGTGTAAGGGAGAGACTGAGCTGCCCATGCCCCAAAACACCAAAGGAAATGTCCCTGTCTGAGATCTCCTAGTAATCTGAGTGCACCTTTTGCTCAGTGTGCAGTGCTAGTGTTGCATGTCCTGAGACCTGAAACAAACCCCTTAAAACCTGTACTGGAAAGGCTAACAAAAATACTCCAAGATGTGAGAGGAATTAAATCATTACTGGGAAAAAAATTTCCCTTTTTGTTTTCTCTGGATCAGTCTAGGTTTTATCACATTTCCCCCTCTGATTTTAGAATGGGGCACAACTGGTAGAAAAGGCAGTTGTTCTATGGGAAATACCCATATTGAACTTGCAAAAAGATGTTTATTTGTGATCCTAGGAAAGTCTTTGATCAATTCAGTCAATTTTTGGGAAAGATTACTGTATTCCTATTGCACTGACTGAGGGCTATGTTTGGTGTTTTCACAGACTCTCTATTGCTTTGTGGAAAGCTCCAAGTGTGTTTTTGACTTAACAGTCACTAACCACTCAGTTAGTGACTCCTAAAATCATCACTCAGGTGGATTCCATGGTTAAAGTTCACTACTGAGAGAAGGGTGTGCCTTGAACACCAGCAAGGAATCAGCTGTGTCTTTCCCCCTTGCACATGAAGGCTCCCAGCCCTGGAAGAGCAGCTTATTTGCCTCACATCCTGAGGCCATACAAA
Source organism: Phylloscopus whistleri (assembly GCA_017589585.1). NCBI lineage: Eukaryota > Metazoa > Chordata > Aves > Passeriformes > Phylloscopidae > Phylloscopus > Phylloscopus whistleri. The sequence continues at coordinate 1,077,094 of JADMLD010000926.1, forward strand.
CACGATGTGTTCGAGGCTTGGCTTTGCTTGTTTGTTTGGTTGGGGTTTTTGTAACAGGAATGATAGAGCCCTTCATTACAATTATCTGCTCCTGCTGCTGATTTCCCATTTTTCAAAGCAGTTGCCGGCTCTTCCCTTGGAGATGAATCTCATCCCCGTGGCAGAAGCTGATGAGCTTTGAAGGGGCAGAGGGAGTCTGCGTGCAACCACTGCAAACAAAGCAATGCTGGGCAAGAAGCTCTGATGTGTGTCAGCACACAGTAACGCAGCAGGCACCTGTGGTGACTTCTGCTTTGGCAGAAGCATCAGTTCGTGTCCAAGGAAGGGAATGTGCTGCCCTGCTCAGGTAATCACATATTCAGGGATAATAAGGACTAACCGTAAGTCCTCAGGGGATCTTTTACTCCTACCAGACACCCAAACATGGACATTAGCCTTTTTGTATGTTCTAGAAGATGAGTTTTGATTTAAATGATATCTTGGACATGAAATTAAGCCAGTGTGTAACTGCAACTACATGAAGGACTTCTTGAAAGAAAAGAAATAGCTGCATCTACTGCTGTGAAATATTTTAGCATTTTTTCCTCTGAAAACCAGGTTTTGCCTTAGGAAGGAGAGCTATTTTTAACTTCAGAAATCTGCTGTTTATCTTGTAACCATAAGAGATGCAAGCATGGATCTCAGTTGACTTTCAAGTCACATGAAAGTGTCCAAAACATTTGCACTCGGAAACAGCTTTCAAAATTTCATCTAATGATGGAAAACAATCTGTCTTGCCAAAACTTTCCCTACATTCTAACAGGATTTTAGTTTAAAAACTCTATTTCCTACTTAACACCAAAACAGCTGCACTTGGAATGCAAGGTGTTGTCAGATTTTGCCATGTGGGAAACCTGTATTCAAGCACTCCTGCAGTAAATGTAACTGTTTGTTATGCTTATCTGTTTGCCAAATGTAATATTATTTCTCTACTAATATTTGTCTGTTGGTGGTTTCATGGTTTCTTCTCAGTTATACCAAAACCTGAGAAATGTCCACATAAACATGAAATTTGAAATTTAGTTTTGATGCAAGATAATAGTATCATCTTAAGAAGTGTATTTTTGAAAGCATGGGTGAGTGTGGGTGTGTCTTTATCAGCTTTTTTAAACACAGTGTGATATTTCTTCTCCTAAATAAAACTATAAATTATCCTAAATACATGGTGGGTCTGTGTCAGGCATTGTCCCTCATGCAAAGAGTACCTCTGAAAGGAATTTACTGATCCAAAAGTCACTGTCAGTTAATTTTAATATGTGTGGTCAAAGGCTCTTCCTAACTTTAAAACAAAGATTTTTGCCCTAGTTTTGCTTGTACATGTGGATTCTATCTAGTGATTCTCCGTGACCAGCAACACAGAAATTTGCTGGTCTCCTAAGTATTATAAATATTCTGTCTGTGCTTTTGTATCCAAGACAATAACTTTTCACACAGCACAATTCAAAGTGATGTGACCACAGGGAATAAGGAGAGGAGATAAATGATAAGATTAGAGATTGTCAGACTATTTGGGGCTGAAAAAAATGTAATCCAAATGCAGCACTTTACTGGAGCATCTCTGGGAGCAGGAGATGGAGGAGGAAATATTGGGAGAAGATTCCTTGTACTTGGGACATGGGAAAACAAGTGCCTGCTATGTCTGAGATAAAGCAGATTTTCAGTCCAGGTCCCTGCAACATGGCAAGAGAAATCTTGAATTAGGGGATCCCACATCTCAGTGAAGTCCCCAGCATGCTCTCTTGTGTTTTTGATGGCCATTTCTGTTTGTTGAGAAGAATGGTGCCAAAACATCCATGTCTTGCTCCTGATGCAGTGTGGGTTCTAAGGAAAAAGAAAAAACGAGTGGTAGATACAGATCCTTCTGGTTGTCACAGAAGACTCCCCTTGTCATTGATCTGTTCCAGCTAGGATTGAGTCAAGGTACTCATTAGGTCTGGAGTGACTTGTTCTTTGAGTGTGATTTCTGTGGGAGTTAACAGTGCTCAGCTGCTCTTTGGGACCTTCTGCCTGGAGTCACCTTGGTCACCCCTCTCTGGACCAGTGCCTTTCTCTCCTGCAAGTCTTGTGCTCCTCACAGTTTCCACCACTGGAAATGTTAAGAAAGAGATTTTGTTTTGCTCTGCTGCCATTTTTGGGAAATGGGTGAGATTAGAATTACTGACCAGACTGGTTTCCAAAAAAGTGAATCTGAAGCCATGATAGGAGCTGGAACTGAGGCAAGAAAAGCAGTAAGGAAAATAGATGTGAAATAATAGCACCAAATTTTGAACTGCAGAAAATTTTGTAATGTTTGTCAGCTGTGTCTTGCTAGATGCTGTCAGCTGTCCTTAACTGAGCTAAAAAGTGTGGGATGATAAAAAGAGCGTAGCAGTAACTAACCATAACTAAAACCTGCCACATCTGAGCTCAGAAGTGCTTGCCCCAGGCAGAGTCTTTTTTCTTTGGTTCACTGAGATGAATGACTTGTAATGCTCTTGAATTGTACCTCCCTTGCAACTGGAGTAAATGCACATGTCACCCAGCCAGTTTCAAACCTTGATTAAGGTTTCAAGTTGGGCAACATTATTTTTTTTCTGGTGTTGAAGAGCCAGCTTACAGGTTACTGTGGTGCCATTTGACTTCAGCAAGACATCACTCTGAACTCTCCACCAGGAATGGAGCAGCAGGGATGTGCTGGTGTCTAAGGCCAGCAGGCCTGGGGAAGCTCAGATCAAGGCTTGGTCAGATACAGAAACTTCATGAGAGTCTCACTTCTAACATTTGCTGATAATATTATAACTTTATTGGTTTGTACCAGAAGTCTTTCCTCCTTAAGTATCAGCTGTGATTCTCACATGTGGTTTGTGAGGGTCTTTGCTAGAGGCAAAGGAAATCTTGATCTTGGTTAATCTTCACACCAAGCTTGCTTGCTGAAGTGCAGTCCTTATGTACACTTGAATGGTTCCCTTTCAACCTCATCATTGTTCCTAAGGAGGGACTAAATGTCCAGTGCAAAATATCCTCTTGGTTGTCTCACAAGCACTGGTGGATACTGCCATGGAAAGCACAGTCCTTGGTTGGAATTCTACCAGGAACAGCCACAAAGACCTTGTGCTGTAGTTCATTCAAAAACCCTCCTTCAGTTTTACTTCTTAAGTAGAGGTTCTATGTGAGACAGAGTTGGATTTACATGAGTAGTAAATATTCTACGTTTGCCCATCCAGAGTTGTATTTTCTCCCTTTCTACAGACATCTGTTTCTAAATCTTACCTAGTGTCCATTACCACAGAGCCAATCAGCATACAGAAATCAACAAATTATTTCTTGGGATAGCACTGGGAGACAGATGTTGCTGCTCCAGCTCCATGGATGGGTTACTGGGGCTTAAGCAAATTGCTCAGACAGGGAGTAAGAGAAGGCAGGAGCAGGTGTGTTAAGTACTGTCCCTGTCCCCACTCCTCAGGCAGTGCGTGAGGGAGCTGCTCTCTGTTCAGCTGACAGGAACCCACACTGCCTCCCTTCCAAACTTTATGATAGCAGGCATGGAAATAAATGTCTCTTTGCACTTTGAGCCCTATTCCTTTTGGAAATCTCAACTTTGGAAATTTGTTCTGCACAGGACTGGAGAGAGGCTCAAGTTTCAAAATGAAGTTCTCATCTTTGTTGTCATTTCTTTGACTCTTCAGAACTGAGGTTTGGTGTTGGCCTACTTGTAGCCATGAAAAGACTGCAGAGAATTCTTTTCAGCATGTGTGCAGGCCTGGGCAAAATGTCCCACATCATTATGAGAGGTTTTAACTAAGATAAAGAGTTCTTGGTGCTCTTCATATAAAACTTTAGAGCAGTTCTTAAGAACGAAGTTATTTAATCTATTTAATTCCTTTCAGAATATCCACTTGATATGTTTATTTGTGGAGCTGCAGTGCTTTCTTGGTCCTGTGTATAAATACTGCCCACTTGTTCTTTCCCAGTGTAACTATGTGATCATGGTTGTGAGCTGTTCAGCTCCTTAGGATGAATGCCAGTGCCACAAACTACAAACTTCTCTGCTGCTAATAGCCCTGTTACCTGTGTTTTGCTTTGTTTGTGAGAGGTACATGCTTAGTGTTACCTGGGTAAGTCCCAGACCAACAGCTTTATTGCTGCCGGGATTCCATCAAGTTTTCACAGTGGGAAATCAGGAGGACTAGATCCTGCAAGAATCTATTCATATAGTTGAAATTAGCAGCCAGGCTTCTGCTCAGAAATTATTTACCCACTGTCAAATACCTGCCAAGGGATGCTTTGATGCATGAACGGGATATCCTTGTGACCTTTGTGAAACTCCTCTCTGTAACAATGGCGTTTTTTAAACTTCATAAAAACATCTGAATTAGTTTCAGTTTCTAGAGTGAGACTTCAGAAGGCTGAGCATGCAGAAACAAATAAAAACCAGTATGGGAGGGGTATGTATGTATTTGGAAATTACCGATTGTACCTTTCCATTTTGTCTCCAGGATTTTCCACTCAGTCACAGGGAACTGATTTATCTGGTGATGGGGCACACCAGTGATTCCTGCACAGGAAACTGATGTGCACATATGGTCTGTGTCTGCACCCCTAGAGACAACCAGGAGATGTGGGAGAATTTTTCCCAGAGTATTCTGCTGGATTGCCAGAAGTGTCCCATTTCCAAAAAGTCACGATAAAGCTTTTGCTGTTTTGGCAATATGATCACATTGCTGTGCTACAAGCAAAGCAAGAAAACACAGATGCACAGTTCAGCTCAGTGCAGGTTTGTGTATGGACTGAGAAGCTCTTTGGGATGGACACAAGTCTCAGCTTTGCTGACCTTGCTGGTGAGGCCAGCTGTGGTGCTCCCTGGTTGCCCACAGGAGGGAAAACACGCAAGGATCAGAATGGAAGGGAAGAGGACTGGGCCTGGGGTGGGCCCTGCAAATGAGCCACAGTGACAGATGTCAGCAGGGATCTCAGGCAGAGCCAGGCCTGCAGGCAGCAGTGCTGCCAGCTCTTCTGGCCCTCAGGGCAGGGCACCCCTGGCGTGCCACTGCCACAGGCAGCTGGCAGGGCTGAGCTCCTCCTGGGGACAGGCAGTGTGCTGGAGAGGTGCCACAAGCTCCCTTCACACCACACCTGTGGCAGGTTATCTTGGGCCCTCTCTCCTGCACAGGGGGATCTGTGTTAGTGCAAGGCTGGTTTGGCTGGAGTGTGCATGGCAAAGTGGTAACAAACAAAGCAGCTGGAAAATAAAGGAGGCAGGCACCTGAGCACAAATTCTTGAAACTCTTAAAGCCTCACTGGGAGTCTAATTTAGCAATTGAAATCTTTTTACATGCAACTGACTTCTTGGGCCTGCAGTCAGTATAGTCATGGGCTAGCTATACTTTCAGGTATTTAAGCTGTAGCTATATAAGCCTCATGTAGACACCTGAATTCCTTTTTCCATCCTTGTATCATTTCAGAGCTTGTGGCTATGGAAAAAAAAAAGAAAAAAAAAGAAAAAAAAGTGGAAGAGGGGAGTGTTTCCTAGGTTTCATTTATTTATTTATTTATTTACTTCTCCTCATGAGCCCTATGAAACATTCACAGCCATGGAAAGACTTCATCAGTAATTGATGGGGGAGTGGGAGGGATAGGAAAAGAGGCCTTCTCTTCTGATCTATTTTAGTCCTCCAAGATGGCAAAGTTACCCTAAAAACTCCAAGAGTAGTCTGGGACTAGGAGGGTTACTATATCCCCCTTGTGTGCTGCCGCTGCTGCTCTGGGGATTTTAAAGGCCCCGAGTGGCTTGAAAGGTAGGTGTGACATTGAGAGGGAGTTGCTGATGGGACACTCTCCCAGACCCATGGAAGCAAGAAAAAGTTCTGGGGCAGCTGTTGTGTGTCACTGCTGTCACCCTGTTTACCTAGAGGCAGGAGCACGGGAGGGACGGTCCTACAGGGAGCCTCACCTTCCCCTGCTGGAGAAGGAGAGTTTGACAAATACAAAGGGAATCCTTAATAAGGCATCAATTCAGGGCCCTGCTTGTTTCACACCACGCTGTGCTCTGCTGTGGGGCTGTTTCAGATGTGGTGAGTTACAAATGGCAAACTCCAAACCTCCTGAGCACCATCACCCCTGTGAGCTCTCTGCTGCTCAGGAGATGGCTGTCAGGACATGGGGCTTGGAAATGGTGATTGTTCTGCTTGCTTATGGCATGATTCATAGGCTTCAAGTTAAGCTGGTACTTTAGGACTCTTCTTGTTATCCTTTGTTGGAGAAAGAGGGTTCTGGGGGAAACCCGAAATATTCTGCTGTCCTGAGTTGTCACTGTCTTTCAGCAGTAAGGTGTCATTTAAGACATCTTTGATAACTTAATTCTCTGTTTCATAGATATTATACACAAGCAAAGAGCAAGAAAACATACATGTTTTCTCATTAGTAGATTTGCCTGAAGTTTAACAGGTTTGTTGGAAAAACAGGGCATAAAAGGGGAGTTGCTGTTGTGCTACAGTTATGCCAAAGGGCTTTGCTGGAATGACATATATAAATGAAGATTTGAGAGGAATTTTACTCTTTGGGTTAGCGTTGCTGTTTCTTATTTTTCAGTACATTGTAGACTTATTCATGAAACAGAATAACTAATAGACTGTCTGACTCTTAATTACAAGTGAAGAGCAGAGTTGAAGGAACTTTTGTGGGTTTGGCCAAAAGAAAAACATTTGCCTTTAATGTTCAGCAGTAAAAATGACACTTCGGGGAATTTTTTCATTTTTGCTGGTTTGAGAAACAAGACAAGCTGAAAAAAAATCTCAATCAAGTCAACAAAAAATAAAGTGACCATGGATTAAATTCATATTTTTATATGGTACAGGAAAACTAACCTTCCAAAAGCCATTTTTTTAAAAAAAAAATCTCTCCCATTCAAGGCAGAGCTGGATTTGTTGTGGTTATGCATTATTATACAACCTTATCTAGGAAATTGAGATTTGGGGGGATTTGTGAATGGGTTCCCATTGAGATAAGTGTTCCACATGCATTAGAAAACACCACGGTTGCTCTGGGAAATCACTTGCAGGTGTCTCTCCCTGCTAAGCAACTGGAGCACTGGTGCCCACCCTTCCATTTAAACACCCTAAGATCTACTATTTCTTTGATGTCCTTCTATCCTTTCTCCTGAGGAACTGAACAAAGTGAAATCATTACTGTAAACACAGAAGACATCCAGTGGTGTTCCAAAGAGCACATTTTTGGCAGCAGCAAGCTTTTCCAGACAGCTGCCTGTGAATTTACGAATCTGTCACATCTGAATCCACTTTGTGAACCTTTCTTGAGGCTGCACCTGTCTCCCAGAGACGGGGGATAGGGAGAGGCTGTAGATATGTTATCCATTTGCTGATGCTTCATTAGAGCTGAAAGGGAACAGCCACGTGTTGGGGTCTGATTACAACACCTTGGGTGGCAAAGCCTCGTGTTGCTTGTGAGGGAGCACTCCGTGGGTCAGTTCGGCTTTGCTGTTGTGTTTTCCCCAACCCGGACTACAGGCGTGGAGCTTTTCTTCTGAGTGAAGTGTAACTTTCTCCGAGTCATTCTTGCTGAGAAGAGAGAACAAATAGTCAAGTAGTGGAGATTGAGTCACCGAGTGGGAGAATGATTCCTGGCGCTGCTGTATTTATCCTGCACTGGAGCTGCTGCTGGAATAAAGAGGGCAGCAGCGAGTCACGATCGTGCGGCATCGCCAGGGCTGGCACTGGGCGTGCAGGTGGCACTTTGCAAAGTCTGGAGTGCCAATTGTGCTAATTCGTGTTCAACCAGTGCATATTTGCTGGTCAAATGTGGGTCACAGTAACTCTTAACTGCAAAATTATCCAAATGTTTGTCTATAATAAACATGAAAGCTATTTTATTAGTAGTATTTGATAGATTGTCTGTCGTCCTGTTAGGCTCAGGTATAGAAAGTGAATTTAAAGTTTCCTAGTACACTTTCAAAGTGAACTGATTATTGTTCCAGCTCAGCAGCTCTGGAAATGAACGGAAGTTCTTTTAAGAACAAGACAGAGTTCTTGGTTTGTTCCTGTCATTCCTACCTGCCAGGACAGTTTCACCCCTGACTGTGGCACTCCTGATGCTCACTGGGTGATGTGACTGTCACAGGAGGACTGCAGCTCGTTTGGTTTTAATGCTTCTCCAGTCCCAGGTACAACGAGTTTGGTGTGAGCAGCTGGTGGAACTGAATGCTCTGAAATGGCAGAGGGGATCAAAGGCTCATTTCATGGTAACAGCTTTTGGTCAGCCAGAAAAACAAAACCTGACTGGTGGAGTCTGGATTTACATTTTGGATGCAGATGCATTATAGTAGACTTTGGCTTCAGTCAGACCTGCCAGAGAGGTATAGATCTGTGAGGAATCAACTACTCATGTTCTTCTCTTTTCTGCAGTTTGGGAGGGATCTCCTAACCCACTGCATCTCTATGGACTTTATTATAAAACCACATGGACATAGGGATTTACATACATACAAACACAAATGTATTCTCTAAAACATAAATGCCTTCTAATTCATTTTGAAGGCATCATTTCAAGGCTGGTAGGGACTTGAAGATAGAGCATCCACTATTTTTTACTAATTCTAATACCTGTTTTTAAACACCTGTTTCAAGTGGGATTAGAATAGAGAAAGCCCAGAAAGACTTTAGGGTAAGTCCTGAACAGTTCCAAATGTAATTTATGATGAAGCCTTAGAGAGGCTAATGTAGCTTTACAGATACAGAAGGCATCTGTGCAAATGCAAGGCATTTTTTACTAACATACAAGTAATTATTTGCAAATAACTGTTGGGTTTTATTAGCTCTTCTCCCTTTTTCATGGCATGAACATTTTGCTAAAATAGTTGGAGGAAGCCTAAAGCTTTACCACAACTATTTGTGACACTCTGTGCAGTGCAATCTATCTCCACAGTAATGCATAACAAAACACTTTGTTCCTTCTCATGCTTGTTCCTGCTCATTCCTGCGCAAATCTCCTGATAAAAGCCTGGGTTTATCTGGGAAGGTACCAATATATATCTCTTTCACACCTAGCTAAATAATTTTTCACATGGCAGCTTTAAAAGCCTCTGGGCTTATCAGTGGAAAAAATGCTTGGAAAAAGAGATTTAATACTTAAATTAGTTCTATCAGCACTTCTTTTTTTTTTTTTTTTTTTTTTTTTTTTTTTTTTTCCCTTTTTTTTTTTTTTTTGGTTGGCTGGGACTTGTTCTCACAGAACTTCAAGCTGGATTATTTGTGTTAAACTTCCTGACTGAATTCCGAACAAGTCATCTTTCCCCACAACGCTGACCTTTAGTACGAGGCCAGTATAATTTTGTTTCAAGTTTCCCTTATAAGCAAGAGAACAAGAAACCATATCCCTCTAAGACCTGGTTAGCTAGCTGCGTGGCAGAATATATTCACATTCTAAGGGGAAAACCCCCAATAAAGTCAGATATTCCAAACTGGCATTCAAATGGCATGCATGCTGAGTGGGGTTAGCTCTTCCCTCTTCCAGGCAACTGGTCTAGAAGCTAGGGAAAAACACAGGCTTCAAAGAAAGGTTTAACCAACAAACCTGATTTTGATCAGGGTTATGCCCTAGTGCAGGCATTGCAGGGCACATCCCAGGTTTCTGCTGGCTGTTTCTGGCTGTGGTGGGGCAGAGGGATGACTGGGACTGCAGCTTGCTGAATATATCAGGTGCCAGTGCTGCCCCAGTCTCCTGCTGGCACGAGAGTCTGTCTCCCCATGTGGTGAACAGGACCCAGGTACTGGATCTGGCTGAATGCAAACCCTTTTTTCCTGTCTTTCTTTTCCTCTTTGCTGGAAGAGTTTTAACCCAGATTGGTTCCTCAACCTGTTCCACTGCACAGCTCCAGACGACTGCCTATGCCACCCCCCGGGAGCAGGTGAATGTAGGAGCAAGTGACTTGGAAGGAGTGTGCTGTGCTTTCTTTTTGTAGCCACGATTAGATATGAGGACAGGAAATCTTGGTCCTATCATGGCAAGGAATTGCTGTGAAATGAGATGGTTTTGACTGAAGAAAATCTTGGTAGTTCCCTGTTAGGAAGAGAGCAACATGTTTGGTGAGACAGAGTTGGGAGGGCCAGCAGTGGGGTGGGCAGCTTGGGTACCCTTGAAAATAAGCAGATGTGCTTGCTACTCAGCCAAACCCAGAGTGCTGAGGAGATGTGCCACAGATAACAGAAGCCACAGTCATGGCATTTGTGGGATGTCTTTCCTTGTTTTTATCAGGATAAAAGTGTGTTTCCTGTGTGCAGTTCTTCGGCCGTTTTCTTCTCAGACTTGCTGCTGTCTGTAGCTGGAAGTGCAGTCATGACTTTTGCAGAGACTTGGCTTTTGTTCCTGCTTGCTGGACACTTGGTCTCAGCTGCACTTGTGGGACTGCAGGGGACAGTCCCAGATGTGGGGAAGTGAATTTTTTCCAGCACTAGGTGGCTGTATGGCATTCTGCAGTGTCCTGTACACAAGTGTTTTTCAAAAGTTGGTAAGCGGGCCATTCTCAAATGGAAAGCTTCTGTGTTTTCTCACCTCTACTTCAGTATCATCTTTTTGAAAGTTAAGAAATCAAGGAATGAAGGCATTTTAATTGTATAAGCTTCTCACTGGCTGCAGACACTTGTGTCTTTGTGGAGCTGAGCTAGCCACACAGTCCACCACAAAAGTGATGCTGGTGATTGGGATGTGATTGCTGCAGTTGTGTGGCATTGCTGCTTTTTGCTTAGAGGCTTGGATGTGAACATTAAAGGGAGAGGCTGCATGTGTAATATCTGGTCCAGACCTCTCCAAGTGCTCCTGCTACTTGGGGGCCACACAGTGTTCCCCATGGGACATGAGGATAGTCAGGAGCACGGTGTCCACTCTGCCAGGAGACACAGGGCTGTGGGTATTGTGGGTCTGTCCCTGACTTCTGGTGGTCCTCAGGTGTCCTGAGGGATGGGGAGTTGCACCAAGCTTTGCTCATGGACCAAGAGCTTTGAGAGGATTAAGTTGTCCCAAGACCTGTCTGTGCCCCCAGGCTGAGCAGCTTTGCCAAGACCAACACATTCCCCCAGGAGCCGTGCTCGGCGTTTTTACGAAACCCAGCCCTGAGAAGCAACTTGTCTCCAAATGAAAGACAGGCAGTTGTTTTCCTTGGGCACTGTCTTCTCTCCTTGCTCTTTTCTCTGCCATGCTCTAGTCTCTGTACATTTCCCTGCCCTTCCCCTCTCATTAGCAAAGAACAAGAACTAGGTTTTGGCTTAAACATGAATATAAAACCCCAGTGTAGTGGTTTGTAGAATCCTACATACATAAAGGCTGATGCAGCAGGGGTTTGACAATGCTCAGTGGTGCCTCTGATTATTTCTTTGCAGTGAACAGCAGTGAAAAACCTTTCACAACTGGAATCCTTTATGTGTTTGAGCTTCACCTTCTGAATATTTTGTTGTGATTGAAGCTACTGTAATTTTCTTCTTTTCCAGAGCTCTCTGGGGTGAAATTTGTGGAACTCCACACCAAAAAACATGATGATACAGAACATTTATTTTGCATTTGAATGGTAGCACATCCAGTGTGATGACACATATTTTTAAGGAGAGAGGCCTAGATGAGGATTAAAGATCTTGGAATGTTCAAAGCTGCTGTAAATGCATAAGGTGAGACATTAATGAATTAGCAGGTCTGCTGAAATTGTTTATTAAGCCACTAAGTCTAGGGGCACAATAATACATTAGGTCTCCATTGTGCTGGGTACTGTATGTGGGTAGCAAAAGGTTGGTTTAGGCCCCCAGATGTTTTTTGTAACTCTGCTGAAATTCTTAAATGATGTCACTTCGCAGCCTTGTTTCATGCTTGTTTTCTCTGAATGGTTTTGAATGAAGATCCCCAGGACATAAGAGTAATGTGCAGGAGTATTTGTCCCCAGGATTTTGCACAGTTGATCAGACGTGAAAAGGAGACGCTGCAGTGACTCATCTGACCTTGTAGACCCAAGAGTGCCGACAGTGGTCTCTGCTAAGGTCCCCATCACAAGAATGCAAAGCATTCCAGAAGCTTTCGTCAACAATTCTAGATAGCAGCCAGTAATTTTCTCACCAATGTTACATAAAATGGACAGGGAAAGCAAAAGGCTAATTGAGTAAATTATTGCAAACTGCTTATGGAATCTCTTTAATTTACATGTGGCAATATATACCTACTGCAGGAATGGTATTGCTAAGGATGGCTGCGATTTTTTTTTTTTCATTTTATATTTTTCATTTTAATAAGAACAGCTTTCAGTGCGAGATATAAAAATTCTTCCTATAGCAGGACTGCTATTACATTGGGCCAAGATTTTGGCAATACTGAAAGATTTGCTGCTGTTTACTTGTAAACGTGTGGAGTTGCAAGACTGTCTTCCTTGCAATTAAAAACAAGGTTTTTTCCCTCAGAAACTTACTGTCCAAATTTAAATGGGATAGATAGATACAGGTCGTAGCCATAGCATGTTACCATCTCTAATTGGCAAAATTCATTTAACCATAACAGCAGTGGAAGGTATTAGGGAGGGATTTAAACGAGGATAATGAGGTAAAAAACTTGCAGCTCCTTCTAAATGCCAATCCTCTATAATCAGGAAGGGCCTTTTAGGAGCAAGCCCTGAGCACCAGCAGGCAGTGGGAGAGGGCACCCTGGAGGCTGAGCTGGGCCAGCACTGCTCTCGGGGTGCCGGGAGCTCTCGGGGTGCCGGGAGCTCTCGGGGTGCCAGGAGCTCTCGGGGTGCCGGGAGCTCTCGGGGTGCCGGGAGCTCACGGGGTGCCGGGAGCTCTCGGGGTGCCGGGAGCTCATGGGGAGCCGGGAGCTCTCGGGGTGCTGGGAGCTCACGGGGAGCCGGGAGCTCTCGGGGTGCCGGGAGCTCACAAGGAGCTGGGAGCTCTCGGGGTGCCGGGAGCTCTCGGGGAGCCGGGAGCTCTCGGGGTGCCGGGAGCTCTCGGGGAGCTGGGAGCTCTCGGGGTGCCGGGAGCTCTCGGGGTGCAAGGAGCTCTCGGGGTGCCGGGAGCTCACAAGGAGCTGGGAGCTCTCGGGGTGCTGGGAGCTCACGGGGAGCCGGGAGCTCTCGGGGAGCCGGGAGCTCTCGGGGTGCTGGGAGCTCACAAGGAGCTGGGAGCTCTCGGGGTGCCGGGAGCTCATGGGGAGCCGGGAGCTCTCGGGGTGCTGGGAGCTCTCGGGGTGCTGGGAGCTCACAAGGTGCTGGGAGCTCACAAGGAGCTGGGAGCTCTCGGGGTGCTGGGAGCTCTCGGGGTGCCGGGAGCTCTCGGGGAGCCGGGAGCTCTCGGGGAGCCGGGAGCTCTCGGGGTGCCGGGAGCTCACAAGGTGCCGGGAGCTCTCGGGGAGCCGGGAGCTCACAAGGAGCTGGGAGCTCACAAGGAGCTGGGAGCTCTCGGGGAGCCGGGAGCTCTCGGGGAGCTGGGAGCTCACAAGGAGCTGGGAGCTCTCGGGGTGCTGGGAGCTCTCGGGGTGCTGGGAGCTCTCGGGGTGCCGGGAGCTCACAAGGTGCTGGGAGCTCTCGGGGTGCCGGGAGCTCTCGGGGAGCCGGGAGCTCTCGGGGAGCCGGGAGCTCTCGGGGAGCTGGGAGCTCACAAGGAGCTGGGAGCTCTCGGGGAGCCGGGAGCTCTCGGGGAGCTGGGAGCTCACAAGGAGCTGGGAGCTCTCGGGGAGCCGGGAGCTCTCGGGGAGCTGGGAGCTCACAAGGAGCTGGGAGCTCTCGGGGTGCTGGGAGCTCACAAGGTGCTGGGAGCTCACAAAGTGCTGAGAGCTCACGGGGAGCCGGGAGCTCCCAGCTCCAGCCAGGGAGCACCAGCCAGAGGAGCAGAGCAAGAACAGAACCGCTGTACTGCCTTATCCAGCCCAAGCACTCATATACATCTAAATAATGTCTCGGAATATCCTTAATGGAGAAGTTGCTGGGCTAGAACTTGGCAGGGTTTTTTTGGTGTTGTTTGTTTGGGTTTTTGTTGTTGTTGTTGTTGTTGTTCGGTTTTTTGGGGTTTTTTTGGGGGGTGGGGGTAGGTCAGTTTGTTTCAGTGTCTAATTTTATATTGGAAGCAAAGTCCCTTGTTTGCCCTCTGAAGGCAGCAGCTGAGGCTGATGTGTCTCAGGGGGGGCAGCAGTGCTGGCCGGAAGTGGCCTGCCAGGGCTGCTCTGGGATTTGTTTTCTTTTGATTATGGGAAAAGTAACCCGAGATATTTCTGTGCATGCAGAGCATTCTTAATGACTGACAAATCTGTTGTCAAGTAGGCGCAAGGGGGAGGTGCCATCTTGAAAGATGATACAAATATGTTTGAATCAGGCTTAAAAACCCAAACAAACTTATTTTTAGTGACTTCCAGAATATTCTACGATCAAAAAATGAAAAAAAAAAAATTAGATAGCTACACAGTTAAACCTGGCCTTGCTGCAGTGGGACTTAGTGGAGTTCACTGCAGTTCACAGCAGCAGGACAGCAGGAGAGTCTCCTCAAGGGTGTCCCAGATAACCCTTACTGATCTCCTCAGGCAGAAACACAGCAGAGCTCTGGAGGGGCTCGATGAGTTCTTGTGCTGGCCCTCAGCTTCCAGCCATTTTGGCAGAGGAGGAGAGGAACTGGAGGTGCTGTTCTTGCCTTTCTCATGCTCACTTTGGTAGCTGGCTCTGCTGGGCACACCAGGAAGCACTGGGGAGGACAGAGGACACTCCTCAAGGGTATCCTCTTTGAAATAACATTGATATTTTTACTGGAAAAAGTCCTCTGGTGACATTCCCATGTCCTTCAAAGTTGGTGCACTTGGCACCATGCAAGAGGCTGAGCAATGACCAACTGCTCTTCCACCCAGGCCCTGGCTGGGTCACCTCTGGCTCTCCCACCTTCTGTCCACCTTTACTTTAGTTCTACATGCTGCAGCTTCTTCCTTCCACCTGAGACCCAAACACAGCAAACCCCAGGCAGGTTCATCTTGCTGTGCTCATAGACCCGTGCCTTGCTGGGGGAGGCTGTGGGGCAGCATCCAGAAGCCACCCCCAGAGCAGCACTGCAGTCTGGTCCCCATCTTTGGCCATGGCCTGGCCCCAGGCTGTGCCCTGCCATGGTCACAGTGGGCATTTCCTCTGCTGCCTGTCCTTGGGTGTGGATCTGCAACTCAGACAGGGAGACTTTCCTGGTAAAACAGGATATTTGGTACATGAGGGAGTGAGGAGTAACTACTATCACAGTGAGAGGAAATGTGCTTATGTACATGTAAGTGGTGTTATCATCTGCCCCCAATGAGCAATATTGGGAAACATGTAAAATATTCTGTAACCCTTTGCATTTACAGTGAGTGCATATATATGGGACTGGGGATTTTTGAGGTGGGAGGTGCTGTAAGGACAAACAAAACCTTTGTCCTCTTCATGAGCAAATACAAAGGACAACATGCAGTGATAGTAAACTGCTGAGATTTTGGACAAAGCACACAGAGACAGCTCATGCACCACATCAAGAGAGCTTTGCTGCTCTTCACAAACAGGGGCAGCTGGCACATCACACGCAGCCAGGCTCCCCTCCTCTCTCCTGTTTCACACAGGAGCACTGCTGAGTCTCTGCAGAAACCTCTCTGCAGAGTGCTGCTCTCTTTGGGGCTCCACGTTCAGGCACAAGGCTGCAATTGAAGATCCAGCTCAAGGAAAACAGCAGCCTTTCATACCTCCTCCTTTGTCCTCTCTGACTGTGCCTGCTAAGCCTGCAAGCAAATTCCTGCTGCAGGAGATCCTTGGACATGGGTGCCAATAATGCCATGAGACTTTTGGGAAAGGTGATATGGAAATTAGCAGTGCAGTGGCTGCCTAACTTCACACTATCTTTTGGCTCATCAGCAAAGGAAAATATTTCACCTCTGAAGATATTGAGATTAATGCAGAAACAAAAATCAGCCAAATTAGACCCTGAAATCCATCATGCTTTATCAAAGCATTGTCTGGTGGCTGCCAGAGCCATTGGTTTAGCAGGTTTTCTGCTGTATGTTGCAGAATAAAATGAGAATCATAGAATGTTAGGGGTTGGAATGGACCTTAAAGATCATCAAGTCCCAACCCCCCATGCCATGTGCAGGGACACCTCCCACTACATCAGGTTGCTTAAGGCCTTATCCAAGAAACATTAAAAGAAAACTTTGTCTTGGTCCACCTTCCTTCTTTTCTGATTCTGTTTGAATTGCACATTCTTTAAGGACCTCTTTTTCAGGGGCATTCATGGACTCTTCCATACAGATATTTTTGTTAAATTTTCCCCATTCTGATGGGGCTTCTGGAAAATGATTGGCCAGTTATATAGTAACTGGCAATACATTTATTAATTTTAAAAATAGGGGTTTCTGGCAAAAAATAAGTTTTTATCTAGAGATTTGAAAATGTACTGTGGGTAGATGAGCAGCTAGAAGCTGATTGCAAGGAGAGTAAGGAATTAAAAAAAAATTTACAGATATTTACAGATATGTTAAATAGAGAATGGAATAACATTTCTAGCCAAGTAAAGGGAGATCTAAATACAGGTGCATGTCTGTAACTTTTACCATTAACTGCAGCATATTGGGGTGATAAAAGAATGAACCAAATAAACTGCAGCTGTAGCTTTTATGGCTGAGGAATGTAGGTAGCAAATGAATTATTCCACAAGGTAACACGTCACTAGAAGCAGTGGAATGTGTCTAAAGCGACCATAATGTTTGTTGGACCAAGACTTGCCATTTTTACAAAAGGATTCACGTTTGACAGTGACACTGTGCCTAGAGCCCCAGCCTTGTGCCCAGCCAGCTTCCTCTCTCCCCTTGCTGGGAAATGCCCCAATAAGGAACAGAAAGGAAATGATGCAGACAGCTCTTATGCCTTTTTTTCCCCCTATTCTTTTTCTGACATAGGAAGAAGTGAGAAAAAAGATGAACTCCCAGGTGAGCCCAGGCACAGCCATGCGTGGAGGAGTGTCATCACCATCCTTTTGAGAGACAGGCAGCAATGCCTGATGCAGGACACCAGCCCCTTTTTTTGCCTCACCAAAGAAGCTCTGTGAAAAAAAAAATTGGGAGCCATGTGCACTGATACAGGTGCAGTTAAACATGTGGCTTGCAGATACTGCAGATAACTCTTGTTATTCTCTCCTTGGCACTGCACCCTGCCACACAGGCCATTTGAATTTTCTGCCCTACTCTGTTGTATATCCATCCATAGTGTGTGAGCTTTGAAAACTTCAGATCAAGACAGCGAGGTGAGACCAGAGCCCCACAATACCTGACCCTCCCAGAGCAGAATTTATCAGCTTTATTTCCCTCTGATATGCTTGTTGCATTTGACTCACAAAGTTTTCAGCTGCAGGCCTGAGATGCAGTGAATTCCCCTGCTCTGAGGACTCTCAGTCAGCAGGACCCAGCACAGTGCCAGGGTCAGCAGTGCCAGGCCCACTGACACCCTTAGGGAGCTGTGCCTGTCACTGTTCCCTTCCTGTGCTGGAGGCACTGAGGGTGTCTCTGGCTTCCATTTGCCTTGCCAGAGCAGCCAGTAATTAACTGATCAGTTGGCTTTAACATTCCTGCAATAGTTTAAATGTTCCAAATTTTTAATGAACATGGGGTTTTTTTGGATACTCCACTTAACCACTTGAATTACTGTGACTAACCAAAGCAGACCTTGTTCTTCAAGGCAATGGCCTCCCTGACGTGTACATACAAATGAGGGGGTTTGACGATTTATTTTTTCAGCTGTGATGCAAACCTTTAAGAATTTGTTCTTAAATGTGTTGCTGGATAGATACTTTATCACTCCTGGCAAACCAGATCTCCTCATGGTTTCTTACTTTTTGTACAGTTTTCAGTTTGTCTTCCTATGCTCTTTGTGTGAGCACTGTGATTTATGCTCTCTAATGTTGTGTATTGTCTTCAGATGGGACAGAAACCGACAGCACAGGGACAGTGCAGGTACTGCAGACATGAGCTAGTTCTTAATACGTGTTCTTAAACAATATGGGAACTTGGGTGTGTTGTCTCAAAGTGTTAAGAGATGGTGGAATTGTATCGAGCACTACAATAGGATCTTGAATTTTGAACGGGAAGAAAATTTTCTTCTTGAGTTTTATCAGAAGTTATGGTGAACCCAATAGCTTTGAAAATACATAAATCAGCTGCTGATGAGCCCAGTAATGGTGATTGAGGCGCAACCTGCAATGTATTCCAGAAACCAATGCTCTCTGTTTAGAGGGTGACATTTTCATGTCTAGCTTAGACACTCAGTGAAGACTGATGTTCCTACTCCATGTCCGGTAGCTCTTGCTCACTATTTCCAGACCTCGCTTAGTAGTTCCTCCTTCAAATTTTCTTATCTGCAAGTTGCCCCAAGCATGAGGCCTGTTGCACCAACTAGATCATAGTTTTAGCAAATTCACCTAAATCTAATGGTGACATCAAGAGTGTTGATCTACTGGAGAGTAGAAGGCTCTGCTGTGGGATGGATCAGGACAGGTTGGATGGATGGGCTGAGGCCATTCAGTGTGAGGGTCAACAAGGTAAAATGAGTCCTGAGTCCTGTCCTTGGGTCACAACCACCCCCTTGCACAGCAACAGGCTGAGGGGCAGAGGGACAGGAAATCTGCACAGAGGGAAAGGGCCTGGGGGTGCTGGTGACAGTGGCTAAACATGAGCCCAGGAGCGCCCAGGTGTGCATCAGGACCTGGGCAGTGATTGTCACGCTGTACTTGGCACTGCTGAGGCCACACCCTGAGTGTTGTGCTCAGTTGTGGGCCCCTCACTACAGGAAAGGCCTGGAGGGGCTGGAGCATGTTCAGAGAACAGAACGGAGCTGGGAAGAGTCTGGAGCCCCAGGAGGGGCTGAGGGAGTTGGGAAAGGGGCTCAGCCTGGAGCAAAGGAGGCTCAGGGGGGACCTTGTGGCTCTGCACAACTCCCTGACAGGAGGAGATAGCCAGGGAGTGTTGGGCTCTGCTCCCAGGGAACAGGGACAGGAGAAGAGGAAATGGCCAAATGAGGTTTAGGTAGGATCATAGGGAAAATGTCTTCACAGAACAGGTTGTCAAGCATTGGCGTCACTATCCCTGGGTGGATATAAAAGATGTGTGGATGTGGCATTCGGGGACATGGGTTAGTGGTGGCCTTGGCTGTGTTTGGGTTAATGGTTGGACTCAATGATCTTAGAGGTCTTTGCCAACCTAAACAATTCTATGACTTACGTACACACACGTATTTTGCTCTGCGCATGCGTGCTGATGGTGAGGTGTTACATCAAATGACATCTTGTCCAGCCTCATATATTCTGAGTCGATGGACTGTGGGGACTCAGGACAGCCTCTCCAGCCTAGTTCACATATCCCTAGCTGTCGCTGATGACCCAGACAGGAACGGGACAAGCACACACCGAGGTCGTGCAGCAACAGCCCAGCTTTAGCCAGGGACAGCCCCTTATATGGGGACTCCCGTGCCTACAAACGCGATTGGCTGTGATCTTAGCACCGCCCACCTCACCTGACCAATGGCGTGCGTGTAGCCGTGAGTCACAGGGATTGGCTGGGATCCCCTTGTTTGCGCTTGAATTCAGCCAATCACATTCACACCTGGGGGTTCGTTCACCTCTAAGGAAGCAGGCTGGTCAGGCTGGGATCTGGTAACGCCAATCAGCTACAGAGCAGCTACGGAGCAGCTACAGAGCAGGTACAGAGCAGCTATAGATCAGCTACAGAGCAGGTACAGAGCAGGTACAGAGCAGGTACGGAGCAGCTATAGATCAGCTACAGAGCAGGTACAGAGCAGTTATAGCTGTCACACCTCACAGCTTCCATAACGAGCCCAATGTCTGTACCTCAGTCCTGGGGTCACCTGGCAGAATCCTGGTTCTCTGCAGTCGCTGCAAGGTGAGGGGTGCAGCCCTGGGGATGGCTGGTAAGGTGGAAGAGCAGGGCTGGCCAAGCCTTCCCAAATCATCTGCACGCCAGGTTTAGCAGCCATGGGGTTCAACAGTGTCAGAACGCGGGCTGTGGCCTGGCTGCCATGCCAGGGACCCAGCACAGTCCCAGGGACCCAGCACCGTGCAGCCTTTGGTGTTGCTCCCCTGGGAGCTGGGGGCTGACTCACACCCACCCTGCCATGAACGAATGTTCATTTTTCCAGTATGTGCCTTCTGCACGGAGGCCGACATGGAACAGTTAAGATTTTTAAGTCTGTTCTTTTCAGTCAGGCTGATGATGAGTTGGTGTAAATTCTTGCTACATTAAGATGTCCTAGATTTTTATTAAGTACATTTGTGTCACCCATGTAGTAAGGCCCTGTTAAAATGCTTTGAGTTGGCCAGTCTTTGTGCCTTTTTTTTTTTCTTTTCTTCAAGGAGGGCATGGATTGCTCATTTTGAATGAATTTTTGAAAATAATGAGTGAGAAAATAGCATGTATGTGAAGGCCCTATAGAAGTATGGTACATCTGTTTCAAAGCACCAAAGTGCAGACTGTGTCCCTAAGACAATTGTGGCATTTGTAACTCTTTCCATTCTGACTGTGCAGAAGAAAAATTTGCCAAAATAGCCGTTGTGGGAAAACCTCCAGAAAGTTTCTTTTGCAGCTGTGAAGTCATTTGGGCTTTGCCAAGCCAGGGTGGCAGAGCTGCAGAGGCCCCTCTGATGGGAGGGTGGCTGCACACCAAAGAGCAGCTTGTGAGTGTTTGATGTCTGCCAGTCACTGGAGGGAAGAACATTCACCAGGAGAGCAGACTGCCCAGCCTGATGGAAAGGAAGGAGGACACTGAATATGAGGCGACAAGGAAGGAACTGGCTGCTGTCCTGTCTCCCCTGGCCAGCTGGAGACAAGACACCAGTGCACGTTCTGCCTGACAGGCGCAGCTGCTCCTGCAGGACCACAGGGTGAGGAAGGTCAGTGTGACCAAACTCCCATCTGTGCCACGAAACTGGAGACAGGAAAGTGGCAAAAAGCTTCAGAAAGGCACAACAGATAAACATGCATCTCTTTGATCCTGTCAGAGTTCTGGCCACAGTTTCTGGATTCCTGTGAGTTAACAAGAACACAGAAATACAGAAAATTCCCCAAAACAAGGTCCAAGTGCTTCGAGCTGTCTAAATTCATAGCCCAGGCAAATACTTCTCTTGTAAAACATCCCAAAACACAATGAGAGTTTTGAAAAGGAAGTGTTCCTCAACACTGACTGTCTGACATGTGAACTAGCCAGACTAGTTAAAGCTTAATTAAAAAGTGCCAGAGTGACTAAATTCTTCTAAGTGCAGCTGCAGAACGTTAGCTCTGGGCATATTTTAGACCTTAATTAGTAACACTTGCACTAGAGGACCAAAATCTTTCATGAATGCAGCTGCAATCAATTAATATCAGTTAGGCATTTCTGTAGGTAATACAAGGGTTCCTGAAACTTGTTTTAGTGCCCACCTAGATTAAATAAAAATAAAGTACTTGCATGCAACAGACTACAAAACCAGAGATAACTACAAAATGTCTTTATTGAAAAAAGCAGATTATAGCATCTAAGGTTAAATGAAACTTCTGACTTTAATATTAAATAACTTAAGATGATAGCAAGTAGCTTCTTCTTTAGATAAATAAATCTACATTTCCCAATTATTTTCTTCAACAATCAAGGGAATCAAACACTGAAACACAAAACCACAAGTAATTCTAAAGACTAAAAGACAGAAGCACATTGAAAGGTTTTACAAGGATATATATATACAAAAATAGTTAACTAATGTATATTTTCAGCATGTAAACTAGTTACATGATATACAAACTGGGAATTCATTTATTTCCTACAAAATAAAAATCAACGTTGGTCCAAGTTCTTGGAAGAAAACTATATTCTTTTAAAGAAAATGAAAATATTTCTCAAATGAAAACTTAATTTAAGTCAAATTATATACTCTAGTTACGGCATTAGTTACAGGATGAATCACAAACTTTTAAAACTTTTCTTGAAACACAAGAAAGCAGCTTTTGTTTCCTTTAGAGCTTTGGTTTACTTTACTACTCTGGAATTTCTGGTCTTAAAGAGTTCCTCTAACCATGTTTTCCTTTTGAAGCTTCACCTTACAAAATATATACACACACGTGCACTCAAGTAAAAGGAAAAGGAAAGAAACCCAAACAAACCCTCTCTGTAAGCTCAATTCTCTGAGTGCATTCTTTTGTTTTCAAGTGAGTATTTTGGTCCTTTCTTTGGAACATGTCCTCCCGTGGACGTGGGACCCTGCACCGCCCACAGCAGCCTGTGCTGGAGGGGCTTGGGGAGATTCCCTTCCTCCATGGGAAGGTGCAGCCCTGATGCAAATGAGAACAGGTTGTTACTGATGTGACTTTATGGAAATATTCTCAAAGGACAGTAAAGGCTCCTGAAGAACAATTGCACCGTAGGATGAATTTAGGAAGTTTTCATCTGTGTTGAACTGATTTAACATAAGAATATTCCATAAGAAAATCATTAAAACAAGATTCCTCATTTACATAATTCCCCAGGCAGGAGGTAAAATGTGCAGAAACTGTCACTAGCACTAAAGAGTATACAGCACATCTTTATTTTAGGTTTGATTTTATTTTTCTCTTTGATTTGAAAAAAAACCCAACCAAACCTGGCAAATCTCACTCAAGCCCCAGTTTTTATAGTAAATGCTGGAAAAGCAAAGCTGTATTTTGTAATACAGTAATGGAATGCATCTGTCTATAGAAAATACTAGAACAACAACTGCTGCTTTCTGGTTTTAAACAAATTGCTTATTCTATATTGACATATTACCTTTCAGATTTTTTACCATGATGACACTTAACAGATCAGAACTGCACAGAACTACAAGAGACTGAAAAATCGGCATGTGAAATGAATTCAGATATTATTCTGTTCTACAGGATGATCATTTTGAAAAAAAACCACCCAAAGAAATGGTCTGGTATGTACATGTTTGAAAGTGTGCTGGCCCTTGGAAAGTATGTTGGAAGCTTAAACCTGCCCCTGATGGAGGCAAAGTGTTCAGGAAGGTGCTGGCAGAGGACTGGGCTGAATGCCAGAAAAAGTCACCTCCAGCTCTGTTCACTGTCAGTGTGAAGGTTTTGCTTCTCTACTGGTAGAGCAAAGCATTTTTCCAGTTCAGCAAGTAACTGGTATTTGTTCCCAGGAACAGACCCAAACCTTCTCTATGTATTTTAATGATCTTTTCTTAATCTGGGTCCCTTAAGATATATGGTAAAGACATGCAAGTGAAAATGCCTCAAAGCTAAATGTGGTCCAAAGCACCTGCCTGCAATGGAAAAAGCATTCCATTGCAGCTGATGCTAAAAGTTTATCCTGAAGCTCTGTCACCTTCCATGTTTGTAATAACCTGAAGGATTGACCTAGTCATAGTTTAAGACATTTTTTCCCCTTTCTCCAACATTTGCTGGCACATGTAGTTCTACCTCCTCCTGAGGCTGGGCTGCTGACTGTGGACACAGAGGGAATGTCTGCAAATGCAGAAGTGCACTCTGTGCACTCCTGGCCTCTGGTTTGCAGGCCAGGCTTCTTGGACACAGTGCAGAAATGGGGCACAAACTGCACTGCAGTGCCTTCAAATCCTGGCATTCACATGAACATGTTGATTATAAACTGATACGTATTAACTACCAAATGACTTTGCCCAGGAGCCTTCAGTAGGACAGGTTAATCTAGGCCAATGGAAATCTGGCAGAAGTTCAGGAAGCATCCCTTTTGTTCCTTGCTAACAGAAAAAAAATAGTTCTCAGGAATTTTTCCTGTTGCCCTGCCCCCCACCTTTCCCCATAAGGAAATTCCAGACTATCAAAAAGTTCTGTTAAGGGAGTTAATTATTCCACTTAGGAATTAGTGGCCATTGGATGCTCTTTGTGCTTTTCAAGAGCACCACAAATGGCTTTCAAAAAGTCAATGGAGCATAAGAAACTAAACTGCAATGGTGTTGCCAAATAAGTCATTCCATCAGTCTGTGTGCTGAATTTAACACGGGATCATTTCCGAACGGGTCGGGCAGAGTCTCAAGTGTGGAGAACTGGCATGGAAATGTCCCAATTTACACATGCCAAGAATCTGGTCTGGTATTTCTACTTCCTCTGGAGCTGAGGAATTTTATTTTATTGTAACTTTGAATACAGTTAAAGACAGCAATGATAAATTGCAGCTTCAGGAAGGCTGGGTCGATTCTCATGAGAATGCAAGGAATTTTTTTGACATACAGATGTGTGATTTGCATGTAAAACATCAGCACATGGTAGAAAACAAACCATAAAAAAGATTCATCTAACTTCCTATATGGAAGACATATATTTCTCCCCAGAGGTCTGGGGGTACTGTAAAAGCTTATGCAAGACATGAAAGTGTGTACATTCTATGTACAGCTAATACTTGTTGTAAACACCGATGTTCCGTGGCCTGACTTCTGAATTACTATTCCTGCCATACTGCACTTTGTTTTCCAGTGAAGACAATCACCATAATCAGTTCAAAAGTAATCTCAAAAAGAACACAAAGCTGAAAAGGTAATACCAAACCACTGTGCCTCTCTTTAATAATGTCTCAACATACAATCATGAAGCAGTTGGTAACAAATGAAGTCGTGGATAAAACAAGCAGTATAAAGACAAGTGTACCTTTGCATAGAACCCTACTGAACAAAAAACAGGTTTCAAATATGAATTCTTTAGTAAGTGCCAAATGGTCCAATTGATAGGAATGCATTTTGAAGCCATGGCTACACAGCCAGCAATTACAGAGGGTTGCAACTGCTGACCCTGCACGTGCCAATCTTTTGGATACAATTCTCTGTACCGTGGGTTTTACATCAAATGCTTGCCATATTTCTATAGCAAATAATGAACAAGCTAAATAATTAGTCTTTGGATGACTGTGGGACCCTGTAGGATGGAGAGCTGGCCTGACACTTCTTCACAAAACACCCTTCTTTAACCTCACTGAAAACTGCCCCGGCTAAAACACCTGCTTGCTGCCTATTCTCTACTTCTGGAATCTAAGTATTCTCTAAGACCAGAATTCAACAAAACTAGCTAAAATGCTAGCATTTATCTTATCATGCTTGCTGCAATATGATAAGGTGCTAACTTTTGGAAAGTAATTCTACATGCCTTACTTGGGTGAAATCTGCACTGAAGGAAGTGAGTAGGCAGTGCAGAACAGCCCTTTGTACCATTGTTTTTAGAAATGCTGCCATTTACAGTTACAGGTAAGTGGTGAATTATTTGTTCAAGTAGACGGTGTCTCAGTGAAAATGTCTAGATAAAAGATATGTACAAGATCAGAAAAGGACCCCTCACCTCTGATTCAAAAAATAAATAGCTGGTTTAGATGGTTATTACTGGAACCTCATCTTGAAAGGAACACAAAAGCAATTTTTAGATTTTTGTCTTCTCTTTCAAACGGCTTATTGATCATGGGAATGTCTTTCAGAGTTCTGTGACATGCATGGGGTAGCTGGGAGGTGGATGTGATGGCAGTTTGATATTAAGGCGCCTGATGTGACAGCTGTGGCAGAGCAAGTGGCCCTCTAGGGGGTAACAGCGATGGCCTTCCTCATCATTGAGCTGCAAGCCACAGTCCTGGAAGAGAGAGAGACATCCCAGATCAGTGAGTGACTCAGGCAGGCCTCTCCCAGCACTGCTGCTCTGTCCTGCACGGCCCCAGAGCTCCCTCCCCGCCTCCAGAGCCTCTGCACCCTGACCATCTCACACTGACATGGCTGAAAGCCAACAGGACAGCCTGTAGGAGTGCCCAGCCTTCTCTTCACCACTGTCTCCCATTCTGGTCTCTTCTCCATCTAATAAATGGTGATGCAAAGCAAAAGCCTAAAAGCAGGCCAGGGGCTGACCCTGACAAATACAACCTGGAAGAGGCTCAAACAGAGAGGGAGCTAATTCTGCAGCAGGGCAGTGAGCAAGATGTGGGGGAGCATAAGCAGAGAATGAGAGGGAAAAGTGGGGAGAGGTGACATATCTTACTTCTGGAGCAGGTCTACACTTTCTCTAATTTGGAATTAAAAGAACTTAAAGACTTCAAGGCCAGTGGTCCATCTTTAGTGGAAATGCTGGTACCTCTGGGATTGACAGAGACAGAGACAAACAGAAAAGCAACCAACAGTGATCCTGCCTGCTGACTCTTGTGTACACTGCAATAGAGACCATCCTGATTTCCAGCTGCCATCACTGCTACTCCAAGGGCATTTGGAAACCATTGAAGTTTGGTGCTCAGATTTAATGCTTCGAGTATGTTCAATACTTAGAAATTATAACTGTGATCCGTTCTGAGAAACCTGAGATTCTGAGTATGTATCTGTGCACTTAATAGAAAGAAAAAAATGAACAAACTGGGGATATAGGTGGATTTAGTACTGAAAACAAAAGCAAAGCTTTGAACTGAACACAAAGTAGAATTTTTCAGCTTTCATGGCTCAAGTCTAAATCCTCAAATTTTACAATACTGAAATAAGACTGAAAATGTAAAGTAAGCTTTAAAACTGGAGTGTGAATTCAGAGAGTTCTTAATCGAAGTATCTGTCAAGGTAATTTTCTGTGTGTTGCTACATATTATATAATGATTTTACAGCAATTTATACAAGATTTAAAATTAGAATTTCCCAATTTCAGATGCCCTACAGATGTGCCAAGTGTTCATATCTTTTTCTTTTTCCAAAACTGAATTCCTTTTCTGCAAGGAGAAAGCCTGCCTTGTCAGTGGATTCCAGTTTCAGAATGGGGCTCCAGTGATCTGCAGAAGGGCTTGAACTCCTCCACAGAAGTCAAGTGGTTGCTTTTCTGTGTCATCATGAAAGAGACGACACAGAAAAGCTGCAAAGTTTCCAACCTGACCACTGACTATGCATGGCTACCAGCTGAGGATGACATCAACAGCAGATGAGAAGTGGCTGCCTAAGTCAGGGCACCCTTTGCTAAAGTCTTCACGTGGGTACTGGCACTCACTTTTCCAGCAGCATTTGGGGACAGCAGTGTACAGAGAGCCTGATTAGAAAGCATCAGGCAGTAACCCACCCCTGCTGACACTTGGCTAACTCCTGAGTCCTGTACAGAAATGCACTCTGCCTTTCTGGGCAGATGTGGAGGCAGCTTGATTTGCCTCAAATGGGAAGGAGAATGGGGAAATGAATAATGAAACAGAACGGAAAATAAACCTCCAGTGGGACATTCCAGCATAAAGTCAATAGCCTGAGAGCAGGGGAAGGAGCTGTCATCTTAGGTGAAGCCTGCACAAAGCAATAGCTGGGGGGGGGAAGGAGGAGGGAAGTTCAGGTCTCCAAAATACTGCAATTTCCTGTGCCAATTTCTCCTGAAAAATTAATAGAAATGGATGGAGTATCAGGTGCCTGTTGAAAGGACATAGCTGAGTGGATGGGGCCTTGCTTACACAGCATTTCAAAATGCCCTGAATTTTGTTATTTTCTCTCTCAGTCAGAAGATTCTTTGTAAAACCTTTGCACAACAGTGCGCAAAGGCAGCACTGCTGTATTGTCACCCCTGGTGCTAACAGGGAAGATCTGTGTGGATATTTGTGTGCTATGTCAGTGCCAAACCTACAGCAAAAGGGGAACTTTTGGTTGATCCCAGCTTAGTGAGTTTGTTTCCCTTCTCATGTTCCTGGATGCAGGACTAAGGATGAACTCAGGTCTCCTCTCTAAAGCAAGAGCACTAATTCCACAACTTGATTTGTAGCAATAAATGTTTAAATGTTCTGCACAATAAGAAACTATTCCCAAAAAAGTGACAGAAAGTCAATGGTATCCTTGTCAACTTGCTAGTAAAGAATCAAAATTCATTCAGCATGGAAAAACCAGATCCCCTAGAAAGGCCTTCCAGTGAGCCTCCCCTGCACAGCCAATGTCAATTCAAGTCTCCTCAGATCAGAGCCCTACAGACTGTATTAGAGATGAGGAAAAAGAGAGCTGGAACCTACTCATTGCTCACTCCCCATCCAGAAGTACTGAGAAAATTCAACCCAACAAACCAAGCCCGGCTTTGAAGTTAATGTATTGGGACAAAACCCCTCCAAAACTAATTGGTACAGGTGATGGCAGCACCACTTCCAGCCCAGGCTGAGCATTCACCCCTTTGTCTTCCTCCAGGGGCAGAGCCCTACCTGCCCAGGTGTGCAAGGGCCAGCGAGTGCAGCCCATGGGGTGAGTCAGGGTCCCCCTGAGGCAGAGCAGCTCCCCCAGGCAGAGCAGCTCCCTCAGAGGCAGAGCAGGTTCCCCCGAGGCAGAGCAGCTCCCCCAAGGCACAGCAGCTCCCCAGGGGCAGAGCAGCTCCCTCAGAGGCAGAGCAGCTCCCCCGAGGCAGAGCAGCTCCCCCAAGGCACAGCAGCTCCCCCAGGCAGAGCAGGTTCCCCCCAGGCAGAGCAGCTCCCCAGGGGCAAAGCAGCTCCCCAGGGCAGAGCAGCTCCCTAGGGGCAGAGCAGCTCCCCAGGGCAGAGCAGCTCCCTAGGGGCAGAGCAGCTCCCCAGAGGCAGAGCAGGTTCCCCAGAGGCAGAGCAGCTCCCCCAAGGCACAGCAGCTCCCCAGGGGCAGGGCAGCTCCCCAGAGGCAGAGCAGGTTCCCCAGAGGCAGAGCAGCTCCCCCAGAGGCACAGCAGCTCCCCAAGGGCAGAGCAGCTCTCTCAGAGGCAGAGCAGCTCCCCCAGGGCAGGGTTTGCCGCGGGGCGGGCGGGCAGAGCCGGGGCTCACCTCGCAGTGGTAGCACTCCACGTGGTAATCCTTGTCCATGGACACCACACGGATGGTCTCCTCGGAGCCCTGGGGGAGCAGAGAGAAAGTGACAGTGGTATCTAAGAAGCATTTTCTCAGTCTTCACTCAGTGCCCAGCTTGTTGCTTTGGAGAGCAGCTTCCCTGGGGGATCCCCTCTTCCCCCGTGCAGCAGAGCTCTGTGAGCACTGAACATGGGACATGGCACTGCACCACTCCTCAGCTGTGCAGCAGCAGTCTGGGTGTCTGGCACACCTAAGCTGCAGAGCTCATTTGGGAAGTGCAGCCAAAACCTCATTCTCAAGGAACAAATCAGTCTTGAAATCAAGTAATCTTCCAAGGGCACCCAGAACAAATTACCAGTCAAAAACCTGCTAATTTGATAACTTCTCCTTGTATACATCCTGCTCTGATTTCCAGGATTTGTGTTCCTCTCAAACCATCTGCTGCACAGCTCTTTTGCACATGCACATGTCACTGTGTGTCCCCACAGGGACTGACATACCAGTCTGGCAGGTAATTACGTGCACAGGCCAAACCTCAGCGTGAGGGTGGGTGTAGCAGAGTTGTGCAATTCCTGGCTGAGCCCCAGGCCCTGCAGAGCAGCCCATACCCTTCTAGTAACCTCAGAGGCTCTTTTCCTGATCCACTCTGAAGACAGAGCTCATTAAATTGGTTGCCTTGCATTGTTTCCAGTTCCAGGTGTGGTCAGAGCACCAGGTATGACGTGGACTATGTCTGAGAGAAGCTGTGGGCAAGTTACCACCTGCACTGCTAGACTTGAACTAACCTAAGAAAATCTCCCTGGGAAAGAATATGGAGTGTGTCCTGCTAGTCATCAGGTGAGTCAGCACTATGACTGCCTTTCATTTCTTTTTCTTTCTTTCTTTAAAAGAAAAAAGAATCACTTTTTTAAGACCCAAATTCAGTGACATTTACAGAGAGGTTTTCTCCTCAGAACCCATCAGGACAGCAGCTCTGGTTCAGCCTTTATAGGGTTTTTTGGTTATGTATGACTTGGCCAATTAACAGAAATACTAATAACAAATGAGAGTAATGTGCAGAGTGATGGAGGTGGGCATGTGAGAGGCTCTAGTGTCAGGCTGTACTGGGGCACAGCAGCTTACAGGAGGGAGGCTGGTGCTGTAAAAACATGACCAGAGGAAAAGCAGGGAGGTGCTGAGGCCCTTGTTTATAATGAGCTGGTGAGGTGACCTCAGCAAAGGCTGACTCAAAGCACAGGTGGGTCCTGCACCCACCAGAGCACAGGGGAGCCCCACTCTGGGATAATTGTGCCAACAGCACTGTCAGCACAGGCTGAGCTTGCAAACAGGTTTCACTTGGTTCCATCTTTGTTGTTGCCTTTTCAAACCCCTTTAAGAACTTTCATTCCATTGCCACCTCAGGACAACAGACTGTGTGGCCTTCTCACAGGGTCAGGGTAACCATCACATGCCTTTTCAAGGGCTTTACTCTCTGAGTTGTTCTTGGAGCCCAGTCTGTTTCCAATTAAATGAGGTTTCTAACAGATTAATGAAGACCTGGAAAGCACCCTACAGATATAAGGTACTATGCTGTAGAAGTAGTACAACTATTACAACCTCTGGGAATGTTTGGGAGTGACTTCACTGCTGAACTGTGTTTAATTTAGTATCTAACAGTACAGATTCTGGGAGAGGAAGGGAGAGCCTCCAGTGTGTTTTTAGAAAGTGCCCATATGCCAAGAGCTGTTTTCCCTAAGAGTCAGTGCATGTTCACACCTACCTGTGCTGGGAGGATCGGCTGGTTACAGGAAGCACATTTTGGTGCAAAAACCCTACGGTGCAAGAAGAAAGTGTTCCAATCACATTTCAAGTGTCTTCAAAAAGTAGAACCAAGAGAGCCATTCTAATCATGCTTTGTTTTTAGTAAAATGGAGACCCACAGGATTTGAAACGTCCCTAATTGTTTGATGATATTCAATGAAAAGGAGATTTGGAGAAGGCTGATCTACCCCAACTTCATTGTTTAGGTCTTCCCAACCTTGAGGCATAGTGAATCCACCCTTCTTCCTGTATATGCCATTTTTCTTCCTTTATTTATAAAGCCATTCAAATTCTTCCAGAGCCTTGATGCTTGAGTACAAAGCAGCTCCTGACTTAGGGACTGTCACTCTCTGACATCAGAAAGACATAACCATGCTAAACAGGAGAGGAGCTGATCGTGGCCAGAATCTACCAGCTAAATACACAAATGGGCTTATGGTTCACAGCTGCATTTTATGACAGTCACTGTGTCCTTGTAACACAGTCAGATTGGCACCAACAGGGGCAATTCAGGGTGATTTCCTCCTGCTGCATAACTGAGTTCTTGGTTAACTGGAGTGAAGAGCAGGATCCCGTTGCTTTTGAGCAGAATCAGGGAGGAGTCCAAAAGCAATCTCTTAAACCTCTACCTTTTGTCAGGTAAGGCTCAAATTGTTCTCAGATTAACTGTTAATTACATGTCTTCTGTCTCAGTTAACAAAACTGACACCCGTGTCACGCACTGCCAGAACCTCTGCTCTTGAAACAGCCAGCAGAATCTACCAACACTTGCAGAAGTAGCCTGGTATAATTAGTGTTGGTAGTCCTGAAAGAAGTAGAGGCACAGCCCCCAAGAAACTCATCCTCTGACACAATTTGATTTTCAGCCTCCCTTGGCCACTGGATGCCATACTGGGCTCATGACATAGTACTTAACAAGCCTTAAAACACTTTACAAATGCAACACATGAAGGAAGCAGCTGAGGGACATCTGAGCAAATCGGAGGGACCTTTTTCTCTATCACAAGGCTTATAACTACATCAGTGAATTAACTGCTGTAATTTTCCTGAGCATGCAGTGATTTGTGTACTCACGTATGGTAATCTTTGACACAGTAAATGTTGTTTTCCACATCTACAGTGAAGGGGACTCCATCCAAACACTCGTTACACACCACACAGCGGAAGCAGCCAGGATGGTAGGACTTTCCAAGGGCCTGTAAGATCTTAGGAGGCAAACAACAAAATAAGTGGATGCATGATTATGAGATATATTCTCTCCCCATAAATCACTGTGTCTCTCATTGTTAATAATGACAGTGAGAAAAGCATTTCAGAATGAAATTACCACTCAGCAGATCTATCAGCTAGGGGCCCCTTAAAACAATCAACTTGCTCATTTTAGTGGGTTTCACTATGCCCCCAATGAAGAACAAGAACTGAAAATCAGGCTAAGCCCATCAGCTTTAGCTCCGCAGGGCCAGTACTGTCAATGGAAATTAAAAACGGCTTCACAGACCACTTCTGGGGAAATCCCAAACACAAGTTACTGGGATACAGTTACTTTACCAAACTTACCAGGCTGTGACAGACAGAATCCAAACTGATCATTACTCAGAAAGTTAAATAACAAAACAAGCAAATAAAGAGGTGCCTCTTTATTAACTAAGGATCCTAATTTCCCAGAGTTACTGACTGGTTATCACTCAGTCATAGGGGCCCATCAGTTTCTGACAAAATTCCATCACTATCCATGCACCTGCCCAAGGCTTTTCCCATGCTGACCTTTCCTACTGCATTTTAAAGGTTTCAAGGCAAGGTCTGATGCAGCCTTGGCTGCACTACTACAGAACAGATCCCCCACTCCTGCCATCCTCCTGTGTAACACTCAGTGTGGCACTGGGACATTGAGGAGGGCTGCAAGCCCATGAACAAGCCCCTGGGAAGAGTGAGACACAGTTATCACTTTCAGGCAGCTCTCAATAGGTTGTAAGACCAATTCCATACATGTTGGGTGTAAGAAGTATCTTTGGAAGGTAATTTCAAAATTTCAGCTGCTGGCACAGTGCTCAGCTTGGAGCTGCTGGGAAGCTTGAGATGAAAAATCTCTATAGACCAAGCTCTGATGGCCCCATAGGGATTCTATGAATAAAGATCCAAGAGGAAAGAAGTACAGAAAAAAAAAGGGCCAATTTAATTTAAACTTTTCTTTCCCTCCCTGCTGAAGCCCTGTAGTTCAGTGAGTGGTATCAGACTCTGTTTGACTGGTAAGGCTGTTCCAAGCCAGAGCAAACTGTCCCTGTGCGCGGGCTGGTGCTGCTGCAGGAGCACCCTGTGCTGCCAGCCTGGCACAGCTGTGCAGCCACAGGCACTGAGCACAGGGCAGCTCCTCACCCAGCCCTGCACAGCCCTGCACAGCTCCTGCACAGCTCCTCACCCAGCCCTGCACAGCCCTGCACAGCTCCTGCACAGCTCCTCACCCAGCCCTGCACATCTCCTGCACAGCCCTGCACGGCTCCTCACCCAGCCCTGCACAGCTCCTGCACAGCTCTTCACCCAGCCCTGCACATCTCCTGCACAGCTCCTGCACAGCTCCTGCACAGCTCTTCACCCAGCCCTGCACATCTCCTGCACAGCCCTGCACAGCTCCTGCACAGCTCCTGCAAAGCTCCTGCACATCTCCTGCACAGCTCCTGTGCATCTCCTGCACAGCTCCTGCACATCTCCTCACCCAGCCCTGCACAGCTCCTGCACAGCCCTGCACAGCTCCTGCACAGCCCTGCACAGCTCCTGCACAGCTCCTCACCCAGCCCTGCACAGCTCCTGCACAGCCCTGCACAGCTCCTGCACATCTCCTCACCCAGCCCTGCACAGCTCCTGCACAGCTCTGCACATCTCCTGCACATCTCCTGCACAGCTCCTGCAAAGCTCTGCACATCTCCTGCACAGCTCCTGCACAGCCCTGCACAGCTCTGCACATCTCCTGCACAGCTCCTGCACAGCCCTGAACAGCTCCTGCACATCTCCTGCACAGCTCCTGCACAGCTCCTCACCCAGCCCTGCGCAGCTCCTGCACAGCTCCTGCACAGCTCTGCACATCTCCTGCACAGCTCCTGCACAGCTCCTGCACAGCCCTGCACAGCTCTGCACATCTCCTGCACAGCTCCTGCACAGCTCCTGCACAGCTCCTGCACATCCCCTGCACAGCTCCTGCACAGCCCCGGCTCTGCCCCAGGGCAGCACACGGCCGGGCCGGGCCGGGCGGTGCTCCCAGGCAGGAACCCGCTGGAATTAGCTGCTGAATTCCTGCAGCTCCCAGAGCTGTTTCCCTTTGTCAGAGCACACTTGCTGATGGGAGAGAGGCAGACGAGCACCTGCCAAGCTTCCAGCTACTGAGCTCCACCAGTGAGATATTATGGACTCTTGCCTGGATTCTGCAATTAAGGGCCAGCTCAAAGCATGCAAGTCAGGATACCCCTCCCCCTCCCAGCATGACACAACGCTAGAAATTTGCTCTTGGGCTAAAACGAACAATATCCTTGTCCAACCAGTGGTGCCAGGATATGAGCCAGAATCCTCATTAGTGAAGTCTCTGTTCCAGCTCCAACTGAACCTCCATGTGTGCTACACAACAGCTACTTCTCTCAGGCACCATGAGGTTCATGCACACTTTAAAGCAAGAGGAAAATAGATACACTGCAGGATCTGCCCTTCTTCGTTGTGCAAACCACTTCGTTTTGTTTGGGAATTCCTGCTTAGGAAGAGCACACAAAACTCTTCCTACTTTCTCCCAGTGAAATGATGCCAGTAGTATCTGGCCAACCCAAAGCCCTTTGATTTTTTTTTATTACAAAAATAACTGACTGCTGGCTCCCTACAAATCCCAGTGGCAATAATGCATGTAAATGACGTGGAGCAAGCAACAGAGGGTAAACAAAGCAAGTCATAGAGCAGGTGACAAACCTCAGGACTACTGATAATGTCCCTTTCTGCTCTATCCCAGATTCCGCCCACTTGACTGAGCTCTTGTCACCTACTGTCTTACAGAGCACACCCCCTGTGTTCCTTTACCATATTCTCATATGAAGTTGTGCTGTACTTTCCCCCTTTAGTATTAAAATTCTATTTTATTTTAACTCACAAATGGCAGAATAATAGCCTTCCACATTCTTAGGTAGCAAAGAAGCCCAACTTTCTGTACTGAAGAGTAGGAATAGAGCATGAAGGTAATTTTATTTACTGCCTCAGTTTCAAAAACTATATTGTCAGCAGTGAAGACACAATACCAGCCTGGATAAGGAAAAGCAGATGTCTCACATTGCCCTTCCCAAGTTACCCATCATTAGGAGTTTAGGTCTCTTACCATTTCCATTATGAGGTGTCCACAAACAAAGCACTTGTCTGCTGTTTGCTGAAAACCTGAATACTGTTAAAATGACAGAAAAGAAAGGATCATTAGTAGCCACTCCTCTAGCCATAGAAACACCTTTTAGCTGTGCTGTTTTCCAGCCTGTGCTGTGTATGACACAGGTTTGGGAGACAGTGACTCAGAAGCCTTCAGCACTCTTGCAGCAGTTTGGCCTTCTGATCCACTGCAATATTTCCACTGAGATTCCCAATATAACAGTATTATTGTAAGTTTG
The DNA here is from genome assembly GCA_017589585.1 of Phylloscopus whistleri. Classification (NCBI taxonomy): domain Eukaryota; kingdom Metazoa; phylum Chordata; class Aves; order Passeriformes; family Phylloscopidae; genus Phylloscopus; species Phylloscopus whistleri. The sequence continues at coordinate 1,112,317 of JADMLD010000926.1, forward strand.
ATTTTTTATTTTTAAAGTCTAAATGGAAAGTTTGTGTTTGATGTGTGGAAATTAGCTTGAATTGACTCTTTTGGTGGTTGTTTTAAATATCATAGGACTCACCTCCCAAGCCCTGCTCAAATTAGTGACCTCAGACTTTGGACATACATTTCACTCTGCTATTTGCAAGCTAGAAAAGTGAAGACAGGCCCAAGAAGGATTTAGCTGCCTTTAGCTGCCTTCCAGCCAGGGAAGAATCCAGCAGTGCACTCACAGGAGCTTGGGCTCACTGCACAGTGTGGGCAGCACTAAGGTACAAAGATGGCCCAAAGCCCAGCTGCCAGCCCCTGCTGCAGTGCCAAGGGCATGGCTGTGGGGAAATGCAAAGCTCTGTGTTCCCTGCCTGAGCAGTCCTGACCTTAACTTTGTGCTCCTGTCCCCAAAGCAGATCCTGTTTCAGATGCCAAGGTCTGCTTTTGGCCCTCTGTTTAAAGGTATAGAAAAACCATCCAGGTTATCAGACTGACCTACCAACCCACAGCCTGCAAACAAGAGACATCTTCCTGAGGAACTCCAGCCATGTACAATTGAAACTGGTGTTTGCAGGGGCTGAGCTCTCCCCTCAGCCTCTGCAGCCCATCTCAGCTGAGAGCTGTGTGTGCCCTGTCCTGCCAGGGGGAAGGGGTGCCCACCTACCTGGGGCATTGCACAGTGATGCTCTTCCAGCAGAGCTCACCTGGAGTGTGCTTTAGTTGCACAACATAAAAGATGAGGGAGGATGAATGTAAACCAGACTCTTCTCCCAGAACCCAGGTTAATTGGCTCAGGCACCTGATGCATCCTCTGAGCCCCAAGAGAGTGCATATCTTGCTCCATTCCCCCCTGGTTTAGTGGGGATTAACTGTCCCCTCACATCAAAAGCCTCTGCTTCCCTGCCTGGAGCTGCCATATGTTTTCCTTTTTATTGAAGTGAGGGGATTACATGTGATGTTGAATCAATAGGTTGGAGACAAAATTATTGTTGCTATGCAACAAAGTGATTATGAAGGAAAAGGTCTCATAGGCACTTTGATGAGCCCATAAGTCAGTAAATGATATAGCAGCTGTCACAGCCCAAAATTTACTGTGCCCTAAGAAACATAGCTCATGCAGTCTTAAGAAACTTTGAAACTTCCCTAGAAGAGATCAGGGTGTTGAGAAACAAATACAGAGGTGGGCAGTCCTAGCTGGCTGTTTGTGCAATACTTTCATTTGCCTTTTCATTCTTACAGATGCAGAAACAAGGTCTCACTGCTTGGGATGTTTCTTGGCTGCCCCGAGGCTGAGTAACCCTCTGGCTAGACTGCTTCCTAGGGCTGGGAACTCCAGGCTTACTGGAAACAGGTGGGCAGGTCCTAGTGACACAGACAGCAGAGGATTAACAGCAGCACAAACCCAGCTAATTCTAAAATCCTGCTGGAATGAATTTACCAGTACCATCTGGCTGTCATTTGATAAGGAATGCAAAGGAGCATTCACCCAGCTATTGATTAAGAGGGGACATTATTCCCCAGGAAGAGAATGGCACTATGGTCAGATTAATGGCATTTATTGCTAACTAGATTGTCATAAATTATACTGTTTGTCACAAAGAAAGGCTTTGCTGACACAAAATCACTCTTTATATAACTAACCCTATTAAATTAAAACCATGATTTGTTTTTAACAAGAGAATTGTTATTAGCCAAACACATCCAGAACTGGATTACCCCATTAAGAAGACTGCAAAATGGCAGTAAGTCTAACAGCAGTGACAAAATATTCTGGGGGCTCAGGGAGCTGTCCTTTACCACTGCTCTCTTCTCTCTCCTGGTCACAGGGTCAATCCCAGACAGACTGAAGGCCTGGTTCAGTGAGACCAGGCTTTTGGATCCAGGTCTGCTTGTGTTTTAAATATATTTGGACTGGAAAAGAGTGACAGCCTTGTCAGAGCCCAGCAGCACTGCTTTCTACAGGATGGCAACACTGCTGCTAAAAGCAACAAATGACTTTCTCACCATTTCTGGAGCTTGCTGTAAACTGCTTCTTTGCACTGTTTGATCCTAATTTGGAGTGTTCAAACAGGGCTACTGTACTAAGCTCTGAATTTTAGAAGCAGAATTTAAAAGTCTTAAAATACTAATTAAAATTGTCAACATCTGTCTTTGAAGCAGTCTATTAACAACCTTCACAGATCCTGTGTGTGCAATGGGAGAGGAGTTGTGACTTGCTCCAGACTGCAGACAAGGCAGAACAGCCTCTTTATTGTCTCTCAGCACACCAAGAGCCTCCCGGGGTGGGCTCCCAGCATGGCTGGGAGGGAGAAAAACTGATCCCCCAGAGCTTGTGAGCAGGTAACTGGGAGAGAAGAAGGTTTCACTACACAGACTGGGAGCCTTTCTTATTCCTGACAGAGCTGGAGATGCAAAAAGAGCTTTTGAGGCCACCAGCCCCTGTTCCCAATCTGGAGCTGTGAGAAACAGGCTGAGGTGAAGCAGTGAAGTGTCACAGGCTGAGAGGCAAGACCCTCACGGAGAAGCCAAATCTCAGCTCTGGTTCCTGTTCCCATTGTATTCACAGGCACAACTTCATTCAGGATCTAAGCAGTGTGGGGCTCAATTCTAGCCTTGCTCTGTAAGGATTCCCTCTGTGCCAGGCTCTTCTAAGAAGTGTTTTGTTGGCAGAGCAGAAAAGTGATGTAAATACAGACCAATCTCAGTCTGGATGGGAACAGTCAAAAGTCTATGGACACTCTGTATCCACAACAAATGGGAAGTGTCATTTTGAACTCTCCCTAATATTCATTACAGATACTCCTTAAGCATATATAAAAACACTGAGAGAAGTTGTTATTAAAAGACCAGCTCTGAAATTCAAAGCTGAAAATGAAGTGTTACCCTTTACTCTCCCTTCTGTGACTCAGGATACACTGCTGGATACACCAGGATGCAAAGGAAACGAAGTGCAAGTTGAAAAGCTGGCATTTTATTTTCCCTGATTTCATAGTCTGGTCTCAACTGTTTTCTCCCTTATTTACCTTGTCCTTGTCTTCTCTACCAGGATAATAAAATCTCATTTTATATGCACAAATCAAGACTTTGTAATTCAGCTCCTCAACGATACTTACATAAAATAAGATTCTAGGAAACTAAATAAACCTTGAGGAATGTTAATTATGTTAGAATAGAAGAGTAAAAATAAAGTAGAAGACTTGGCTGGCTGAACTTTTCTTTTGTTTGCTGTCCAATATACTTTGATTATCAAACAGGCAAAAAAAAAAAAAAAAAAAAAGAAAAAAAGAAAAAAGAAAAAAAGAAAAGAAAAAAGAAGAAACCTCTAATGATCCTGTCCAAAAGTCTTTGTTTCAATATAAGAGGAAAACAAGACCCCTTCTGTCCTGAATATTTAGGCCTTTTAGTATCCTCCTGTGATAATCTTGGGGTTTATAACTCTTCTGTCTAATATGCAATATATTAAAAGAAATTAACAATGAATTTTGAGCATATAATGAACAATTATGCATGGAGGATAATCCCACCAAGTACTATGAGAAGCAATTTCTCCTGCCTGTTCTCAGTCCTGTAGCAAATCTTGGTTGTCTACCAGGGTCTTTTAAAGTTTGATGTTCCCATCATGAGTTTCAAAAGAAAAACACTCAGAAAATTGTGTGTCTGAAAAAGGCTTCAGGACCCAAACTCCCTACCTTAGGCAATGTCAGGCCTTTGAAAAGACATGTCACTGCTCCTCCCTCACATGCCTGACCGTGCCCAAGGAGGGGCTGCTGCTCTTCCCTGCTGCTGTGCACTCAACAAAACAAAACCTTCCTCCTGGAGACAGACCCTGGAATCTCATTCAGGCCCTTGTGCTTCTTTGATGAGGATGTTCAAAACCTGCTGAAGGTTTGTGCCGGCAGAGCGAGCGGGTTACATTTCAGTGGGTGTGGCAGCTGCTGCCCCGGTAATGGTATGAAGCTGTAAAATCTCCAATTCACTGCTGCAGCACTGCAGTCACCCAACGTGGCTGCTCAGCCTGGCCTTCAGATTCCTGCTCTTTTACGCTTTAAGAGCCTTTGAGCGGGATGATAAGGAGTTTTTGCCAAAATGCTTCAGGCATTTAATTCTGAGAACTAATTTCTGAATTGGGTGCTATGCTAATAATGTATTCCAACCCCAGGCTGCCTGTAATCCCTCACAGCCTCTCTGCTCCTTGCTTTCCCATTAGCAGAGCATCTGTCTTCTCACTGTTGTATTGTTTGCTCTCTGCATGGGACCCTTACTACATGGGACACAACAATGTAAGAAATTCATGGGATTGCATTAAGAGAGGGAGCAAATATCAAATTTGGTTTCATGCAGATGGGGTTTTGTTGTTGTTTTTTACACACATATTTAAAAGCAGCGATTAAAATGGACTGGACAAAATGAGGCCTTCTTAGGCCCAAAGATAAAGGAGCCTCGTGGCAGGTGACAGATTAACCAAAGGAAAATAGTCCAGAACTTTACTCTTCATCCTGCTGAAACCCTTTCATATATCCTGTTGCTTCACTCTGTCTTGCTGGCTGTGAGGAAACACTACACAGCAGTTTGCCTTCTTGCTTCTATCTTTCCACTTTGTTATGTTTAAAGGACAAGACAGGGCAAGGAGGGACTCCAGGCTCTGCACAGAGCCAGCAGGTGGTCTGGCCATGCACAGAACTCTGCCAGGAATTCAGCTGATCCTGAGCTCTGCCTCTGCCAGTCGGGCGTTTTACAGCCCCTGAGAAGAGACCAGCCATTTACCTCCATCCCAGACCCTGGGTGAGCACTCACCAAGCCTGCTTGCTGTGTGATTAATTAGGAGCCACTAATGATTTTCTTACCTAGATCTTCCTTAAACAAACTCCTGTGGGAGCTTCACAGTGACACTGATCAAAAAGAAAAAAGGCTGAACCAACAGCTTTAATTCTGCATCACATTACAGAGCCCAACGTTTGCTGGTTTGATTCACCCTGTAAAGCACTTCACACTGCACAGGGCTATACTCTGCTGCAGGTTGTTTACTGTCACTGCTACCATCTACTGCACACACTGAAAGAAACTGTTTACACAAGAACCTATCTTCCTGGAAAAGAATTATCTGGATTTTATTCAAAACAGTTGTTGAGAGATTTCAATTCAGAACATAGCAGCAGCTAATACTAATGTTTATTACCAAAGTGGAAACATGCCACTTTCTCACATGGGTCTTTTTCTAACACTCTCATAGAAAAAAATTAATGCTGTCTGCTTACAAGTGTTTGGCAGGAGTTAAGACATAATTAGAAAGAGCTCTAGTTCTTTTAAGTGTGCTTCAGTTATTGTAATTTATTTTGCAATGTAATATTAAGAAAAATGGATAGCCTATTTGGATCACCATCCCAAGAGGAAATAGGGGAGTGATTATCTGGCATGAAACCAACTGGACTTCCTAACAGGCTCTTCCAACATTCCACCAGCAAATGTAACTTAGGGAATAGTAACAAAAGTAAGTCAGAAGTGATACATCTCAGGAAAAACCTGTCTTTGCCTTTCCTTGTCTCCTTTGCCATGTCCCAGAGAGTGATTCCTGCGACTCATTTAACAATCTGCAACCCAGGTCAGGAAATGCTGAGCCCTTTTAGTGAACACAGACCTTACTCACACACTGAAATTTAATCCCATTTTATTTATCTGTGTTATCACCTGGGCCTGGGTACTACCTATGTATTGCTCTTTTATAAACCTGAGATGTCTCAGGACTCCAGCTGGTTTCCTCTTGTGGCTCCAGTGTTGCACAGTGAGCCCTGTGGTGCTCACAGCTTAGCTTCTCTCATTGTTTATGTGCCCCAGCTTTAAAACTTTGTCCTCTGGGGTGAATCCCTGGGAGAAAACCCAAGTGCCCCCTGAGGACAATGGGACTTCTGCCACCACCTTCAATGGACCTGTAACATCTTGATCCAGGATACAGCACTCTGGAGTTGTGTTGCAATAAGAGGGAAATCCAAACTGTCAGCTCTACACACTCTTCATGCTGATGCACATCCAAGTCCAAAGTGCAGAGGCAGACCAAGATTTGACCAATATCCCTAGATAGTACGAAACTTGAATTTTAAGCCCATCTGTAGGTTTGACCCAATGCTTCCATTCAGAATACCCCAATTAATCATCATTACTGTCAAATTCATTTATAAAATAAACCCAGGACCATTGGCATACTACAAACTTAGGGAAGATTAAGGAATGAAAGTTTTCAAATTTTTTTGGCAGGGAGGGGCTGGAGCAAGATGTACACAAGCAACAACACGACTGCACTCCCTCGTGCCCTGATGAGGAACACACTATGAACAGTTTGTCTTTGTTTGCAGTGACTGCATCTGGGAGCACAGCAACACTTGGCATTCATGATGCCTCTGGAACCTTCTGTCCCAACCTAGGGCAACCAGCACCTTGAAAACACTCACAGACTTCCTTATGCTTCTGTACATCAGGAATATTGCAGCAAATCCCTTTCTAAGCTTTGATTCCATCGTTCTTTAAACATCTCAATAAACTCCCTGTCTGTCTGTTCTCTGACTGGAGTATGGCTTCTGATAGCAAGTCTCCTAAATCCAACCTCCTCCAGTTATCTAGAACTCCATGTGCTCTGTGATTCCCATTAGATAGGAAATGGACACAAGCTGCAACTTCAATCATTCACCTTTTCAACTGAGTCTATTTTTTTCTAAGTCTCACTTAGCAGAAATGGGCTCTCTGACTAATGCACCAGTCCCAGGGCTCCCTCCCAAGGGGGTCTTCCAAACATTTATAGTCACTGAGATGGAAAATCAAACCTCTGACTCCAGCTGACACCAGCTTCCATTACACTAAATAAAAACTATCTTCTGAGGGCCCCAGCAAGTGGGACAGGCCATTTCCCACACTGCCAGGCTTGGAAAACAGCATGTGCACAAACTGAGAAGAAAAGCCTCATTAGTATTAATATTTACATTGCAGCCATGCCCAGGGGCCCTCAGTAAGGGTCTTGCTGTGTTTGGTGCTACAGGAGATGAAGGTGCAAGCCCTGCTCTGAGCAGCTGCCCTTCACTCAGCCACTTCTGAGGTGATATCCTGCCCCTTCCCCCACGAAAGGCTGAGCATTTCCACTTCCCACCTGCCTCCTGGTCTTGCACACCCTGATACTTTTGCATTTCTGGAATCATTGTGACTTTGAGGGTTGTGGATGTAAGACAAGGGCCTCTACGTCCTCTGTAGCCAACTTTTGCATTGCAGTGACCAGCAAAGAGGTGTCCTGGGAGGGGACCAATGGCTGGAGCAGGGGAGAAAGGCATCCAGAACCTCAGCAGACTGCATGGAGAGGAGAAGGAAGGCTGGAGAGAGACTGCAGGGCTCAGAGGGGCTCAAAGGGGCTGTGGGCTGCTTGCCCTCCTCCTGGGGAGGGCAGGGAGGGGACACCCAAAGGCTCCTGCAGGTCTGCAATGCACAGTCTCTCTATGGTTGCCATGTGCAAAGTGAAGTTTTTAGAGGCTTTCTCTTTGAGGATTTATGGGCAGAGTTCCTCCAGTCTTACTCACTGAACAGCTCTAGATGAAACTTTCAACAACTAATGACAGCAAAGTTAGCCAGAGGCAAAGACCTAGCATGAAGAAGTTCAGCCTAAATGATTAAATTTGGCAAAGTTTTAAGACAGTGAAAGAGAAAATCTTGAAAGGGGAAGTTTCAGATGACCTTACTGCAATGCACTGCAGCCTGTGGTGTCTGTAATAGGTTATTTCCAGAGCATCTGAGCCTCTTCCAGTAGTGCATTAAGCAATGTAACTAACATCTGTCACGAGGTTCATTTTCCCTCTCATCTCCTCCCTCCAGGGAAATTCTCTCATTTCTTAACCTCTGCTGGACCCCCACTCAATAATGTTCATTACCTCAAGAGAAAAAGGAAAAGCCTATCAAAAAGAAGAAAAAAAGAAAAGAGATAGATAATAGATCTAAGATTCAGGCTGCTTTGGTGACATTTTTAAAGTGTTTTTTTGCCAAACGAAACAGTATTTTAAAAAAAAAATCTTTACATGATATTTAAGCATAGAAAAGGAAAGACAAATTAAAATTATTTTTCCTTCACCCATGATTATGCAGCAATTTATCAACAAAATGAAACACGAACATCTGACTGGGATTATTTATTATACAGTAAGGCATTTATTTTTTGTTCACTTCACCAGGAACAGTGTCTCTGTTATGGCTAGTTAGCCATCTGTGTCCAAAGAGCTTTCAGGAAAGGATTAAACTGTCATTTGTTTTATTTCCTTTCATGAAATAACTCTCCTAACAGGACTGGGACAAGACTTGGGTATTGCTGGACTTGTTACTTTAAGGTGGCATTTAAAAGAGTAACTGGATCTTCCCCAGAGCTAAAGCAAAGCCAAGTTTGGGAGGTTGTTTTTGTTCTTTTTGCTCCTCACACATGCAGTATCCACTGGAAATGGCACAGATCAGGCAATGTCTCAGGCAGAAGTAGAATTATCCGTGGATTTATTTTTTTTAATCTGATTCATTCAATTAGCCAATAGGGGTTTAGCACTGAGAGAATGTGCAGCTAATCAGGGCTGGAAGCAGGAGGCTGACAAAAATAACCCTGGGAGGGAGGGGTATCCCACGTCCTCCAGGTGCAGGGGATTCCCAGCCACCCATTCCCAGCCCCACAGAAGGGGCACCGTGGCATCCCCTGCCCACCTGCAACTGCACAAGTGGGGCAGAAAACTTCTGACACTTCTTCCCTGCAAAGGAAGAGCCAAAAAAGCCACCTGGCGTGGAGACTGTGCCCTCAGTCAGAGCAAACGTGGGGAAACTCTTTGCCAGAAGGATGCAGAAGGAGGTCCCTTGTGGCTCTTGCAGGGGCAGCGTGGGGTGTCCTGGGCAGCCTCACAGTGCTCACCAGGAGCACCAGCACCAGCTCACTCATGACCTGTGCCCACAAATCAAAAGCACTTTTCCAAGAAAGGGGCAGATTTGGAAAGTTTGATGCCAGCAGCTCCTCACACTTTTACCGACTGATTTTTGGAAGCACTCGGCAGCCAGAGCTCTCAGGCTGTGCTTGAAGTGACAGTGGTGCTCTGTTCAAACACGACCTGCACAGGAGCTCACAGCCACAGTGGCCATGCAAGAGACCCCTGCAGCAGCTGCACCAGGGGACACTTTAGCCGAGGAGGGCTCTTCCAGGAGCCAGACATTTGAAAAGATTGGGAAATGGGTTTTCTCAAGGTCTTAACTTCAGGGACCACACGTGACACTGCAGTGAACTCCACACAGCACCTCTGATGGAGTGGAAGAGCTGATCTGTTGTGAGTGAGTGGTAGTTAAAGAGCCAGGTACACCCCATCTGAGCCACTGACTGCAGCTCTGGAGACTGCTCCAGCAGGAGCTGGCACAGCAAAATGCAGTATTGCAGGAGAAATAAAATACTGACATCTATAGGATGTTCAATATTTCTAGCAGCTACACTAGGAAGAAACCCATCAATAGTATCTATTCTTCACTGAAATTTCCTGCATTTATTCACATCAAGAGCCATTTCAGCCTTCCTGCCCATCATTATTCAGGTGCTACTCACTTCAGCCCCAAGAATTGCTGTGTCCTGCCTGGACTGGCCTGTAGGACATACCCAGAGTGACCCCAGGGGTGACAGGGAAGAAGCTCCTGCAGCAAATGAATGGGACAAACAGAGGCAGCAGTGGGGGTGGACAGGGCTTTGCAGGGGTGACAGCCCTCCAGGCTCTCCTCCAGGTACCAGGGAGGCTCCAGGTGCCACCACCTGTGTCCCCCACTGAGGACAGCAGCTTCCCCTGGGGATGCCTCCTGCTGGGAGGCACAGGAGGGGCTCCTCCAGGCACTGCTGCCTCGGTGGCACCGTGAGCAAGGGAACCTCTCAGTGACCCTGGGGCTCTCTGGAAGGTGCAAGCCCAGCCAGGTACACAGAGCCCGTTGTCACCTGGGTGTCACCAGTGCCCCAGTGGGACAGCACTGCACCCCCTGCCCACATCTTCTGAAGCTGCTCTGCTTTCTAATCCTTGCTGTGTTTGAAATAACCTGCATGGGCTGTGGGGCTGCCAATCTAGAGCTGTGACCCTGCTTCCAAACCAACAGGAGCATCTGATTCTCCTGATCAATTCCCAGACAAACAAAAGCCAAGAAAGAGGAAGGGCACCCAGGGCAGGCAGCATTTTCTTAGCAGCAATACAGTTATAATGCAGTTAGACTGTATCTGTTTACATTCCCCATTGAAATAATCTTTTTCTTATCCCCCTGCCTTAGCTTCCCTAGCATTCCACTGCCATGGTGTCAGCAGGGAACCCTGCTGCACTGTAATGGAGCTGCACTGAAGAACTGGAGTCATGGTAGAGACTGAAATTCTCAGTTATACAGAAAAACCATTTCATTTTCTGCTTTGGACTGAAAATGCCTCTTCTTAGAAAGGATTGGGGTTTCCCAGTGTTCCAGAGGAAGACGTGGGAAGATGAAGTAGTTAAAATAATTTTCTATTTAATGACTATTTTGCAGCCTTTTTCCTTTCAGCTGTGAGAAAAGCTTTGTGCTTTCCCTGTTCCCAGAACTCTAAAACAGGCAAGGTTGTTTGATTTCATTAGTGACACCATACAATTCCTAGGATTCTTGCTATGACATTTGCTCAGGGGAGCTGAGAAGATGCAATTACTTCCTGAGAAGCAGCAAGATTACCACAAGCAGGGACAACATCAGAATTTGGTTTCTTTGCTGACTTACACATTGTCCTTTCATCTGCTTCTCCCCCACCCCTCTGTTACTGGGAATCTGCTGAAACACACCTGTGGGAAGCTTGGGCTTTTAAATCTGTGCCTTAAATGTCCCAACAGTTCCCTAACTTGCAGAAGGTTTATTCCTATCAGGTCCCTAATCTTGGTTTTCTGGGGAAAATCTCTGCAAGTATCTTGCTTCAGAGATCCACTACAGAACATGCCTGAGCTAAAGAGTTTTCCCCCCCACCCCATGAAAACGGAATGTTCTCCAGAAGATTAAGATTTTTAGATTTAAAATTCTTGTGTTTAGGCTGAAATTACAAGCTAATAACAACAATCATGTCATTAAGTCTGGATGAAAGGTTTTGATCATGGGGAAAGTACATTCCAACACAGTTCAAATGAAAAATCTCAAAGGTTTGAGCCCCTCCCTCTCACACTCCACCTCCTCTCCCCCTCCCTGTGCTTCTGCAGAAACACAGTAAAGACAGAGCTGAAAAAAGCAAGGAAGAAAAAAGAATTTCCTCTCCAGAAAGCAAGCAAAACAGTAACAAGTTTTAATTATAACAAGATACTTATTTTCTGCATAAAACACATTCTGGTTTCTTTTCCAACAGGCTCCAGCTCACAGTAAAGGTGTAACACAAAGGCAAACACAGCTTTTATTTTAGGAATTTCCATAATTTTTATGGATTGCATTGATGAGAAATGCATTTGTGCACTTTGAACTGCCAGTAACAATTTTGTTGTGGGATATACTTTGAAAAATTCCTTTTCAAAAAGCATGATTATATATTCATTAGAAATGGAAAGTCATTCTGGAAGACCCAAGCTTCTAAATGAATGAATGGTATTTCAATAAATAAGGTGGCATAAATTCAACATACTGATTGTCCAATTCATCATCCTCTAAGCTAAAATATATCATTGCTCTCTAATTGCAGTTCCCAGACATGCCATCCTCTTCATCTTAATTCTAAATGGTCTGCACTTATCAAATCATTTGTGGTGCACTGCACAACCTTCACCCTTAATTGCACGAATATTTTGTTTCTGGAACTACACAGCTCAGCAATAGGCTTCATTTTTCTTTTCCTGACTTAGTCTCTGTTAAAGTAAAGCATTTACAAAAGCTCTGTGAGCAGGGAGAGAACCTGAGTTGCCCCTCCATGGCCAGGAGTTCCCAGCTAATCACAGCCCCAGAGCCCCGTGAGCAGAGCAGTGATTAAACTGTGCCTCAACAAAGCAACTCTGTGCACAGCCTGACGTGCTCCCAGCACAAACATCTCCCTCCTGTTATGATTGCTACTCCCCAGATGTTGGACTCCGAGCTCAGGCTTGGCAGGCAAGTCTCTGTGGCTGCAGTTCAAGCCCCAAGCTCGGGCAGCTCCAGTGCTTGTCCTCGTCATTGACACTTGGGATGGCTTATGGACACTTATGGCCTTGCTTTTACAGCCACCACTCCAAACCAAGGAGGCACTGCAGGTGATTCCCAATTCCACCACTGCCAGGAGGCCTCACATCATCAAACCATCTCTCAAAGCAAACAAGCCAACACAAAAGAACAATTTGCTCCAGAAATAATTTTAAAAATGCCTGAAATCTTACTTACTAGGAAGTCTTCTTCACAGTACACCTTGCCATTGACATTGTAGAATGCTTTTCCTCGTAGTCTTCTCCCTGTTAAAACACAGGACCATCAGAACTTTGTTCTTCATCCCCAAACCCAGTTGTTCAGGATGCCAAGTGCAAAGCACACCCCCTGTGCCTGTCTGTGGGATCTGTTCCTGGCCCCTCTCTTCCCTGGAGGGCCCACCCAGAGCCAGGGCTGAGGGTCAGGCTCTTGGCTCTATCTGGCCTTACCAACCCAGGTACCAAACCTTGCCTCAGGTACCAACTAAATGTTACCTTTAAGTGTGGGTTATGGAACCCAGCTGATAACAGCTCCTGAAAACCTTGCAATCTAAGCTCAAAATTGATTTGGGGAAAAGGCTCCTTTGCAAATTGAGACAATTTTCTTGGCAGGTAAAATCCCAGCAGGCTCACTGCAATCAACAGCAACAGTGTTTGTCTCCAAGGACTACACAAAGGATACTGCATATGGATGTTCATGCCACGCCCAAAAACATTAATAATCAATGCCACAGCAGTGCCCTGAGACACTAAAGCAGTACAAGGCACACATGATGGAGGAAAGGGCGGTGAAATCACACAGAAAACAAGAGATTTAGTGCCAATACAACAATTTAGTATTCAAGTTTTGACATTTGCCATTTCATTAGCCCATGTCGAACTCGACTGACAAAGCCTGTGGTGCTCATTAACTGATGGCTCCCTTTACAGTGAAGAAATGCACAGCAGACTCCAGAGAGTCCCAACAGAAAGGATTCAAACCAGGAATTCAAGAACCACCAAGCCCAATCCATTTGCAGATACAGCAGATCAGAGCTGTCTTACAGCAGAGCTGCTCTGTTGAAAGCAGTGCTGCTTCACCAGTGTGAAACCAGAGAGGGAGAAGGGAAACCACACTCATCCCAACTCACCTCATGCCCACCCTGCCAGGGTCCCACTGGCCAAAGCTGCCAGGCACGTGGGAGCTCTCAGCAGCCCTTTGCAGCCCCAGATGGACAGTGGCTGCCTGGGGCTGTGCCAGCAGACACAGGGCAAGGGACAGGGCAAGAGGAATGCACAGGTCAACAGATGCCAGCTCACTGCTGGAGCTTCAGTGCATGGAATCAGCCTGGATGTCTCCTCCAGCTCCAGCAGGAGCAGCACCCATCTCCAGGGAGGGTTGGTGCTGAGGGCTGGTGAGCTGAGCCAGCTGGCCAGCATGGAACGGCAGCAGTGCTCTCCATGGTTTCCATAAACAATGTTGAGGAAAATATGATGAATTCCCAGTGTTTGAAAGTGCCTTTTACACGTTGCCACTGTGATCTGATCCTGGGAAACAGTGTGTGGCACAAAGGAGTTGGGATCTGGGCTGATGCTTTTGGGAAATCACATGCTGCATGGGTTGTCTGGTGGTTTCACTGTCGTGGCTGAGGGAAATGCTTCTTTTGTGTGCACATTCTTGGGCTGTGGATCTCAGGGGCTGCTGTCTCCATACTGCTGGTAGGTGGAGTCAGCTCTTGTTTGTCTTTCCAGCTGCCTGGTGGCTCTGGTGGGGACCAGGATCCTGGTGACACGGGCAACAGGCTCATCCCCTCAGAGAGTATTAGTAAATCTGGGCCATCCCCTGAACAAGGCACAGGGCTGGGACAGCAACCAGGGGACCTTGGGGCCTCTCTCAACTGATGCAGGAGCAACCACATCCAGATCTTCCCTCCTGCTTGTCAAAGCTGTTCTTAAACGTCTCTAGGGAAAGGCAAAGTACGTGGAACGAAAGGAAAAAAGGGAAGAGGCCAGAATGGCTTGGTAAGGCACATCTTGTCTCTGCCAGATCCAGCCTTGGCACACAGCTTGTCTTCAGCTGGTGGACATGAAGTGTCCACCCAGAACAGGGACCTGCCTTGGATGTGCTGATGCAGCACTCACCCCAGAGCCGGGTGTGTGTCACAGGGGAAGGATCTGGCTTCACTGGCTGTCACCTCAGCACACAGCCACTGTGGTGAGAAAGCAGCAGAGCTGAGCAGAGACAAATCCCAGTGCCAGCTGCTGGAAGGATCTCTGCAGGAGAGCAACGTGCCCATGCAGGGACCAGCACCTCCTAAGGCACTGCAGCAGGGGCAGCAGGACCCCGACATCCCACTCTGCACCCCGGCCTGCCAGGGCTGAGGTTGATAGGAAAGCACAAATTCTGCTCTGGTTCTTTCCTTAGCTCAGCACCACTGGCAGTGGAGTCAGAGCTTTCCTGGGCTTGGATGGAGTGGGAAGCCTCTGATCCAAACCAGCAAGGCAAAGCCAATGTTCTGGAGTGCCCCTCAGACACATCAGGTCCCAGCTGCCTTTGGCACCTGACTGCCCTGTGCATGGCCCCACTGTGAGTGTCCCCATCAGCCCTGCACTGCTGGGATCCCTGCACTGCTGGGATCATTGCACTGCTGGGGTCCCTGCACTGCTGGGGTCCCTGCACTGCTGGGATCCCTGCACTGCTGGGGTCCCTGCACTGCTGGGGTCCCTGCACTGCTGGGGTCCCTGCACTGCTGGGATCTCTGCACTGCTGGGATCATTGCACTGCTGGGATCCCTGCACTGCTGGGATCATTGCACTGCTGGGATCATTGCACTGCTGGGGTCCCTGCACTGCTGGGATCATTGCACTGCTGGGATCCCTGCACTGCTGGGATCATTGCACTGCTGGGATCTCTGCACTGCTGGGATCATTGCACTGCTGGGATCCCTGCACTGCTGGGATCCCTGCACTGCTGCGATCTCTGCACTGCTGGGATCATTGCACTGCTGGGGTCCCTGCACTGCTGGGATCATTGCACTGCTGGGATCCCTGCACTGCTGGGATCATTGCACTGCTGGGATCTCTGCACTGCTGGGATCATTGCACTGCTGGGATCCCTGCACTGCTGGGATCATTGCACTGCTGGGGTCCCTGCACTGCTGGGATCTCTGCACTGCTGGGATCATTGCACTGCTGGGATCCCTGCACTGCTGGGATTCCTGCACTGCTGGGGTCCCTGCACTGCTGGGGTCCCTGCACTGCTGGGATCTCTGCACTGCTGGGATCCCTGCACTGCTGGGATCTCTGCACTGCTGGGATCTCTGCACTGCTGGGATCCCTGCACTGCTGGGATCATTGCACTGCTGGGATCATTGCACTGCTGGGGTCCCTGCACTGCTGGGATCCCTGCACTGCTGGGATCATTGCACTGCTGCGATCTCTGCACTGCTGCGATCATTGCACTGCTGGGATCATTGCACTGCTGGGATCCCTGCACTGTTGGGGTCCCTGCACTGCTGGGATCCCTGCACTGCTGGGATCCCTGCACTGCTGGGATCATTGCACTGCTGGGGTCCCTGCACTGCTGGGATCCCTGCACTGCTGCGATCTCTGCACTGCTGGGATCCCTGCACTGCTGCGATCCCTGCACTGCTGGGATCATTGCACTGCTGGGATCATTGCACTGCTGGGATCCCTGCACTGCTGGGATCATTGCACTGCTGGGATCCCTGCACTGCTGGGATCCCTGCACTGCTGGGATCATTGCACTGCTGGGATCCCTGCACTGCTGGGATCATTGCACTGCTGGGATCCCTGCACTGCTGCGATCTCTGCACTGCTGGGATCCCTGCACTGCTGCGATCCCTGCACTGCTGGGATCATTGCACTGCTGGGATCATTGCACTGCTGGGATCCCTGCACTGCTGGGATCATTGCACTGCTGGGATCCCTGCACTGCTGGGATCCCTGCACTGCTGGGATCATTGCACTGCTGGGATCATTGCACTGCTGGGATCATTGCACTGCTGGGGTCCCTGCACTGCTGCGATCCCTGCACTGCTGGGGTCCCTGCACTGCTGGGATCCCTGCACTGCTGCGATCTCTGCACTGCTGGGATCCCTGCACTGCTGCGATCTCTGCACTGCTGGGATCATTGCACTGCTGGGGTCCCTGCACTGCTGGGATCATTGCACTGCTGGGATCCCTGCACTGCTGGGATCATTGCACTGCTGGGATCATTGCACTGCTGCGATCTCTGCACTGCTGGGATCATTGCACTGCTGGGATCATTGCACTGCTGGGATCATTGCACTGCTGGGGTCCCTGCACTGCTGGGATCATTGCACTGCTGGGATCATTGCACTGCTGGGGTCCCTGCACTGCTGCGATCCCTGCACTGCTGGGGTCCCTGCACTGCTGGGATCCCTGCACTGCTGCGATCTCTGCACTGCTGGGATCATTGCACTGCTGGGGTCCCTGCACTGCTGGGATCATTGCACTGCTGGGATCCCTGCACTGCTGGGATCATTGCACTGCTGGGATCATTGCACTGCTGGGATCCCTGCACTGCTGGGATCCCTGCACTGCTGGGATCATTGCACTGCTGGGATCCCTGCACTGCTGGGATCATTGCACTGCTGCGATCTCTGCACTGCTGCGATCTCTGCACTGCTGGGATCATTGCACTGCTGGGGTCCCTGCACTGCTGGGATCATTGCACTGCTGGGGTCCCTGCACTGCTGGGATCCCTGCACTGCTGGGATCCCTGCACTGCTGGGATCCCTGCTCCCAGCCCGCCCCACAAGCCCCACCTGCCCAGCACAGAGAGATGCTCTCCTGGCCCTACACCTGCACCACACTGCACTCCCAGCACAGCACCTTTCAAAAGTGAGGGAAAATACCATTTCCCCCATTCTTCAGCTGAAAAAAGCCAGGACACCTATTAGGGAACTGACTTGCCTAAACTCATAAAGCAGGCAAGCAGCTTGCTCACATGATAATGACTATTACTAGCAATGATTAGTGAGATTGACAGGCCTTTTACCTTAGAAGAATTTCATTCAGGGACTGTACAATAATTATCTCATAAACAAGAAACAGCAAGTTATCCCTCAAACAACCATGGATGCCTGTTGGCTTCTACATCCTGTATTTTAGAAATAAAGGCAAAAGTGTACATTCCACTGTCCTCCAGAAGCGCTGACTGAGTGACAGCACTGAACATGGTCAGACACCACCCTGGGAGTGCCTGGCATCATGTGCAAACTGCAATCCAGGGAAGTGCTGGCAACTGCAGCCAGGGAGACAGGAATCCAGAGGAGGGGCAGTGCTGCTGCCCCAGCCCCAGGGCAGCAGGGTGGGTGCAAATCCTTGATGTTGGGATGCCTGTCCCGAGCTCCAGGTGCTGGACAAGGGGGCTTCACCTCCCAAGGTGCTGGAGCAACTTGGGGACCTGCACAGCCCCAGCCTGCTCCGTGTAGCTGTAACCTGTTACTGTCAGTGAGTAAAAGCCCTGCTGTTCCTTTAGCCGGCTGAGCCAAGCACCTGGCCAGCCAGGGACGGTAACATCCCCCTGCCCACTGGCACACGGGCCCTGCTGCCTGGAATGACTGCTGTCTAGCCAAGCCTGGTTACTATTTGCTTGCATAATATTGAAACAAAAAAAGTCAAGAGCTTCTGACAAAACTTGATGCAACTTGCTGATGGCTGATTACAATAACAATGAGCAGCCCAGCGCAGAGTTCACCAGTGTGGGGTTTCACAAACACTGCACTTGGTTCCTCCTCCTGCTGGATTCCCACCTTGGCACGCCTGCCCTGTCAGACCAGTTTGCAACAGCAGCGGCTCCACTTCACACCCGGCAGAGCAGAACAGGGAATGAACAGGGAATGCACAGGGAAAGAACAGGGAAAGAACAGGGAATGCACAGGGAATGAACAGGGAATGCACAGGGAAAGAACAGGGAAAGAACAGGGAATGCACAGGGAATGAACAGGGAATGGACAGGGAATGCACAGGGAATGAACAGGGAATGAGCAGGGAATGGACAGGGAAAGAGCAGGGAATGAGCAGAGAATAAACAGGGAATGAGCAGGGAATGAACAGGGAAAGAGCAGGGAATGAGCAGGGAATAAACAGGGAATGCACAGGGAATGCACAGGGAATGAAAGCACAGGGGAACCCACCAGGAGCCACCCGGCTGTGTGCAGGCTCCTGACAGCAGTGCAGTTTTTGGGGGGCAGCCCCTTCTCCCCGAGTGCTCTCCAGCCTCGTTTCCCCACAGAAAACAAAGCCTCTGCACTACAAACAAGTCACTTCCATCTCCTGCCAGCCCCACCTTGCAGGGGGAGCGAGCTCCAGGCTAAGGGAGTTCCACCACCTCGGGTGGGAGGCAGAGAGCTCACCAACACTCCAGCAAACTGCAAACATTCACCAGATAATCCAGCAGATAACAAAATGAAAGCTAGAAATTATTCTATCCCAAGGACTGATCACAACTGGTGATTGCAACCAGCATGACAAACATCCAAAACAATGCAGGTTTGTGGAAATCTTAAAAAAAATTTAACAGTGGTTTGGACATTTAACCATTTTAGAAGTCTCTGTTATTCAAATGTGTCTATCAACTACTTCCTGCACAGTTTTTATCTCCTACATGTCACAAACTAGAAGGAAGGAATGGGAGAGCTGTTCCTTTATCAAAGGATTCAACTCAAAGACAGCTTGCAAAAGGAAAAATGACCCCCAGCTGACACAGGCTGTCCACAAATGTTCTCCCCAGCCTGCACAACACTTTGCTGGGTGGTGAAAACACAGCAACTAGGAGGCCAAGACAGAGTAAACCCTTTTTCCAATGTGTTTCAGATGCTGCTCCAGGCTCCCCTGGAACAAAATGTGAATGAGCCCAGGTTTTGCAGTCTTGGGGACAAGGCCCAAAAGAGCACTGGAAGTGTCCTGGCCCCTCCCCTCTAGCCTAGAAAGCATCTCCCTGCCGCTGCTGGCCGTGAGTATTTGCTTGTGGGGAGGTCAGTTTATCAATCACAGCCCTCAGTGGAAGATCTCCTGTCTCACACAGGATGGATGCAACCGGATCAGAGGCTGCCAGCCCCTCACGCTGTAAAACAGCAGATAGGAATGTCTCACTGTCACAGCAGGGTTATTAGACCTAATTACTGCTTGCAGCCTGCTTTGAAGTTGAAAAGTGCCAAGCGTTATTATAATATTTTAAGTACTTTGATGATTGCAAGCACACAACCCTTTGGTAATCATGATTTAGTAGGACTGTAAAGTAAGCAAGTTCATGTGAGAAACTGCATTGTCTCCGTGCCTGACGCTGCTCAAACACAAACAGCTCCCCTCTGACATCATGGGAATGCTGCAGCCCCAGCCCTGCCTCCCAGATAATGCCTGGTGCATCCCAGAGATTACCAGCCTGCTGAAAAACCCACAGCAGAGCACCCCCCACCAGCAGGGTCCCTCTCGTGGTGCTCTCAGCAGAGATGTGCCTCTTTTAACCTCATGTGGGAAAGTTTCAGTGTTAGAGGGGACACAGAGTGAAGTGTCTAATCATGTCCTGTTATTTCTAATGTCACAGCTGTGTGGAACAAGGATACTATTTTAGCCACAAAATGTAATTAAACCTTCCCATGTGGAGTGCAATCCAAGAGTTCAGTTGTAGCTATCACTGCTACAGATCGAAAATTCATTAAAGCAGAGCTAATTAACAGCCTGAACAGCCCAAGTTAACACTGAATCTCACTTCAGTGGCTGCCATTCCTGTTGGCTGGGGACATGGCTGTGCAGCACAGAGAAGGTGCAGGCAGGGCCAAGCCATGGGCAGCTGCAGGACCAGGCAGGGTGGCTGTCCCTGCCCTGCACAGCACCAGAGCCCCCATAATGGCCATGCCCTGCTCCTGCTGGCAAAGGGGCACCCAGGAGCTCCTGACCTGTCTCACAGCAGCAAGACAGAGCCACAGCATCCTTCTTTAACAGCTCTTTCTGGAGGGGAAAGAAAATCTTACATTGCTTCTCTCCTAGAGATTCTTCCTCCTTCCTCTTTAATGAACTGTCAGTGCTAAGGCTGATTGGGACACGCAGGGAGGATCTCTGTGCTCTGGAAGCTCTGGTCCATGACTTGCCCAGCTTCCTGAGTGTGGCAGCCCGAGCTCTTCATGCCTGGCTGACCAAAGAGCTGTGCCTGTTTTAGTTAGCAATATTAAACACGGACCTAATTGCTTGTTAACTGCTTCAGATGCCATCCCTGCAGTGACTGATGTGACACCAGCACCGGGACTTGTCTCATCCCAGCACCTTAAGTGACAGTCTCCCAAAGCCTTCAGACTCCAGTGATGTGTAAACACACACACAAAGGATTAATACACAGCAACATTTGCTCAAATATTTCCCAAATATTTAACAGTGAAGGAAAACTCCCCTGAATTGCCCCAAAGCCCTGTGCCAGTGGAATGAGACACAAGGTGGCTTGAGCTGAGCAAATGCTTCTGCCTGCCCACTGCCCACCTTGCCATGCTCTCCATCACTGCTCAGTGAAATGTAAACTTTTACCAGGCCAAACCCAGTTCCTGTTTTGCAAAAGGCCCTGGCTCTTGGTCTGGGGCTGTTTGGATTCTGAGCTGGTGCACCCATGGGCTGCCCACACTCCCAAGGCACTTTTCCAGCCCAGGGTCCTCCCAAGGTGCTGCCCACAGCAGCATCACAGCCTCTGACACCTCTGCAGTGTGACTGCAGCTTCTCCTGCATGCCAGCAGTGACTCTCACCTGTGTGACACCACCTGAGGGCTGAGGAACTGGGACACACAGAGCTCAAAAGCTGAAGGGCAAGTGAAACCTCCAGAACCCAAACCAGCTCTCCACAAACCCCTAGGCTGGACAGCCACTATTTCTGAACAGTGGAAGCTAAATTTTAAGCCACCAGGTGAGTCCAAGAGGTGAAACTTCAAGAGAAATACCAAGTTTTACAAACACAATAAATAACTGAAAACGTTAAGTAATAATAAGCCACCCCTGCTACCTCCTCTGCCCAGACACCTCTGGCTAAAATGGGAGCAGAACTTCACCCAGGAGAGTTGTTTCCTTTTAAGCAGTAGAGGAGGTTCGCCTGCCTAGGAATTGAAGATATGCCAAAAGAAAACAAAAGCTTCTAATACTTTTTCTTTATTTTTTTACCATTCCTCCTTTACTCACATGTGAGTTTGGGCCTGCAGCTCCCCATCCCTCCCTCTGGCTTACACTGCCTCGCTGCACAGAGGTTTTCTTTCCACAGGGTTCCTGCCACTCCACCCATTGCAAGCCGGGCAAACCGAGGCTGCTTTAGCCTCTCAGTAACTGTTAATTACATTTTTCTCCTCGGTCTCCTACCGTGGGCTCACACAAAGCCACCGAGCACAAGCTCTCTGTGCTGGGGTCCCGTGATGAAGCTGCCACCACAGCCAGGGTGCCAGGAGGGGACTGAGCTCCAGCCCAGCCCCTGGGCTTGGAGAAACTTCCATCCCCCCACGCCCCGGCCCCCTCCCCTCCTCATAATGCTCGGGCTTTGTGAAAGAAGGGGTGAATTTCTAGGGTTTTCAGGGTTTTAAGATAGGGGAAGAAAAAAATCAATGCCAAATCCCTTTGAATAGAAGATACTGCATGTTGGCAGAAGCCACTTTTCACAGACTCCAGCCGTTTGAAATCTGAAACACTAAAAAGTGGCTACTGTGGATGTGCTGTATTCTTCTTTTCAAAGCAATCTGGCACACAATTTTGCTCCCCTGTTCCAGGACCCAATCCTGCATTCCTTTCACGCTCAGACTCCCATTGACTTTAAGGAATGCAGGATTGGATCCTAAATGTGTGCTTTACTCACACAATAGCTCCTCATGGTTACGATCTATTGAGAAAGGCACACTTTAAAAACCATTTGGGATTGCAGGCTCATCCGCCAGGCCAGAATGCCTGTAAAGATCTCCCATTATTTCAGGGAAAAAGCTCAGTGTCTGGATTGCACACACACACACACTCACACGTTTTCCTGGTTTCAAGCTGCAGGCACGGCTTAGCTTGAGATGCATCAAAATATTTTGAGCACTGGCCTGATAGCTCCTAAAGAAACCACGTGTAATTTTAGGTTAAAAAAAAAAAAAAAAAAACCAAAAAAAAAAAAACCACAAGCAAGCAAAACTCCGGGGAAAGAAAGAAAGAAAAAAAAAAAAAAAAGGGAAAAAAAAAGCCATCAAAGCAAACATATAAGCAGCTGAATCTTAAGGTCGGTTTTTCAGAGAACTTTTGTAAAAGCCTCTAAAAGACCTGCACTGGCTAAGACAAAACAGAGCCTTGCACTGCTATTTTTGAGGATGCTGTATATTGAGTTACGAGGCTATTACGATGCAAATCTCAAATGTACAAGCTTTTTACTCGGCCATAAACACAAAACAGTATACATTGTCCTTTCAGAAGAAAAGGTTTGCTGCTAAAATAGCAGAAGCCCTACGTAAATAACCAACATTCTTTCTGCCTGAGGTCACTGACTTGGCCTATTCAATTCCAGGCTAGTCTGGGATTTGACAATCTAAGCAGGGGAGAGGCCCTTTCCTTTTTTTCAAAAGAATGCTGGGATTTTATTTGAAATTTAAACTCTTGCAAACAAAAGGTGGCATCGTATGTTGGAGGCCTATGAAGGTGGAGTACAGGATGTGTATTGTTTTCTCAACAGAGAACCTTTACATAGATTCTTTCAGGAAAGAGTATTCAGGGTCTGTGAACAAATTCTAATAAAATATTATCATCAGGTAGGCAGACATAGCAAGATATGAACAAACACTTTAAAGAGATTAGGAGATTCGATTTCAAGAAATATTGATGTGAGAAAAGAAAAAAATTGTTTAAAACGACAATTTAAATTATAATTTAAAATAAATTATTTTCAAATTAATAATCGGAAACCATTCTCTAGTTTAAGTTCCTACAGTAATTCATATTTGTACACCAAAACTGAGCTTTTCAGTGCAAATTAACCGTGGCTACAAAGTCAGCATTCCCTCTCACTCCCATCTCCTGGCTCTGCCCTGGGGAGGCAGATGGGAGTTAACTATTTATCCTCCCAATTACCGCTGCCCAGCTCTTGCTTGGACTCTCACAAGAGCACGCTCCTGTGTGATACAATGATCACCTCCCTTCCGGGCTGCTCTCCGGGCTCGGCACTGCCCTGTGCCGCCTCTCCCTGCCACGCCTGCAGCTCTGGCTGCTGGGATGGAGCAGCGCAGAGCCCGGCCCGGCTGGCTGTGCCCTGCACTCCCTGACAGGAGGGACACTCCAGCATTCTGACGTGTTTGCAGCCCAAGGTAAACTTGAGACTCTCCTCTGCAGTTCACCTGTAACTGCCACGATGTCAAAGTGAAAACTTCATTGTCTTCCCCGGGATTTTGCCCCGTGGCAGCCACGGCAGGGAAGGGAACAGCTCTGCGCCCAGTAGGTGCTCCTTTGCTGCATGCAACCTCTGCATCCCTGCATCCCTGCGTCCCTTCATCCCGCATCCCTGCACCCTGCATCCCCACATCCCATATCCCTGCATCCCCGCATCCCTGCATCCTGCATCCCTGCATCCCTGCACCCTGCATCCCGCATCCCTGCATCCCGCCATCCCTGCATCCTGCATCCCTGCACTGCAGACCTCTGCAGGACTCAGCCCACCATAGCCCCGAGTGGGTGCTGAGGACACGGAGGGCACGTTTCTGGGGTGTGCAGGGCACGTTTCTGGGGTGTGCAGGGCACGTTTCTGAGGTGTGCAGGGCACATTTCTGAGGTGTGCAGGGCACGTTTCTGGGGTGTGCAGGGCACGTTTCTGGGGTGTGCAGGGCACGTTTCTGGAGTGTGCAGGGCACATTAAGGCACATTTCTGAGGTGTGCAGGGCACACTCCTGCCCCAACCCCGCTGCACAACTGCTGCTGTCAGCCTCCAGCAGGATTATGTAGATAGATAGCTAATATCTTTTGTTACCTTGCTAGAAAACCCCACCTTTCTTGGCAGGGTATCCATAATCTCCATGCCATGTTTACTCTAGTGTGGAATTCTCTCTTCCTTTCTGTCTCCTCCTACTCCTGGGTCAGGTTATTTAACCAAAAGGTTGCTTAAAGCTGCAGGGACAAGAAGCTCTCTGACCTCTGGCATTCTGGCAAGGCCTTCCTGTGCAGACTGTATTATAAACTTAGCAGATACTTTCAAGCTTCCATATAATTTGCTAAAGTTTAAATTGGCAGATGTTTCCTTTCTCTCCCACTTACATATTTATTCTATCCCATACCACCCATCAATTTCAGGGTTAACACATAAATTATTTCCACAGACCTCTAACAGAAGAACTTATGCTGAAAAAGGGTTTGCAAAAACATAACCCAAGTATATACTTAAAAACAAAAATATAACTGCCTGCATTGATCTAACTGCTACTTTGAGTCTATATATTAACATATATCTTAAAACACATTACTTAACAAGCCAGCAAGTGGCAACACAAGAAAATGTAAAATAAAGCTCCAAGTGTACTTCAATTTAATGTTTTTCCCCAGGGCTGGGTTTACAAATGCAAAAAAACCCAGCAAACCATGAGAGGCCTCCCCACCACTCACACACAAGCTGGGAGGGCAGGGGGTATAGCTCTTCCCCCAAGGTAGCTTCCACTGTGGGAAGCTTTCACCATTCCATCACAGCCTCTTGTTCCTTATCAGCAAAGAATTCCAATTTTCCAGCTGCTGCCTGTAAGCCAGGACTTAAAAGAGTACTTGTCTTATCACACTATCCCAGGGTCCAAGTGCCAGCCCATCCTGTGGCAGAGTAAATCCATCCCCAAAGTGCAGCCACCCCAGGCAGGACACAGCCCCCCAGCAGCCTGGCTGGCCCCCACCCCTGTGCTGTGGTGGGTGGCTCTCATTCAGCTCCTGCAGGAACCACCACAATGTCAGCAACAGGGATCCATCCTTCCTGGCACCCTGTCTCCAGATGTGGCCAAGAGTGGAAGTTCATTGGGAAGGAGCCCTGCAAACAGGGCTACACAGCTGCAGTGTTCCCAAGAAAAACCTCTCAGCTTCCAGCAGCCAGCACTTAAGGCCTTCCTGCACCACAGGTTGCATCATAACTATTATGTTTAATAGCCTCACTGGACCAATTCTTCTCTAATTTGTCTAATTTCTCTATGAGATCATTTATATTTTTGGCCTCCACGCTGTCCCTATGGCAGAGTCCCACAATTTCACTGTGCATTGTATGAAACGTTCCCTTTTTTTCTTCTGAACCTCTGCTGATCTCAAGCTTCTGTTGCATCCCGAGAACACAGCAGCCTCTGCAGTCATCACCACCAGACTGAAGAGCTCTGCAGGTCAAAGTCTGAAACTTCAGCTGCACCTAGATATGAATGGGATGCACATCTCCAGCACAGCTGGTATTTTTATCTCACAGCAAGCATTCTGAGACTCTGCTCAGGTCTTCTTTTTACAACACAGCGTGGACACACACACATGGAACTTGTCATGGAACATGATCCCTGAATCAAAGTTCACACTGTGTGATCTCTCTGAGGGAGACCAAGGACCAACCTCCCAAGCTCTGCACTGCCCCAAGTTCCTGAGCAGCATTTGCCAGTGGTGAGCTGCTGAGAAACACAAGGGCAGGAAATTCCTCTGGGAATACATCCAAAAGAAGATGCTACTGTACTCCAATAAGACTAAAGGAAGAAAAGAAGGAAGAAGAAAAAAAAGATGTTTGGTCTTCAGTGTCATGTGGACATTCAGAGCAGGGCAAGAGCCCACTGGAGGCTCCACCTGACAACCAGCAAACACTGGCTGAGGTTGTTGGACTGAGGGTACTGCAGACCCCTCACCATTGCTACCAGGTTCCCTCCTGCAAGTCATTGTTCTCCATTCCAGTTCAGTCTCAACTAAAAGTCCCATCTTAGCCAGGCTCTGAAGTAGATTAAGAGAAACCTGAACAACATCTGGAAGAGCAGGCAGGCTGAATGTCATCTTTGCATGGAGTGAGCTGCAGCATCACCTCTTCTAAGATACAAAAAAGCATGTTAACAAAAGGAGTGGACACAGCCCAGTCCTGTGGCAACACGCAGGAGAGCCTCAAGGGAGATGAACAATTTCCCTAAGCTCTCTCCTGCGTTGTCTCACAAAAACAAGAATGGATTTGCAGAGTTCAGCTTCCTGACAGTAGCACCAGGTGAGTCAGCAGCAGTGTGAGCAGCATCAAAGGGCTCTGTATGAACCTCCACAGCCAGCAGGCCCTGGGTTGAGTCATCCCAGAAAGGGCTCAGCAGCCAGCACCAACAGCACCCCACGTTGGTGAAACCAGGCTCACAGTGCACAACTCTCCTGCCCTAAATCTTTGCAATAAGTGAGATTGTTAAAAGCCACAGTGCCTAGAAACGATACCTTGAGCAACAGCTGTAACCCTTTTCTTCATGGGACAATGGAAGAATGAGTCAGGGAGTGGTCCTTGGGTCCAGAAGCACAAAGAAAACTTAGAGAGGACAGTACACAGTGGAAAAAAAAGAAGTTCAGAATCACAAAGTATTAAAGCATCTGCTAGCTTTGAAGGATATTCTTTGGGCTTAGATTATTTAGCTGTAAATTTGAAAGACCTGCACAGATAACAACTCTCCTATCTGGTGAACAATTACACTGATGTAAATAATGTTCCTTCAGATTTATCCTGGATAACTTGGAACAAAACCTCACTAGGACCTTAGATGTGTGTTTTAGACAATATTCCAGTTTCTTTGCTGTAAACAAAACAAAACTGAAAACCATAGCTGTACTCAATTACTGAAATGGACTGGGGTTTGCTCAGCCAATTTGAAATCTAATCAAAGATCAGCCCTCCTTGGGCTGCCCTTGATATTTTGTGCTGGACTGACCACAGCTTCCTGCAACAGGTCACATTAGTACTAAACCCACATGGAGCTCCCAACCCAGAGGGCTGAATAGGTACAGCTCCTGACAGTGCACTCACTGCTTTTGGCACTCAGGTACAATAAGGATATTGTTCCTTTAATGCTTAGCTTTCCTTTTAAGAAGTATGTGAGATTTCAGCCAATTCTCCACAACGATTAGTTCAGGATGAATGTACTTAACTCAGGATTCAGCTGGAAAGAGCCCAAGTAGATGCAATCAATTTTCTGCTAAATCCACTTCCTTCCTCTCTTCTCTACCCAGCATGAGACATCAGCTCTCCTCTACAGCCACTAGTGACTAAGACACTGCAAACCTCTGCCTTCAGCCATGTTCTTATCAAAGCTGGTTACTCCTTCTCATTTTCCCTGGTTTTGCATATCCTGTTCACTTGCCCAACATTTGGGCTAGGGGGAAAAGGCTCTAGAAGCAAATATGAAAAGGCAGCCATAGTGCAAAGCACAAACATCAAATGCATTGGCTCCCATGACCCCGAAGTTAATCACTCACAACTGCACAGGACCATCTGCAGAACTTCCCTGATAAAGGACCTTCCCCTTTGTGCAAATTCTGAAACCTCCTCAAGGTTTCAGTGTGCAGGTACCGTACCATCTGCCAGCATCTGTGCTGCCATCCCTGTATGAGAACCAAATTATCTTCACCATCATTTCCCAAACCCCACAGGACTTGGGAGAGAGCAGCCAGCAGCCCCCCTGCCTGAAGCAGCCTCCTGCACACTGTAACAACAGGGATGATTTGCTACTTGAATCTAAACAGGGTAATAAAAAATAACATCCCTCCAAAAACAAGGCTTAGAAAACATGATCTCTGGCTTTCACCTACATACTTTCTTAGAGATTAAGTAGATGATTTCCAGCCTCATTTTCCCGAGTGCACACATTCTGCTTTGGTAAATAACTTGTAGAATCAGCAGAACAAATCTGCTGGTGGCTGTGTGTTCTTTAGGCTTTCTTCCCCTGGTCCAAACTTTTGATCTTGCTCTCCTACCAGTAAAAAATGTTTGCACATGCATTCCAATACACATACATTTATATATTTATAAATTATATACATCCACTTGTGAAGTATTTTCTTCCTGCACCTTAAAGGATCATCTTGAACACTTGGTCTGGGGAGCCTGCACCCCACTTTTGCTGCTCTAGAGACCTCTGCATTGTTAATACTGATTCAGCAAATTGTTTCCATGGGTCTGAATTTACACTGCCATGCTTCCTAAGGTCAGTAATCAATAAAGTTATTTGCATTACTTCCAGGAAAAAATTTGCAAGAAGTGCAGTTGGAAGAGTGACAGTGCAGAGTACCCAGGCAGCCAGGGGAGTTGTGTGACTGAGATTCTGTGATTATATCTAATTTAATGTCAGGACATAGCACACCTGTGTTTTAGAGCACACTGACAGACAGCTGCTGAGATGTAACAGTGAGTAATCAAAAATGACTGCTAAATCCATTCCTGCTTTTACATATGCACTGAATCAGACACCTCTCACTCTGCACAGGCACAGCAAAAAGAGCTGGAAGGTACTGGTGGCTGTGCTGACACAGTCACCACACCAGCAGAGCCAGCCCTGCTGGCTGCAGCCAGAGCCTCTGCTGATGCTGCTTCTTCTTCCAGCAGATACTTTAAAAGTCTCTCTCCTCTAATTCCCCGCCTGCTTCTTGCCTGGCTCATCATTCACTTTTACCACCACTGCTCCAAACAGTGCAAGTTCACTACACAAATAGTTAATGCTGGAAGGTTTTAGGTAAGAAAAGACCAGCTTGGGGGCTGGTGGAGGGGAGGAGAAAGCACCAAGCCTAGGGGGGCATCCAGAGCAGGGAGCATTGCTGGGAGCCTTCCCCAGCCCTGGGGGCTGCAGGAGCCGAACCAGGGAGCAGCAGGGATGGCAGGGCCAGGCTGAGGGAGCAGCAGGGATGGCAGGGCCAGGCTGAGGGAGCAGCAGGGATGGCAGGGCCAGGCTGAGGGAGCAGCAGGGATGACAGGGCCAGGGCTCTCCAGTCATGTCACACACCAACACAAAACCACATTGAAGCTACAACTTCACCTGTCACTTGGCTTTGCAGGACATGGGACAGAGACTGAAATACTCTTTGCCACTTCAGTGTAAAGGGTGGGTGAAATGCTAAAGCCCCTGAGCACCCAGCACCCAAAATAATGGTGAGACGTTACTCTGGTCCATGACCACAGGACACAACCTGTTGTGGAGTCCCCAGTGTCTGTGAGAAATGAAGTGAGAGGCCCCAGTGTCCAGCAAACACTCAACACCGTTCCCAGAGGAACCTCAACACCATTCCCTCCTCACTCCTCACATGTGGGGATGCTTGGGACAGGCAAGGAACATGGAACCACACCTGAAGTTATCACACTCCTGCTCTCTCCACCACTTGTAGAAAATTTTTGTTAATTTGAAGCCAGGAGAGTGGGTAAACCCTACCAGAGGGTGGGTCAGCAAGAGGGAGCTGTTCAGGGACAGCCCAGCACTGGTTTCCAGCCCAGCCCCAAGAGCACAGCACACAATCTCTGCTGCATCACACACCAGTCCTGGGAGCTGCCCAAGGGAGCCACTGAACTCCCTGCAAGGGAGAAGCACTGGGTATGGATGGGCTGGATGCTGACCACTGCCGAGGCCACAGTGGGGTTTGCTTCAGTTTCCTTTCAGAAAGCATTTACTGCACCTAACCCCAGACTGTGGGATCAAGTCTGCAAGTGTGACAGTTCCCTATTTTTACTTGTGTCAGTTCAGTGCAGGGCACCCACGTGTAGGGTTCATGCTGGTAAAATAATAGGAATTTCACAAAAAACCCATAAAATAATTCCTTGCTGTTTCTGGCATGGTGTTCACAATCAAAGCCATATTGCAAACTGACACGGTTTTTATACAGCTACAGGGAGGAGACTCACCTGGGGCAAAGCACAGGATCACTGTCAGTGTGATGAGAGCAAGCTTCTGCTGCCCAGCTCAGAGCTCACACTGCCCTCCATGAACTCAAGACTACCCCAACACTAACTGAAACGGGATTTGGCCATGAGTGATGATAAATCTAGAAAGTCCCAGAAGTTTTGGTCAAAGTCGGGATTTTCAGGAAATGAGATATTTATTGGAAGCAAGGGAGAAAAATAGCTTTCTGGCCAAAATTGAATTTACTGGGTTTCTTCCTGTTCTGTGTTTTAAGGGAGTGAGGCAGCAAGGGGTGGTTGGAAACAAGAGCTCTTCGTTACCTGGGCTAAAATGAGCTAAAATTTTCTGAGAATTCCAACGAGAGGAGAAAACATCCACTGCTGGTAAATAACTCTGACCTGCAGAAGTGAATTTACCAGAACCAAGCTGGTCAGTCTGTAACAGTAAGTTTATAAGCAGGCAAAACATTCAGGTCATGTCAAATACCAGGGGTTACCAAAGCACTTTCCTTGGTGCCCAGGGCCAGCCCACTGCTGCTACAATCAGCCAATCCTCCTGAGTCCTCTCATTTAAATGAGAAAAATTTATGGTTGTTTATGTAGGCTTCAGGCCAAGCCTGTTTCTCTGATAAGCTTCTCTGGTGCATTTGTGTCTCACATCCGATTCAGAGTCCTCTGAATACTGGAGACAGCATTCCTTGGATACTGAAAATAAATTAAAAACACAACGTTGGGCTTGGACAGAGGAATGGGAACGCTTTTGACGTGGCCCAGGCACCAGGGGCTCTTGGGAGCAGTGCTGGGAAAGCAGGCTTTTTAAAATCTTGCATTAGTTCATTTATTTAATGATACATAATCCTCAAACTGGTCCCCCATAAACTGTAAATATGCATTATTTGAGCAAGTAATTAGTTTCAGTAGCATGCAGTAGCAGCTGTATGGTTTGGCTGCCAGACACTGCAAGTGTTTCCTCCAGCAAATGCATCTATTTGTGATATAACAATAATTACTGAAAGATTTACAAAACTTCTCACTTCTCCGGTGCTCTGACCTCAGGATCTCCACATAATTTCAAAATATTGAAAACAGCACAGTATCACCCACGTGAGGAAGGTGAGGATGATGTCCACATGCCCAAGCCAGGCAGGCAAAGTGATCTGTCCAAGAGGACAGGGGAGCCTTAGCAAGTGGAGCAAAACCCTGTCCTCTGCCCCACTGGGCTGATCCACCCCTTGGTGACCACCAGCCTACCACTCCTCTCAGCTAAGAATTTTTCCCCTGTCGTTTGCCAATATCCTCTGCCAGAAGAAAGCCTCAAACACAGAGTGCTGGAGTCTGCTGCAACTGCAGATTTTATAAGTGTGAAGACAAACTTTAGCAAAAAAAAAAAAAAAAAAAAAAAAAAAAGCTTCTTTATTTTGCTTTGTACATGGCAAGATTCTTATGGGAAAGAGCTTTTCTAGACCCAGAAGAAGTCAAAGCATCCTGAAGGTGAAGAGTGGCAGTGGAAGCCTTTGATGTGTAAAATGAATTTGCAAGGAAAAACCCAGGCTGCTTTCAGGTGAGACCTTTAATGTGTTTCCAGCCCATACAGACAACTCTCCCTGGAAATAAGCAGTTAACAAGAATTAAGGATGAGATTGTAACCCAGCCTGGGCAGGGGGCAGGGCTGAGAAGCAGAGCCAGAGCCCTCCTGTCAGACAGCACGGGAGGTGAAGGCAACAGAAGCAGCAAAATCCAGATCCTGATGATGCTGTGTCCTCTGCTAAGAGCTCCAGCCCTCATTAGGCTGAGCCTGCAGAGCTGGCCTGGCAGGAGGGGAGAGGTCCTGTCCCTGCACTGCCACCAGAAAATAACAAGTCCAAGACTAGAAACAGCAGGAAAACAGGCAACAGGAATAAGAATAGAAAACTATTTTGAAGTTTGGAAAAGGAGCTTTGCTGGTGAGGAAGGACAGATGGAAGTTTCCATGGCTGCAAAGTGGTACAATCCTGTCTCCTTTACATGGAGATGATGAGCTGCCAGCAGTCCTTAGACACTGGGAATTCCAGGAAAAGCCAAAGATAACATAACAAATCAAAATGGGAAATTACCAGGGTACAGTAAGACTTCAAACAGTGCCAGAGGAGCTCACTATTTTCTGGAGAAAAAGGTACTGACAAGGAGTTAGGATCTTGACCAAAGTCATCCATTGTGCTTGTCTGAGATGGAAAACAAAAGATGCCCACACAGAAATAGTAGGAAAGTTTAAATTCTTCAGTAGCAGAGCAGACACATCAGAGCAAATGCAGGCAGAAAGAAGAAAAAGACAACACATGGGGAATGGAAAACTTCCCATAAGATGCACCAGAGACAAAAACTGAAGTTCAATCCTTCCAACACACCAGGAAAACAATCAGGTAATGGTGGCCCAGAGACCACACTTTGGTCAGCCCAGAGCAGCAATTTCCTTTCCAGGGGCAAGGAAAGATGCAGTCACCCAATGCCAGGAGAGGATCCAGGTGACACCTGGCTTTAGGGCAGGCTCAACACACCAGAGCCTGAGCGTGTTTATGCACATGGACAGGCTTTGTGTGAGGATAAAATGCACTGAGACAGGCACCAGGAAAGAAACCATTGGTTGGGTGGGGGCAGGAGAACGGATTCCCTGAGTGCTGAAGGACAAAACTCACTGACTGCACGTGTGGACATAGAACTGACTTGCTGTTGAAGAACTGATGGTGATCTCTATTACATAAGAAATTATTTCAGAGCTTAGTTTGCAGGTTTAGTTTTCAGATGAGCAAAGATCAAGGACACCACTAAAGCATTTTTCACACTTGGCAAAACACATAGGGACAACCTACAGGAGAAACAGATCAACTGAATTACAGGAAACCAACCCTGTGTTTCTCCTTTAATTCATTTTCTTCTCCACTTTTTCCTTCCACCTGTTTTTTGGTAACATTTAAAGATTACAGAACCTGGAAATGGGAAACAGAAACATCTGCTGACAACGTCAGTGACTTGCCTGTGCTCTGTTGTGGATTATCTGGATTTCTTCCCTTTTGAGAGATGAACTCAATAGCATCCCAAGGGAATCTCTGCTTTTGTAGAAACTGAGGTGTGTTCCAAGAAAACATTTTAAATGGGTAGAGGGGAAGGTAAGAAAGGGAAAAAAAGAGTAGAAGGGAAAACTGAACACCCAAAAGATGTGGGTTTCAGAGAAGACCATAGAGACCTGCAGACAAAAGATGCCAATAAGGAAACAGAGAAATCTGACGAAATCTTGTTACTCTAGACAATAGGTGACATTTCAGACCCAAATACTATGCAAATAAATGATTAGGCTGTCTGGAGTTTTTACAGAAATAAAAAACAGAGACAGAAACCTTGTTAATGAGAGCATATTTTTTGTACTTCATGTGTTTTCCAACCCTTGAAAGGATCACAGGTGCCATCAGTTCCACATTATGAATACAAAAATGTTGTGGAAGGAATACACCTATGGTCAATCAATGAACACAGAAGAAAGTTTCCATCATGAGTTGCCAGGCAACCCCTACCAATTAAAATAACCATCAAAAGCCATATATTTCATGCTGGAATCATTAATAGCAGAATGCAATTACAGCCTTTCAAGGAAACAAGGAGACAGGGGCAAACCAGCAGCAACTGTTGATCACATGCCCTCTGATCATCAGAAATAGAGAAGAATTTCCCAGTTCCCTGTCAGGCAGGTACTGATCCCACCACCTTTCCCTGGGGCTGAGCCTCCAGCTCTACCACAGCTGCTAAAGCAGCTCTCAGACAAGAGTGGCACTGTACCCCAACACACACACACACCCCCAACCAAAAAAGCTTTAAGCACATGCATCTTCAATATCTGGGGTGTCCTCACGGAGGTAAAGTCATCAGATGAGACACCCCTAAAAAAACAAGTTCTCTCCTAGTGCTGAACTAAATTTAAATTAGTCACAGAACTGAAAACATCTCATGACACAATATTTACAGCATAGGCTTTATTTCCAGCCCAGCACACAGATCAGTGCCCTGCTGGGCCAGAGCTACCTGGGACAACAGACAGCAGTGCAGAGAAATACAAAATGCCTCCTAAAATGTAAAACTCAACTACATAAATTAAAAAAAAAAAAGAGAGTTTCCTGTATCTATCCCATCTCAAAGATTTCTGATGACCCTTTTCCATCCTATTATTTTTGTTCTTCTAAAGCCTGGGATATTATCAGACTAACCACAATAAAACGTTTTTCTAGCAATCAGTTCCCAAAGGTACTTGGGCTCTTACATGGGCTGGTATCCAAGTTTGACTTAAAATTAAGATTACATTCCTTTGCTGAGACTCAGTCACGGCTCAGAGTCTTGCACAGCCCAAACCATGTGAAGCCAGCTGTCATCTCTGCCATCCACTGCCCCTTTCCACAGCCAGCCCCTCCCTCTCCTGAGCTCTGCTCTGGGGGCTGGCTGCTGCAGACAGACCTGGGATGGCTTCATCCATCTGTGCTGACAGGAGTTCAGTGGCTGTGTCGGGCTGAGCACGGGCTGCAACTCAGCCCAGAGATGCAGGGTGACTCAGGCAGAGCTCTGCCCTCCTGCAGCAGCAGCAGGAGTTACCTCAGGGACACCAAACCCTCCCTCCTGCCCAACCCTGTGCCTCCACACAGCGCTGGCTCCTCCTGGGAATGACATCTCCAAGGATCTGCCCCATGCTGCAGGATCTGCACCTGCTGCCAGCTCCAGCCCTGGCCTGGAAACCACCAAACATCCAGGTGGGCACAGCTTCAACCCAGCCATGGGCTGGAGTGCGGGATGAGCAGCAAGGGCAGGGTGTGAGCTGAGGGATGACCCCACAGCACTGAGTCACTCCTCAGCTTGGCCCCTGGGCACCAGGAATTAGCCATTGCCTCTGGCAGGGTTACAGACCAAACATCCCAACAGTTCAGCCTGCTCCAGTCCATCCATACGTGGTCAGAAAATGGCAGGGAACAGCAGAAGGACATGAGCCACCCAGCAGCCTGTCACTGCAAGCCCCTCACAGCAATGAGCCCCTCTCCCTTCAGGGTTCCTGCTGGGTCTCCTTGATGCCCACAAGAGCTGCACAAAGTGGCTGCAGAAAGATGAACAGACACTGAACCTGTGACCAGGTCAGTGAGGAGTCAGTCATGAGGCACCAAAGGTGAACCACTGACACAAACACACACATTTGTACCACTGTGATTACCAACACTAACACTGCTGGTCACACACTGTAGAGCTCACATTTGACACTGAATTCTGTTTTATTTTATGGGAAAGTCACATTTAGAGACAATTTAATTTGCAGCTACAAAGCAAGTACTGGCAGTGGGCAATTTGGATGCAGCGACTCATGCCAAATTTATAAATACACCGTGGGGACAGAACAAATATGAATTGAAAATGAACCTTCCACTGGGAATTTGGGTATTTTAAAAACTCACCAACTGCTGTAAATACACACCAAAGGGACACAGCTTCCTTCAGATGTTCTGTGCCTTACTACCACCAAGAGCAAACAAAGGTTCAACTTGGGGCAGCAAATACGCAAAAGACCATTTCCAGTGTCACAGGGAACTTCTCTGGGACATGAGCAACCTCCTATTAATAGACATCTACACCCAGTAGCACTGAGTGGCCTCAGACAGGAGTGAAAAGGCAGGTTGTGACTGTGGCCATGAACTGACTCCCTTTCCCATCAGCTGGGGCTGGTTCAGAAGTGCTCTTCAAACCCTCAGGGTAATAACAACAACAACACCCCCACGGTGGTTGTCCCACCTGGGCCTTTGAAACCAGCAGCTCTGTCAGCCCTGCCTGGGACCCCCTCCCAGAGACCTGGGTGAGCTTGTGGAGGCTGAACAAAGGCAGCAGCACTGCCACCATCACCTAAACTGTGACACCTTTACCAGCTGCCCCTCAAAGCAGAGGTGCTGTCTGACCCCTGAGGGTGCTCTGGGCTGGCCAACAGCCATCAGGTGAGAGCTTCAGATGCTTCTGGATGATCTTGCCATGAGTTTCTGTGCCTTAAAACCAGCAGCAAAAGCTCCAGTTAAAGATGAATGGCATGCTCAAGCATTTGCTTTCACCACAGAAGAGCAGAACATGTTCCTGGTTTTTATGGTGAAATACATCTCAGCTTTGAGAGCAGAGCCTTCAAACCCTTAGCTCTGCAAAGCTCAGACCTTACACCCTCACACCCTGACCAAAGCTCATTCCCTTACACCCTCTGAGTTACAAACAGCAAGCTGATACTCCTCATTGTACAGATTTATCTTACTGCAGTTTCTGCCATCATTGCCACTGGATTAAAATTTCCAGCCTGAAAACATGCTGTGGATGACATTATGATCTGCAAACTGAAGGTGCCTGGTAAGTTCTCTTCTTTAATGAGTATCAACCAGAGCCCACTAGTTCCTGCAACTGTTCACCTGCACTTAGATCACACAAGCAATCTGGCATTACAGCAGGTATCCCTCAAGAAATCCTGTCTTGCTCTGAAATACTATCAAGAGGAATTAGAGGATGAGCTGTTCAGCAGACATTTTTCAGCTCTTGTCTCCATAAGCAAAATCTGCAACTGAACTCCTGCCAAAGCCAAGATTTTATACTTAACAGAAGGGACAGGTTACGTTGTTGCCTGAATTAACATCTGTTATTTAAAATTCAGCAATTTTACATATGACTAATATAACATATTTAAACACATCTCAGTGCTTTGCTGAATCAAGGCCTGAAAGAGATTCTGTTGATGTCAGGGCTGAGACAGAATCTGCATTTAAAAACCATCCCAACAAGCTTCAGTTGTGTCCTCTAAGAGACTGTGAATAAAGATCTACATTGAAATACTCGATCTCAAGAAATCAGATCACTTTGGCTTCTGAAAAAAGCCATCTGAGGAGCATGGCTTCAGGCAGAAGGCTGTAGGGGTTTGCAGAGATGTGGCAAGGATCTACTGACAGAGCAAGGATCTGAGATGCTGAACTTGCTCAGCTGTGGGAGCAAGGCTCAGCCATCCAGAGCCCACTGAACACATCTGAGAGGCAGAAAAGCAGCACATGAACATGTCCAGTAAGTCACCTACTCTTCCTTTCCATTCTAACTCTAATCTCAGCTTACTGGTAAAACCTCCCTTTGTTGAGGAGATCCTGTACAGCTCTGAGTCAATGTATCACTTAAGGGTTTTCCCAAAGTTGCCAGAACCCAGGAAGGCAATTAAGAGATTTACCATCTGAGCATTTTGCCAAAATGTCTAAAGGGGACAGAAGTCTCCTGTACACTTACTGTGCACCTGAAATACTTTCTCATCTTTCTGCACTGGTGTCCTCCAAGAGGGAACCACCCTCCCTGCAGGAGACCCCAACACCCCCACTCCACCCTTACACCTCCGCACTGGCAGCACTGGAGCCCCCACAGAGGTGCCTACCCCTGAGAGCCTGGTTTGGGGTTTCCTCTTAATTACCAGCAACACAACCCCCAGCAATGATGTGATAAACAAAGGTGGGAGAAAGGAGAGCACTGGGAGCTCCTGGGAAGGCCCAGGATGGCCTGGCACACGCTGCCCTCTTCAACCAGCACACCCTGAGAGATGACACCTGGCACTGAAACTAAAAGAACTCAAAGAAGCGCCTAAGAAAGGGCTCTGACTCAGGCAGAATTTCCACTTCTCTGCACAACTGCACTTGTCTCTGCAGAGCTGAGAACACTCACCTGCCAAGTGATGAAATGAGGCCTTGGAGGCTCCATCATTCATTATCACATTTCAGCATGAGTGGTCTCCAAACCACAACTTTTCCCAAGGGTTTGAAACATTATTTTATTTATTTTTTAATTGTAGCTGCTTAAGTATTGAGCCCTTATCTAAATCAGATATCAGATGCAGAATTATTGTTCATTGGTTATTGCCTTTTATTTTCTATAACCATTCTATTGAAAGTAAAACTGAAAACTGCTGGAGGTGAGCTCAGATCATTCTTGTTATTTGATGGAAAAAGACTAAAAAAGTCAGGCACTCTTGTGCTCTTATTCTCACATTTCTAATTTGCTTTCTGATGGCATGGGCAGGTTTTGGAGGTGGGGTGGCTTTGTCAGCAGCTGCCAGAAGCCTCCCCTGTGCCCAGCAGAGCCAATTCCATCCCCTGGCCAAGGCCCAGCCCAGCCCTGACAGCAGCAGCACCTCGGGGAACATTTAGGAAAGGGCAGGAAATGCCCTGGAACTGCAGCTGGGTGAGAAGAGTGAGGAGATGGGAGAGCAGCAGCTCTGCAGAGCCCCAGGGCAGGGCACCAGGGGCAGGAGCTGCTCCAGCTGCTGGAGCTGAGGTTCCCCCGAGCCCGGGGGGCAGCCCAGGGAGAGGCAGCTGTGCCCCTGCAGCCCTCGGGGGCCAGGATGGATCAGAGATCCCCCTGCAGCCCCTGCAGGGCCCCACAGCCCAGCAGGGGCTGCCTGGAGGAGCCTCTGACCCCGGGAACTCCAGGCTGGAGCAGCTCCTGCCAGGACCTGTGGCCCCCTGGAGAGAGGAGCCCAAGCTGGAACAGCTTTGCTGGCAGGACCTGTGACCCCACAGGGGACCTGGGCTGGAGCAGCTCCTGGAGCACTGACTGCTCCCATGGAAAGGGACCAGGCTGGAGCAGCTCCTGGAGCACTGACTGCCCCCATGGAAAGGGACCAGGCTGGAGCAGCTCCTGAAGCACTGACTGCCCCCATGGAAAGGGACCAGGCTGGAGCAGCTCCTGGAGCACTGACTGCTCCCATGGAAAGGGACCAGGCTGGAGCAGCTCCTGGAGCACTGACTGCCCCCATGGAAAGGGACCAGGCTGGAGCAGCTCCTGAAGCACTGACTGCTCCCATGGAAAGGGACCAGGCTGGAGCAGCTCCTGGAGCACTGACTGCACCCATGGAAAGGGACCAGGCTGGAGCAGCTCCTGGAGCACTGACTGCCCCCATGGAAAGGGACCAGGCTGGAGCAGCTCCTGAAGCACTGACTGCTCCCATGGAAAGGGACCAGGCTGGAGCAGCTCCTGGAGCACTGACTGCCCCCATGGAAAGGGACCAGGCTGGAGCAGCTCCTGGAGCACTGACTGCACCCATGGAAAGGGACCAGGCTGGAGCAGCTCCTGGAGCACTGACTGCACCCATGGAAAGGGACCAGGCTGGAGCAGCTCCTGGAGCACTGACTGCCCCCATGGAAAGGGACCAGGCTGGAGCAGCTCCTGGAGCACTGACTGCCCCCATGGAAAGGGACCAGGCTGGAGCAGCTCCTGAAGGACTGCAGGCCATTGGAAGCTCTCAGGCTGGAGAAGCTCATGAGCTCACTGTCTCCTGTGGGAGGGACCCCACTCTGGAGCACAGGAAGAGTGTGAGGAGCCCTTCCCCTGGGGAGGAAGGAGCAGCAGAGACAAGCTGGGCTGAGCTGAGCACAGCCCCCATTCCCTGTGCCCCTGCACCACTCAGGGGAGAGGTGGAGAAAGCTGGGAGTAAAGTTAAACCCAGGAAGAAAGGAGGGTTAGGAGAAGGTGCTGTAAGATTTAGTTTTTATTTGCCATTCTCCTACTCTGATTTGGTTGTTAGTAGATTTTTTATTTTGCTGTGTCAGTAACTGGTGAGGGATCTCTCCCTGCCCTTATCCTGACTCACAAGCCTTTCCTTGTATTTCCTCTCCCCATCCAGCTGAGAAGGGCAGGGGTGGAGGGGCTTTGGTGGGCACCTGGTGTCCAGCCAGGGCCAACCAGCCCATAAACACACACAGGAGCTACAGCATGGACACTGGTTTAGGCAAAGAGCACCAATGGGCTTCTCTACTCTCCTGTCAAAGGCTCACAAGGAGCACCAGTGTGTGTTGTGACCCCTTGCCCAACACAGACCATTAATGATCACCCACTCACCTAAAGCTTGGCTCAACTTAAAACATTCTCCAAAGGGACATTTGGACTTAATTTGAAAACAAAGAAGAATAGAGAATCTGCCACTTCTCTTGCTATTTTGTTCCAGCTGTTAATCATCCTCATTGCAGAAAAACTGTCCTGGATTTCCTATTTGAATTGTGTAATTTCAGCCTCCAGGAAAGATTTCTCTTGTGTTTGTCTCTAGTACATATGAGACCACTTTCTAATGCTGTTTTATGGTTCATGTACTTACAAAGCTCCAGCCACATGTCCCTTCCATAATTTCAGATATCCAAAATACACTGGGCTCTCGTGATTAGCTTTTCTCCAGCCTTTAATAATCTATTTAAGCTCTTCTGAGCCCTCTCTGGTTACTCTCATCCATTTAAAGGTGGGCACCAAACCTACAGCTCAGGACTCTGACGCAGGTCCCAGCAATGTCACAGAATGATCTCCAGCTCATGAACTGCAGTCCTGTGGGAAGTCTCCATTTGGTTGCTTGCCCACGAGCTCCTGTGAAGCCTTTTCAGCACCATCCTCAAGGCTGCAGCTCCCTC
Organism: Phylloscopus whistleri; assembly: GCA_017589585.1. Classification (NCBI taxonomy): domain Eukaryota; kingdom Metazoa; phylum Chordata; class Aves; order Passeriformes; family Phylloscopidae; genus Phylloscopus; species Phylloscopus whistleri. Next base: position 1,152,779 of record JADMLD010000926.1, read on the forward strand.
AGACAGGACCTGCATGCCTTGGTCCCAGGGTCTGGCACTCTGGATTTTCCATGGGATGCACAGCCCCAAATACAAATGTTTGTTGTGAGAAACAAAGGAGTTCATGCAGCAGCCTCCTCCCAGCTATGCTCATGTTGATCCTGTTTCAGAGCCGAGAGGAAAAGCTCTGCTTTGGACTCAGCCTTGAAGGCAGCTGACCCTGAGCTCTGATCAGGTGTTTTAGCTGCCCCCAGGCACTGCTGCCCCAGGCACAGCCCCTCTCCAGTGCTCCCCAGGGAAGTGCCCAAACACTCCCCTTCCAACGGGGTTGTACCAGAGGTTGCAAACAGAAGGAAATCCAAGCCCTTCTCACTGGTGACCTGTCCTGGTGGGCCTCTCCAGCCCAGAGCAGCACAGTGAAGGCTCAGAAGACAACCTGGAGCATCTCCCTGTGCTTAGGGTGACTCATGGGAAGCTGCCTGAATCACCAAATTCCAGGGCACTGAAGGGTGGGGCAAACAATGCTTCAAGTGGACATGTCTCAAGCTGCCTCCTGGTAGGTGAACACTGGCCACACACACCTCTCCAGGAGAGTCAGAAAAGCTTGTTGTGTGCTTAAATAATTGAGTTGTGTTTGTATTTTGCTGCTAAAATACACTTACTGTCCCTTATCCATTTTTCTAAGGAACAGTGACCTGCATACAGAACCCCATGGTAGCAAACATGCAGCCTGAGTACCTAAAAACAACATTTCTGCTCCAGAGAGGAAGCTGGAATCCACCCATGCAATTAGGTTAGGTTAATGCTGTGGATAGACATTATCTGATATCCTATTTTGTAATCCTTTGCTAAGCAAGATGCTGTTCACTTTGGGAGCCAACAAAACAGCTTCTCACTGTCAGACCTGAGCAAAGTCACAAGCAGCCCCTGAGGGTTTGAGTTCAACCCTGCCTCTGCTAATGGTCCAGAGTCATTTAGAAAGGCCACTAAATTCTACATTCAGGTTGAAGGTCTCTTTAAACCAATCTTTATCATACAAGTCTCAGCAGAAAAGACAATACTTCTCCTGTCAGAAGTGAACTTTACAATGTTCTTCTGATTATCAACTTATTTGCTGCTATGCCAATAATCTTTTTCCTCTTTTTCTAATCCTTAATTAATCCTTTTTATAAACAATCTGTGCTCAGCACATTCTGCTCAGAATAAATTTTTGCTGTGTATATGTATCATAACAAGATCTTCAATATCCAGGCAAATATTTTCATATATAAGGAACCTCACTAGATGTGTGCATAAAACAAGAAAAAATCACCTGACTCCTGAAAATTGAGCTCTCACACTTCCCTTGAGCTTGGTGGGAATTTGTGAGCTCTCAGCAGTTACAGACAAGACACTGAGGAAGTCTCCAACTTAAAACTTCATAATGCCTGACTTAAGGCACATTTCTGAAAATGCTGCCCTGAATTTTCCATTTCCCCTGGCGAAGCCAGGACTTCCCCAAATCACACACAGAAACATCTCCTTCAGACTAAAAGGGAAACCTAAAAAGGTCCTGAGAACAGCATGGAGGAAATAGTGATTTAACACCTAGTTTTCCCCCACAAAAATAAAATCTTGTAGTAGCATAAGACATTTTAACACACAGTTTCTATCTGTTGTTGTCACATTCAACCATCAGTGAACAATGTTTGAGCACTGTGCATACACAGTAATGACAAATACACAGGCCTGACTAGACTTGCATTTGCAAATAGAAAGTGACAAAAACATGGTTTTGGCTGAACAAATTTTACCATTTTTTCTCATATAAAAATGATACATGCACATTACAGTTCCATAAACACAAGTGATTTAAAGCATATAATGCTTCCAACAGCCAGGTTGAAGCCATTTTGTGAATGCAGCCCTTCAAACAACCAAACACTACTTTTCTGGGCTGCTGCTTAGGAAAACACCATTGAGCACTTACAGATGGCAAATAAAAAGCAACTTCTGAAGCTGGAGGCCAGCGTGGGAATTATGCCTGGGGGAGCAGGCAGGGTGAGCCCTCAATCTGTACACTGTGGGTGCCAAAGGAAGCTGCACACCAGGGGCAGGGCAGGTCTGACTTACCACAAGAGCAGCACGTGAAGCAGTTGGTATGATAGAGGTTACCCATTGCTTGGCAAGCCTGGCTCGCTCCATACACACCTTTTCCACATTTTATACAAATACCTACAAAGCAGAAAGAGAATCAAAGTTAAAATCCTCCACAGCTCCTGCAAACAGCTCCAGGCTGTTGATTCACACCACTCATGATACCCCCATCAGGCCCTAAATCAATGAGCTCCTCACCCTGAATGGACTCAAGTACCCACGAGAGCAGCAGGCGGCTGCAGTGAAACAAATGCATGGAAATTAACCCAAAATTAAGGGGGGCCAAGCCTCTGCTGGTGTTTCAATGCAGGGAGACTGAGGCTACAGACACAAACCCAGGAGGCAGGTGCAGCCAGAAAGGACAGAAATCCACACACTCCCTGCAAACAACTCTGCCAGCCCAAGAAATAATTTAGTGAGACCTTCACAACAAAGTGCTCCACCACACAACAGTCAACAACCACTGATAAAACAATTCAGCCCAAGCCCAAAAGATTTCTCCTTGGCCCTCTCCACAAACATAACATCAAGCACGTTTGTCTGCAGTGAAAGCCACTGGGAAAATGGATCTGTCAGTCACATTTGGTAACTGTTTAATTCCCCATGAACAGAGGATGGAACCCCATAAACACAACCTGGCACCTTACCACACCGAAGCAAAGCCTCTGCCTTCCCTTTGGTCTCAGGGCAGAAGTTCAGGCTCAGCTGTGCTTCAGTGGGCTCAGAAATTCACCTTTACTGCCCACGCCTGCTCCTGGTGATGCCAGGGATGACTCCCAGGGAGTCCTCAGGAGACCAAAGCACCAGGAGCCAACAAGTCAGAGGTCAGCTCTACATATGGCAATCCCACAGGGAAGGTCATGATTTCAGTAGGCTCTGCAAAGATGGGGTTTTTTTGGGATGGTTTGGTTTGGGGGAGTATTTAAAGCTATTTCCTCAAAGTTTTGTTGGGGTTTTTTGAGAGTTTTTTGCCTATGCATTTATTTCTACCTATGCATAACCTCTTTAAATTCAAACCAATGAAGGGAATTAATTCAAGGATCACTTTGGTTTTGTATCCCTATGAAGAAGAACTTAAACTCCAGGGAATCCATGTCCTTCTGTCACACTATTGGGACTACTGATTTTTAAGTTTTTCTGAGATGTCCACAGGTCTCTATTCAATCCTAGCAGGACAGTCCATCAAGACAAGGCTGGTGATATTTTTGAAATACTACAGTAGAAAATAAAAATGGAGAATATTTTGCTTCAAACAACTCTAAAGAAACTGCTGAGTTCCATGTGTTGTTTGAGGCTCTATTTCTACAAGCACATGCACAAGCTTGGCATTAATCACTGGCACCAACAAAACTGCTAATACACCACAGAACCTAGGAACTGCAGAACCACAAAACCGGGCTTTCATCTTCCAAAATTCTCCCCTACTGTGCTGTGAACATTCTATGTAAGCACATGCAAAACAAAAATGCAAGTTCTTTGGGGGAAGATCAGCATTTTATTAACAGGCACCCCCTCTTGTCCTGGGAGACATCTCTCCATGAACTTCTCCAGTGTGAGAGCTTCCACAGGCTGCAGTCCTTCAGGAGCTGCTCCAGCCTGGTCCTTTCCATGGGGGCAGTCAGTGCTCCAGGAGCTGCTCCAGCCTGGTCCCTTTCCATGGGTGCAGTCAGTGCTCCAGGAGCTGCTCCAGCCTGGTCCCTTTCCATGGGTGCAGTCAGTCCTTCAGGAGCTGCTCCAGCCTGGTCCCTTTCCATGGGGGCAGTCAGTGCTCCAGGAGCTGCTCCAGCCTGGTCCCTTTCCATGGGTGCAGTCAGTGCTCCAGGAGCTGCTCCAGCCTGGTCCCTTTCCATGGGAGCAGTCAGTGCTCCAGGAGCTGCTCCAGCCTGGTCCCTTTCCATGGGAGCAGTCAGTGCTTCAGGAGCTGCTCCAGCCTGGTCCCTTTCCATGGGAGCAGTCAGTGCTCCAGGAGCTGCTCCAGCCTGGTCCCTTTCCATGGGGGCAGTCAGTGCTCCAGGAGCTGCTCCAGCCTGGTCCCTTTCCATGGGGGCAGTCAGTGCTCCAGGAGCTGCTCCAGCCTGGTCCCTTTCCATGGGAGCAGTCAGTGCTCCAGGAGCTGCTCCAGCCCAGGTCCCCTGTGGGGTCACAGGTCCTGCCAGCAAAGCTGCTCCAGCTTGGGCTCCTCTCTCCAGGGGGCCACAGGTCCTGGCAGGAGCTGCTCCAGCCTGGAGTTCCCAGGGTCAGAGGCTCCTCCAGGCAGCCCCTGCTGGGCTGTGGGGCCCTGCAGGGGCTGCAGGGGGATCTCTGATCCATCCTGGCCCCCGAGGGCTGCAGGGGCACAGCTGCCTCTCCCTGGGCCGCCCCCCGGGCTCGGGGGAACCTCAGCTCCAGCAGCTGGAGCAGCTCCTGCCCCTGGTGCCCTGCCCTGGGGCTCTGCAGAGCTGCTGCTCTCCCATCTCCTCACTCTTCTCACCCAGCTGCAGTTCCAGGGCATTTCCTGCCCTTTCCTAAATGTTCCCCGAGGTGCTGCTGCTGTCAGGGCTGGGCTGGGCCTTGGCCAGGGGATGGAATTGGCTCTGCTGGGCACAGGGGAGGCTTCTGGCAGCTGCTGACAAAGCCACCCCATCTCCAAAACCTGGCTGTGCCAGCCCAGCACAACACACCCTTTCTAAAACTGAGCTGCTTCACTTCAGAGCAGCATCAACACAGCCATCAGTATGAGCTGTGCAGGGTAATCAGATTAATTGGGATGCTGGCAAGTTTAAAAATAGTATTATTCCTATCCTATGAATTCCAATACTGAAATGGAGAGACCATTCATTACATCACAGGATTTATTGGTGTTCATGTCTTTAACTCCCTCATTTCATGCCATGAAGGGAGATTAGCCTTTCATTCAGCTAGCCCAACATCCTGGCACAATGTTGCCATTTTAGACTATTTGTCAAATGAAATTATAAATTTAAAACCCAATACATCCATTAATATTTTTTAAAATCTTAAACCTGTTTTCAGAAATTTAGGGAAGCAAAAACTATAGCTTTAAGATTAACAACTACCAGAGCTAAACCTAGTGAGAGAAACTAGCTGCCATCCAGATCCATCAGTTTATTGCAAACTTGTTAAGAAAATGCCAGTCCTTGGGCAAGCTCAGCCCTGACACAAGAAATGGGAATTTCAAAACATTTGTTGCCTTATCCAAAGCTGCCAAATCTATTCATTTATTTGTAACCAAATGCCATGGAAAAATCTCCTATTTGCCACGAGTTAAAGGTTAACTGATCAAAGATGGCTATTGATTACTGAGGACACTGTGACTGGAAGAGGTGTCCTGTGAGCCAGCAGCTGTGGGGATTCCTCACTCCTGGCAGCAGCACAGAGCCCAGGGCCCTGCTCACTGTCCCACCACGTCCCCAGGGCTCTGCAGGGACCCTGGGGCAGGAGGGGCTGCACAGAACAGGGGGGCACACCTGGAACAAGTGGGTGCCACCCCAGCATCAGGCCCTGGACAATGTCTCAGTTCACTCTTGGCCATGGGGACAGAGGAAGCCCCTTCAGAGCCCCCCAGCTCTCTGGGCACTCCTTGCCCAGCTTCTCATGCCAGCCCTGGCAGCTATTGATTACCTGGCTGGCTGGCAGGTTTCACTGGCAGAACTACACTGTCCCATCTACACTCACAGCTGCTCAAAGAAGAGCAGGAATCCACAGTCTGTAACTCTGGCAATTCTGTCTCTGAGCTCTTGTGCACAAATCCACCACAGTCCAAACTGCTTTGATAAATGAAAGTTATTACCTCATTTCTTTGCACTGAACCATCAGAAGCAAAAGAAGGATTTATTGTGGATGTTAAACTTGGACTGGCCTCTCCAAGCAAGTGATTTGTTAGGAGCAGCTGTCAGTTTGTTAACTTGTTTTCTCCAAGAGTGTAGTCATTAACTCCAGGAATGAATGACCACAGAGATGATTAGCATATTAAAAAAGTGCATGTAAAATTCCAGAAGTGTATTTTGGAAAATATATCTGCAGCTGCAGTGTGAGTTTAGTGTGAGCTCATAGCAGCCTAGGAAAAGCCCTGATTACATGGCTGCTCAGGTCTGCTTTTCCACCAGTCACAGCCCAGCCTGCACACTGTGGGCTTGTGAAGCCCTGACATAACAGCTACATCACTTTCCCCTCCTCCCCAGATTTAATTCCAAGGCTTGTTAAACCACCTATGAAGAATGTTCTGTTGCAGAGTAAGCATGTCTCGTTTCTGACACTTCCCTTGACATGACTTCAGACCAATTTCTGCCTTTATACAATTCCTTGCCCTCCTGACACCTCAATTCTGAGCAGTCAGCTGTACCCAGATCTTCAACATATCACCTGCTATGTTCCTACCCAGGTCATCACCTCTCCTACAGGTCTGGTGTCTCTACCCAGAAGAAGACATGACAAGGTGTTGCATATACTCCAAGTTGCCATGAAGGTTGGCTGAGGCAGGAGCACAGCATCACAGCAGTCCTTGGCTGGGGTGGAGGGGTGTTCACACCCTCACACAATGTTTAACCCAACTAGAGACTGAACAAACAGTGAAGCTCAGCAAAAGGCCACCAACAAAAATGGTACTAGAAAGAGAAGGAGCTCCCAGAGACTCCCTGCTGGACCCCAGCACATGGCCAGTGCTCCCCACACCTTTGGCCAGTCCACTTCACTGAGCTTGAGCACATCAGTGAGAACATCACCCCTGGACACAAGCCAGGCAAGCCTCCAGCACTGCACAGCAACCCAGCTGTCAGAGGCTCCCTGGGTAATCACACACCAGCAAACACAGATATCAGCACCAGCAGCAGATCACACGGGGATTCTCTGATGTGTTCAGTGACTTGGCTCCAGACACGAGACCAAATGCATTATAATTAGCAAAGGTATCAGCAGCAACCTATTTTTCAGCCTGCTGTACTTGTAAGAGCTCCCTGTAAGTAGCCTGTGCATTACAAGAAGTTCAGTTTGGGACCTGTACATCAGATCCTATAATGCTCTTTTGGCCATGCCAGTACAGGCTGCTACTTCATACAGACTTCACCAGGCAGCCAGAATTAGGGAAAAAAACCTGATAAATGCCATGCATATCATGGCAGATATTTAACCCTTCTGGCCAAGCTTTGCCCTCAGGCACAGGTGGAATTCAGCCTGTGCCTGATGCCATCCTTATGTGAGCTAAAGACAGAGGTTTAGCATGAATGCAAGAGCAGTGGTAGCACATGGCCCCTCAGCTCCAGCAGGCAGCAGCTGTGTGAGCTGGGAGACTCAGCTGCCACAGCCTGAGCAGCACAGCCCAGGGATGAGCTGCAGCTTTGCTGTCTTACAGCCACACCGTATCTCCAGGATAACTGCTACATGCTGCCTACAGCAGGAAACAACCAAGCCCTGTCATCAGGAGTTATGGTAAAGCTAAAATTAACAACTAACACATGGCACAGATGACTCCCTCCCTGCCTCTGCAGTTCTGGGAAAAGGGTGGATAACATCACGCTGGGCCACTGCAAAATCCCCCTTTCTTCTCTCAGAGATGGAAAAGCATCTCTGCAGAAGCCCCAGACAAGATTCTCCACACCTGCAGCCTCTCCATGGCTCAGGGCAGGCAGATGGACACCCACTGCCATGGAGCAGGGAGAACAACGAGGAGGGAAGCCTCAGCTCCAAACAAGAAGCCAAACTGCAGCAAGAGCTGCAGGAGCAGAGGGTGTGGAGCAGCTCTGCCACACACCTGCAGGTGCCCCTGGCCAGGGGAGGTGTTCCCACACTGCCTGCAGCAGTGATATCACACAGGCTGCTGCTGCCACCTGTAAAATGTGTTCTGCTAAGAAGCCAGGTAAAGAGTGAAGCCCCAGGAATGCCCTGGGCCCAGGCAGTGGTGCCACTGCTGCTGCAGCACCCACTGAGCTCCTGGCAGCTCCCCTGCACCTCCTGGGCTGTGGCAGCTTGGATCAAAGAGGTGACCTCAGGGGAGAAAAATGCTCCTTTGCTTCCAACAACCACAGGAGGAGGGATCTTGTGACACACCACACACATCATCAGGCACCTGCAGAGCCAGGCAGAATGAGGGAGCAGTCCAGGGAACCCTCCCAGCCCTCACCACCGTGGGCAGCTCTCACTGCAGGGCTTTCAGCTGTTACCTGGCAGGTCCCTTGCAAATGTACCAAGGATTCAGTATCTAACACAAAATGACATCTGGTACATACAAGTTATAAATAAATATAACCTGGACACGCTCAGCAGCAACATCCTGTGCCAGGAATGATGGAGTGACTGCCTGGCTAAGCTACAGCACTGCCTCTGCCCCAGGAAAGAGCAGGAGACACCACAACTTAAATTAAGGTCAAAAATGACAGGCTAAGAAAAGTGAGAAATGCCCAAGTAAATGTTTTAGGCTCTCCTGCCAAGCCCCAGCCCATTCACACCTGGCACCCCAACACCCAAGAGCCATGAGGGAGCTGACCCCATCCAGCAGCACAACCCCAGCTCCAGCATGGAAGTCCCCAGTGCTCCCTTGCAGCAGCTGTGCTGGAGGAACGTGGGCCACAACACCTAACACAAATCACAGCTTAAGCAAGGCAAGAAGCAGCCTGTGGACTGGGAAACTTCTTGTTGTCACTATTAAACCTTGTTGAGATTTCCTCCGACCTTACTTGCATCCTCAAGGAATAAACAATAAACTGTTTAGGTCCTTGAGATATGCATCTGCTGACTTAAGAAGATCTCCATCATTTCAGTGCCTCCTGCTACAGGAGGCTTTACTCAATCAATGCACAGGAGAGATGCATGCATGGAACTTTACTCAGAAAAATCGAAATTTGAGATAATTTTGTTTGGGTACAAATGCAGCAAAGTTCACATTCACTGGAAGTTCTGCAGAAGCAAAGCTGTAGGTTCTGGAAAAACTTCCATTACCTCCACTCTGCCTGTTGCTTAACAAGGCTTGCGTGGGACAAAGCTGCTGGGAGAGGTCATGGCCACAAAGGAAGGCACTGGGAGCAGTTCCAGCAATGACAGTGCTGCTCAGAGCACAGGAGCCAAGCTCTACCTGCCTGAGGGACTGGTGCTGCCAGCAGGACTCAGCCTATTCCTGCTCACTCTGAGCAGCCATGCATGCTGTCTGTCTGCTTTGTCCTCCCGGAGTTTAAATGCAGGGTGAGGTGATGAGCAAGAGTTTGGGAACACAGGAAGCCACAGAAACAATTCACAAATACCACCCCTCCCTGACTCCCTTTTGCAGCAGCTCTGAGCCCAGGGCATGTCTCTGCTGGTGAATTGAATCAGCTGCAGGCCAGCCCTGCAGAGTGGAGGAGATGCCCTGGGAGCCAACACCAGCCCTGAGCAGCAGCTGCTGCAAACTGCAGGGCTTTGGTCACTGCTGAAGGGGATCCACCCCCTGGCACAGTGAAAGCCCAAAGCCAGCACAGCAAATGCTCACTGCTTCATACAGTGTGTGAAATGACTGCTGTGAGGCAGGAACTGACTGACCCTGCCTGCAGGGCTCAGCCCACCCCTGCCTCTGCAGAGCCCCAGCACGGCCCCGTGGGTACCTGCCCTCCTTCTGGTGCACCAAAGCTTCCTTTGGAAAATACCCATCCATCTCTCTGTGTCTTGATCTAGTGCATGGCAGTGCCAGGGTAATTTATACCTCTATAGAAAAATCCTTTGCCACTGAGGCACTGAAGTGGAAGATGGAGCTCTCATGGGCTGTGCAACTTTGGGTTGCTTTGTCTGGGATCCAGAGCTCAGCTGATTGCTCAAGGCTCGTGCTGACATTGACAATCACAGCACAAGGGGACTTGCAAATAACTTCAGCAACCAAAGTACTAAGCCAAAATAAAGGCAGAAAAAAATCCTGTTTCTAAAAGTACCTTGTGATGACTGGGATTATCAAAGCAAGGAGACATAGAGCTGGGGTGGTAAAGGAGGGCAGCATTGGCAATTAATAACTTGGAGGGAAGGTCTGTAAATCACATTCCCTGTCCTACTGCCCCTCCACTGCTGAACACCTGAGGGTCTTGCTGTGGACATGAACCCTCTTACAGCCCAAAGGGACCAGGTGAACAAGGCCCTTCAGCTCAAACCACACTTACTTTGCCTGGAGCACAAGTGAGTGTAATTACATTTTTAATTCAGCCAACTGAGCCAAATTCAGCCCAATTCAGCCAAGTTGTTGAATTTCTAGCAGTGTAGGAGCAATCAGAGGAGGACAGGCTATGGAGCTGGTACAGCTGCTGGCAGAGGAGGACACAGCACCATAGCCAGAGTCTCAGTGAGCCCAGCACACACACAGGTGGGGCCCAGAGCCAGCAGAACTGAGCCCTGCCTGCAGCTCCTGGTTGCAGTCCAGACTCATCAAATACCAACATCCAAGGCTCCAGGGAAAATTCCCTGTTAGGAAGCTGGTGTGAAGCACCAGGGAGGGGCATTCAGCCCAGCTCTGCACTCACTCAGGGAAGAGGGCACTTCACACTGCACATCCCAATAGAATGGGCAACAGAAGAAGTGGCAGTTCACAGGGGGTGATAGAGGAGATTTTCCAAAAAAAATTTACTTGGTTTTTAATTATCATGGATAACCAGTTGCTGGTTATAGCAGCTGGGATCACCTGAGCTCTGGGGTGAGATGCTTGCCCACACCATTACTTCAGACTTTGGCACAATGCAGGTCAGACTGTAGACCTTTTATGTTTATTTAAGCTTTTATTAAGTTTTAATTTCCAGTGACAGGTTTACAGACATTGAGACAGTTTTATTACAGCAAATAAACAATAAACTAAATATTTAGAGCTCATTTAGCCAGTCTTTCTTTTCTGCTAATGCCACACATTAATAACAGCACATTTATCTGCACATTGCAGATTTTTTCTATGTAAGTGAGAGTGTTCACAGTGCAGAACCAGTCAGAAAACCTACTGCACCAACCCCCTTTTCCAGTTCAGATGTTCTTATTTGCCTTTAGTTTGTGTCTTGGCTACTTTCTGTATTAAATGTGAGCCACTGACACCTCTGTGGTCTTCAGAGAAAAAAAACCCCTCTGAGATGACAAGGAAAAGACAAACTCAATTTAAATACTACAGCTTACAGAAATCTGTGCAAGCAGGTAACAACAGTGATCCTGAAAGCAGCAGTGATGCAGCCCAGCTCCCCTGAACTCCACAGCACGTCAGAGCTGCAGACATCAGCTGCACAGACGTCAGCTGGAGACTTTTCATTACATTCTCCTGACATTGCACCTATGAGTCATCACTCTAATATATGGCAGAAAAAGGTCATATATTACAGCTGCCTCCCTTGACATATTTAAAATGGGTTCATGATTAAACAAGGAGACTAGTCTAAAAGTTTCCAGGTGCACTTTCCCATTTTCTCAGATAGTGCTCTATTTCCAGCAGGAGCAGGACAGTCTGGAAAAGGCCTGGAATTACGTAACCACCTCTGCTTACAAACCCAGCAGCTCCTTCCACAAGCAGCTGCCAGCCCCACATGGACACCAGGGTGCCAGCACCCACCCCACAAACGTGCTGACACCTCTCCACACTTCACATCTGCCCCAGGGAGGTTCTTCAGTATTCCCAGAAGCATAAATAGGTTTGCTCAAACACAAACATGCATAGAGGTAGGTATTATACCAAGCTGGTATTTAGAAAGACTGAGCTATTCACTTAAGAAAAGCTGGAAGTGACTTAAAAATCTCTGTCACTTTGACCCTCTGAACCAGATTTTTTTCAGCAATTCAAGTCCAGTGACTCAGGGAAGCTTTGAGGATGTCAGGAGGAGGAATGCACCTTCCTGTGAGGCACAGGAATGACCATTGCAGGAAGTAATTTGCCACAGGTTTCTCCCACCTTCAGTCACAAAGGACCTTAGTTCTGAAGTACCTGGCAAGCCTCAGCTTCCCTAGCTTGGTGACAGTGAAAAGCTGTCTGCTCTGCAGCTGCAAGGCTGGGCCCAGGGAGGTGCTCAGAGCAAAGAGCCACACTGCTGCACTCAGACAGGAAGATGCTCAGACTGTAAGAAAAGCCTGTCCTGATCTAGCAAGCTGAAAACCCTTGGGACAGCTGGGCAAATACAGCTCGAAGGACATGTAAACAGGATATTCTAAGTTTGCCTCCTCTACCTTTGGGAAACAGCAGCACTAAATGCTGTAGATGTGGATTCATTTCCTGTGAATTCAGCTAGGGGGGAGAAAGTAAAAGTTAGAAAACCAACGTGCTGCCCATGTGTTCAGCTGCTCTCCAGGCAGACCTAAGGTGGGCAAGGGGCTGCTCCAGGCTTTTGTCAGACTCGTGTCTGCAGTGGTTCCTGCAAGAGGGCAACTCTGAGCTTCCCACAGCCATGAGAGGCCCTGAGCTCCATTCTCCCCTTCAGGGACTGGCTCCCCCCAGCACCACCAGACCTGCAGGAGTGCACAGGTTTCCCTCTGACTGACACTGAACCTTCCACTGACATGGGCAGCAGCACAGGAGGCCACGTTCCAACACCTGAATAAATCCAACAACAAATTTACAACTCTTAGCACCACAGAAAAAAATGCCACGCAGTGAAAAGTACTGATAGTTAACTTCATCTTGGCAGGATTTCTGCTAGGTCAGGTATCTTCTGTCTGGGCTGCTTTGACTTTTTGCTGGCTCAGGTATTGTCAGCCCTGGATCAGGTAACAGTCTGCTCTCCAGCAGCTGGAATGAACTCCAGGGTATGTGGTCTGCCTGGATAATTCGACACAAATGTGAACACACACTTGATCCACATCCAAACAGCATCAATGAATGATCCAGAAATACACAAATATTACACTCAGGACCATCCCTCTCCCCTACTTTGACCTAGACTGTCATCTCGACATGAAACAGGAGCAAAGTGGGTATAAAAGGGCAGAAATTGGAAAAAAAAATAGAAATAAACTCATAGTGCTAGTTTTCTCTGATGAAAAAGGTGTGAAGTGGGCATGGCCACAACACCCAGCTAAGAAGCACATGTTGAATATTCTTATGCCCTCAGTTATGAAGCTCTCTCCCAGACAGTGACAAACCAGCAGCCAGAGCTGGCAGACTGTCTAAAAGCACACTTTTTTTTGCCACCACCTTTTCTGTTCCTGCAGACAGACCAGTGACACAAGTGCCTGGCTGCTCTGCAAACCTGGGCTCTGAGGGAGAAACCTCCAAGACACTGGCTTTGCTTGGAAAGGACTTGGCACCAAAGGCAGCCCCCGCCTGTACCAGAGTTTTGGCATCATCTGCTCTTTTCACAACCTGCCCAGTGCACCTGCAGCCAAAGCTTTGGCTCACAGCCCCTGCAGAGAAACCTGCAGCACTCAGCTGAAGTGCTAAGCTGCTGCTAGTAAGGAACACCCATCCTGCAAGAGCACTTGGCACTGAGATGCAAACAGGGAAACACCCCTGGCCTCAGTGGCTCCTGTCAAAGAGCAATTTGCCTGATGGGGAAGGGATTTCTCTTTGCTAAAGATCCCCATGCACGGTGCTGGCACTGCTGCCCAGAGTCTTCACAAGGCAGCTGCCACCCAGCACTGCAGGACACAGCCACACACCACAAGAGGCTGCCCCAGAAATACCCTGGTGCCTTCTCCATGCTCACCCTACTCACCCTCTCCATGGACAGACAGGCATCCCCTTTTTAGGATGATCTTTGGGAGATGGGCTCTGTTTCTTATAAGCTGGATGTCAAACTCCAAGTGAGGAACAAGACACGAGATACTCTTCTCTCCCACTCCTGACACCTCACCACCCAAATATCTCTTATTTAGTAACTCAGCAGCTCCATCACCCACAGTCATAAGACAGCAAAGGAGTTGTGCCTAAATTTCTAGCAACTCTTGCAAAAAAACAACTAAAACACAGCTGAAGAGCAAACTCTCCTGGTATAATTATTCTTTAAAAATCTTTCTAGAAACAGCAAAAATCACCTCCTCAAGAACTGCATAACCAGGGAAAGAGTGAGCAGATAGAAAAGGGTTAGGAAGGTAATTTTTCACTTTGTTAGTTACAGTAACCATCTCCAAATAGATGTGATCTTACGAATTTCATCAGCCAAACCCCCCTTCTCCATTTTGAAAGGTTACATGAAGTGGTGAAATGTTAGTTAATTTATGTGTTAGAGGACCAGCAAAAAATAACAGAAACCTGTAATCTTTTCATAATTATAAGTCAACACTTAACTGATATGAGAAGCCTCTATTCATAGCCACTAAAAGGAGCATTCATTCCTCTTTACATCATCCCTCTACCGTTATGTCTTGATGCAATTTTCAACAGCAGGTGAAACCACTAAAAATTGGAAACTGTGTGAGAAATTTTCCTCTCTCTGGTTTTAATTAAAACACTCAGCAAAACAGAGAAGTGATAAAGAGAGGCAACCCTTTCCCCCTCAGCTGCTGCCTGTGCACCCATCCTTGGAGAGCCCAGAGCAAACCTCACGTGTAGTGTCAGGGTATTTTCCCTACTGCTAAAGCAGTGGTTCAGATTAGGATCATGGCAAAGCAATAAAAGGTAATTCACATCTGGTTATGAACTATGTGGTAGTTGTTTGGTGCCTTTTCGGTTTCAGGGGATCCACCTGAGAAGTGGGCACTGGCAGGGCTGCCTTTGGGAAGCCTGGATGAGACCTGAGGCTCCCATCACAGAGGGACTTTCCCACCCAGGCACGGGCTGGGAGCTGGAGTGTCCCACCCAGGAGACCCACACACACCAGAAGCTGACACACCCGTCTCCCAGCCCTGGTTTTGTGGGCAAAGTGCCCAGCTGCTGAGGCTGGAGCAAGCACGTGGGCACCCAGTGTCCAGCTGGGCACCCAGGACACACATGCAGCTTCAGTGTCCCCACGATCCAGGGCAGCCAGCCTGAACTCCAGCTCAAGCTGCTGTTGGTTTCCTTTGCCCAACACTCCCCTGGGCCCCAGAGAGCCTTTCTGCAGAGCTGCTTCCAGCCAGGTGGGCTCCCAGCACTGGATGAGGCTGTGGCTCCCCAGGTGCAGGACTTGGCTTTTCCCTGTGTTGAATTGCATGAGGTTCCCATTCCCACGTTTCTGCAGCCTGTCAGGGTCCTGCTGAGCACCACCACATCCACCCAGTCTATCAGGCAGTCCTCCATGGTGGTACAACCCACAGCCTGGGCTAGAGGGGTACCCTGTCCCATCACCCTGGTCAATGAAGATGTCAAACACTACTGACTCCAGAACTGGCTCAGCATGGACTTGTGAGGTGCAGCACTAGTGACTGGCTCCAACTCAGCCTCATCCTGCTGGTCACACCTGAGCTCAGCCAGTTTTCAGTCCATCTCACAGCCTCTACTTCACCAGTTTGAGCAGAGGGATGTGAGGGGTGACAGCATCAAAAGCTTCACTAAAGCTGAGATCAAGCACCACTGCCCTCCCCTAACTCCCCAAGCCTTTCATCACAGAAGGCAAACCCAGCACCCCTGCTTCACATTTCCCTGGTCTCCCTTTCTCTCACAGATCTGCAGAAGCACTTCTTGACTTCCCTGTCTTTCACCAGGGCCAGGTCCAGACAAGCCTTGATATTTCCCCCCAGGCCACCTGGCCCTGCTTCCACCCCTTACATATCACACATACCCTTTCCATTTCTTTCTTCAGAGCCCCTTGCTCATCCTTGCCTATTCCTGCCTGTCAGGATGGACCATTCCTGAACCTGGAGACTGCTAGCCTTGAAAAATCAACCAGTTCTCCTGACCCCTTTTCACACTTCCCCACCTACTCTAAAACTCCTGTAAGTCTGTAAAATACAGAATTTATATACGAAATACTCAAAGTCAGTTCAGTCTACAGAAATGTAGACTCCCCTGTTGTAGGTACCAGCAGAGTCTGGACTTCAGCTTCCAAGTAAATCTCACCCTGTCTAAATTCACAGCAAAATGACATGGCTAAGTAAAGAGCTACCTGTGAATATTTACACATTAAATGCCTACTTAGAGATTTAACTCCCCACTGGATTCACTTTGGACTTAAAAATAAGCATAAATGCACTTCTGAGTCTGACCTTTGATCAAAACATTCGAGATCAGTGTGTAAATCACTCAGCTGGGATTTTTCCTTCTCATGTGTTAAATCACTGCAGCACAACCTAATGCAAACATTCCCTTAATTGCACAAAAGCCCTTTTGGAATCTCTCCTTTCACTGCATTCACCAAGAAATAGGTTCCTCAATGCTCCCTTGAAAAAAACCCAACAAAGCAACTAACACAACCCACAAAACTTATCTTTTGAAAACTAGCTAAAAGAATTAGTTTAGTTGTTGGGGGTTTTAAAAATTTATTTCTGCTTAAAAAAAAAAATACTAGAGCCTTTGTTTGCAGATGAATGTAGCCTCTTCTGTAATTATATCCATGAAAATAAGGGCAGCTTTTACCAAATCAGTGATGAAGCTCTCCACTGTGCTTTGTATGGTTAAGAGTGAAGCACAGAGTTGGTACCGAGCTGGTGCCTGCACATCCCTTGTTTCTCCCACTGGTGCCTTTGACAGATGAAGGGTTTTAAAACTTCTCCAGAGGAGCTAATTGTCCCTCTTAGAGAAGGAATCATTGCTGATCCTCAGTTAAAACAGACTGTGCTTCACTCTAGTACCAGTCACAAAATGTCTTCTGTGGTTGTCTTCCACCACAGCAAGAGAGATGTTTCTTCAAGAAAAGCAAAGAGAAAAAAAAAAAAAAAAAAAGAAAGCCCTGACACTCAAAATGGTTGTTCCCCATTGGTTTTCAGCTGGTGGAGCCACAGCTTTTATCCTGCAGTGCAGTCAGTGACTCAGGCTGGCAGGAATGGCTGTGCAAGGAGGAACATGCACCCCTTTCCCTGTCCTTCCCTGACCCAGCAGCCACAGCACCAAGGTGTGTGAACAGGAGCACCTGCTGCTCCCTGCCTGGCACAGCCCTGTGCTCCACAGGGCCAGGCTGAGATCCCAGCCAGCTCCCCAGCCCTTCACCTGCTGGAGAAGGCAAGAGCTCAGCACCTGCTGACAGCAGGAGGGCCTTCAGCTCAGACCTGATATCCTGGCTGTCCCCCAGGCTCCAAACTCTCCTTCCCCTGCACAACACTTGCACTATTTCTTCATTGAGAGAAGAACATCTGAACTATTTTATTCCTGTTCAGGCTTAAACATGTGGAGTGCCACCTGTTCTGATCTCTACCCTCCAGCCTGCACAGAACATCCTTATCTCACTCGTTCCCTCCCCCTGGTGCTTCCAAGCTCGTGCCCTGCCATGGGCTGCAGGATGAGCACAAACATAAACTGTTTGTTCCCAATGGTCACACTTGACCCTGAGTCAGTCTTACTTAATTTAGACCCCGAGACAACACTTACTTTGTTGACTTAAAACTGCTTGGTGAGAAACTGCAAGCTGCATGGTCCAAAAAATTCAAACAACAATTATTTGCAGGGTTATTGGACACCTTTTCTGGCTGGCAGCTATTTTTTTGGGAACAGCAGTGTTCCAGCAGGAAACGATGCATGCAGAACAGAGCCTGCAGCAGCAGCACATCCAGCTCCCAGATCTTCCTTCAAAACAGGAATTAATATCCACTTTAGGGAGATGTTTTACACACCATTGTCACCCGGGTGTGCAGCTCTCTCTTCTAGAGAAGGGCACACTCTCATTCATCTCACTGCATTTTGGTTGCACTCCCATCCCAATCAAATTTACAACATGTACAGGCAAAACTGAAGTCATGACACCACATTCCCTCACAGTGCCCCTGTAATTTGGTTCCCTGGTCAAAATGAAAATGGCTCAAATTAAAAACAAAGTGAGTTTATACCCCTTTCAGCTCAGTCCTGGTGCTGGCAGGTCTGGACCAACAGACATTGCCTTGAAATGGCAAAACCCCAGAAAACACTGAGGGGAATACAAATCAAATACAAAGCAAACACACAGACAGAAGCTTCATAATATAAGTGAAATAAAGTATTTCTCAGAAACTTAAGCAAATATTACCTCATATTACCTCAGAAGCCTCCCTCTTTTTTTTTTTCTTTTTTTCTTCTTTTTCTTTTTTCTTTTTAAATCAAAGTCCTCTCTTGCCTTTTCCACATTGTATGGGAACACTAAGTTAGAATCTCCCCAAATGCACACACACCAGTCACAGTGAGCATTCCCAGAGTGACCCTCTGAAGAGATGTTCCCACACACACTGCACAGCTCTTCTCCTCTGCTTTTAAATATCACAGCAAACTTCACAGCAACCTTGAGGACCAGAGCAGCCAAGTCCTTGAGAGGCCATGGTCTCTGAACAAGCCCACACTCGGATGCTGAGAGGGAACAGGAGACAAAGCAGGGAGTCAAAGCAACCCCACCCAAAAGAGCAGAAGAGAGGAGCTCTGAGCATTGGGATCAGAGTGCACACCATCCTTACCCAACAACGTGGGCTGAGAGCTGGAGGAAGTGACACCTGGAGCAGGGCTAGAGACTCCCCATACTGGCAGTGACCCAGCTGGGAACAGAAGAGCTCCAAGTCAATGCTCATTATTCAAGGAGTACTTTGTCAGAAAATGAAACCAAGTCCTTCCCCCAGTCCTGAAATGCACTGTTTCTCTGACCTTACAATAATCAGGTTTCCCAATTTTGCCAGTCCAACCAAGCAAAACACTCAGTAATTTCAAAGGAAGTTCTGCCACAATGGAGCCTGGGATTTGTCCTTCAGCTCAGGAGCGTGGGTATTTTGTGTTGTGGGTTCATTTTTTCCCCTTTCACAAGCTACAGAAGTAAATCAGACAAAGTGAGATGTGGTGTCCAGCCAGAGCCAGGCCCCTACATGGGTTTGAGCTGCTCCCTGCTCCTGCCATCCCCATGGGGAAGTCAGACAAAGCCCCTGGAGATGGGAAGCAGGGAAAAGCAGAGCTTCACACACTTGGCACACCAGGAAGCTGATTTGCAAGTCTGCACTTGGCACAACTTCAGAGTGTTTTCTTTGGGGCAGCCTCTGTGGATCACCTCTTTCTGGGCTGGTTCTTCACTGGCCTGGATTCCTCCCAGGTGGGAAAGAGGGGCTGAGAAAGCCTTTTCCCAAAAGAGCCACCATCAGTTTGCTCTTACACAGCATGCAAGGCTGTTTCAGCCTAACCCAAGCTACCCCTTCTCTTCTTATATTTTCTTAATAGGTCAGGGAGGTTTTTTGGGTTTGCTTTTTCAAAAGGTGTGGCCTGGCACTCCAGTCATTCCAGCCCCATGTGGAACTGCCCCATTGCTCTCAGGCAATGTGGGATCTGGTGAGTGAATTGCCACATCTCCACTCTGACAGAAACTCCTGCAAGGGGCAAACCTTGTCCTTGCTATGCTCAAAGCCCCAGGCCCAAACCTGCCATGGGTTTGGGTTCCTCCCTCTCTGAACTGGGCAGTGACCAACTGCAGGTGCTGCTGGTGGGGCTGCACCACTCTGCAAGGACAGGCAACACCTCCCACCACTGTCACTCTCACCCAGGAATGTCTCCCTCCAAACCAACACACAGAAAGTCTGGGGGATTCTCTTTTTCCAGGCAAAGCAAAACAAGGTTTTTCCTAATTGTTTGTGAAACAGCATCTGAGTCTAGCACCTTGGTGGCTGCCAAGATGTCATAAAAAAGACGTAAAATAAAAAATAGGCTGGACTTGTTATTTTGCTAAAAAAAAAGAAAGGCAACCAAAGGAAGACAATGGCAAGAGTCATCAAAGCCCCAGCACCTCACTCAGCACAGGCAGCAGCAGAGTGATCTCTAGAACTGTCACAACACGACACAAAAGAATGACACTCACACACTGAGATGTCCAAGGCAAAAAGGGGAAGCTTATTTACAGATCTCAACATTTATAGAATTCCAACAGTGACCATGGATTGGAGGAGGAAAATTGTCCTCTCCAAACACACTGGTCAACCCAACAGTCCATCAGTTATCTCCTCCTACAGAAAGGAATGCAAAACAATCATTATTTACATGAAAAATGTGTGAGAAACTCCATCTCAAAAATGCAAACACAGAAGGCTGAAAAAAACAGGGCAACATAGAATCACCTGCAGCTCATGTGCATCACCCCTGCCTGTGCCTGTAGCTGTGCTGAACATCCCCTCCAGGCTCAGCTCTGCATTCCTCTAAAGAGCCCTGCTCTGGGCAGAAGATAACGAGGAGAAGAAAAGCAGAGGATGCACAAGTCACATCTGGACACAGCCTCCATCCCATCACACTCATCCTCCATCCCCACCCTGAGAGCAGAGCAATCTGGGAACTCTGTGCCCAGAAGTGACTTTGTCCAAACTGAAAGAGGTCAGCAGGACACAGAGCACCCCAGCCCTCTCCCACACCACTGACTCCACCTGCTCATGGTCACCAATTTCCTGCACATTGTGATACAAGTATTTATCTGCCAAAATACCATGTTCCCATGCAAACAGCACATGGCTTTTACAGCCCAGCAGAAAGCAGAGATGCACGTGACCATTCCATGGTGGGCATGGCCTGGGAGGTGCAGGGGCTGCTGGACAAGCCAGGCACAGACACAGGCCCAGGGAAAAGCACTGGTGTGAATTTACTCATTCCCTGATCTCTGTGGTGTAACAAGAACAACTCGAGATGACTCCCAGCTGTCAGAAACAAGTCAATCATGCCCCCACGACCTAAACAGGTCTGTCATTCATGAGGCAGGACTGGGTTTATCAGATGTGTTCCATCTTCTAAATAAAACTGCAAGAATTCTAAATACTTGGCATGAATTTCATTTTGAGATGTCTTGAGGGTTTTTCCCCTCCTGAGCCAAGCCACAAAGGTCTGCACCCAAGGCATGGGGAGTTTCCAACCGAGGAAGTGCATCACTGCATCTTTGCAGGGCTGCATGGCAAGGCCCAGCCCTGCCCCAGTCAGGAACAGGTACAACAAGCCAAGAGACTTTGCAAGACAACCAGCTACTGACATACACTTCAAAAAAATTACATGCTTATTTCTGAAACCAGCTCCAAATATGGACTCTAACACACTTGATTGGTGTGCAGGTCTGTTTTCTATTGAGTGTTTAGATTTGGGAAACATGGCTCTGATTAAAAATGGGCACCCCACCAACTGCAGAGAATTTTCACATAACTGCCTGGCAGAAACCAAAAAAAAAAAAAAAATAGATAGAGCTACAACAGTTACTGCCATTCATCAAAACTTCTGCCTTGGTCCCTGAGGAATTAATTACCTGTTTGCCCCACCTACACTTGAGAATGCACCTACACCTGGGATGCTCAAGGTTAAGAGCAGCTGCCACAACACAGAGAAACATGGAGAATCCAAGATTTTACCACTTACAGCTCTTTTCACTGCCCACTAGATTGCTGTTTTGCCTTAGCTGATATTGAACTCCAGTATGTTTTGCTTCTTCCCTTTTTCTTTAAACAAACCCAAAAATCAACATTCCCTTTGAACCAGCACAGTTGTGGGGAGATGGAAAGAGTGAGAGGTGAGACCCTTCACAGACAGGGCTGATCCTGCTGCACTCCATGCTGGTGACAGGAACAGGCAGGGCAGCAGAGAGCAATGGCCAGGGTAACACACTTGTGTCAGCAGGGGAAACCACAGGTAAGTGACAACGTTTATTCACTATCCCCTTGCTCAGAACCACTCTGTCAGTGATTATTTTCCAGTTATTCAATATTTGACCCAAACAAATGGATTTAGCAGGAATTTCACACCAGCAAAACATAGAAAACCAAGATCCTGCTCTAACTCTAACACTACTGAAGGCAATGTCATATCTACAAGGCCAAGAAAACAGAACCAGCCACAGCAGCAGAGCCCTCAGTTAGCTCAGCTCAGCCAAGCCCAGGTTTGATTTATCACGGTCACTATCATACTTCTCCCACCTGGTCAGAAATCCCTTCCTACAAAAGATTCCCAATCCACACACACTGCAGTTTTCCCCTTGCCAGGGACACACACAAAAAGGAGCCTCAAATTACTGACATTAAAATTTGGGACATCCATGAACTGTGTTTCACAGCACCTGACCCACCCAGGGACCCCATTCAGGGCTGTCCCCACCTGATGCTCCCCTGGGGACAGTGCCAGCACAGAGGGACACTGAGAAAGTGCAGCAGGACCACCCAGCCCAGGCCAGGAGCCTCACCCCAGCATCCCTGCACGCCTGGGGACGAGCTGCAGCACAGGGGAAAGGTTTGTGCCATGACCACCAGAACAAAAGGGTATTTCCCATGCCTGGGAGAGGCCACGGGCTCTCCACAGACCACAGGAAATATGATCCAAGCCAGCTGAAGCATCTGAACATGCACAATTGTCAAACTGCATTTAGGAATGGCTTTTTGTTCCTCTTTATTTTAACTTTGAAATTTTCTAATTTTTTCAAGTGACCACATTAAAGGAAAAAAACATCTTGTTTTCTCTTTCCAGGAGTTCTGAGGTGTCAGCAGTGAAACAGTTCACCAATTAAATAAATGTCTGGATGGCTGGGAAACAATGAAAGTCCCTAGCAGTTCTTCCACAATAGCCATCTACGTTCCTGAAAAACTATAAATACATTTTGAACTGAAATAAGCTTTGTTCAGCCAGATTCTTAAAAAAGCAATATTACATATGAGACATGACATTTTGTAACTATGAAATGCCTCCTGGTTGTCCATTTGATCTGCTCCCTATTTCAGGACAGCCTCTGATATGAACATTCTTTACACTCACACACCACCCTCCCTGTGCTTCTCCCCACATTCCCAAACACACAGGAACCCTCACAGGGCACCAAGTGCATTTCACTGCTGCTGCCTGCAGTTAAAGACCTTACAATCAAGGCTGGAGTTGGGGGAGATGATTAAGTGTTTGTGTTGTTATCCAGCCCAATCACACCCCTCTTTCAAAGTCATCTGATCTCTCATCCCTGGCACCTGAGCAGCTCAATTCTCTGCTGGGCAGCTCAGCCCCCAAAAGCCCATCTGGGGGTCCCTGAGCCCACCTGCACAAGGGCCCCAGGGCAGCTCAGCCCTGGTGGGCAGCACAAACCAGCACAAGATGCTTTTCTAACCAGGGCAGAGCTGTGCCTGGAGCCCCTTCCCCCAGCACAGGAGGGTGGGACAGAGCCCTTGTGCCCACCCCAGCCCCACAGAACTGAGGCTCAAACCCCTCTGCCCACAGCTTTCCATGCAAAGCCTGCCAACAGGACTTTTCCAGCATCTGAAACTTGGAAATAGGTGTCACCAGCAATAAATCCTCACCCCCCAGCTGAGCCCCCCATGTAAGCCCTTCCATGTTTATGTGCACAGTGGTTCTCAGCTGAGCATTAAATGAGTGTTTGTGCTCTGGGGTGCTGGGGTTTTTTTCCTTAATGAGTCATAGGCCTTTTCTTAAAAGTTTGCTGGAACACATAAATGTGACATTAGAGATTTAGTAAAAACTGCTCCAAAAAACAAGGAATGAAGTTTCAGACAATGTGAAATACTCCAGCTGGAAGAGATACATGACTTGCTTGGCCACTTTTTTGTGCTCAGTCTCAGCACAGTAACAAGCAAGGCTATGCTGACAGGGAGCTAAAACAACCCAGTGAGGTTAACAAGAAGGGATAACACATACCACAGAATGGAACTATCTGCTCCAATGTGGAAAAAAAGGAGAAAATCCACTTCCAGAGACAGCACCCACACAGGCACGTTGAAAAATCGCATAAAAATGCAGCCAAACACATTTATTCGTTGATCATTAGCACATTTGCTAATTTTGTTCAGAGCTGAAGGCTAATAAGGCAGCAGGAACCCTGCTGCCAGCCTCAGGAGCTGTCACAGCCCTGGAGCAGCTCCAGGCAATGCCACAGCACAACCCCAGGTACGATGGTCCTGCCAGGACTTGAGCCCTTCAGGCAGCTGAACACAGCCCTCCAAAGTGAGCCTCTCCAAGCTCCTCTGAAAACTTACAGACATCATGCACAGTCCTGCATCCCATCCTGCTGGCTGCTTCAGTTTTGCTTTGCTTCACACATATCCCTGTCACAGAGGAGGCACTTTGTCCAGGAGGGGCACAAAAATCAACCACCACGTACATCACACTCTAAGACACTCAGTTTCTCCAGCCACAGAACATGAAATTATTCTGGACACAACCAACCAGGCTCTGCCAACGTGCTGTGAAGTGCTGTTCTGAGATATTTGGGACATATGATGTAGGTAGAAGGCCAAGCCTAGAGCTTATTAAATCTCTGCATAAATGTTCTGATCTTAGTAAAATTTTTTGGCTTATCACTGTTAGTTTATTTTCCTTCCATTGCTGAACAATCCTATTATATACCTGAAAATTACTTTGCCAAGTTTGAGGTGTTTTTCTAATAATCATTTTAGGATTGGGCAAATTCTCTTCCTTTGAGAGTGTTTTCTAAGCACCCAATGTCCACACAGCTAGGAGACATTTACATTCTAATTTATTAACTGTGGATATTAAGGATTTCAGCCTAAACCTGCTGCCATGAATCCATCAGTGGTAACACACAAACTTGTACCATTTACACATTTCAGATGTAAAAATGATACAATTTCAGGGATGCTTTCCACTGAAAAAAATCAATTTCAATCACATTATAAAACCAGCTACTTTGACCTGTTCCTTCACAGCAGGGTGGCATTTCTATTCTACAGAGTGTCCACTGAGCCCATTGAAGTCATTAAACTGGGATTTACTCCCCATTCACACCCCATGTATGAACCTGCAGTGAGTGACTGCACCTCAAACGGGACATTCACACCCAAAAATCTTTGTGGAAGATCCAGCACAGAGGTGAGGGAAACAACTGCCCATAGCAGTTCAACTCTGCTACAGAACCATTTCTGACTTTCACTCTTGCTTAGGATGTCTCCCTGACCCACCTGAGAGAGCAGAGCTACTGGACTGGGGTTTTTTGGGGGGTGAGGGGGTAGGCAAAGGGGAAGGGTATGTTTAAAAGCCTGATGTCACTTCCAGGATTTATCCTTGAGGAAAGCAACACAGCCTCTGCCTGGAGCTTGTGACAACCCTGAAAGCTGAGCAGAAGCACTGAATTGCTCAGTGCTCCTCACAGCATTCCCACTCCAAACCCAGCTGCAGCACAGGCTCTGCTCAGCCCCTGCAAACCTCCCCTGCCCTTCCCTGCTGCACAGCCTGCCTCAAAAGGTGCACACAGAACATCTCCACACCCTGGGGCAGCAGAGCAGGGTCACAGACCAGGTAACAGCACAGCAGTGCTGGTGCCTGCACCAACTCTTGTCCTGCAGACACAAACCTGACTGGAAGCCTCACCCTGGCACCTTCCACCAAACACGTGGCAGTTCTTCTCAAGAATGTTTTTCTTCTTTCCCTTTTACACCTGGTGCTTTTACAACAGAGTAGAAGCATGTGCAATAAAAAGAAACAAGAAAACCATTTGCTATGAAACAATACCCCATCCACAGTCAAGTGTCATGCAACTGAAGATAAGAGAACATTTGTCCCCATTCATAACACAGATTTCTGCCCAAGTTACAGCCACCCAAATTCCCATTTCATGTTAATTGTACCTGCATCTAGTACTAAATAAAATAAAACCACACATATTCCACAGCTCTCCCCTGCTATTATTGTATCACTTCCCAACTTCAAGGAGAGTCATAAGGATGTGCATGGCCAGCAGGGACTGCAAAAAAGCCATCTCATAGCATCCCTCATAGCACCTTTCAGGCCACAGACAAGACTCATTTTTCCCAGCTCTGTAGACTTGTGTTATCCTCTGCTTTTTTCATGTTAATTCCTTCTCTCCCCCCACCTTCCTCCTCCTCCTCCCCTTTGGATGATGCTCCAGCTACAGACTTTCTCTATCATCTTCACCATGATTTCCTTGCCTCACTCAGGGGACAGGCTCCTGGTAGCCATGAGGATGCTGCTGCTCCCCAGGCACCCCAGCACCTCCCACTGCAGCTCCCCCTGCACCTCCCCCACGATCACACACCCCCCTTGCCCAACCCCTTTTTGAGAGCTTTCTTGCTCTTTGGCTAGAAAAGCCTGACCACTCTCAAATTAGTTTCAGCAATGTATTTTCCAGCTGTGATAGGGTGATCAGAAAAAGACAGAACTCTGAGATACAGGGCCTGTTTGAACACTTCAGGAGACCCCACCATGTGAGTTTATTTCTATTTAAGTGTTTGCCTATCAAAGGCAATTTTTTCCCCAGAACAGCCTCAACTACAAATGCTGAAGGACATCAGATGCTTACCAATACTGAATGAATTTCTAAACCCAGTAAAAGAGAAATATAAAGTAATTACCAGACAATAAATCTTTGCTTATCCCCACAAACAATATGATGTATTAATCATTACCTCTACTTTGATGGAAACACGAAAGATCTAATATTTCACAAAGAAACCTTCAGAAACTACTAAGACTGAAAACAACTCAGTGAAAATCTCTCAAGTGTTCTGATCACCAACTGCAAGCTCATCTAAACTTCATTCAAATTTTGAAATTTCATCTCTATGCAATACAGCTTTTAGAAACTCACCACTGTTACCTGTCTTAATTTTGATCTCACTTGCACAAACACCCTTCAACCTGCACACACAGAACAAGCACAACCATACAACTCTGAATCCATGAGCATATTGCAGGGCTCAAATCCAGATTTACATGGATGACTATGCACATAAAGGGCAGAGAGGGCCTGGATGGGGCTAGAGATTTATTTCTTCCCTTCACCTGCTCTTCCCTTCCCTCACCTGCCAGGCCAAAGGCTTCTCAACACCAAGTTATCAGCACTGTTTCTTGGTGGTGCTCCAAAACACACATGCTGGTACTGCTGGATGGAAAGAGAGAGCTCTCAAAAGTCAAGGCTACTCACCAGGGCAGGCATGGGCTGTGCTGGACTGAGGACTACATTATTAACAGAACCCAGACTTTGTGTCTCATCCTGAGACATCCCTGCTTCCCTTGGCAAATCCTCCTTCAGGCCCCCAGGAATTCTGGTCCCCTGCCTTGTTCTGCAGGGTGAAGATGAAGATCCCATGGAAGGCAAGGGGAGGTGGCAGCTCTGGGACAGGATCACTCGTTCCCACTAAGGAGCAGCACACCTGGTATGAACTCGCTCTGTTCTGCACCTCAGCTGTGAGAGGTGGGGGTGAGGGCAGCCAGGGGTGGGGAAGGCTCTGGATGTGCAGAGATGGGCAAAAGCACCTTCACCAAGGGAGCTGAAGGGCAGTGGGAGCAATGGGGGCAATGAGGAAAAGCACCTTCACAAAGGGCACAAGGGGAGCAGAGGGACAATGGCAGAGCTGCACTGTCTCTCTAGACTTTGCACAGGCAGGCATCTGCCCTCCCCACCTCCCCAGGGTCAGGTGCCTCTTCAGCTTTAGCAGAGGACAGTGTGACAATGAAGTCACTTCTGGGGTGGATTCCACCACCATGGCCAAGATGAGCAGAACCCTCGTTGGGGGGTGGCTGCAGCACAGCAGGGGCTGCCAGCAGTGTGTGACTGCTGCCTGCACCCCTCCACCAACCCTCCTGCCACTGCTGACAACAACCAGCAGAGAGATCTGCCTCAAAAATAACAGCCACATCACCCTACTGCTCAACATGTCCCTGCCTGGCAGGGGACAAGCCTTACAGTCAGTCCCACCAGGATGCATGACTTGGATGGGTGTGCCAAAATACAACTTGAACCTTACACTTTTTTTTTTTTTCAACACCTAGACATCAGACTGAAGTATTCTGCAATGAAAATAGAATTTAAGACAGTGCCTGAGCTCATGACTTTCCAACACCCACGAATGTCCTGTTGGCACATCAGGAGGAATATTCACTTTAAAAAACATTCCTGAAACAACTTTTACCTCACCTTATATCAATGTTCAGCTCAAAAGAGTTATAAAAATGAGTGAAAGTACTTTTTTATTACCTCACTTCTCAGCATCTGCCACTAAAAGAAGCACATTTTCTAAACTGTCAGTACCTTGACAGGAGGTCTCAGAGGGCTGAGGAGGAAGAGGTTTGGGCAGGGAATGCCCAGGAAGCAGCTACAAGGGAACAAAGTCTCACAGCTTTACCCAATTCAGCTGCTGCCAAAGGAAGGGTCTCAGCTTCCTGGAGCCCTCTGTCTGCACCCTCTGCCTTGGGTCAGCTCCAGCCATCTCTTGACAGGGATGAATTGGAGCAGCTCAACAAGCCAGCCCCAAACCACCCTCCCTTTTCTCCCTCCTTCTCTGCAGGCTTTGTTTTGGTCAGATCAGTGAGTGCAGGTGGCTGCAGGGTGTTGGTGGGAGCACTTGGAAGTGGAATGGTGCTGTCCCTCACCTGTGCAACTGGGCAGGTGCAGAGCCTTCCTTTGGCAGCACTGGCATCTTTACTGGGATTAAACCAAGTGTAGGAGGGCATCTCCTTTCTTTCTGCAGATGCACTGCAGCCTGGGAGAAGGAAGGGGAGGATGGAGAAGCTGAAGCAGTAAAGCAGAGCTCCCAGCACAGCACTGCAGACCAGCAGGGGCAGACAGCTCTGAGCCCACCAGACCTGAGGGTTTGCACCCTGCATGGCTTGGCCCCCCCAGAGCCTCTCTGGAGATCAGACCCTGCACTTCTCCCCATCTGGTATTTATGTGTCCCAGACCAGGGGTCCCTCCTGAAGCAGAGCAGGGAGGTGTGGGAAAGCAGCCCTGCAACCAGCACCTGTGTTTCCTTGGGGGAACACTCACACAAACTGACCCACAACCAGGATGGAGGCAGGCAGAGCTGCTCCTCCTCCAAGCAGAGCTGGATAGTCCCTTGACCTCAGTTTCAAAACAGCACACTGCTCAGTCTTTAATTGTACTGGGGATGTGGGGGGCAGACAACAACAACATGATGACAGGACACAGCACAGTAAATACCTGGTGTCCTCGTATCAGCATTTACTCATTAGACAAATGAGCTCATCTAATTAAGAAGCAGTAAAGCATCTCCTCTGTTCCCTCTGCCTTGTTGGACCTATTGGCTCAACACTTCTCTCCACAGGCACCAAAGAACACCCACCACTGCCTCTGGAGTGTGCCAGACACCAGTGCTCAGCAGACAATTCACAGCTGCAGCATGGACAAACTGCAATGAAAATCAATGAATTTTCCTTGCTTCCTTTTATTAACCTCTTTAAGACATTCCCAGGTCAGTTGAACTAAAAACAGGCTTCTCCCTATTCTGTTCTCACTCTCCTTGACTCTGGCCCTGTGTCCTGTGGTCAGCCCTGCCAGCCTCTCATGCACTGGCTCAGCCAAAACTCAATATTCACCTACGTGGATCCTCTGAACCAAAAAACATGAGATCAAATACACCAGGATTTATCAAAACCTCAACAACTCACAGAAATCAACTTTCTCTTTCAAAGCACCCCCATTCTCTGGGTTTCATCTGCTTCCAGGATGGAAGTCACAGCAGTGGTGCTTTGTGCTGCCACAGCAGGAGCCTCCAGAGCAGCCCAGAGGCTGCCCAGGCACGGGCTCACTGCTGGTCCTGCCCTGGGAGCATCTCCCGAGGCTTGCTGCAACACACTGCTGTGGAGCACACCTGCAAGCAGGGGCACTTGCAACAGCCAAACTCTGATAAGTAAGAAAATCTATCCACAACACAGATTCCCCACATTTGCTCCTGGAGCCCCTGATTGAACACCCAGCTTTCCCAGGCCCCTGGAAACACCTCCGAGAGGCTCAGGAGAGGTAACTTTTTTCTTATTCATACATTTTATTCCTCAGTCTCTCACTGTACACCGTGGAAATGCTGAAGGTAGCATTTCCTGCAGTTCTTGTGCTGCAAGCCCCGTGCAGCTCCTGCACATCCTCCGAAGGGAACCACAACTCCCTCGGCAGGATCCCCTCAGCTGCTGGGGAGTCCTGCCAGGTGCCAACACTGCAAAAGACCCAGCTGGTGATCCATCAGCTTCCTTATCAGCCATGGAAGAATGAAGGAAGGCAGTAAGCACTGCATTCAGCCTCCTTTGTCTGGGCACAAAAGCTTGGAGAAACTCTGCCACTGCAGCTTACAGAAAGGTTTTCCTGGTAGAGAGGCTGCTGCTCACTTAGCTCCCTCCATGGAGCGGCCAGGTCTCTCTCCCAGACAAGTGAAGGCAGCCCTGCAACTCCTTCCCTCCCTGCGGAGCACACCAAAGCCGCGCCAAAGGCACGCTGAGCCTCGTGATTCCATCAGCGAGCGGGGTAACACACGGCTCCATCCTCAGGAGCGCACAAAGCACGGAGGTGACCATTCCCTGCACGGCCTGGGATGGGGCTGGCTCACCCACACCCCCTCACCTTCCCAGGCCTCCTCCTCCCTCCGCTGCGGGGGCTCTGACAGCGCTGCTGGCCCCGGCTCCCGTTCGGGGAAGGAGGGAAGGAGGGAAGGAGGGAAGGAGGGAAGGAGGGAAGGAGGGAAGGAGCTGCTCCCGAGGCCGGCCCGGCCCCACCTGCAGGCCCAGCGCAGCAGAGCCAGGACAGGATCTGCACGCTCCAGGATCAACTTCTCACAGGTGTTTTTAGCCTCTGCCACCCAGCACAAAGTAAGAAAGAGAGGGAAGCCTAATCCTAACTAGCGTGGCTATAAAACACGTGCACTCATCGGCATTTCAAGAAGTTACTTTTCTTCCACAAAGAAGCAACAAAAATTCAGGGGTGACCAACGGGCCGATTTAACCTCAGCAAGCGCCGAGGGCTCCTCTCCTCCAAGCTCCCCTCTGGTCCCAGGGATGTCCCTGCGTGCTGAGCAGGCCCTGCGAGGCCTCACGGGGTGGGAACAATGCTGGGCTCCACAGGTGCTCTCAAGGAGCACAAAGATTTCATCGAACCAGGCACTACGGACTGCTCCACCAGCCACACTCATCATCTACAAAAGTCACCACAGGCTGAGAGCCGATGGCAAACACCACAGCCTCTGGGATGCTGGGGGTTAGCAGAGAAGCTTCAGCAGCCCGTGAGGAAGGGAAACAAACGAGAATCATTGTAAGCCCCGACCGCACAGACAGCTCTCCACACTCCAGGCAAGTCTCCCATCCGCACGTGGATGGGGAAGCATCACACATCCATCCCGGCAAACCGCGTTAGGAAGAGACGGGAGAGAGTTCACATACCGGGAGTGAACTACGGTGCAAGCACTTCGGACACCAGACAGTGTCTGTGGCCATGTGAGACTTCGGCAGGCACCTGGTCCAGAGCAGCCCCGGGCATGGCACACCTGCCTTCTCCACGGCCGAAGCCGCCCGACTCGGCAGGCCCCGCGCACCGCCGCCCTCCGGCCCGCTCCCCCCGCCCCACTCACCGAAGTACTCCTTCTTCATGTGCATCTCCAGCTCCTTCTCCAGCTCCAGCGTCAGCGCCTCCAGCCGCCTCTCCGCCTGGCTGGGGCCGCTCTCCCGGCACGGCGTCACCTGGTAGGGGAGCTTGAATTTGGGAGCCGAAGCGGAGCCTTTGGTCGGGCTGTAGGCGTAGGGGGGCGGCGGCTCGGGGGCGCCGGCCGGGTGCTGCTGGTCGTGCCGCGGCGGGGACTGGGCATGGATGCGGTGGTACACGTCCCCCAGCTCGGGCACGGCGCCGTCCTCCTGCAGGCCGGGCCCCAGCAGGGACGAGCGGGGCGAGGGCAGCTGCAGCTCGGGGTAGGCGCTCATGGAGCCGCGGGAGCTCCGCGAGCTCTGGCTGGAGATGCTGGAGCGGGGGCTGACCACGGCGGGGCCGGCCGAGCCGCGGCCCTCGGGGCCGCAGAGGCTGGAGCGGGGGCTGGCCAGGGCGAGCCCGGCGCCGCCCGCCCCCTCGGGCTCGGCGCTGCCCGGCGGGCCGTACCTGGAGTCCGAGTAGCTGGAGCGGGGGCTGGCGGTGCAGGAGTACTGGCTGGCGGTGCTGGAGCGGGGGCTGGCGTGGCGCTGGTCGTAGCCCATGCTGATGCCGCTGGTGCGGTTGCTGCTGGGCTTGCTGCCGCCGCCGTCGTAGCCGGTGAGGCTGGCGCGGGGGCTGGAGTGTTTGCTGGTGTCGCTGGCCGTGCTGGCGTAGCTGGAGCGGGGGCTGAGGGCGGCTCCGTCGTACTGCACCAGGCTGCCGCGGGGGCTGCCGTACTTGTCCTGCCCGGGCACCACCAGGCTGGAGCGGGGGCTGGAGAACTTCTCGTAGGGCAGCGCGACCGCGCCGCCCAGGCTGGAGCGCGGGCTGGAGAACTTGCCGTGCTCGGCGGCGGCGGCGGGGCCCGGCGAAGCGGCGGCCAGGCTGGCCCGCGGGCTGGCGGCGCCGAACTTGCCGTCCGGGCCGCCGGGCGCCCGCCCGCCGCCCTTGGCCACGTAGCCGCCCTCGTAGGCGCTGCCCGCGGCGTAGCGGTAGCCCTCGGCCGAGTAGCGCTTGCCCTTGTCGGCGAAGCCGCTGTAGCAGGGCAGCGCCACCTCGGAGCGGGTGCAGAGCCCCTCCTCGCAGCACGGCGGGCCCGCGGGCGGCTCGGCGGCGGCGCGGCCGTTGGCGCGGAGCGGGGCGGCTCTGCCGCAGGGGGCGGCGGCGGGGAAGCCTTCGGCGGGCGGCGGCGGCGCGGCGGTGCCGTTCATCTTCCGGCCCCGCTGCTCCGCCGTCATGTGGGCGGCGATGACCCGCTTGGTCTCCTCCAGGTCGGGGTGCAGCGCTAGGTCCCGGCGGCCGCCCCGGCCGTACGGACCCTCCGGGCAGGGCTCGTACAGGGACAGGTCCTCCATGAACTTGGTGGCCTTCAGTGCCATGTCCTCCTCGTACTTCTCCATGCTCGGCCGGAGCCCGGCGGCGCGGGGCGGGGGAGGGCGGTGAACTCTCCGCGAAAGCGCAGCCCGGAGCGGAGAAAGAAGTAAAAAAAAAAAAAAAAGAAGAAGAAGAAGAAAAAAAAGCCAAAAAAAAAAATCCCTGAATCCAGCAACACAAAAAGCACCCCAAAAGAAAGCCCCTTCCCGCGGTCCTGGTGGGGCAGCGGCGGGACGCGGCTCCTTGTCCGGAGAGCGGCGAGGCGGCGGCCGGGCTCGGGGCGGTCACCCGGGCGGCATCCCGCGCCGCGGCGCTGGGCTCGGTGCGGCCGGGCTGCCCGGCGGAGCGCGGCCGGCGCAGACGAGGCGCCCCTGTGTCACTTTCCAGCCTTAAATAAGTTGCTCGGTCCAGTCAATGGCGCGCTGCGCGGAGGAATTTGCGCTCGGCGGGTCCCTGCCCCCGCCGCCCCCGGCGGCCGCCCCGCGGCGGGGCCGCGGCCCGCCCGCACCCCCGGGCGGGGGGCGAAGGCGGCGGCCGGGCCGGAGGGGCTTTGCGACGCGGCGAGAGCAGCGCGGGGCGCGGCGAGGCAGGGACTCCTTTGTGTGGGGCAGGAATGCGAGGAAGGAGACTGGGCGCTGCGTCCCGCTGGAATGTAGTTAATGCCGGAGCCAAACAATGATTTTCCCCGAGTCAGTCAGGGAGAGGGCGGCCGCGGCGCTGCTCGGCGGCGGGGTCGGCAGCTCCCTCCTCGGCCGGGGCCGGCCGAACCCGGCCCGGGGCCGGCGGCGGGCGGTGCCGCGGCGGCGGCGGGGCTGTCACCGCGCCCGGGGGTCCCCACGCGGGGCTCGGGCGGCCCCGGGGAGCCGCGCACGGAGCGCCCGGGCAGGAGCGCTCGGGGTCCCGGCCCGGGGGGCTCCGCCGCCCGCGCCCCTCGCTGGAACTTTCCGGCAGGAGCCGCGGCCTCGTCCCGCGTGAGGAAGGGGCGGCTCTGCCCCACCTGCGCCCGGGGCTCCCCCGCACAAACAGCGGCAGCGCTGCGGGGGTCGGG
This sequence comes from Phylloscopus whistleri, assembly GCA_017589585.1. Lineage (NCBI taxonomy): Eukaryota > Metazoa > Chordata > Aves > Passeriformes > Phylloscopidae > Phylloscopus > Phylloscopus whistleri. Next base: position 1,186,616 of record JADMLD010000926.1, read on the forward strand.
AGCAGCCCCGCACCTGTGCGGAGTCCCCAGCGCTGGCCAGGTGCCTTTACTGAAAGGACTTGTGTTTGTAGCACAGCAGCTGAGGGTTGTTGCCAGTTATTTATTAAGTCTTAAAAAAAAAAGGGCAGCGCTAAGACATATGATAAACATATTGTGGCCTAAAGCAATCTGTGAGCTGACGGGAGTGTAAAAAAGCAGCTACTGTGTGTTCAACTGCGACAGCTTCATCTGTTGATCGGTGATGAAACACCCCGGCGCCGCTTGCTATTCACATCTGTGTGCTCACGGGAAAGAGTGTCAGAAAACAGCCCCTCGAAACGACAACTGAACCAAGACCCCCGATACTAAACCGTAGCTGACAGGTGTTTTTTGGTTTTTTGGTGTTTTTTTGTGACTGAGTTGCAGCTCCCTGACAATCATTTGTGTTTATGGCAGAAATGCTGACAAAGCCCTAACAACAGGTATCTGATGGGTGTCCTTACACTTCTGAGTGCTGAGCACCCTGTGAGGAGAGAAATACGGCTCAGGTTTGAGCTATAGGCACTCTGCTGTGCCAAGAACATTTTATTCTGCTATCAGACCTAATTAAACATTAAAAGCAACTGTGTACTCAAAAATGTCCCCAGCAGTGGAGGGCAATTGATTGGCAATCTGTTTTCTTGCGTGTGCAGGGGTAGCAGGAAAAAAAAAAAAATCCAACAAACCACGTAAATGTGCAGAGCAAGACCTGAAAAACAAATCTGTTAGGCATGACAGAGGCAGTCCATGTGCACATACATAAGCAAACACCACTGCTTTTGGGAGTCGAATACTCTTTTCTGTGTTCACATCTTTCACTACACTTTCTGCCCAACTCCCAAAGAAGCTGTTAGCACGTGCTGTGCTTGTGGAACGAGTTCCATTTCCCCTGTAGCCCACAGGTGTGTGATGGTCGAAGGCACCTTTGCAGCTGCATGTCCTGGTGCAGGCCCTCACTGCTCCTGCTCGCTCGGGGCCCTGGGCAGCAGCAGCAAACGCTGCCCAGCAGATGTGCCCCGGCTCTCAGGGGCATCAAAGCAGCAGCTCAAGTCCCTGTCCCGTTTGAGCCACGGACTCTGGTAAAGTTGTCAGCACAGACACAAAGGGTGCTGCCAGACACATCACATGGACACATCCAAGAACCAAGAGAGGTCCCTCCCACAGAGCACATGGAGACCACCTTTAGCTTGAGGCTTCATCTGCCACACCTGGGATGAAGTTCGTTTGTGGCAGTGGGCATCTCATGACCTGCTGCCCTCAAGGGTACTGCTGCAGAGCTCCTTCAGTCCTTCCTGGGGCCTGTATGAGGCTGTTGTGGTTTTTTGGGTTTTTTTTTCTCTCCTGTTACTGACTTAGCACCACTTAGAGTCAGTGTTTGTAAGGTTGTCTTCCTGAGAAACTGGGAGAGGCTCATGGATAGTTTGGAAGTTTGGTTCATCAGAGCACATGTCAAGAATGCACGTTTTAAGGGTGTTTTGTTGTGTTTTGATTTTGTTTGTTTGTTTGTTTGTAATTTAACCTTACAACATTAGATAGCTTTATTATTAATCTGACAGAGTGGGTAGGACGTGCTGGGAAGCCCTGCCCGTGTGCTCATGTGAGGAAGCATTTTGGGCAGGTATCCTTTCAGCAGGAGCTGCAGGGCTGAAGCCACAGCTCACACTTACAGCAGCAGGGTCCTTCCACAGCTCTGTCCTTCTGAGCCACAAATCTGCCCTCGCTCTGCCTTTTGAGGCCGCTCAGTTCTGTGCTGCTTCTGCTGCCAGCAGGTTTCTGCACTAAGTCTATTGCACATAAAAGCATGGGCTTTGTTGGGTGTGAACTCATGGCAAAAACATACTGGGGAGTCTAAGGGAGCAGCCCTTTTTAGTAAGCAGTGTGGATCAAATGGTAAAAATCACTTACTTTTATTGTTAGAAAGCTTATGCTTGATGAATAACATGCTGGTGCTGTGTTCTCATCTCAGGGGCAATGCTCCTGGCCCCCTCCTCACCAGGGAGTTGCACTTCTGTCACACACATGAAGAAGCTCACATTTATCCACAGGACAGCCCCAGGTGTGGGCCATACAGGTGGAATAAATAAATAAATACGCTTGCAGTGGTACACAGCACACACAGCACTGCTGCATTGCTCACAGAGGACCATCTGTGCCAGGCTGTGCTAACAAAAAGAGTGGAGTTAAAGCTTCTCTTGCTGTGCTGAGTAGCCCCATCAGTCTCCTCACTGCTAGATTCATGAAAATCCAAAACACTGGGTAGTTGCAGTCTGACAATCCTGATGTGGTTTTCTCCCTAACTAATTTTCAAAATACTTGCTTAATTATTACAACCAGCAGTAACATGTATATACTGCAAAAAGACTGACACTTCTGCAACTAAGAGCACAAGAGCTGTGGGAGTGTTATAAAAGCTGAACTTCAGTTCGTGGTTTGGTGTGCTTATCCTTATGCCTGATTTTAAGTTATCTCAGTAAATCAGATATTAAGAAAAGCCAGCTGCTTCTGTTAAATAAACTCCATTGTCTAAGACTTAAAGGGAGCAAACTAGCCAGGTGGAGTTATTGATCTGTGAATATCAGCTGGCCAGGCCTCCCAGGCAGAGCACTCCTGTTCCTTGTAATTGCCAGTGCCTACAAGGGAGACCTGCTGCTCTGCTGGGCTTTGCTTCCCTGAGCTGCAAACAGTTTATTACCCACAAGGCAGGGAATCTGTCAGTGTAAGAACTCCCCGTGGAAACTTCAGCTCGGGTGAAGACAATGGCAGAAATCCCATGATTTGTGTTGTGGTGTGTGTGTGTTATATCAGACCTGACACAATGCAGGAGGGAGTTCTTTGTCTCACTTCATCAGCTGAACAATTTGAAGCTGCTCCGCAGATTTGCCTACTGAACTGGATGCTACCTGCTTTTTTGCAATTTATTTCTTTGTCTCTAGCATTAAGAAATCAATGAAATTATACTTTGACATCCACAAGGTAACTGTTTTCCACTTTTAAAATTGATTGGTTTCTTGGTAAGGAACATAAATGATTATTCTTTTATCTCTGATCTGTTTTAGGCCTGATGAAAAAAAAATCCCAAACCCAAACAAACACAAAACCCCAAAAAACTTTGTGAAATTAATTCAAAAATTATGCTAAGAAGTGTTTATATTTTGGGATGGGAGACTGAAGCTTTGATTTTCTTTGAAGTGGTAGCTGTATTGGGTTTATATTGCTTTGTTTTGCATGTTTGGATCCTGTATGTTAATTTGTGTTGTAATACTTTTAAGTATAAGCAAACATTTTGGAATATGAAGTTTGGATATTAATATGTATTTGGACTTGGGTGATTTGTTTGCAAATCCCTCTGTTCTGACCTGTGCTTTAAAATTCTCCTTTGCAGTTCATCGCAGCTTCTAAAAATGCAGTTCTGGAGTGTGTTTTAGGGCACCATCTTCTGGCAGACAGCACACACTGTATTGGAATGGCTGCCCTCGCTAGGCACAACTATTCAAAATATTTCTGACTAACACCACTCCGCAGGCTTACAGGTCATTTCTCATTCTAAATCTGCAATAAAACACTATTTAACATTTTTTACATTCTTCTTATTCACTGCAACTGCAGCTATTCACTCTGCTGCACAAACATAACTTGGGACAGACCCTGTAAAATTCCAGTCACAACAGGCGCTTTGTGAACGTGCTGGGGTAGACAGACAACATCTGTCCAAGCACTTATGATTAATGCACCATATATGTATCTTATTTCTTTTATAGCTCCATCTTCCACTTCTCTTACATATTTCAGATAATCACACTTCTGTCCAGTGCAGTTTATGGGTTCATGCTTTGGAGGCTGCACAGGGCACTGGCCAGAATTCCTTGCACTCACAGGACACAGTCACTGTATATTCCATTGCAATCAGTTAGCAACCACTACATTTGCATAAATCCATCTTTTACTTGGCCAGCTCAGTTAGCAGTGCACCCATTTAGTACTTCTAAGGAGGTCTGAAGTTGCATAGCTTCTGATTTCAGAGACTTGGAGGAGCTACAATTTCTCTTGGTGTGATAAAAAGAAAGTCCTGATTACAACACTGCAAACCTTCATCCAGCAAAGGGATCAGAGAGCATCAGTGCACTGAATAAAGAACAGAAACACAGCATGAGGGTCAGGCTGCCAGACACATGGCCCCCTCTGCTCTGGTGGTGAAAAGTATCAGGCTGACTGCGTGTGCCTCTTCATACCCATTAAAGAAATGAGGCAGGCTAGGAGCACTGACCTCCTGACCTGGCAACACAACACACTTCAGCTGGGAGCAGAAGGATCATTTCAGAATGAAGAGGACATTGGTTTGTGGAGAACACCAGTTACAGTTACATTTTGTTGTATTATAGAGGTACCCCTCGTTAACTGAAAATAATGAACAACAAGGATAGAGCTGTTCCATAGGTGTAACTAATGAAGCCTGGTCTCTGCATTCTGCGTGCTCTGCACTCTCCAGCTTGTAGCTCCTCTCCAAATCCCCAGTAATGCTGCAGTGCTGCAAGCCCTGTCCCACAGAGCTCTGGCCCTGCACTTACCCAGCAGTAAAGGTGTCAGTCCCACAGCTGCAAAGCCAAAGTGCTGCCACAGAAGCTTCGGGGGGTCTGTCTCTTCTCCAGCATTGCAGGGTTGGAATTGCTTAACGTTTGCAGGTATCTTCAGGTGTTGCTGAAGAGGACTGGCAGAGCAATTCCCTAAGTACCTTTTCTTCTGGGAATTGTTCTGCAAACTTCTAACTTTTTCTCATGAGAGTAAAGGTGTCTGCCAGTGGGAGAGATAAAATGTATCTAAACAGCAATTTTCTTTTAATACACCAGATATCAAGCTGTATCTACAAGTACATGTAATTACTCCATCCTGTTCCTCCCTTAAGAGCGTCAAGGCCTCCAAATCAAAGCATTTTCTCTCCCTCATGTACATTTGTCTGCAGGTATAAGCTCCCTGTAATCATTCTGCTTAGGCACCAGCCCAGAAACAGTCTCAGGCAAGCAAAAACCAGGTAACTGACGTGTGTACAATTTGCTGTATTATCCTGATCCTAGTTCCTGCTTTCTTGCACATTCTGTATTTTAGATGCACAAAATGGAGGGCTTTTTGTCCTTTTAGCTGCAAAGAAAATAAATCTCTCTGCCACAGAAACAGAACATCACCAAATCAATTTCCCTTAGTTCTGTGTTTATTCAGTTTTCTAATTCAAATTTAAAATTTTGGGGTAAATTTTCAAGTAAGGCTTGAAGCAGATATCAGTGGAATCTACAGACTGAATACCAGCTGATTTTATCTTCTGAAGTATAATAAATGGTTAGCAAGAGGTCTTTGTTGTAAAGGTCAGAACTTGAAACGGCACATCAATCTGCTCCCAGCTGTCAGAGGCGAGAGGCCAGGAAAGGATGCACCTCTCTCTGTGGTTCAGCTATGGAAAGGTTTCATAAAGGAAAGCTAAAATGTCACACAGACACCACAAACACTAAATGGTCATCTACAAGCTGCAGTGGCTCTCTAGGAAACGGGCTGGCACAGGGCTGTGTGTCACCAGGGCCCCAGAGTTCCTTCTCCTGAATGGTTACCATTTGCCTCATAAAGGTGATTTTCTCCATGCTTTGGGAATTCCTTCCCCCTGCATCAGAACAGTTTCACGAGTCTCTGGTTAACTGCAGTCAGTCATCAATGGTCAATATGCCATTCCATGCTCTGCTGCAGAAAAGGGATATTGAATTAAAAGCATGCAGACACTAGGTACATTCTGTAATAGTTTGTATTTTCTTGTCCATACATGGCACTCAAATTCACTAAGTAAATTAAAAATGCAAACATCAAGAATTGTTTCTATAAAAGCAGCCAGAAAAGCTTATCTGCATTAGAGAATTTTGCATGAGTATAAACAAACAACTTGAGAACCCTGTGTGGCAGCAGAGCCAATTCCTATCACTGCAAATAGCAATTTGTAGACTGATTTAATGAGCTGGGCTCCAAAATTGTTAGTGAAGACAGAGCCTACATTAGGTTGCTGAGCCAAAGCACTGGGAAGAATTTCTCCTCCATTTTAACATTTAGATCTTGTGCCTTCTAACTATACCTCCCTTCCATATGACCATTCCTGCTATTAGGAGTTGAACAAATTGTCATTTGACAAATTTTAATTACTTGAAAGCTTAATTAATGCTTCAATTTATATTTTTTTTCCTAAAGAGCAAAGGAAAGTTTAAGTTGGAAAATTCTCCATTAATACAATGTTGGTGACTAGTAGCCAATTAAGGGCACTCATACACCACCAGTTCTGAAAAGCAGCTTTTCATTTCACACAGCAGCAGTCTGCATTTAGTGGCTCATTCTGTATTCCCAAACTTCCAAAGAACTGACCAGAAGAGCCAAGAGATGTCCCATGTTCTGTGGGAGCAGCCTGTAGAAAGGAAATACATGAAAAATCCTGCACTTAAAAGTACGTGACAGGAGGGATCCAGAAGCATTCTCACACTACCCAGGCACGAGCAGCACAACTGCACCTTCTAAATCCATCACCAGGTCATTGCTTGGGCAGTTCATTCTGGCCTTGCATGCTGCAAACCAAATGATGACACAAGGTTAAGAACAATAAATAATAACTTGAGGAGCAACCAGGGAGAACGAATAGAACCCCCCTGGCTTCTTTTCATCCTTCAATCTGTCAGTGACATTTCAATCCAGCTCATACTCCACTGAACTTCCAGCTCACTCTCAGCTTCAGTAAAACTGCTGCAGTAAGTTACCAAGATTCTACCCTCTACTGGTGTTTTTAAAAAAGTTAGAAAGTGAAATAAAGCAGTAAGTTTATTTTTAATAAAGCTTAAACCCAAAATATGTTAGCCTTAATTTTTGGAAGATGTCATTAAATTCTAGTGCTTCAGCTGTTTATGGCAAGAAGTTTTCCATTGTAGCACTGAAATCCTTTCTCTAACACCTCTTATTTACATCTTTCAGTCTTCACTCCTGCCAGCCAAGCAGCAACTAACTCAAAAGGATTTCACTGTGAACTCTTGCTTTCAAACAAGCCACTGCATATGGTTGTTACTGCCTAGAAGAAGAAATAAAACATTACTTGCCCTGTAGAAGCTGTTTCGCACAGTATTGGCAATTTTAACACAATGCTGAGCTGGCTTTGTTATTTTTAACATTCTCCTTCCATAAAATTCACATTTGCTTTACAATTCACTTTACAATTCACAATACAATTACAATTCCAGTCTGCAAACTGGAACAGACTAAATCTTGCTCCTCAGCTGCTGTGCTCTCTAAGGCTCACTGCACACTCACCTATGAATGAATGGCAGCAGTTTTGGCTCCCTGGCACAGAAGTGGGACATTTTGGTACAGTGACAGAAATGGCCAATTAATGCATTCTGAGAACCAACAGTGACAGCTTTGAGAGTTACCAAGACAAATGCAGTAGGATTTACGACACTGATTCTAAACATTACACTTTTGTCCTACACACAGAGTGTAATGTATAAAAATCAGAGCTTTCTTCCTTCTGAAGGCATGAGGTGGGGAAAGCATGTGTGGTGGTGCAACTGCTGCAGCTCAGGAGCCCAAGAATTGATTGTCCAAGAAAAAAAAACATTCACAAAAATTTTATTAAAAAAATTCCCCTTTCACCTCAAACAAGTGAAGCTTAAGTTCTGTACTACTAGGTTATGTTTAGAAAAATGGAAAGAATACAGTAATTTTTGAAGGCTATACATTGTAAAATCCCATAAATCAGCATAATCTTGGACTGTGCAAGCAAATATAGCAAGTATTTCAGATGTTATTTATTTGGTCCATCAGATGTACAGTATAGTAGTAGTATCTGAGTTTACAAAACATCAAATATAAATAACCTGAAACTGTAACAATACACAAAAATTTGCTTCTTACATTAACATACCAGGCAGTACGAGCTGAAAAACTGGAGTAAATTAACAGTTTTACAGTAATGTACATAGTGCCAGCTGATGTTTAAGAACACTGTTAGAACATGGCACTAATCTGCTTTGTTGGATTTTCCTCTTTACTTGTTCAGGGTGTGAAAAATGTTTAGGACTAGGCTAAGAATGGTATTCTTTAAGCATCTGTGATTCTGTGAATGCTGAAGGTGAAGCAGTCACACTTGCAACATGGCCTCAGAAAGGGATAAGCAAATGTGCAGGCAGGCCACTGCTGGGAAACTTCAAAGGTAATCACTGAAAAATAAAGTGAAGTTGCTTAAAATGTGGGCATCTGATGATGGCCCTTTCACTAAACAACAGTAGGGGTTTTTGTCCTGTTGGATGATACCTAAGAGGTATTTACACAAGAATACCATGCTGTTTTCATCACTGTTTAGGTAAATACTTATCTGTAGGTATTCAGAGACTATGTTTCTATTACATTTAATATATGGAATACAGAAAAACTTCTGAAAGAGTCTATTGATACCAGAGCTTTATCATCAAGAGAAACAGACACTAATTATTTAAGCCAGCAATTTGGTATCCACTTTGAACCAAGGCCTTAGTCTAGTTCTGGACATTTTTCACATCCCACCACAATGTGCTGTTACAGTATGACATTATGTGAATCACTTTCTCCAGGGGCCTTTGGAGGTTCCCCAAACGCTCAGCTTGCTCTTAGCTCAGCACACGCTCTTCGCCCCGACGCACTCGCACCCCTTCTCCTCAAGTTTCCTCTTGTGGCTCCTGCTCTCCTCCTCCCCCAGGCTGCTGGAAGCCCCCTCATCCTCAGACTCCACGATCATCAGGTCGTCCTGCTCCTGCTGGGCGCGCGCTCTCTTGGCCCCCGCGCACTCGCAGCCCTTCTCCAGCTTCCTCTTGCGACTCCTGCTCTCCGCCTCGTCGGCGTTGCTGGAAGTGCCTTCGTCCTCAGAGTCCACGATCACCACGTCGTCCTGCTCTGGGGCTGCAAAACAGGGGGTTGGGGTTCAAGGGGATCCTGCAAAGACACTTTGCTCTCAAGCCAGTTTTCGTGCATTAAAAATTGTTATCCACATTCTTTGCCAGGCAACTGCAAGAGTATCTTAGAAGTCCCTGAAATTGCTGTAAAATCTGGTTTGCACACTGGTATTCCTTCACTACAGGTGTGGAAAATAGTGCAATAAGCCAAAGATATGGGAAATGTGTCAGTTGACAGGACTTTTTTTGCATGTACGAAGCACAAGAATTGCTGCTACCTGCAGCAGTTGTTGGGAAAAGAAGATTTGCACACACCAAGCTGCAGAGCAACCTCTCCTTTCCCTACTGCACTCAGCACACCTTCCAGGAGAGGCCACGTTCCAGGAGAGAGAAGCCTCAAAGAGAGGGAGAAGTGGAAGGGTCAGCAGACTTAGAGAGCTAAAGGATAACAATGGATAGTATGAAGAAGGGAAGAGAGAACCAAATGTGAATTTTCAAGACCTCTAGTGGATTTTGTTTGGTTTTTAACACAAATTCGCTGTAAAAGCTTATTAATTATGGTAAATTGTGCAATTTTTAATACAATTTGGAGGAAATTTTAGTAATACTCTTAGAATTTAGTTTTCCCTCAAACAGGAGGGAAGGGACTACATACTTTGTGCCTTAAATATGCGCACAGGCAAAGGAACACCAGGTAAATAACACAGTTTTAAAGTGTATGTACTATAAACTTTTGTGCTTTTTGTGTTCTTTGTAAAATTTGTAAATGTGCATTTTTCTATTTAGTATTAGTTATATACAGAGGCAACTTAAATGCCTTTTACATTGTATTGGCAAAGTTAAATCACAAAACTGAAGACAACTTTAATGGGACTGCACTAGTGAAAGTTTGTTTTGTTTAATATGGATTACTGTTGATTACCTGTTGATGTTGAGGGTTGTGCTCCATCATCACTACCATTGCTAATGTTCTTCGATGTTGGTTCTGATGGTTTAGGGCCAATTCTTTCAGGGGCATCACCAACAACTTCAAATTCTACATCTTTTTCTAGATCTTCACTGCAGAAAAACACACATGCTTTTAAACAGCCAGAAAATAAAATCCTGTGTTTTACACAAAAAAACCCATTCAAGTATTAGAGCACCCTGCATCTATGACAAAATGAGAAAACATACTGAAAAAGAGGAAAATCTGTTCACTCCTCTTTTGTAATTTATACTTTGTCTATTCCTAAACACTATTCCACCCAGTGCTATCAACTCCAAATGCTTGGGAATCAGAAGAAACATTGCCTGAGCTTACCCTTCTTTCTCAACAACACAGCCCTACTCCTACTGAACATGCAGTGTGAGTTTCTGTGTTTGTCTGTTACTTACCCTGGGTTAAATACACACCTCAGCTAGTCCAGAGGCACTTCTGAACAAAGGTGGTCAAGCAGAGGATCCATTATCCTACGAGGCTAGGGTTTTTTTGCCTTTCTAAATTTTAGGGGTTTTTTTAAATGTCAGTTTCTTGTTTCTTGGCAACCAACCTGTTGGTTGCCCCAAGTTAAATTGTTTTTTGCAATGTATTCTTATGTTGTGTAACAACAAATTACTGAAATAAACCTTTTTCAGTTGACTGTTGTAAAAAACAAAACCGCAACAAAACAAGACTACAACAAAAAAGACACAAAACCAAACAAAAATCCATAAACAATAATTTCATAAATTTGCCTCTATATTTCCTTTCAGCAGCTTAACCTTTGAACTTTGTTCATGTACTTAAATTGAGTGAAAAATTCCCTGTGGAACTGTTGTATGTGTATACACAGAAGATCCTTATTTCAGAATCCTTACCTATGAAGCACATTGATTAACAGAGTATAGTCCTGGAGGAAATCATCTGCTTGTAGTCGAGTGCCATTTCGAATTCCAAAGTCTGATAATTTCCTGTGGTTGTTTGCTACAAAAACAGTAAAAAATCTGTAGTGTAGAGAGCTATTTATAGAAAGATCACCTGAATAAATATGGAGTACTCCACAACTTTTATGCAGGAACACAAGATTAACACCTATTAGCTATATTTAAATTAAAAGCTGACAGTTAAGCCTATTAGGAGTTAAAGCTACTTATGTTTGATTTATTTACTCCTCATGCCATCAGGTTCAAGCATTTCACAATTGCTGCATTTGGGAACACTGGAGATGGTTTCTGGCACCACAAACAGAGCCAGCAGATGCAGGGGCTTGCAGGCAGAAAGCTGTTCCTGAGAGGAATCCTGACATGCCAGCTGAGCACTGCTTTGTGCAGGAAAGCTGAGCTGCACATGCAGCTTGCACACAACACCCCTGGCTACCCTCAAACCACTTGGAACACCTGCAAACCCAGTCCTGTCCAAATACTTGTCCAGGGTGAGCACTGCAACATCTGCTGTACATCTACTCTTCTCTTCTTCTCTCTCTTTATGTACTCTTATCCCAAACCCCCAGGAGCATACACACCTTCTGTTTCACCTTCTTCTGAAGAGATCAGGATAGTTCCCTTTCCATCTTCTATTTGTACATCTGGTGCTACCATAGCAAATTTTTCTTTCAGTATCTGAAAATACAAATATATTAATATATATTCAATCTCTGACTTAAAAAGATTTATTAAAAAAAGAACCTTGAATTATGTTGGTTTTATTATTCTGGCTCATTTTCAGGCATCTACTGAAAGTCTATACTTTTTTGTTCACTTCCACAAACAGAATTATGATATTTTTGAGGTCTGATACTTACAGGTTGATATATGCTAGAGAGTTTTTTAGAATACTTCATAAAATGATAGAATTACAAATCAATTGTGACCACAACTGTAATGCAGCTACTGAACTTTCAACTGAAATGCAAATTTCATTTTTTGCTCTCAGATATGAATAGGCTTTAAAACCACCAAAATTTACACAAAATTTACCTTACATTCTTTCACAAGACATACAAGACACATGGGCAAGAAGCATATTGGCTAATCAGCTCTTCTTGTAGCTGAGAGAAATGTGGAGTAAATACAAACAGGAGATGCTCAGGCAGAATATACTGAGCAAATACCTTATTTTAATAATTTACAGAATTAGATTTGAAATGAAAGCTGTTAATGTAGCTCAAGATTTACCTTATCCTGGAGTGTCAACACAGTAACTTTGTGTGTGTTAAGTTTCACAGTCACTTCTGGCTTACTTGCACACACATAACAATTGGGATTTGGTGGATCCAAAGCACAAGGAACCAATAGTTTCTTCCTGGGATTTGGCTGCTTGTTCAGAAAAATCTTTAGGACAGACAAGAAGAAATCAGGTTATTCTGTAATTACCAGCACGTCTAAAGCCTGTTTTCCTGCAGATTTCTTGTCCTGGTCACACAGGCTGCCCTGTTCCCTCATCCTTTCTGCTGTGCCTGCTGAGCAGAGTCCCACACAACCAGTGCACCCCGTGCTGACTGAGCAGCTCCTGCCAACAGCTCTAACACCAACCAACCCCACTGCAAGTGATGGCAGCCTGCTTCTCTCTCCTGTCCAGCAGCAAACTTCCATTAAGTCATAGGAATTTATTGATCCTTAAGATCTGCACATCTCTTTTCACTGTGACTGAAAGTTCCCAGCATATTCAGAATCTACTGAAGTGAAAAGTGAGACAGTAAAACTACATACGCAATAGTGAAAAAATGTTAAATGTGACTTTTAAACAGATACTAAATAGCAAGAAAGCAAAAGCATTTTGTTCCCACTTACCGTTCGACACTGATCTATTTTCCCCGATAAAATCTTCAAACCCTCCAGCACTATCAGCCCAGCTATCACTGCATTGGTAGTTGCTATAGCTGGGATAATATTTCCTGCCATTGCTGCAAAACAAACAAGAATATGCAGATTTTTAACAGCAAAAGAAAACAAGAAAATTGTAATTTAAATAAAACAATGTTATATTTTATCCTTACACTTGATGTCAAATCTGCTCTTCATATTCATTCCAAAAACATGCATCCTGAGGTTTGCAGCAGAAGTGACAAAATCCATGGCAGAAGGGTCATCCTAAAAAGAAGTTAATACAAAAAGCATTGAAAAATCTGATTACTCATTTTAGGAACATGGTTCCTAAAACCTCAAACCCCAGAATTTTAAAAATTAATATGTTCAAAATTCCATTTCAAAGTCAATATACTTCCTCTTTCAGATGGTGTACTCAGAGCAGTTATACTTTAAATACTAACTATAGTTTCTAAACATGTATTTTAGTAGCAAATCAGTATATTTGTACTAATAAAATGCCTTGTACATTACAAAAATGTTTAAACCCTAAGTTTTACAATGTTTCAAACATTTCCAACATTGAATTTCAACTCTGAATCAGTTTCAAACACTTGGTGTTTCAGAGAGAAGTATCTTTACTATTGGTTGTAGTAATCTTTTACTATTTTGCTTCCCCCTCATATTTACAGACTACTTGTTTCTTATGCCAAATGATAACTGACTGGAAGTGATACTGTGTGTGGTGATAAAAGAGAAAACTCTTGTCTTCTTCAACAGAACTTGTATTGCACACCCATCATCAGCTGATTGCTCATAACCTCAGTAAACCCCAGCTATTGACACCTGGCTAAGAGCATGTTTTGGAGACAGAAAAGAAGGAACAAATAAGGTTGCGTTATTAAAATATTTTCAAAAATCAAAATATGACAAATACTTGTGAATTTGTCCTTTTATGAGCTGGAGAACTTGGTGAATTAAGTTATTTCACACTACAGCAGTTAATCCTTACCCTCAGTGAGTTACACAATATAGTGTTTAAAGAATATATTTGTTTACATATGGGAAGTGTTTCCATAACGTGGCAGAGAGTTTTGTTCTAAGTAGTAACATTTTGGAAGGAAAGTGAATGAGCCCAACTAATATTTGTAAAGTTTAGAGATGGCAAACTGACCTTATCCCATATAAGTGCTTCTCCATCAGCCTTCTCAGCCAGGTGAAGACTCAGGGTTTTAACACTCTTGGAAAACAGGTCTGCATAACTCCTGACATTGAGAACCTGCTGATCCTTCAACAGTGCAGAGCTCTCATTCTGCTGGTCAGATTTGTTTTCCTCTTTGGGAAAAAAAAATAAGATCAGGAATATTTATAAGTTCAACAGAAGTTCTCTCAAATAACTTTCCAATTTCAGCAAACTCAGTATTTTTTAAATTGTAGAACAATATCCTCAATCTAGAGTAGCCCAAACATTTTACAACAAATCTGCATTTAAAACTGCAACTATAGCTATGGTATCAGTCACCTAAACATGCACAAATTACAGCAAATATAAATTTTCAACCAAACAACTTTCAGAGATAAATCTTATGAGATAAGTGCTTAGTAAGGTGTCCTAGAATAAGCTGACATAATTTTGTTAAATGTGTGTTTTCTACAGCCAATACAGAGCATCTAAACCAACAACTGCAAAACAGTCTTAGAAAAAGTGTTGCCTATATAGTGTAAAGAATTAATATGTTCATAATCAGAACTCAACTGATTAAAAAAAAAAAAAGTATTAAACAGCAGGTATGATTTATAAATGTACAGTAGGAGGAGGGACAGTTACCTTGCTTTTGTACCTCAGCCCAGTCCAGTGGCACTGGAGGCTTTCTTTTCCTCCACAGCTTATCCATTGTCAGCAGATATCTAATGTCATCTTTGAAAAGCTAGGAAACATGAAAAAAAATCCAATTAAAGGAAAAAAAAAAGACACTGAAAAATCAGCACACATTGATGAGGTTTTGATTTTTTCCTTGACAGTATTTTTAACTATATACAAAGATATATAAAGATTCTAAAAACTTATTCCCCACTCTTTAACATTCATTGCATAGAGCAGACACAGCTCTGATTAATCTGGGGAGGAGTAAAGTGAAAAACCAAGGAACAGTGGTTTCACCTGCCTACTGAAGCCATCCCTACAGTTGTTTGTATGCCCTCTCTGAGACAAGTGAATGAACATGCCAATGAATTTCCAAAGAGAAGTTATTGCTACCTGTGAAAGTTACATTCAAGCTCATTTCCTCTATTTATCCACTTTCAGTAACTATTTAGAACAAAACCTCCTGTATCTGTTTCTCCTTATGCCAGAGCCTGATATTGCACAGATGACTGATAGCTTTTAGGTCCTCAGATTGGTTCTGATTATGCCCAGTGCAATTCCAGAGGTCAAACAGACCCTTCCCATTAAAAGTAATTGCAATGGAGTTTTGTCTGCACAGAGTGGCCAGGCTGCTGCAGCCCTCTACCTCTACAGGTGGAATCCTGTAAAACAAACACATGTTGCAAGAGACCAACACAACAGCAAAACTGGGGGATGTCACAACACAATCACATAACTGATGGCTAGCATTAAATGTCCAAGCTGGGGTTTGATTTAACTTTACAGCACCTCATACATTTCAAATAAAGACATTTATTTGGGGTAAAGAAGATACCTTAGTAAAAAGTTTAACTGGATCATAGCCAGTGGACTTAGCCCATTCCTTAGTTGAAACACGTTTAATCTCACCATCTTCATTGGATGCTAGTGCTCTGGCTTCTGCTTCTGCTGGCTCCCCTATTAATAAAGTGATAACCAATATTTTAAATTAAAAAAAAAAAATCCCACCAAATATTTCCCCCAGAGTCAATTACCAAAATAATGCAGGGAGCATAAAATGACTTTATTGCACCCAACAAAAGCTGAATTAGGCACAGTATACCTGTTTCTCTTTGCCTCTGCAACTCACTGATTTAACTTGATACCACCCAACTCCTTCATTAGCAGAAACAATGAAAAAAAAAACAAACCAACAATTGTTTCCCACTAATTTTCTCCACATAATGTTGCTACTTCAGAAATGTCTTATCACCCCCTTTTAGTAGTCTCTTTTCTGACTAAAGAGTCTTAGTTTGGTTGGCATTTCAAAAGAAACAAACCAAAAAAAATCAGCTTCCTATCTCTGGTTCTTTTTATACAAAAAAAAAACCTCTATAAAGATGCTAATGATTTTCTTGCTTTCCCAGTCACATCCAACAATTGCTATAATGATTTCTGATAATCAGGTTGTTTTCATAGAACTATCTATTAACATCTCAACTGAATGAGAAAAATCAACTCAAAGACCATCATTTTATGTGTAAATTTGTGAATGTTTCCCCCCTTTCACCAATGCATCATTTGCATTATTTCCTATTTATCTGCCTCATGTATCATTGCCTAGTGATTCTGTATTGCAAAGATTTCTACTACTTTTTGCAGGTAGTCCTCATCTTTTTTTTTCTGAGTGACTTTGTCTAATCATCTGTGCTGAACAGCACGCATCTCCCATCTGAGGCTCCTCTAATCACCATTTATCTCTATCATTCAAGCAGTTTATCCACTTCAGATCTTCAGCCTTTTTTGTCCCTTTGGCTGCTTATGTCCCTCAGGTTCCCCTCAACCGTTTTTGGATCTGTCCCCTGCAATTCAGAACAGCCTGAAGCAGATACACCCTGCACAGGCTTGCTGATTCCTTCCATGGACCCAGCCATGCTGGGCACAACTTCCCTTTATAAATGTTGCATTGACTCTTCCCTGGATGTCCTGGTTTGGGCTGGGAGAGAGGTAATTTTCTTTCTAGTAGGTGCTCTGGTGCTGTGTTTTGGATTCTGCATGAGAGTAATGCTGGTAACACGCTGATGTTTTAGCTGTTGCCAGGAGGCTGCTCCAAGTCAAGGAGCTTTCAGTTTCCCTGCTCTGCCAGCGAGCAGGAGCACAAGGAGCTGGGAGGGAGCAGAGCCAGGACAGCTGACCTGAACTGGCCACAGGGATATTCCAGACCTCAGAAGGTCCTGCTCAGCACAGAAACTGGGGGAGCTGCCTGGGAGGAGCTGATCTCTGCCTGGGGACTGGCTGAGCATTCACTGGCCAGGTGGCAACTGGCAGTCAGCAACTGTGTCACTTGTTTGTCTTGAGTTTTATTCCCCCTCTCTTTATTCCAATTATTATCAACAGTATTACATATTTGTTTCCATCATCAGCTGTTCTTCTGCCAGCCTGTGAGGTTCATTCTTAGTGTGATTCCTCTGCTCTGGGGGGGCAGTGAGCAAGGGCTGTGTGGTGCTGAGCCTCCAGCTGGGGTCAAGCCTGGCCAGTGCAGGCTCAGTGTGGGCTCAGCACCTGAGCGTGGGCAGTGTGCCACTGCAGGCACCAGGCTGCAGCTCAGCACTCCTCTAGCTGCCCTGCTTCTTACTTCAGTAAGTGGCATTGCATTTGCTACCTGTCAACTACTTCAGCAGCTATTGTTTTAAGTGACTTTATATTGCCACTCTTTTCAGGACTCACCTATTTCATTCTGCACTTCCTGTAGGAACAACCTGTCCAGTGATCATTATCTGATGTTCAAAGAATTTGAAGAGTCGGAGGATCCTCTAAGCTCCCCCTCCCAAGTCCATTCATCTATCAAAGGATCCAAAAGAAGCAACCAACAATGATGCTTATTCACCTCATAGTAACTATGATTACTGTCCTTACAGAAAAATACTGAATAGCTATAAAAATATCACTCAAAATGGGCATACTTCCTGTGCAGATTAATGCTGAAGTGTTGCAGGCTAGAAGAGCTCAAACACAATTCCTGAAGTTCCCTGCAAACCCTCAGCTAGGAGTGGGAAATGCAGAGTGACTACAAATATCACTCAGTACTCTGTTCAAAATACAAGCCTCCCAGAGGCCAGAAACAGAATCTTCTTTAAAGAAAACTGAGCTGAACTCTCTAACCTTAAGAAATATAAAGGAAGGAGTCATAATCTCTGAAACAGAACATTCCAGTAACAGGGTAAGCCACCAGCTTATATCACACTCACAGGCAGCTTCAGGGTCAGCTCTGTCAGGTGAGACTTCTTGATCAGCATCTTCTTCTCCAAACAACTGGCTGTATAACAATTAAGAACAACAACAAGACTAGAATTTCAGCATGTCTGGTTAAAGACTCAAATATTTGCTAATGGATACATATATATTCATTTTAGAATTCTTGCTTTCAGACAGACCTCATACAACATTGCTTTTTAAAGCAATGCTGGCATTCATCACATGTGCACTTAACATGGACAACACAAAATGCCCAATACAAAAATGAATTTAGCAAAACAGTTTTCCGTGTAACTCACTCAGTAGCTCACCCAATATTCAGCCTAATATTTATACTGCAATATTAAATGCATTTTTAGAACCTCTGGGATATCCAAGATTCCAACAAACTTTACACTTGTTAAAACATGCATTAAACTGAAAAATGTGCTTACTTCATACAAAGATGGAAGAATAAAGCAACCTCAACCTACACTGCTGTGCCAAACTACTCTGCCAGATTTTTTGTGCTATTAGAGCAAGGCCTAAATACTAATCAACCTTCCATCTTTGTAACCACTCCAGAACCCAGGTCAAGGAACTGGAGGTTTTCACCATAATCCATCTAAATCAATTTAAAATGAATTTTAAAACCATTATAATAAATAAAAAAGTGTCAATTTTATTTCTTTCTCTGTAGGTTTAGAAACCAGCAGAATGAACCACAGTTAACTATTTTTTTTAAAAAGTCACTTACTTGAACAAATACTTGGCCCACACGATGCAATGGATGGGCTCCGAGGGCGTATTTCGGATTGTGCAGCCTGGGAAAGTCTTCTGAGTTGGTTTAGGCTGACATTCATAACATTCTGTTACTCCCTGATGGAAAATGAAGCATTTACTTGTCACTCTGAGAAGGCTACTGATAGTCTGGGCTATTAACAGATGACCTGTAACTCTATCTCCAAACACCCACTCCCTGTTGTCTAAAATAGCCAATGACAGGAGTGACACCCCACCTAACCTTTTTGATAACAGTGACTTGTCCAAGGTAGCCTGCAGTCCCACTCTCTATAAGAGGAATATCAGCAGCCAGACACATCCTGTTCACATGGTTACGGGCAGCTGCAGATCAAGAGGGTTTTAAAGAAAATATTGGAACAGTTAAGAAAAAAGAAGTTTTACTTCTCCAAATTCAAACTAGCGTCCTATGAACTTAACTATAATATACCTTGTTTCTCTATAGAGCACTCCCCCATTTTCCCAAAGCCCAGTTCCCCATTCTCACAGGACACAAGGACATTAATAAACACAGCAAACTCAAGTGACTAAAGCTACAGGGTACCCACAGTGCCCAGCAGTTCCCATGAGCAGCAATTAGCAGTGCACATTTCCTTTCACAACACCTGCAGAAGCACTGAGAACCCCTTCAAGCTCCCAGCAAAGCACAGGAGGCTTAGGAGGGAACTTGTTACTCAAATGACAGTGCAGCAAGGAACAAGCAACATCTGCAATATCAAATCATAGTGAAAAGTTCACCTCTGTTATCCAGAGCATTCATAACCAAGGTAAACTGGCGGAAGAACTCTACGTTATAGTCAGGGCTACAGGAAACAAAAACAACATTTCAAAGGGCACATCCAGCTTGTTGGTTATCACTGCACAACAGAAACTCTACACATGCAACCGATGCTCGTGTGATAAATTACACATATTATAAATGTATAAATTTAGCTACCCTTTAACTGCCCCATTTGTCTTCTGCCCACTTCAAAGCTGGGTGAAAGCATGAATTTTATGCTGCTGGAAGGAAGCTACTGCAATTAGTACTAATTTGACCACTGAAACGGGCAGACAAGGGAAAGTGATTAAACTACTCTGACCTAATGAGTAAATTGGCTGAGCTGTGGTAACTGACCTTAAAAACCATCAGCTGTGGCTAAAACATGCACACTGTAATTACCACAGCTCATCAGACTGTGCATAATTCATTGTGCTGTGATAGCTCCATTGGTTTGACTGTGTGGCCATACCCTGAGGAGCCAACACATGCCACCTTAAATCCTGACACTTCAGTTATCTTTACATTGTATTTTTCTGACTTAAAGAAGGTGGAGAAGAAGAGAGAGAAAAGAGGAAACAGGATTAACAGTTTCATGAGAAGGATGCAGTGAGTCACTGTTACACTGTCTAATAGCAACATCAGAGTTCAAACCTCCCTGGCACAGAATATCCATTTCTTAGAAATTGGGGCAAATATAAACTAAAACATGGGGAACATCTAATGGAACCCTACATAGTCTTGTACTCTACTCATTGGTTACAGATCATAAAGACTAAATTTCAACAGCCTGGGGCATATATAAATGACAGTTACCTATAACACACAAAGGACTTCGTTTTTTTTTAATCACATGCTCAATGTGTCTTTTAATTTAATTACTGCTCAAGATATCAGGATATCCCTACAGAGTAAAAACTTATATGGCAAATGTTGCCAATAAAATGAAAAAGAGACACAAACAAATGACTACAGCTTACTACCAGAGCTTAAAACCCATGCAAAAGCCACACTCCCACTCAGGTGTGTGGTAGTTCACACTTAGAGCCACTTCTCCTTACTGAGGGAACTTTGTAAAATACCTTAAAGCACACCATTGCAGCATTTAAATAACACAGTACTTGCAAATCAAACATGTAATTAGAGCTTAAAACCAAACATACTTCATGATGCTATCATGGTAAGCTATAATATTAGCTTCTGGACAAAACTGTAACACGCTTTCCTTGGCAACCTAGAAACAAAACAAAAAAAAGAAAACAAAACAAAGACTTATTATTTCTTCCTTCCTTCTAAAAGACAGACTTGCTACCAGCTGTGTATTGAGTAAGTTGACTACCTTAAGAGATTTAAACAGTCTAATAATGAAATGCTGTGGACAGCCATGATCAGCCAACCAACACTTACCTCTCCCCAGCAGAAACTAAACTGTGACATGTTTTTAACACTATCCATAAAATAATATCCATAAAATAATACTGAGTAACGAGGCTTGAGCTTTGACTTTTTCCTCACCTGTGATTTTGATCTTCCAACATGTTTCTTCTGAAACAGAAACTGTCTGTTGAGATTGCTGACATCAATAGTATCCAAATCAATCTATAAACACACAAAAGAGGCATTTCACTTTCACAGGAAGAAAAGGAACAAACCCATTAACACAGTTTGAAGAAAAGACCACTAGCCAAAATGCAGAAACTTTACAGATCTCTTCTCAGACCTTTCAGGTGTTACAGCAGCACCACAGCAACTGAAGAGGCACAAGTGGTCACCTGACTATCTTCAGGAATCCACACCTTATCAGTGATTGCTGAAGGGGACCGTGACAAAAGGGCAGGGCTACACGAGAACAAACTTTCTGCAGAGAGCCCTTGCTGAAAATGCACCTGACTCGAGATACATCCACACAGCAGTGAGTAAAGGCCATCACTGACTGTCCTGCTTGCACAGGGTAAAGATTTTAGCAGCAGTTGCTGAGGAGCACAGCACTCACTCAGATGGGGAAATGCAGAAATCCACGGAGACAGCTCCAGCCAGGCTCTCCCTGCACTGTGCTTCCCCCAGGCCCAGGCAAGGCTGCTCCACACCAACTGGTCCTTCCACGTTACAGAGCACAGCCTTGAGCACCTGAATCAGTAACTCAAGGGCTGCACAGCCACCTGACACACACTGCAGGGCAAAAGCTTTCACTGCCTGTCCCCAGCACCAACTGCCTAAGTGCACATTAACAAATTATGAAGTCTGCTTATAAAAAGAGAAATCCAATCACACAATCAAAATGTTTAAAAACATAAAGCATAGAGCACAAAGGATGCCATGACTGCAATTCCCCTAACAGCTGTTTCTATTTATTAATATATACACAGGAACAGCATAAAATCCAGTATCTCTAGCCCCCACAAGAATTAAGAAGATTTAACTAGAACTTTGACATTTATTTCTAGCTTGTGACCACTACTTGTCCTGCAATTAAAGTTTCTTTGATCAAGAACTCTTTCTAGTCTTCTCCTGTCACTAACATTTTTAAGGAGCAGTTTTTCTGAGCATTGGAGATATCTCTCCCAAATTCCCACAGGTAATGCTGACATACTCAGCACAGTAACACCTCCAGCTACCCAGAGAGCACTCTCAGTCCAACTGTGCAGTGTGAACTCCACAGGTGACCTGCTCAGGGTGTTCTCACACGCTTCTGCCTTCATTAACCAAACGTGAATGATGAAAAAAGCACGGCACACACCCACTGAACATCCTCTGCCTGAGAGATCCAAACCCCCAGATTAATCCACCCCTTCTCTGAAGGGAATATTTTCAATTGAAGGACTAAGTTTTAACACACTAAAAACTGCAACAGCTACAGAGTTCTATTCAAACAGTAATAAAAGTGCCTGTGGATATACAGCAAACAGAAAAGATACAATGTTTTGAAAATATATTATAGAGCTAGGACTGTCAAACATTACTAGCACAGTATCACAGTAACCACCCATGGCCTTGTCTCTTTTCATGAAAATGGTACTTGCATAATTCACATTTCTACCTCTGTGTCAAAAGACACACAGAAACCTTGCTTAGTCCAAAGCCAGAAAGCCCAAGAATTTCAAGGGAAAACAGTGAAGTGCAAAAGTCTGTTAAAACCTTTGCTACCCAGAAAGCTTTGAATATTTCAACTGAAGAGGATGACAAGAGACATCAGGTCCTGCTGAGAACAAGAATTACAGCATTAAAGGGAGCAGAGGGAGTGTCCAGAGAGAAAACCTGAGACCATCAGACCTCAACAGAAGCTTCAGTCTAGCTAAGAATGATGAGAATTTAACAGCTCACTTATAAGGTAACTACACTGTTCCCATTTTGGTAACCTGGAAGAAAAGGCATCATAACTTAGCAACATCTACTCATGTTCTTAATTCACACCTGGATCCCGAAAAAACATAATTTTGTTCTGCATTCATAGGACAAGGGTATGCCTTTCAACACCCTTGACTATAGTTAAGTCACATACCAGTTGTCTGGTATTCAAAAGTACTATTTTTTTACTATTAACATTCTTCTTTTAAAAATCACAACTTGTAAAAATAAAAAGTATTTTCAGATGTTCAAGTTTGTTAATATTTAATAACTGAGGAAAATAACTCTCAACAATATCACAAATGTTAACAAAAACAATTTATTCTGCTAACAGCAAATTCCCTCTTTGGTTTACAAGTCTTCTTTTGCTCTCACCTTGTCTTGTACCCACCTGTTCCCTGTGTTATCAAAACATTATTTCTTGCAGAGAACACTGCCAATGACGTTGTCACACGAAGACAGCCCTGATCCAACGTGTATTTAAGTTACTGGAGTCCCACCAGGTCAGCCTTGAAAGGCAACACCAACCCCCAAACCATAACAAGTGAAACTGAGCACACCCCGATGAGATTTATGTCTAATGACTAACTGGGAAATCAGCAGCTTTAAACTCTTGTATAATGGACTGCAGGAGTACACAACTGACATGGCAGAGCAGGGAGGAAAAGAGAGGGAGACAGCGCAGAAAATGCTTCCACTCCTCTGCAGTTATTTATTCCCTGATGTAATGTTCAAACTGGATAGGCTCTCATACCAAAAGAAAATTCGGAATTAAACACATTCTACAAGTTTAAAAAGCATTCCAGTAGGAAAGCCCAAGAATAACAAGGCAGAGCAGTGACTGTTTTCTTCTAGAAGCTGATATGGTTTTAGATACGAGCTGCTCTGCTCAACAAGTCTGACTGCAAACCCAAACTCCTCACAACCTGAGACACAGAACGCTCAGATGTGACTCCCGGGCACGTTAGCAAAAAGGTACTGAAGGAAACAGACCTGTGCTCTAGCTGGATTTAAAACCAACCATATGCTCTTCCTTACTACAATAAGAAACCAATAAAGGTCTGCACACCAGACAAATCATAGTTTCACCAACAGTATTTGTCTCTATCTCTTCTTCATTACCACCCTCTCACATCTGCCCTTCCTGTACGCATTCACAGATTAATATCTGGAAGCAAAAGTGAAAGCACGAGCCCGCGGGAAGCGCCAGCACTGAGGGGTTTACAGCCCGGGATCTCAAAGCACACTTCCCCTCTCCCGGGGGTTTGTCGCTGCAATTGATCACCGGACCATCGCCCCCAGCACCGCCAAAATCGGCACTCGGCAAAATTAAAGACTTTAAAGATACCGCCGGGCAGCAAGCGCGGCACGGGGCGGTCTCCCGGGCGGTTCCATCGGCGGGCTCGGGAGATGCACGGCGCGGCCAGGACGGCGGCCGGACCCCGGCGGGGGAAGGAGGAGCCTCCGCGCCCGGCGGGAGCCCGGCCCGAGGGGGGCGGCGATGGCGCGCAGGCCGCGGCCCCTTTGTGGTGCCGTGCCCGGCCCGGCGGGCCCGCGGCGGCTCTGGCGGCCGGGGCGCTTTGAAACCGCGCAGGCAGCGCGGGGCGGGGCGGCCCCGCCGGCACCGCGCCCCGCCGGGCGGCACCCGCGGCCCCGGGCTCGGCCTCCCCCCGCCCGCCGGCCCCGGAGCGCCCCAGCTCCCGCCCCGCCATCGACCCGCACCACGTAAATGCTGCTGAAGCCGGTGAGCACCAGGTTCTTGAGCAGCTCGCAGCCGATGCCGCCGGCCCCCACCACCAGGACCCGCGCCTGGGACACGGCCTGGGCCAGCTCGGGGCGCAACGGCCCCGACAGCGCCGCCGCCATGATGGACACGGCGGCGGCTCCGCGCGCCTCCTCACGGGCCCGCGGGGACAGAGCGCCGCCCGCGCGCGCGCAGCGCCACCTACCGCCCCGGAGGGCCGCGCACGGCGGGAAAGCCCCGGCGGGGCGGGGCCGGAGAGCCGCGAGTTCGAGCCCCGCTGCCGCCGGAGCGCCCCGGGGACGCACTACGGGTGCAACAGGAAATTTCTATTTGTTGTACTAATTTTTGATATATTTATAGTTAAAACATACATATTTAATATATTTATATGTTTAAGATTTTTATAGTTTGTAATGTTATAAAGAGAACTCAAGAAGCGTTTCGATAATGCTCCCAGGCACATGGTGGGATTTGTGGGGCATCCTGAGCAGGGTCAGGGCTTGATGATCCTGATGGTTTCCCTCTAGCTCAGCATATTCTATGATGTTTTTAATATATTTGTATTTATTTCTACTGTATGACTTCACCTAAGTTAACTAACTTGCCTCCAGAAGCTGACATGGTAAGCTACAATTCTTCCTTAAAAACACAGTTTTGCAAGCATTCCATCACCCGTGTGTCATTTCCTCTTTTCCCCACCTCCCCTTATTTTAAAGCCACACTTTCAGTGCATTAATTTATGTTGCATTAACCTGTATGGAATGCTCTAAGAACACTCCAATTATTTTTCCTTCAGTCAGTGAAGATACTGCAAGTCAGCCTAAGCCAACACGGAAGGCACAGGAGAATGCAGATGGGTTTAACTAAAACTGCACCAAGGCAGGTGCTGAGCCTGCCCCAGTTCTGTACCTGTGAGAACACAACTCATCTCTGCAGCCTCTCCCGACCCAAACCCAGGGCACTGCCACAGCTCATTTTCCCACACAAATGGAACCTTTCCTTCACTGGAAAAAACCAGAACAGCTTCATGTTGGAAGGCTGCAGGGACAGCAAGGCCCTTCAGCAACTCCCTACCAAATTTCCAATTTGTGGTCAAATCAAAGCAGAATTGCTTTCTAAAATCAGGCTGCCACTGAGTTCTCTGCTGCTAAGAGTTTCTAAAAACTGGATTCTGGGTGGCTGATGGATACTAATAGTATATGAGAAAAGTTTTCTCCTTTACTTCTTTCCCAAATGCAAAGAGTAACTAGAACTGTGAAACAATCTCTACACTTCAATTTCCATGTGTAACCAAAGTATGGAAATTTTGCCACCACAGTTTAGAGGCATGCTAGTATCTTTCAATCACTTACTCTTGGAAGTAAGCACAATGCCATCAAACAAATTTAATTTTTCACCACACCTGAGGAAAACTCTATTATGTAATTACACAGTTGTAGTAAAAGAAACCGAAACACCCAAACAGACTTTTCATCTCTGCAGAGAAATACAATTTATTTAAATAATCTCTGATCCGGGTCTTCTTGTACAAAAATAAATTCTTCAAGAGGGGTTTGATAATCTGTTGGCCAACAGCTTCTCTCACACGTGTAAACCAGAACAGTTCCAAACTCCACTGACAGATCTAAAAACAAAGCAACACAGGTACATAAGGGTATAAAGTGACATAGTCAGGGGCTATTGCTTACCACCAGACTTCAGTCTTTGCACAAATTAAGTCAGTCTCCTCTGTACATAGAATTTTCTAATGTTAAGTATTTTAAAGGCAGCCAAATCAGAATTTTCAAAGAGATTTTTAAGTGTCTGCAATGTTATCTCACAGCATTTATTATTTTCCAAGGCCTCCTTTAAGAGGCAATAAAGACAAATCCTCCCAAGGCCATGGAATTATCCCTACTCCAGTTATTAAAGTTCACTAGTGAGAGACTCGGGCTGTAATCAGAGAGTCTCCATGAAACAGTTCTCTCTTTGCTCACTGAAGTCTGTAGTGGAGACAGCAGATTCTCTGAACACCATCACTGTGGTTAGACACGTGTGGGTAGCTGGAAACAACCCAAACTGCAGTTCACTGCACTTTCCCAGAAAGGAGACTGTTGGAAATATTGATTCAAGCAAGTCAAGCACCTGAGTCACTCTGGAGCATGCTGACCAGCGTGGGCATCAGCTGGAACTCAAACACTCTGCTGCTTCCACAGCTACTGCAGGCTGGAATACCCTGGTCCAGGCTGGCTGCAGGACACGTGATGAATAAAGGCTGGCCACCCCAAGAGTACCTGAGAGAAGACAGGGAGGGAAAAGTTACCATTTTTAAAATATTGAAATTGGATAGGAAATCTTACATGTTGGCAACAGTGTTCAGCATTTGCTGAAACCTCTGAACCTGCTCCAAGTAAAAAACATGGCTGTGAATCAGAAGCTTGAAAGGAATCATGAACCAAAAAATAAAGACAGGGAGGGGGAAATCTCTCCCTCATAGGTTAATGCTTGGAAAATCTTAAGGATTAAGAGCTGGATTTAGAGGAGACAAATGCTTTGAATGGACACCTCCAAAATATGCTGTACTGGAATAATTTTATTAAGCAAACTACACTTTCCTGAGAAATGGAATCCTAAACAGGGGCAATAAAAGATGGAATCCAACAAGTAAAAGATTTAACACCAAACTGGTCTCAAAACCACTGTAGCTATGGCTCAGAAGTGATGGTTTATTTGCAAGGGCTATCAGAGCTTCACAGCTAACAGAGAACAAAGAGCAAGGATGGTTTCCACTCAATGCCAAGCAGGAGATTCTGTGCTCTGCTGAAGGCCAATAGGGACCCTGCAGGCAGGGGAAATGGGAGTCTGAGAGCACACTGAGCCCCCAGGGAGGGCAAAGGGAGGCTACAGCAAGATTGTAACTAGGGACAGCCCAGGGAGTACCAGGGTGTTTTAGAGGAACAGCAAACTCAAGGAGCACAACACTGCAAAGTGACAGATCCAGTGAAAAGCTGTCTGAAAATGCTACTTGCACTCTGCACTAGAAAATCTCCTAATCTTTGGCAATTAATAGGAGTTTCTCATGTTTCTTTTCTGTCTAAGCAGCCACTCAGACTTTTAACTCCTTGTCAAAAAGGGCCCAGTGAGTTCCACCTGGTACTGGAAAGCTGGTAAACAAAAGTCCTGTCACTACACTGAGACAGCCTGACCAGACAGGCAGCACTGACTCCCTGCAACAGTTGGTGTGTTCCATGAAAATCTGTATTTTATGGTACTATGAATGACTTATGATTTACTCTTTGCTATATTCCCATGCAGAATTAACTCCTCACAGAAGAGCAGCTACTCTGAGGTTACACCTACTTCTGTTCTAGGAAAAGCAACAGATTTACAAGACCTAAAGACTGCTGGCTGCTGAGGGGAGTCCACAATGAGCTGCAGAACTGGGGCTTTAAAACAAGTAATTTCTTGCAGGATAGAAATTAGAAATTCCAAATAGACCACAAAATTTCAGAGGAGGAGATAGCCTTGGAAATCTAGCACAACAGGACACCCCTGTGTTACACTTCCACCTCAACACTGTCTCTTGGAAACCTCATTTCAGTGAGGCTTCAAATACAGTCAGGGTCTCTTCTTACCAGGTTTTATGTCAAAAGTCTCCCACAGCCAGAGCTATGGTCTCTGATCCTGCTTTGCTTCTCATCTACTTAAACTTTCTATAAAGAAAGCCCAACCAGGGACTGAAGTCTGACCAGAGACATGGCAACAGCCTCCATAGCAGGTTTTTTTGTTTGTTTTGTGTGGGGTTTGTGTTGTTTTTGTTTGTTTGTTTTGTTTTGGTGTTGTTTTTTTTTGTTAAGGAATTAAAACATACACGTATTTCAAATTAAAGGATTTATTTTGATGTACCAACCATCCACACCAATGATTTGTATCTCCCTGTTACAACATACCTTAGAATCTGTTCAGGACACATAGATATTCTTTTCATGAATTTATGGAATGTGTGGTCCCAGCTTTTGACTTCACTCTTCTCATATTTTTCATTACCATCTTCACCTGCAAAACTGTATGAAAACAAGAAACAAACCATCCAGTAAGGTTTTCAGTATGACATGAATGCTTTAAATAAGGAATGGTCACTATAAACTCACATTAAATTATACTAAATGCACTGAAAGAAGGTATGCATTTGTCCTGGTTTAGGGCAAATTTGGGAGGAAACTTCTAAAAGGAATTTTCTTCTAGAAAGCAAGTTTAAGCAGCCCCCTTCCTTATTGGTTTGGGAAAAGATTTCCTTTAAGAAAAGTGGAAAAAACTGTTTATTTAACAAGCAAAGTATTTACGAGCATAAAAAAAGAATAATATTAAACAATAAAACTTCTCACTGTTCTGAAGAGATGGCAAATTTAGAAAGTCTTTTTCCAAGCTCAGCTTGCTCAATCTCTTATCAGTCCCTCCTGTGCTGGAAAATGCTGTCCTGGGGCCTGGTGGGCTACAGGTGTGAGCTCATGGTGCTCTTCTGAGTTTTCAGTTCAGAGCAGGTTTGAACAGATTCAAGAAAAAGAAAAACTACAGTTTGGGGAACTTCTCTGCCTCAGCTAAAAAAAAAAAACAAAAAAAAAAAAACAAACCAAACTAAAAAGCAAAGGAAAGCTCTCTCTTGCTGTCCATGCTGCAGACAACACTGTCTGTGTGAAGGGAAAAATGCAGGGGAGCAAGAGCAGTTTCTGAAAGTAAACTCTGCTGCTTCTCTCCCCCTTCACTCTCATAACCAGTCTTAAAGGTGCAGAACTGAATATCTAGCATAAACAGAACAGACCATTGGGGATACAAGCCTCATAAAGTCACAGTCTTAAAATCATTAAGACAAAATTCCTGCTAAAGGTTGCAAGTGAACATTTTGCTTCTAGTTCTTTGGTTTCTGGTGACTTACAATTACTAACAGTGTTTCAAACTATCACATGGGACTCAAATCCACCAGATACCGCTTTATTCCACCAAAAAACCCTTCCTCTAATAACTTCTCAAAATTTTTTGTGGTTTTTAAATTACAATGCTGTCTTTTTCAATTTTGAACCAAGCGTAATTAAAGTTCTACAGTTTTATAAAGGTCAACAAAAATCAACAGGACCACCACTGCTGAAAAGTCTTCTGTGCAGATTCTGCAGCTGACAGCAGCTTTAGCTACAAACAAATTCGATGCTGTCCACAAGTCAGGCACAAGTGGCCAGAAGTCCTCACTGTGATCACTTAACTTAAATATTTTACTAAGAAATTATTTTCAGTAACCACGCTCAACAATTGTTTTTCAGACAACCTTTACTAAACCTTCAGGTGTCTTACCATCCTTCTGACCTCTAGCCAAAATCCCTGAAAAATTAAACTCTTAAAAATGCAACTGAAATGTAAGAAAAGCTTTAGCCCTATAAAGAAAAAAGCATGAAACTTCTTGATATAAAGTCATGCCATTTAGCATAGATATTGCTTCAGAGATTAACCATCCCTTGCACCACCTGGAGCCCGTGAACACTCCCAGTGCTCAGTCACTCAGAAACAGCTGCATCTTTGAGTGACTCCAGATTTGGCAGCACTGGGTGCACTGCTCTGTTTTTCCTGCACAGCACACAAATGCTTCCTAAAGGAGCTTCCAGACAACATCCTTCAGGTTTAGTGAGAGTCCCACTCAGGTTATCAGTCAGCATAGAGGAAACTACACAATTCCTTCAGTTTCACCATGAAATCCAGACCTGTTCTCACCTTTCTGACATCATCTGTTCCAAATCAACACACTCTCTCTGCTGATACTCCTTCAGTAGCTTATCTGCATGATCTGTATCAAGGAACCCCATGTAGTCTTCTTCATCCACAACATTAATGTAGAAGGGCTGGAACACTGGAGCTGAACCAGCCATTGCCATCACCATTTCTTCACTGGCTGCAGGATGTGTGTGCTGGGGACCTAGGCCATCCATGTCCTCAGTGGCTGCAGGATGTGTGTGCTGGGGACCCGGGCCACGGGCAGGCTCAGACAGGTGGAGCTGCTGGAGCTGGGATGCACACTCCACCTCGCTGGTCACAGCTTCCTTTAGGCCAAGCAGCTCAAGGGAGGCACATGCAGGAGGCTCTGCTCCATCACAGGCTCCCCAGTCATCTGCATCTTCACACCAATCCTTCGCAGCAAAGTTTGATTCTTGCTTCTGAGAACCAAAAAAAAAAGGGAAGAGAACATTGCCAGGGTCTGTGACCCTGATGCACCTCAAATTCAGCTTCTAACAGCTGAGAGAACTGAGGCCTTAACCTAATGCTCAGTGTTACTGCACCCACTCTCCTCACCATGGCACTTTGTTGCCTTGTTCTTCTTTGTTTTTCTAAAGTTCTATTTCAGCCTTCTGCGTTTACCTTTTGTGGTGGAGTTTTTCATGCACTTTTCATGTAAACAATGATTGTTTTGCATTCCTTTCTGGAGGAGGAGAGAACTGATGGGCTGTTGGGTTGACCAGTGTGATTGGAGAGGACAATTTTCGTCCTCCAATCCATGGTCACTGTTGGAATTCTATAAATGTCAAAGTCTGTAAATAAACTGCCCCTTTTTTACCTTGGGGATCTCAGTATGTGAGTGTCGTTCCTTTGTGTCGTATTTTGACAGTACTTCCCAACACAGCCACGTTTACTTCACACACCAGCACAGTTATAGCAAAAACATCTCACACTGGAGAATCAGAGCAAGAATTCACCAGCTCTGCCAGTGGCCCTTGTGCCTGCTGCTGCCATGCCCTGGCTGTGGCACAGCCCCTGCCAGCTGCGGGGGCAGATCCAGCTGAAGCAGCTCCTGCACCCAACAGGAATTCTGCACCCAAAGGGCAGAATACGGAAAGAAATAACAATAATAACACCTCCATCATTTTACCAGAGTAAAAGCCCATTTACCACAGGTCAAGATTTCACACTGTAAACGCACCAACTGAATAAAGTCTCCCTGCCTGCCTGCACTAGTTTGGTGCCACTCTACTCTTCCAATCTGCTTTAGCCAACATGTAATTTTTCCTCACAAGTGTATCAATCATAACTAATTCACATTAATTAAAAAGTTCATGTTAAATTTAAAGTGATCAATTTAAAATACAAGACAAAACAGCTTAAAGATCCAAACCTAAACAGTGCAGCCCAATCACTTGAAGTTGAAAAATAAAGTTTAGTCAGCTGAACTAACTAAAGTACTAAGTGTCAGTTTTGGCCATAGAGCTGGACTGCAATCTCCACTTTAAAACCAGCCTGACATAGATCACAAAGAGTAGGTTAAACACTGCTTAACTGCCTTATAGTAAACAGTGAAGTGCAGTGACAAAAACTCCGTGCCCAAGACTTCCCCACACAACCACAGAGCACGACTGGAAACCATCACAGAGTGCAGCTTCTGGAGAAAGGACGCGGTTATTTAAACAAGGAGATGCAGGGTGTGCAACTCATTCAGCTCAGCTGCGGCTCTGGTTCAGGGCAGCCCCGGCACAGCCCGGGCAGGGAGAGCTGAGCTGTACCTGGTTAACGCCGAGATCGCGGGTTTGTTTATCCTGGGCCTGCGAGCACTGGGAGCGCAGCACCTTCCAGCTTCGATGTGCCGGGAAAAAGAAACAGAGGGAGGGGGGGACAATTGACCAGCGGCAGGAATAACAACAATAACAACAATAACAACAATAACAAGGACGAGCGATCCGCCCCCGAGCTCACCTGCGGGCGGCTCCCCAGCAGCGCGGCGCGGCGCAGGCGAACACGTGGAGCGCGCGGTGCGCGGGGCCGCGCTCCAGCGGGCAGTACACCTGCACCAGCAGCGCCAGCGCCCGCCCGCAGCCCGCGCACCGCGGCCGGGCCGCCCGCACCGCCGGAACCCAGTCCTGCAACACCGACACCACCGATCAGGCCCGGCCGGGGCGCGCCGCACGCCCCGCGTCCCGGCCGGGCGCCCCGGTCCCGCCCGCCCCGCCTCTGCCCGGCCCGGCCCGGGCGTACCGCGGTACCGCCCAGCTTGTTGGTGGCCCACGCGGGGAGCGGCCCGGCCGGGCCCAGCCCCGCCATGGCGGCGTCGCGCAGCCCCAGCAGCACGGGCCGCCCGCCCGCCATGGCCCCGCCGCCGCGCGCGTGCCCGCCTCACCCGCCGCGCGCGTGCCCCGGCCCGGGCGTTCCCCTCACGGGAGCTCCGGCCCCGCTCCCGGCCCAGCGGGCAAGGCGCGGAGCCTTTGCCGGCGGGCCCCGAACGGGCCCTTTCCTGCCCCAGTGCCCGCAGCGATTCATCCACACTGCTGCGCGGAAAGGGCACGGCCTGGCAAATCCACGGAGCCAGCAGCACGACTGCCAAAACTTTCCACCCTTTCCGCCTTTTAGCAAACAAACACCCGAATGTGCACTGGTTACGAGGTACGTAGTTCTCTTATTGATCAGTATTCTCTCTTCTGCTGGTTAATGAGCCTCTCGCTCCTCATGCTCTCACTGCCATGCTCTCTCGGTCTCTCTCCCCCTTTGGCTCGGTGGGTTCCCGTGTGGGCTCCATCAGTTGGTGCTCCTGAGCTGCCCCTGCCGGAATTCCCCTTTCCCCAGTCGGAGCTGATCCCACACAGTTGCTGAGTTGCTTTTCTTTGTTTCTTCCTTATCTTGGGGCTTCTGCCCAATGCCCTCGTGGCCCGTGAATTCTGCATTCCCCGTGTATCCGTGGAAATCCTTCTCCCCGAGCTTTGTTAACCTCTGCCAGGGTTGAGATCACTGGGACATGTCCAGCCCCAAACCTTAACAAGGCAATTCTGCTGACCAGGGGTTTGTGTTCCTAACAGCTGGACATCACTTAGAGCTTGTTGGCTGCTCTGTTTCACAGATTAAATCTCCCTCCTGGTTGATCAGGCCTGAAAGTTACAAAGATCAAACATCAGAGAACATCCTATCTTAATAAAAATTGCATATTTCACACTCAGCAAGAAGATGATCTGAGGAGCAGGACTGGCACAGAACAAGCATACTTGGTGAGCACCTTGGAAAGGCAATTATGGATAATTATGGATAATTAATACACTTTAAAAAAAAGAGAGGCTTTTATTGACAGAATGTGAAAAACAGAATAGCAGCAGTTCTTGCTGAATGTTGTCAGTAAATACACTGCTAAGAATTTCTTCAAATATAGGTGCAGCTGGAAACCTATACCATGTGACCATGAATGCTAAAGCTATGAAATAAAATGAGGTTTGGAACATAATGTAAGAATCTGCTGCTTCAGTGTAGCCTATACACTGTGGCTGTGGTGTTACTGCTTTCTCAGCTGTTTGAGAGTCTACCAGTCTTTCTGTTTGGGGTTTAAAATCCACAGATGGACAGAACACCTCCTCCCACACAGTCAGAAACGACTTTGTTATCATGTGAGCCTACTAAAATGCCTCCTTTCTCCACAGGAGATACACTTATGGCTTTGCATTCCCAAACACACAGGATTTCTTCTGTCTTGTTAAGATAATGATTTGTGTGCATGTAGAAGGACAGAGACATTGATTCAACAAACACACCGAGAATGGACATGAAGGCCATGTCAGACCAGACCAGGGAAGGGGTAAGAAATGTGTACAGAACTAGCAGTATGGGTGCTTGTGCTGGTTTGAAAGCAAAACCAGTGGAAGACTCCAAGTCAGAAACACAATTTAATAGGAGGAAAAGAAGAGAAACAAAAGAAAAGTAACATAAAATAAAAGTAATAGTACAAAAAAAAAAACACTGACAGAGTCAGAATACAACCTGACACCCTGTTAGGGTGGTAGTGGCAGTCCAGATGAGATGGTCTTGTCAAAGCAGTGATCCTGTAGAAGCGTCTGGTAGCTCTTGTCTCCTCTGGGAGTCCAGTGGATAGAAGCTATCTGTGCTGTCCCAAACCCTGGATTTATCCAGGTGGGAATGTTTGCCTCCTCCCCCTGGGCGGAGCATCTCACAATGGGATGATGAGTCATGCAGTGGGTCCTTGATGGCCCATTAAACAGAGATAACTCCCGGAGGGAGTTATCTATGACTCATGTGGCAAGGCATTGTTGGGCTCATTAACAGAAGATAAGGAAAACACTGCCCCACCTTGACTCCAACGGCTCATGGGGATAGAATACATACCTTAGGCACAATTTTACATTGTAACCTAGGACAGTGCTGCAATTAGCTGTTCCTAATTGCAACAGCTGGTGGTTCTCACAAGTTCTGGAAATTGCACAAAAGGGGTGTCCAGGTAGTGCAGATCACAGTGCTTGGGATGCACAGGTGTGCAAAAGCAAGTGAACCCCGAGGTGAGGAGGAGACACCTGCAAAGGGCCAACAGCTGCAGCAGGAGCTTGGGCTGTCCCTGGAGAGCCCCCGGGGTGCTGTGGGATGTGGGAGCTGGGCAGCAGTTAAAGGGGAGCTGGAGTGGGGCTGTTGGTTTGTTTCTGTCATGAGGAGAGCTCTCCTGGCTTCCTGGAGTCCCACACTGTTCCTTTGGATCCTGCTTGCCGTGTAACTCGGCAAAAGAAGCCACTGCAGTGCCTGTGTGCCCTGACCCCCCCAGTTCCACAGCTCTGGGAGGTTGGGGGTGCACACTCTGCATGTCAGATCTTCTCTCTGGTGATGCTGAGCCAACAACATGCAGGGAACACCACCAGCCTTTGCTCCCCCCTCTGCCTCCCTGGGTGTCTGTCCTGCCAGCACTGCGTCCTCCCTGCAGCCACTGGGCTGGGAATTTGCCAGGAAGGGTTGAGGGACACACAGTCACAGCCCAGAAGAGTTTGTGACAGAGCCTTAAGCCTCAGGTCCTGCACAGGAACCTGAAGATTTCCTACCTGAACCCACTTAGGTGGAAGAAAGAAACTGGGCACATTTCTGGCTTCTTGGGTGTGATGTTACCTCTTGGCATTAGCCTCTGCCAGTTAAGTGAAAGAGAAGGAAGTTCCAAAAAATCAAAGCAACGTTTATTTACACCAATTTGAAAGAAATACAAAAACCCAAGCTGTATACTCCCAAGTTGTAATGTTAAATAGTTTGATTGTAATGTTAAAACAGCCTATTAACTCGCCCGGCCTAAAGAGAAAAGGCCGAGAGGCGAGCCCTGCCCCCAGGGGCTGTCTGCGAAGGCTGTCGGCAGCCAGAAAGAATGTTTTGCTGTAAAATAGAAGATGCAATGTTACTTACCTATTTAAGCTGTTCAAATTGAATGTATCCCTAAAATTTTTACTTGTTGTACCCTGAGTTTTATACCCTTTCTCCCCTGGGTCTCGGGGTGCCCCCACCCCGGGGGATTCCACCCTTTTTCCCTGAGTCACCGGGCTGTCCCCACCCCGTCAGGGGAGAATCCTGTACCTGCTTCCCAGTGGGGGCTGCTGACCCCACCCAATATGGAGATTAGGACACCCTGCTCCCAAGATGCACTGATTCAGCCAGCTGAACCCCTAAACCCCCTAAAACAACGAGTCAACACAAAAACTGAACCTAAGGAGGATAATACTGTGCAATGCACAAGTCCAGCTACCTGCAGGTAGCAGGTATTTTTGGTTACCTTCTCGCCATGACCTGAAGAGAACTGGAGAGAGGTGACCCCCCCGAGAGCACACGAGTAAAGGTAGATTCTTTGGAAGCTCCTGCGAGGACAAGAATCCCGACTCTGCAGCACCAGCAGCAGAATCGTCAGCACCTCCTCCTCCACGGTGTCCACAGGGAGCAGCGGCGGCAGGCGCAGCCCCCGAGCCCCCTACCCAGAGCTGATTTCTAATAAAGGCCTTTTCAAAGGAGCTGGTCTCCTGGCCCATTAATTCATAACACAATTCAAAATGTTTATTTATACCAATTCACAAACCAGTAAAACAAGCAGAGATTTTCTGTCCTCTTTTGTGAGCTGTCAAGCCCACCTCCCAGCTGTAGTTGGACGGATGCTCTGCTGCCTCCAAGCTACTTCCAGTTAAAGCAGAAAGAGGCTCTAGGAAGGACAGACAACTGACCATGCTCTTCTGAAGGAAGGGGGGACTAAGCATATAAAATAGTCTGACACTTCTTGAACAT
The DNA here is from genome assembly GCA_017589585.1 of Phylloscopus whistleri. Taxonomy (NCBI): domain Eukaryota; kingdom Metazoa; phylum Chordata; class Aves; order Passeriformes; family Phylloscopidae; genus Phylloscopus; species Phylloscopus whistleri. The sequence continues at coordinate 1,223,077 of JADMLD010000926.1, forward strand.
TCTATAGAGATAATTTCTTACAGATTTCAATTCATTAACTCATTCCCATCTCATTATTCAGTTTTGATATGCACGGAGTAGGTACCATGGTCTCTTTGGACCTGGAAAGGTTGTGGGGTTTTGTTCTGCTTGCTTCATTAAATAGTGATTTTTAGTCTGACAAACATTCCAAATGCCCCTTGTTTCTCTCCTTTCACTGGCATTAGGACAGCAGATTACACAACAGTGAATTAGAAGGTGATTATTACTCGGCATCCTGACAAACTCATCTTGTTTGACTTCTCTTTGGGTTTTAAAAACAACCTGTACCCTGCCCAGCTCTTACAAATCTGTGTGTTTTTTCCTTCCAGTCTGATGTTGTTTCATGAGTTGTGCCCAAAACGCTACTCTGTGTTCTTTCAGTTTCTCTGCTGCCTTTTGCTGCAGGTCTATTCCCAGGTATTTTTCCTCCAGGTCATACTGAGGCCAATGGACCAAACCCTCTCCGTTGGGGTTTCTGGAAATAACAGAACAAAAAGTTAGCTCTCATTTGCCAATGCATTGCTCTCTGACTGCTCATGGTCAGAGCATTTCAGAAAACCAGCAGGAGCCCAGATGATGTGGTTCTGGTACCTGAATAAATGGATGGTATTTTATGAAAATGCACATCAGTGGAACAGCAAAAGTGGAACAGTTACCATTAATTTTAGATCTAACACTCCATGGTAGATGGAGCAACTGCTCTAGGGTTTTTTTTTTCCTCATGTCTGTGGGGTTTTTTTAAAAGACCATCAAGAAGAGCAGTTGCTTCAATATTGATCTCAAATTCTGCCAAATTCCTAGGAAGCACCCTATAAGTCCTGCTTCAGGCAGGTCAGTATGTTCTGGGCAGCAGAGGCAAAACTTGAGCTGTAATTAGCATTGTGATTCTCACCCATTTTTGGCAAAGTTGGTCCAGTATCTCATAACAGTTCTGCTGAGTTGATTTTCTTCTTTTGTAGCATCTCCTGCAAAGGGAGAGATGAATATGCCATGTTAGAAAATAAATAATTGGTATCAGCTGTATCAATTGCAGCACTTGTACTTGTTGCCCTGAGCTGTTGGAGTTTTTTCTGGGAGAGAACTGCAGATGAATGATGTCATGGAAAGTATCTACTGCTGAAGGCAGGAACTGTTTATGCTCATAATAATGCTTATGATGTACAAATGATGCTTATAATATTTATAAAGCTTATAATGCTTGTAAGAGAGAAATGCTCTTCTAAAGCCCTGAAGTAATTAAAATGAGTAATAATGAGGTTCTAAAAGAAATATGGAGAAAGCAAGGGTACATCACCAGCTAGGAATGGCTTTCCAAAGACAAAGGCAATCTCAGCTCCATGATCTGCTTTTACAAACTCTGGTACCACACCTTCCACTGAACTTGGTCGATGTTGGAATTCATAAAAGTAGACTGGGTTGCCAGCATCTGGAGGGTACAGAAAAGTGCTAGTTTGAGAGCTGAAAGTACCTGCTGCAGAGATGATAAACCTTCATTGGAAAGGGTTTTGGTTACATGAAAACACTACCAGTTCTCTGGAGAGGGAAAAGTGCTGCACACTGTGCACAGCAGCCCCAGAGAGAATTCTAGAGTTGTTCTGAAGCTGCTGAGTTACCTCTGTGGTATCTGGCCACTTCCACAGCTGAGATGACAAAGAAGAGATCTCCCATTGCGTCCAGGAGGCCATCCCGGACCTGAGCAGGGCTTTCTGCCTCCCCCATGTACTCCTTGTACACTCTGTCAACAACTTCAGACGTAATGTCCTGGAACAGCAACAAAAAGAACCTAAAGTGATGATGACCATTCTAAGGAGTAACAGCAGTGAGGGAGTGTGGCATCTGCACATCCCTGGCTAAACCCCAAACATCACCTTTCAGAGAAACTCCTCAGCTGTGTCAGGCTGTGGCTGGGAGCTCAGGACTGGAGTTACACAGCTATGGGTACAGGTGATCTTGGGGAAAAGAGGGATGCAAGATCTAAGGATCCAACACCTTTAGATAAACAGCAGTCAGCCATGCTGGTTGTTCTCCCTTCTGTGGAAACAGCCTTCCTAACAGCAGAGAAGTTCTGCTGGATTTCATAGAATCCATTGATTGTTGCAGATGACCATCATTTCTCCGCTCAGAACAAGCCTGGACTCTGCATTTCTAAGTTTGTGGTGGATGTTTGTGTCACTGAATGATCCCTTGCAAGTACTGGCCCTGCTTGTGGAGTCCTTAATTCTGACCTCTCAATCTGTACTTTTGTATGTAGTACTTTCAGGAGAGCACAGAGGCACCACAAAGCCAAGAGATTGGTAAATTGCAGGGAAGCAAAACCTCAAGGAGCCTGAACTTTGGTGTCAGTGCAGCCTAAGTGCTCAGGCTTTCCTTTCCAGTGCCCAGCTACTGCTTTAGGAGGTTGTGTCCCATAGGTCTCCTGTCATACCTGCTGGTACTCTGCATGTCTTGTTCAGCCTGGGGGTATCTAAAATATCCCAGGAGAGCTGTGTTTAGGTCCTGCATCACTCCTGGATTCCCACAGAGGGGCATTTGGGCTGGAAAGTTCGATAGAGAGTATTTTCCTTCACTAGAGGTAGCAGGAATGCAGCAGATCTCTGCCCATTTCTGTCCCAGTTCAGGGAGCTGTGCAGCACAATGGCATTTCCCTGAAAGATGTCCCTGCCTGCCTACAAACAGGCAGGCCAGTGAAGAAGCAGCAGGGAGTTATTCTGAAGATGGTCTCTTACCTTCACAAATACTGCCAAGTTGCTCTGTAGAATATCACGTGCAACATCTTTATCCAGACCATCCGCAAAAGGAGGGTATTTCATTGCCTTTGTGATACAGAGAATCATGCTTACTAAAAAAGCTTCTGTTCACAAAATGATGTTTAAACAACAACATTTTAAGTGTCTTACCGTTGGAATTACCCATCCAAATTCACAGTTATTTACTCCAATTATGTATGGGACTGCATTGATTGATTTTTCAGATAGTAATTCTCTGGGACTCTTTGGAAAAAATACACCATCTGCACATGCACTGATGGAAAAGAAATCCTGAACAAAAAGGGAAAAAAGAAAGCTTCATTAATACATTCATTTTCTTTCTGAAAGAAGTTCAGATTTTTACTGCAGTTCCAGAATGAAGCCAAATGGAAAATGCAAGAAGTAATGGTAAAGCCATCTTAATGTTTTCTCTGACAGATATTCTGCACTAGCAGGAGATTCTGTGAAGATTAACATTATATTTCTAATGTTTGTGAAAGAGAAGTCACTATGTTGAAGTTACATGGTTTCTTAGTTCTGTATAGCCATGGGTGTGTGGACCAGTGGGGAAAAACAACTTCTATATCGAAGTTTCAAAGGCAGAAGTTTCATAAGCATTGTGATAAGAGCTTTAAAGTAGGACATAATATATGATTTGATTTTCAGCTTCTCCAGAAGAATCTGTGCCATTTTCTTTTCCTTGCCCTGGCAGAGGACAACAGCAAACCACAGGTAGCTCCAAGTGCATGCAGAATGGAAGGGCAGGAACCTGTTTGCACTTTTCAGACGAGGGATCAGTGCAGAGCTGCAGTGCTGCCATGTCCTGAAAAAGTGAAGAAAGTCAGATTTAACTTTATTTTTTACAGATCCACTTCAGGTTCTCCTAATACTACAGCACACAAGGAGTATTCTCTGTTATGAAGAAGTCTGAGATGTCATCTAAATGCAAGAAGTATCATTTCACCTACCACTTTTGGTATTATCTTTACTAATTCCTCTTCTGTTTTTCCTCTCAAGCATTCAACCATTGCAGCTGAAGTGGATTTTTCACAGCCAGAGACAGCAGCAATTTTCTGCAAGCAGTGAAAACAAACAGTTTGGACACATTTCCTCTGTCTGGCTCCATGAGACACCAAGTCCAGCAGGAGCAGCCCAAGCTCCTGCACAGAGTTGCTGGAGCCTGGCTTGTCCCAGCTGCAGAGGGAGGGCACTGGAAGCTCTCACAGTCCTTGATACAGGGGCTTGGCAGAAGGAGAAACCCTCTGCCTCCAGGTGTTTGTGATACAGAAATATTCTGAGACAATTCTGGTAAAGAACGTGCTGGGCTGAGAAGGCTGGGTGACATTAAGGAGTTAGAGAATGAACCATGTGCAGGGTTCAACAGAGAGCACATTCTGCCACTCTTGGTGATGTCTTTTTGGCTGGAGCAACAGCTGTCATTAGAGAGAGCTGTCTCTTTTATGGCCCAGATTCCTGGAAATTGTTCCTTGTAGTTGGAAAGAAAAGAAAGGGGTGAAAGCAGGTACTCGTGAAATTAAAAAGAAACTGAAAAAAGTCTTGGTTATTTGCACACTACAAGCATCAAACAGCAGGGGAAGAGAAGAGTATTCAGAGTGTGATACCATTTTCCAGCCAAAAGCTCTAGGTTTGACTTTTCTCGAAGACACTACATGTTACAATATTCCTTTACGTTTCATTCCTCTCTCTTTGTGGATGTTTGGGTGTTGGAAAAGCAACTCATCCTTAAACATGTACTGTTGGCACACAGAAATGCTGTGTTTGATGATTGCCTCACTCATTTCCCAAGAAAAAACCACCATGTTTCTGTATTTTGGACTGAAGAGTTGAAGATATGAAAACTTTCTGGAGAAAGTAATGAAAATGACCACAAATACCCACTTGTGCATCCTCGTGAGGCTGGTCAGTGAACAAGCCCAGGGCTGCAGTGCCACTCTCTGAAATGGCCTTGTGGAACAAGCCCTTGGCCAGGGGAGACAAGACCTGTGAAAAAGCAAGAAGAAGCATGACAAGCGCTGCGTTCTCCCCAGTGACTGCGGATTTCAGCATCAGCAGTGGCCATTTGGAACATTTTGAAAGCCCATGTGGTGAGAGTGCTCTTGTGTGGCCTCTGACCAGAGTCCAGCTGTGCAAAGGGCTTTGGCAGCGCTGGCAGGGATGAGGAGCTCAGCTGCCTTTCCCCTCCCACTGCACTTTGCTTCCAGTGCTCCACAGCACCACACTGCAAGCAGGTGCAGATGGAATGTGGCCAAGGCAGTCTGGCTCTGCTGCAGAGGGGCAGGAAGGAGCTTTTGGCCAGAGGGAGCTGGGATTTGTACCCCAGGAGCAATGAACCCTGCTTTGGCTGTGTCATCTGTACCAAAGTGTGAGGGGCTGGAGAAGGAGGGCGTCACAGGCAGCGTGCTCCGTGCTGAAGCAGAGATTTTACACCATCACTGGCTCACAAACTGCAGGCTACTTCAGCTATCAGGACTATTCACCTCCATCACTTTGCACAAGTGACTGTCAAAGCAAACACACAATGGGCAAGAGCCCACAGCTCTTCTTAAAGGACTTTTCTCAAGAGATTAGACTTTGAGGGTTTTTTACATTGGAAAAGAAGATCCCAAACCAACCAGAATTTGCTTCAGCAGGTGAATAATAACATTCTGTTACTTAATTAGAACATCTTAACAGCATTTGAGTATGAAAGTGAGACATTTTTATCCATCAAAATCGGTATTGTTTTGCTGTACTGTTGCCTTGCTGTTGTATCAAAGACCCAGGTGATGTGTCACTGTAACACTGTCCCTTTTCTCTCGATGACTTCTCAGGCAGACACTGAAAATGGATGGAGGGGTTTTCCCCTAAGCAATTGAAATTCAGTATTACTGTGAACTTACAAGTGCAGAAACACTGATTCCTCCTGCAGATTCTCCAAAGATAGTGACAGATCCTGGATCTCCTCCAAAATGTCTGATATTTTCCTGAATCCAGCGAAGAGCGGCTACTTGGTCTAAATATCCCCAGTTACCTCGGGCATGCTCATCCCCAGTGCTGCAGGGAGAGAACAGATTTGTTTAAATGCTCAATGCAAGCAAAAAGGCAGAGGAAAATGCAATCTGTGGTGTGAGAAATCATCTGCCATCCTCCACACAGAACCTCTCTGCACAACTGATGAATGGCTTGGAAAGCTCAGAGATTGGAGCAGCCCAGAAGAACAGGTCTGGAAGCTGCCTTGGGGCTGGAAATTGTCCCCAACTCTTGCAGATGCAGTTCAGAGATGTTTCTTTGCATAAGCAAGTCTTCTGCACTTCTCTCTGCAAAGGCTTTGCACACATCATTTTGGAAATCACTCAAGAAAGACTGAGATCAGCCATCTTACCTAAAATATCCAGCAATCCCCAATCTGTACTGAATTGCTACAACCACCACGTTGTCAAAGGCTGCTAATGCTGAGCCATCATATGATGAGGCTGCTCCAGAAACTAATCCACCTCCATGGATCCATACTAAGACCTGGAAGGAGAAAAACAGGATCAGCCCAGCACAGGTATGAGCTCCTGGTGATAAAAACGAAATATAACCCAAGATATGATATTTTGTGCTGTTTCACTCTGGATTTGTTCAGATTGTATTTCACAGATTGTAGAAATCTTTTGAATCTGGGGCCTGCAGGTCTACAATTGTGATGGCACTGATTTTGTTAAATACCTACACTGTGTCAGTGCCCTGTGACTTAGGACAGATCATTTAGATTAAAGCAAGCCCTGCTTAGCTGAAAGGCCAATACAATTTTACTTGTAAAATGGGATATTGTGTATCTTTGTAATTTCAGCTAATCTGTTCTGGGGCAAAGCATGCAAGTTGATCATCACTACAAAACTGCCCCTGCACGTCTGCTCATGGCATAGCTGGGGGTTTGCTGTCAGATTATTTTGCTTGAGGTGTTAGAAGGATTTTGCTTACAGGCAGCTTCTCCTGTTTTCCTGTAGAAACGGGTGTGTACACATTTAGGTACAAGCAATCCTCAGACACTTGGAGAGGAACTTTCTCTTTTCTGTTGGTAACTATGTCTGAAATATACTGTCCTTCTACTTTGTCCTGTAGACACCTGAATAAATGAAAAAAAAATTGGTAGCAAGTGCAAACATAATATTGTTTTGCTCCTAATCTATTTCCTTCCATTGATTTGTCATTAATGAAGTCTGTAAAAATAAAGCCACTGGTGTACACAGTGACATGCAGATACAATTTTGCATGTTTCAAAATATCACAGAACTATGTCAGCAAATACATATGGCTATCAATTACTTCCATGAAAATATAAGTTAATCATTTTACATCTCCAAGACCTTTTTATCTTGCAATGGTAGCTATTAGGCCTGAGACACTAAACAGGGGCAGTAGGAGAACGGGAGTGAGACATTTGCAACATGGATTAGAATTGCTCTGCATTTCTGATGTGCCCTTGGAAGCACTTGACCCAGCAATTTTTCCCTAATGTTACATTCCAACATGTCCTCAGCTTCTTTCTGTCCCTGCTCCAAAGGTTTCTGTTGATCTGTAAGTGATGGCCAAGTGCTCCTGAGCCAGGGCATTATGTGCAAAGAGCTGCTCCATCTCAGTTCATCACTGGTGCCCGTGAAACAGCAGCTGTGGGTAAAGAGAGCAGCTCATGGTGTGTCTTTAGAAATGCATCCCCTGTAACAGCTGCAGGTGCAACGAGAGGGCACCAGGGAACTGATCTTTGTGGATGGCCCTGTGTGTGCATCAGTGTCATGGAATTGCATAGAGTTTAACATTTTTAAAGGTGGCTCAGAGGTTTTATCAGTGCCTTACATTGGTGGGTAGGAAGTGGCGTCTCTGACACCTTGCCATGGCTCAGGTGGCTGGGGTTCAGAAAACCTCAGTGATCCAACAGGAGGCTTGGCAAAAGGAAGTCCCAGAAAGACATTTACAGTCCTCTCAGCTGTGTCCACTCTGAATTGGTATCCTCGGACTCTCCCATATTTGGTCTCTGCTTCGGGTTGTTCTGTGGGACGGGAGCACAAAATCTGATGATTGGTCTGTGTGTAAGTAATTGCTTGAGTAATTTGCTACTAAAATACACACTTCTGTTTACCTAAACAAGTAGGTTTTATACATAAAGCTTCACCAAACTCTAATCAGTTTTAACAGTACATTATTCTAATCTGCTATTTTATTTTACTATTTTACTAATTTATTTTACTGATTTGATTACTAGCGTTTACTCATTTAAATTATGATGTACTAATTTATTCTAACACACTTTTGTTATAGCTTTATTAAATCAGTATAGCTGACATTATTTCGGCCTTCATTTTGATTGGTCTGTATGTACAATCTCCTTCAGGTATATAATATGTATTGTCTTACCACACACACCTTAGTGGATGAATCGAGATCTTAATCTTTCTTTTTTGCCCTGGGTTATTAGATAAAAGCCCAATAGATTGCTCTCATTAAGAAAAGAAAATGATCAGAGAAACTGTATTCCTGACCCTTGATAGTATGTACAGCAAAAGAAAAAGTTACTAACATACCGAAAAAAAGTCTGGCACAAACAAATCGTGTTAATATTTAATCAAGATTCATTTTAAGATCTGTGTGAAAGTTCTAATATCAAATTACAGGTGTGGTACTGTGGCTACTCAGCCTCAGCAGGCAAGATTTTGGGACAGTGATTTGAGACACAGATTTGATTTTAGTATTTGCCAAGAAGGCAAGTAAGACAAATGGCTGAAAGCAGATTAAAAACTGAAATGAACTTTTTTCTACTGCAGCTCATTTTGTGTTTCCAGATCTGCCCAGGGTCAGTGCCCAGCTCTGCCCAGGGTCAGTGCCCAGTTCTGCCCAGGGTTTGTGTCCATCTCTGCCCAGGGTTTGTGTCCAGCTCTGCCCAGGGTCAGTGCCCGGCTCTGCCCAGGGTTTGTGTCCATCTCTGCCCAGGGTCACTGTCCATCTCTGCCCAGGGTCAGTGCCCAGCTCAGCCCAGGGTTTGTGCCCATCTCTGCCCAGGGTTTGTGCCCGGCTCTGCCCAGGGTCAGTGCCCAGCTCTGCCCAGGGTTTGTGTCCAGCTCAGCCCAGGGTCAGTGCCCAGCTCTGCCCAGGGTCAGTGCCCAGCTCTGCCCAGGGTTTGTGCCCAGCTCTGCCCAGGGTCAGTGCCCAGCTCAGCCCAGGGTCAGTGCCCAGCTCTGCCCAGGGTTTGTGCTCAGCTCTGCCCAGGGTCAGTGCCCAGCTCTGCCCAGGGTTTGTGTCCAGCTCAGCCCAGGGTCAGTGCCCAGCTCTGCCCAGGGTTTGTGCCCAGCTCTGCCCAGGGTCAGTGCCCAGCTCTGCCCAGGGTCAGTGCCCAGCTCTGCCCAGGGTTTGTGTCCAGCTCAGCCCAGGGTCAGTGCCCAGCTGAGCCCAGGGTCAGTGCCCAGCTCTGCCCAGGGTTTGTGTCCAGCTCTGCCCAGGGTCAGTGCCCAGCTCAGCCCAGGGTCAGTGCCCAGCTCTGCCCAGGGTTTGTGCCCAGCTCTGCCCAGGTTTTGTGCTCAGCTCTGCCCAGGGTCAGTGCCCAGCTCAGCCCAGGGTCAGTGCCCAGCTCTGCCCAGGGTCAGTGCCCAGCTCTGCCCAGGGTTTGTGCCCGGCTCTGCCCAGGTTTAGTCCCCGTCTCTGCCCAGCGTGGGTGCCCATCTCTCGGGTGGCCCCGGGAGGCAGCTGCAGGTGGCCCCTCGCCCTACAGGGCCCCAAGGGCAGAAGCCCCGCTGTTTACCTGTGGCCACCAGCGCCGTGCCCCCGACGAAGAGGATCCAGGCCAGCAGCGCCGTGTCCCTCGCAGGTGCCATGGTGCCGCTGGCACCGACCCCGCCGGCTGCGGCTTTATAGGCACGGCCGGGGCCGCCTTATGCAAGGCAAACACGGAGGAGGTGAGGGAGTGCTCGGGCTGCGAGCCAGGAGCGGGATTGCCGGGCTCGGCTCGGGAGCCGGGAGCCCTCCTGCCCCTCGGGGCTCCTGCTGCCTCCCCACTGCTCCTTTCGGATCTCACTCCCAGAATCTCGGGCACTGCGGGCTCCCGACTGCTTTGGAAACAGCCCCGCGTTCACCGGGAGCGCTGTCCTGCTGCTGCAGCACCCCCGGCTGGGACAAGCACGGCAGGGTTTCCTCACCCTGCCCTGCACAGACCAGGAAGGCACCTCGAGTCTACTTTATCAAATTTACTTCATTTTGGTATTAAGATCCCAGGGTAAGAAACACAACATAGCCAAGTCCAAGCCAATATGCCTGACAAGTGTGCTTTTACTGAAGTAAAAGTGGAGTGATTCTTCTTCTCATAAAAGGCTATTTTTCTGACAAAAGCAATACTAGAAAAATCCCAGCATTTCCTGCAGGGCGCAGGAGGCACCTGTCACTCAGTTCTGTGTGTTCAGGGATGTTTGGGATGGTGCTGCAATAGAGTTACAACAATGAAGAGATGCATTACCAGCTTTTGTAATGTGGGAACAATAGGAAAGGGTGGCATTTGGGAGGTAACTCTATATCCAATGCCTCTGCAAAACCCAGAGGATTTATTTTGAGTCATTTTGCATCCATAGTTGAAGGATGATATGAAAAGAGAATAGCTGAATAGAGATTTTCTGCTCCCACTAACTAAGAGGTTGTGTTGGTTTTATTCAAGTATTAGGCTCTGCCTCTTTTTTTTTTTTTTTTTTTCTTCTTTCCTGACTCAGTAGCTCTTGCTGCAGAAAGGCATTTCTGCAATTTTAGATTGTGGGAATTCTCTGCAGTCAGAAACAGCATTTCAAAGGTTCATCTGACAGGATCACAGAATGGCTTGGGGTTGGAAGAAACCTCAAAGCTTTACTCATGCCCCCTGTGCCATGGGCACCTTCCTCTCTCCCAGGCTGCTCCAAGCCCCAATGTCCAACCTGGCCTTGGGCACTGCCAGGGATGCAGAGGCAGCCACAGCTGCTCTGGGCACCCTGTGCCAGGGCCTGCCCACCCTCCCAGGGAGGAAGTTCTTCTGGATATCTGATTTCTTCTGGTATTTTCTAAATAAAAGATTTATTCAATCTACCTTAATTGGCTTGAAGCCATTCCCCCCTGTTCTGTTGCTACATGCCCTTGGCAAATGACCCTCTCCATTTTTCTTGTAGGCTCCCTTGGGGTACTGCAGGGGCGCTGAGGTCTCCCCAGAGCCTTCTCTTGTCCAGGCTGACCAAGCCAGCTCTCTCAGGCTTTCTCTACAGGAGAGGTGCTCCATTTCTACAGATCCATTCCTGTTCACACTGATCTTTACAGCTCAGTGGGTTACAGGATCTCAGTCTTGAAATTAGTTGGGCACATCTGTTATGCCCCTGTTAATCCTGAGTGCTGTGGCTGTGCCTGTGCACTTTCCTCCCAAGGCTGCTTGTGTACTTTACTCCAAATCTTCCTCCGTGTGTGTGCACTGGTGTGATTTACAGGCCCTGGAGATAAACCCCAGTCAACTTTAACCTGGCTGCTGAGAGAGCAAACTGTTGCAGGTGCTGCAGGTGACCCCATGCCGTGCACGCTGTGTCTCCAACCTTTGCTGTGTTTGTGGTGGCTCCTGAGCTGTGCCCCAGTGCCCTGCACGCCCTGCCAGGCTGTGCTGGGGTGCAGCTCCTGAGGCTGAGGGCACAGCCAGTGCTCACTGTGCATTGGAGATGGGAAATTCTGTAAAGCTGAGCTGCTGAGAAAACAACGAGGACAAAACCTCCAGTGCAGAATTACAAGGAATTGTGGCTCGATGGGTGTTCCCTGGCCGACTGATTGCCTGGATTCTCAAGAGTGACACTAAAGGTCAATAAATCTGGTCTGGGAGTAGCCTGCACTGCTTGAATATGCAGTCTCTACAGTAATGATGGATGTGTGCATTGTCTAATGCAATTAATGGCACAGGGGCCTGGGGCACCAGTGATGGAGCTGAGGATAAGTTCTCTTTTGATAACTCAGTAAGTTATCTGTGTGATGAAGGTTTCTGAGACACCTCAGGAGCACTGCACAGGAGTAAACTCTGCACTCCTGTTTCCCTCCCTGGGTGCTGCTGTAAATTCTCTCACTGTCTGTTCTCGATTCCTTAAGTTTGAGCTTTCTTTTTTTTTAGATTCTGTGCTGCCCAGGGGTGCAGTTCTGAACCTCATATTCAGTGTTAGTAAACTCTCTTCACAGTAGGTAGACAAAACAAATCCTTTTCTTGATGGAAACTAACTACAACTTTCAGGCCCAAAAGCACAAACAACAGTGGGAGGAACAAGAAGGATGGGACTTCATAACCTGGAGCTGTAATTGGACAATTAAACCCCAATATGCAAATGGACCAAAACGTATAAAAGTATAAGACCTTGTGACTGGTCACCCGTTTTGTGACCATTCTTAGTCCACCTTGGGTGTAGCCCTGGTCAGGCTCCTGTCCTGCCCAAGGTGGATCCTGGAGGCCTTTCAATGAAGATCTGCTTTATTCTCTGGCTCTGCCCAGTCTCTGTCTCAGGTCAGCCTTCCCAAGGCATCACTCTTACCTTGGACTTACCATGGACTGCTTTGGTTCCTGGCAAGGGAAAACTGTTTCCAGGCAAGGTGGAACTGCAGGAATCCCTCCTTGTGGCTCAGCTCCCACAGTGCTGGGCATTCATGCCTCAGCTCTCTCGTGACCCACAAGGCAAGGAGGTGGCCTTTGCTGCAAAGCCAAATACCCTGTACTCCACCTGCTGCTCTCTCCTTTTGCTGTAACAAACTTTATTTCCAAACCCCATTTAGCTTCTATCTCCTGATCTTTGCTGATTTTACTAGACTCCGTATTTTCCCAGTTACTTTCCTTTTATTTTCCCCTTCATTACCATTTCAATTTCCAAGCTTTTCTCTTCAGTCTTTGTTCTACTCACTACTTCTCTCTCAAGTACTCACTCTGCAAAAAGGCTGAGCCCATATCCCATCCACAGGCCTAGAGAAGCAGCCATTCTGAAAATATTACGTGTGTAAACCAGTCTCTGCAAATTCTGCCCATCTTACTTACAGTAGGATAACAAAAAATGGGATTTTAGGTCCCTACAGCTTTGGCTGGAGATACTTTGGTGGATCTGCAAGCATGGCCTATGTGCTTGGCAAATGTGGAGACTCTTGCCCCAGTGACACAGACTGGACTTGTAAATCTGAGGACAGTGCTACACACCTGGTGAGTACAATTCCTGAACCCTGTTTGGCATTAATTTCAAGAGATTTTGCCCTCAATCAGTGAATAATGCATAAGACAAAAAATCCTGCCACATGATGACCTTGGCCTCTTTGCACTTTAATGAACTGCAACCTCTCCTGATTTCAATAGCTGAAGAAAAAAAAATAGACAAACATTACAGCTCCTGCTGAAGGTTCAGTGAAACTAGAGAATATAAATCTTAGAGCTAGAGCCTCTGCAGCCTGGAGAAGCTTTACCACATGCTAAAGAGACTGTGACTCTCACCTCAGCAGGGCTCTGGGATAAGACAAGAGCATCACAGTGCTTATCTCTACATAGGAATGAGTAAGATCTTCTGGCATTTTGCACTGAGATTTATTTTTAGTGCTGGGAAGTCAATTCAACTGCACTTCTCTGCATACACAAGATGAGCATGTATTCTGTGCACACCCCTACAACGCTGCCTGTTGATCTCCTTTTAAAGGAAGTGGCACAGCACCTCACGGGTTTGTGCAATGAAGATTCAGCAAGACTATTTTGAAATGATATTCCCCTCACACAACAAAGGAGGTAAAACAAAGAAGCAAGGACAGATGCTCAGGAGGGAGCTCTGCCTTACCAAAACTGCAGTGGTAAAGCAGTCTCACCCTGCTCCTGAGTTCTGCCTGACAACAGAACTTGGGCAAGAAGGTGTAGAAAATCCCACCCTCCTCCTCCCAGCAGTTTGGAAAGAAGAGATGAGTAGCTAGGTGCTGTAGGACATTATTAGGCATGAACACTTTAAAATCCTTCCCGAGATAGGGAGGGGAGCTGAGGGGAGGGAGAAGTGATGTTCATTGCCCTGTAGGATCTGTGGAGCTGCATCACTGCTGAGGGACACCAGTGTGAGCAGGAGTGTGGCTGGGATAGTTGGAGCAGCCTGGGAGGCAGGTACAGGAGACAAAGACATGGCAGAGCAGTGATTGCCAACTCTGCCATGAAGAGTGCAAGACTTGTTCTTGGCAGCTGTGATTTATTAAAATATGAATATCGATCTAATATCAATACCCAACTGTGACGGACAAAAGACTCTTTAATAGTTAAGTTAGAAAGTGTATGTTTATTGAAGGCCGGGCAGCTGCGTGGGATAGTTCCCCAACACGCACTGCAAAGATTACAGGTAATTACAAAGCCTTTTATCCACAAAATTGTTGAATACCGTTATAAATTTAGAGAGCCAATTCCATCAAAAGCGATTTATTTGCCAGCGAAAATTTCGGAGAGAGCAATCGACAAAGCCAACGACCAAGGAAACAGTGCCAGCACTGAGTGAAACCACGAGTGTAACCTCTATCGCGTCACGCTCCCCTCGGTTTCACACCGACCTGAGCCCAAGCCAGCTGTTTTATACTTTTGCTGGCTGGGCTTACGTGAATCCGAGATTTCTGTAAGTTCTATTGTGCCTCGGCGTCGTTGTTGATGAAATTTCGAAAGCCAGGTCCAGTTTTCTGAATGGATTTCCTGGGTGTGGAAGGTTCCTGAGTACTCTTAATGTCCCAGATAAGATAGCATCTCAGGGCTATCAGTCCTTATTGGGTGCTGAGCATCCTCGTCCAGGTTGTTCTTCACCTTCTATGGGTATTGTAATTCTTCTGAGTCCTTCTCTGGAGATGAGGAAAGCCCCTTGCAAAATTTCCAAACCCTGTACTCTGCTTGGGGGTTTTTTTTTGGCTTTCTTAGAAAAGTACATTTTATTTTCTGTCTATTATGACAACAACATTATGGAAACATAAACTATCATTCACCACAACAACATTATGAAAACATGAATTATCATTCACACAAATACACAAAAAACAAATGCATATTCATGCCCCTGTCACCTCCTCTTCTCCGCTTCGTATGCTAATTGACAAAACGGCATTTAAGCATGCATAGTTTGTTCTCTGAAGTGAGTCAGTGGTCTTATGTGGGGAGTGGTCACCAAGAGGAGGAAGTAAAACTAGTCTTCTTCGTTCTAAACTTTCAACCTTTCGATGCATACGTGACAAATGACTCCTTGGTAAAACCTATAGTTTCCTGTTCCCAGGACTGTTTCTGGAGATAGAGGGTTTGCAATCATCTTGTTTCTGGGGTCTATTGATCAATTTCCCTGTTTTTCGTTACAAGCCCAGCTTTCACAAACATAAAGTTGACAGGCAATGAGTTATTAGATCCGGGATAGCTTATCTATAAACCGGTCTCTTTTAACCATCTTCTGAGTTTTAACTGATTTCAGCAAAGCTTACTTTTTCAGCTAAATCAGTAATATATTGTTGTCTATAACCTTAGTTTTTTCTAAATTCTTCAAAATTAGTGTCTCAGCCCAAGCAACAGTCAGCCAGAGAGTGCCCTGGGGTGGCCCGGGACAAACCCAGCGCTGGCAGGGCGGCTGTGAGCCAGCGCAGACAGGGGCAGTGGCACTGACTGGTGACACAGGGGAGCGGAGAGAAGCCCTGGGGAAGAGGCAGAAATGTTAATCCTTGGAGGGGAGTTACAACTAAACTTAGGAGCAGAGAATTGAGGGCACCCAGTCCTGCAACACCGACACCACCGCTCAGGCCCGGCCGTACCGCGGTGCCGCCCAGCTTGTTGGTGGCCCACGCGGGGAGCGGCCCGGCCGGGCCCAGCCCCGCCATGGCGGCGTCGCGCAGCCCCAGCAGCACGGGCCGCCCGCCCGCCATGGCCCCGCCGCCGCGCGTGTGCCCGCCTCACCCGCCGCGCGCGTGCCCCGGCCCGGGCGTTCCCCTCACGGGAGCTCCGGCCCCGCTCCCGGCCCAGCGGGCAAGGCGCGGAGCCTTTGCCGGCGGGCTCGGGGCTGGCCCCGAACGGGCCCTTTCCTGCCCCAGTGCCCGCAGCAATTCATCCACACTGCTGCGCGGAAAGGGCACGGCCTGGCAAATCCACGGAGCCAGCAGCACGACTGCCAAAACTTTCCACCCTTTCCGCCTTTTAGCAAACAAACACCCGAATGTGCACTGGTTACGAGGTACGTAGTTCTCGTATTGATCAGTATTCTCTCTTCTGCTGGTTAATGAGCCTCTCGCTCCTCATGCTCTCACTGCCATGCTCTCTCGGTCTCTCTCCCCCTTTGGCTCGGTGGGTTCCCGTGTGGGCTCCATCAGTTGGTGCTCCTGAGCTGCCCCTGCCGGAATTCCCCTTTCCCCAGTCGGAGCTGATCCCACACAGTTGCTGAGTTGCTTTTCTTTGTTTCTCCCTTATCTTGGGGCTTCTGCCAAATGCCCTCGTGGCCCATGAAATGTTGCCTTAAACGCTAGGACAGAGGCCAGACAGAGCCGTATAAAAACACAAAGTGCACCTTTATTGAGGCCTTCAAGGCCACACCCTGGCAGGGCCAGAGCCACAGCAATAGCTCTGCCTGGATGGCTCCAAGGTGGAAGCAAAAGAGGAAGGGTCACGAGATTCTCCTGCTTTTACAAGTTTCCATCCACCTGCACGCCCCCCTCATTCACTGTCCAATCCACGATTCCAAATCTCGGTGTTCCATCCCCCCTGCTTGTCTTCTCCCTTCTCTGTTGTTTATCTTCAGGGCCTTGGAGCACGGAGAGTGTCCTTGAAGGCGTGAGTTCCCCGCCAGAACCAGAGGTGCTCTGCCAAATCCTCACACCACTTAACACAAAAGTGAAACCAGTACAAGACAGAAAAAACCCCCCGAAACCTAAGGCATCAGTTTCCCCCCTTTAGAGGCTTGACAAGGCCTCTACCTTGTCGATTCTCTACCCAAATGACAATAAACATTTAGAGACAGATAAACACCGATCAAGAAACATACCTAATATTAGATAAACATTTAACAGTAAATTTATACTTAATAAGAATATAAATCTAAATATAAATCTAATTGCAACAAACCTTTCCCACAATTGGTATCTTACACAGTCAGATATCACGTAAAAGAAAGGTAATTAAATACGAAAAGAGAACTGGTTAAGAGATGTGGTCACTTGGGGCAGAAGCTTTCTTGACTCTGCAGTAGTGAATTCACGGTCCTTTGCCAGCAACTTTGACTACGGTGAAGGTAGTCAGCAGAACTTGAAACAGTCCATTCCACTTGGCTCGTAAAGGATCACTGTCCCACCACTTAACATAGACCCAGTCTCCAGGTTGGAAAGGATGTGCAGGTGTATCCAATCCTATAGGTCTAGATGACACGATGTAAGTTTGGAGCTTCTGCAAAGTAGAACTTAGAGCCATTAAATACTTTTGTAAATCAAGCTTCCCTCTCATATGAACTTCACCAGGGATATGTGGAATCTGATAGGGTCTCCCATACAGTATTTCGTAAGGACTGATGTTATCCCTTCGCCTGGGTTTGATGTGAATTCTTAGTAAAGCTATAGCAAAGCTTGAACCCATGTCATAGATGTCTCTTGACAAATTTTACTAATTTGTGTTTTAAGGGTCCCATTCATGCGTTCCACTTTACCACTTGCTTGGGGCCTATACGACGTATGCAGGTCCCAAGTGATTCCCAAAATTTGACTGATTTCTTTAATCACTAATGCAACAAAGTGTGGCCCCCTGTCTGATGACATTCCCAGGGGAACCCCAAACCTCAGAATTATATGGTTGAGCAAGACTTTTATCACTTCTTTAGCTGTGTTGGTGCGACAGGGGCAAGCTTCTGGCCATCCACTGAAAGTATCAACTAATACCAGCAAATACCAGGGTTGCTTCGCATAACTTTTTCTCTGGCCCTGCTCAGTCACTTGGGCCACCCCGGCTGCTCTGTTACGCTACAACACAGCTGTTTTGTGGATCTTGGCTCAGCAAGCAGTCTTGACTTACGCTGTAAAGGCTGTGGTTGAAAGAGGGGACTCTCGAGGCATTTAGGATTCAGAGGGTTTATTCAGGGGGTCAGGGGTTCCCCAGCCTCTGTCCAGTGCCTCTAGAGAGACTCTGGGCAGGAGCTGCAGGGGGGTTTTGTACATGGGGTTCAAAGGGGAGGTACATTATTTACAAGCCAATAAAACAACTCCAACAAATACATTCCAACAAAATTACCTAAATACTAACAAATCAAAACAAGTTTGGGAGTGGTCTCTAGGGCTCAGTGGTCCGACCCTGAGACCTTGACAGTCTCCAAGCAGAGGCTCCGTTGTCCTAGTAACCCTATCAATCCTGATAAAGTACCTTCTAAGACAATGGGCCTCTTTAGGGCAACAACATTCTAACTCTGCAATTAAAAAACAAAAACATATTCATAACTAAAGCTTAACAAGCATTTCTTTCACATCCACATGTACCGGTATCCCTCTTTACGTGGTAGCTCTGCAAAATCTATTTGCCAATAATCTCCCGGAAGATCTCCTGCCTTTGTTACTCCCAACACCACTCTTTTCCTCATGTCGGGATTATTCTTACAGCGAATTTCACACTTACTCACTACTGATTGTGCAATGTCGGTCATTCCTTTTCCTATCACTACTTTTTTCAAATGTTTTAAGAGATTTTCAGCCCCAAAATGTGTGTTCTCATGCTCTCTCCGGGCTAACTCCCGCAGAATCAGGGGTGGTAGTACAACCTGATTTGCTGGTATAACAGCCCATCCACTCTCTGTGATCTCAGCCTTAAGGAACTTAATTAGCTTATGATCTGCTTGATCATATTTTGGGGTGAACTCTGACAAATCAATCTCCTTTGGTGGAATTACTGCTAGGATGCCTCTTTCTGCAATTCCCCTTGCTGCTTTATCAGCAAAGCGATTTCCCAGTTCTGGAACGGTTTTCCCTCTCTGGTGACCTTTACAGTGCATAATAGCTACTTCTGTGGGTTTTTTGATGCTCTCTAAGAGAGCGAGTATCTGTTCGGCGTGTTTAACTTGATTGCCTTGAGTGTTCAGAAGCCCTCTCTCCTTCCAGATGGCTCCGTGGGCATGGACGACACTTAAATGCATACTTAGAATCAGTCCATGTATTTACCTTCATCCCTTTATTCAGGTCTAAGGCCCTCGTCAACGCAATCAATTCAGTTTTCTGTGATGACACATCTGCTGGCAGGGCCTTGGCCTCGATCACCTTGTCCAGCGTGGTCACGGCATAGCCAGTCATTCTTTTACCACTTTTCATGAAGCTGCTCCCATCCGTGAAAAGCTCCCAATCTGGATCTTCTAGGGGCCTGTCCTTCAGATCTGGTCGGCTAGAATGGACTTCTTCAATCGTTTGCAGGCAGTCATGTTCAGGCATCCCATCAATTAAAGTGGATGACAGGAACATAGCCGGGTTAACGACAGAAGTCGTTTTCAAAGTAACGTCATCCTGCTCTAGCAATAGCGCTTGATACTTAAGCATCCGATTACCAGATAACCAATGTTCCCCCTTTTGCTCAAGTACAGCGACTACAGCATGGGGTACATACACCACTATGTGTTGCCCAAGGGGGAATTTTCAGGCTTCTTGGATCAGGATAACCGTAGCTGCCACAGCCTTCAGGCACCCAGGCCAGCCTTGGGCTACGTTGTCCAGCTGCTTAGAAAAATAAGCCACAGCCCTCCGTTGATCCCCAAGGCACTGTGCTAGTACCCCTAGAGCCATATTCAGCCTCTCATGTGTGAACAGTTCAAAAGATTTAGTTAAGTTTTGCAATCCCAGTGCTGGAGCTGACATGAGAGAGTGCTTCAGGTGCTTAAAAGCTGCTCTGGACTTTTCAGTCCATACGATAATCTCTCTCTCAGCTGCTTTTAAGGCTCCATATAGGGGTTTTACCAACAATCCATAACTGGCTATCCATAACCGACACCAGCCTACCATTCCCAGGAAGGCTTGTATTTCCCTTACAGTGTGGGGCTCAGGGAGTCGACAGATGGCCTCTTTCTGTTCTTTGCTGAGCCATCGATGTCCACGGGAGATCTCGAGTCCCAAGTAGGCTACTTCTTCCTTAGCAACCTGCATCTTGTCCTTTGAAACTTTATATCCACTAGATCCCAAAAAGTTTAATAAACTTACGGTAAATTGTATACAGGCCTTTCCAGTTTTAGCTGCGACCAAGATGTCATCAACATATTGAAGAATAACTGCTTCTGGCTCTTGTCTTTTCCAGTCCTCTAGTTCCTTTGCCAGCTGATTCCCAAATACAGTGGGGCTGTTCTTAAAACCTTGGGAGAGAACGGTCCATGTGAGCTGACTTTTCCTCCCTGTTGTAGGGTTTTCCCACAAAAAAGCAAAAAGCTCCTGGCTATTTTTGTGCATGGGAATGCAAAAAAAGGCATCCTTCAGATCCACTACAGGAAACCACCCTAATCCGTCTGTTAGTGTGGTCAGAAGAGTGTAAGGATTAGCTACCACTGGGTGTATAGCCTCTGTAATTTTGTTAATGGCCCTTAGATCTTGCACTAACCGATAGTTCTTACCATCTGCTTTCTTAATAGCTAGAATGGGGGTGTTAAATTTGGACTCACATGGCACTAGCAGACCATGTTGTAAGAATTTTTCAATTATAGGCGCTAGTCCCATACGGCTTTCTAATTTTAAGGGATATTGTTTTTGTCTTACTGGCGTAGCTCCTGGTTTGAGTGTAACCCTCACCGGTTCCGCTCATTTGGATCTTCCCGGGATACCATTGGCCCACACTATTGGATTTACCACGTTTTCAACTTCAGCAGGGATTTCATCACACCTCTCCTGTACAAAAAGTGCAGCGACTTGGACAAATTTAGATTCGGGAATTATAACTTGTACACACTTCCCCCTTTTGAATCTAATTTCTGCTTCCAATCTTTCTAACAAGTCCCTCCCCAGCAATGGTTTGGGAGAGTTAGGCGTATAAAGGAATTGGTGGGTTACCCAATGCTTTCCCAATTTAAAGTCTAAAGGTTGAAAGAAAGGCCGAGTTTCGCTTACCCCGGTTGCTCCAATGACACGTGCAGTATCGTGACTCAGTTTCCCTTCTAAAGTATTTAACACAGAGTAGGCCGCTCCCATATCCACCAGAAATTCTATATCCTCTTTCCCCAGCTTAGCTATAACCGAGGGCTGTGCTGGGGGGGTAGCCCTCAGTCCCCATCACTCAGATCCCGAGTCGCTCGAGGTTCGCACCACTGGGAGCTGGGGAACTGAGGATTTTTCTCTCAGCACTGGACAACTTTTCTTCCAGTGCCCTAAATTCTTACAGTAATTACACCGGTCCTTCTCTGTAGGAGAAGTTTTCCTAGATAGCCCTTCCTGAGTTGTCTTCTTGGCAGGTTGGGATTTGATTCTTTCAGTTGGACCTCTATCTCAAAACACCTTCCAGGCCACTTCTAACAACTTATCTATATCTCGGACTCCCTCTATATTTTGTAGCTTTTTTCTTATATCATTCGAAGCTTGACCCATAAACAGCAAAACAAATGTGCTTTACCATCACCTGATTCAGGATCTAGATCAGTATATTTGATAGCGGTTTCTCTTAACCGATTTAAAAAATCAGTGGGTGATTCATCGTAGTTTTGCCTCACTTATAAAGTTTTGACCAATTTATAGCTTTAGGGACACCATGTTTCGATCCGCATACCACGAGGTTTTCGTATCGTTTTAATCTTGCCATTTGTTCAGGTAAATTTGGGTCCCACTCTGGGTTTTCAAGGGGGAAAATCTGGGTGACAGTGCCTTGAAGCAGCCCACTGGCTATGCCCCCTTCAACAAAAGTGGTAATGGCTTTATTGACCATTCGTTTCTCAGTAGGATCAAGCAATGTATCTAACATGGAATTCAAATCAGCCCAATCAGGATTTTGAGAATTGACAGCCCTTTCTACTAATTGTGCCACCTTATCTGGGTTCTCCTTATACTTTCCTACAGTGGTTTTCCACTGTTCTAACTCTATGAGGGAGTATGGAACCTTCACATATACCGGCCCTTGGTTGCCGACTGCTTGTCTTAATGGAGCTTGCAGGACTGGCTCCCTTCCCTTTTTCCCTCTCCTAGTGCGACGGGTGACAGGGCTACGTTCTCTGATCGCCTTTCTTGCTATCTTTCCCCTCCTCCGCCTATTTGTGATCTCATCCATTTCTTCATCACTTTCTTCCTCCTCAATGCTGTCTGAGCAAGAGCTGTCTGAATCTGTTGTAACTAGCAGTCTAACTCGGCTGCCGATTCGTGAGAAACTCTGGGCCCCTCTCCCTGCTGCACGCCTGCCTTTGATGACATCATCTCCCGAGACAGCTCCCTGGCCTTCGGGGTTGCTATAGCAACTCACAGGCCTGAGAACGGGGGAGGTATCGCTCCTGTCACGGGAGGTTTTGTCCCCGCCCTCTCTGTGAGAGGCTCTGTCCCTCGCCCGCCCTTTTTGGAGTGGGGCCAGGGGCTGCTCACGTCGGCTGTCTCTTCCCCCCCTCCCCGCCCCTCGGGGTGGTGAAGGGGGTGGGGACGGAGACGGTGTCCGTCGCTGCCGAAACCCCTCTTCCTCCTTCTTCACTGCCCGAGGCCTCGCCCCCCCCCCCCGCCGCCCCCCTTCTCTGTGGTGACTGCGGTGGCGGCAGCGGAGGGGCCACACCCCGGCCCGAGCCCGTGCCTGCTGCGAGTGCAGCTGGGGTCCGGCCTCCCCTCATGGCTGGAGCTATAAGATCTGAATCAGACTCATTTCGCTTATTATATTCGCTGTGGGGGGGCAGCCTTTTCTTTTCACCCCGCAAGACCAATATATTCTCCTTCTTGTTACCCCGAGTTTGCTCACAGGCCAATGCCATGAACAGCCTGGCATATTCGAGCTCCTCAAAACACCTATCCCCATGTAGGCAAGACATTAAGCTTGGTATCAATTTTCTGTCCAAACTCCCGAATTTAGGCCACACCTCTTCGTTATCTAATATATATGCTGACCACAGTCTCTCCGAGACTCTAATAAGTTTAGGTTTTGAGAGCATAGATTCTTCCCCAACCAAATTTGCCCAATTTCTCAATACTAGCCCCAGAGGGCTATTTCTCGGGATTACATTATCGTTATCACCTTCGCCAGAAAATGCATAACCCATTCTGATATCCAAAAACAAGAGCAATCGACTCAGAATAAAAATCAGAACTCAAGACTTTCAGAACTACAACACAGACGATAATCACCTGAGCCACACCAGCTTCAGGTCACTTAGCACCCTTTTCCCCTGTTAGGAAGGCACCCCCTCTCCCACAGGCAGAAGAGCAAACAAAATTAAAAGCTACACAGATCTTAGCACCGATCTCAGATGCTAAGCAGAGTGGCCCTGTACTCAATCACTCACGTGCCTCTGTCTCAAGGGTTCTTGGCGCTGATACCTCCGGACCTCTGCTGCTGAGATGAAAGGTGCTTTGGTCCAAAAGGATTTCCAGCTGCCTCAAGCCTCTGTCCCACCAGAGTCGCCAGAAAAGACTGTTGCCTTAAGGGCTGAGATAGAGGCCAGACAGAGTTATATAAAACAAGGTGCACCTTTATTGAGGCCTTCAAGGCCACACCCTGGCAGGGCCAGAGCCACAGCAATAGCTCTGCCTGGATGGCTCCAAGGTGGAAGCAAAAGAGGAAGGGTCACGAGATTCTCCTGCTTTTACAAGTTTCCATCCACCTGCATGCCCCCCTCATTCACTCTCCAATCCACGATTCCAAATCTCGGTGTTCCATCCCCCCTGCTTGTCTTCTCCCTTCTCTGTTGTTTATCTCTAGGGCCTTGGAGCACGGAGAGTGTCCTTGAAGGCGTGAGTTCCCCGCCAGAACCAGAGGTGCTCTGCCAAATCCCCACACCACTTAACACAAAAGTGAAACCAGTACAAGACAGAAAAAAACCCCCGAAACCTAAGGCATCACTGCATTCCCCGTGTATCCGTGGAAATCCTTCTCCCTGAGCTTTGTTAACCTCTGCCAGGGTTGAGATCACTGGGACATGTCCAGCCCCAAACCTTAACAAGGCAATTCTGCTGACCAGGGGTTTGTGTTTCTAACAGCTGGACATCACTTAGAGCTTGTTGGCTGCTCTGTTTCACAGATTAAATCTCCCTCCTTGTTGATCGGGCTTGAAAGTTACAAAGATCAAACATCAGAGAACATCCTATCTTAATAAAAATTGCATATTTCACACTCAGCAAGAAGATGATCTGAGGAGCAGGACTGGCACAGAACAAGCATACTTGGTGAGCACCTTGAAAAGTCAATTATGGATAATTATGGATAATTAATACACCTTAAAAAAAAGATGAAGGCTTTTATTGATAGGATGTGAAAAACAGAATAGCAGTAGTTCTTGCTGAATGTTATCAGTAAATATGCTGCTACAAATTTCTTCAAATATAGGTGCAGCTGGGAACCTATACCATGTGACCATGAATGCTAAAGCTATGAAATAAAATGAGGTTTGGAACATAATGTAAGAATCTGCTGCTTCAGTGTAGCCTATACACTGTGGCTGTGGTGTTACTGCTTTCTCAGCTGTTTGAGAGTCTACCAGTCTTTCTGTTTGGGGTTTAAAATCCACAGATGGACAGAACACTTCCTCTCACACAGTCAAAAATGACTTTGTTATCATGTGAGCCTACTAAAATGCCTCCCTTCTCCACAGGAGATACACTTATGGCTTTGCATTCCCAAACACACAGGATTTCTTCTGTCTTGTTAAGATAATGATTTGTGTGCATGTAGAAGGACAGAGACATTGATTCAACAAACACACCGAGAATGGACATGAAGGCCATGTCAGACCAGACCAGGGAAGGGGTAAGAAATGTGTACAGAACTAGCAGTATGGGTGCTGCAATTAGCTGTTCCTAATTGCAACAGCTGGTGGTTCTCACAAGTTCTGGAAATTGCACAAAAGGGGTGTCCAGGTAGTGCAGATCAAAGTGCTTGGGATGCACAGGTGTGCAAAAGCAAGTGAACCCCGAGGTGAGGAGGAGACACCTGCAAAGGGCCAACAGCTGCAGCAGGAGCTTGGGCTGTCCCTGGAGAGCCCCCGGGGTGCTGTGGGATGTGGGAGCTGGGCAGCAGTTAAAGGGGAGCTGGAGTGGGGCTGTTGGTTTGTTTCTGTCATGAGGAGAGCTCTCCTGGCTTCCTGGAGTCCCACACTGTTCCTTTGGATCCTGCTTGCCGTGTAACTCGGCAAAAGAAGCCACTGCAGTGCCTGTGTGCCCTGATCCCCCCAGTTCCACAGCTCTGGGAGGTTGGGGGTGCACACTCTGCATGTCAGATCTTCTCTCTGGTGATGCTGAGCCAACAACATGCAGGGAACACCACCAGCCTTTGCTCCCCCCTCTGCCTCCCTGGGCGTCTGTCCTGCCAGCACTGCGTCCTCCCTGCAGCCACTGGGCTGGGAATTTGCCAGGAAGGGTTGAGGGACACACAGTCACAGCCCAGAAGAGTTTGTGACAGAGCCTTAAGCCTCAGGTCCTGCACAGGAACCTGAAAGATTCTACCTGATCCCTCTTAGGTGGAAGAAAGAAACTGGGCACATTTCTGGCTTCTTGGGTGTGATGTTACCTCTTGGCATTAGCCTCTGTCAGTTAAGTGAAAGAGAAGGAAGTTCCAAAAAATCAAAGCAACGTTTATTTACACCAATTCAAAACATTTATTTATACCAATTCACAAACCAGTAAAACAAGCAGAGATTTTCTGTCCTCTTTTGTGAGCTGTCAAGCCCACCTCCCAGCTGTAGTTGGACGGATGCTCTGCTGCCTCCAAGCTACTTCCAGTTAAAGCAGAAAGAGGCTCTAGGAAGGACAGACAACTGACCATGCTCTTCTGAAGGAAGAGGGGACTAAGCATATAAAATAGTCTGACACTACTTGAACATTCTATAGAGATAATTTCTTACAGATTTCAATTCATTAACTCATTCCCACCTCATGATTCAGTTTTGATATGCACGGAGTAGGTACCATGGTCTCTTTGGACCTGGAAAGGTTGTGGGGTTTTGTTCTGCTTGCTTCATTAAATAGTGATTTTTAGTCTGACAAACATTCCAAATGCCCCTTGTTTCTCTCCTTTCACTGGCATTAGGACAGCAGATTACACAACAGTGAATTAGAAGGTGATTATTACTCGGCATCCTGACAAACTCATCTTGTTTGACTTCCCTTTGGGTTTTAAAAACAACCTGTACCCTGCCCAGCTCTTATAAATCTGTGTGTTTTTTCCTTCCAGTCTGATGTTGTTTCATGAGTTGTGCCCAAAACGCTACTCTGTGTTCTTTCAGTTTCTCTGCTGCCTTTTGCTGCAGGTCTATTCCCAGGTATTTTTCCTCCAGGTCATACTGAGGCCAATGGACCAAACCCTCTCCATTGGGGTTTCTGGAAATAACAGAACAAAAAGTTAGCTCTCATTTGCCAATGCATTGCTCTCTGACTGCTCATGGTCAGAGCATTTCAGAAAACCAGCAGGAGCCCCAGATGATGTGGTTCTGGTACCTGAATAAATGGACGGTATTTTATGAAAATGCTCATCAGTGGAACAGCAAAAGTGGAACAGTTACCATTAATTTTAGACCAAAAACTCCATGGCAGATGGAGCAACTGCTCTAGGGTTTTTTTTTTCCTCATGCCTGTGGGGTTTTTTTAAAAGACCATTAAGAAGAGCAGTTGCTTCAATATTGATCTCAAATTCTGCCAAATTCCTAGGAAGCACCCTATAAGTCCTGCTTCAGGCAGGTCAGTATGTTCTGGGCAGCAGAGGCAAAACTTGAGCTGTAATTAGCATTGTGATTCTCACCCATTTTTGGCAAAGTTGGTCCAGTATCTCATAACGGTTCTGCTGAGTTGATTTTCTTCTTTTGTAGCATCTCCTGCAAAGGGAGAGATGAAGCTGCCATGTTAGAAAGTAAATAATTGGTATCAGCTGTATCAATTGCAGCACTTGTACTTGTTGCCCTGAGCAGTTGGAGTTTTTTCTGGGAGAGAGCTGCAGATGAATGATGTCATGGAAAGTATCTACTGCTGAAGGCAGGAACTGTTTATGCTCATAACAATGCTTATGATGTACAAATGATGCTTATAATATTTATAAAGCTTATAATGCTTGTAAGAGAGAAATGCTCTTCTAAAACCTGAAGTAATTAAAATGAGTAATAATGAAGTTCTAAAAGAAATATGGAGAAAGCAAGGGTACATCACCAGCTAGGAATGGCTTTCCAAAGACAAAGGCAATCTCAGCTCCATGATCTGCTTTTACAAACTCTGGTACCACACCTTCTGCTGAACTTGGTCGATGTTGGAATTCATAAAAGTAGACTGGGTTGCCAGCATCTGGAGGGTACAGAAAAGTGCTAGTTTGAGAGCTGAAAGTACCTGCTGCAGAGATGATAAACCTTCATTGGAAAGGGTTTTGGTTACATGAAAACACTACCAGTTCTCTGGAGAGGGAAAAGTGCTGCACACTGTGCACAGCAGCCCCAGAGAGAATTCTAGAGTTGTTCTGAAGCTGCTGAGTTACCTCTGTGGTATCTGGCCACTTCCACAGCTGAGATGACAAAGAAGAGATCTCCTATTGCGTCCAGGAGGCCATCCCGGACCTGAGCAGGGCTTTCTGCCTCCCCCATGTACTCCTTGTACACTCTGTCAACAACTTCAGACGTAAGGTTCTGGAACAGCAACAAAAAGAACTTAGAGTGATGATGACCATTCTAAGGAGTAACAGCAGTGAGGGAGTGTGGCATCTGCACATCCCTGGCTAAACCCCAAACATCACCTTTCAGAGAAACTCCTCAGCTGTGTCAGGCTGTGGCTGGGAGCTCAGGACTGGAGTTACACAGCTATGGGTACAGGTGATCTTGGGGAAAAGAGGGATGCAAGATCTAAGGATCCAACACCTTTAGATAAACAGCAGTCAGCCATGCTGGTTGTTCTCTCTTCTGTGGAAACAGCCTTCCTAACCTTCCTCTCCTGTCATACCTGCTGGTGCTTTGCATGTCTTGCATAGCCTGTGGGTGTCTAAAATATCCCAGGAGAGCTGTGTTTAGGTCCTGCATCACTCCTGGATTCCCACAGAGGGGCATTTGGGCTGGAAAGTTGGATAGAGAGTATTTTCCTTCACTAGAGGTAGCAGGAATGCAGCAGATCTCTGCCCATTTCTGTCCCAGTTCAGGGAGCTGTGCAGCACAATGGCATTTCCCTGAAAGATGTCCCTCCAGGGTACAAACACACAGGCCAGTGAAGAAGCAGCAGGGGGTTATTCTGAAGATGGTCTCTTACCTTCACAAATACTGCCAAGTTGCTCTGTAGAATATCACGTGCAACATCTTTATCCAGACCATCCACAAAAGGAGGGTATTTCATCATCTGTGTGATACAGAGAATCATGCTTACTAAAAAAGCTTCTGTTTACAAAATGATGTTTAAACAACAACATTTTAAGTGTCTTACCATTGGAATTACCCATCCAAATTCACAGTTATTTACTCCAATTATGTATGGGACTGCATTGATTGATTTTTCAGATAATAATTCCCTGGGACTCTTTGGAAAAAATACACCATCTGCACATGCACTGATGAAAAAGAAATCCTGAACAAAAAGGGAAAAAAGAAAGTTTCATTAATACATTCATTTTGATTCTACAAGAAGTTCAAATTTAACTGCAGTTCCAAAGTGAAGCCAAATGAAAACAGAAAGAATAATGGTATTGAAGCTATCGTAAATTTTTTTCAGAATGACTTTCTGCACTAGGCAGAAGACTCTGTGAAGATATTTCTACTGTTTGTGAAACAGAAGTCATGTTGAATTTATATATTTTCTTGCCTCAGTATTTTCATGGATGTATGTAACAGTGTGGCAAAAAACCAATTTCTCTATTGAAATTTCAAGGGCCCATAAGCATTCTGATAAGATCTTTTAAGTAGGACATAATATGTGATTTGATTTTCAGCTTCTCCAGAAGAATCTGTGCCATTTTCTTTTCCTTGCCCTGGCAGAGCACAACAGCAAACCACAGGTAGCTCCAAGTGCATGCAGAATGGAAGGGCAGGAACCTGTTTGCAGTTTTCAGGCGAGGGATCAGTGCAGAGCTGCAGTGCTGCCATGTCCTGAAAAAGTGAAGAAAGTCAGATTTTACATCCACTTCAGGTTCTCCTAATACTACAGCACACAAGGAGTATTCTCTGTTACAAAGAAGTCTGAGATGTCATTTAAATGCAAGAAGTATCATTTCACCTACCATTTTCAGTGTTATCTGTACTAATTCTTCTTCTGTTTTTCCTCTCAAGCATTCAACCATTGCAGCTGAACTGGATTTTTCACAGCCAGAGACAGCAGCAATTTTCTGCAAGCAGTGAAAACAAACAGTTTGGACACATTTCCTCTGTCTGGCTCTGTGAGACACCGAGTCCAGCAGAAGCAGCCCAAGCTCCTGCACAGAGTTTCTGAAGCCTGGTTTGTCCCAGCTGCAGAGGGAGGGCACTGGAAGCCCTCACAGTCCTTGATACAGGGGCTTGGCAGAAGGAGAAACCCTCTGCCTCCAGGTGTTTGTGATACAGGAATATTCTGAGACAATTCTGGTAAAGAACGTGCTGGGCTGAGAAGGCTGGGTGACATTAAGGAGTTAGAGAATGAACCATGTGCAGGGTAACAGCACATTCTGCCACTCTTGGTGATGTCTTTTTGGCTGGAGCAACAGCTGTCATTAGAGAGAGCTGTCTCTTTTATGGCCCAGGTTCCTGGAAATTGTTCCTTGTAGTTGAAAGGAAAAGAAACAGGTGGAAGCAGGTACTTGTGAAATTAAAAAGAAACCTGAAAAAAGTCTTGGTTATTTGCACACTACAAGCATCAAACAGCAGGGGAAGAGAAGAGTATTCAGAGTGTGATACCATTTTCCAGCCAAAAGCTCTAGGTTTGACTTTTCTTGAAGACACTACATGTTACAATATTCCTTTACGTTTCATTCCTCTCTCTTTGTGGATGTTTGGGTGTTGGAAAAGCAACTCATC
The DNA here is from genome assembly GCA_017589585.1 of Phylloscopus whistleri. Lineage (NCBI taxonomy): Eukaryota > Metazoa > Chordata > Aves > Passeriformes > Phylloscopidae > Phylloscopus > Phylloscopus whistleri. Next base: position 1,252,922 of record JADMLD010000926.1, read on the forward strand.
CTTAAACATGTACTGTTGGCACACAGAAATGCTGTGTTTGCTGATTGTCTCACTCGTTTCCCAAGAAAAAACCACCATGTTTCTGTATTTTGGACTGAAGAGTTGAAGATATGGAAAACTTTCCGGAGAAAGTAATGAAAATGACCACAAATACCCACTTGTGCATCCTCGTGAGGCTGGTCAGTGAACAAGCCCAGGGCTGCAGTGCCACTCTCTGAAATGGCCTTGTGGAACAAGCCCTTGGCCAGGGGAGACAAGACCTGTGAAAAAGCAAGAAGAAGCATGACAAGCGCTGCGTTCTCCCCAGTGACTGCGGATTTCAGCATCAGCAGTGGCCATTTGGAACATTTTGAAAGCCCATGTGGTGAGAGTGCTCTTGTGTGGCCTCTGACCAGAGTCCAGCTGTGCAAAGGGCTTTGGCAGCGCTGGCAGGGGTGAGGAGCTCAGCTGCCTTTCCCCTCCCACTGCACTTTGCTTCCAGTGCTCCACAGCACCACACTGCAAGCAGGTGCAGATGGAATGTGGCCAAGGCAGTCTGGCTCTGCTGCAGAGGGGCAGGAAGGAGCTTTTGGCCAGAGGGAGCTGGGATTTGTACCCCAGGAGCAATGAACCCTGCTTTGGCTGTGTCATCTGTACCAAAGTGTGAGGGGCTGGAGAAGGAGGGCGTCACAGGCAGCGTGCTCCGTGCTGAAGCAGAGATTTTACACCATCACAGGCTCACAAACTGCAGGCTACTTCAGCTATCAGGACTATTCACCTCCATCACTTTGCACAAGTGACTGTCAAAGCAAACACACAATGGGCAAGAGCCCACAGCTCTTCTTAAAGGACTTTTCTCAAGAGATTAGACTTTGAGGGTTTTTTACATTGGAAAAGAAGATCCCAAACCAACCAGAATTTGCTTCAGCAGGTGAATAATAACATTCTGTTACTTAATTAGAACATCTTAACAGCATTTGAGTATGAAAGTGAGACATTTTTATCCATCAAAATCGGTATTGTTTTGCTGTACTGTTGCCTTGCTGTTGTATCAAAGACCCAGGTGATGTGTCACTGTAACACTGTCCCTTTTCTCTCGCTGACTTCTCATGCAGACACTGAAAATGGATGGAGGGGTTTTCCCCTAAGCAATTGAAATTCAGTATTACTGTGAACTTACAAGTGCAGAAACACTGATTCCTCCTGCAGATTCTCCAAAGATAGTGACAGATCCTGGATCTCCTCCAAAATGTCTGATATTTTCCTGAATCCACCGAAGAGCGGCTACTTGGTCTAAATATCCCCAGTTACCTCGGGCATGCTCATCACCAGTGCTGCAGGGAGAGAAGAGATTTGTTTAAATGCTCAATGCAAGCAAAAAGGCAGAGGAAAATGCAATCTGTGGTGTGAGAAATCATCTGCCATCCTCTACACAGAACCTCTCAGCACAACTGATGAATGGCTTGGAAAGCTCAGAGATTGGAGCAGCAAGCCCAGAAGAACAGGTCTGGAAGCTGCCTTGGGGCTGCAAATTGTCCCCAACTCTTGCAGTTCAGAAATGTTTCTTTGCATAAGCAAGTCTTCTGCACTTCTCTTTGCAAAGGCTTTGCACACATCATTTTGGAAATCACTCAAGAAAGACTGAGATCAGCCATCTTACCTAAAATATCCAGCAATCCCCAATCTGTACTGAATTGCTACAACCACCACGTTGTCAAAGGCTGCTAATGCTGAGCCATCATATGATGAGGCTGCTCCAGAAACTAATCCACCTCCATGGATCCATACTAAGACCTGGAAGGAGAAAAACAGGATCAGCCCAGCACAGGTATGAGCTCCTGGTGATAAAAACGAAATATAACCCAAGATATGATATTTTGTGCTGTTTCACTCTGGATTCGTTCAGATTGCATTTCACAGATTGTAGAAATCTTTTGAATCTGGGGCCTGCAGGTCTACAATTGTGATGGCACTGATTTTGTTAAATACCTACACTGTGTCAGTGCCCTGTGACTTAGGACAGATCATTTAGATTAAAGCAAGCCCTGCTTAGCTGAAAGGCCAATACAATTTTACTTGTAAAATGAGATGTTGTGTATCTTTGTAATTTCAGCTAATCTGTGCTGGGGCAAAGCATGCAAGTTGATCATCACTACAAAACTGCCCCTGCACGTCTGCTCATGGCATAGCTGGGGGTTTGCTGTCAGGTTATTTTGCTTGAGGTGTTAGAAGGATTTTGCTTACAGGCAGCTTCTCTTGTTTTCCTGTAGAAACGGGTGTGTACACATTTAGGTACAAGCAATCCTCAGACACTTGGAGAGGAACTTTCTCTTTTCTGTTGGTAAGTATGTCTGAAAGATCCTGTCCTTGCACTTTGTCCTGTAGACACCTGAATAAATGAAAAAGTAACAAACAACAGATTAACTAAAAAGTGAAAGCCATGCAGAGAAGCTTTTTTGTAGTTCCACAAGCAAGTGCCAACCAGAAGATGATCTCTAGCACATTTCTAGATTGGTAGCAAGTGCAAACATAATATTATTTTGCTTTTAATATATTTCCTTCCATTGACTTGTCATTAATGAAGTCTGTAAAAATAAAGCCACTGGTGTACACAGTGACATGCAGATACAATTTTGCATGTTTCAAGATATCACAGAACTATGTCAGCAAATACATATGGCTATCAATTACTTCCATGAAAATACAAGTTAATCATTTTCCATCTCCAAGACCTTTTTATCTTGCAATGGTAGCTATTAGGCCTGAGACACTAAACAGGGGCAGTAGGAGAATGGGAGTGAGACATTTGCAACATGGATTAGAATTGCTCTGCATTTCTGATGTGCCCTTTGAAGCACTTGACCCAGCAATTTTTCCCTAATATTGTATTCCAACATGTCCTCAGCTTCTTTCTGTCCCTGCTCCAAAGGTTTCTGTTGATCTGTAAGTGATGGCCAAGTGCTCCTGAGCCAGGGCATTATGTGCAAAGAGCTGCTCCATCTCAGTTCATCACTGGTGCCCGTGAAACAGCAGCTGTGGGTAAAGAGAGCAGCTCATGGTGTGTCTTTAGAAATGCATCCCCTGTAACAGCTGCAGGTGCAATGAGAGGGCACCAGGGAATTGATCTTCCTGGATAACCCTGTGTGTGCATCAGTGTCATGGAATTGCATAGAGTTTAACATTTTTAAAGGTGGCTCAGAGGTTTTATCAGCGCCTTACATTGGTGGGTAGGAAGTGGCGTCTCTGACACCTTGCCATGGCTCAGGTGGCTGGGGTTCAGAAAACCTCAGTGATCCAACAGGAGGCTTGGCAAAAGGAAGTCCCAGAAAGACATTTACAGTCCTCTCAGCTGTGTCCACTCTGAATTGGTATCCTCGGACTCTCCCATATTTGGTCTCTGCTTCGGGTTGTTCTGTGGGACGGGAGCACAAAATGAGATAATTGGTCTGTGTGTAAGTAATTGCTTGAGTAATTTGCTACTTAAATATACACCTTTGGTTCACTTAAACAAGTAGGTTTTATACATAAAGCTTCACCAAACTCTAATCAGTTTTAACAGTACACTATTCTAATCTGCTATTTTATTTTACTATTTTATTAATTTATTTTACTGATTTGATTACTAGCGTTTACTCATTTGAATTTTAGATGTACTAATTTATTCTAACACACTTTTGTTATAGCTTTATTAAATCAGTATAGCTGGCATTATTTCAGCCTTCATTTTGATTGGTCTGTATGTACAATCTCCTTCAGGTATATAATATGTATTGTCTTACCACACACACCTTAGTGGTTGCATAGAGATCTTAATCTTTCTTTTTTGCCCTGGGTTATTAGATAAAAGCCCAATAGATTGCTCTCATTAAGAAAAGAAAATGATCAGAGAAACTGTATTCCTGACCCTTGATAGTATGTACAGCAAAAGAAAAAGTTACTAACATACCGAAAAAAAGTCTGGCCCAAACAAATTGTGTTAATATTTAATCAAGATTCATTTTAAGATCTGTGTGAAAGTTCTAATATCAAATTACAGGTGTGGTACTGTGGCTACTCAGCCTCAGCAGGCAAGATTTTGGGACAGTGATTTGAGACACAGATTTGATTTTAGTATTTGCCAAGAAGGCAAGTAAGACAAATGGCTGAAAGCAGATTAAAAACTGAAATGAACTTTTATCTACTGCAGCTCAGTTTGTGTGCCCAGCTCTACCCAGGGTTTGTGTCCATCTCTGCCCGGGGTTTGTGCTCAGCTCTACCCACGGTCAGTGTCCGGCTCTGCCCAGGGTCAGTGTTCAGCTCTGCCCAGGGTCAGTGTCCGGCTCTGCCCAGGGTCTGTGCCCAGCTCTGCCCAGGGTCAGTGCCCAGCTCTGCCCAGGGTTTGTGTCCATCTCTGCCCAGGGTCAGTGCCCAGCTCTGCCCAGGGTCAGTGCCCAGCTCTGCCCAGGTTTTGTGTCCAGCTCAGCCCAGGGTTAGTGTCCAGCTCTGCCCAGGGTTTGTGTCCAGCTCTGCCCAGGGTTTGTGTCCATCTCTGCCCAGGGTTTGTGTCCAGCTCTGCCCAGGGTTTGTGTCCAGCTCAGCCCAGGGTCAGTGCCCAGCTCATCCCAGGGTCAGTGCCCAGCTCTGCCCAGGGTTTGTGCTCAGCTCTGCCCAGGGTCAGTGCCCAGCTCTGCCCAGGGTTTGTGCCCGGCTCTGCCCAGTGTTTGTGTCCATCTCTGCCCAGGGTTTGTGCCCAGCTCTGCCCAGGGTCAGTGCCCAGCTCTGCCCAGGGTTTGTGTCCATCTCAGCCCAGGGTCAGTGCCCAGCTGAGCCCAGGGTCAGTGCCCAGCTCTGCCCAGGGTTTGTGCCCGGCTCTGCCCAGGTTTAGTCCCCGTCTCTGCCCAGCGTGGGTGCCCAGCTCTCGGGTGGCCCCGGGAGGCAGCTGCAGGTGGCCCCTCGCCCTACAGGGCCCCAAGGGCAGAAGCCCCGCTGTTTACCTGTGGCCACCAGCGCCGTGCCCCCGACGAAGAGGATCCAGGCCAGCAGCGCCGTGTCCCTCGCAGGTGCCATGGTGCCGCTGGCACCGACCCCGCCGGCTGCGGCTTTATAGGCACGGCCGGGGCCGCCTTATGCAGGGCAAACACGGAGGAGGCGAGGGAGTGCTCGGGCTGCGAGCCAGGAGCGGGATTGCCGGGCTCGGCTCGGGAGCCGGGAGCCCTCCTGCCCCTCGGGGCTCCTGCTGCCTCCCCACTGCTCCTTTCGGATCTCACTCCCAGAATCTCGGGCACTGCGGGCTCCCGACTGCTTTGGAAACAGCCCCGCGTTCACCGGGAGCGCTGTCCTGCTGCTGCAGCACCCCCGGCTGGGACAAGCACGGCAGGGTTTCCTCACCCTGCCCTGCACAGACCAGGAAGGCACCTCGAGTCTACTTTATCAAATTTACTTCATTTTGGTATTAAGATCCCAGGGTAAGAAACACAACATAGCCAAGTCCAAGCCAATATGCCTGACAAGTGTGCTTTTACTGAAGTAAAAGTGGAGTGATTCTTCTTCTCATAAAAGGCTATTTTTCTGACAAAAGCAATACTAGAAAAATCCCAGCATTTCCTGCAGGGCGCAGGAGGCACCTGTCACTCAGTTCTGTGTGTTCAGGGATGTTTGGGATGGTGCTGCAATAGAGTTACAACAATGAAGAGATGCATTACCAGCTTTTGTAATGTGGGAACAATAGGAAAGGGTGGCGTTTGGGAGGTAACTCTATATCCAATGCCTCTGCAAAACCCAGAGGATTTATTTTGAGTCATTTTGCATCCATAGTTGAAGGATGATATGAAAAGAGAATAGCTGAATAGAGATTTTCTGCTCACACTAACCAAGAGGTTGTGTTGGTTTTATGTAAGAATTGGGCTCTGTCTCTTTTCTTATTTATTTTTTTTCCTGACTCAGTAGCTCTTGCTGCAGAAAGGCACTTCTGCAGTTTCAGATCGTGAGAATTCTCTGCAGTCAGAAACAGCATTTCAAAGGTTCATCTGACATGGTCACAGAATGGCTTGGGGTTGGAAGAAACCTCAAAGCTTTACTCATCCCCCCTGTGCCATGGGAACCTTCCTCTCTCCCAGGCTGCTCCAAGCCCCAATGTCCAACCTGGCCTTGGGCACTGCCAGGGATGCAGAGGCAGCCACAGCTGCTCTGGGCACCCTGTGCCAGGGCCTGCCCACCCTCCCAGGGAGGAAGTTCTTCTGGATATCTGATTTCTTCTGGTATCTTCTAAATAAAAGATTTATTCAATCTACCTTAATTGGCTTGAAGCCATTCCCTCCTGTTCTGTTGCTACATGCCCTTGGTAAATGACCCTCTCCATTTTTCTTGTAGGCTCCCTTGGGGTACTGCAAGGGGCTCTGAGGTCTCCCCAGAGCCTTCTCTTGTCCAGGCTGACCAAGCCAGCTCTCTCAGGCTTTCTCCACAGGACAGGTGCTCCATTTCTACAGATCCATTCCTGTTCACACTGATCTTTACAGCTCAGTGGGTTACAGGATCTCAGTCTTGAAATTAGTTGGGCACATCTGTTATGCCCCTGTTAATCCTGAGTGCTGTGGCTGTGCCTGTGCACTTTCCTCCCAAGGCTGCTTGTGTACTTTACTCCAAATCTTCCTCCGTGTGTGTGCACTGGTGTGATTTACAGGCCCTGGAGATAAACCCCAGTCAACTTTAACCTGGCTGCTGAGAGAGCAAACTGTTGCAGGTTCTGCAGGTGACCCCATGCCGTGCACGCTGTGTCTCCAACCTTTGCTGTGTTTGTGGTGGCTCCTGAGCTGTGCCCCAGTGCCCTGCACGCCCTGCCAGGCTGTGCTGGGGTGCAGCTCCTGAGGCTGAGGGCACAGCCAGTGCTCACTGTGCATTGGAGATGGGAAATTCTGTAAAGCTGAGCTGCTGAGAAAACAACGAGGACAAAACCTCCAGTGCAGAATTACAAGGAATTGTGGCTCGATGGGTGTTCCCTGGCCGACTGATTGCCTGGATTCTCAAGAGTGACACTAAAGGTCAATAAATCTGGTCTGGGAGTAGCCTGCACTGCTTGAATATGCAGTCTCTACAGTAATGATGGATGTGTGCATTGTCTAATGCAATTAATGGCACAGGGGCCTGGGGCACCAGTGATGGAGCTGAGGATAAGTTCTCTTTTGATAACTCAGTAAGTTATCTGTGTGATGAAGGTTTCTGAGACACCTCAGGAGCACTGCACAGGAGTAAACTCTGCACTCCTGTTTCCCTCCCTGGGTGCTGTTGTAAATTCTCTCACTGTCTGTTCTCGATTCCTTAAGTTTGAGCTTTCTTTTTTTTTAGATTCTGTGCTGCCCAGGGGTGCAGTTCTGAACCTCATATTCAGTGTTAGTAAACTCTCTTCACAGTAGGTAGACAAAACAAATCCTTTTCTTGATGGAAACTAACTACAACTTTCAGGCCCAAAAGCACAAACAACAGTGGGAGGAACAAGAAGGATGGGACTTCATAACCTGGAGCTGTAATTGGACAATTAAGCCCCAATATGCAAATGGACCAAAACTTAGAAAAGTATAAGACCGTGTGACTGGTCACCCGTTTTGTGACCATTCTTAGTCCACCTTGGGTGTAACCCTGGTCAGGCTCCTGTCCTGCCCAAGGTGGATCCTGGAGGCCTTTCAATGAAGATCTGCTTTATTCTCTGGCTCTGCCCAGTCTCTGTCTCAGGTCAGCCTTCCCAAGGCATCACTCTTACCTTGGACTTACCATGGACTGCTTTGGTTCCTGGCAAGGGAAAACTGTTTCCAGGCAAGGTGGAACTGCAGGAATCCCTCCTTGTGGCTCAGCTCCCACACTGCTGGGCATTCATGCCTCAGCTCTCTTGTGACCCACAAGGCAAGGAGGTGGCCTTTGCTGCAAAGCCAAATACCCTGTACTCCACCTGCTGCTTTCTCCTTTTGCTGTAACAAACTTTATTTCCAAAACCCATTTAGCTTCTATCTCCTGATCCTTGCTCATTTTACTAGACTCCGTATTTTCCCAGTTACTTTCCTTTTATTTTTCCCCTTCATTACCATTTCAGTTTCCAAGCTTTTCTCTTCAGTCTTTGTTCTACTCACTACTTCTCTCTCAAGTACTCACTCTGCAAAAAGGCTGAGCCCATATCCCATCCACAGGCCTAGAGAAGCAGCCATTCTGAAAATATTACGTGTGTAAACCAGTCTCTGCAAATTCTGCCCATCCTACTTACAGTAAGATAACAAAAAATGGGATTTTAGATCCCTACAGCCTTGTCTGGAGCTACTTTGGTGGATCTGCCAGCATGGCCTATGTGCTTGGCAAATGTGGAGACTCTTGCCCCAGTGACACAGACTGGACTTGTAAATCTGAGGACAGTGCTACACACCTGGTGAGTACAATTCCTGAACCCTGTTTGGCATTAATTTCAAGAGATTTTGCCCTCAATCAGTGAACAATGTGAAGCCAGGGAACTCTTAATTAGATGGGAGCCAGACAGAGCAACGCACATACGACCAATTTGGTTAAATCATGCGTTCTCCCTTTATTATCTCGAAATGGCGGGTTAAATACAGTTTCAGATCATTTACAGTTACAAGTGTCTTCTAATTGGCATTCAGTGTGAAGAAAAATGCAACCAATTTCACCCTTAAGGAAGCCACTGTGATCACACTATAACTAACCTATCTAATACCTAAACACACCTTAATTGAATTTTTGCTGCGCCACAGGCCCGTCCACTTCCAGACAGGCCTGAAACTGAGGCCCAGTCTGGGATAGCTCAGATCTCATTCCAAAACACATCATGCCCACGTACCCTAAGAAATCCTGCTACCAATCCCTCTTTTTGTTTTTGGGCTACCCAAACTGACTCAAACGTATGGCTGGTTATTTTTTGCATACACTGCAACAAACAAGGCACGAAATCTAAAGTAACTACAATAACAAGATAAATCACCACACCAAAACGGATCAGATCTTTGATCCACCCAGTGAAACCCCATGAATCGAGCCATTTGTCAAATGGAGTGTCAACAACCACATGTTTTCCCATGTTGCTCTTCAGCTGTGAAAGCTGTTTGTAAATCGATTGAGAATGGTCTGACAAGTTCATGCAGCACATGCCCTCAAACTCCTCACATCCATGCCCTTGAGCGAGAAGAAGGAAGTCGATGGCAGCTCTGTTTTGAAGAACTGCATGACGGATGTTGTTAACATCCGCAGCAAGCTCACTTAACATATTAGATGTTATGTTAATTTGTTTTCCTGTCCAGCAGGCCAAGGCTTTCAGCTCTGTGAGAGCCTGCGCTGAAGCAACTCCTGGGGAAAAAATTGATGCCGATATTACAGATGCACGGTTCCATAATGTTACCTGATCTTTACAGTCAGGGTCTAGTTGACATGCACTGCGTTTGGCTCATCAGGTCTTTTGAGACAACCCAAAAACCTGATGAATGCTGGGAGCAAACAGTGTCAATTTGCCAAAGTAATATGGACCTCCTACAGCTCCTGGAGGAACTGCAGACCAGGCTTGATTATCTCCACAAATGAGAAAGATCCCTGGTGGCAATTTTTTTACAGTTTCTTTTAATGGTACCACGGATTCAGTCCAATTGTTACAATGTTCAGAATGATTGTAATACAATGGGGACCTGGGAGACAACCAAGTGTTGCCGTTTCTTGGTTGTTTTTCCTTCACAATCAACAAACTTGAATTTATCTCAAAGTGCCCAAAAATGAAACAATAATTGCCTGGCACAGAACCCAAAAGGTCGAGTTCTTGGGGTTCAGCACCAGTGACCTTAAAATTTTGTGCAACAGCAACAGCTTGCGCTCCCAAAACACTCTCTGGGTTAATTTTGGATTGAGTCCAAGCTTTGAACTCTGCCATGGAATTCACTGGGACTCCAATCAAACAGGTACGAAAAGGATTCAATGGTGTAGTTAAAGACAAATAAAATGAATCTTGCCCAGTTTGATTGGCCCAAGTGACCCACATATTTTGCCTAGGGTCAATGTCAAGCACTCCAGATACCCTTTTTGCCAAAACACCAATTAAAACAAGCATTCCAACTCCCAACATTCTGCTCATCTTTTTGATTGTCCCTCTCAATTCTACTTCAATAAAAACAATTACCAACTATCACCTAACTATAAATACTAAAACAACTTATCACTAACTTAATCTTATAACTGTATAACTATTTTTCTGTATTTTATAAAATCAATTTTCAACAGTTTCAGGGTCATCACAAGGTGCTCCAGGTAAGTCGCTGTTGTGACCGTCGTTATCACTGCTAGCTGTTATTTCTGGTTGAAAACATGCATGGGTAAATTGACTCAGCACTCAAATAGGTTCTTCTTCTCCTGCAAAAACGCACATACAACTACAAACATTAAACAACACAAAGCTTGGTCCTTGTCACTCACCCATTTGCATGTTCTTGTGATATACCTAGAGTCCTGGGATCGCCTGTGGTCTTCCCTTCTTCACTGCATGGTGATGTATCACAACCACAGGTTCTTTTCTTCTTTCATCCCTTGTACATCATTCAAGGGAGTCTAAAGTTTTCGGTGCAGGCCCTAGCATGACATGGCCTGTTTCACCACACTGAAAACCAGGGATGTCAAATGATGGATTTTTGTTGTTGCTGGGATAATTGATGTTGCCTCCTGACAGAGCAGCTGCAATGATGTGTACTTGTTTCTGCATCGCATCTTTCATGGCTGCTGTGAACGCTGCTGTCTGGTCACTTTGTTCAGCTCTGGTTGCCTGCACCAGCATCTCATCGACTGCACAGCCTTGAGGGAGAGTGGCTAGGATGGTTCTGGTCCATGAGTTGGCATTTTCAAAGGCAAGGGAACAAAACGGGTGATCTTGCACATCTGTGGTTAGGTCTTGTGCATCCTTTAAAGCAGCTGACAATCTATCAATAAATTGTCCATATGGTTCTGTGGCGCCTTCCCTGATGGTAGCATATGGTGCAGGTTTCTTCTTGTCAGGAACCAGAAGCAAAGCTTTGTGGTCCAATGCCTGAGCCATCTGATGGATCTCAGTGGGGTAGGTGAGCTGGACGTTGGTTGTAGCATACGGTCCTTGCCCTGTCAGCATATCATGCTGCAGTCCATAAAAAGGATCCCCTACTACTTGGTGTTTGTTTGCCTCTTCAATTGCCAAACGCCTCCACTCTCTTTCAAAAATGTGGAACTGTGAGGGTGTTAACAGCAGGGAAGCTATACTAGAGCAATCAGCAGGACAAAGTACACCTGGTGTGAAGATGTACTGAATTATATTTCTGGCTGCTTCTGATCTTATTCCATAGGTGGTAACTGTTTGCTTTGCTGAACTCAACACCTTCCATTCGTGAGGCTCCCATCGAGCCTGGGCATTTTCTATAAGGACTGGACAAGCAATAGAGTTGGGTACATTTAAGTCATCTTTGAGGACTGCATCTTTTAACACAACAGCCCAGCGCCTCTGTACAGGATTCTGTTGGGTGGCTGGCAGCGCCACGTGCTGTGCAGAAGGTGGGAACGATGGAGCAGACTGTGCAGACTGCAAAGCTGTGAGATTTTGCATGTTTTGTGGGGAAAACCGAGAAACTGCAGCTGTGTGCTTTTCTAATTGAGTTTGGCAATTTAATAGCTCAGCAAGCTTGACTATTATTTGCTGCAGTTCATTTGCATCTTGTGATTTGTCCTGCAGTCACGGCGTGCCGTGAAAATTGGGGTCGGGGCTCTTGCTGTCTGAGTCAGAGTCAGAGGGCAGGCGGGCACCGTGCCGCTGTGGCTTGCTGTGAGTGGGCTGCTGGCTGCGCCGTGGCTGCCTGTGGCACCACTGCTGTGGGGGGGTCACGGCAGACCCTGGCTGCACAGCGACCGCAGCAGTGGCGGAAGCGGCAGTGCGGGACGCCACTGTTGATTTGGTGACTCGGGCCGGCCCTGTCTGCGTCGCTGCTCTGTTTTCCTCGCTCTCGTCTCCGCCCCGATCTCTGCCGCGATCTCCGCCCCGATCTCCACCCCTCTGTTTCGTCTCTTGTGCCGGCCCCTCTCTGCCCTCGGCCCCGCCTGCGATCTCATCTTCCACCACGCCCCCTGGGTCTGGGGAATGCAGCACTTCCTGTTCTGTCTCAGTCTGCGTAGGCACCGCTGGAGACACTTCCAGTGGCTGAGCTGCACGGTCAGAGACGGCATTCACTACATCTTGGAGGGTGGGGCAGATCGGAGCTGAGTGTCCCCTCTCTGGACCCGTATTACTGATACCGAAAAACCTTGCAACCTTAGAAGTTCTCTGCATTTCTTTTCTTTCATCCGCCACCCCCTCGAGAGCTTGGATCGCAGCTTGGGTGGCTTTTCGTTTGGCTGAAAATGTCTGTAAGGTATTTAAAACCTTTTTCCAAGCGGCTCCAAATTCTTGGGCCAGCTTTCCCTCTTTCCCACCACTGATGGCAAGGTCCCACAACAATTTGCCTACGTCTCTCCATTTGCCTCACTAAACATGAGCGATGGTTTGCTCAGCTTTCCTCTTTTCCTGGCCTACAGGGCCAACTGATCTAGTTCACTCTCCTTAATTTTTTCACCTCTCTTAGATATAATATTAGCAAGGAGCCGTGACACCGCCTGGAATTCTTTCTCCATTCTACTTTTGATTTCTTTGTTTCCAGACCGCGGCTTACCTCTCTTCTTCTACCACGTGGTGCTGTTTCTCTCTGAATGAAACCCCACGAGTCAGGCTTCCAGCCCCCAATTCCATCAGCTCGTCCCGGTCCCGTCCGCGGTTCGGGGAAGACTCGGTTCCCACTCCGTCCACAGTTTGGAGACAAGCGTGGAGACTTTTCCCGCGTTTAGGCGAAGGTTCAAACCCACATTGAAGTGCAAAATCAGAGCCGCATTAAAGTGCAAAAAATTATATCCAAATCATATCAAAACTCTGCATTTGGGCAATCAAAACTGCGTTTAAGCAAACATGGTCCCTGTTCGGGCGCCAGATGAAGCCAGGAAACTTCTAATTAGATGGGAACCAGACAGAGCAACGCACATACGACCAATTTGGTTAAATCATGCGTTCTCCCTTTATTATCGCAAAATGGCGGGTTAAATACAGTTTCAGATCGTTTACAGTTACAAGTGTCTTCTAATTGGCATTCAGTGTGAAGAGAAATGCAACCAATTTCACCCTTAAGGAAGGCACTGTGATCTCACTATAACTAACCTATCTAATACCTAAACACACCTTAATTGAATTTTTGCTGCACCAGAGGCTCGTCCACTTCCAGACAGGCCTGAAACTGAGGCCCAGTCTGGGATAGCTCAGATCTCATTCCAAAACACATCATGCCCATGCTCCCTAAGAAATCCTGCTGCAATAATGCATAAATCAAAAAATCCTGCCACATGATGACCTTGGCCTCTTTGCACTTTAATAAACTGCAACCTCTCCTGATTTCAATAGCTGAAAGAAAAAAAAAAATAGACAAACATTACAGCTCTTGCTGAGGGTTCAGTGAAACCAGAGAAAATAAACCTTAGAGCTAGAGCCTCTCCAGCTTGGACAGCTTTACCACATGATAAAGATACTGTGACTCTCACCTCAGCAGGGCTCTGGGATAAGACAAGAGCATCACAGTGCTTATCTCTACGTAGGAATGAGTAAGATCTTCTGGCATTTTGCACTGAGATTTATTTTTAGTTCTGGGAAGTCAATTCAACTGCACTTCTCTGCATACACAAGATGAGCATGTATTCTGTGCACACCCCTACAACGCTGCCTGTTGATCTCCTTTTAAAGGATGTGGCACAGCACCTCACGGGTTTGTGCAATGAAGATTCAGCAAGATTATTTTGAAATGATATTCTCCTCACACAGCAAAGGAGGTAAAACAAGGAAGCAAGGACAGATGCTCAGGAGGAAGCTCTGCCTTACCAAAACTGCAGTGGTAAAGCGGTCTCACCCTGCTCCTGAGTTCTGCCTGACAACAGAACTTGGGCAAGAAGATGTAGAAAATCCCACCCTCCTCCTTCCAGTAGTTTGGAAAGAAGGGATGAGTAGCTAGGTGCTGTAGGACATTATTAGGCATGAACACTTTAAAATCCTTCCTGAGATAGGGAGGGGAGCTGAAGGGAGGGAGAAGTGATGTTCACTGCCCTGTAGGATCTGTGGAGCTGCATCACTGCTGAGGGGCACCAGTGTGAGCAGGAGTGTGGCTGGGATAGCTGGAGCAGCCTGGGAGGCAGGTAGAGGAGAGAAAGACATGGCAGAGCAGTGATTGCCAACTCTGCCATGAAGAGTGCAAGCCTTGTTCTTGGCAGCCCAAGCAGCAGTCAGCCAGAGAGGGCCCTGGGGTGGCCTGGGACAGACCCAGCGCTGGCAGGGACAGTGGCCCTGACTGGTGGCACAGGGGGCAGCAGAGAGAAGCCCTGGGGAAGAGACAGAAATGTTAATCCTTGGAGGGGAGTTACAACTAAACGTAAGAGCAGAGAATTGAGGGCACTCAGTCCTGCAACATCGACCCCACCGCTCAGGCCCAGCCAGGGCCCGCCGCACGCTAAGAATTTCTTCAAATGTATGTGCAGCCTGGAACCTATACCATGTGACCATGAATGCTAAAGCTATGAAATAAAATGAGGTTTGGAACATAATGTAAGAATCTGCTGCTTCAGTGTAGCCTATACACTGTGGCTGTGGTGTTACTGCTTTCTCAGCTGTTTGAGAGTCTACCAGTCTTTCTGTTTGGGGTTTAAAATTCACAGATGGACAGAACACCTCCTCCCACACAGTCAGAAACGACTTTGTTATCATGTGAGCCTACTAAAATGCCTCCCTTCTCCACAGGAGATACACTTATGGCTTTGCATTCCCAAACACACAGGATTTCTTCTGTCTTGTTAAGATAATGATTTGTGTGCATGTAGAAGGACAGAGACATTGATTCAACAAACACACCGAGAATGGACATGAAGGCCATGTCAGACCAGACCAGGGAAGGGATAAGAAATGTGTACAGAACTAGCAGTATGGGTGCTGCAATTAGCTGTTCCTAATTGCAACAGCTGGTGGTTCTCACAAGTTCTGGAAATTGCACAAAAGGGGTGTCCAGGTAGTGCAGATCACAGTGCTTGGGATGCACAGGTGTGCAAAAGCAAGTGAACCCCGAGGTGAGGAGGAGACACCTGCAAAGGGCCAACAGCTGCAGCAGGAGCTTGGGCTGTCCCTGGAGAGCCCCCGGGGTGCTGTGGGATGTGGGAGCTGGGCAGCAGTTAAAGGGGAGCTGGAGTGGGGCTGTTGGTTTGTTTCTGTCATGAGGAGAGCTCTCCTGGCTTCCTGGAGTCCCACACTGTTCCTTTGGATCCTGCTTGCCGTGTAACTCGGCAAAAGAAGCCACTGCAGTGCCTGTGTGCCCTGATTCCCCCAGTTCCACAGCTCTGGGAGGCTGGGGGTGCACACTCTGCATGTCAGGTCTTCTCTCTGGTGATGCTGAGCCAACAACATGCAGGGAACACCACCAGCCTTTGCTCCCCCCTCTGCCTCCCTGGGCGTCTGTCCTGCCAGCACTGCGTCCTCCCTGCAGCCACTGGGCTGGGAATTTGCCAGGAAGGGTTGAGGGACACACAGTCACAGCCCAGAAGAGTTTGTGACAGAGCCTTAAGCCTCAGGTCCTGCACCTGAAGATTTCCTACCTGAACCCACTTAGGTGGAAGAAAGAAACTGGGCACATTTCTGGCTTCTTGGGTGTGATGTTACCTCTTGGCATTAGCCTCTGCCAGTTAAGTGAAAGAGAAGGAAGTTCCAAAAAATCAAAGCAACGTTTATTTACACCAATTCAAAACATTTATTTATACCAATTCACAAACCAGTAAAACAAGCAGAGATTTTCTGTCCTCTTTTGTGAGCTGTCAAGCCCACCTCCCAGCTGCAGTTGGATGGATGCTCTGCTGCCTCCAAGCTACTTCCAGTTAAAGCAGAAAGAGGCTCTAGGAAGGACAGACAACTGACCATGCTCTTCTGAAGGAAGGGGGGAATAAGCATATAAAATAATCTGACACTACTTGAACATTCTATAGAGATAATTTCTTACAGATTTCAATTCATTAACTCATTCCCACCTCATGATTCAGTTTTGATATGCACGGAGTAGGTACCATGGTCTCTTTGGACCTGGAAAGGTTGTGGGGTTTTGTTCTGCTTGCTTCATTAAATAGTGATTTTTAGTCTGACAAACATTCCAAATGCCCCTTGTTTCTCTCCTTTCACTGGCATTAGGACAGCAGATTACACAACAGTGAATTAGAAGGTGATTATTACTCTGCATCCTGACAAACTCATCTTGTTTGACTTCTCTTTGGGTTTTAAAAACAACCTGTACCCTGCTCTTATAAATCTGTGTGTTTTCTCCTTCCAGTCTGATGTTGTTTCATGAGTTGTGCCCAAAACGCTACTCTGTGTTCTTTCAGTTTCTCTGCTGCCTTTTGCTGCAGGTCTATTCCCAGGTATTTTTCCTCCAGGTCATACTGAGGCCAATGGACCAAACCCTCTCCGTTGGGGTTTCTGGAAATAACAGAACAAAAAGTTAGCTCTCATTTGCCAATGCATTGCTCTCTGACTGCTCATGGTCAGAGCATTTCAGAAAACCAGCAGGAGCCTAGATGATGTGATTCTGGTACCTGAATAAATGGACAGTATTTTATGAAAATGCTCATCAGTGGAACAGCAAAAGTGGAATAGTTACCATTAATTTTAGACCTAATACGCCATGGCAGATGGAGCAACTGCTCTAGGGTTTTTTTTTCCTCATGTCTATGGGTTTTTTTTAAAAGACCATCAAGAAGAGCAGTTGCTTCAATATTGATCTCAAATTCTGCCAAATTCCTAGGAAGCAGCATATAAGTCCCTCTTCAGGCAGGTCAGTATGTTCTGGGCAGCAGAGGCAAAACTTGAGCTGTAATTAGCATTGTGATTCTCACCCATTTTTAGCAAAGTTGGTCCAGTATCTCATAACAGTTCTGCTGAGTTGATTTTCTTCTTTTGTAGCATCTCCTGCAAAGGGAGAGATGAAGCTGCCATGTTAGAAAGTAAATAATTGGTATCAGCTGTATCAATTGCAGCACTTGTACTTGTTGCCCTGAGCTGTTGGAGTTTTTTCTGGGAGAGAACTGCAGATGAATAATGTCATGGAAAGTATCTACTGCTGAAGGCAGGAACTGTTTATGCTCATAATAATGCTTATGATGTACAAATGATGCTTATAATATTTATAAAGCTTATAATGCTTGTAAGAGAGAAATGCTCTTCTAAAGACCTGAAGTAATTAAAATTAGTAATAATGAGGTGTGGACATGGGCGGAGCCCTAGTGACCTTGCCTTGGAGGCAGCCCTTGCTGAGGAGTTAAGAAGAAATTGCACAACCCCACCCAGACACCGAGATAACAAAGCAACCCTCCACTCACAGCGAGTGCCCAGGAAGACCCACAAGCACCCTCGGGACCTTATGTAGATCTATTGTAACTGATTGGTTTTGTACCCTTTCCCCTCCCACCTAGCTCCCTATAAAACCCCCTGAAAATCGTCCTCACTCAGGGTTTTTCCCTACCCTCGGCTCCCTTCACTGAAGTCTCCACAATAAAGCTGCTTCTGCGGAATTCACTGAGACGGTACCTCACTCTCTCTACACCCGAAGCCGGCTAAGGGGAAAAGCAGCGCTTCACAGGAGGCAAAGCTGAAATCACAAGCTGAATCACTAAAAGCTGAATACTTGCCTCCTGCTGAGCTCGCTACCTACCAGCTGAGAGGATTGCCTTCGACCCCCTAGTTGGTGTCTCAGAGGAGATACTTTCTGGGGTGGCTCGGCTCTCCTTGGGGGTCCAAGAGCTACGGACCCCCCTTCACCAGCTGGGGATAATAATGAGGTTCTAAAAGGAGTATGGAGAAAGCATGGGTACATCACCAGCTAGGAATGGCTTTCCAAAGACAAAGGCAATCTCAGCTCCATGATCTGCTTTTACAAACTCTGGTACCACACCTTCCACTGAACTTGGTCGATGTTGGAATTCATAAAAGTAGACTGGGTTGCCAGCATCTGGAGGGTACAGAAAAGTGCTAGTTTGAGAGCTGAAAGTACCTGCTGCAGAGATGATAAACCTTCATTGGAAAGGGTTTTGGTTACATGAAAACACTACCAGTTCTCTGGAGAGGGAAAAGTGCTGCACACTGTGCACAGCAGCCCCAGAGAGAATTCTAGAGTTGTTCTGAAGCTGCTGAGTTACCTCTGTGGTATCTGGCCACTTCCACAGCTGAGATGACAAAGAAGAGATCTCCCATTGCGTCCAGGAGGCCATCCCGGACCTGAGCAGGGTTTTCTGCCTCCCCCATGTACTCCTTGTACACTCTGTCAACAACTTCAGACGTAATGTCCTGGAACAGCAACAAAAAGAACTTAAAGTGATGATGACCATTCTAAGGAGTAACAGCAGTGAGGGAGTGTGGCATCTGCACATCCCTGGCTAAACCCCAAACATCACCTTTCAGAGAAACTCCTCAGCTGTGTTAGGCTGTGGCTGGGAACTCAGGACTGGAGTTACACAGCTATGGGTACAGGTGATCTTGGGGAAAAGAGGGATGCAAGATCTAAGGATCCAACACCTTTAGATAAACAGCAGTCAGCCATGCTGGTTGTTCTCTCTTCTGTGGAAACAGCCTTCCTAACCTTCCCCTCCTGTCATACCTGCTGGTGCTTTGCATGTCTTGCATAGCCTGTGGGTGTCTAAAATATCCCAGGAGAGCTGTGTTTAGGTCCTGCATCACTCCTGGATTCCCACAGAGGGGCATTTGGGCTGGAAAGTTTGATAGAGAGTATTTTCATTCACTAGAGGTAGCAGGAATGCAGCAGATCTCTGCCCATTTCTGTCCCAGTTCAGGGAGCTGTGCAGCACAATGGCATTTCCCTGAAAGATGTCCCTGCCTGCCTACAAACAGGCAGGCCAGTGAAGAAGCAGCAGGGAGTTATTCTGAAGATGGTCTCTTACCTTCACAAATACTGCCAAGTTGCTCTGTAGAATTTGACGTGCAACATCTTTATCCAGACCATCCACAAAAGGAGGGTATTTCATCAACTGTGTGATACAGAGAATCATACTTACTAAAAAAACTTTTGTTTACAAAATGATGTTTAAACAACATTTTATGTGTCTTACCATTGGAAGTCCCCATCCAAATTCACAGTTATTTACTCCAATTATGTATGGGACTGCATTGATTGATTTTTCAGATAGTAATTCTCTGGGACTCTTTGGAAAAAATACACCATCTGCACATGCACTGATGAAAAAGAAATCCTGAACAAAAAGGGAAAAAAGAAAGCTTCATTAAATCGTTCATTTTGCTTATAAAAGAAGTTCAAGTTTAACTGCAGTTCCAAAGTGAAGCCAAATGAAAACAGAAGAAATAATGGTATTGAAGCCATTGTAAAATTTTTTTCAGAATGACTTTCTGCACTAGGCAGAAGACTCTGTAAAGACATTTCTACTGTTTGTGAGACAGAAGTAATGTTGAATTTACATCTTTTCTTGCTTCAGTATTATCATGGATGTATGTTACAGTGTGGCAAAAACCCAATTTCTCTATTGAAATTTCAAGGGCCCATAAGCATTGTGATAAGATCTTTTAAGTAGGACATAATATATGATTTGATTTTCAGCTTCTCCAGAAGAATCTGTGCCATTTTCTTTTCCTTGCCCTGGCAGAGCACAATAGCAAACCACAGGTAGCTCCAAGTGCATGCAGAATGGAAGGGCAGGAACCTGTTTGCACTTTTCAGGCGAGGGATCAGTGCAGAGCTGCAGTGCTGCCATGTCCTGAAAAAGTGAAGAAAGTGAGATTTTACATCCACTTCAGGTTCTCCTAATACTACAGCACACAAGGAGTATTCTCTGTTATGAAGAAGTCTGAGATATCATTTAAATGCAAGAAGTATAATTTCACCTACCATTTTCAGTGTTATCTGTACTAATTCTTCTTCTGTTTTTTCTCTCAAGCATTCAACCATTGCAGCTGAACTGGATTTTTCACAGCCAGAGACAGCAGCAATTTTCTGCAAGGAGTGAAAACAAACAGTTTGGACACATTTCCTCTGTCTGGCTCTGTGAGACACCGAGTCCAGCAGAAGCAGCCCAAGCTCCTGCACAGAGTTTCTGAAGCCTGGCTTGTCCCAGCTGCAGAGGGAGGGCACTGGAAGCCCTCACAGTCCTTGATACAGGGGCTTGGCAGAAGGAGAAACCCTCTGCCTCCAGGTGTTTGTGATACAGGAATATTCTGAGACAATTCTGGTAAAGAACGTGCTGGGCTGAGAAGGCTGGGTGACATTAAGGAGTTAGAGAATGAACCATGTGCAGGGTAACAGAGAGCACATTCTGCCACTCTTGGTGATGTCTTTTTGGCTGGGGCAACAGCTGTCATTAGAGAGAGCTGCCTCTTTTATGGCCCAGGTTCCTGGAAATTGTTCCTTGTAGTTGAAAGGAAAAGAAAGGGGTGGAAGCAGGTACTTGTGAAATTAAAAAGAAACTGAAAAAAGTCTTGGTTATTTGCACACTACAAGCATCAAAAAGCAGGGGAGGAGTATTTAGAGTGTGAAACCATTTTCCAGCCAAAAGCTCTAGGTTTGACTTTTCTCGAAGACACTACATGTTACAATATTCCTTTACGTTTCATTCCTCTCTCTTTGTGGATGTTTGGGTGTTGGAAAAGCAACTCATCCTTAAACATGTACTGTTGGCACACAGAAATGCTGTGTTTGATGATTGTCTCACTTGTTTCCCAAGAAAAAACTACCATGTTTCTGTATTTTGGACTGAAGAGTTGAAGATATGGAAAACTTTCTGGAGAAAGTAATGAAAATGACCACAAATACCCACTTGTGCATCCTCGTGAGGCTGGTCAGTGAACAAGCCCAGGGCTGCAGTGCCACTCTCTGAAATGGCCTTGTGGAACAAGCCCTTGGCCAGGGGAGACAAGACCTGTGAAAAAGCAAGAAGAAGCATGACAAGCGCTGCGTTCTCCCCAGTGACTGCGGATTTCAGCATCAGCAGTGGCCATTTGGAACATTTTGAAAGCCCATGTGGTGAGAGTGCTCTTGTGTGGCCTCTGACCAGAGTCCAGCTGTGCAAAGGGCTTTGGCAGCGCTGGCAGGGATGAGGAGCTCAGCTGCCTTTCCCCTCCCACTGCACTTTGCTTCCAGTGCTCCATGGCACCACACTGCAAGCAGGTGCAGATGGAATGTGGCCAAGGCAGTCTGGCTCTGCTGCAGAGGGGCAGGAAGGAGCTTTTGGCCAGAGGGAGCTGGGATTTGTACCCCAGGAGCAATGAACCCTGCTTTGGCTGTGTCATCTGTACCAAAGTGTGAGGGGCTGGAGAAGGAGGGCGTCACAGGCAGCGTGCTCCGTGCTGAAGCAGAGATTTTACACCATCACTGGCTCACAAACTGCAGGCTACTTCAGCTATCAGGACTATTCACCTCCATCACTTTGCACAAGTGACTGTCAAAGCAAACACACAATGGGCAAGAGCCCACAGCTCTTCTTAAAGGACTTTTCTCAAGAGATTAGACTTTGAGGGTTTTTTACATTGGAAAAGAAAAACCCAAACCAACCAGAATTTACTTCAGCAGGTGAATAATAACATTCTGTTACTTAATTAGAACATCTTAACAGCATTTGAGTATGAAAGTGAGACATTTTTATCCATCAAAATCGGTATTGTTTTGCTGTACTGTTGCCTTGCTGTTGTATCAAAGACCCAGGTGATGTGTCACTGTAACACCGTCCCTTTTCTCTCGATGACTTCTCATGCAGACACTGAAAATGGATGGAGGGGTTTTCCCCTAAGCAATTGAAATTCAATATTACTGTGAACTTACAAGTGCAGAAACACTGATTCCTCCTGCAGATTCTCCAAAGATAGTGACAGATCCTGGATCTCCTCCAAAATGTCTGATATTTTCCTGAATCCAGCGAAGAGCGGCTACTTGGTCTAAATATCCCCAGTTACCTCGGGCATGCTCATCCCCAGTGCTGCAGGGAGAGAACAGATTTGTTTAAATGCTCAATGCAAGCAAAAAGGCAGAGGAAAATGCAATCTGTGGTGTGAGAAATCATCTGCCATCCTCTACACAGAACCTCTCAGCACAACTGATGAATGGCTTGGAAAGCTCAGAGATTGGAGCAGCCCAGAAGAACAGGTCTGGAAGCTGCCTTGGGGCTGGAAATTGTCCCCAACTCTTGCAGTTGAGAAATGTTTCTTTGCATAAGCAAGTCTTCTGCACTTCTCTTTGCAAAGGCTTTGCACACATCATTTTGGAAATCACCCAGGGAAGACTGAGATCAACCATCTTACCTAAAATATCCAGCAATCCCCAATCTGTACTGAATTGCTACAACCACCACGTTGTCAAAGGCTGCTAATGCTGAGCCATCATATGATGAGGCTGCTCCAAAAACTAATCCACCTCCATGGATCCATACTAAGACCTGGAAGGAGAAAAACAGGATCAGCCCAGCACAGGTATGAGCTCCTGGTGATAAAAACGAAATATAACCCAAGATATGATATTTTGTGCTGTTTCACTCTGGATTCGTTCAGATTGCATTTCACAAATTGTAGAAATCTTTTGAATCTGGGGCCTGCAGGTCTACAATTGTGATGGCACTGATTTTGTTAAATACCTACACTGTGTCAGTGCCCTGTGACTTAGGACAGATCATTTAGATTAAAGCAAGCCCTGCTTAGCTGAAAGGCCAATACAATTTTACTTGTAAAATGGGATATTGTGTATCTTTCTAATTTCAGCTAATCTGTTCTGGGGCAAAGCATGTAAGTTGACCATCACTACAAAACTGCCCCTGCACGTCTGCTCATGGCATAGCTGGGGGTTTGCTGTCAGATTATTTTGCTTGAGGTGTTAGAAGGATTTTGCTTACAGGCAGCTTCTCCTGTTTTCCTGTAGAAACGGGTGTGTACACATTTAGGTACAAGCAATCCTCAGACACTTGGAGAGGAACTTTCTCTTTTCTGTTGGTAATTAGGTCTGAAAAATACTGTCCTTGCACTTTGTCCTGTAGACACCTGAATAAATGAAAAAGTAACAAGCAACAGATTAACTAAAAAGTGAAAGCCATGCAGAGAAGCTTTTTTGTAGTTCCACAAGCAAGTGCCAACCAGAAGATGATCTCTAGCACATTTCTAGATTGGTAGCAAGTGCAAACATAATATTGTTTTGCCTTTAATGTATTTTCTTCCATTCACCTGTCATTAATGAGGTCTGTAAAAATAAAGCCACTGGTGTACACAGTGACATGCAGATACAATTTTGCATGTTTCAAAATAGCACAGAACTATGTCAGCAAATACATATGGCTACCAATTACTTCCGTGAAAATATAAGTTAATCATTTTACATCTCCAAGACCTTTTTATCTTGCAATGGTAGCTATTAGGCTTGATACACTGAACAAGGGCAGTAGGAGAACGGGAGTGAGAAATTTGCAACGTGGATTAGAATTGCTCTGCATTTCTGATGTGCCCTTTGAAGCACTTGACCCAGCAATTTTTCCCTAATATTGTATTCCAACATGTCCTCAGCTTCTTTCTGTCCCTGCTCCAAAGGTTTCTGTTGATCTGTAAGTGATGGCCAAGTGCTCCTGAGCCAGGGCATTATGTGCAAAGAGCTGCTCCATCTCAGTTCATCACTGATGCCCGTGAAACAGCAGCTGTGGGTAAAGAGAGCAGCTCATGGTGTGTCTTTAGAAATGCATCCCCTGTAACAGCTGCAGGTGCAATGAGAGGGCACCAGGGAACTGATCTTTGTGGATGGCCCTGTGTGTGCATCAGTGTCATGGAATTGCATAGAGTTTAACATTTTTAAAGGTGGCTCAGAGGTTTTATCAGCGCCTTACATTGGTGGGTAGGAAGTGGCGTCTCTGACACCTTGCCATGGCTCAGGTGGCTGGGGTTCAGAAAACCTCAGTGATCCAACAGGAGGCTTGGCAAAAGGAAGTCCCAGAAAGACATTTACAGTCCTCTCAGCTGTGTCCACTCTGAATTGGTATCCTCGGACTCTCCCATATTTGGTCTCTGCTTCGGGTTGTTCTGTGGGACGGGAGCACAAAATCTGATGATTGGTCTGTGTGTAAGTAATTGCTTGAATAATTTGCTACTAAAATACACACTTCTGTTTATCTAAACAAGTAGGTTTTATACATAAAGCTTCACCAAACTCTAATCAGTTTTAACAGTACACTATTCTAATCTGCTATTTTACTATTTTACTAATTTATTTTACTGATTTGATTACTAGCATTTACTCATTTAAATTTTAGATGTACTAATTTATTCTAACACACTTTTGTTATAGTTTTATTAAATCAGTATAGCTGACATTATTTCGGCCTTCATTTTGATTGGTCTGTATGTACAATCTCCTTCAGGTATATAATATGTATTGTCTTACCACATACACCTTAGTGGTTGCATAGAGATCTTAATCTTTCTTTTTTGCCCTGGGTTATTAGATAAAAGCCCAATAGGTTACTCTCATTAAGAAAAGAAAATGATCAGAGAAACTGTATTCCTGACCCTTGATAGTATGTACAGCAAAAGAAAAAGTTACTAACATACTTAAAAAAAGTCTGGCACAAACAAATCCTGTTAATATTTAAGCAAGATTCTTTTTAAGATCTGTGTGAAAGTTCTAATATCAAATTACAGGTGTGGTACTGTGGCTGCTCAGCCTCAGCAGGCAAGATTTTGGGACAGTGATTTGAGACACAGATTTGATTTTACTATGTGCAAAGAAGGCAAGTAAGACAAACGGCTGAAAGCAGATTAAAAACTGAAATGAACTTTTTTCTACTGCAGCTCAGTTTGTGTGCCCAGCTCAGCCCAGGGTTTGTGCCCAGCTCTGCCCAGCGTCAGTGCCCGGCTCTGCCCAGGGTCAGTGCCCGGCTCTGCCCAGGGTCAGTGCCCAGCTCAGCCCAGGGTTTGTGCCCAGCTCAGCCCAGGGTCAGTGCCCAGCTCAGCCCAGGGTCAGTGCCCAGCTCTGCCCAGGGTCAGTGCCCAGCTCAGCCCAGGGTCAGTGCCCAGCTCTGCCCAGCGTCAGTGCCCAGCTCTGCCCAGCGTCAGTGCCCGGCTCTGCCCAGGGTCAGTGCCCAGCTCAGCCCAGGGTTTGTGTCCAGCTCTGCCCAGGGTCAGTGCCCAGCTCTGCCCAGGGTTTGTGCTCAGCTCTGCCCAGGGTCAGTGCCCAGCTCTGCCCAGGGTCAGTGTCCAGCTCTGCCCAGGGTTTGTGTCCAGCTCTGCCCAGGGTTTGTGCCCAGCTCTGCCCAGGGTTTGTGTCCAGCTCATCCCAGGGTCAGTGCCCAGTTCTGCCCAGGGTTTGTGTCCAGCTCTGCCCAGGGTCAGTGCCCAGCTCTGCCCAGGGTCAGTGCCCGGCTCTGCCCAGGGTTTGTGCCCGGCTCTGCCCAGGTTTAGTCCCCGTCTCTGCCCAGCGTGGGTGCCCAGCTCTCGGGTGGCCCCGGGAGGCAGCTGCAGGTGGCCCCTCGCCCTACAGGGCCCCAAGGGCAGAAGCCCCGCTGTTTACCTGTGGCCACCAGCGCCGTGCCCCCGACGAAGAGGATCCAGGCCAGCAGCGCCGTGTCCCTCGCAGGTGCCATGGTGCCGCTGGCACCGACCCCGCCGGCTGCGGCTTTATAGGCACGGCCGGGGCCGCCTTATGCAGGGCAAACACGGAGGAGGCGAGGGAGTGCTCGGGCTGCGAGCCAGGAGCGGGATTGCCGGGCTCGGCTCGGGAGCCGGGAGCCCTCCTGCCCCTCGGGGCTCCTGCTGCCTCCCCACTGCTCCTTTCGGATCTCACTCCCAGAATCTCGGGCACTGCGGGCTCCCGACTGCTTTGGAAACAGCCCCGCGTTCACCGGGAGCGCTGTCCTGCTGCTGCAGCACCCCCGGCTGGGACAAGCACGGCAGGGTTTCCTCACCCTGCCCTGCACAGACCAGGAAGGCACCTCGAGTCTACTTTATCAAATTTACTTCATTTTGGTATTAAGATCCCAGGGTAAGAAACACAACATAGCCAAGTCCAAACCAATACGCCTGACAAGTGTGCTTTTACTGAAGTAAAAGTGGAGTGATTCTTCTTCTCATAAAAGGCTATTTTTCTGACAAAAGCAATACTAGAAAAATCCCAGCATTTCCTGCAAGGTGCAGGAGGCACCTGTCACTCAGTTCTGTGTGTTCAGGGATGTTTGGGATGGTGCTGCAATACAGTTACAACAATGAAGAGATGCATTACCAGCTTTTGTAATGTGGGAACAATAGGAAAGGGTGGCATTTGGGAGGTAACTCTATATCCAATGCCTCTGTAAAACCCAGAGGATTTATTTTGAGTCATTTTGCATCCATAGTTGAAGGATGATATGAAAAGAGAATAGCTGAATAGAGATTTTCTGCTCACACTAAGAGGTTGTGTTGGTTTTATGCAGGAATTGGGCTCTGCCTCTTTTTTTTTTTTTTTTTTTTTTTTCCTGACTCAGTAGCTCTTGCTGCAGAAAGGCACTTCTGCAGTTTCAGATCGTGAGAATTCTCTGCAGTCAGAAACAGCATTTCAAAGGTTCATCTGACAGGATCACAGAATGGCTTGGGGTTGGAAGAAACCTCAAAGCTTTACTCATGCCCCCTGTGCCATGGGCACCTTCCTCTCTCCCAGGCTGCTCCAAGCCCCAATGTCCAACCTGGCCTTGGGCACTGCCAGGGATGCAGAGGCAGCCACAGCTGCTCTGGGCGCCCTGTGCCAGGGCCTGCTCACCCTCCCAGGGAGGAAGTTCTTCTGGATAACTGATTTCTTCTGGTATCTTCTAAATAAAAGATTTATTCAATCTACCTTAATTGGCTTGAAGCCATTCCCTCCTGTTCTGTTGCTATATGCCCTTGGCAAATGACCCTCTCCATTTTTCTTGTAGGCTCCCTTGGGGTACTGCAAGGGGCTCTGAGGTCTCCCCAGAGCCTCCCCAGAGCCTTCTCTTGTCCAGGCTGACCAAGCCAGCTCTCTCAGGCTTTCTCTACAGGAGAGGTGCTCCATTTCTACAGATCCATTCCTGTTCACACTGATCTTTACAGCTCAGTGGGTTACAGGATCTCAGTCTTGAAATTAGTTGGGCACATCTGTTATGCCCCTGTTAATCCTGAGTGCTGTGGCTGTGCCTGTGCACTTTCCTCCCAAGGCTGCTTGTGTACTTTACTCCAAATCTTCCTCCGTGTGTGTGCACTGCTGTGATTTACAGGCCCTGGAGATAAACCCCAGTCAACTTTAACCTGGCTGCTGAGAGAGCAAACTGTTGCAGGTTCTGCAGGTGATCCCATGCCGTGCACGCTGTGTCTCCAACCTTTGCTGTGTTTGTGGTGGCTCCTGAGCTGTGCCCCAGTGCCCTGCATGCCCTGCCAGGCTGTGCTGGGGTGCAGCTCCTGAGGCTGAGGGCACAGCCAGTGCTCACTGTGCATTGGAGATGGGAAATTCTGTAAAGCTGAGCTGCTGAGAAAACAACGAGGACAAAACCTCCAGTGCAGAATTACAAGGAATTGTGGCTCGATGGGTGTTCCCTGGCCGACTGATTGCCTGGATTCTCAAGAGTGACACTAAAGGTCAATAAATCTGGTCTGGGAGTAGCCTGCACTGCTTGAATATGCAGTCTCTACAGTAATGATGGATGTGTGCATTGTCTAATGCAATTAATGGCACAGGGGCCTGGGGCACCAGTGATGGAGCTGAGGATAAGTTCTCTTTTGATAACTCAGTAAGTTATCTGTGTGATGAAGGTTTCTGAGACACTGTGATGGGTTTTGGTTCGTTTCCTGGCCAACACACCAATTAATGTGATGGTTTCATCACTTACTGTATTTCATGTGACTGGGAGAATACAAAGTGCAAAACAGGCTTATCTTCAAATAATAAAGATAGTTTATTAACACACACTAAAAAGATAAAACAGGAAAAAAAAAAACAACAAATGAAACTTCTAAAACATCTTTCCTTTCTTCCTTAAGTTTTCACTTTTTTTCACTCAACATAAAAAGACATGACCTGCAACCTTAGCCAGTTTTACCATTTTTAAGATAATCTTTCATTAATTTTTCAGGACAGGAGTCTTTCCTGGTTTTAATAGAGACTCTGTCTACAAGGGCTTTAAAAGAAGTTAATCCTATCCATTTCACAGTTTTCTCAATACTGAAAACATGGGCCCTGTACTCAATACACTGCAAATTGGGGTGTCTTTTTAAAGGTGTCTCACTCCAAGGCAAAGGATTTTTCTCATTAATTTTACTCAGTCTATCACACAATACCTTTGCTTAGAAGAAAGCTACACATGAAACAATCACCTCCCCAAAATGCATATTTTTCATAGTTTAAAGGAATAGTTCAGTTCAGTCTCTATGTTACCAGGAAAAGTCTAGCTAGAATTTTGCCACTCCTCTTCCTCTGCCTTAAAGTCTTTCTTCACTGACTTTAGCTCCATGCTGTGTCTCTTCATGGTCTAGTCAATAGATCTGTCTTTCTTTCAGAGAAAGGCTGGTGTTTAGAAGAACTCAGTTGCTGGCAGGAAAGAGTTAAACTTTTCAGGCTGCCGAGCTGCTCACGTGGTCTTGTAGCGGCGGGAACAAAGATGATCTGAATACCATGCGCTGGTCTCTTCGGCTTGAAAGGCGGGGAGGGGTGGGGAAGCACTTTGTCTGAGCCCTTCTTTCTCTTCTCCACTGCTGTTTCCAAGCTCAGACATAGTTGAGCCACCTCTCTCACTGGCAGCAGCTCTCAGGGAATCAGGCTGAGCTGCTCCTCTGCGGGGCAGCGGCTCCCAGAAGCCCGGCCCAGCCACCCAGGGGCAGCGTGGCCCGGCTAGGCCCGGCCCGGCGGCCGCAGGATGTTACCTGGCTGCCACCCAGAGAAAAGAGAGCGAGCCCCTCCCTACACCCAGCCTTTTGAGCATTACACAAAAGTCGCTAGCTTACTTTCTAATGGTTAAATTATCTGCCAATCAAAAAACTGATTTCTGATTGGAGTGTTCTTCTTAACAAAATTTAAACTTTGTTAACCCGTGACAGACACCTTACAAGCACTGCACAGGAGTAAACTCTGCACTCCTGTTTCCCTCCCTGGGTGCTGCTGTAAATTCTCTCACTGTCTCCTCTTGATGCCTTAAGCTTGAGCTTTCTTGTTTTTCAGATTCTATGCTGCCTAGGGGTGTAGTTCTGAACCTCATATTCAGTGTTAGTAAAGTCTCTTCACAAAGTAAACAAAACAAATCCTTTTCTTGCTGGAGTCCAAGGACAGCTTTCAGGCCCAAAAGCACAAACAAGGGTGGCTGAAGGGAGGAACAAGAAGGATGGGACTTCATAACCTGCAGCTGTAATTGGACAATTAAACCCCAATATGCAAATGGACCAAAACGTATAAAAGTATAAGACCGTGTGACTGGTTAGCCATTTTGTGACCATTCTTAGTCCACCTTGGGTGTAGCCCTGGTCAGGCTCCTGTCCTGCCCAAGGTGGATGCTGGAGGCCTTTCAATGAATATCTGCTTTATTCTCTGGCTCTGCCCAGTCTCTGTCTCAGGTCAGCTTTCCCTAGGCATCACTCTTACCATGGACTACTTTGGTTCCTGGCAAGTGAAAACTGTTTCCAGGCAAGGTGGAACTGCAAGAATCCCTCCTTGTGGCCCAGGTCCTAGACTGCTGGGCATTCATGCCTCAGCTCTCTCGTGACCCACAAGGCAAGGAGGTGGCCTTTGCTGCAAAGCCAAATACCCTGTACTCCACCTGCTGCTCTCTCCTTTTGCTGTAACAAACTTTATTTCCAAAACCCATTCAGCTTCTATCTCCTGATCTTTGCTCATTTTACTAGACTCCGTATTTTCCCAGTTACTTTCCTTTTATTTTTCCCCTTCATTACCATTTCAGTTTCCAAGCTTTTCTCTTCAGTCTTTGTTCTACTCACTACTTCTCTCTCAAGTACTCACTCTGCAAAAAGGCTGAGCCCATATCCCATCCACAGGCCTAGAGAAGCAGCCATTCTGAAAATATTACGTGTGTAAACCAGTCTCTGCAAATTCTGCCCATCTTACTTACAGTAGGATAACAAAAAATGGGATTTTAGGTCCCTACAGCCTTGTCTGGAGATACTTTGGTGGATCTGCCAGCATGGCCTATGTGCTTGGCAAATGTGGAGACTCTTGCCCCAGTGACACAGACTGGACTTGTAAATCTGAGGACAGTGCTACACACCTGGTGAGTACAATTCCTGAACCCTGTTTGGCATTAATTTAAAGAGATTTTACCCTCAATCAGTGAATAATGTGAAGCCAGGGAACTCTTAATTAGATGGGAGCCAGACAGAGCAATGCACATACGACCAAATTTGTTAAATCATGCGTTCTCCCTTTATTATCGCAAAATGGCGGGTTAAATACAGTTTCAGATCATTTACAGTTACAAGTGTCTTCTAATTGGCATTCAGTGTGAAGAAAAATGCAACCAATTTCACCCTTAAGGAAGCCACTGTGATCACACTATAACTAACCTATCTAATACCTAAACACACCTTAATTGAATTTTTGCTGTGCCACAGGCCCGTCCACTTCCAGACAGGCCTGAAACTGAGGCCCAGTCTGGGATAGCTCAGATCTCATTCCAAAACACATCATGCCCACGTTCCCTAAGAAATCCTGCTGCAATAATGCATAAGTCAAAAAATCCTGCCACATGATGACCTTGGCCTCTTTGCACTTTAATGAACTGCGACCTCTCCTGATTTCAATTGCTGAAAGAAAAAAAACCCAGACAAACATTACAGGCCCTGCTGAGTGTTCAGTGAAACTAGAGAATATAAACCTTAGAGCTAGAGCCTCTGCAGCCTGGAGAAGCTTTACCACATGCTAAAGAGACTGACTCTCACCTCAGCAGGGCTCTGGGATAAGACAAGAGCATCACAGTGCTTATCTCTACATAGGAATGAGTAAGATCTTCTGGCATTTTGCACTGAGATTTATTTTTAGTGCTGGGACGTCAATTCAACTGCACTTCTCTGCATACACAAGATGAGCATGTATTCTGTGCACACCCCTACAACGCTGCCTGTTGATCTCCTTTTAAAGGAAGTGGCACAGCACCTCACGGGTTTGTGCAATGAAGATTCAGCAAGATTATTTTGAAATGATATTCTCCTCACACAACAAAGGAGGTAAAACAAGGAAGCAAGGACAGATGCTCAGGAGGAAGCTCTGCCTTACCAAAACTGCAGTGGTAAAGCGGTCTCACCCTGCTCCTGAGTTCTGCCTGACAACAGAACTTGGGCAAGAAGGTGTAGAAAATCCCACCCTCCTCCTTCCAGTAGTTTGGAAAGAAGGGATGAGTAGCTAGGTGCTGTAGGACATTATTAGGCATGAACACTTTAAAGTCTTTCCCGAGATAGGGAGGGGAGCTGAGGGGAGGGAGAACTGATGTTCACTGCTCTGTAGGATCTGTGGAGCTGCATCACTGCTGAGGGACACCAGTGTGAGCAGGAGTGTGGCTGGGATAGCTGGAGCAGCCTGGGAGGCAGGTAGAGGAGAGAAAGACATGGCAGAGCAGGGATGGCCAACTCTGCCATGAAGAGTGCAAGCCTTGTTCTTGGCAGCCCAAGCAGCAGTCAGCCAGAGAGGGCCCTGGGGTGGCCTGGGACAGACCCAGCGCTGGCAGGGACAGTGGCCCTGACTGGTGGCACAGGGGGCAGCGGAGAGAAGCCCTGGGGAAGAGACAGAAATGTTAATCCTTGGAGGGGAGTTACAACTAAACGTAAGAGCAGAGAATTGAGGGCACTCAGTCCTGCAACATCGACCCCACCGCTCAGGCCCAGCCAGGGCTAGCCACACGCTAAGAATTTCTTCACATGTATGTGCAGCCTGGAACCTATACCATGTGACCATGAATGCTAAAGCTATGAAATAAAATGAGGTTTGGAACATAATGTAAGAATCTGCTGCTTCAGTGTAGCCTATACACTGTGGCTGTGGTGTTACTGCTTTCTCAGCTGTTTGAGAGTCTACCAGTCTTTCTGTTTGGGGTTTAAAATTCACAGATGGACAGAATACCTCCTCCCACACAGTCAGAAACGACTTTGTTATCATGTGAGCCTACTAAAATGCCTCCCTTCTCCACAGGAGATACACTTATGGCTTTGCATTCCCAAACACACAGGATTTCTTCTGTCTTGTTAAGATAATGATTTGTGTGCATGTAGAAGGACAGAGACAAACTCAACAAATTCAACAAACACACCGAGAATGGACATGAAGGCCATGTCAGACCAGACCAGGGAAGGGGTAAGAAATGTGTACAGAACTAGCAGTATGGGTGCTGCAATTAGCTGTTCCTAATTGCAACAGCTGGTGGTTCTCACAAGTTCTGGAAATTGCACAAAAGGGGTGTCCAGGTAGTGCAGATCACAGTGCTTGGGATGCACAGGTGTGCAAAAGCAAGTGAACCCCGAGGTGAGGAGGAGACACCTGCAAAGGGCCAACAGCTGCAGCAGGAGCTTGGGCTGTCCCTGGAGAGCCCCCGGGGTGCTGTGGGATGTGGGAGCTGGGCAGCAGTTAAAGGGGAGCTGGAGTGGGGCTGTTGGTTTGTTTCTGTCATGAGGAGAGCTCTCCTGGCTTCCTGGAGTCCCACACTGTTCCTTTGGATCCTGCTTGCCGTGTAACTCGGCAAAAGAAGCCACTGCAGTGCCTGTGTGCCCTGATCCCCCCAGTTCCACAGCTCTGGGAGGTTGGGGGTGCACACTCTGCATGTCAGATCTTCTCTCTGGTGATGCTGAGCCAACAACATGCAGGGAACACCACCAGCCTTTGCTCCCCCCTCTGCCTCCCTGGGTGTCTGTCCTGCCAGCACTGCGTCCTCCCTGCAGCCACTGGGCTGGGAATTTGCCAGGAAGAGTTGAGGGACACACAGTCACAGCCCAGAAGAGTTTGTGACAGAGCCTTAAGCCTCAGGTCCTGCACAGGAACCTGAAGATTTCCTACTTGAACCCACTTAGGTGTAAGAAAGAAACTGGGCACATTTCTGGCTTCTTGGGTGTGATGTTACCTCTTGGCATTAGCCACTGGCAGTCAAGTGAAAGAAAAGGAAGTTCAAAAAAATCATAGCATGTTGCCTCCTCGCGAGGCAGGGCGACCTTGTTCGGAAGGGACACGACGGTAAACGTACAGACCGTTCGGGCAAGTCACTCACAACACTAATATGGTGGATGGCGAAATGCGTTTATTTCCTGCATGCGCTTCTTTATATAACCTCGGTGCGCTTACGTCACCACTGCGAAGCCACGGGTTACAACGCTATTGGTTATCATCGTCAGAGAGGAAGGGGCCCTATCTTCCCGAGCATCGCAAAATCTTTCGGACGGCTTCCCTATCTGACCAAATTTTCTCCCCTCTCCATGAACAAAGGTTCTTGCAACTTTTTGTTAGCAACAACTAATAAATGCAGGTTAGTAAAAAAGGTATAAACTTGTAGCTGCAATATGTTAGCGTACTCAAGGCTTGTATGCAATTACTTTAAGCAGTTAAGTCAATTGTTTCTGTTCTAAAAGCATAACATTAACTGTGCTCAAGTGAGCTTTAACAAATTGAGTTAACTTATTAAGAAGACAAGGACCAAATATAAGCACAAGCATAACAACAACGACTGGTCCTGCCAAGGCGAATATGAGAGTAGTGATCCAGGGAGATTGGCTGAACAGGGAATTAAACCAGCTTTGTGGGGATTGCTGTTTGCTACGTTGCTCAAGTCGTTGCTGAAGCTCTGCCATAGACTGTCTAATTGAGTAATTGGCATAAAAGCAGCACTTTTCGTTAAGTGCGGCACACAGACCTTGGCGTAGAAGCAGGAGATCTAGCCCGCGCCTATTTTGCAGCACTACTTCTGCAAGAGAGTTAAGAGAACGCTCCAGGTCGGAAATAGACTTTTGGATCCTAAGAAGATCTTCGTCAACAGTCGTTTGCAGCTGATTTAGGCCTTGATTTTGTGTCATTAGCGCAGAAACACCTGTTGCTGCACCCGTTGCTCCTAGGCCTAAAAGGATTGCGAGGCTGACTGTGGTGAACAGTTCTCGTTTTTGGCGCGGGGGGTCAGTTTCAAGGCGATGGAGCATCTCATCATCAGAATAGTACAGGATCCTGGGAATGACAACAACTTGGACACAGAAATCGTTAGCTTCTTTGAAATGTTTGATGGAAACACATGGGGTAATACCTGTGGATTTGCAGGCTCACGTTCCTGGGGCCACTGGGACTACCCAGGACTGGGATTTATTTAAAGCGACAGATGTGTTACAAATTTCTTTGTGGCGTTGTATTAGTTGTTTGCTACCTATACAGACTCCTTTCCCGGAAATTTTTTCCAGCATGATTCCTTTCCAGGGGGTGTCCCACAGGCATTGTTTGGGGTTGTTGTCATTGGAGTAGCTAAACATAGCGTTAAGAGCTACTCCTTCGTAAAAGGGTGGGTAGGTGTCATAGCAAAGCCAACAGGAATTGGTGAGGTCTGGTTTTGCTGCATTCAGTGACGAAAACGCAGCTCTCAGCATGCGATAAAAAAGAGCGTGCGAGGTTAGTTCAAATGCACTATGAAACGCTGGCGCAGCGGTAGTGAGGCCTGTTGTGGGGACATTGTTTTTGTGCCTGTTTTGTTGAACTACAATTTGGTTGGGCCCGAAAGCGGTGCGGTGTTGTGTTGGGGCTCTGATGATTTGGACAATCATGCTTGGTTTTGTTCCCCAGCGATAAATAGATACTGACCACTTCCGCCCAAGAGACCAGCTAGGGTCTCGGGGTTGCAGAACTGTTATGTTTAGGTGGGAACAGGTTCCTTTAACAGCGCTAATTTGCCCGCTTGTGCTAAACACAGCTCGTTTGCAGTTCTTTGGCCAGTAACTCACTTCTAGGAAGTTATCTTTCTTTGGCAGGACCCATAGGTCGATAGTTACGCATCCCCAGTACTTACAGTACTCATACTCGGCATAGATGCAGTGGCTTTGACCTGCGTTGACGCTGGGGCACCAGTATGTTCCCCAGCTGACATAGGAAGCAGGCTTCCCTTGGGAGTCAAGTCCTATGCCATCAAAGCTAAATATGTTGCTAAGGTGAACAATAAAGCTAGGAGCATTGGAGACGGTTTTCGCAATTACCCTACCGTCTTTGGGGTTGCGAAAGCTCCAAAAGCATGGTTGATAGGGATGCTCAATTGGTTCGCCTCAGCTGGCGAGCAGGCTTAGGAACAAGAGAACACAGATGGACGGACGGTGTGGAGTCCAGATCAGTGGCGAGGAGCGAGACCGGCAGGAGTGGTCACGGCGGCAGACCTGTCAAAAGAAACTCCGAGGTTTCATTAGTTGGGCTGCGTAACACAGGCTTTATTGATTTTAAAGGACACCATTTGATGAGACCGTCCTTTTCAACTGCTGCATACCCTCGACCTGTCACAACTAATTTCCATCCCATCTCCCATTCTCCCATTTAATTTTTAATGCTGACTGGTGGGCCTTGTTTTGCAGCTTCTGTGACCCAGTGCTTTTGGGAAGGGGCCTGCGCTTGGTCTCCCCTGGGGAATTGATTCAATGCTAGCATAGCGGTGGCTAACAGGAAGGGTTGTTCTGCTGGGGGGATGCTATTGGTGAACCCTTCTGCTCTGGCTAGGGTTTCCAGCTTGGACTTCAGAGTTTGATTTGCTCTTTCCACTATGGCCTGCCTCGTGCTGTTATACGGGATGCCTTGCTTTAGAGTGATGTCCCATTTGGTAGCAAACTCTTGCACTGACTTAGAAACAAAATTTGTCCCATTGTCCGTTTTAATTTGCCTGGGGATGCCAAGCCATGCCATGGCTGTTAACCAATGTTGGATTGTTGCTTTGGAGTTCGCTTTGGCGTGTTGGGTCGCGACAGTCATGCGGCTGTAAGTGTCGATGGTCACAGCGAGCCAAGCTCTAGGCTTCAGGAATTGGCAGAGGGCAAAATCTGTTTGCCAAATTTCTGAGGCCTTGAGGCCTCTGGGGTTGATCCCGCTAGACCATAGAGGCGCTTTCTGACAATGTGGGCAGGTGGCCACTATGTGTCTGGCATCTGATATTGGGATATTGCATTTTTTGACAAGCGCTTTGGCACCAACATGAAGGGACTTGTGCAGTTGTCTCGCCTCCTGCAAGGTCCATAACCCTTTTGCTGCGGCATCGGCCTTATTGTTGCCGATTTGGAAAAACCCTTTGACGGGGTTGTGGCTGTTAACATGTATGACAGATACTGTGCCTTGTCGTGATAAAAGCGCTTCTTCAATCATGATGGCTGCGGGAGACATTGAAATGCCTGGACCTGACATCGCCTGGCAAAGTTTTGCGACAAACATGGAGTCAGTGACAATATCGAGGTGTTCTGATTGAAACAGTCCGCATGCTAACACGACGGCAGCGGCTACCAGTAGCTGCACTGACAGCGACTTATCTGTCATTTTTACACACTGCCACTGTTCCTGAGCTTGCCATACGACGGCTGCGGTAGAGGTGGCTGAGGACGCGTCAGTGAACACAGTTTGTCCTGGCCGAGGCCGGTCTTCGACTTTCTGTGGGAGGTCAATGTCCACCATAGTTAGCATAGTTAGCATAGTTAGCATAGATGGGTCCATGGAGGTTTCGCTTCGTAGCAGAGCTCTCCTGCAAAGCCGAAAAGGGCTAAGGCAAGGTGTTCTGAGATGCTACTGATGACGTTGGGATCTGCTTTCAGAATGGCAGGTATATTTTCGCAGGCTCGAGACCTAGGTGATTCAGAGCGAGCTTCCTTCCTTTCATGATTAGGTCTCCGAGACATTCTACTCCCGGGGTAAAGGCGAGCGAGGCTCTTCCAAGGACTATCCACTGTATCGGCCTGGCTGTGTCCGGAGGTCCTTGTACTAGTGCTACTACTCCCCCTTCTTTGGTAAAAGGCACGTACAAATCTAGCGATAGACTTGGATTCCACCGGGAGAGGACTGCTGTGGATAGCTGTTGTTCGATAAAGTCAAGGGAGCGGGCAGCTTGATCTGAGAGGGTTTTTTGTTCCCATGGGTGTTTCCCTTCGAGGAGGTTGTGCAGTGGGGACATCACTTCTGGTGGAATGAGGATAACATTACGCAGCCACTGCAAAGATCCGACTAACTGCTGAGCGTTGTGAAGCGTGCTGACGTTGCGGTGAATCTTGATTTTCGGAGGCGTCACGTAGGATCTGTCGATTTTTACACCCAAGAACGTGACAGATGGACCTCTTTTTATTTTTGCTTCGGCTATTTCAAAACCGCTGGCCTTTAAGGCTTCAGAGATCGTCGACACAAGGGTGTCTACCTGGTTTGGCTTGGGAGCAGCGACGAGGATGTCATCCATGTATTGGATGACGGCGGCTTCTGGGTTCGCCGACCGAACGGGAGCTAGGGCTCGGCTTACAATGATCTGACAGATGGTAGGAGAATTTACCATTCCCTGAGGCAAAACTTTCCAATGAAACCGCAGGTTGGGCTGTTGAGCATTAGGGAATACTACAGAGAAGGCAAATCGCTCTTTGTCTTGATCATGTAGAGGGATGGAGAAAAAACAGTCTTTGATATCAAGTACTGCACATGGTTGGTCTGTTGGGATAAAGGAGTTACCAGGGAGTCGTGTTTGCACTGGGCCCATGGGTTGAATCTTCTTGTTGATGGCGCGCAAGTCGTGGAGCAGACGGAAGCCTTCTCCACTGCGTTTTGATATTACAAACACAGGGGTGTTCCATGGGGAGGTAGATGGTTCGATGTGCCCTTTTTCTAATTCTTGCTGAAGTAGCTGAAGAAGGATTGACATTCGAGGCTCAGGGATGGGCCACTGCTCTACCCACACTGGGTCTGATGATTTCCATGTTAGCTGAATTGGGGGTGATGGGTATGCTGCAGTGGCCCTCAGGGTAAATTTTTCACTCTGACATTGAGCTGGGATAAGGCATCTTGTCCAAGCAGAGGTGGCTGTCGGGGGTCTGGGAGGACATAAGCATGAAGCCAAACTTCTCCTTCAAACTTCTGTCCTGCTTCATCATATAAAATTATTGATATTAGTTTCACACTCTTCTTTGCTGCGGAGACTCCCCCTACTCCGCTCACATTGGAGGCATCTTCTAACTTGCAGCTTGAAGGCCAATAATCTTGTGGGAAGACCATTACATCTGCACCGGTGTCGATCACAAAGAGAAGGCTGATAGCAACGTCCTCCTGAGAGCTATGTGGGATATTATTCCAGGGACTTATGTTGGAGCCGTAGGCACATTCTCAACAAATTCCCCAAGCTACTGGGGGTTTGCTGCTGTTGCACCGTATTGCCAGGGCCACTTGAGGATTGTGCCTTCCAAATTGTCTTTTGGGGGCATGGATGTGATTGAGCCTGGCTGAGCCATCGGTTGGGGGAACACCGGGAACACCTGCTGCGGGGGCCAAGGCTGGGCCATGAAGTTGGTGGCTTCTCGGGAAGGTAGTGGGTTCGAAAGCTGCTTGCTCCATGCGGGGTTCACATGGCTGGGCTGCTGGGTGTCCCAACCGGGAGGAGGCTGCATGCAGCCCGTCTGCCCCATCCCTTGTCCGTTTCCCTGCTTTTTGGACCTGCACTCTCTGACGATGTGACCCTTCTTGCCACGAGCCCAGCATGGTCCTCGGTTTGCCTTGAGGTGGAGGTCCTGGCGGCACTGGTTGGTCATGGTAGTTTCGGATAGCCATTACTTCAGCTACGGCAGCACTGACTGCAGCTGGGATTGGGGCTAAGGTGGCACTGACTGCGGCTTGGACTGGGACTAGGTTTTCTTCTCTCGCGACATGTTTGATCATTGCCGCGATACTGGCGCCTGGTGGCAATGATCGCTAGATTTCTTTGGTGGCTTGATTGCATTGGTGTCGCAAGCAACCCGCTACGACCGGTTCTTTTGCTTCTGTTGGTAAGTCAGAGGCATCCACTGCCGCTTGGAGACGGTCTACGAATTGCGTAAAGCTTTCGCTTTCTTTCTGCCTGATGGTAGACCACGGGGCTGGCTTAGTGACAATTCTGCAGGTGGCGCGAATAGCTTCTCTGGCAGCACGAGTTGTGGCCACAACTTCTGAAGCTCACAGGCCTTGGGCTTGCGCTTGCGGACTGACCATTTGCGGGTCTTTGCCTAACAGTCGTTGTAGGCTAGAGTTGCGCAGCTGGATGTTGATCGCCAGTGGCTTTGGCGAGCATGTTTAAGCAATTGTCCTCCCATTTCTGCTTAAACACGATCATTCCTGCACCATCAAAAATCATTCGGCATGTCTGCTTAATATCAAAAGGTAGCATGTCATCATTGCCAAAAATGCTGTCAATCATGGTGGAAACCATCGCAGAATTTATTCCCTTTTCGGCAGTGGCTTTTACAACCACTTGCATGTCTTTAGGGTTGACGGGGAATAAGTCGGCAAGTTATTGTTTGCTCTCCTAACTGGGAATGCTCGTATTGCGGACGTAGTTAGGTCCGCGCATGCCATCTGGATTTCTTTCCAGTCTGTGAGCAGCATGGATTTTTGTGAGCTTTGCTTGACTGCATGCGGTGTGAATGGACCGGTAAGCTTGGTGAGAGGGGCTGGCATTCTTTCTCTATCTGAGTCGGGATCTGAGCTGGATGAGTACTGGTGTGCTTTCCACCGCTTTGTGTCCCACGGAAGTCACGGGGGGTAGTAATCGGGGTATTGCAGATAACTATAGTCGTCGTCCAACTCTTCCGACTCAGAGGAGGAAAGTCGAATGACGAGAGGTTTCTGGCTTACGGTGTTTTTGAGTTGGGCTCCGCCCTCTTTCTTTCTCGTGGGCAGGTTCTTTCCCTCCCCGTCTCCGCCTCCCTTCTGGGGGCCTCTTTCCTTATAAGGGAACTTCTTGGGGTGCGCTCCCTGATTGGGCTCTGAGCTCTCCTCCCCCTCACTACTCGGGGTCTCCTCCCACTTTTCCTTAAGCTCCTTTTTGTGCCTGTCTGTGGCGGGAAGCGGCTCTTTGCTCTGCCTTTCTCTTTCTTGTTCGGCGCCATTTTGTGGCACATATGGTGGTGGTCGTTCCCCAGACTTCACCGGGATCTGCACTGTCAAGATTGCCTTTGAGCTCACTAATGTTGCCACCCTCCCGCTGTTGGCTCTGTCCTTTGGTTAACTTAGGAGTGGGACTGGGGGGCTGAGGCAGTTGGGAGCAGTTTCTATTATTAGATGATAGGTCAGGGTCTGCAGGGCAATCACTAAACGCAGTCTGGGTGGTGGCTCCCACCCCCACTTTTGGGGTTACTTTTAAACAACTCTGAGCCGCTTTCCACGTCTCTTGTTCTAGCAGTGCTTTCTGCAGCGCCTGTGTGACTCTTCCCCAGCTTTTAAGGCTTTTGCTAGACCCCGAAGCCATAACGTCATTTGCGAGTACTTTGGTGCATCTGTCCCAGCACTCTGAATGCAAAATGTCCACAGGACGATCGATGGCACCTAATTTTAACAACTGCATAACTGCGCATTCAAAATCCTTAACTTTGCAGTCAATCCCCCACTGCCTATGCAGTTCAAAAACTACCTTGCCGAGGGCGTCCATGTCGGCGGTACAGGAGCGTCCTCCCCGCTGGAGAAGGTCCAGCTGTCCCTCTCCGTCCGGCGAGATTCCCGACGTCCCTGCCGCTCGAACCCGAGTGTCGGGGAGCGGACCAGGGTTTCGGCACCACTATGTTGCCTCTCGCGGGAGGCAGGGCGACCTGGTTCGGAAGGGACACGACGGCAAACGTACAGACCGTTCGGGCAAGTCACTCACAACACTAATATGGTGGATGGCGAAATGCGTTTATTTCCTGCGTGCGCTTCTTTATATAACCTCGGTGCGCTTACGTCACCACTGCGAAGCCACAGGTTACAATGCTATTGGTTATCATCGTCGGAGAGGAAGGGGCCCTATCTTCCCGAGCATCGCGAAATCTTCCAGATGGCTTCCCTATCTGACCACAAAAGCAACGTTTATTTACACCAATTCAAAACGTTTATTTATGCCAATTCACAAACCAGTAAAACAAGCAGAGATTTTCTGTCCTCTTTTGTGAGCCGTCAAGCCCACCTCCCAGCTGCAGTTGGATGGATGCTCTGCTGCCTCCAAGCTACTTCCAGTTAAAGCAGAAAGAGGCTCTAGGAAGGACAGACAACTGACCATGCTCTTCTGAAGGAAGGGGGGACTAAGCATATAAAATAGTCTGACACTTCTTGAACATTCTATAGAGATAATTTCTTACAGATTTCAATTCATTTACCCATTCCCACCTCATTATTCAGTTTTGATATGCACGGAGTAGGTACCATGGTCTCTTTGGACCTGGAAAGGTTGTGGGGTTTTGTTCTGCTTGCTTCATTAATAGTGATTTTTAGTCTGACAAACATTCCAAATGCCCCTTGTTTCTCTCCTTTCACTGGCATTAGGACAGCAGATTACGCAAAAGTGAATGAGAAGGTGATTATTACTCTGCATCCTGA
Organism: Phylloscopus whistleri; assembly: GCA_017589585.1. NCBI lineage: Eukaryota > Metazoa > Chordata > Aves > Passeriformes > Phylloscopidae > Phylloscopus > Phylloscopus whistleri. The sequence continues at coordinate 1,294,474 of JADMLD010000926.1, forward strand.
CAAACTCATCTTGTTTGACTTCTCTTTGGGTTTTAAAAACAACCTGTACCCTGCCCAGCTCTTACAAATCTGTGTGTTTTCTCCTTCCAGTCTGATGTTGTTTCATGAGTTGTGCCCAAAACGCTACTCTGTGTTCTTTCAGTTTCTCTGCTGCCTTTTGCTGCAGGTCTATTCCCAGGTATTTTTCCTCCAGGCCATACTGAGGCCAATGGACCAAACCCTCTCCATTGGGGTTTCTGGAAATAACAGAACAAAAAGTTAGCTCTCATTTGCCAATGCATTGCTCTCTGACTGCTCATGGTCAGAGCATTTCAGAAAACCAGCAGGAGCCCAGATGATGTGATTCTGGTACCTGAATAAATGGACAATATTTTATGAAAATGCTCATCAGTGGAACAGCAAAAGTGGAACAGTTACCATTAATTTTAGACCTAAAACTCCATGGCAGATGGAGCAACTGCTCTAGGGTTTTTTTTTTTCCTCATGTCTATGGGGTTTTTTTAAAAGACCATCAAGAAGAGCAGTTGCTTCAATATTGATCTCAAATTCTGCCAAATTCCTAGGAAGCAGCATATAAGTCCTGCTTCAGGCAGGTCAGTATGTTCTGGGCAGCAGAGGCAAAACTTGAGCTGTAATTAGCATTGTGATTCTCACCCATTTTTAGCAAAGTTGGTCCAGTATCTCATAACAGTTCTGCTGAGTTGATTTTCTTCTTTTGTAGCATCTCCTGCAAAGGGAGAGATGAAGCTGCCATGTTAGAAAGTAAATAATTGGTATCAGCTGTATCAATTGCAGCACTTGTACTTGTTGCCCTGAGCTGTTGGAGTTTTTTCTGGGAGAGAACTGCAGATGAATGATGTCATGGAAAGTATCTACTGCTGAAGGCAGGAACTGTTTATGCTCATAACAATGCTTATGATGTACAAATGATGCTTATAATATTTATAATGCTTATAATGCTTGTAAGAGAGAAATGCTCTTCTAAAGCCCTGAAGTAATTAAAATGAGTAATAATGAGGTTCTAAAAGGAGTATGGAGAAAGCATGGGTACATCACCAGCTAGGAATGGCTTTCCAAAGACAAAGTCAATCTCAGCTCCATGATCTGCTTTTACAAACTCTGGTAGCACACCTTCCGCTGAAATTGGTCGATGTTGGAATTCATAAAAGTAGACTGGGTTGCCAGCATCTGGAGGATACAGAAAAGTGCTAGTTTGAGAGCTGAAAGTACCTGCTGCAGAGATGATAAACCTTCATTGGAAAGGGTTTTGGTTACATGAAAACACTACCAGTTCTCTGGAGAGGGAAAAGTGCTGCACACTGTGCACAGCAGCCCCAGAGAGAATTCTAGAGTTGTTCTGAAGCTGCTGAGTTACCTCTGTGGTATCTGGCCACTTTCACAGCTAAGATGACAAAGAAGAGATCTCCTATTGCGTCCAGGAGGCCATCCCGGACCTGAGCAGGGTTTTCTGCCTCCCCCATGTACTCCTTGTACACTCTGTCAACAACTTCAGACGTAAGGTTCTGGAACAGCAACAAAAAGAACTTAAAGTGATGATGACCATTCTAAGGAGTAACAGCAGTGAGGGAGTGTGGCATCTGCACATCCCTGGCTAAACCCCAAACATCACCTTTCAGAGAAATACCTCAGCTGTGTCAGGCTGTGGCTGGGAGCTCAGGACTGGAGTTACACAGCTATGGGTACAGGTGATCTTGGGGAAAAGAGGGATGCAAGATCTAAGGATCCAACACCTTTAGATAAACAGCAGTCAGCCATGCTGGTTGTTCTCACTTCTGTGGAAACAGCCTTCCTAACAGCAGAGAAGTCCTGCTGGATTTCATAGAATCCATTGATTGTTGCAGATGACCATCATTTCTCCGCTCAGAACAAGCCTGGACTCTGCATTTCTAAGTTTGTGGTGGATGTTTGTGTCACTGAATGATCCCTTGCAAGTACTGGCCCTGCTTGTGGAGTCCTTAATTCTGACCTCTCAATCTGTACTTTTCTATGTAGTACTTTCAGGAGAGCACAGAGGCACCACAAAGCCAAGAGATTGGTAAATTGCAGGGAAGCAAAACCTCAAGGAGCCTGAACTTTGGTGTCAGTGCAGCCTAAGTGCTCAGGCTTTCCTTTCCAGTGCCCAGCTACTGCTTTAGGAGGTTGTGTCCCATAGGTCTCCTGTCATACCTGCTGGTACTCTGCATGTCTTGCATAGCCTGGGGGTATCTAAAATATCCCAGGAGAGCTGTGTTTAGGTCCTGCATCACTCCTGGATTCCCACAGAGGGGCATTTGGGCTGGAAAGTTCGATAGAGAGTATTTTCCTTCACTAGAGGTAGCAGGAATGCAGCAGATCTCTGCCCATTTCTGTCCCAGTTCAGGGAGCTGTGCAGCACAATGGCATTTCCCTGAAAGATGTCCCTGCCTGCCTACAAAGAGGCAGGCCAGTGAAGAAGCAGCAGGGAGTTATTCTGAAGATGGTCTCTTACCTTCACAAATTCTGCCAAGTTGCTCTGTAGAATATCACGTGCAACATCTTTATCCAGACCATCCACAAAAGGAGGGTATTTCATCAACTGTGTGATACAGAGAATCATACTTACTAAAAAAGCTTCTGTTTACAAAATGATGTTTAAACAACAACATTTATGTGTCTTACCGTTGGAAGATACCATCCAAATTCACAATTATTTACTCCAATTATGTATGGGACTGCATTGATTGATTTTTCAGATAATAATTCCCTGGGACTCTTTGGAAAAAATACACCATCTACACATGCATCGATGAATAAGAAATCCTGAACAAAAAGGGAAAAAAGAAAGCTTCATTAAATCGTTCATTTTGCTTATAAAAGAAGTTCAAGTTTAACTGCAGTTCCAAAGTGAAGCCAAATGAAAACAGAAGAAATAATGGTATTGAAGTCATTGTAAAATATTTTCGGAATGACTTTCTGCACTAGGCAGAAGACTCTGTGAAGATATTTCTACTGTTTGTGAAACAGACGTCATTTTGAATTTACATCTTTTCTTGCTTCAGTATTATCTTGGATGTATGTAAAAACCCAGTTTATGTATTGAAATTTCAAGGGCCCATAAGCATTGTGATAAGAGATTTTAAGAAGGACATAATAGATGATTTGATTTTCAGCTTCTCCAGAAGAATCTGTGCCATTTTCTTTTCCTTGCCCTGGCAGAGCACAACAGCAAACCACAGGTAGCTCCAAGTGCATGCAGAATGGAAGGGCAGGAACCTGTTTGCAGTTTTCAGGCGAGGGATCAGTGCAGACCTGCAGTGTTGTCATGTTCTGAAAAAGTGAAGAAAGTCAGATTTTACATCCACTTCAGGCTCTCCTAATACTACAGCACACAAGGAGTATTCTCTGTTACAAAAAAGTCTGAGATATCATTTAAATGCAAGAAGTATAATTTCACCTACCATTTTCAGTGTTATCTGTACTAATTCTTCTTCTGTTTTTCCTCTCAAGCATTCAACCATTGCAGCTGAACTGGATTTTTCACAGCCAGAGACAGCAGCAATTTTCTGCAAGCAGTGAAAACAAACAGTTTTGGACACATTTCCTCTGTCTGGCTCCATGAGACACCAAGTCCAGCAGGAGCAGCCCAAGCTCCTGCACAGAGTTGCTGGAGCCTGGCTTGTCCCAGCTGCAGAGGGAGGGCACTGGAAGCCCTCACAGTCCTTGATACAGGGGCTTAGCAGAAGGAGAAACCCTCTGCCTCCAGGTGTTTGTGATACAGGAATATTCTGAGACAATTCTGGTAAAGAACGTGCTGGGCTGAGAAGGCTGGGTGACATTAAGGAGTTAGAGAATGAACCATGTGCAGGGTAACAGAGAGCACATTCTGCCACTCTTGGTGATGTCTTTTTGGCTGGAGCAACAGCTGTCATTAGAGAGAGCTGCCTCTTTTATGGCCCAGGTTCCTGGAAATTGTTCCTTGTAGTTGGAAAGAAAAGAAAGGGGTGGAAGCAGGTACTTGTGAAATTAAAAAGAAACTGAAAAAAGTCTTGGTTATTTGCACACTACAAGCATCAAACAGCAGGGGAAGAGAAGAGTATTCAGAGTGTGAAACTAGTTTCCAGCCAAAAGCTCTAGGTTTGACTTTTCTCGAAGACACTACATGTTACAATATTCCTTTACGTTTCATTCCTCTCTCTTTGTGGATGTTTGGGTGTTGGAAAAGCAACTCATCCTTAAACATGTACTGTTGGCACACAGAAATGCTGTGTTTGCTGATTGTCTCACTCGTTTCCCAAGAAAAAACCACCATGTTTCTGTATTTTGGACTGAAGAGTTGCAGATATGGAAAACTTTCTGGAGAAAGTAATGAAAATGACCACAAATACCCACTTGTGCATCCTTGTGAGGCTGGTCAGTGAACAAGTCCATGACAGTGCCACTCTCTGAAATGGCCTTGTGGAACAAGCCCTTGGCCAGGGGAGACAAGACCTGTGAAAAAGCAAGAAGAAGCATGACAAGCGCTGCATTCTCCCCAGTGACTGCGGATTTCAGCATCAGCAGTGGCCATTTGGAACATTTTGAAAGCCCATGTGGTGAGAGTGCTCTTGTGTGGCCTCTGACCAGAGTCCAGCTGTGCAAAGGGCTTTGGCAGCGCTGGCAGGGATGAGGAGCTCAGCTGCCTTTCCCCTCCCACTGCACTTTGCTTCCAGTGCTCCACAGCACCACACTGCAAGCAGGTGCAGATGGAATGTGGCCAAGGCAGTCTGGCTCTGCTGCAGAGGGGCAGGAAGGAGCTTTTGGCCAGAGGGAGCTGGGATTTGTACCCCAGGAGCAATGAACCCTGCTTTGGCTGTGTCATCTGTACCAAAGTGTGAGGGGCTGGAGAAGGAGGGCGTCACAGGCAGCGTGCTCTGTGCTGAAGCAGAGATTTTACACCATCACTGGCTCACAAACTGCAGGCTACTTCAGCTATCAGGACTATTCACCTCCATCACTTTGCACAAGTGACTGTCAAAGCAAACACACAATGGGCAAGAGCCCACAGCTCTTCTTAAAGGACTTTTCTCAAGAGATTAGACTTTGAGGGTTTTTTACATTGGAAAAGAAAAACCCAAACCAACCAGAATTTGCTTCAGCAGGTGAATAATAACATTCTGTTACTTAATTAGAACATCTTAACAGCATTTGAGTATGAAAGTGAGACATTTTTATCCATCAAAATCGGTATTGTTTTGCTGTACTGTTGCCTTGCTGTTGTATCAAAGACCCAGGTGATGTGTCACTGTAACACTGTCCCTTTTCTCTCGCTGACTTCTCATGCAGACACTGAAAATGGATGGAGGGGTTTTCCCCTAAGCAATTGAAATTCAGTATTACTGTGAACTTACAAGTGCAGAAACACTGACTGATCCTGCAGATTGTCCAAAGATAGTGACAGATCCTGGATCTCCTCCAAAATGTCTGATATTTTCCTGAATCCACCGAAGAGCCGCTACTTGGTCTAAATATCCCCAGTTACCTCGGGCATGCTCATCACCAGTGCTGCAGGGAGAGAAGAGATTTTTTTAAATGCTCAATGCAAGCAAAAAGGCAGAGGAAAATGCAATCTGTGGTGTGAGAAATCATCTGCCATCCTCTACACAGAACCTCTCTGCACAACTGATGAATGGCTTGGAAAGCTCAGAGATTGGAGCAGCCCAGAAGAACAGGTCTGGAAGCTGCCTTGGGGCTGCAAATTGTCCCCAACTCTTGCAGATGCAGTTTAGAGACGTTTCTTTGCATAAGCAAGTCTTCTGCACTTCTCTTTGCAAAGGCTTTGCACACATCATTTTGGAAATCACTCAGGAAAGACTGAGATCAACCATCTTACCTAAAATATCCAGCAATCCCCAATCTGTACTGAATTGCTACAACCACCACGTTGTCAAAGGCTGCTAATGCTGAGCCATCGAATGATGAGGCTGCTCCAAAAACTAATCCACCTCCATGGATCCATACTAAGACCTGGAAGGAGAAAAACAGGATCAGCCCAGCACAGGTATGAGCTCCTGGTGATAAAAACGAAATATAACCCAAGATATGATATTTTGTGCTGTTTCACTCTGGATTCGTTCAGATTGCATTTCACAGATTGTAGAAATCTTTTGAATCTGGGGCCTGCAGGTCTACAATTGTGATGGCACTGATTTTGTTAAATACCTACACTGTGTCAGTGCCCTGTGACTTAGGACAGATCATTTAGATTAAAGCAAGCCCTGCTTAGCTGAAAGGCCAATACAATTTTACTTGTAAAATGGGATATTGTGTATCTTTCTAATTTCACCTAATATGTGCTGGGGCAAAGCATGCAAGTTGATCATCATTACAAAACTGCCCCTGCACGTCTGCTCATGGCATAGCTGGGGGTTTGCTGTCAGGTTATTTTGCTTGAGGTGTTAGAAGGATTTTGCTTACAGGCAGCTTCTCTTGTTTTCCTGCAGAAATGGGTGTGTACACATTTAGGTACAAGCAATCCTCAGACATTTGGAGCAGAACTTTCTCTTTTCTGTTGGTAAATATGTCTGAAAAATTCTGTCCTACTACTTTGTCCTGTAGACACCTGAATAAATGAAAAAGTAACAAGCAACAGATTAACTAAAAAGTGAAAGCCATTCAGAGAAGCTTTTTTGTAGTTCCACAAGCAAGTGCCAACCAGAAGATGATCTCTAGCACATTTCTAGATTGGTAGCAAGTGCAAACATAATATTGTTTTGCCTTTAATGTATTTTCTTCCATTCACCTGTCATTAATGAGGTCTGTAAAAATAAAGCCACTGGTGTACACAGTGACATGCAGATACAATTTTGCATGTTTCAAAATAGCACAGAACTATGTCAGCAAATACATATGGCTACCAATTACTTCAGTGAAAATATAAGTTAATCATTTTACATCTCCAAGACCTTTTTATCTTGCAATGGTAGCTATTAGGCTTGAGACACTGAACAAGGGCAGTAGGAGAACGGGAGTGAGAAATTTGCAACGTGGATTAGAATTGCTCTGCATTTCTGATGTGCCCTTTGAAGCACTTGACCCAGCAATTTTTCCCTAATATTGTATTCCAACATGTCCTCAGCTTCTTTCTGTCCCTGCTCCAAAGGTTTCTGTTGATCTGTAAGCGATGGCCAAGTGCTCCTGAGCCAGGGCATTATGTGCAAAGAGCTGCTCCATCTCAGTTCATCACTGGTGCCCGTGAAACAGCAGCTGTGGGTAAAGAGAGCAGCTCATGGTGTGTCTTTAGAAATGCATCCCCTGTAACAGCTGCAGGTGCAATGAGAGGGCACCAGGGAATTGATCTTCCTGGATAACCCTGTGTGTGCATCAGTGTCATGGAATTGCATAGAGTTTAACATTTTTAAAGGTGGCTCAGAGGTTTTATCAGCGCCTTACATTGGTGGGTAGGAAGTGGCGTCTCTGACACCTTGCCATGGCTCAGGTGGCTGGGGTTCAGAAAACCTCAGTGATCCAACAGGAGGCTTGGCAAAAGGAAGTCCCAGAAAGACATTTACAGTCCTCTCAGCTGTGTCCACTCTGAATTGGTATCCTCGGACTCTCCCATATTTGGTCTCTGCTTCGGGTTGTTCTGTGGGACGGGAGCACAAAATGAGATAATTGGTCTGTGTGTAAGTAATTGCTTGAGTAATTTGCTACTAAAATACACACTTCTGTTTACCTAAACAAGTAGGTTTTATACATAAAGCTTCACCAAACTCTAATCAGTTTTAACAGTACACTATTCTAATCTGCTATTTTATTTTACTATTTTATTAATTTATTTTACTGATTTGATTACTAGCATTTACTCATTTAAATTTTAGATGTACTAATTTATTCTAACACACTTTTGTTATAGCTTTATTAAATCAGTATAGCAGACATTATTTCAGCCTTCATTTTGATTGGTCTGTATGTACAATCTCCTTCAGGTATATAATATGTATTGTCTTACCACACACACCTTAGTGGTTGCATAGAGATCTTAATCTGTCTTTTTTGCTCTGGGTTGTTAGATAAAAGCCCAATAGATTGCTCTCATTAAGAAAAGAAAATGATCAGAGAAAATATATTCCTGACCCTTGATAGTATGTACAGCAAAAGAAAAAGTTACTAACATACCGAAAAAAAGTCTGGCCCAAACAAATCGTGTTAATATTTAATCAAGATTCATTTTAAGATCTGTTTGAAAGTTCTCATATCAAATTACAGGCGTGGTACTGTGGCTGCCCAGCATCAGCAGGCAAGATTTTGGGACAGGGATTTGAGAGAGGGATTTGATTTTGCTATGTGCAAAGAAAGCAAGTAAGACAAATGGTTGAAAGCAGATTAAAAACTGAAATGAACTTTTATCTACTGCAGCTCAGTTTGTGTGCTCAGCTCTGCCCAGGGTTTGTGTCCATCTCTGCCCGGGGTTTGTGCTCAGCTCTGCCCAGGGTCAGTGCCCAGCTCAGCCCAGCGTTTGTGCCCATCTCTGCCCAGGGTTTGTGCCCAGCTCTACCCAGGGTCAGTGCCCAGCTCTGCCCAGGATTTGTGCCCAGCTCAGCCCAGGGTTTGTGCTCAGCTCTGCCCAGGGTTTGTGCTCAGCTCTGCCCAGGGTTTGTGTCCATCTCTGCCCAGGGTTTGTGCCCAGCTCTGCCCAGGGTCAGTGCCCAGCTCTGCCCAGGGTCACTGTCCATCTCTGCCCAGGGTTTGTGTCCAGCTCTGCCCAGGGTCACTGTCCATCTCTGCCCAGGGTCAGTGCCCGGCTCTGCCCAGGGTCAGTGCCCATCTCTGCCCAGGGTCAGTGCTCAGCTCTGCCCAGGGTCAGTGCCCAGCTCTGCCCAGGGTCAGTGCTCAGCTCTGCCCAGGGTCAGTGCCCATCTCTGCCCAGGGTCAGTGCTCAGCTCTGCCCAGGGTCAGTGCCCATCTCTGCCCAGGTTTTGTGCTCAGCTCTGCCCAGGGTTTGCGCCCAGCTCAGCCCAGGGTCAGTGCCCGGCTCTGCCCAGGTTTAGTCTCTGTCTCTGCCCAGCTCTCGGGTGGCCCCGGGAGGCAGCTGCAGGTGGCCCCTCGCCCTACAGGGCCCCAAGGGCAGAAGCCCCGCTGTTTACCTGTGGCCACCAGCGCCGTGCCCCCGACGAAGAGGATCCAGGCCAGCAGCGCCGTGTCCCTCGCAGGTGCCATGGTGCCGCTGGCACCGACCCCGCCGGCTGCGGCTTTATAGGCACGGCCGGGGCCGCCTTATGCAGGGCAAACACGGAGGAGGTGAGGGAGTGCTCGGGCTGCGAGCCAGGAGCGGGACTGCCGGGCTCGGCTCGGGAGCCGGGAGCCCTCCTGCCCCTCGGGGCTCCTGCTGCCTCCCCACTGCTCCTTTCGGATCTCACTCCCAGAATCTCGGGCACTGCGGGCTCCCGACTGCTTTGGAAACAGCCCCGCGTTCACCGGGAGCGCTGTCCTGCTGCTGCAGCACCCCCGGCTGGGACAAGCACGGCAGGGTTTCCTCACCCTGCCCTGCACAGACCAGGAAGGCACCTCGAGTCTACTTTATCAAATTTACTTCATTTTGGTATTAAGATCCCAGGGTAAGAAACACAACATAGCCAAGTCCAAACCAATACGCCTGACAAGTGTGCTTTTACTGAAGTAAAAGTGGAGTGATTCTTCTTCTCATAAAAGGCTATTTTTCTGACAAAAGCAATACTAGAAAAATCCCAGCATTTCCTGCAGGGCGCAGGAGGCACCTGTCACTCAGTTCTGTGTGTTCAGGGATGTTTGGGATGGTGCTGCAATACAGTTACAACAATGAAGAGATGCATTACCAGCTTTTGTAATGTGGGAACAATAGGAAAGGGTGGCATTTGGGAGGTAACTCTATATCCAATGCCTCTGTAAAACCCAGAGGATTTATTTTGAGTCATTTTGCATCCATAGTTGAAGGATGATATGAAAAGAGAATACCTGAATAGAGATTTTCTGCTCACACTAACCAAGAGGTTGTGTTGGTTTTATGCAGGAATTGGGCTCTGCCTCTTTTTTTTTTTTTTTTTTCCTGACTCAGTAGCTCTTGCTGCAGAAAGGCACTTCTGCAATTTCAGATCGTGAGAATTCTCTGCAGTCAGAAACAGCATTTCAAAGGTTCATCTGACATGGTCACAAAATGGCTTGGGTTGGAAGAAACCTCAAAGCTTTACTCATCCCCCCTGTGCCATGGGCACCTTCCTCTCTCCCAGGCTGCTCCAAGCCCCAATGTCCAACCTGGCCTTGGGCACTGCCAGGGATGCAGAGGCAGCCACAGCTGCTCTGGGCACCCTGTGCCAGGGCCTGCTCACCCTCCCAGGGAGGAAGTTCTTCTGGATATCTGATTTCTTCTGGTATTTTCTAAATAAAAGATTTATTCAATCTACCTTAATTGGCTTGAAGCCGTTCCCTCCTGTTCTGTTGCTATATGCCCTTGGCAAATGACCCTCTCCATTTTTCTTGTAGGCTCCCTTGGGGTACTGCAGGGGCGCTGAGGTCTCCCCAGAGCCTCCCCAGAGCCTTCTCTTGTCCAGGCTGACCAAGCCAGCTCTCTCAGGCTTTCTCTACAGGAGAGGTGCTCCATTTCTACAGATCCATTCCTGTTCACACTGATCTTTACAGCTCAGTGGGTTACAGGATCTCAGTCTTGAAATCAGTTGGTGTCTTGGTTTGACAAGACAGGTATCTGCCAGGGAAACTGGGGTTTCCCTTAGAACAGAGAATGCAAACTCTTCACCCTTGCCAAATTATAATTTTGCAATTAAGGGCTCTCAGGCAAAGATTTGGGAATAGGAATAACAGTTCTTTACTAGTAATATCAATAATACAAATGTGGTAGAAACACAAAACCACCCCACTAAACCAGCAAACAAACAACAATTTTGGAAAGCCCTGACAGAGTCAGCTACAACCTGATGCTCTGTTGGTCAGGATGTTGGTAGCAGTCCAAAAAGTCTTCCTGGGGTGGCAGATGTGGTTCTGTTGGAGTGGAGATGATCCTGAAGCCAAAAGGGTCTAGAGGTGGTGAGAGGGAGTCCGGTGATGGTGAGAAGGGTCTTGTCTTCCTCCGGTAATCGGGTGAAGCAAGAGAGATATCCTGTTCCGTAGTCCCAGTTTTATCCAGGTAGGAATGGTTGGTTCTCCCTACTGGGTGGAGCATCTCACAATAGAATGATGGAATGTGAATGTACCATCTTGGAGAGGGTAAGTTTTTTTTTTTGGGATGTGTGCTTTTAGGGGTGCAATAGGATGATGGAATGTGAATGTACTATCTTGGGGAGGGTAAGTTTTGGGATGTGTGCTTTTAGGGGTGTTTAAATGGTCCATTAGCAGAAAAAAGATAAGAAACAATGCCCTACCTGGTTTTAACAGTTGGGCCATTATCAAAAGGCACCTGCCCCACTCCTTCCAGAGTAAACAAGAGATAAAACAAAACAGCTCCCCAACTGCTTTCAGCAGATGAAAATAGAATACACATCCTAGGTTCCACAACCCAAGACATTATCCACCCCTTATTTTATTATCATCTGCATTATACTTAAATCAATTAACTACTATACAGAATGAATCCTTACACTCAGTTCTCACTTAGGATTAGGTTTTTCTGTGGTACACAACTGGTTTTTCCATTTTTCTGCATTACCCACCAAGTGTAACTAGGTCTTTGAGCAAAAACAATCCCATGGATGGGTTCGCCTTTGCTTGAGGTGGGGTTAATCTAAACAGTCTTTCCTAAAATACCTCTCATGTGCACCACAGGGACTTTATCTTCATCCACTGTGTGCAAGGGTTCAGACTGGGCAGGACCAGCTCGATTGATGGAGCCTCGGGTGTTGACCATCTAGGTGGCTTTTGCTAAGTTCACTTCTCAGTTCTTGAAAGTCTCTCTGCCAAGTGCCTTCAGAGTGGTCTTAAGTAGTCCATTGCACCGTTCTACTTTCCCGGCAGCTGGTGCATGATAAGGGATGTGATAGATCCATTCAATGCCGTGTTCTTTAGCCCAGGTGTTTATAAGGCTGTTCTTGAAATGGGTCCCGTTGTCCGACTCGATTTTCTCAGGGGTGCCATGTCTCCACAGGACTTGTTTTTTTAGGCCCAGGATGGTGTTCCAGGCAGTGGCATGAGGCACAGGGTAGGTCTCCAGCCACCCAGTGGTGGCTTCCACCATGGTTAGCACGTAGCGCTTGCCTTGGCGGGTTTGGGGCAGGGTGATATAGTCAATCTGCCAGGCCTCCCCATACTTATATTTAGACCACTGTCTACTGTACCAGAGGGGCTTCACCCGCTTGGCCTGCTTGATGGCAGCACACGTCTCACAGTCATGGATGACCTGAGAAATACTGTCTATGGTTAGATCCACTCTTCGGTCTCGTGCCCACTTATAGGTGGCATCTCTGCCCTGATGACTTGAGGCATCATGGGCCTACCGAGCTAGGAACAACTCTCCCTTATGTTGCCAATCCAAGTCTATCTTGGACACCTCTATCTTCGCGGCTTGATCTACTTGCTCGTTGTTCTAGTGTTCTTCATTGGCCCGACTCTTGGGAACATGGGTATCTACATGACGGACTTTCACAGGTAGTTTCCTTACTCTGGTGGCAATGTCCTTCCACTCATCAGCAGCCCAGATTGGTTTTCCCCTACGCTGCCAGTTGGCTTTTTTCACCTTTTCAGCTAGCCCCACAGAGCATTAGCTACTATCCACGAATCAGTGTAGAGGTAGAGCTTTGGCCACTTCTCTCTTTCAGCAATGTCCAGGGCCAATTGAACAGCTTTGAGTTCGGCAAGCTGGCTTGACCCACCTTCTCTTTCAGTGGCTTGTGCAACCTGTCTTGTGGGGCTCCACACGGCTGCTTTCCACTTCCGGTTCATCCCTACGATGCGACAGGAACCATCAGTGAAAAGAGCATAGCGTGCTTCTTCTGCTGGCAGTTGGTTATATGGTGGAGCTTCTTCAGCCCGGGTTACCTGCTCTTGTTCTTCTTCCTCGGTGAGACTGAAGTTCTCAGCTTCCGGCCAGTTGGTGATCACTTCCAGAATCCCAGGGTGATTCGGGTTTCCAATATGGGCGCGCTGAGTGATGAGGGCGATCCATTTGCTCCATGTGGCATCAGTGGCGTGATGGGTAGAAGGAACCTTTCTTTTAAACATCCATCCCAGCACTGGTAGTCGGGGTGCCAGGAGGAGCTGTGCTTTCGTGCCAATCACTTCTGAGGCGGCTTGAACTCCTTCATAGGTGGCCAAGATCTCCTTCTCCGTGGGAGTGTAATTAGCTTCAGACTCTCTGTAGCTTCGGCTCCAGAATCCCAGTGGTCGGCCTCGAGTCTCCCCAGGCACCTTCTGCCAAAGGCTCCAGGACAAACCATGGCTCTTGGCTGCAGAGTAAAGCACATTCTTTACCTCTGGTCCTGTCCTGACTGGGCCAAGGGCCACCACATGAGCGATTTCCTGTTTGATCTGGGTGAAGGTGTGTTGCTGCTCTGGGCCCCAGTGGAAATCATTCTTTTTGCGGGTAACCAGGTAGAGAGGACTCACAATCTGGCTATACTCAGGAATGTGCATTCTTCAAAAGCCTATGGCGCTTAGGAAAGCTTGTGTTTTCTTCTTGCTCGTTGGCGGAGACATTGCGGTGATCTTGTTGATGACTTCTGTGGGTATCTGGCGACGCCCATCTTGCCACTTCACTCCCAGGAACTGGATTTCTTGAGCCGGTCCCTTAACCTTACTTTGCTTAATGGCAAAACCAGCTTTCAGCAGAATCTGGATAATTCTCTCTCCTTTCTCGAAGACTTCCTTTGCTGTGTTCTCCCATACGATGATGTCGTCGATGTACTGTAGATGTTCAGGAGCCTCGCTCTTTTCCAGTGCAGCCTGGATCAGTCCATGGCAGATGGTGGGATTGTGCTTCCACCCCTGGGGCAGTCGGTTCTAGGTGTACTGCACGCTCCTCCAGGTGAAAGCAAACTGGGGCCTGCACTCTGCTGCCAAAGGAATGGAGAAGAAGGCATTGGCAATATCGATGGTCACATACCACTTTGCTGCCTTGGACTCTAGCTCGTACTGAAGCTCTAACATGTCTGGTACAGCAGCACTCAGTGGTGGCGTGACCTCATTCAGACCACGATAATCCACAGTCAGTCTCCATTCTCCATTGGACTTACGCACTGGCCATATAGGGCTGTTGAACGGTGAATGAGCCTTGCTGACCACCCTTTGGCTCTCTAGTTTACGAATCATCTTATGGATGGGAGTCACAGAGTCTCTGTCAGTACGGTATTGCCGACGGTGCACTGTTGCTGTGGCGATTGGCACCTGTTGTTCTTTAACTCTCAGCAGTCCCACAGCAGAGGGGTCGTCGGAGAGACCGGGCAGGGTATTTAGTTGTCTGATGTCTTCCATCTCTACAGCAGCTACTCCAAAAGCCCAACGATATCCTTTTGGGTCTTTGAAATGTCCATTTCTGAGATAGTCTATGCCGAGGATGCACGGGGCCTCTGGACCAGTCACGATGGGGTGTTTCTGCCACCCATTCCCGGTTAAACTCACTTCGGCCTCCAATACAGTCAGTTGCTGGGACCCTCCTGTCACTCCAGAAATAGAGATGGGTTCTGCTCCCACATACCCCGACGGCATCAGGGTACATTGGGAGCCAGTGTCAACCAAAGCCGTGTATTTCTGTGGGTCAGATGTGCCAGGCCATCGGATCCACACAGTCCAATAGATCCGATTGTCCCTCTCCTCTACCTGGCTAGAGGCAGGGCCCCTCTAGCACTGGTTATTCCCTCCCTGAGCATACATACTAGAGGTTCTAGCATCTTGACTACTGGCAGCCTGGGCATAGGAGGTTGAGGCTACTTTTATTTTGGTGGCACCCCCTTGGTGACTGTTCCTCTCTTTGAGCTCACGCACCCGTGCTGCCAGGACATAGGTGGGTTTCCCATCCCACACTCCCATGTCTTCCCCATGGTCACGTAGATAAAACCACAGGTCAGCTCTTGGGGTGTACCTTCTCTCTCTAGCTGGGGGTCGTTGGGTTCTAACTCTGGGGCCTGTGACTCGTACTGGTGCCACACTGGAAATGTTCTTCCTCATCTCCTCCCTCACCTCCCTCATTTCCTCTTTGAGTTCTTTCACAACGGCGGAGATATGAGCCTGCATCGGGCCATTGATCATACTCTCATAGTTCCTAAGCTTATTTGCAACGGACCCCACGGTCTCTCGGTTGTCCTCAGCATTAATGGTTGCAATGAATGTAGTATACTGAGATGGCCCCAGATTTGCCAGGTTCCATAACATCTGTGCTGTGCATCTAACCTTGTCAGGGTCATTATCATGCTGTCCACTCCTCCCAAAAAGTACCTCCAGTACTGCCACTTCCCTCAGCTGTTGGATTCCTTCCTCCAGAGTTTTCCAGCGCATTCTATGGTGGTGCTCCTGCATTCTTTCTCTGTGGACAAATCTTTCTCTCACACTCGTTAAAAGCCGCTGCCAGAGGGAAAGGGGTCCAGGCTCCCTTACAAATACTTGATTTATACCCGAGTCCTGGGTCAGGGGTCCCAAATTCCTTGCCTCACCACCATCTAGTTGCACACCTGTGCCCATAAGATCCCAGACCCGAAGCAGCCAGGCAGTGTAAGCCTCACGTCCCTGTCGTACAATATTTTTTTGCAGATTACGGAGACTTTCATATGACAGGGACTCAGTGATGATCTGAACATGTGATTCCTCTGCAGCTTGTGAGGGCCCTCCTTTCTTATCCTTATTGTCTGGGTTCGCTGTTTTCACCTTAAATTTCTTAGTTTCCACAGGGGCAACTGCTGCTGGCTGTGACTGCCCCTGTGGCTCAGCTGAGACCTGGACAGTTGTAATGTCTGTGGGTTCTGTATCAGATTCTTTTTTGTCAGGGCAGGGTGAGGGTTTCCCACCAGCTGGGGAAATGTACTCCCTCAGCATCTGGCCCATCTCATGTATTTCCTTTATCAGAGCCCCCACCCAAACTGGGTGGTTTATCTCTGAGGCAGGCTGTGGGGCAGGGGTGGACTCTTGAGCAACATCCTTATTTTCTGGGGTACTTATCAAGGTGCTTACCCAGGCCATTCTCCCCTTATCTCTGAATGCCAAACAGAACAGGCACACCAGCAACACCAGCCACTGTATGATATCATTAGCATTCAGAGGAAATTTGAACCTGAAAAACTGGTGGGGTAGATCCAAAGAGCTGGGTGAGGGGTTGAGAGAAAATTTCTCCCGGTGCCATTTCCTCACAATAGGTACCATTATTAAAGTAACCCCAGAAACACAGAGTTAGTGTATGGTAGCCCTGAATCCATGTGCCTGCCTTCCAAAGGAAGTTAAAAATCCATGAATTCCTCACTTTATTAACCCACAAAATAAACTGGATGCCAGCTACAGTAGCCTTAGTTATAGGGCCCATGTTTAAATAAGGGCTAGCAAATGGCAGAAATACAGCCACGACCACGTGCCACCCAAACCAGGGAAAGCTAGACCACATGATTTTGTCCAGTGGGTTTCTATCTACTACAAGAATTGTTATTCCTTTCTCTCAATGCCCTCGTGCCCCACGTTGGGCGCCAAAATCTGTCTTGGTTTGACAAGACAGGTATCTGCCAGGGAAACTGGGGTTTCCCTTAGAATAGAGAATGCAAACTCCTCACCCTTGCCAAATTATAATTTTGCAATTAAGGGCTCTCAGGCAAAGATTTGGGAATAGGAATAACAGTTCTTTACTAGTAATATCAATAATACAAATGTGGTAGAAACACAAAACCACCCCACTAAACCAGCAAACAAACAACAATTTTGGAAAGCCCTGACAGAGTCAGCTACAACCTGATGCTCTGTTGGTCAGGACATTGGTAGCAGTCCAAAAAGTCTTCCTGGGGTGGCAGATGTGGTTCTGTTGGAGTGGAGATGATCTTGAAGCCAAAAGGGTCTAGAGGTGGTGAGAGGGAGTCCGGTGATGGTGAGAAGGGTCTTGTCTTCCTCCGGTAATCGGGTGAAGCAAGAGAGATATCCTGTTCCGTAGTCTCAGTTTTATCCAGGTAGGAATGGTTGGTGTCATAGGCTAGTTCTCCCTACTGGGTGGAGCATCTCACAATAGAATGATGGAATGTGAATGTACTATCTTGGGGAGGGTAAGTTTTGGGATGTGTGCTTTTAGGGGTGTTTAAATGGTCCATTAGCAGAAAAAAGATAAACAATGCCCTACCTGGTTTTAACAGTTGGGCCATTATCAAAAGGCACCCGCCCCACTCCTTCCAGAGTAAACAAGAGATAAAACAAAACAGCTCCCCAACTGCTTTCAGCAGATGAAAATAGAATACACATCCTAGGTTCCACAACCCAAGACAGTTGGGCACATCTGTTATGCCCCTGTTAATCCTGAGTGCTGTGGCTGTGCCTGTGCACTTTCCTCCCAAGGCTGCTTGTGTACTTTACTCCAAATCTTCCTCCGTGTGTGTGCACTGGTGTGATTTACAGCCCCTGGAGATAAACCCCAGTCAAATTTAACCTGGCTGCTGAGAGAGCAAACTGTTGCAGGTGCTGCAGGTGACCCCATGCCGTGCACGCTGTGTCTCCAACCTTTGCTGTGTTTGTGGTGGCTCCTGAGCTGTGCCCCAGTGCCCTGCACGCCCTGCCAGGCTGTGCTGGGGTGCAGCTCCTGAGGCTGAGGGCACAGCCAGTGCTCACTGTGCATTGGAGATGGGAAATTCTGTAAAGCTGAGCTGCTGAGAAAACAACGAGGACAAAACCTCCAGTGCAGAATTACAAGGAATTGTGGCTCGATGGGTGTTCCCTGGCCGACTGATTGCCTGGATTCTCAAGAGTGACACTAAAGGTCAATAAATCTGGTCTGGGAGTAGCCTGCACTGCTTGAATATGCAGTCTCTACAGTAATGATGGATGTGTGCACTGTCTAATGCAATTAATGGCACAGGGGCCTGGGGCACCAGTGATGGAGCTGAGGATAAGTTCTCTTTTGATAACTCAGTAAGTTATCTGTGTGATGAAGGTTTCTGAGACACCTCAGGAGCACTGCACAGGAGTAAACTCTGCACTCCTGTTTCCCTCCCTGGATGCTGCTGTAAATTCCCTCACTGTCTCCTCTTACTGTGGGAGAAGGGAATACAGGTGACCTGATTAAGTTACAGCTGTGTTAATTACCCAATACAGCCTTGCTCCTGATGAGTCACACTAATAAAGTTAAGTCTGATAAAAGGGAGTGGGTTAGCTGGGTGGTGGTGGGGAAAGATCATGGAAAAGAAGGATCCTGAGGAGACTGAATCACTGCTGTGAGGTCTGTCTGGGGCTGCAGTTAGAGCCTGCAGTCACAGTCTAGCTGGGTAAAAGCTGCAGTCAGAGTCTGCACACCAATCCCTGCAGTCAGAGTTCAGCAGGGCATACCAAGCAGGCAGAGGCTGCAAGGGAAACCCACAGCAGGAGCTGCTGCAGCCAGAGGCAGTGAATGGTTGGAGTCAGGGTGGCTCAGCTGTAAAGAGGAATAAACCTGGACCCATTTCTTGCTGTGGTTAACAGGAAGTCTGTGTCTGAACTCATTTCTACCCTCTGACAAGAGGCTGCTGCAGCATCTTACCTTGGACTGCTTTGGTTCCTGGCAAGGGAAAACTGTTTCCAGGCAAGGTGGAACTGCAGGAATCCCTCCTTGTGGCTCAGCTCCCACAGTGCTGGGCATTCATGCCTCAGCTCACTTGTGGACCCACAAGGCAAGGAGGTGGCCTTTGCTGCAAAGCCAAATACCCTGTACTCCACCTGCTGCTCTCTCCTTTTGCTGTAACAAACTTTATTTCCAAAACCCATTTAGCTTCTATCTCCTGATCCTTGCTCATTTTACTAGACTCCGTATTTTCCCAGTTACTTTCCTTTTATTTTTCCCCTTCATTACCATTTCAGTTTCCAAGCTTTTCTCTTCAGTCTTTGTTCTACTCACTACTTCTCTCTCAAGTACTCACTCTGCAAAAAGGCTGAGCCCATATCCCATCCACAGGCCTAGAGAAGCAGCCATTCTGAAAATATTACGTGTGTAAACCAGTCTCTGCAAATTCTGCCCATCCTACTCACAGTAAGATAACAAAAAATGGGATTTTAGGTGCCTACAGCCTTGTCTGGAGATACTTTGGTGGATCTGCCAGCATGGCCTATGTGCTTGGCAAATGTGGAGACTCTTGCCCCAGTGACACAGACTGGACTTGTAAATCTGAGGACAGTGCTACACACCTGGTGAGTACAATTCCTGAACCCTGTTTGGCATTAATTTCAAGAGATTTTGCCCTCAATCAGTGAATAATGCATAAGTCAAAAAATCCTGCCACATGATGACCTTGGCCTCTTTGCACTTTAATGAACTGCGACCTCTCCTGATTTCAATAGCTGAAAGAAAAAAAACCCAGACAAACATTACAGCTCCTGCTGAGGGTTCAGTGAAACTAGAGAATATAAACCTTAGAGCTAGAGCCTCTGCAGCCTGGAGAAGCTTTACCACATGCTAAAGAGACTGTGACTCTCACCTCAGCAGGGCTCTGGAATAAGACAAGAGCATCACAGTGCTTATCTCTACATAGGAATGAGTAAGATCTTCTGGCATTTTGCACTGAGATTTATTTTTAGTGCTGGGAAGTCAATTCAACTGCACTTCTCTGCATAGACAAGATGAGCATGTATTCTGTGCACACCCCTACAACACTGCCTGTTGATCTCCTTTTAAAGGAAGTGGCACAGCACCTCAAGGGTTTGTGCAATGAAGATTCAGCAAGATTATTTTGAAATGATATTCTCCTCACACAGCAAAGGAGGTAAAACAAGGAAGCAAGGACAGATGCTCAGGAGGAAGCTCTGCCTTACCAAAACTGCAGTGGTAAAGCGGTCTCACCCTGCTCCTGAGTTCTGCCTGACAACAGAACTTGGGCAAGAAGATGTAGAAAATCCCACCCTCCTCCTTCCAGTAGTTTGGAAAGAAGAGATGAGTAGCTAGGTGCTGTAGGACATTATTAGGCATGAACTTTTTAAAATCTTTCCCGAGATAGGGAGGGGAGCTGAAGGGAGGGAGAAGTGATGTTCACTGCCCTGTAGGATCTGTGGAGCTGCATCACTGCTGAGGGGCACCAGTGTGAGCAGGAGTGTGGCTGGGATAGCTGGAGCAGCCTGGGAGGCAGGTAGAGGAGAGAAAGACATGGCAGAGCAGTGATTGCCAACTCTGCCATGAAGAGTGCAAGCCTTGTTCTTGGCAGCCCAAGCAGCAGTCAGCCAGAGAGGGCCCTGGGGTGGCCTGGGACAAACCCAGCGCTGGCAGGGACAGCGGAACTGACTGGTGGCAAAGGGGGCAGCAGAGAGAAGCCCTGGGGAAGAGACAGAAATGTTAATCCTTGGAGAGGAGTTACAACTAAACTTAGGAGCAGAGAATTGAGGCTATTGGATAAATTTTCTCCCTTTCCTAACACTTGGGAAAAGTCTTAATTGCAGCACTACTGTTAGGGGTTAAATACCACAACAGTCAGAACGATCCTGTCTCAGCTGTAAAACCAACTGACAAAGCAGAACCTTCTGTAGTTTCACCTTCTTGCCACAGAAGACGTTTCTGTATCTACACCACACCAAAACTTCTGTTCCACCAATAAACTTAGCATCAAGAGTGTCTTACTCACAAATTGTGTCTTCATTGATTTCACTTTATTAAAACAACGTTGCTGCTACATTCTGTCTTCAGTCATGGGGGAATGACAGAAACACCTGAGCATTGGGGAAATCTGGTATTTAACAAGTGAGGATCAACTGGAATTATTACAGTGAATAATTGCAAGTTATGACAATTGTGAAGAAAAGTTGAAAAGAAGGGAAATGCAATTTTATCCTCAAATATTCTTCAATTAATTTTTTAAATCTAATAGTTTGCATATTATGTGCATGTTTAGACTAAACTATAACTCTAATTTAAACTTCTTGTTCTGGTTGCTTTTGCTATTTGCCTTTGCAAGCATCACTTTTTTCCAGAATTCCACCTTCTTTTCTTTCAACTTCCTGTCTTTCTTTTGCTGTAGATTTATCTGCAAGTATTCTTCATTTAGGTTGTAAGATGGCCATTCCACCAGACCCTCTCCATTAGGATTTCTGTAAGCAAGAGGACAGAAAGAATGAGTGCCCTTTTCAGTCACAGGGGAATTCAATCATACAAGTTAAGACTGAATCAATAAATCAGCCAATTCCCCACAGAGTCAGTATAAAGCAGCAATATCTGTCATGAATATTCACAATTCTTACCCATTTCGAGCAAAGTTAGCCCAGTACTTCATCAGAGTTCTGCTGAGGTTCTTCTCTTCCTCAGTAACTTCACCTGAAAGACAAAATACAGAATAGTTACTCCGTGTAGCAGAAATCAAGACGTTGCTACAGCAGCAACATTTCCCTGTGTGAATATGCTGTAACAATTTGGCAATTGCAACAGAGACACTGCCAGCAAAGCATCAGTAATACAGCAAGCATCAAGGGATTTCAGCACTCCTCATGAATGACCTCAGCATAATTACCCTACTGTAGAAATCACGGAATTTGGGAACAAGGATAATGTGCCTGTAACCTTCCAGGAAACCCCCATGTGTCCTGCATGCCAGTACAATTCCAGGAATGGACCACATGGCTGTGTTTCCTGGATCCCATGCTAGTTTTTTGGGACTGACATTCTCCCTATTCTTCAGAGCATGACTAGGCAAAGATTTCTTCATTCTCACACAAGATGGTGCCACTGCATTTCCCAGCACTTCAAGAGTATTTCTTTAAATATAATTACAAATAAGCTCACTGTATCATTAAGTGAGAATTATTTCAGTTCCTGTGTGTTTTTAATTACAAATGCATCTCAATACACTAAGAAAAATGTTTGGTATCTTAAAGCCCTTGGTAAATTCAGGCAAAGAGGAAAAGAACCGTTCAGTGTTTTCTAGTGCCAAAGCTATGTAAGTAAAAAAATATATATATAAGTAAAAGGAAAAGGCTCTGTTAACAGATTAACAAAGGGCTTTACAACATAGCTGGATTGCTCCAAAGTTCAATGGAGTAAAAGGAAATACTTTCACTTACGTAGGCTTTGACCAGACTATGAACTACTCTGCAAATGACAAAAGCAAAAAAAAAAAAAAAATAGTGAATTCACTTAAAATAAGCAGAATTTTTGTGTCTCTGTCAAAATAAGGACTGTTCCTAATCTGTTCCATGGGAAAGAAAATACTCCACGCTGACTATTACTGTCTTAGGCGTCTGTAATTAAAGGATATTGCTGGATTCATAATGTTCCTTAGGATGTGCAATCATGTTTAACTGTTCAGTGATTGGCAGATTCATTGGGGATGTAACAGTGTGGGATTCTGCCAGAAGGAACTTCCAGAATCCCATGGAAATTTTAGGAGTACACCCTTAATCCCCCCTCAGTGGACTGGTTCCATTTGAATAAATGCTCAAGTCTTAATTGAATTGTGAGGCAAAACAGATCTAACCACTAGATCTTCACACAGAAAATGGAACACTGGAATACCAAGCCTTGCTCTGAACACAGGTGGAATCACTTCCTGCAAAAGAAACAAAGTCCCCCACTCTATGGAGCCTGACAGCCCCTGGGATTTCCTGGGAAGGAGACACTGGCCTAAATTCCTCAGGAAAAGAAGAGATCCTGGATTTCCCGCTTCCCAAGCACTCTGCAGGTTTAACTGACCTTTCCTCCAAATAGCCAAAGCTATTTGGCAAATTCATGCACAGTGCTGGGATAATGACAGTCAATTTTCCAGCAAATAGCCTATTTGCTGAATTTCTGACAAGATGTGGAACTTACTGTGCTTCAGAATGAGCAAACTGTAAAGGAGAGAAGATGGAGAAGATGGTTAAATGCATAAAACCAGTTCTGCCATGAGAAAGGGTCATGGCTTGGTCTCACTGCCAATATATGCACTTTAATCTGATGAAAATTAATAGAACACTGACTAGCAAAATGCCAAGGTTACAGGAGCAATTCATGAGAGAATGGTGACTGTTCCTGTCCTGGGTTATGGAAACAAAAATGTGTATTCTATTTTCATCTGCTGAAAGCAGTTGGGGAATTGTTCTTTATCTCTGGTAACTTTGGAAGGGGGGGGGGGGGAGGGGCGGGTGCCTTTTGATAATTAACCATTAAAGACCATTAACACCTCCCCGGACTATACCCCCCGCCCCCAGAGCCCCAGAGCGGTGCATCTGCATGCCATGGTCCTATTGTGGGATGCCCCGCCCGGTGGGGGGAGTCAAGGATTCCTGCCGGGAAAAACGGAGACGGGGGGAACAGGACTTCACTTGCTTCACCCCGATTCCTGGGAGGAAGACGGCACCCCATCTCATCTTCGCCAGACCCCATCTCATCATCACCTCACCCCTGGACCCCTCCTCACCACCTCTGGACCCTTTTTGGCTACAGGATCGTCCCTGCTCCAACAGAGCCACGTCTGCCACTCCAGGAGGACTCACTGTGGGCTGCTCCCAACACCCTGACCAACAGGGTGCCAGGTGGCAGCTCTGACTCTGTCAGGGCTTTCCAAAATTGTTTTGTTTGTTTGTTTGCTGGTTTAGTGGGGTGGTTTTGTTTTTTCCACCACATTTGTATTATTGATATTCCTAGTAAAGAACTGTTATTCCTATTCCCAAATCTTTGCCTGAGAGCCCTTAATTGAAAAATTATAATTTGGCAGGGGTGGGGGGTTTGCATTCTCCATTCTAAGGGAAACCCCAGCTTTCCGTGGCCGATACCCGTCTTTTCAAACCAAGACAGTTCCTTACTGCGGAGCTGGATGTCCCCAGCCAGAAATGGCCCCCCAAAGACAAAACCAACTTCATCCCCGTGGTCAGCCTTCACATAGTCTGGTTTGCTGTCCCAGTAGGCACTGGGCCGGTGCTGGAACTCAAAGAAGTAGGTAGGAGCTCCAGACTCTGCAAGACATAACATTTAAAGAGTTACAGAAGGGCTACATAAAGTACAGCTGTCATCAGCTGTTTAAAATGCTACTTTAAACAAAGCTTTATACTAGGCATATTTCTAGTGCAATTGTTACCTTCAGATATGTACTTTTAATGCAAAATTAAGAACTCAGCACTTACGCATACACACACACACAAAAAAAAAATAAACTGGAAAAGCCACCCTAAGAAAGCTTAAAGAAAACAAAATATCAAATCATTTCCACTTTTGAGTATCTTGGCTTGTCTACACCTAAACAGAAAATTTACAGATCACAGAGCTGCTGACTTCCCAAATAGTCAAGCAACCAAAGGACAAAGGTTGCTTTGATATGTTTTAATTTTTAAGCCCGCATGTTTCAGTTAGCAAACATTTACCTGTGTTATCATGCTCTGCTCTCAAAATATTGTGATTATGAGTACAATGCAAGACACTTATACAGAGAGAAGGGACTCCACACAACCCTGCAAACCTGTACCATTCCTCATGTTCCCAGTGGGAATCTCAAGAAGGGTTGCCTACATGTGACAGGATTTGTGTCTGCATCATTTGATCCAGCCTGCAGTAGGAGGTTTGAGTGTCCCACTGCTGTTGATCAGCTTACCCCTGTGATAATTCAGAGCTTTAATGGCTGGCATGACAATTGCCATGTCCCCCAGCAGGTCCACAAATCGGTCCCGTAGCTCTGCAGGGTCCTCTGTGTCTCCCAGATATTCATCTATGATCATGGGCAGAAGATCTGAGGGTACATCCTAAGAGACACGAAACAAACAGACAAACAATCACTGTCTGAATTAGCAGCTAAAATTGCCATCTTTTAAACTTCTGAGATTCGGCAAGGGCACAAGGGGACAGCACTCATGTTGATGGGAAACAAAACCTATTCATGCTTTTTGTGGGCAAAAAATACCAAACAAATCAACCACCTCAGGCAAATTTGCACCAGATTTACATGGGTTAAAACTCTAAGGAATAATTATAGATCCAGAAATTTCTCCTGACAATATCTTTGGCTTCTGTTTTCTTCAGCAGAAGACAGATGGCAATCACAAAAGTAAATTCTCAGTCCTTGAAAGATTTATGAACCATTAGACAAGAGGACAAGACCATTAGGATCTCCAAACACAGTGTAAGTTTTCAGGGTTAGAATTTGCTCCTTGAAAGATACACCCCAAAACTAGGAGTGCACAGTAATTACTTTAAAAGCTACATTTAATGTAAACATACTGAAAAATACACCTTGAAACTCCCCAAGCAGGAGATTAGCCATGAGATCCCTCACCATTAGGGATCCTATTACAGTAATCCCACAAATATGTAGGATAAAATGATTGGTTGAGGTCTAGAATGAAAAAGGCATTTTCCCAAATCCCAGGCCTGACTCAATTCTACTTCTGTGTAATTCCATACACCCTGGTCTTGTCAACTTTGCTGGGACTCTCCTCAAAGCATAACATGACCTCAGCCCTCAGTAACACTATGACTCAAGCAGTGAGACCCAGGTGTTACACATGTGAAAAACAAAATTCACTTCTCAAATCAGATTAGTGCAGCAGTACTTACGATCATTGGTAGAAAAACCTCTACGGTTGAGGCAATTGATTTTCTATCTCCTATTTCCCTCAAACCCGTCATTTTTGATGTCTGTACAGAGAAAAAAACCAATGTTATTAGCACCATTCACTGTCTCCATTATTTTAAACATTGGAACTACATTATTTCTTTAATTCTTACTACTGGTGTTTATTTTTGAAGCATCACATCCAAAAGTGCAGCACAATGCAGCAGCTGTCTTGAAAAGCTTATATTTACGGCAGTAAATAACCTTGGTAAAGGTTTCTACATAAAGCACTCCTAATACATAGTTTATCCTTAAATCAACATGAAGAATCTTGTAGGACTAGAAAACACGAGGGCAGAGTTGAAGCAAAAAGTTGCTTCTGTCTCACAGGCTCATTTTCGTTCTGTTGGGAGAGATCTTAAAAGTCACTGGCAATCTGTCTCTAGCCCACCTATTTGAGCCCTTTGAAATAAGGATAATGCAGTGTTCCTCCTCTTTTACAGCATTACATAAAACAACTCCTCTGTCTGAAAAATAAATTCAAGCAGGTTTCACTTTGCATTGTTCTTTTGGGACTTACAACCAGCACGCTCCCAGCGACAGCTGCTTCATAGATTCAGAACAAATGCTTTGTACTACAGAAAGGAACCTAGATATTTAGGAAATAAAAGAAAGGGACAAGAAAAAGAGAGGACACAACTCCATCTCCTGCAGTTTGTGTGCACTGAGAGCATCTGCTCATGTTTTGGAGTTACCCATTGAGTTCCCACAAGAAAGGAGAATGTGCTGGACACCTGCATGGCCCCCTCACTCTGCCCCAAGTGAGGTTTTCAAATGAAAGCTCTTTCTGCAGGGTGGTAATGACACCCAGGGGAAGCTGGTCTCGGTGATCAGTGGCACATTTTTAAGCACTGTGTATCAACCCTGACTACTGAGCCTTGTGGGCGAAAGGATTGGCTTTATTTATCTCTGAGTAATAAGTTCTTGTTTGTTGCATTCTTTTTCCTCTTTCTGCCTGGAAGAGGGATTAAAATTTTAGGGTAAGAAAACACTGTACAATATTGATGTTCCAATGATGTGCCCATGTAGTTTAACTTGCAGGATGAAGCCTCTCTCACCTCTTGTGACCCACTGGTTCTGGGGCACTGCAGAGCCATAATACAAGCAATGTTTACCTTGTATATATTTCCAACAATGCAGAGACTTGTCCTGTTACTTAACACAAATGTCAGAAACACATAAAAAAATAAAGAATAGACATTAAATTACCGATCTAATATTCCAGCCAAATTCGTTGTTGGTGACTCCTATCATGAACGGGACTGCATTGAATTCTTTTCCAGCCAATATCTCTTCAGGTGGCTTATGAAGAAACACTCCATCCAAAACTAAGGGTAGAAATGAGATTTCCTTAAGTAAGAGGAAAAAAAAAATCAAATTAGTTGTTAATAGTATTTCCAATTTTTTCTTCAAATCATGCAAGATGTCCACATTAAATGTCCTAAGTGCAAAAAAGGGCTTTAAGAAATTCAAGTATCTACAGCCACTGGGACATAAATTTAGTTTGGCACAGCAGTACAAAATGCAGGCCTGGCTGGGTCAAGGTGTAGAGGCAAATAATGGGTTCATGACCCTGTGTTGTTCTGACATTAAAACACAGGGATGCTCAAACCTCAATCACAACTTCACAGGCACTGTGACACTGCCAAAACTTCCTGAAAGAAATCACCTGTGAAATTATTTTAACATTCAGGGAGTATTTTGACAAAAGATAAGAAAAAATCAACTTTGGAATGGACCATCAATGAACTCTGATCAGGGGCTGAGCTAAAGTTTTGCAAGGGAGCCATTAAAAAGTTCTGTTGCCACGCAGTCTCACCTACCTTGCTGTTCAGGACGATGTGCTCTGCTTCCTGCTTCCTCAAGCAGTCCAACAGGGAGAGGGAACTGCTCGTCTCACACTTGAAGATACTGGCAATTTTCTGAAAATTATCAACAAAGACAAGCACTGTCATAAAATCATATACACACTGCTGTTAATAGCTTGATTTAGTGGCAGATTTAGGTGAGCTTGATAGATCTTTGAGTGCTTTATTTCACTAGAAATGCTACAGTTTGATCACAAAGTTAAATCATTCTGGTGTGCTCCTCCTTCTTGCTGTATTTCCATTCACTATTTTTTCAAACTTTGAGATAATACAAGCTTGTAGCATAAACCAAATAAGGAAAGAAAATTCAGAAACACATGCATTATTACTATGTGCCATTACAGGAAAAGATATTAAAAAGCACTTAGAGAGTAATTTCATTTAATGTGGTTTCTTTTTGTTTTATATTTAATTAATTTACTTTACATAAAGGCCCTCCCTAAAAGACTGTAGGTCAATAAAAAACTGAGCTCTTCTTCTGGATTCTTGTTAAACTTTCCATAATAAATGCCACAGTTACTGTGTAGAATACAGTGGGTATGAAAATGGACATTTTCCCAGCTTGGCAAGTGTGTGACTGAAAACACCTTTGTCAGCCCACAGCTGTTATACAGCTGTACAATCTATTTCTAGCACCAAACAGGCTGAAACAATTGTGCTGCAGCAATACACTGGATCAGCTTTGTTGCACAGTATGCAATGAGATTTTCCCCTTTTCTCTTTTAAACAAGTTATCATATAGAAGTATCCTATTTTAGGCTATAGAGACTTTAAAATGCAAAGAAATGAGCTTACCTCAAGATCTGTTGAAAGCTGTAAATTCTTACTGGGGGGAATTATAATTCCACTCTCTGATATTGCTTTATGAAAGAGACCCTTAGATAAAGGAGATAACACCTGCCAAGAAGGGAAGAACAAAAAGCATTTATTCTACATTAACATCCTTACCACATAACTTTATGCTAGTTATAGCCTAGTCAGCTCCTGGATTCAGTTGGGAATTATACACCTTTATTTGCTCAATCTCCAGATTTAGCCCAACGTGCAGTTAAACTTACTGTCAAAAACCAGATTAAGCATGAAATGTTACATTAATCGAGCTTTTGAAGATTTTTATTTTTACCTACTGTGTACCTACGTGTGCAAAAACAGCACAAGATCCTGCAGATATCCCAAAGAGAGTGACAGAGGCTGGGTCTCCACCAAAGTGCTCAATATTTCCTTGCACCCACCGAAGGGCTGCGACTTGATCCAGGTAGGCCCAGTTCCCGCGGGCGTGCTCGTCACCTGTGCTGCAAGGAAAGCAGCAGAGCCAGCCCTCAGGAGCAGTGACAACACAACCAAGGCAATCTCAGCAATCTGTGCTCTGTGCAGTGACCTGCAGCCCCTCACACCTCAGCCCCTGACTCCCCTCCACTCTCTGCTCACCCCTGCACAGGTGGATCCCTGGCCTTTACTCTACCTGAGTTTTTGCTTTACACACCAGGAGATGGAAGCAAAGGCCACAACAAACATCCTGTCCAGCACCAAACAAGCCCAACTTACAGCCCTCTGATAGCAGGCTGCAATCACACAACCATGCAGATGGAATATACAGACATTGCTCTGTGTTCTGAAGTCCTGATGTCAGTGAATTATGTACATTTAAACCACTGTAACAGTGGGAAGCTGATATACAAGTTCAGCTACCAATGCTTTAAACATGACAGCAAGTACTTTTTACAAAGTGGAAGAGGTGTTCTTACTTGAAGAATCCAAGGAGTCCCAGTCTGTACTGAATTATCACCACCACCACATTCTCGTAGGCTGACAGTGCAGAGCCATCGTACCGAGCAGCACCACCAAATATAAAATTGCCTCCATGGATCCACACCATCACCTGGAAACAAAAGGGTGAGACACACCTTTATGCACTGGTTTGCAGATTTCACTTGAAAAAGAAAAATATCAGAGAATGAGGAACAGCAAATCATCTAAGCATGATGGCTGCTGAAGTTCAGATTGGTGAACTTTGAACTTTACATGCTAATATTATTTCTGCTTGAGCAGCATCACATTTTCAAAAGCAATTAAGTCCCTTCAGAGCAATCATTACTTGCAAGCTTTATAAAACACAAGTTTGTTCAATGGTTTACATACAGGTAACTTGTCCTTCTTGCTTGAGCCAGCAGGGCTGTAAACACTGAGATACAAACAGTCCTCAGAAGTTTGGAATGCAAGGTGCTTTTCTTTAAAGTTTTTTTCAGCTATTTTCAACATGGACAGATCTTGAGGACAGCTTCACAAAAAAAAAAAAAAAAAAAAAAAAGTGCACAATTATTAGTACTAAACCTGCAACAGCATGAATGTAACACTGGTAGAGAAAACCACACTTCCTTGGCCCCTGGCTGAATCCCCAGAGGGTGCTTGAATTCTGTGTTATCTATAGGCAGTGAGAGGTGCAGCCTGTAAAAGCACATCTCCACAGCTGTACTAGAAATACTCCAGCACTGGCAGTGTATCCACCACCAAACATTAGCTTCTCAGCAAGAACAGCCCTCTGCACCCCAATAAACACAACTCCGACCAGCACGGGCAGCTTCCAGCTACAAATGAACAGCTCTCACAGTGGTGGGTGAGAAGTTGCATCTCTCAGACCAGTCCAGGGTTCAGGTGGTTCAGGTGGGGAAAACCTCAAGGATCCAAGAGGGGCTTTTGCAAAAGGAATTCCAAGGAAAACATTTACAAGCTTGTCTGTCCCCTTCACGTTTGTCTGCGTTCCTTTGAGCCGTCCCAGTGCAATAGTCACTTCTGGCTCAGCGCCACTCTGTCCTAAGGAACACGGAAGGTAAAAAAAAATAAATTAAATTGCATCTTCATACTTACCACACTGACTTCTCTATTAAGTATTTTTAACTGACTGTTTAATTTAGAGCATTTCAGCTTATTCCTTTCAATTTAGTCTGGTTTTCATTTTGCTTTGGTGCAGTGACAGACACCCCTGCCAAGCCCTCCTGCCAGTGACATCTGGAGCCAGGTAGGGCAGGGTTTAGTCACCCTGCAAGAGCAAATTTCAGAGCAAACAGCAAAACCATTAACATTTCCTAAACTTATCATTCAACAAGATCATAAAAATATTTTCTTTAGAGAATTCAGAAATGTTTTTTAAAAAGTCAGAAAGCTTTCTTTTCATTAAACCATCTCAAAAAGAGTTTAATCTCTCCAAAACCAGTAATTTTTACATCATGAAGGCATTTTTGCAGATCGCTAACCAAAGCCCAAGAGATTTACTGCGTTTGAAAAAATCATTGGCACTTGTCGGTGCAGCGGCTTCCCCGGTACACCAAGGACAGCCGGCGGGGCTCACCTTCCGCCCCGCACACCAGCAGCGCCGCGGTACACAGCAAGGCGGCCGCGCTCGGAGGAGACATCTTCAGCCCCGGCCGGGCTCCCGGGGACTCTGCGCGGGTTTATGCGGAAGAGAAGGGGACAAAGGTCCCGGCGAGGGCACTCGGGGCACGGAGCGCGGCTGAACTGTGAGCGCGGAGCGCAGCGAACGCCTCCGGAGCGCCAAATACAAACCCGCGAGCCGACAGAGCCCCGAGAGCCGATATAACCCTGAGAGCCGATAGAGCCCTGAAAGGTGATGGAGTCCCGCGAGCCGACAGAGCCCCCGAGAGCCGATAGAGCCCCGGGGACCAATGTAACCCCGAGAGCCGATACAACCCCCAGTGCTGACAGAGCCCCGGGAGCCGACAGAGCCCTGGGAGCCGACAGAGCCCCGGGAGCCGATATAACCCCAGTGCCGACAGAGCCCCGGGAGCCGACAGAGCCCCGGGAGCCGATATAACCCCAGTGCCGACAGGCCCCTCGCGCCGCCCCCCGCCTTCCCCGGTCCCGGTCCCGGCCCAGCAGCGCCCGGAGCCGCAGCGGGAGCGCCGATTCATTCACCTCTGTCCGTGCCACCGGCAGGGAGAACAGGGCAACTCTGAACAGACACCAGAGCTAAGTACTATAAAGTTCTTTAAAAAAATCCTTACAACGACAAAAATCTCACCAAAACACTACCGCAAACAAAACAGAGCAACGAAAACCCCAACGCCCTCCGCCAACAACCGGGGCTAGAGATTACAAATAACTGGAAACTAACAATAAAAAAGAAGAAAAATCAAAATAGTTAATTCTTGCCTTGATCCCCTTTTAGAGGGATGTATGAAGCCAAAGTATGCCATCGCTACACTCTACCACTCCAGTTTAAATTTGCGTGGGGTTTTCTTGTTTGACTTTTCAAAGTAGGGAACAGAGGAGATAAACAACTTTAACCGGGGCATCCTCGGCAGCACCGGGCCCGGCCCGAAGGCCCCTGGGATACATTGGCCTGCCGGCTCCATTCGCTTCCAGCGCGGGGCCGCAGCCGCTCCGCGCTGAGGGGAAGGCAACAGCGCCGCCCGGGGAACCGCCCCGCCCCGGGCCCCGCGCGGTGCGGCGCCGGTCGCGGTCCGGGCTGGTTCCGGCGCGCCCTGTTTCCGGTGCGGGCTGGTTCCGGTGGCGGTGCCGCCATGGTGGGTCCGGGCGCGGCGCCGCTGGAGAACGCGAACCCCCTCATCTACCGCCGCTCCGGGGAGCGCCCCGTGACCGCCCGCGAGGAGGACGATGAGCTGCCCGACGCCATCGACGACCGGGAGATCTTCGATATCCTGCGGCAGCGGCGGGCAGGGCCGGGCCGGGCGGGCAGGGCAGGGCGGGGCGGGGCAGGGCGGGGCGGGGCCGGGCAGGGCGGGGCGGGGCGGGGCGGGGCCGGGCTGGGCGGGGCGGGGCGGGGCAGGGCGGGGCGGGGCCGGGCGGGGCGGGGCCGGGCAGGGCGGGGCGGGGCGGGGCAGGGCGGGGCGGGGCGGGGCGGGGCCGGGCGGGGCGGGGCGGGGCAGGGCGGGGCCGGGCGGGGCGGGGCCGGGCGGGGCCGGGAAGGGCAGGGCTGGGCGGGGCAGGACGGGGCAGGGCAGGGCGGGGCGGGGCAGAGCAGGGCGGGGCTGGGCAGGGCCGGGCAGGGCGGGGCAGGACTGGGCAGGGCCGGGCAGGGCTGGGCAGGGCCGGGCAGGGCTGGGCAGGGCCGGGCAGGGCGGGGCAGGCAGGGCCGGGCGGGGCAGGGCCGGGCGGGGCGGGGCAGGGCTGGGCAGGGCTGGGCAGGGCAAGCAGGGCGGGGCGGGGCAGGGCGGGGCGGGGCAGGGCCGGGTGGGCAGCGCCGCTTTCCTTAACCCGCACATCTCATCCGCTCCATCAATGACCCCGAGCACCCGCTCACCCTGGAGGAGCTGAACGTGGTCGAGCAAGTGCGAGTGAAAGTGAGATCCCGCCGGCATGCGCTGCCTCAGCCGGCCGATAATTGCTTTTGTATCATGTTTAAATATGCTTCTAGTGCTGCCTAAGCACAGTGCTGCAAAGCTTTGTCAGCGAGCAAAGCCGTGTGTGGGGCGGGGCAGGGCGAGCGGCGCTGTGCTGTGCTCTGTCCCGCAGGTGAGCGATGCCGAGAGCACGGTGTCGGTGGAGTTCACCCCCACCATCCCGCACTGCAGCATGGCCACGCTCATCGGCCTCTCCATCAAGGTCAAGCTGCTCCGCTCCCTGCCAGAAAGGTTCAAGGTGAGGAACCAAATCGCTGGGCAAAGCAAAAGAGGGGGGCTGTGTTTGGAAAAATTAAAAAAAAAAAAAAAAAAAGCTAACTAGCTTGCAGTGAAAAAATAACTAGAGCCTTTTTCATTTTTTGTGTGAGGGACACTGCAGGAAGCAGAGAGGGCAGTGGGATGAAATACCAGTGCAGAGTTGTGGTTCTGGGGCTCTTGTCATGGGCCAGGGGGTTCTGAGGGGAGTCCCTGCAGTGCTCTGGGGCCGGGCAGGAGGAGAGGCCTCACGTTGTCTGAGGCAGCCTTAAGCATGTACAAATGCACTGCTCTGTCATCTTAGACTTTTGTTTTATTCTGTTATATAGAGTAACTGATGGAGGCAAGAATGTCCTTTCTCCCTTCTTTTTGTCACTATCTTATTTTTATTAGTTCGAGCTTAATCTTCCAATGTTGAGTTGAACTCGTCCCCTGTTTCTTTTGTGCTGCTATTTCAGCTGGATGTTCATATAACTCCAGGAACACATGCCTCTGAGCACGCAGGTAAGGCTCTTAGTCCTGTCTTGTGTGGTCTTTATCTTTGTTTTAATCTTGAAAATCATCGAGGAGAGAGATTCCCACAGCTGCAGAGCAGCTGCTCGGTGTCTGGGACTTTCTGTGCGTCACATTCTGGGGGATGCTCCAGAACAGGAACATGGGGTGTCACTGAGATTGTCCTGTAGTGTTCTTCAAACATCTCCTGAGGCAGCCTGTGCTCTCAGGCAGTCACTGGTTTGCCTGAGCCCTGGGGAAGGGGGAGGAACACGGGGGTTTCTGGGGTTACAGCTGCAGAATCTTGGCTGGCTCGCCGCAGAGCTGGGAGGACAGGGAGGCTCTGCCCTCAGACAGCAGCTGGGGACTGCCCTGGGCATCCCCAGAGCTGCAGCACCGTGGCAGCTGCTGTTGTGTGGCTCAGCATGGAGACATGGAGTCCCAGTGCCCTGACTGGCTCCTTGTGGGGTTTTTTGCTCAGTCAATAAACAGCTCGCTGATAAGGAACGTGTGGCAGCTGCCCTGGAGAACTCTCACCTGCTGGAGGTGGTGAATCAGTGTTTGTCTGCTCGGTCATGATTGCCTGCTGAGGAAATCATTGCTGTTGTGATCTGTTAAACTCGTTTTGTATATAAGTGGTGATGTTACAATTTACATAAATCCATGAGCAAAATAAAATCACTTAAATTCTCCTGAAGAAATGTTTCTTTCCTCTTTCAAATACTATGTGGGGAGTTATTTTACAGACAGCTACAAAAATGTAATGAAAATTGGCTTTTTAATTGTATGAGTCATTGCATAGGTACAATTTTCCATTAGAATTTTTTTCAACCTGTTTTTAACTGGTTCCTCACTACTAAAATAAGTTATAAGCTGGTTTTTAGAAGTGGATTTTGCACACTGGGCTTCACAAGTACACCAAGATAACTTAGTTAAAATCTTTACACTCCTGTGACAGTTTCAGACTGCTAGTAGAGTTTTACTTTCAGACATCACAAGCTGTACAAGCTGGTGTGTGCCAAGTTGGACACTTAGCAGTAGGTGTCCACACTTCCAAATCCTGTGTCTGGTTTTAATTGTCTTACCCTAGATTAGCCAAATATGGAGGACTCTTTAGACCTGTGCAAAACATGGTTTATTTTTAATTACTACTTGATTGTGGTAGGAAATACAGTGTCCTTGAAGGAGGTTTTGTTTGTGCACCTGTAATAGAGTCATTTCCAGTTCTCAGTAGGAACAGCCCAGCAGGCTCTGCTGAAAGGCTCTGCTGGCAGTGTTTGACAGCTAAAGGACAAGTTTTGCTCTAAATTCTTTGACATTTAATGCTAAAACCCAGCCTAAGCTTCTGCTTTGGGAACTGTGGCATTCACTAAACTGTTGTCTTTGGCAGACATTGGCAATAGAAAAACTCATTAAGAATTAATTTGAGCTTTTGTAAAAGTAGTCTGTAGTCCTAGACCACATGGAAGAAAAACAACCTGTTGAGAAATCCTGTTGGGTGTTTTGGTGCATGCACCCATTACAATGTTGCTTTCTTTATCATCACTTACCTGTAAAATAAGAAATACACTTTCTGAAAATACAGGTGGTGCTCACCAGTTTGATGGTGGTGCTTTGTACTCCAGGAGCATTTTCTCTGGGAGGGTCTCAGGTGCTGTTTGAAAAGGGTGAAGCCTGTGGACATTGAGTAAAGCTCAGCCCAGCAGTCCAGCCCAGTGCTCCAAGTGTGACATCTAAAGTCACACAGCAAAGCAGGAGAGAAGCAAAGCCAGACCTTCCCATTTCAGAGCTGAGCCTCCCTGTCTGCTCAGGGCTGCAGCAGCCTCAGCCTGCTCCTTTGGCTCAGCATCCTTTGAATGGGCAGCACTGCTGAGATGCATGAATGAAACTGCAAATAAGGACAGTATTTATGTAACATTAATATTGGCCAGGAACAGAATGACCCAGCTTTCCTCTGCCTCTCTTGTTGAACCACTGAACTGATTAGTTCTGACATTGCCAACATTTGCACCACAGATGGAACTCCAGCCATGGCAGTGCATACAGGCAGCTCCTGGGATCCACCCTTGGTTGGTTTGGTTTTGTTTTCTGGCTTTTGGTGGCTTTTTAAAAAGAAAATAAATTTTGCCCCAGATTTTGGGGAAGAAAGAAATGCCAGAGGGAAAACAGGAGGATGACTAAGCTGGCAACAGATTGCTTCAACTTGCACTCCAAACAGAGAAGGGATCAGTGAATCAGCTGAGCTTTGCTGAAGCTGTCTGCTTGGCATTCACCACTTCATAATACTAGTGTTAAATAATTGATTGGGGTGTTGGCACTTGCCTCATGAAGCACACAGCACAGCAGCCCTGGGGATGCACTTTGTACCATTTACCTTCTCAGAGAAGCAACAGAATGAGTTTGATGGTTTACACTTGTAGTTAATAGTTGGGGGATGACTTTTCAGTAAAGGCAGTCTGCTATGGGTTTTCAAAGAAGGGGTCTGACTTCTGCTGTTTAGGGATGGAGAATCTGATTGCTTTAGATCTGGTGTGCTTGTTTCAGTGATGTGGATGTTGTATTTTAGATAGAGACAACCAGTGACTTTGCTGAAGGCCCCAAGCCCTCCTGTCCAGGCTCCTTCAGCTCTGCACTTGCTGATAATGTACCACCAGCTCTGGGGAAAACCTTCCATCCTGCTTTTGATGTTCCTTAGCTGGTTCCTCTTGTATGGACACAAAGTGGGAGAAGGAAACACTAATTTGTTAGAAATATTTCTTTTCAGATGTCTGTTATTCCAAAATGCCACCCCTAAATTTATCCTCTGGAATGCTTTGTAATAGGACACATTCCATGAGAAAGGATGACCCTGTGGAGCAGCTGTGCTGAATACAAACAGCCTCATTCAAGTCCAGGAAAAATGCCAGGAGCAGACATCTGCTCTGCATTCCTGAGCTCTGGGCAGAGTCTTCCAGGGGTGGCTGGATGGCATTCCCCACTCTGTTGTGCCCCCAGGGCAGGTGGATGGCATTCCCCACTCCTGTGTGCCCCAGGGCAGGTGGATGGCATTCCCCAGTCCTGTGTGCCTAGGGCAGGTGGATGGCATTCCCCACTCCTGTGTGCCTAGGGCAGCAGGATGGCATTCCTCACTCCAGTGTGCCCAGGGCAGGTGGCTGTGCTGTCCCTGCAGTGTCCTGCTCTGGAGTGTGTTTGTGCCCACAGAGCAAGGCAGCACCTCGGGGTAGGGCAGGATCCCCCACTGCCCCACAGAGTCCCTGCATCTGATCCTGCTGCAGCCCCTGCAGGTGCAGCAGTGGCTGGGAAGCAGCTCAGCAGCCTTGTACCCAAAGATGCAGGTGAGCTGTCCAGGGAAGAGCTTCACCCTTGCATGGCATTAGTTCTTGTGGCCCTGGGGTGGAGCAGTGTGTGCCACACACTGGAAATGTTAATTAACAAAAGCTTATTTCAGTATTCTGGCCATGCTCAGGAGTGGTGTGTCTGCGTCAATAGAGGGCTTTGATAAAGATCTCCCCCTGGAGCTTTGATTTATAAACCCTGTGTTTTACAATTTTTTTTTTTATATAGCTGTTAAAAGCATTTCCCTTTGGCCTGTCAAGCAGAGAACTGGACCCCTTTCCCTTCCTTTACCAAATGTGCTGTTTGGCATAAATACAGACTGAAGAAGTGGCAGGGTGTTTATTTTTTCATAGGCAAAAGAAAAGTTTGTAGTAAAATTTCTCTGAATTTACTAAGTAACAGCAAAGAGAACCAAAGTAGGGAAACTTGAGGTGTTTTTAGGTTTGCTGGTCTCACAGCCATTTGCCAGCAACATTTAATAGCACATAACATTTTCATTCCACAAAATGCTAAAAACACAGGGCATTTCTACAAAATGCACAAATAGCAGAGCACTCATTTTGTCTAACATGCTTCAGTAGCTGCAGAAGATGTTCTGTCACACTCTGTGACCTCTTTACCTATCTCTTATTATCAACTCATACATTTATTATGTCCTGCCTCTAAAGAGCTCTTGCATCCTGCCACACACAGGTTATCTCCACTCCTTTCCTTTGGTGGATCTAAGGACCAGCACTGTCTGCAGTGATTAAAACATCCTGGTTCTTTGGGTGGGTGAAACCCTGCTCTCAGTTTCATTCCAGCACTGCTCAGGGTCTCCTGCCAGCTGTCTCCTCAGTCTGTTGCCTTGCTCATTGCAGCACTTGCACCCTTCAGAGAGCAAAGTTCTTGAGCAGGAGCTAAGAGAGGCCTGGATCCTGCTGTAGCTCAGCTTCCAGAGCAGGACAGGAGGAGAGAACAGGCCAGAAGTTAATTTCCACTAAATCTGGAAAAAATACGACCTGGGAATGAGGAGTAGCTGCTGCCAGGGACCTTTGGGGAGGGAGAAAAATGGCAGGGATGTGCCACACCTCCCTGTGCTGCCACTGCCCTCACACGGAGCTTCTCCTCTGCTGGAGGCTTTGTCCTTCCCCCTTCCCGTGGCAGGGAAAAGCGAGCTCCCATCCCCCTGCTAACAGCTGCCTCTGCTTCCCTCGTTCCCTGCAAGCTGCCTGCCTGCAGGGGAGGATCCTGTGTGGGGGCACAGCCCAGCCTGGCCCCTGCGCCCTGCCTGGCTGGGCTGTGGCACATCCCTGAGTGCCTGTGCTGCTGCACTGCTGCCCCACTGCACTGTCACACACAGCAGGAGGGACAGGACACCCCTGTCCCCATTAACCCCGTGGGTTGGGTTGGCCAAGAGCTCTGGCCCCCTGCCCAGCTCAAAGTGCAGTGGCCAGAGGGTTTGGGCACGGCTGTGTCCCTGCTGAGCTGAGCAGGACCCCAGTGCCAAACTCCTCTGGGGCTGTTCCTCCCCGGTACTTTGGTGTGACTTGGAGGTGATGGCTTCCAGCACTTCTTTCCCTAACCTACCCAAATTAGTTCCCTGTGGGCTCCTATCAGATGTGCCACACGTGGCTCCCGCTGAAATAACCTCGGGAGGTCGTCAGGAGCTTGCTTAACCCTGGGATCCCTGCTGGCTTGAATTCTGCACTTTGCTAATGGCAGAGCTGGCACGTGCTCTGCCTCAAGATTAGGAAGGTATCTAAGCAGCAAAAGACTTTTTGTTTCCCCTGTGACAAATAAATGACAAATGACTTTTGTTTCCCAAAGTGACAAATAAATCATCCACATAATCTGAAATGCTTGCAGAGAAAAACAGTCAATGCCAACAGATTCCGTTCTTTGTCCCTAGCAGTTTTAATACAACAAAACTCGTTTTTATTACGAAAATCAGAAAATGGTTTCACTAATGCTGCAGCCAACTTAAAAAAAAAACACCAAAAAAACCAAAAAAACCAACCCAACAAAAACAGAGCAATTGCTTTTTAGGCAGAGAAAAAATAATTAGGATTGAGTCACAAATTGTTTCTCTTCAAATTTGTACTGACTTATTTTCACAACACATTTATGCACTGGGTTTTTTGAAACATAAGTCAACATTTTAAAGAGCATGTCAAATTCTACTTTAGTAATGCTTCTTCCTAATGACAAAATTGACTAGGAGCCTGAAAGAGGAGCTCTTTAAAATTTTTCTTCCTCTTTCCACTTACCATTTTGGGTCTGATCCTGAAAACTCAAGACCTTTAACTGAGGTTATCCTCTAGATTGTATTTTTAGCATAGAAGTGATGAAGTTTTGTCACATTTACCTTTGTTTGCAAGGACTATATTGGGCCATTCCTAGTAAAAAAAGAGAGTGAATTTATTTTTTCAAACAAAAAGAAAGCATTGTATCAACTTTAATTTCATCCATATCTGCCTTCCTTTAACTGCACATGTGATTTGGGTGCACACAGTT
This sequence comes from Phylloscopus whistleri, assembly GCA_017589585.1. Classification (NCBI taxonomy): domain Eukaryota; kingdom Metazoa; phylum Chordata; class Aves; order Passeriformes; family Phylloscopidae; genus Phylloscopus; species Phylloscopus whistleri. Next base: position 1,333,933 of record JADMLD010000926.1, read on the forward strand.
CAGTTCATCTGTAGTTTCAGCACTCGGTTGCACAAAAGTACTTAAGCAGTTACCAAGTCACACAATTAACTGGTTTTCTGCATTTTATGGCTGAATAAGTGAACACTGTAGCTGAGATGCAAATTCTGTGCACATCAGGCAATGCATCATGTTAGATTAGCCCTTGCAATATATTCTGCTAATCCGTAAAACTGCAGGAATTTCTCTGGGAGCGTTAGGAAGCCGGTGCACCTTCCTCTGACATTCTGCTGCCCTGCGGGCTTCAGCCTCTTGAAAGCTGCTCCAGTCTTTCCCTGGCTCCAAGGGAATTGTGTCTCCCTGGGCAATCCCACGACCCGAGCCCTGGTCCAGCCGGGAAGAAGGAAAGGCAGCCCAATACACAAATAAAACAAGGTGCCGAGGAGAGGAAAGGCAGGAGAGCTGCCAAGGCTGTGATGTGATGGCCCCGATCCGCCTCGGGCGGGTCCAGGGCAGGGGAAGCGCTCGGCCCCGGAGCCCCGCACGGAGCCCGGGCCGGCACCGCCGGCACACCCGGGACGGTCCGGGATGGGAAATCTCCCCGGGCCAGCCCAGCCCGGCAAACACCGCGGGCTCGGTGTGACGGCACCGGCAGGCACAGCCGGCGAGCCGAGAGCTGGGAATGCGGGGAAATGGGGACCGGGATGGTGCCGGTCCGGCAGGTGGAGCACAGGGAATGTGGGGAAATGGGGACGGGGATGGTGCCGGTCCGGCAGGTGGAGCACAGGGAATGCGGGGAAATGGGGACGGGGATGGGGCCGGTCCGGCAGGTGGAGCACAGGGAATGCGGGGAAATGGGGACGGGGATGGTGCCGGTCCGGCAGGTGGAGCACAGGGAATGCGGGGAAATGGGGACGGTGCCGGTCCGGCAGGTGGAGCACAGGGAATGCGGGGAAATGGGGACGGGGATGGTGCCGGTCCGGCAGGTGGAGCACAGGGAATGCGGGGAAATGGGGACGGGGATGGGGCCGGTCCGGCAGGTGGAGCACAGGGAATGCGGGGAAATGGGGATGGGGATGGGGCCGGTCCGGCAGGTGGAGCACAGGGAATGCGGGGAAATGGGGACGGTGCCGGTCCGGCAGGTGGAGCACAGGGAATGCGGGGAAATGGGGACGGGGATGGTGCCGGTCCGGCAGGTGGGTTCGGTTCCCGGAGCGCTCCCCGCACGGCCCCGCAGGGGCGGCAGCGGGGAGCGGGTCCCACCCGGCCCCCGGGGCTCCTGCAGGGCACGGAGAGCCCCGGGGCACAGACACTGCCCGGGCACCTCTGCCGGGCTCATCACCCCCATCCCGGGCTCCAAGCCATGATCCTGCGGGATCATATCGCCTTTTCCGCTTGCACTTGACCAAATCCCTTCACGAGCAAAAAATCAGTGTACACCATCCACAGCAGCTCTGTCCATACTTACAGTGATGGATTGTTCTTACAACAGGGTGTCTTTTCCATTCATAAAACTTTTTTTTTTTTTTTTTCTTTTTAAGCTGACACAGTTTCAGCTGAAATGAGATACAATTTATTCCGGCTGACTTGGTAATTATTGAAGCATTCCATTTTAATCTGGGTGATGGTTAATGAAATCTGCCATAAAATGGTTTGTGGCTTTAGTCTTTGTAGAAAAACCTCACGAATATGTAATAGATATGGAATAATAAATAGGAGCAGTATAGAATGCACTGTTACTCTCTGTCACAGCTAATCAAGGGAAGCCTATACATCAACACGGCTCGATGGGGCCAGGATGACAGACTCGTTTCTCCAATGAACCATTTTCTTCTTATATGGCAAAAAAGCACTGCATCTGTATGAGATCATCTAGAAAAATCCTCCTTCCTGAAAAATACTATATTCTTTTTTGTTGCCTAGCTACATGCTGCTGTTACCTTAGAAGGCTGTAGATTCATCTGAATGATTCTGCTGGAGCTGCTGTGCTTGAACAGAGGAGTGATGCAAATTTATAACCCTTGTAAAGATATGAAAGAAAGGGGTGAGTGTGAAAGAAAGGCTTTGCAGCAAAGCAATTTACTGTGCATATCATATTCTTTTATGACAGTAATTGTTGAATAAAGACCATTTCACCCCAGAGCCCGGGGTACATGAGCAGGCAGTGACTGACTGACACACTTGATGTTTTTAAAGTGAGTCTGATGCCAAGGAAACATTTGCCTGCTTCACATTAATTACTGCTCTGAGTAAGTGTAGAGGAGGGAAAAAAATGTTGAGGCCTGATGCTGATCTCATTTCCAAAAGTGTGACATGGAAAAATGCCATGGAAAGCAACCAATGTGCTGAATACCATTAGCACCAGAGAATGGGATGATCACTGAGTCTTTCACTGAATATCAGCAGATTTGATGACTTGGGAAATGAAGTGCCCAAAGCCCAAAGGTTTACATTGTAGTGTGCCTGTCAGAAAAAATCTCGGACTGGAAACTCTTCCTGCATGAGACAAGCAGAGATTGAGAGCTGAGCAGTGACTCCCTGTGACTTGCCCTGAGCTGGTGGGCAGCTCAGGATGTGAGTGAGGTGAGGTGAAAGCCTCATGAAGACTCCAGTATGCTGCTGTTCCCTAAATGTGGGGATTTGCCTCTGGGAAGATGAGCATGGAAATAACTTTATTTCTTACCTGCTGCCCTGTAACTGGTTTGGGTGTAGCATGTCCTTGATACAGATCATGACTTTTCAGTTTTGTCTTTAGGACAGACTTTTAGCACTGGAGTTTTGATTCAGATTTATCTACTTAGGGCTGGCTCTCAAATTAAGATCTGCATTTGCTTTCACAAGATAACATTTTTCAAGTCTACTGCCTATAAACCCTTCATGTAAGAAACACACTTCATACCATTCTCTTACCTCAGTCTAGGCTCGTGCTTGCTCTCTGTATTTAATCATGAACCTAAATATTGACCATTTTATATTTTTTGAGAGAGACTGGTGGATAATGAAGCATATTATGATTATAGTAATTACATAATTTCTCAAGAATAGAATCAGAAAGAAATTTGACAATTTAAAATGGAAAAAAAAAAAAAGAATTCTTTTCATTCTAGCATAACTCTATAATTAGAATTTTGAAGGCTTTTACCAGAATGTCTTGTATAGCAGCAGAGGCAAAGCAGGAAGTGTGACATTCAGAAGAAGCAGAGATTCCTTTTACTGCTATGATGCAAATATGGGATTTGCCATACTCAGCACATTCCAACCAGACAAATTCTGAGTTTTTTCTGGAAGAGATGATAACATCTCTCACATCCAATTTCCCACACACTTTACATGGGTGATTCCACTCACCACAGGAAAAGACACCATAAATTCTGCACTGGCTTATAAAGAAGTACAAAGCTTTTCCAATTCAAATTCTTGTGTCTCCCTGTGACTGTGGGGTTTTGTCCCTGCTTCAGGGTTTCATTTCTTGAAATGTAAGGAAAATGGAGTTTCCCCACAAGGGAGAGAAGAACAAGCTTTGTCACCTAAAGCAGAAGGGCAGCTCTGTTTGACCCTGTCCCCACTGGTGCCCACCAGAGCCCCACAGGACGTGCAGTGATTCTCAGCCTTGCAAAGGAACCTTTGGACACACAGCTAGAGGCACCTGTGTAAAAAAAGACACATTGGACACTCCTTGTCCTTTTTTTCCTACCTGATACACAGAAGAGGGCAGCACAGCTGAAGTTTCACTTCATTTTGCCACAAACTCTTCAGGTTGTGTTTCTGTCCCGTGTTCTCCCCTCAGCAAAGCATCCACGTGGCTCTGGGTGCTGGAAGCCTCTTGGGTGTTTCCCCTGGGCATCACAGGGCTGCTCCTGTTACAGGTTTTCAATCCAGGGAGACTTTTGAGACTTTTCCTACTTCACCAGTCATTTTCATGGAAATATCTACATTGTCACAACTCTGTCCAGATTTTCAGAGCTGCTAACAGGCAACTTTTGAAGACTCTGTCCTGCAGGTGTATGGAGAAATGAGTTCTGTGGGCTAGCAAGGGTGGCTTTAGGCTGTTTTCTACCCAATTTCCTGCCTATGAAATTCTTAGCTCCTCAATAAAATAGGTCTCCAAAAATGTTACTCAGTCCTCAGCTGACGGTGTAAACAGATGCTGGGAATTCCTGGGATTAACAAAGAAAGCAGAAAGGCTCATCATCCACAGTGCAAGCCCACAGGAACATGCAGTTTGAATAATCCATGTTTCTAATCTGTAGTTCCTGTCCCCTCATGTCTAAAAAGATGTTTTAGTAAAGATAGAGAAGGGCAAGGGGGGATTCATGTTTGTACACAGAGTGAGGAACTCCAGGTTCTTCAGCCACAAGAGAAAACTAGTGCAGAAAGCTCTAAAACCCCTGCATGTGTGAAGGAGGCATGAGGGAAATCTTATTTTCTGCTTCACCATACAGTAAATGGGGAAGGTACAGGGTATTGAAAATCCACGTCTATTGAAAAACAGTGAGAAAAATAAACGGGAAAATCCTACATCCAGAGCCTCTGGTGGCTGCGTGTGTGGAGTTTTAATTGTGTCTATCATGTTCTTACTGTCCATTCTTCTTGAGGTATCTGCTACAGACAGCTGCTGGAAACTGGCTGTAAGCTGAGTCTGACCCAGGATGGCTCCTTTAATTTGTTATTGTAAATAGACTCATTCCTCTTGCCAAGAGCTATTGCTGGTAAACAATAAATCTTCCCTTCTCAGTTTGCCTCCTTAGCACTACGTAACTCTGAGTAAGACAGACAGCCACTTACTTCACCCACTCCCTAAACCAACTGCCTGTAAATTCAGAAACCTTTTCATGGTCTCTGAATTCCAGATATTTCTCATGAAGGGGCTGTGAAATCCCCACCGAGGAGAAGACATCTTGCAGGAATTGTAAGAGGATATTTGGCATGCCAGTCACGGAGGGATGATGTATGTCACACACATTGGCCGTGACAGGTTGAACTCTGAAAAAGAGGAATTAGGGGTGATTAAAGAAAACAATTATGGAAATATCTTAGGTCATGCTCTGCTTTTACTCCGAAGCTGAAATGCAATAGGGGCAGACAGCTGACCACATCCAGGGTGAGCTGTGAGTCCCAGGGGATCCGAGCACCCAAACTCTGCCTCCCCCAGCCGGGGCAGCACCAGCAGGAGGGAAACTCACAACTGAAAAACTAAAGTTAAGTGGGAATTGGAGGGTAAACTAACACAGAATGCTTTCCCCAAGTACTCCCCAACATGAATTAGTGTTTTCCTAACAGTCTGTGGGAAAGAAGCGGAGGGACTCCACGGGCACAATGAAATTGGATCTGCCCCTTGTGCAACCCCTCTTTTTCGGAGCCGTGATTCACCTGGTTCCGCTGGTCATCAGCCTATCCAGTACTGGAAGTTTGGTAGCTTACTCAAAGCAGTGAGAAATTCACAGCAGCTGAAAGATGAGCCACATTTCCAGTTATTCTTGTCCCAAGTTATTTTTTGCACTCCTTTGCAAGAGTTTAAGAAAGACAGGCCTTTGCTTTACGTTATGAGCCATGGACTTAAACCTGTTTTATCATCCTCTACCTGAAAATGCAAACAGTTCTTCATTCTTTTGCAGTGAACTTAAGGATTTCTGGTCTGAAGCTGAGAGGAAGCACAGTAGCCATGAAAGGCTTATTATTTTTGTAGCTATAACAATGGATTTAGTTGGGTTTCTGCTTGCATTTCCCCCTTGGCACTCTGTATGAGCTTTCTAAGCTGTATCGATTTCTATTGACTCCAAAGCTCATATTTCTCACGTTATTGTTTCAGCCCCAATTCATGGCTACCACTACTCAATCAAAAACATTACCTGCCATTAAATCCAAGAGTAATTATGAGGGAAAGCTTGGCCCCTTGGCTGAAGGGGTGTGCTGCCCTCCCTCAGCAGCATCCAAAGGCAGGGTCAGCGTGGATGTGACATTTGTCACCTTCCCACAAAGGAGCTCCTGCAGGGCTGAAAGCTCCACCTCTGCTGGTTGCTGTGCAGTTAGAGAGTCCCTTGCTTTTACCCCATGCATGGACTGCAAGGCAATATAAATATGCCTCATGTGAAAAGGTCTGACACAAACTGTAGCAGTGAGCCCGGGGCTGTTCAGCTCACACCAATCTGTGATTTTAAGGGTGATGGTGAGGAAAACTTGATACCATATTTGCACTATATCCTTCTCTTTGTAGGATAAGGGAAAAAATGTTGTTTTTCATTTCCCTGTACCTCTGTCTCTCTTGCTTAGGTTAAAACCCCAGCATATTTCATGCTGCTGCCTCTGTCTCTTCCCCCAGTGGCCTGAGTGTGTCAGTTCTGTAATAAAAATGATAATAATTGCTGCTATTTCTTTCTCAGTCCAGGTATTTGGGAGGTAGCCAGGCTCCTGCTTCTGCAGGAATAATGCTTCATATAACTTGCCAAGAACAGACCCTTGTGGGCATCTCTACCATTTGTTAGAAATAACTTCACCCACATAATGGCTGATTAATTAGACTTGAGCAGTGCAGATGAGTTGAAAAGTAAGGAGGAGAGAATCCCACAACTTCAGTGTAGAGCCACACTGAGCCCAAACCTCACTGCTGCTAATCCAGCCTTTGGACTGTTCAAAATATTCCTGTTATTCCTAATTAGTTGTGAAACAGTTCTGATGTAAGACAGCAGCAATCCCCAAAACTGGAATTCAGTAAAGTATTAATTTGATGTAAAAATATAAATGCTATTTATAATATGGCACTTGACCTTGAACAAACACTGATGAGGAAGAATCACATAAAGTTCATGCAACACCCAAAATTTTCCTTTTTAACCTGAAAATTCAAAGGAGAGGGTGTTAGGTTTTACATGCTTGGTTTGGTTTAGTTTGGTTTAACCCAAATTATCTCTGCACCCCCTGCAAAGTCTATGCTTGTCATTTAGACCATGAAATGCCCTCTGCACCTGATGCAGAATAAAGAAACTCCTTTGGCTTTGTTACCCCAGGAGTACAGAACTGGAAAAACAGGATCAAACTGCATGTTTTACATCTTCCAGATGATGAAATGTACTCAGGCCGAGAGAGTGCACTAGAAATGAACACTGGCACTTCTCAAAAGCTTCAGGAAAAGTGAGAGGGAAAAGAAACAGAGAAAGAATAAAGCAGGAAAGAGATAACAGAAAAAAAGAAACTGGGTATACTACAACAGTGAAATGCAAAGAAAGGCACCACAAGTGGAAAGTATATGAAATGAGGAAAATTAAAATCATACAAAGAGGAAATTAAACTGAAAAAAAAAGTAATCCTTTTTTTAGAGAAAAGTACAAGCTAGAACAATAGAAAACAAGGGTAGAAAAGCAAGGCAAAAATCTCTTTTAAATAGAAATAAAGTACAGTTCATGTATCTGTTGGAAGCACAGAAGTGGAAATGGAGGGCAGGTGAGAAGGAGATGATCCTAAAGTCCTTCAAAGGAACTGAAAGATCATCATTTGAAGCCTGTGGGCTCATGCACTCCACTGAAATCAGTGGGTGCCACAGTAATGTATACATGAAAATACAATAATTACAATAATTACCAGCAAATAGGAAAAACACAGCAATAATTACCAGCAAACAGAACTACATGAGATGTGAAGAGATATGTTTCTCAAGTGATTAACCTGAATTATCAGCCAATTCCTCCCAGCTTCACAAAATAGCTGGACCCATTAAGATCAAAGGGGATGACCCAGCTGGTGACCCCTGTGATCCCTGGTCAGAGGGGAGCAGGAACAGCCTTGGCACCGTGCTGCTCATCCCTCCAGGAACCAGCACAGTCCAAGGCCATCTCACTTTCCAGTAAAGGACACTCAAAGCACCCAGTGCCAGACCCTGAGCAGGATCCTGTGACCGTGGTGGTATTCTATAACCATTAATTCATTACTTGTACCTGGGTGCTGGCAATGTTTGCCATGGACTCCTGAATTTTCTGCATGATTTCTACTGGGTGTAGTTTTATTTTCAATCCCTTTTTCCTCCTGAAACACTGTTCTCTCAAAGTTTTTATTCATCACTTTGACATATGCCTTTCCTGATAGTTTTTGGCTAGCAAGTGATCTGTCTCACTTTTACATCATTAAAATATCCACAATTCTCATCAGCAAAAGGCTTGGAATAAAGCTTCCTTAAGTTGTGTCAGTGAAATCCCCATTTTTGGTGTGTTTCCAGTCCAATAGTGCTCTATGTGGCACAGAAATGACACTGTCTCTTTGGCTCTGTTGCTCCTCAGAGTTCTCTTTTTTCACACAGAAAAGAATTAAAAATACCCCCACTTCATATGTCAGCTTCTAAAGGGTGACCTGACACACAGCAAAGGCATGAAGCAAAGTCTGGTGCAAAAGACATAAAAACTCCCTGAGAACAGTTTCAGGTGACAATGTCAGGCAGAAACCCCCCAAATTTTAAGGAAGGCAGCTGAAGACCAACCATATCTAGAAGTGTATTCAGACAATTAATTGTCTGTAAATTCAGAAGGATCCAGGCAGTTTGGCAGGTTCCAGTTTATCCAACTAAAGTAGCCACAGTGCAGCTGCAATGCTAACCATCATTTATTTAAGATGTTTCCAAAGGCTGGCCAGGGGGTTCCAGCTCAGTTCAGTCAGCTGCAGCACGCCTCTTTTGCCACCAAACCCCGACTATTTAAACTGACAGGGCTGTTTTGGTTTTGTAAGACAGGCAGGGACAACTTTGCTGCAAGCACTTGGTGATCTTTAGCTACCACATTAACACTCCCAACACTCCCAGTTTATCAGTGTGAAGCGGCCAAAACCACCCCAAAATCATGGATGGAGAATTATAATTGGCTCCTGAAAATAACAGAACATTCACCCACTTAGCCCAATGCCACAGAGCTTTCTTTCCCTTACTTTATTCCCTATATCTCTAACTTCGTTTCCATCACCTCCCCACCTCCTGCCTTCTTTAACCTTGTTTCTGGTTTGGAAACCCCAAATCTGACACGAGTGTGATGGCAGCCGGCCCTGTCCAGAGTCACAGGGATTTTCCCGCTCTGCTGGGGCTGTAATCTTTCGGGAGCAGGGCCCAGGGCTATTTTGGCCCTACAACGTCTGACATGTTTCGGTTGCTAGGTAAACACCAAACTGTATACACGGCGCCGGGTGAGCCGTGCGGGAGACAAGTATAGTTATCTGCTGAGTCCTTTCTGCGCCCGGTCACATGCGCATGACTGTGCCGCTCATGAGATAAGACTTTCACTGTCGGCCTTTGCTGCTCAGGTGAAAGCGAGAGGAGAGTTTGACCTTTGTGTTTGATGTTGGCCTCCGGGAGCGCTCACCCCGCACGTGGGGCCGTGGCACGGCCGTGGGTGCTGCGAGCCCGGGCACGGGCGCTACTCCCTGAGCGCCGGGCACGGCCGGACCGGGGATGCCAGGGTGCAGCATTTCCCCAACATGCAGCATTTAATTTCCCCAATATGCAGCATTTATTTCCCCAACATGCAGCATTTCCCCCAACATGCAGCATTTATTTCCCCCAACATGCAGTATTTCCCCCAATATGCAGTATTTATTTCCCCCAACATGCAGCATTTATTTCCCCCAACATGCAGCATTTATTTCCCCCAACATGCAGTTTTTCCCCCAACATGCAGCATTTATTTCCCTCAACATGCAGCATTTCCCCCAACGCTGCTGTAGACGCCAGAGTGCAACTCCCGCGCCGTGACAGAGCCCAGGGGAGCTCCCTGCGCGCTCCGTGCGCTCTCACACGGGCCGGGAGGGGAAACGAGAGACACGCACAGAGCACATGCTGGGCACTGCACCGGGGACAGCGGGAGGGGAACGCTGGCACCGGGGGCATCGAGAGGGCAGCGGGAGGGCGGCGGGGCCGAGCCCGGCAGCCCCGCAGCCGGCACGGCCGCGCTCCGGGGACAGCCCTCGCTTCCCCCGGCGCTCGCTGCCGACGGGCGGGACCCCCGCGCTGACAGCGGCGCGGAGCGGATCGTGCCTCCCCCCGCCCCCGGGGGGCTCCCGCCTCCTCCCGGGCTCCCCCCCGCCGCCGCCGCCCCCGCGCAGCGCGGCGGAGCCCGCGGGGGCGGCGGCGCTGCCGAGGATGCGCTGGCGGAGCGCCCGCCGAGCGTCACGGCGGGGAGGGCCCCGCGCCTCCGCCGGGACATAAAGAGCGGAGCGGGGAGCGGCGGCGGCAGCAGCGCTCGGGGAGCTCCCGCGGCAGCCACCGGGGAATCCCTCACCGAGCTCTCGCTCCGCGCAGAGCCCCGAGGTAAGCGGGGCTGTGCGGGGCTGGGGCTGTGGTTGGAGCTGTGGTTGGAGCTGTGCGGGGCAGGGGCTGGAGCTTCTGGGGCTGGGGCTGGGGCTGTGCGAGGCTGGGGCTCTGCGAGGCTGGGGCTCTGCGGAGCTCCGCTGTGCGGGGCAGCGGGTGCTGATGGCCCCGCTGTGCGGGGCAGGGGCTGGGGCTGTGCGGGGCTGGGGCTGTGCAGGACAGGGGCTGTGCGGGACAGGGGTTGTGCGGGACTCCGCCGTGCGGGGCAGCGGGTGCTGAGGGCCCCGCCGTGCCCGCAGCCCGCGCTGACAGCCGTGCCCTGCCCGCAGCCCGATGACTCTGAACCGCGGTGACAAGCGGCGCGGCAGCACGCCGTTCGCGGCGCAGCAGCACCTGCACCGCCGCAGCATGCCCGTGGACGAGCGCGACCTGCGGCCGCCGCCGCCCGAGGAGCTGTCGGGCTTGGTGCGCTGCACCTCGTACAGCCCCGGCGGCGCGCACCGCCAGAGCTGGGCCTCCGACTCCTCCGACTCCGTCATCTCCTCGGGCAGCGACTCCGACGGCAGCCTCTACAAGGTGATCCTGCTGGGCGAGCACGGCGTCGGCAAGACCAGCCTGGCGCGCATCTTCGGCGGCGTGGAGGACTGCGCGGACGCCGAGGAGGCCGGTGAGGGCACGGCGGGCTCGGAGCCTCCCCTACGGCCATCCCCTCCCAGGCCACCGGGCATAAAATAACTTCTTTTGCTGAACCTTTTTTTTTTTTTTTTTTTTTTTTTTTAATTTTCCATAGGAAATACATACGACAGATCAATCGTAGTTGATGGAGAGGAGGCGTCCCTCGTGGTGTTTGATATATGGGAGCAGGTACTTACAGCTCTTTCCTTATGCTTTTGCTTTATGGCTTGGTCTGTAGTTCTCTTAAAAAAAAAAAAAAAGTAGAACTAGAACAACTATGCCTATTTGTTCAATCAGATAAGTAACATTAAAAAATTAGAGTTCATACTGCCTTTTGTTCTCTCTGCAATTAATTTCTTGTAGCTAGGCAGGCAGTTTAAAACCCTAAATAGAGCTGAGTGAGAGTCTCTTAATGCTTTGAATAATCAGTATCTTACATGAGCAGCCCAGGGAATTACTGTAAAATTGGAGATTGTCAATATGATCAGTGCAGACCTGATACTATTTCTGGAAACAAGTGAAATTTATCTTCTTTTGTGTTTTAAATAACAGAATCTTTGAAAATGTGGGGAGATTGGCTTACTTTTACAGACTTTTTATGACAAAACTAAGAAAAGAATCTTTAAGGTGCTTAGAGTAATAAATCATCATTCAGTGTTGAATAGATTTTTCAGCACAATAAATCTATTTCTTGTCTGTTGTTTCAGGATGACAGCCAATGGCTCCAGAACCACTGCATGAAAATGGGAGATGCCTATATTATTGTATACTCAGTGACAGACAAAGTTAGTTTTGAAAAGGCTTCTGAGCTAAGAATCCAGCTGAGAAGAGCAAGGCAGACAGAGGACATCCCTATTATCCTTGTGGGAAATAAAAGTGACCTGGTCAGATCCCGGGAGGTCTCAGTTGATGGTAAGAGACACTGAATTTTCTAAGTGCTGTCTAAAGTAGTAGCAAGGGCTGTGCAGGATCATGGCCAATAGGAATAGTCTGGGTTTGGTGTAGAAAAATGTGTGATTTGAGGATCACTGGGGAAGTGGAGCCAGCTAGTTTGTGCTGAAGGTACCACAGAAAACACTGGAGATGGTTGAGGAGGAAGATGTGTGGCTGTGCAGAGCTCTGAGCTGCAGTGTGAGAGGAAAATGCATCAGAGCTGCAGCTCCAGCACAGGACTACTAAAGCCAGGCTTTAATTGTCTGGTACATGTGCAGCAGCACTTGCCAGCCTTGGGATGTGACAGTCTGAGCTGTGCTCTTCAAGGGACACAGAGCCCAGGCAGCCAGGAAAGGGGATCCCACACAGCCTGTGCAACCCTTCCTGCTGGAGGTGACTCCTTCACATTTGAGCTGAGCTGGTGGCACCTGGCTCACACAACTCAAAAGCCTTTTTGTGGATCTTCTCCAGCTGTGATCAGTGAGAATCCTCTCAGCCAGTTCCAGCTGGCATTTGGGTACCTAGAGCACAGGAAGCAATGCCAACACCACAGTATTGGCTCTGCTTATTTAAACACTTTGTGGGGCTTTTTCTTTGGCTGGGTTTTGGTTTGTTTTGGGGTGGGTTTTTTTTGTTTTCCACTCTAAAGGATACTCTGAAATATTGGTGTCTTGGTGATCAACCATCTCTCCCTGTCTGGTTTGCCATGCTCCCAGTGTTAAATTCCTGCACAGGGAATTGACTGGAGTTCATCAGGAGATTACTTTTTCAGGCTGGGGCAGGGCATGGTTGACCTGTTGAAGTTTTGACATCTGTACTTTCCTCAGGTTTACAGCTGTCATTATTTACCACAGCTGCCTGTGGAAAGCTGTGCTGCAGCAATGTTCCAGGGTTAAGTGCTTATGTCCAGAACACTGAACATCTTATATTTCAAACTCAGCTCTGGTCAGATTCAGTGGTTCACAACTTTGTGACCTCTACTGATGTGTTCAATGACTTGACCTTGTGGCCTGTATCAGCTCCACTTCTGTTGGTGTGGAAAACTCACTTGTCACAGCAAGGCAGAGGTGCAGAATTGCTCAACAGCTTCCAGAATAAACCCCATTTCTTTCTGCACCTCACTGTGGTGGGTCTTTACCAAAAGCCAGTTTAGTGCAAAACCAGGACACTCACACTGTTCCATATCAAAGAGCAAGCTGCTTCCAAGGGCCTCTCCTAAATCAGCTTTGGCTCTTAGGCAGTACAGGGACAGCCCGCCTGAAGGACTATTGCTGCCATGTATTCAGTCCCATTGATCAAATGAGATTTCTGACCACAGCCCAACAAAACCAGGAAGAGTAAGGAGGCAAAACCACGAAAGCAAGTTTGGGTTTTTTCCTGTTTTGCAGTAAATGGCATTGAAGGCACTCCCCTCACCTGGAGCCGATTTTTGTTCTGTTTTTTGGGCAGTATATGTGGAGAGCAAAGGTCCATCCCCACTCACCTTGCTGTTTGTCTCTGTGTGCAGAGGGCCGGGCCTGTGCTGTGGTGTTTGACTGCAAGTTCATCGAGACCTCGGCCGCCCTGCACCACAACGTGCAGGACCTGTTCGAGGGCATCGTGCGGCAGATCCGCCTGCGCAAGGACAGCAAGGAGGACAACGCCCGCAGGATGGCCAACGCCAAGAGGAGGGAGAGCATCAGCAAAAAGGCCAAGCGCTTCCTGGGCAGGATCGTGGCCAAGAACAACAAGAAGATGGCTTTCAAAGCGAAATCCAAGTCTTGCCACGACCTGTCTGTGCTATAGGAGCTCCCGGCGAGGGCAGCAGGCGGGACGGACAGAGCAGGCTGCTCGGAGAAGGGTGGAGAGGATCCTGGTGGTGAGAACAGCCACAGCTCCTCCACTGAGACTCGTTAATGCCTTAAGGTGCTCAAGCAAGGCTGGAGGTTACACTGCAGAGCTTCATTGATAAACGGTTTAAGTGTCAGTGTGTGCAAGTAAATGAACTAACTTGAAATCCGAGGCTTGACATGCCCACTGTGTACATATGTTCTATATCTTCTTGTCTTGTGGATACCAGAGATGCAAAGATAAGAAAGGAAAACTATCACCATAGACTTGTCTCATTTGCAGAGCAAAACTTAAACTTGTACGCAGGCTCGTACACCCTTTTTAGTATAAAGCAAGCAATGATAAATCTTTTTAAACTTAAATGTGGGGAGGGGGGAGTAGAACAACAGTAGACTGGGAGAAAACAAATTATATATATATTTAAATACAGAACAGATATCGTTTTATGAAGTTAATTTGCACTTCCATTAACTGTTATTCAACTAATTGGTTACTTGTTTACATGCAGATTTTATAATAAAATATTATTTCCTGTTGTAATAAACCTTGCTTTTCTCATAGTCTGGTTGAAAAATGAGAGAGCAGTATTTTTATACTGACCTTTTTCCACTGTACAAAATGTTATACACAGGCTGAACCTTTACAGGTGATAAAGTTCTGGAACAAGATGAGTCGGGAAAATCCTCTGTCCTTTTCTTTATTAGAGAGTTTCTTTAAGAAGTAACCCCTGCTTTTGTGAACACTCCACTCCAACAGCTCTTCTTGGGAAGGGAGCCCCTGACCCTTCATATCATTGTTCATCCTCCAGCTGGTTCTCATCAGCTGTGGCAGGAGCAGGGACTGCCTTTAGTGAGATTGATGTGTTGTCCATATTGATGAATTTCACCCTGCAATGTTTGAAGTCTTCTCCTGGCTTGAAGGTCTTGTGCTACAGCCAACAAGCAAATGCAGGACGTTGGTTTTTTCCTTTTTGGCAGCAGTAGATTTATCCAATTTACTCCCACTCCTGTAGATAGCTTCCAGTGGTTTCAAGAAGTTCAAAGCAGGCTGGCAGGAGTGTTTGAAGCAGTTGTAGGGTTCAGTTGTGTGCAGTGGTCTTCAGTGCTGTTTTGGTGGCAATTTAGTGTGTTATAATTGCTGTTTTTCCATGATTTTTCCCTATTTGCTATTAATGAAGTTAAAACCAAACGTGTTGCAGTGCAAGAACTGGGACTTGTGGCATTTTCTTTATGAATTCCTCTGCTTAGGACACATTCTCTTAAAAATAATTCATAAACTCTGCTCTGACAACCCATAAAACACACATTCCTCTGCCTCTTTCCACTGTCCCTGCCTGAGTTCAGTTCATTAGAGATGGTTCCAGCTGTCTGAGAGCCCAGTTTGTCCGTGGGTTTAGAGAGGCTGAGCTTTCCCAAAGCTCTGGGAGGCTTCCTCAGGTCTCACACCTTGCACTGGCCTTCCAGAGCTTGGCAAACAACTCTGCATGGAGTTATCCCAGTGCTCAGGGAACACTGCAGGAAATACTCCAGGAATTCACACGGGGAATGCAAGAATTAGCAAATTAGCATCTCCTGCTGTCCTCCTGGTGAGTCTGGCTGGTTACATGCCCAGTTTAGCTTGTGCTGCTGCTCACAGGTCACATTTCTTGTGAAAAGAAGTGTTGCCTTTGTGTTCTGAGTGGTCTGAAGGGGATGATTCTGTCCTGCAGTCAAAGCTCACATTTACCTGAGCAGACACTTTAATTGGATTTGGCTTTATTTTTCCACTAGCCTCACTTCCTGGCAAGCTGTTTTCTGTTACCTATCTGTTATTATCTATTATATATCTATTACTGTCCATCATGGGACATCTGACCACTGTCAGAGCATGGCACCAGGCTTCTCTGCACAAGGAAGCTTTTAATGTCAACACCAAAGCAATTGCTCTAATCCTGAAAATTCTACAGCAAGAGTGCCCAAATTTGGCACATCCCTATTCAGTATACACCAAGGTTAATGACAAAACTGCATCGTGTTCCCTGTTGGCAAAGCCTCAGGCTTCTGGTTGCCCTTTGCTTTCAGAGTGACCAGGAAAGGACTGACCTGTCTGATTGATTTATGGGATGAAATCCTGCCCATAATAAATACCAGGAGTGTGAGATTGGGCATTTCACAAAGTGACAATGATGTGTTGCATCACTGCAGCTGCAAAACCTCTTCAAGGTTGTGGTTACCAGCTGTGATTTTTGCACACTGACATATAAATCAGACGGTTTTTACTGTTCATGAACTCAAAGGTCAGTTTGGGGAAATTCTTAAGCCTGAGATATTTCTGAGGAGCTCTAGCACGTTCCTAGGGGCTCATTTAAATGGTAGAAAAGAATTTGTATTTTGGAAGTGTGTCATATGGGACACTGTGAGACAATGAACTGTGATCACCCTAAAGAAACATGGGCTAATCCAGAAGTTTTCTATCAGTTAATATTGTACAATAAAATACTTACTCAAATCCTCATTGCACTAATTTTTTTTCATTCATTTGTTTGCACAGGTATTACCATAATTCAGTCATGGCTCTGGAGGAGGGGAAGGCTTGTTGTTATTGCAGCTCTGACAATAATCTGCTCTAGACCAAGATTGTATTCTATGCTGTAGAGGTATTATCATGAGTACTATTTTGCAGAGACTTTGAAGCTCCTGGAAGATATTCTGCCCAGAAAAAAAATATTGGGTGTAATTTAGTGGAATTTCCAAGCAGACTTTTTGGAAGTACATATGCAGCACTAGATAAAAATCAGTAACAGGATGACAAATGTCTCTAAAACCCAACTTTCTTCAAAAGGTTATCTCTATCCTCAGACATTTGAAAGTCATCTATAAGGTTTTGTAATTTGAGATGCTTTACTGGTGTGGTTACTCAGATTCTTGTCATTAATGGGGTGAATCTGTCACATGAAAAACAGTGAGTCCCAGACAGCAACATTTTCTCTATTACCCAAGCAGAACAGAGGATAAGGGGTAACGTGTGAGTTTCCCTGTTTTTTGCCAATGCACACCAGTGTTAATTTGGAGAGGCAGTTCACACAGTCATTTAATCTTTACTGCTTTTTCTGCTGCTGCCAGCTGAAGTTCCTACTACTGCTAATTGTGGTGGTGGATTCTGTGTTGGCACAAATCCATTTGGAACAGCCAGTTATTAACAACCACAGTGCAAGGGCATTGCCTTTTATATGTGACACACATGTTAGGAAAACAAAGCAAACCCTCTGTGCTTGCTGTGCTAAATTAGACTCTGTGCATTCTTCACCATATGAAAAATGTGAAAAATATCATTCCTCCACCTGCCAAAACCACGAAGCATAAAATCATGTCACACAAATATAGACAAAATGTTATCTGCTGGGAAAGACTTGGCATCGCCAAAAATGAAGTTTTACTCAGAAGCATTTTCTCAAAATAGGAGCAGAAAAACCAGAGCATGATCTACATAGTAACATTGCATAACATCACCACTCCTCACTGAGAAGGAAAATATAGTGAGTTGACAGTGATTAAGAATGCAGTGTAGGACAGAAAACTGTAGTCTAAAAAAAGTGAGTTAATGCTTTCTTATATCATGCTGAAATTTACTTCAGTGCTCTTAATTCTATTGAAAGACAACACAGGTTCAAGTACATCACAGACACCTGAATGTTGCAATCCAAAGTGATGTCTGTGCATTCCAGGAGGTTCCTTTAACCCGTAATTCACCAGAACACCTCTGGCATTGTCATGGACACCTTAAGCTCCCTCTTTGCACACAGGAACACCTGAACACCAATACTACTGAGGATACCAATCTCTAAAAATTGAAATAGTAAATTAAAGCCACTGCCCATGTGCGCTATGCCATGGATGTTGAACAGAGAAGCAAAAGATAAAAGAGAGAACAAATCCCAGTTGCATATCTGCAAATGACGTTTCAGTAGCCACTGTTGAGAATTCAAGATGGAACAACAATGTTTAATTTAAAAATGTACTAAGGATTCCAGCACTAGAAGGTAGGAAGCAGGCTAAAAAGTTTACTTCACCAACAAAATAGTATCAGTTAAGTCCCACAGAAATGTTCTGACCACTGCTTAAAATGGCAGTTGTATGTCTTGAGACTTTTCCTCTCTCTTTCTGACTTCTCCCCCTCTCCTTTTTTCCTATTTATAAACGTGCTGCTGAATGAATCATTGGAAACCAATTAGGACCCTACAGATCTTTTTATGTTTTTTCTAATAATTCCCATATTTATCACAGGAAATAAAGAAAATATTAATCTGAATTACATTTTAATACTCAGAGACAGAGATAAATAGAATAATTTTGAAAATATTAATTTTCCCACCCTCCTAAAAAAGCCTCACTAAGTTCTTACACAGGGTTGGAGAGAGGAAAGGATTTGGACCACAAGAACAGTTCAGTGAGACCCAGGGAAATCTCCTCAGCTTGCTCCTGGCAGTAAGTCCCACTTCCACCAGCCTCACTGTATTAGCATAAATAATTATGGGACTGTTAAGCTTGCAGTCCCACTGAAGGCTGTGACCCTTCCTTGGGGAATGGCAGTTTTCAGTTCAGGAGATGCCTTGGCAGAGGGACAGGAATTTTTGTCATGTCTGAATTGGATTATTGTAATGCCTTGTGCTTAACAAAGATCCTCCAGGAGCTGCAGGTGGGAAATGCAGCCCTGCAGATGGAGCTGCCTTGGCCAAAGGGGCAGAAATGCAGCCCTGCAGATGGAGCTGCCTTGGCCAAAGGAGCTCAGCACTCCCGAGGGCAGGGCTGGGCTCCTGCACTCCCCAGCTGAAGTTGTGGCCTCAGAAAGGCTGGGAATGGCATTGGACCAGTGGCAGAAATGCCTCACTTGGTTGCACATCCCTTGGCTGGCTGCAAAGCTGGTAGGACACACCACAGTTCCAGCAGGGCTGGAATTTGGAGCTCACCACAAGAGCAGACTGCACTTCTGACAGCAGGGATGCAGGTGCTCCTTGCAGGTGCTGGGCCCACCACAGCTGAGGGCACCTGACCCTGCCCTGGGGAGGAACGAACAGGGCAGGACCTCCTGCAGGTCAGGGATGCCTGGCTGGGAGCTTTAAATCCATGCACTCCCTCCCAGGCCTGCCCCTGGAATCCAGAGAGTCCAGCACTGTTCCTCAATGGAAACAAGAAGGGAACTTTGGGGATCAGCCAGGTGCCAAACAACTCTCCCACAGGTTTTTCAGCTTTGGGTGTCTCAGTTGTGGGGCAGCTTTGCCACATGCTTTGCATGTCAGCTGCAGCTTTCTCTCTGCAGCCTCCATGGTAACACTGTCACCCTTGCACTGCTGCTGCACGACTTCCTGGGAATCATCACGGGCCTGGGCCCCAGCTCACTGCTTCACAAAACATTGTCTGGGCAAAAAATGCCAGATTTTGCTGCACTTAAGTCCCTGATTAAGACAGCATAGCAAATTAAATTACTCTCCTCCTGAATGTCAGGGCTGCGGTTGCACTTGCAAGGCAAAGGGAATGCAAGATTTTCAGCTAATCTGTGTATGGAGAAAAGAAAGAAAAACTTATGGAATCCAACAGCCACCTCTCATTTTTACCCTCTACCCATTTTTCCAACTGCAATAGCTTTGGCTACTGAATATTGTTGTGTATGCTCTTCTGCCCTCTCACTGCTCATGAATTCTTGTATGTCTATCCTTCCTGCCCAGTCCCACACAGAAAATCCTCTCAGAAGTCTAATACACAAAATCTCAGGGAAAACATGTAAGGTGAAAGATAGGAGCAATTGCAAAGTTTGCATGATTTTGAAAGGCACTAATGAAAGCATTTTATTCAACAAATCAACATTTCTCTGCAGGGTTTGCAACCCACAGTCTGCAGCACTTTGGTAGCCCTTTAAACTAAAAAAAAAAATAAAAATTAAGTTATGAAAAATACAGAACTATTCATCTTCATCAATAAGAAATATTTTCTGTGTTTTTCTTGATACTCTGCAACAGATCTAAGTCTGTAGTAAACTGCACAGAAGTAGAGAAAATGGAAAGTACAAAACCAAACTGTTCCAATCTACCTTTTTGTCATTACCAGCAACGAGCTGTCACTTGTGCAAACAAGACCCTCAACTCATATGTGTGATAAACACACAACAAATGCATCCATACATGGTCACTACTGCTGAACTGCTTTTCTTCCTTTTTTCTACTTAGGTAGCAACTAAAAAAAACAACAATGGGGGTCTAAGTTACAGCATGGAAATAAATAAGCATGAAAACAAGGCAGCAGACAGCACTGAGTGAGCAAATGCTGCCTCCTGCATATCTGTCTCATACTCAGATTTTCAAGACCCTGCAGAGCTGAGGGATCCCTGCATTCTCCACAACATTTATCCAAAGGCTGAGCTGGCCAAGTACCAGAGCAAAACTCCTGAACAGCCAAGTCCTCAAGCACGGAGATTCAGGTTGCAAATAAACACCATTGTACCTCCTGCCTTCCCAGGGATTTCATTGGCAGAATCCAGCTCTGCTCAGAAAGGTTTAAGGGGTTCTAGAAGACAGTACCTTGTATTAGAAAAACACAGTAAAAACCAAAAACATGTTAGGAGCTTTTTAATGAACAGTTTTATTCTCAGCCTTCAGAATACTACTAGTAAATTAAATTCTTATTTAAATTTTACAGATCTTGACTTGGCTAGCAATTGGTTTATTTTTAATTACAGGGTAAGTAATTAAGGAACAAATCTTTCTTATTTCAGTCCCAAAGTAACATTTTGCCCTTCAAGGATAAGATGGATTAAGGAGCATTGAATTTTAACCACAAAAATTGTGAATTGCTTAACTTTCTCTTTTTTCTCTGGCTTGGATTCAACCCCTTTAAACTCACCCTGCTCTCCCCTGTTCCCCCTCCAGTGTGAGTGAGGACATCTCCAGACTCTGAAGTGAGCCCTGCAGTCAAGTGTTTTTCCTGCTTTTCTGCTTTTTCCTTTCTTTTTGAATGACTGCTGCTAATCCAGTATTCATCTGAGGAGTCTGATGTAGAGCAGATGTCAAATCCAAAAGAACAAACCACAGGCAAATTTTGACAGGAGTTTGGATGTTGTGAATATTGTAAAGGCAAATCAGTATTTTGAGTGGAAACTTCAGGTCATCCTTGGCTGGACAAAGACTTTCAATACTCTCATTAAGAAATGTATAGTCAGTACGAAAATATGTCAGTATTTTGTAGCTTTGTTTTCATTTAAGAGCTTTTAAGCATTCAAGTACTCTCAATTTTCAGTTTTGTGCTGAGCAGGGTAACTTTGGTGGCAGTGTAAAAAACAAAGTATTTCAATAAAATCACATTTATTTTACATTGAGTTTTCCAGGGTTTTTAATTTGGGTGTCACCCTCAGACTGCCCCTGTGCTGGCCCCCACTGGAGACACAGGAAAGACAGAGCAAAAAGGAAAGCACAGACATGAACTCTGTGTGCAGCTTGATTGGCCATTCCAGGGCAGAGCTGGAGGGTTTGTGATGCAAACCAGCCCTGGGTTCCCTGCTGGAGCTGGAGTGGAGAAAGGGCACAGGAATCCTGCAGGTCCATGTGCTTTGGGCACCCTGGGTCAGCCCTGCTGCCTCCTGCCCAAACTCCACAGCCAAACCCAGGGCTTCTGGGGCTGGGGCAGAGAAAGGAAGGACAAGCAGAGGAGGAATAAAAGCATCACTTGCACCTATCCCTGGTCTCTGAGCTGCCTCGAGAAGCAGCACAAGGATTGCTGACTTCAGCAAGGAGCTGTGCCTGAAGAAGACGAAGTGAAGTCTCCAAAGTGCTCAAGGAGGAGTTTGCTGTTCCATGCTGTGGTGGGAACCTCCTGCACCTCAAAGCATCACCTCCATTCCTCCTCCTCTCCCCTCCCTGTTTACCCCAAGCAAACCTATTTTTAATTCCCTGATTGTAAAGCTTTGTTTCCAAACAGCAGGATAGAGGTTTAATTAAAACTCCACCTGGTACTAACATAATCCAGCAAAATCCATCCATTTCAGGAAATAAATCCTTGATGAGGTTGGTTAACCCAAGAGATGCAGTTTGGGCAGTTTTCTGCCCTCTTCCATGAATTGTGCTGAATTTCTGTGAGAAAAACTGCCCAAACCATTCAAATCTCCGAAATGTTTTACATGACATTGGAAATACTTATTAAGGTATTATATATATTTTATATATATATATATATATGTATATATATATACTTGGTGAATAATGGACAAAACCCATTGACTTCCTTTGAATGTTTTTTTTTTTTGTCATTTCCACAAGGATGAACTGGAGGAAAATCCTGAGCTGAAATTCCCAATGCTCCTGGATGGCCCAGAGGGCACAGCACCTTTGCTGTTAAATGAACACCCAACTTTGTAATTCCTCATTCAACTCAGGGCTGTTGATGCAAATGATGTTATCAGGAGCACAGGACAGCTCCTGCTCTGTTCTGGAGAGTCAGCAGATTCGGGCCCTGCTTTTGGAAACTCCAGCACTCGTGTCCTGTCAGCAGAGCACATTGCCTGTGTGAAACTGAATGCACATTTCAAGGGCTGTCTGTTTAGAGTTGTGTTACTGCTACACCACGGGAAAAACAAAAATAGAACCTGGTATTGTGAGAGGGGCTGCATCACCTCATGAAAATGAGTGGTGCATTTGCCTTTTGAGAACAAAATAATTGCAGGGCAATTTCTGTGAGACACAACCACGCTGGGGCAAAGATGTGAGCAGGCAAAGAGTTCTCCAAATTGACCAAAATCAAACAATTCCTCCACTGATGAGGAACATTCTGAGCCTTAAAGGTGAATGCTATGGGGTTTTTCCCCTTTTCTTTCACCATTCAGACCCATTCCAAGGACATCTTGGAGAGTGGATGGTTCTGGATCCAGCTGCTTTAGCTTCCAGAGTGACATTCCTCCAGTTCTCCAATGCAAACAGAGAATACTTTGGGGGGCTGTCCTGAGGCTGGGAATAAGAAAAAAGCTGAATATCCCCAAGAACTGAGTGGGAGGACAATGTTTTCCTGCTGAGCCTGGCAAATACAATGTGCATTCACCACCCTGGTGAGGACCCTGAGCTTTCCCTCAGACCTGGCTGTAGCTGAATTTCCTCTCAGCAAAGATGTAGTACCTTGAAAAAGCACTAATGGGAAAAATACTTCTATTTTTGAGGGTATTTTGGACAAAATGGCAAACTGTGCACAGAAGGAATTTGAAACCTGTACCTCGTGTGACGTGTTTTGCACAGGAATGTTTTGACAGATGGATGCATTCAGACAGAGAAATTAAGAAAATGAACCCAGTAAAGGTTTCCTGATTATTTTTGTTTCCAACATCTCAAATATTTGAATGACTAAAAGCAAAAGTATGTTTCTATGTCTGGGAGGCAATTAACAGCAACAAATCTGTGGACAGGTCTTTCATTCTATTTGATTAAAAACAGAGCAGAGGTCAGAGTCCTACAAAGACAAATGCTCCCACCACACTGTCTGCTGCAGAGGAGCTTTGTTGAGTTCAGAGGAACAGTTTTAATTTAAGAAATTAAACATCTGTGGGGTTTTTTGAGGAGCTGACCTGCCCCAGCTCTCTCTCCCCCATCTCTTTGTCAGCAGGAGCATGTCCTGCTCCCCACACCCCTGGCTGACCCAGCTCAGGACTAAAAGTAGGGCTGAAACACCACCTGGATGCTCCTCACCTGAGAGGTGCCATCCTTACTTCTGAACAACATCTCAAAGAGCCACAGCAGTGTCCCAGAGCTCTCCCAGCACAGCTTTCCCTGCTGAGAGCTCTGCTGTGCAGGCTGGTGTGTGCTGAAGGATGGATCAGAACTGAAACTGGTGGGCAGCTTCACTAAAGGTGATTTTATTATTGCTCCTTCCCTCATTTGCTGATGTTTGGCCTTGTGCTTGATGCTACTTGAATAAAATTCAAAGTAATCTGTGCACATGTGTTTGCAGAGCTGCTGCTCCAATGACTGAGCAGGACATCCACTGAGCTATTGCTCTTCTTTTTGTGCAAACCAACATTTTTGTCTCAGAATAATTTATTTAAAAGGCATCAGGATAATACTGACAAAAAAAAATAGTGCCCAATATTTACATGAAAACAGAAGAAATCAAAATCATTCATCCATCATTGGATTTTGTGGCTTTATACCATGGGAATGGTCAATTAAATTTATTCAATTATTTTAATTTAGTTTATACCAGGCATGCAATTAAGCCAGTTTTCTGACACTGAGCCAGAGAGTAGGCACAGCTGGCTTTAAAAATCATTTCCCCACATACTGTTGTTCCACCATTCACTTTCAGTAAACACAAGCATTTCCACACAACTCTAATAATCATCCATTTAATTTTAATAAATGTTCTTCCTTAATGTTCCATTCTGATCAAATTGCAAGTTCCAATTTTCTGGTATAAATGAGCTTTTACTTCACCCTGAAATCCCTTTCCTGGGGCTGTTTAAATGTCAGGCTCCAGGTGTGTGGCTGGTGCCAACAGAACCATCATCAGTCTCATTTATGGAAAAATGTTACAGTGAGATGCCAGCACAGGAGCAAGGGCACTGGGGAGCTCAGCCCCCTCTGTAATGAGCAGGTGTCAGCTGAGATCCCTGATAAATGCCTCACCTCTGCTTAAGGCTGCCCAAGGGTGATGGCTTTTTTTAGTTAAAATTCCCAGCCTTAAAAAGAAACAACATTTTCTTTGAAGCTGTAAATGCAAATATAATCCAGAACCATGGTAGGGTAGAGTTAGGCCTTCTAGAAAGAAGTCAGTGGTTCTTTCCTTTACTCTTTCTTTTGACTGAAGGGTCCAAGAGTAAATTTAATGAGCATAGTTACCATGAGATGTGTGTGCAATAGGATACTGCCAGGGGAGTAAGCAGGAATCCTCTCTATTTCTTGTTTAGGAGCTGTATATCCCTAGTTCATTTATTATTTCTTGGGGCAGTTATATGTATTTCAATAACATTTTAACATATTATTTGCATCTTACTCCATTAATGTATTTTGAAATTATTTTTAATTATTTCTAAGCAAACCAGTAGATTAAAATAGTGTAAAAAGTTTTCTAGCTATCTTCTTTTGTTTTGTTTCAGAGTGTCTAAAATAAAATTCGCTGCCCACTTATTGATCATTTCCTTCCCATACCTGAAAATAGAGGCAGTTTGCTTCTATGAATAACTTAGCTGTGACACATACCTTAGGATTCCATAGAGTAGATACTGTAGGGCTCCACATGCATAAAACCAATGACAGAATCCCAGAATGGTTTGGGTTGGGAGGGACCTTAAATCCCATCTGGTACCACCCCTGCCATGGCAGGGACACCTCCCACTGTCCCAGGCTGCTCCCAGCCCCAATGTCCAACCTGACCTTGGGCACTGCCAGGGATCCAGGGGCAGCCACAGCTGCTCTGGGCACCCTGTGCCAGGGCCTGCCCACCCTCCCAGGGAGGAATTTTAGCAGAAGTCCCTGTTAAGAGAAGTAGTAGACTATCATAAAATGGGTGTGGTCTTGTCACTGACAAGAAATAAAACCGCATTCATTTTTTCAAATTATCAGCATTAAAATAATGAGCTTTTAGTGTTAATTACAGATTTATGACCCCAGCCATGCTCCATTGGGAAGATGGAAAGTCCCTTCCAATAAAAAATCCACCACAGGGCTGTCATGTTCCTATGAGTAGCTGCCTTATTCATGTGCCTAAAACTGGATGTCTGCTCAAGAAAGTGGGTGAATCATGGCCTGAATCAAGAGTTATTCTACTGAATTGGACCCACACTGCTGTGAGATCAGAATAGAGCACAGAGGGACCCCTCTGTTCTTCTTTTCTATATTTTCATGCAAAGTGAGTCTCAAGCAGCAAGGAGAGCAGAGGACTGGAATGAGGAGCAGCTGCCTGTAGATAAAAGAGGGGCAGAGGAAGGAAGGCCTGGCTGTGTTGTTCCTCATCTGGAGGCAATCTCTGTGGGAAATCCCATTTGTGCAGGTTACCCCTCTCTCTTCTCACCCCACTGCCAGCCAGACTCACACCCAGCAGGGCTGCAGTTTCCCAGCACTGCCATGGAATGCTGACTGATCCACCTCAGTGACAGCAGGGAAAGAGCAGGGACAGGTTTGGTTCTGGGCTCTCTGAACAAACTGAGCTGTCAGCAAGGGTCAGATAAACCCAAATATTCATAAATTTAGGGTGATCAGACAAGACACGCCTTCACAGTAATAATAATGGGATATTTGGATCATAACACTGTGATCCTGGAGGAACGGGGGACCAAAAGAGTCCTTTGTACCATGGATACTTGTCCTGGATGAAAGGTGTGAGTTGGTTTTGTCCCTAAAGTACATAATGAACCTGCTTTGGGGTTTGAACCATGAACAGAAACCTGACTATGATTGGGATTGTTACAGTCCTATAACACATCCATCCACAGCCAGCTTATTATTGCATTTGTTCCATATTTAGATACAGAAGGGTGCAGGATGACAAAGGCAGCGTCCCAGTGAAGCAGAAAATTATGAAAATGAGGTGATAACACTGTAGGAGATCACAGCAAAGACTTCCAAAGGCTCAGATAAATCTCACAGCCGTGCAGTGACAGAATTTTGAACCACAGCCACTCTCTGGTTTTGCAGGAGGGAGTTTGAGCTCTGTCTCACTTGGATACCAGGCTCCCCAAGAGGGGAAGATTCGTCACAGGGAGCGTCACTGCTGCTTCCTGCAAGGCTGACGTCTGCCTGTGTGCTGACATCAGCACCAAAGGGGCAGAGCCTCCATCCCCTTGCTCTTCACACCTTCTGAATGTTACAGGAAGATTTACAACAACTCCTGTGAGGTCTCTTCATCCTTACAAAGAGTTGTAGGAGCAGCCCATAATTACTCATGTTCTATTTCCTTCTCTGTGGTGGTTCACAGTACAGCAAATAGACACAAGTTAATTTCCAAATTTTTCCTTCTGGGCAGTGAAACCTCTGTACTGTTTTGACCCATTTCTCATTGGAGAGGTATCACATAAATGTGCAATGTAGAGTTTTATCCAGGATTTGGTTAAACCCCTGTTTCCTTCATTCAGAGCAGTGGTAATGGCCTAAGCTTTTCTCTCACTGCTTCTATGCACGGAATTGTTACCTCAGCTGGGGAGTAAATAAAAGGAGATAACTTACTTACAATTCATGTGGGATATCCCATCTTTCCTGTGGGTCATTTTGATACAAATAGGGACCCCCTAGCTGAGGAATACATTTTATACTGGTACACAGCTATACCAGTAATGTCATAGCAGTGTGTCAGTAATGGCATTTGTATCAAGGAGTCCTAATGACATCGAGTTGTTAAATGGGATGATATGTTTGTGAGACCTTTCAGAGTTTTCCTTTATGCTTTTTGCCTAGGGTGTAATCTATGGGAAACATCAAAACCAGATCATGGAAATGCAACATCTATCAGTCTCCCAGCTCAAGTGTCTTCTGCCTCCTCACGTCATCTGATGGTCAGGGATTTTACAAACAAATGTTTCTGCAGGGATGGGAATGAGTTTCTTCCACATGACCTTTACAAGTGCAGAATGCTGTCACCTGAGCAGCCACCTGTGTAATCTGCCCCTCTGTTTAATTACCCTAAGACTTTATTCAGACCTGATTCAAGGTTGATGGTGATTATTCAGATGATCATGAACCACAAACTTATCCTGAGGCAAAACTTTTCAGAAGTGCAGGGGTATCTATTGCTCAGTTTTTATTCTGACCATCTCTAACTACAATAACCTGCTAGAACCTGTTGAGGAACAAGAAACTTGCCTGTGCATGGTTCCTGTACCAGGTACTGAGGAGAGCTGAGGAGCTCAGACCAAACCCAAATGCACAATTACAGGGTGGTTCAGAGCTCACTCCTGAGCATTAAAAGCTGCTCCAGATTAGGCAGATGAGTTCAGGTAACTGTGGTTAGAAAACTGACACAAAGACATTCTGGGTGCCAGGGGATTCAGTGGAGGTTGTCAGTGTCCAGCTCTCCTCAGGATCAAATCCTCTCTGCCAGTTAGAGCTTATCCTTCCCACTGCCAGAAACAGGCTGGACATCTCCTGCAGTACAGCCACATCCCAGCCATTGGGGTCACGTTTAAAGGGAAGATTAAACACACGATGTTGTGTTTAAGGTTTTAACCTTTGCAAACATTTTTGTTGTGTAGGAGCATTTCTCTTCTGTGCTTAGGGGCACTGCACAAATGAAAAAACAATTATTCTGATTAGAAGGAGGAGAAAGGAGGACTAAGGTCTGCTCTAATGATAGAGGACTAAGGTCTTCACCAACTTCAGAAGAACAGGACTAATTCTCAGGGAGTTATGGCACTGAATTAGTTTGTTATTTGTTTCATTGCTAAGAGGGAAGACATCATCCTGGTTATTTGCAATTGATTTTGTCTGAATTAAGAACATCATTTATCTTTTAGGTTTTTATGCTGTTATTAACAATATATTTCATTAGAAATTGTGGAGGAAGCTTGTCTCGGGTTATGTTTCCAAACCAAGACAAAGCTGAAAGGTGTGGTGGCTCAATCTCACTGTCTCCTTATGCTGCCATAAACCCACCCAGGACTACACAAGGATTGTTCTCCCCTCATTTCCAGTTTTGGTAACACCACCAAAGTCCATGAAATGACACCACTGAAAACCAGGAATGAGCCAAACAGACCAAGCTGGCTCACCTGCACTCCACAGTCTGGTGTTGCTGACAGGAGACTTTCCAAATGCATAAAGAGAAACTTTCGATCTCATCTTGCTGTGGGCTTTCCAATTCCTTCTACTCCTCTGGGTCCCTATGGCTGGTATCCAGGAAATACATGAAAAAGCCACTAGTATCAAATAAAAATATATTGATTTTAATATCTGTCTTGAGCAGCCTCTTGTTTGCTTTATATCCAAAGAATCTTTTATACTGATAACATTTTTGAAACAGACCAAGAATAGAAGTTCAGCCTAAATAAGGGACTATAAAAGCTTTGTCTGGTCTTTATTTGCTTAAAAGAATTATCTCAATGCTTAAAAGGAGTATCTGGAAAATGTTTTTCCTCCAAGAAAAATACCAACAGAAAACACATAAACATTAATAAAATCATAGAATAATTTAAAAAAAACCTGCTGAAAACTTTGGCCTGAATTTGTTGCTGTGGTAGCTCCAAGAAATCACAGTTCATATTCTTTTCTGTTGCATGAGCTGGGTCCCTCACAGACAATAGGCACCCAAAAAGCACCAAAGTGTTCCTCCTCCTTCCACATCAAAAGAGTTCCTGATCCTTGTGCATGGAAAAAAAAAAAAAAAAAAAAAAAAAAAAAAAAAAAAAAAAAAAAAAAAAAAGTAGGATAACAGGGAGATAGGCTCACATAGGAGAGGAGAGCTATAAGGGAATACTTTCTAGAAAGCTCTGAGGGTCTCCAAATATACTCTTTATCACTTGAAGCTGTAATTTTTCAGTTTTTAGTCAGCAGCTACACTTTCAATGAAGATTTTTACATACCCAGCCTGTCTTGAGGTCTACAGTTACTGTAGTTTATAACCTTTGCACAATGAATGGTGGACAACAAACACAATGTCCTACATTTGTAAGGAAAAATGCTATTGATTGGAGTCACTCACTGAAAATACATTTTGAAAACAAGGTATAGTGGGTACGTGTGGGAGTCCAGGGCATTCCTTTGGATACCCTGGACAGTCAGAAACCTGTACAGGGGGGTTTAAAACCTGTACAGGGGGGTCTGGGATCTGTACAGGGGGGTTAGAGACCCTGGCACTGAGCCCAGGAAGGCAAGGGCTTTGACTTTAGTCCATGGGAGAGATTTCCAACATTGAGAGAGGAATTACAAGACACAAAAGGTAATAAAGAGCAGTGTAGTTTTTACATTTGGGGTTTTTAGCATAGGGGTGAATGGGGACAAGGTGGAGGATTCTGGGTGGTACCCTGGGGTCTTCTCCTTCTTCTTCATCTCCATCTTCTGCTGTGACAGTGGCACAAAGTGGTTCAAGGTGATTGGGTCAGTGTAGAAAGGACCTGTTTAGTATAGAATGTAGGTATTGGTGTGAAATTGTAAATGATAGACACATAACAATCTGTATAAGAGAGGATGAGCCTCTGTCAGGGGCAGAGTCTTCCCCTGGTGCCTGTGCTGTGAAGCCTTGGTTGGGCACAGGGAAAAAGGAAAAGATAAGAAATAATAAACAACAAGAAAAACCGTGAAAAAAGAACATCTGAAGACTCTGGTTCATTCCTGCATCTGGCTTGGGGCTTTTCAGAGAGCAAAGGACTCTAAACCATCCGAATCTCGGGGAACCAGACCAAACCCAGGAGGTACTTGGGGTCTCATAAGGCACACAATTACATGTCACAAGACATCACAATTATTCAAACAAACAAAGTCCCCTTAACTTAAAATTTTTCTTCCTGCTCAGTCTTACCATGGAGCCAACAACCAAAACAAAACAAATGCCATTGATTCTGTTTGCCTTTTAATTCCTGACAACCAGTTTGACTTCAGTAACTGCCCTCTGCTAGAATAACAAATGGAAATTCTCCTTCCCAGCCATAAGCACCATCTGCCATTTCATAGGTGCTTCAGTGACTCATTAATCTGTTCTTAAATTGACTTTGCACAGAACACTGCCATTTTATTGCTGCTGTGCTTTGCAGCAGCTCCTCAGACCTTAAAGTCACTGCTGAGAATGTCAATAGCCCTGAAAACACTTTCCAGGTTTGTGTAACCTTTGCTGGGATTTTATTCCCAATCTTATATTATTTCCCCACCTGTCCTCTTCTGAATTCTGAGAAACAATATCATTGAAATACAACTGTGCTATTTTTCATAGAGTGAAACTAAAGCACATATTTTAAAGGGGATTTAAAATGTTTTTATGAGCTAAAAGTGTGTTTGGATTGTATAACTGTCCAAGTGTGAGTGCAGAGTTGAGTTTTGTGCACTGAAATAGATATTAAATGCATGTGAAAAAGTATTTATAGAGATATTTTGGATCTTTCTTGAAAGGCTACTCAGAAAATATTAGTGGAACCTCTTTAAATAACAAATTGATACCAATTTGCCTTCTGCTTAAAATTACTTTCAGATACATCTAGTTCAGTAAACTTCATAGCTATTGAATATAGACAAAATCCTTAAGATCATATTGCTTAAAAAAGCCCCCAGAATTTCTTATTACAACCAATGTACTATGTCTATCAAAAATGTGTTTTTATCCAAATCCCTTTTCTCTTGTGTTTGTCATGTCCTTGCTTGTCATGTCAGACCTGAATCACTGCACCTGGAGGTCACTGGCTGCAAAAACCAAGTCACCCTATGCAATTCCAGATTTCTGTCCCTGAGACTTTGGTACCAGCACTGGCAGGACCTGGAGGTCTCAGCTAGAGTCTGATTTTGTGTTCCCATCATCTTTTGCTGAGGGACAGGTTCAGATAGAACAAAGTCTCTTTCCTCATCTCATTCTGTTTCTTTTCCCTGCATTTAAAATATTTTTTAACTGGACTTTAAACATCACATGCCCTTTATTAGTAATAGCTAATAGAAGTTTTTCTGCTGCTCTAGTACCACCTTGTGTATTATAAAACACCCTTTAAAATTTGGCATTTGGAAAAGATGAAGGTGAGCAGCAGGAATTTTTGAATTCCACGACCATAACCACAGCAGTAAAACTGAAAAAAGGCAATATGACCAAAGATATCTTCCCTCTCTGCAGCTCTTAACAAAACTTAGCAAGGTAACACCAACCTCCCAGCTCCTTTCTAAAAAGGGACACTCCTGTGCCTTCTCCTACATTCAAAGTCAAAGTTTTTGCAGACCACACATATCAATCTTTGTAAATTTAGTCAAACATTTCATTATAATACTTCACTTTATATAAATCACATCATTTTTATACTAATAAGTTCAGAAATTATTTTCATTTGCAGAGAGAAGACCAGAACAGAATATTAGAAAAAACCCAAATATAAATTTCTTTCCCTCCCCAAAGATAATCACAACCATCCATGTGGGAAGGAGAAATACCATGCCTTACTCTTTGGGATTAGGGCATTCTTTTAATTTGCCATTTGGCATTATGAACACAGTAAACAAAGAGAGAAAATATAGAAACCATGTGACTGCTTGTTCCATAGCCTTTGCACACTGCTGCTGGAGCCTTGCTTTCAGATGTCAGTACAAAGCTGCCTGCTCACTGATGCTCAGTAAGAAATGTCAGGGAAGAGATAAGCAGGCTAAAAGGAGACTATTTTAGAAACATGGTCTGTTCTATCATTAGTTCTATAGATAAACTTCCCAACATATTTTTGAAGAGCAAATGTTTTTCCTTAGCCAAATGTAAAGTCAAAAGGAGAGAGTGTTTTAATATGGAAGTGGAGGAGGGGGATTTCAGGACCTTCATTTAGGGGAGATACTTTAAACTTGTTAGGCTGGTGGTTTAAGCTGCTGCTGCACTTAAGCCTTTAAGTTCAAGTGATTCTGCTTTTCAGAAAAATGGGGAAAATATAAGTCTAAATTTTCGGGACATAAATCAGAAGTAGAAAGAAGATTATCTATCTTCATGTAAGCATTCAGATGATATGCAATGGTAAATAAGGGCCAAATTCTTGATAAATCTGTTTTGCAATAAAAGGAATTCATGGAATCGTTGAATGATTTTAGTTGGAAGGGACCTTTAAAAGCCATTGACTCCTGCAGTGAGCAGGGACATCCTCAGTGAGATCAGGCTTCTCAGAGCCCTGTCCAACCTGACCTTGAATGTTTCAGGGAAGGGGCATCCACCACCTCTCTGGGCAAATGTTCTGCTGCTTCATCACCCTCACTGTGAAACATTCCCACACTTTTAGTAGGCAGCCATTGCCCTCTGTCCTGTCACCACAGGCCCTACTAAAGAGTCTGTGCCCATCTTCCTACGAGCTTGCTTTAGGTACTGAAAGCCCACAGAAAGGTCTCCTCAGAACTTTTTCTTCTCCAAGCTGAACAAGCCAAACCCCTTCAGCCTTTCTGCACAGGAGAGGTGCTCCAGCCCTCTGATCATTTTTGCAGCCTTCTCCTGGAGGCAATCCAGCAGCTCCAGGTCCAGCCCAGGGCTGGGGCAGCTCTGCAGGTGGGGTCTGAGCACAGGGGCAGAGGGGCAGAATCCCCCTCCCCTGCTGCCCAGGCTGGGCTCAGCCCAGGGCAGGTTGGCTCTCCAGGCTGCAGGAAAACATCACCAGGTCACCTTCAGCTTCTCCCTCACCAGCCCCCCCAAGCCCTTCTCCCCTGGGCTGCTCTCCACCCTTTCATCTCCACCTGGTTCTGACCCTGGGGGTTGCCCCGAGCCAGGTGCAGGACCCTGCCCTTGGTTCATGTGCACACAATTATTCCTGAGCCTGCTCACTGCTCTGGGCTCCTCATCCTGGGATCTGTGTACTGTGGTACCCTTTGTGTTCACTGTCCCAGCCCACGAGCTCCAAACAGCACAGGGCTGTCACTCATCTGCTGGAAACACCCCAGAGACTTAAACAGAAGGGATTTGCCAGCTTCCCAGAAAAAGGTCCCTTAAATTAACTCTCTGTCTGCTTGTGGTTTACTGTTGCCAGAGAGGAGCAAAATCAGGTGCACCATGTTTTACTTGTCCATGTTTACAGCACAGAAGAATGTGTTTGGAGCACAAAGGACAAGAGGTGGTTTGCACCACCTTAGGTAGCACATGATGGACATTGTCAAAGACTGGAGGGGTGACAGACTAGATAATATTCTGATTTCTTGTGCTGATCCCAAAAAGGCACACTCAATCTCTACATCACCTTTACCTGCAAGCATACATTAAAATGTTCTAATTTTTTTTCCCAATAAAGCATGTTAGTTAACATATTTTTAGAAGTCCTCTTAGTCACATCTAAATGCATGCCAAAGGGATTTAATTTAGACTGCAATTAATTTTCCTCTCCCCTGCACAGCAAGTACAAACGGTATAAAAAGCTCCTACATGAAACAGAAAGTATTTTAAAGCCAGCAGAGATGTCAGGCAGTCATGATGTGAGGTAGCAATCAGCAGAGAATGTGACCTATTTGGTACTTACTCTAGTCCTCTCCTTTGTTATAAATCAGGAGTAACTCCACTGAGCTCTGGTTTATTATACTGATGGAAATGAGGTGTAAGCCAGAGAATAAGATCCTTGATTAATCACAAGAAATTTCTTTCTGTCTGAAATACTTAGTTGTCTTCAGTGTGAAGGTTTCCTCAGCATATTCTTTTGGCTTGCACTGGTCATGCTGTTTTGTATTATTTTGCCACAGAAGGTGGCTTTTGACAGCAATATTTGTTAAATTGTAGACTTTGCAAAGGGTTTGCTGTGCATTTCCATACGTTTGCAAGAGAGGAAAAAGTCACTTCCCACCACAGCAGCAGAGGGGTTCATAGTGTGAAGGCTAAATTAATTTTAATGGGTATTTGTCATTTGCTCCAATCTGGAACAAAAAATCTTGAGAACAAAGGGAAAATGGGTAGAGAAATGGAGTGCTGCAATCCACAGCACTACATTACTGACATTTCATCCAACAGTGCTTTCTTAAAGCTCTTTGCTAAATATTGCTGCTGTTCCCAGTACTGACCCTCACATGGGCTGTCTCCACTTTCCTATCAGTGCAAATGCACTGGGTTGGGTGAGGAGATTTATTAGTGCTGAATCCTTAAAGAAGTTCTGCTGTACTTTGTTGGACCTGCACTGTCCCTCACAAAAACAAGAGACACTTTTTTGTCCTGGCAGGTCCTTTGGGATTCCCCACAAATGTCAAGCCACATGATTCCAAAACCACCATTGAATTTGTATTTAGCAAATGCTACCTGATTGCATAAGCCACAAACAGGTGGAAATTCTCCACAATGTCCAGAAAATCCCACTGACATTGGCACACAGGCAAAGGCAGAGTTTTGTTTTGAGCACAGAAACAGCTGCCTCTGGTGTGGAACACAAAAGCCATTTAGCAGCTGTGTAATGTACACACAAAGGTAAAAATGGGGCTGTTTACTTCAAGGCATGTTTCATTTTGAAAAAGTAAGGAGCACAGTGTTAATAATTAGAAAGGAAAGAATGGACATTGTTCACATCAGAGAAACTCAGTGGGTTAAACCAACACTCTAAGCAGAACATCTGTTTGGTGGTACTTCACACTTTTGCTAGAGAAATGGGAGAATTGGGTTTCACTCAGAGCAGAAGATGACTGGTTTTGAAATTATTGCCATCCCCAAGTGAGAGTCCTTGACCTGAACTCATGTCTGAGCTATTGCTGGGCTTCTTGTGCCATAACTGATCTCAGTGAAGGCAAAAGGAAACCTCCTGGATCCAGCAGGAAATACTCCATCCCATCTGGAGGGTGCAGATAAAGATGAAGCTCAGCAATATCAGTGCCCTGCATTTCCATCATTTGTACAAAACACTGCATTTTGCTTCAATTTTGTACCTTTGATGAGCCACCAGAAGATTCTGCTGGCACAAGGAGACACACACAGGGGTCTGAAGACTTGTTCTATTTACTGCTGGGTTCCTTCCACACACCACACACACAAACACAACAGAAACCATAGAAAACTCTTTGACCCCAAATTCTCAGGTTAAGTTTTCTGTCTGACAGTTTAAGAACAAAACCAGCAAGGAGCTGTCTGTACCTTCTCCACACGTTTCCAAGGCACAAGACACAGCCTGTGAGTAACATCTCCAGCTGAGCTAAAGGGTTTAAAGAGCAATAACTGGAAAGAGCCTCCTGTGCCCAAAGCCTCGGGCTACACTTTAAAGGTTTTCTGTGCAATCAGGAAAACTTGCTGTTGCACCACAGCCTAATCAAAACTCTCAGCAGATGGGTTAGTGAGAAAGACAACAAATATTGCAAGAGGTAGTGGGAAAGACAAAAAAATACTGTAAGAGCTGGAAACTTTGAGCCTCCAAGATGGGACTGGTAAGGAATCCAGTAAGGCCCTTGGATGCCTCAGAGAAAAGGTGCAATCAATATGCTCCTGCTGGAGTCTCTCACTTACAGAAGGTAACCAAGGCAGCCCTAAGATTTAAGAACTAAAAGGACATAAGTTTAAAAAAAGAAACCATTAAACAGGCAGAGAATGTAGGATCAGTTTGAACACAGTGATGATGGAATGAACACACTGCTCTGTCTTTTCCACCCGGAAAAACCACCAGAGTGCCTCACAAAACACCTATAAATACAATGCATTTAATGATTTCTGGGTAAGCAGATGCTCACTGGGAAAACAAGTGTGTCCATACAAAGGATTTGTCATGTTGAACCCTGCTGGGTTTTAGATGAATTACTGTGGCACCAGAGCCAACCTGCAGCTCTCCAGCCTGGAGCATCCCTTGGTCTGGCTGTGCCACTGACACAGACCCCCCTTTGTCCTGGTTTGGGCTGGGAGAGAGGTAATTTTCCTCCTGGTAGCTGGTGCAGTGCTGTGTTTTGGATTCTGCTTGAGAGTAATGCTGGTAACACACTGATGTTTTAGCTGTTGCCAGGAGGCTGCTCCAAGTCAAGGAGCTTTCAGTTTCCTTGCTCTGCCAGTGAGCAGGAGCACAAGGAGCTGGGAGGGAGCAGAGCCAGGACAGCTGACCTGAACTGGCCACAGGGATATTCCAGACCTCAGAAGGTCCTGCTCAGCACAGAAACTGGGGGAGCTGGGCATGGGGCAGGAATCAGTGCCTGGGGACTGCCTGGACACTGGTGGTGAGCAATTGTATTATGCATTGCTCATTTTGTATATTGTTTTATCATTATTATTATTATTATTTTTCCTTCACTTCCTGGCCTACTAATCTGTCTCTATCTCAGCCCACTTTTTCCCTGGCTGCATTCCCCATCCCACTGAGGGTGAGGGGAGCAGGAGCAGGCAGCTGTGGGTGCCAGCTGGGCTCAAACCACGACACTTCACACCAAACACTGAGTTATGGTACAAAATCCTCCCACAGGCTCCAAGTCACCCTTCAGAGCATATGCTCCAGAGAGATTCAAGGACACAAGCTATTTCTTTATCTGTAGAAGGTAAGATACAGCTGGGTAGTTCTCTCTTGGTTTGTACTGAAGTGTTGGAACAATTATAGACCTTAAGCCTTAGGAAACAGAAGTCAGTTTTCTATTTTGAGACCCTGTAGAACGCAGACAAGCACGTGAACTGAACAAAGGAATGTTTTTAGAGGCTCAAGGATGTACTGTCTCTTTTAGAGTAAGGCTCTAGGTTTGGAGAGCTGTTCGGGTGCTGCTACCACATAAAGAAAAACTCCTGAGCTCCCTGCACTGCTCCAGTGATAAAACCCTGAATAACCAGATTCACATAGAGCAGGGAAACAAGAGCACCCAACAGTGCAGCTGTCACATCGCACAACTGCTTGGGTTTGTATGAAAACAAGGCCCTTTAGTCATGTGTGATGTAAAATTTTCCATCAGGTTTCAGTTCTGATTTTAGGTTACCAAAGCAGCAGAAACACAAACCCCTGGCATTACTCACTGAGTGCAGCTCCACAGTGATCTCAGTAATTCTGAGATTTTCGTGACTGCAGGCATGGAGCTGCAGATTGCATCCCAATGCACCTCCCACCAGATGATGCTGCCCTGATGAGTCCCACCCTCACTTCTTCTGTGAATAAAATGCAGGAAGTTTTTACTTTATAGTAGACCAATTTTCTGAATCTACAGATCATAAAGTACAGCTGGGAATGGGCAGATTGTTGTCCTTGAAAAACACTGCCTGATGCTTTGTGCATACCCACACAGTGCCCCACCACTGGGTTTTTCTGTAGTGCAGTGAAAGGTCCTTTTGAAGTTCATTGTGTGTGCCTGCAGTCATTTTGTACTGTATGAAATTCTTGAAAGGCTAAATCCATACTAACATAAGAGCCATAAAAAGTTTTGGAGAGTGCAGTTAAAAGAAATGTATGGGATGGGGAGTAAATAAATCTATCTGGGATTTTTTAAACTCATAATTTGGAATTTTGTCAAGAAACTGCATATTATTTTACATCAGTGGGAAAGAAAAGAGGAAGGGAAAGGGAGCAAAAATACTTAGAGAATAATTACTTTACTTTTAAAAAACCCTACAAAATAATAAATGTCAAACATTTGAAAAGAGAACTACAAAGGTCAAATGTCTGCTCCCCCAAAACAGGACATCCAGCCTGAGAAGTTTTTAATTACATGCTGTATTGCCTGAAGAATTAATGTTTTGGCTTGGGCTGCAAGGAGCTGCCTCTGTAGTAGATTGACCTTCCTTGGACATTCTGCAAATGGCATTTTATACAAAGAAAAGTAACTTGAAGATATAACAGTAGAACAGGACAATGCAAAAACAATAATGGAAAGGACTGGGAAGGCAGAGTAATCTCAGCATTTAAGAAGCTAGCCCAGGTCACAGTACCCTGTTTAAATGTACAGCACTGCATTTGGTTACAACAGCACACTGGTCAACTCTCATATTCTTTATGCAAGAGCATGGAAAACTTCTATTAACTAATTATAAATTAAAAGTGCTGGTCTGTGAACTGCTCCTCAATATATTTTTCACTTCTTTTTATATTTCCCTGTGCTATGCAAGCCTCACCATCACAATGGGAAGAACACTTAAAAAAATCCTAATGCTGAGACAGTAATGCAAGTGTTTTTATGGAACTGGGAAAAGAGTTTTTTCCAATGGAAAACCAGCTGATAGGTGTCACTTGAGATCCTTGTGTATGTTTTAGATAAAGGCTGAGGTCACTCAGGAACAATGACCAATCTGACAGCTGGTTCCTTAGGTTATGGGAAGGCTGTAACTAAACCATCACTGAACATGTGTGTCAAATTAGGCAACAAAGAAAGCTTCAAATGAAAGGAGATATTTTTCCAGTTCTCTAATCTAATACTGCTCCTCTGATATGCAAAACACAGCTGTCCTTCAGTTAATTTCCTTTGTTCCAGGAGCAGTTTAACAGTGAAACACATCATCCAGATAACTCTGTCTTGGGTAAACAGATGGAAAAACACCAGGCTCTCAAAACTTCTCTCTCCTGGCTGCTATAACTTTTGTACTGACACAGCAACCTGATCCAAATCTCACCTCTGATACAAAAGCAAATCATCTTCTGCCTCCTTCTTGATATCAGAAGCACCCATCTTCCCTCACTCAAGAGTTCAGAGAAATTTCCATGGCTTTCAGGTATTAGTCACAGAATCATTACAGAGAACTGCATCACCAGCTCGACAGAAATGTAGGAGGGAAGAACATTCAAAGATAAATCACTGTCCCCCCTCCAGGCTCCTTCAAGATAAGCTTAAGCCCTCCATCCCCTCCCACACCTGACATTCCCAACTCCAGTCAGAGATTACTTGTACAGAGGAGGCACAAAGGTAACCTAACAAAGCCCTGAACTGGAGGAGAACTGCAGAGCACTTGGGGAAGGGCAGGGGAGAGGTAGGAGGCACCAGTGACAAATTGCTGGAGCTCAGGTTCTGAGCCTGCCCTCCCCGGGGAGGCTCTGGTCACCCTGAGTCAGCCTGACATCATCCCTGCCCAGCCTCCCTCATCCCTGCCCAGCCTCCCTCATCCCTGCCCGGCCTCCCTCATCCCTGCCCAGCCTCCCTCATCCCTGCCCAGCCTCCCTCATCCCTGCCCAGCCTCACTCCCTCATCCCTGCCCAGCCTCCCTCATCCCTGCCCGGCCTCCCTCATCCCTGCCCAGCCTCACTCCCTCATCCCTGCCCAGCCTCCCTCATCCCTGCCCGGCCTCCCTCATCCCTGCCCGGCCTCCCTCATCCCTGCCCAGCCTCCCTCATCCCTGCCCAGCCTCACTCCCTCATCCCTGCCCAGCCTCACTCACAGCCTCACGGCACACCAGGCACACCAGGCTGCCTCATGCTGCAGGACTGAGCTGCTGGTAGCTTGTCCAGATGGATCCCTCCACTGGAAATGGGAAGGGGGGCTTCCCTACATCCAGAACCTGAAAGTTCTTCCCCCTGACTGCCTGCAGTAGCAAAGGAGTGTTCCCTGCTGTGTGCTGAGCAGTCCTTCTGTCACAAAGCCCCAGGAAAGGGGTGCTGAGCACAGGCCAGGGCATGGCCCAGAACCAGAGCAGTTTGGTGTCCAGGTGACTGCTCCTCACTTGCCTGCAGACCCCTCCTCTGCCCTCAGCAGAGCAGCTTTCCCCTCAGAGCCAGGAGCTGTGCTGCTCTCTCCCAGCACCTCCCGTTCAGGGCTGCCTGCAGAGCTTTCCCTGAAGGGCTTCATCCCCTTTCCCAGAGGCTGCAGGCACCTGAGGGTGAGGACTGAGCCTCAGGAACCCCAGGATGTCACCAGTGAGTGATCACTGCAATCATTACGTGTCCCTGAAAGGCTAATCATGACACAGAGGTGTCATGGAAAATCTGGTACAGATCTGTCCCAGAAACTCCCCAAATTCTTCCTTGCTTCCTCGGGACCTTGCTGCCACTGGCAGTAACAAAAGTGGGGTGGACTATAAGTACAGAAATGCTGGAATTCTGGAAACCTGGATTTTGGAATTTTAGTATATAGTAGTATATAGAAGTACATGTGAGAAATACAGAAAAATACACCAACTCAAGAATACAAAAACATCCTCGTGGCAAGTAGCCCCTGTAATTACTAAGCAGCAATTAACAAGAAAGGCAGTTTGATTCCATGTTCCTGGACCAGCTGTCATTTGCAAAAGAATTATAAATGTCTTTGATAAGTTTCCCTTATTTGCAGACAGCTCTATGCTAGAGACATCCCAGGTCAGCAATTGTCATCTGTGAGAGTCAAAGATTTGGGGACTCAGCCTCCAGCAAACTGTGCCTTAGCAGCACTGGAAATTGCAATTATGGAGAGCACCCAGGTGCCATTCTCCTTCCAGTACTTCTGAACATGAGTTATCTTCAGATCATTTCCAAGGCAACTCAGGAGACCCTGATGTTGAAGATTCATTAAACTCAGATGAGCTGAGATTGTCCCGCAATCCTAAATCTATTCTGTGTAATCCTAGATCTACTGGGGATAAATCCTTTGGATTAGGAACATTGGCTTTGATGCTGCAAACCTGTGATTGATTTAGGCTTATGAATAATCCTGTTAAATTCTGCCTTTTTGGTACATTTGCAGAAATGCTGCTGCGTGCACAGGTTTGTTATGAAAGGCACATTTGCTGTGTACTGCACACTGGAAAACAAAAGGGGAACATGGCAGCAGGGAATGTGTCCCATTGTACTGAGGGGATCAGGAGCAGCTCTCAGGTGTGTGACCTTCAAGGGACAACTGACAAGTGTGGTGCACTTACATGATTGGTTTAAAATCATCTACAAGCCTGTGCTTTGGACTGACAGTCTGGTTTTTCTCCTTGGCTAAAGGAGAAATGCTGAACTCCACACTTTTGCATCCTGACCCCTACGTTCTTGGGAATAACTAAATTCACTGCTGCCTTTTCCCAGGATCTTGCTCCAGCCCTCACTTCAGCAGTGACAGGAACACAGGGCAGCCCAAAGCAGAGGAAAGCCTGCTGTTTTATTTATTGGGACTCCAAAGGGAATCCCTCCAGCATGCAAAGATTCAAAAGGGGTAGGAAAATGTTGCCTAAAATAACAATCTTATTTTAAACATGGATTAGAGACTGCCCTGCCTTTCCTCAGTGCAGCAAGTAATGCAGTGAGGGCAGTGAGCTCACACACCCTTTGGGAACGAGTCAGAGGGGTTAAGAGGCACGAAATCTGAACAAAATCACCCAGGAAAGACATTAAAGCATAAACAAATAGATGTTTAAGTTAGAATGAGGCCTCCATCAGGGCCTTGCCCTGGTGTCTTGAGGACTGATGAAGACCTGCACACATCCCATGTGTAATTGTCCCTTTCTCCTCTCTCCTCAGGAGTTGTTCTACATCCATGGAGCTGAAAGGGTTTATGGCTTATAAAAAGAACTGACAAGCTGTATTTCATGAGGATTGTACAGTCCAAACACAAGTGTTTGTAGCTGCATTGCCATGGTAACAGAAAAAAATGGGTTATCATTTTCTCAGAGGTTGCTGTCCATTCTTCCATAGACTATCTGGCATAAAAGGGTTTATTGCTTTTCACCAGTGCAGTGCTGCAGAAATATTTTTAGCTCCACTAATTCAATTTCATATTCAAATCAGTTTGAAAATGAGTTACCTTTCAGTCTGCCAAAGGATGTCAGGCAAAGCTTTCACTGATTTGGTTTTGCTTTGGCTTGTGATGATGGAAAAATTACACCATGTAACAACATGGAAATGTGTCCCAAAATTCTAAAATTCCATTATTTCATTATTTCATTTCAATTTCATTATTACCCATTTGAATTTGACATAAAATGTTGCTCTTTGGGGAATTGTGGAGGCTTGCACCATCTCTTCAGAGGTCTGAATAATAACATAATTACACATTCAAAAGTATCTCAAAGCAGATTGAGAAAATTGCACATAAAAGTCCTGCAATATTGCAGAGGACAAGAATAAATTATTATATTTTCCACTGGCCGATGCAGGGTATTTAGATATTCATTCACAAATCCAGTAAAAGCCAATAGAAACCAGTTAACTTCAGAGTCATAACTACCCTGCTTATTGATGCACAGGATGAGCCAAGCCCAGCATTTCTCGACTCCCAGATGCTTCTTTAGCCAGCAGACCACATCTCAACGTTTTTGATAAAATAAACTGCTGAAGAAGCCAATTCTGGCACAGGGCCCTGGCACAGCCTCCATCCCAGCTGCTCTGGGAGCAGACCCTGCACTGCAGGGGGATGCCAGAGCTCTGCTGTCCCCAGCTTCCTTCTGAGACCTGCTGCCTCTCTAAAAAACAACTACTGAAAAGAAAGGATTAAGTTCTTTTGATAAGATCAAACCCAGGGCTGCTAACAACAGAGACAAGGCTGGTTCATACTCAGTACAGGGCAGTGCTCTGAGTAGATGATTTCTGCAGGGCAGTTTCATTTCTATGCCTGCTTACTCTGAACAGCAACTTCCTGCAGCTGCCAGCAAAATTTTAATGCTGCTTCTGAGAAACCTTTTGTCCTTGAGACTTAAACATTCCAATATTTTTCTTTTTTTAAACTTGGAATATTTCCATTTACATTAATGATTTACCCATGAATCCAGGTTCAGTGGCAAAGTAGAGAGGTCCATTACAGTTTGAAGGGGAGCTCCCTTAGGGCTTTTTTTTTTTTTTTTTTAATTGATCCAACCGAAAATATTTGCATAGCACCAGTGAGAGGTAGTGACAGAGAAAGTCAGGCAGAGGTAAG
The DNA here is from genome assembly GCA_017589585.1 of Phylloscopus whistleri. Taxonomy (NCBI): domain Eukaryota; kingdom Metazoa; phylum Chordata; class Aves; order Passeriformes; family Phylloscopidae; genus Phylloscopus; species Phylloscopus whistleri. Next base: position 1,376,889 of record JADMLD010000926.1, read on the forward strand.
GAAAAATACAAGGAACAGCCTGAAGTTCTAGTATGGCTTCCTCAAGTACTGCTCAGAACACCTGAGTACAGAGAGGATTTTGTTAATATGGATTAAGGAAACTTCACATTTGTGGAACAATAGGATTCTGAAAGATAAGGCCAGGAAAACAATCTTTTGCTTGCTAATAACTCCTTGTCTCACAGCAGTTGGATTTCTGTCCCTGCCACCCTAATGCTTACCCTAATGGAGAGCCCTTCAGCATTTCTGGGCAGAGGGGAAATGCAATGATCTCATCGTACCAAGGAAAGGATGGGAGGCAGAGTCACTCACCCGAATTCCTGCAGGCAGCCAGTGACTCACCTGGGAATGATGCCTTGTCCAGTGCCTTGCCCACTGAACTCCTCCCTGGAGGAATAAGCTCCTGACACCAATGGCAGAAAACAGATCTACTTTCCAGTACAGGCAAACTGGGTTAAGAGAGGGATTTGCCCTTTGACTATAAACCAGGTGATGTCTCACATATAACTCAGATTTTTAATTTTGATTTGATTTGGAGCACCAACTCTGTTTAGGTTTTTACAACAGTATTGCCTTCCTTTACACTTCTTTCATAATTATTTTCATGGGATTATATCTGGTGATATTTCACTATGTAATTAGTCACAATTCCCCCAAAATAGAGGCAAACCAGCTGTAATTTACCTGAAAACAGGATCAAAGCCCCAGCCTCTGGCCCAGTGAGGTCAGAAACACATTCTGGATTAATGGTGCTGCCCAGGGCCCTCTGAGGAGAGCACAGAAAGCAGTTTGGGCACTCCTGCAGCAACACAGGTCTGGCAGAAACACCAAATCTGGATTTAAATACTATTTCATGTCCTCCTAAACTTGATCCCAGAATCAATCAGCCCATAACAAGCATTATTAAGCAAGAATACTGAGCCAGATGTTGAGCTGGGCAGACACAGAATACAGGCATTACTGTCCAAACCATCTTGTCTTAGATTTTCTGATGTCCTTACTATGATGCTCCTGTCCCACTTTCCCAAAGGGATGTAAGGGCAAAGAGTTTAGTGATGTTTCAGAGATGCAGGAACATATGGTCCTGGATATTTATAGAAAGAGCCCTGGGACTTCCATGCATGAGGAAAGCCTGCAAGCTGCCATCTGGGAGTCTGGAATTATTTTCTGTCAGTGTAGTGGCCAAAGGCTGGGAGCCCTGATGGACGTCAGTGGCCAGAGGTGCCCCTCAGGGGTCTGTGCTGGGCACAGAGTTATTGAATGTCTGCACCAGTTCCACAGACAGAGCCAGGAGGGCACCCCCAGCACATCTGAGGTGACACCAAGCTGAGGGTGCAGGGACACCCCTGAGGGATGGGGCCATCCAGAGGGCTTTAGATTTTTCTCTGGAATCTGTGAAACTGAGAACAGTGCGTGCAACAAAGTCCTGTTTGGAGATATCTATAGACAAACTCTCATTTTTAAACTCTCACAGTGTCATTGACATAGGATCAATGCTTGTCAGAGAAATTTATAAATAGAAAGTAATTTTAGCTCTGTCTTTGTAGTCCAGCTCATGGGAAAAACTCTGAGCTTCTGGACAAGACTGACTACTCAGCTGGTTTTGGTGAGGCATCACTTCCAGAGCAGAGAGGCTCCAAAGTTTGGAGCATCTATCAGCACAGCCCACTGCTGCATGGAGTAGCTGAAGAGTGAATTTTTATGCCTCCCTCTGATGGAAGACACAATTGACAGAGGCAAAAAAGGAGGAATTTTTAAATTTTTTCTTTTTTAAACACATTAGCTGCCCTCCATTATATTCTCCTCTCCTGTTCTTGTTTCCATTATTTCTGCTAATATGGCACTAGGCTTTGAGCAATCTATTAAAAAAACTTATTGAAAAGTTTTACATAACACAAGGGGGTTTATATATATATATATGTATACATAAAACACAAGCTGCCTGTGCAGTTCAACACAGAACTTTAAAAATTTTAACCCCTTTCACATCCTTACAATTTTTTCAAATTTTTTTAGTATTAAAAGTCAGGTGAATGTTGTATATTACTACACTCCAGATCACAGCAGAGTTTAATACAAATGGAATTATTCACACCAAACTCTAGTAAAATTTAAAAATAACATTTTATAATATAAATTAAATGGTATTTTTCATCAGTTTGAACTGTATCAGCTGGGAGCAGGGACAGGCTGCTGTACAGTGACCCCCTTGAGGGGCTGATAATGGGGATGGATGGGAATGACAACCTGCCAGCAGCCACCCAGGACTCTTATCAGGCAGCACTCAAGGAGCACAGCCAAACGTGAGAAAGGTTCTTAAGCAGTAACTCAGGCTGTGAAATCAGGATGGGCCTGCCACAACTCTGAGAAGGAGCAATAATTTACTTAGGACTCAGTTTTGCACAGTCTTTGCTTCAGTGAGAATCTTCCCTTAGAAGTGGCTAAATGAGAGAAACCAGTGAATCCCCCTTGGAAGAGCACTCAAAGTTTCATTGATTTTGATCTACAACAGACATGATCACCCATGAAGTAACAAAAAACCCTTGAGGAAAAGGTTAGAGATTAGCAATGGGGAAAAACTTATTAAAAATTATGAAAGACCTCATTAATGTAATTGGAGATGAATCTACAATACCTGAATATTCAGTATTTATTTTTCCTGTCTGTTTCTTTTAATATCTTGTTTAATTTATATTTCTACAAGGCAACTCGTTATCACATTGTTTATAAAATATATATTACAAAAACTGTCAAACCACTCTAAACAACTTCTTTTTGCTGAGTAGTGATCAAAGAATATACATCATTAAAACAACTTTTTTCCTGCTGTATTTATGTTTGGGGTTTTTTAATTCACTCTCAGCTCAGTGTTCCTGTTTGCAGGAAGTGAGGTCACCGCAGTGGAAGCAGAGAATATTAATGACTCAAGGACTAATGGGCTAATTGCTTATGGGACACTGAGCCAGAAGCCTCGGGTATCAAATGGCTTTTCATTTAACACTGGCAGAGACATCTGAATGATAAGCACAGAGATTGGAGCGATAACCTTGCAGGATGGCAATGTGGGGGCCAGGCCTGTGTCCCCTTCCTGCCAGCAGCAGCCCTGGCCAGGGGCTCTGAGCAGGTTCCTGCAGGGCCTGGAGGAATAAATTCTCACTGCAGATCCCTGCTCTGGCACCACGGTGGCTCCAAGGATGCAGTGACCCAGCACTGCTGCAGCTCCAGTGACAGAGGCATTTCTACAGGAGCCTTCTGCACACCCAGGCAGTCACTGAAGGGACCAGCCCGGCACACAAATCCTTTTTACACAGAGTATCCACATACACAGACCATTTTACAATTACAGTTTTACAATTAACACTGCACAGACCCAACAGATCACTCAAACTTTGTTATCCTGACTGTCTTGAAACCAGATCTAGAACAGATCTTGAATCAGAAGAGCAGATTCTTCCTTGTCAAACTTACAACATCACAGACCCTGTGGCACACAGAACAGTTAAAGAACCTCTGCTTCTGCAAAAATATCTCCCTTGGGTCAAGAAGTTCACTTGTGTTTCCTTGCCAGTTCTCAGCAGCTCTTGTAACGTTTTCCTGAACAGGGTGGAGGTAAAGAACTCTCCCACATTCTCACAAAGGGCTGCTGTACTCTGCTGCCAGTGAATTCCTGCCCTGCAGTGCATGCTGAGTGCTGTTACTGCACGGTGCTAGTGAGCAGGAGATGCTCTCTGCTGCAAAGGCTGCTCAGCAGCATCTCCCACAGTGATCATCATTGCAGCCAGGGGCTTGTCTCCAGTCTGTTCTGTACATGAAGCAAGCCCAGACACATTGTTGAACAGTCCAATAAACTGGGAAAGACATGGGGACTCAAATTCATAATATATTTATCAACCATGAACAACAAGCCAGTATTTTAACGAGTTAATAGGCACACACCTGTTGGCCAATGCATGGGTAGTTGCCCTACCTGTGATTCCAGTACAGAGGGACTGGAAATACATTTATAGGTCTGCTTTTGCACCTTTAAGCATGCACTTGAGTACATTCTGTGACTAGAAGTCCATATCTTTGCTGCTTTGGGAGGTGTGTGAACCATCTGTGCAGGTGTGCAGGAATCCACCTGCTCTTGCATGGGCCTGTATTTGATGTACAGTCAAGAATCTGTACAGATTGTGCACCCAGTAGTGGCTGAGTGAGTTACATCTGATGTTAAAAACATCAGAGAGAAGGCTCCCAGATCATGACATTATCCTAAGTCCAACATCCACACAGAGGCACATTCACACACAAATTGTGAAGGGGAGAAGGGGAAAAAAATTGGTTTGTTTTTAAAACCTCTGCATTTCAATCGATTCGCATTTCTATGCTGCCTGTGGGAGTTAAAACTTTATTAAAGTATTTACCAGTTTTCAAAAAATTTTAACAGCATGAGCAGTGTGTGTACTAACTCGGATATCTACATGCCTGTATGTACTTGACAAAACACCAAGTGTGCCTCCAGGCTTTTACTGCAGGTCAGAGTTTCATCCTGCACATCCGGGTTTGACAAGGTCTCTTTTCCATTGCTTTCTGAAGACATGGCCTGTTCAGATCAGAAAAATGCTCTGAAAACTAAGAGCAGCTTCAGTAAGACTGGCAGCTCTTTCTCACAATCTCGGTATTTCTCAGTTGTTCTTAGAAGAGCCCGTGAGGGCTCAAGGCCAAGATAAACCCAGCCCAAAGCAGAGCAGTGACTCCAAGCACCCCTGATAAGTATCTGACCCGTTAAGATGTTGTCAGGCTTATTTTAGAAGGTGCAGTGTTTGATCTCAAAGGGCCCAGATTAGCAGGCAGACGTGGAAAGTTTGCTGTGGCAGGCAGCTGTGGCAGGAGTGCTGACACCCCCGAGGTCACCCTGCAGTGCCCCACAGTGCTCATCCACTCTCCAGCTTAGGCACTTCTCCACAAAGACAGCTGGGACACAGGGCAAGGGGAGAACTGACGTGCTTCCCACTGAAGTCAGTGATAAACTCCTCATTAATTCCACTGGGAGGAGAATCAGGCTGGCTGTAGTGTGATGCCGTGTCCCAGAGATGAGTTCAGAGCTGGAAATCTGTTTGCACTGGCACAAACCTTCCCCAGTGTGAGACAGTGACTCATTCCTGAGAGGATACAGCAGCAGGCACTGACAGCAACCAGCAGCACAGCAGGTGAAGCTGATACCCAAGTTCATTCACTCTTGTGGGAAATGGATTTGTAGAGGATTCCCAAAGCCTGACTGAGAGCTCACACAGTCTCGTGCATCTGTGTGCAAACTCTGAGATAAGGTGTGCTGACTTAGAAGGGCCATGGAACGGGACAGACATTGTTGAGAGAGAAATTGAACTGGAAACAAGTTTCAAATGATGACCTTGCAAATAGACTGGATATTTTTGAGAAACAGAACTATGAAAGATGTATTGTACCAAACACACGTGGGGTATTTTAATAGATGATTGGCTTAAAAGCATTAGCAGCATTGTGTAGCAAAAGCTGATAGGCCAAAAAACGTTTATAATGTATTGTAATTAGGAAATAGTTTAACTTCTGATTTTAATGGCGTGATTTGTAACATCTGCACTGTCTCACCCTTCTCTTGAGACTAAAAATAGAATAAAAGCTTTTAAAACGCCTCTCGAGAGCCCCGTCTCTGGGTCAGAAAAAGGGTTTTTCCAACAACTATTCTGATGGTGGAAGCTTCGAAAGTGTAAAAGACCCCAGACAGGCACCGTGAGACCTGGTCTGCAAAGGTGCCACAGGGTTTGAGCCAGGGACAAAATAATTTGAAGCTCATGAACCAACAGGTTAAGATTTGTTCACATGAAGAGGTTATGACTAAAACCACTAAGCCTGAATTCAGCCAGGAGCTGTTTCTACATTTGGTCCTTAAAAAGACTTAGAGAACATGTATGTGATACTTAAAAAGCTGAAGTTACACTTGCATTGCAAAGTTGGCATTTTTAAACAGGATAATTCACAGGTCGAAGTGTCTAGCAGAAGAGATTTACCAGTTTAAACTAATTTCTACATTTAAACCTCTGGGCTAGAGAGTAAATTCCGGAACAAAAATAATACAAGGTGCCATTAAAAACGCCAATCCAGAGTAACTGTGTGTTTTGTAGAGTGTGTCTGGGCTTCTCTTGGAATTGAAAACAGAATTTCACTGTGTTTTCAGTTCAGGCATTAGACTAATTCAGCTAATAAATGCTAGAATAGTGGCAGCTCCTAATACAAACTATGCTATTAATAGTATATGCTATTTCTAACAGTGAAATGCTATTTCTAACAGTGGATGCATGCAAAACCAATAGAAATACCTGCATAATATTATTTTTAATTACATTTTTATCCAATCAGCTCTGTCCATAGTTTGCTCTGACTGTGGTGCCACATGACAAGGGAGGTGTCATTAGTACTAAACTGCCTGAATATGGTGGAATCTGACAAACTAAGTTATTATTCCCAGATATTTACCAGCCTCTGGGCTGATCTTGTGCAGCACTCCTGCCTTTTTGTAGCATAAGATCTAATGAGGGTTATTTAGGAGCTGTTCAGCCTGGCCTCTAAACTGAACATCTTCTCTTCTGAAGATCTAAGCTAACCAGGTTTGTGAAAATGACTTAATGACACTTTTGGGCCCTGCTTTCACAGTTATAAATGTGTTTTCTCCCCGTGTGTAGGGCAAAGAACACAAGACCTTCTGAGGATAAAATAACCAGAACCCAACAGCAACCCCTCCATACACACACAAAAGAAAAACAAACCCAAAGAAAACCCACCAAAACCCTACCAAAACTCTGGAGAAAAGGCACTTTAGTCTTAAAGTCCTAAACAGTAAAATATATTAACCAGGGTCACCACTACGCCCTCACCCAGAGTGTGTATTAAACTCACCTCTCCTAGAACTAACCTTTCATATTTTCTACCTCCTATTTAGCTCACATATAATTACTTACAATAAAGCCACAAATGTATGGGTGTGAAATCAAAGCCCTAGATATATTTTTTTTACCTGTCCTGTGTTTTAAAAGGGATACTCCCCATGTCTGGTGTCTCACGAGTATCTGAGAAACAAATTCTAAACCAGCTTTATTACTGTTTTTTTGTTTTTGTTTTTTTGTTTTTTGTTTTTTCCTGTGGTTTTCTACCTGAGATGAGGATCTACACAAACCCAAAGCAAATGGAGAGCAGCCTGCTGCCAAAAAGAGCAAGCAGAGCTCTGCTCAAACTTTCCCTATGCATTCTTCTGTAACTAATTATGTAAATATGTCCCTGCTCTTACCATCACAGTCCCATTTTCACTATTTGTGATGTGGGAATCTGCTCCTCAGTTGGGACATTATGACACTGACACTCTGCAAAGGCAGAGCAGGACCAAAGCCCCCATTCCACACAGTTTACTCTGCTGGTATTTCTGCTTGATCAGGGTGAATCAAACACCAGAACTGAAGGGATCCTTACAACGGAGAGATAAGGACTGGATGAAGCTCCAAGTTGAAACTCTGGTTTACCAACAGCCCTCACAAAATGCCTACATATCACTAAAAGTCTTCTGGAATCACAGCCAGTCATTATCCTTCTCCATGGAGCTGAAACAGTATTAAAATAAAAAGAACAAAACAAAACAAAAATCTTTCAGTTTGGTGTAATCTAGTTTTCAGGTAACTCCACTTGTCTATGAAACCCAGACTGCTCCCTCTTTTCCTGCCTGGAAAAGAGCACAATGTGAAATAAAGCTACAAAAGGAAAAAAGGAGATAATTTTTTTTTTAATTAAAATTAAATCATCTCCTTCCTAAAATATAGCCTTAAGCTCCTGCAAATAAGTGCTTAGTTCTTCCTCTACTTTAATCAGGCAATTTGGCTGTAATTGAAGAGGTAAGTGATGCTACAGAAAAAGTAAACAAATGGGTCACTGCCCTTGTTAAAAGAACCTGAATTATTTCTAGAGTCATCCCCATGGGTAGATGGGGCTGTGAATACCTGGCCTTACACTCCTTGTATAATCTCTGCCCCACTGGCTGGGATCCTGCTGGGTGGGGGATAAGGACTGAGCCCTGCAGATCCATTTTCCTTCGGGCTTAAGTGGCAGTGACAGAAGTCATTAAACCACAGTGTCTGTCCTGTCCTGGGACCACATGAGTCACTAATAAAGGCAGTGAAAAAAAAGAGATTATCTTTTAGTAATTGTGTAATGCAGTACATCCTTATTGGTTTATTTCTGTGCAAACCAGCCTTGCCTTGCTGCTGACGCCAGTGAAAGGGTAAAATCTGGGATTTTTGGTGTCATTACTGAAAGTGCTAATGCTCCTAAGGAGCCAGCCAGGTGAGTGATAACATCCTGTCAGTGAGGTCAGCTGGAGCAGGCTGTCTTTAGTCCCTGAATGTCACCTTCAAGGAAATTTTAGCTTCTGACAAAAGTGGCATAAGTAAAAGAGAATATTCAGACCCAGGTACCCAGCACGTTCTCAGTCAATAACTTAATAAGTACAGGCTGGCAGCTATCAAGTATCCATTTTAGTACAAACTGTTCAAAACACAAGGTGTTAATTCAGAACTGAGCTTTCAGATGGTTTGTTTAAATCTGAAAAGTAAAAATAGTGTTTTATCCAATTTGCAGATTACAAAAGTAGGGAGTTTGGTGCTCCCAACTAAAACCACATTTTGTCCTTAACATGTAGCACAGCCTATTGAATCCCAGCAGATTCCAGGAAACACTCTGCAGCAAAACAAGAATATGGCAACATTATATCCAAGGGACATGGTTTTAATTATGAAAATCCATTTTTATCCAGTGGTTCTACTGCCTCAGGGGCCAGTACTTTTCAAATACCTGAAAAATGAGAGTTACCTGTGTTCCATGGGTTTCTCCAGACCTTGATCTCTCTGCTCAGATGCCACTCCTGGCTGCCTTCCTCCCGTGGGTGTCTCTCTCACAGGATGGGCATAATCTGGGGAGTAGGAAAGTAGCAGCCCTCAGTTTCCCTCCACACAAGGATGTGGGGAAAGCCCTGCTGGAGCCCTCTCTCCATCAGATTGTATTTTCGTGCACTGCAAGCCTGGAAACATGGAATCCAAAGGGGCTTAACATATTCCCAGTGGGAAATGTGTGGCCAGAGCCTTAAAGCTTAGAAACAAAGGGAAAAGACTAAAGTGCTTAAAAAAAAAATCACGCCAGCACACTTACAAATAACATTCCAGTGGCCCACAAAATGCTGGGTTTGAATCAGGCAAGTTCCTGAATGGAGTTTAGATAGTTACATCCCAAAGTCTGAGGAAGAAACCCATAGCACTCTCCTAAACTAAACTAAACTAAACTAAACTAAACTAAACTAAACTAAACTAAACTAAACTAAACTAAACTAAATTGTGTGTGCTTAATTACAGAGTGCTTAATTACTCTCATTTCAATGAGCTTGGCTCAGATTTCTGAGGTGTAGAATTTGAAGGGTGACTTTGTAACTCCCTAAGTAAGAGACAGTCAGTTTTCTCTCTCTGGTTAACATATCAGTCACATTTCTGTAGAAAAAGCTCCAAAGGGGAAAAGCATTCAGATCACGCTGCCACTGAAAGCTCCAGAGAGGAATTCCTGTCTCTGGATGACAGGTGGAGAGTTGCAAGCAGCAAAGAAGGATGAGCTGAGGTCTCAGTACCTGGCACAGAGACCCCCAGCACTGCCTGCCCTCCTGTACCCATCACTGCTATCTTGTGAGATGAAAGAGATTATTTTAAAAGGGGCACACAGGAACACAGAAGTGTTCCTGTAATTGCTATTAAAACTAAGGATAAGGTTCCCAGCCTGTGGCAGAGGGGTTGAAATGAGATAACCTTTAAGGTCCCTTCCAAGCCAAACCATTCTGTTATTCTGTATTTCTATGTACATTAAAACTGTGGCTGCCATTAAAACTGTGGCTAAACTAACTGGGGTAAACAGTAATTGTTTTCCACTCTTTCATAAATCACACAAAGCCAGAGAGGATTACAGGTAACCTCAAACACCTGGTCTCTCCCACAGCAGAGACCCAAGTGCAGCACAGGGTAATGCTTCAGAGCATGCTCGAGTTTGTATGAGCTGTGTTCGCAGAGCAGCCCCTAAAGAGTGAGAGTGATTGTATTACCATAACCTCATTTACCATCTCTGAGACAAATGCTGACTTTGTTTCAGTGTTTGGTAAGCCAGAATGTTTCTGCTCTGTCTCTGCAATTTTACTGTGGTTTGTGCACTGCCTTGATGCCAAGCCAGGCACATCTGAAGGTAAATCACCACATCCAGGACAGCTGGAAATTTAAGTGTCCATCAAATTATTGTGGCTGGAAATTTAAGTGTCCATCAAATTATTGTGGTATTCAGAGAAATTGTCCTTACTGCTTCTGATCTGGACTTTTCATTTGTAGCAATTTTTTCTTAGTTGGGAGATACTCATCCAGTTGCTCTACAGTTTTTTGTTCTCCTTCAGAATAATATTTATCTGAGGAGGACACAGGCTAGGTAGAGAGTATTAGGATGTTTAACTTAATTTGAAGGTTTTAAGGCTAAATTGTGATATCTGAAAAAAATACTAAAAACATGGACTTGTTAAAAACATAAACAGCATCCAGAAATGAAGTAGAAGGGCCAAGGAGAAAATAAGACCATAACCTTGACTTTTCTCTGTAACTGTATCCTGCTCATTTTTGCCCTTTGGGAATTGAGGATAGCCCTACCTACTACACTCACCTGGTGAATTTCAGATTCTTTCCTCTGGAATGAGAGAAACATCATTAAATGTCAGTCTCTTGAATTCTTGGAGCTATTGTGATGAAAATGCCTCTTCCTTTTAATGATTTTCTCCTCTCTTCATTACCATAGAGGCCACATGCCAAACCCTGCACAGGCTCCATTGACTGTTCCCAGCAGAGCTGAGCAGGGGAAGGCAGTGCACAACTCCACAGGATGCACAGCAGCTGTGCCCTGGCCAAAGGCAGGAAAAGGAGATTCCCACCTGCAGCGAAACCTTCAGCTGTGACATGTGGATGTCTTGAGCAGTGATGCTAAAAAGGTAACATGTGGTCCTTAAAACCCAATGGGACAAGTACAAGGGACAGCTGAGGCAGAAATTATTCTTGTTCCATGGATAACAGCATGGGCTAGGGACAGGTTTATCAGCACTGCCGCAGCTTCAGTAATATTTCTAGTCAAAGCTGTGTATCTATTCCATAAACTCTTGAAAAGTTTCAGCTTTGTATCAAGAGGCAAAGAAATAAAATTATGAAGAATGTCTTGGCTTTGGCAGTAAAGGCTGTTCTGGCAAGAACTGTAATGTGAGGATTTTATTCACAGCTGTAGCTGGGATCATTGATGCATTATTAACTCTTCCTTAGCCCCTTATTTGCACACCTTGCTGTCCAACGATTATAATAGCCAAAATCAATAAGGCAAGCTATTGGAGAAACAATTCTGTTCAAAAGGACTTGTGGACTTTGTTTCCTTAATGATGCTGGGGAGGCTATGAAATCCACACAAGAGACTGAGTTGTTCCCAATAGCACCTGGATGCTGCCAGTTGAGGAAAGAGGATGAAAATGATATTGATGCTCTGAAAATGTTTATCACACTCATGGTCAGCCTTAGAGGCCACAGGGGTTTTGATAGCATAGCACATTTCCTTTTTCTTATATTTCCTTTTTTATACAGAATCTCAAGTGGACACAGCAATGGTTGAAAGAGCACCCAGGGTAAGAGAGAAAAGGTTGTAAATGCACAAATCTGGAATTCTGGTTAGAACTAAGGTGGTATCTAAGGTAGATGCTTTGGCACCCTGCCAGCAAGCACACAGGCACTAATGAGCTAATGCTTGATTTCTTTCAAAGCACAGTCTACAACTCAAATTCCTTTCTATTTGCCTTGGTAATGTGTGCCCAAACAACATTAACACAAGAGCATAGAGTCTTTTTAGAGTAGATAAATCACTGGTTAATAGGAACTGAATCCAAGGGAATACCATACAAAGGAACTTACAGAAATCTAGATTTTCCTTTTCTGCCAATCCAGCAGTACAGCTTTTCATGTAACTTACTACCTTTCTAGCCCGTTTCAGACTTAGTTTGTTAGCATTGATGTTTCTTTTCCTGGACTCCTTAGTACAGATTCTTCCTTTCCAAGCTCCTTAATTCAACTTCCTCCCATCTAAGAAAATGATTTGCATTTTCCACCATTTCAAATATTCTGGACATCTAAATTCCAGGTAAATGAGGTGGGCATCCCTCCAACCCAGCACAGCTCTCTGCTGTGATGGAGCTGTTGTAGCCCTTTACAGTCATTCTCCAGTGCAAAAAAAGTTAAGAATTGTAAAAGCTATTTCATAGGCAGACAATCAAATTACAAGTTTGTTTTAAAGGATGTATTACACACCATCATCCAGCTTCCAACACCCTGATATACAGATTGCAAAATTATTTCAAGAGCTAGGACATTTTAAAAATCAAACTAAAGAATAATGCCAAGAACATTATGAGAGAGTGCACATTGGAAACTCCTATGATTCTCTTATTTTTGAGGGAAATAGGAAGATAGAGGTTTCTGACCTCTAATTTTCTGTCCTTAGATGAAATTCTCAAATTTGGTAGATTATTCTTGCCTAATTTGAGATCCTTTCTCTATAAAATTCTTCCTTTGTGGGTTATTTACTCCTGGAAAGGCAGGCTACCTGCACACATTTAGATCAGTGGAGAGCATTCTGTGGCATTGTGGGTACTGCAAGGATTATTAGAAACCTTTGGTGTGGTTGTTTATTCCTGCAAAAATCTATTTCTGATTACAACAGAGAAAATGTACTGTAACCTATACTGCTATAGGCTACAGCACTACTATAGCCTTGTGACCAAAAAAAAATAAAATTCTTTCACACAAAACAAGTATTCTTAGTAGCCCTTTCCCTTGGTTTAAAAGTAGGTTTGCTACTGCATAACCAAATTGAGAAGGAGTCCCTTAATGCCACAGTGTTACCCCACAAGAACCAGTAGGAATGCACACAGGGAAAAGCCAAACAGCTCTTGCTGGTTTAAGGCCTTAGCAGCAATTCCCTCTGATTCCACATTCCTGGCATCCAGGCTGGGACAGCTGAACCTTGGAAATACAATCCAGATTACACTGAGTGTCACAAACACCCCAAGTTCCTTGTGACTTCTCCCCAAAAGCTGCTTTGCAGTCAGGTGAGACTGGGAAGAATTGTGAAAAAAGCCAGATTGTGTGTGAGGGTCAGGCTGTGTGTGAGTGCCAGGCTGTGTGTGAGGAACAGGCTGTGTGTGAGAGACAGGCTGTGTGTGAGGGTCAGGCTGTGTGTGAGGTCAGGCTGTGTGTGAGGAACAGGCTGTGTGTGAGTGCCAGGCTGTGTGTGAGCACCAGGCTGTGTGTGAGCACCAGGCTGTGTGTGAGTGCCAGGCTGTGTGTGAGTGCCAGGCTGTGTGTGAGTGCCAGGCTGTGTGTGAGGAACAGGCTGTGTGTGAGTGACAGGCTGTGTGTGAGTGCCAGGCTGTGTGTGAGTGACAGGCTGTGTGTGAGGGTCAGGCTGTGTGTGAGTGCCAGGCTGTGTGTGAGGGTCAGGCTGTGTGTGAGGGTCAGGCTGTGTGTGAGGGTCAGGCTGAGTGTGAGTGCCAGGCTGTGTGTGAGTGCCAGGCTGTGTGTGAGGGTCAGGCTGAGTGTGAGTGCCAGGCTGTGTGTGAGTGCCAGGCTGTGTGTGAGGAACAGGCTGTGTGTGAGCACCAGGCTGTGTGTGAGGGTCAGGCTGTGTGTGAGGGTCAGGCTGAGTGTGAGTGCCAGGCTGTGTGTGAGTGCCAGGCTGTGTGTGAGGAACAGGCTGTGTGTGAGCACCAGGCTGTGTGTGAGGGTCAGGCTGTGTGTGAGGTCAGGCTGTGTGTGAGTGCCAGGCTGTGTGTGAGGGTCAGGCTGTGTAAGGACTAGGCTGTGTGAGAACCAGGCTGTGTGTGAGGGTCAGGCTGTGTGTGAGGGTCAGGCTGTGTGTGAGGGTCAGGCTGTGTGTGAGGGTCAGGCTGTGTGTGAGGGTCAGGCTGTGTGTGAGGGTCAGGCTGTGTAAGGACTAGGCTGTGTGAGAACCAGGCTGTGTGTGAGGGTCAGGCTGTGTGTGAGGGTCAGGCTGTGTGTGAGGGTCAGGCTGTGTGTGAGGTCAGGCTGTGTGTGAGGGTCAGGCTGTGTGTGAGGGACAGGCTGTGTGTGAGGGTCAGGCTGTGTGTGAGGGACAGGCTGTGTGTGAGTGCCAGGCTGTGTGTGAGTGACAGGCTGTGTGTGAGGGTCAGGCTGTGTGTGAGGGTCAGGCTGAGTGTGAGTGCCAGGCTGTGTGTGAGTGCCAGGCTGTGTGTGAGGAACAGGCTGTGTGTGAGCACCAGGCTGTGTGTGAGGGTCAGGCTGTGTGTGAGGGACAGGCTGTGTAAGGACCAGGCTGTGCGTGAGGGCCAGGCTGTGTGTGAGGGACAGGCTGTGTGTGAGCACCAGGCTGTGTGTGAGGGTCAGGCTGTGTGTGAGGGACAGGCTGTGTAAGGACCAGGCTGTGTGTGAGGGCCAGGCTGTGTGTGAGGGACAGGCTGTGTGTGAGCACCAGGCTGTGTGTGAGGGACAGGCTGTGTAAGGACCAGGCTGTGTGTGAGGGTCAGGCTGTGTGTGAGGGACAGGCTGTGTAAGGACCAGGCTGTGTGTGAGGGACAGGCTGTGTGTGAGGGTCAGGCTGTGTGTGAGGGACAGGCTGTGTGTGAGCACCAGGCTGTGTGTGAGGGTCAGGCTGTGTGTGAGGGCCAGGCTGTGTGTGAGGGTCAGGCTGTGTGTGAGGGACAGGCTGTGTAAGGACCAGGCTGTGTGTGAGGGTCAGGCTGTGTGTGAGGGTCAGGCTGTGTGTGAGGGACAGGCTGTGTGTGAGCACCAGGCTGTGTGTGAGGGACAGGCTGTGTAAGGACCAGGCTGTGTGTGAGGGTCAGGCTGTGTGTGAGGGCTGGGCTGCCCCTGCAGCACCCAGCTCCAGCCATGCCCCGCTCTGGGGCTGCTGCTCCTCAGTGCTTCACACACAGTGACATCACCAACCAGCTCACCTTAAAATCCCTCCAAGTAAGTTGGACAGGAATGCTTTTTTTCAGCCTCTGAATCACATCTAGCTGTGACAGCAGATGGGGAAGCTACTCGTGCCGTTGTGAATGAAAGAACCATCTGTGGGAGCAAGTGCTGTGAGCTGAGACTCGTCTGTGTGCCACCAGGCTGCTGTGAACTGCCCGAGGTGCAGGGAGGCTGGCACTCAAATCACCCCCAGCCAGCCTCCACTGCTCCATTGCTGACAGGAGGGACTGAAGGTCAACTAGAGGACTGTGACCACATTTCTTTATAGACAATTGCAGTGAGAATCAAATGGGATGATTCATTCCTGAATATAAATAGTGTCAAGCACTCCAAAAGCCCAGTCCTGAACAGTTTCAAAGTCAGGACTGGAAGGAGCTGAGCTCTGCATTCCCAGGAAGTCTCCAAGAGTGCACTCACAACTTTGGGTGCTGGGAGCAGGATTAGGCACATTGGTCTAACAGATTTTGGGTTATAACTTTTGCTAATCCAAAACTTCCTTTGTTTGAAAGATTAATCCAGTCTGAGAGTCAGAGGGAAGCAATACAGTACTCCTTCCATCATTTGTTCATGTTGGCAAATAAGAACTCGTGGCTTGGTTTGGATCCCATTTTGTCCATTAGCTTTGGAAGAGATTTCCTAGACATGTAAGTTATATTTGTAATTTGAGAAATACTGACACAAATTACAGACACTGCTTGAATCATATGGAATCCATGGACTCACATGACAGAGACTTCTCTGTAGTTCTCTGATCATCACTTCTCTGCCCTTTATGTCTACCTTCTGATTTAATAAAGTTGGGGAGTGTGGGAGGCTAGAATTATGCATATTTCTTTAAATGATGTTGAATTAATGCAACACTATAAGTTACTCTTTTGCTTCTGCTTCAAAATTTGTTTCCAGACATCACATGACATCACCTGAGACATGAGTCATATAGACATTGTCAGAGTTCTTTTTAGAAATGCTGGAATGACACAGCAGTGTCTGCATTTTCAGCTGTTGCTTCTAAATCTATGCTTACAAAATACCAGACATTAAAAACCTCGTGTGTGCAAGTAAGGATTTATTCTTGTGGGCTTGGTATTCTGCAAAAGACTATTGCAGTATTTTTCTTACCCTTTTATGTGATTAAAGAACAGTTGAACATCTTGCTCTGGAAAGCCCACACTGAAAGAGTCTCTAGGAAATGCCCTGATGGAGTGCAAGACCAGGAGAGCCTGGAATTCTCTTGGCCAGAGTGGATGGCAAGGGTGAAAAGCTCACGTTGTTCCCTTCCTTAGTGATTGGTTGTATTAAGATCTCCCCACAACTGCAGTTACAGGTAGAAGTCCCACACAAACACTACACTGAGCAGCTTTGCTCTTTGTACACCTTTCAGAGAGAGGTGGGTGAGTTAAATATTTGTCTCTACTCTCTTTAATGCATGTCCAGGGGTGGGCTGGGGTATTCACAGGACACTTTTCTCATTTGGCAAATTATATTCCCTTATCTTCCCTGATCAATCTGCACCTGCAAGGATGTAGGGCACCACCAGACTCATGATCAGAATGGTGCATTTTGACTTTAAGATCTCTAGATCTACGAAATAGGAGTGTTCTTCACAGTGAACATTTCACTAGTCTGTTTGATTTGCCTGCTCATCCTGAGCTTCCCAATGTCCAGACTCCAACCCAAAAGAAACTGCTTTCCTACTTAATTCCCTAAAAGCTGAGGACCATTTAGATATATGCTTATCATTTATTTAAAAACCCAAACAAGCAAACCAAACCAAACCCCAGACATGTTATTAAGAGAATTGCATGTTACAGCCCTGCCTTCCTGGCATCTTTACATTAAGGTTGCTCCATGCATTCTCACTGATGCTATTTTTGCTGCCTTGCTAAGAGCTGTTCTCCATGCCAAAGCAGAGTTTTAGGAGAAGCAGTTTTGTTAATCTGACAGTGTGCCATGGAAGCTCTCTGTCACCTTGTCCCAAAACAAAAACTCCAATGTCTCCATGTTGCTGCTGCACAGTTGCCTCTGCATTTTCTAAGTCACCTGCAACTTCAGCAGGATCTAGACAATAAATTATTTTCTTGTCCTTGTTCCTGTCTTGCCACCTGTAATGCAGGAAATAAGGGAATAAACCTTGTCCAAGACCTTCTTTTCTCTTGTACCTCAATCTGGACTTAGTGTGTTCAACTAAATGTCCCAACACTGCACCATTCTAATTATCTCTTCATATACTTTATTTTAATTGAAAACCACATTTTAATAATGAAAACTCTTCACAGAATTCATCTGGTCAATAATTCCATTAGCAGGCTTTTTTCCTGTACTGTAGACTCAAGTACATGCAGTGATAACTGGGTAGAAAAACAGCTCAAGTGTATTTAGGAGAAACAGAGGACATAATGTCAAGGGTTTCCAGGGGTGGTGTCCACCTGCAGAGAGGGGGTGCAGAAGACAAATGAGTTATTAAGCCAGCAGGAGGGAAGAAGTTTGTCTCCTGTAGCTTTGACACATGAATAAGAGATGAAATCACAAAACTAAGATATATAAGCTGTTAAAAACAAGTCTACATAAATAGTAAATCTTGTTTGACAGACTTAATGAAATTTATTTAAGGGCAAGTGCAGAGGACGCAGGAGGCTGACCAAGGCAGGAAATAACGTAATCCACATTCAGGAAAAGACACCTCTTGCCTTGCAGCCTTGTGGACTATCACAGGACAATACTGAGAAAGATTGTAAAATATGAAAAATGAGTAATGGCAGAAGTCTGGAATGGGCCCTCATCTGAACCTGCACCACAGCACTTGTCAGCATCTGTATCACATGAGTCTAAGGAAAGCAGTCTTCAATTTATCCTGTACACTGACCTTTGCCTCTGGCCTTGAAGGGCCAAGTTGTATCTGCTATTAAAGAAGTCATGGCATCTTAAAATAGAATTAAGAACAGATTGCCAACATGTTTATTTTTTTCCTTGCTGTTGTCAGTGACCTACAAGATCCATTTATAAATATTGCTCACTAGTTTCTCCAGGCCCTTACTCACCAGAGTGGAAAGGCCAAGGAGTGTTACTGCTGCAGCACAGATGAAGAAAATTATTTCCACCCAGAGAAGAGGGCAGTGACCTGTTTTGCTCTTATGTAGCCAACTGGTATCTCTGCAGAGCTTCCTTGATTGTCCTTGATTCAGACATCATATCTGTTTCCATGAAAGGGAGGATTAAAATACAAAATTAGGAAGGGCTGCTGGATAAGTTCATTTGAGTTTGAAGCTGGAGCATAGGGTGCTACCAAGCCATGACAACCATTCAGGGAAGATTGAGTGTTATCCATCTAAAATGTTATTTCCTACATTATTTCTGTATTCTCCTTTCCTTATTTCCAGGATGTTGATGATCAGTGTTTGGTTTCCCCACTCGTGGAACAGTTTGGAATGTACCAGCCATGGAGTCCACTCTCCCTGATGACCCTCGGCACCTCCAAGGGCTCAAATCCAAAGGAAGCCCTCGTGTGACACCTCTGGGACTGACACCATCTGTCTCCTCAGGAGATGTTGAGTTCCTCTTGGAATGAGGCCACATTTTCTTCTTCAGATAAAGTTTTCTGGCCCTGTTTGCAACTGCAGAAACCCAGGACTGATCTCTTCTAGGTCATGCTGAGCTCCCACCTCAGACTGGCCACCTTTCACCTCTGTGAGTGTGAAAAATGCCAGAAACAAAGCCCCCTTGAGTTCCTGTGCCCGTGCCTGCCCCACACTGAGCTGCGCAGGATGCAAACCGTGCCTTCTCTCAAGAGCCCGAGCTCTCAATGCCTCCCTGAAAAACCAGCCCAGCAATACCAGCCAGCAGGGTCCACAGGAGGGAAACCAGCATGACCAAGGAGTCATCCAGCCCTAGGGCAGCACAGGTTGATGGCACTCGAGGGACAGCTGAACCTCCCTTCTCTGGTTTGCTGCTCCCAGCTGCAGCAGGAACCTGCCTGTGAGATGTCCCTGCAGGGGCACAGATCCTTTTATCAGCTGGGCCGCTGCACCTGATGCCACCTGCTTGTTGACAAACCTGGACACCAGAAGGTTTTGTCCCAAGTTCGGGCCTTGCCTGGCACTGCTCTGGAGTGACCTGGCAGTCCTGGTGCTGGATGTCAATGGATAAGGACACCAAAGTGAAGGCAAAATGTGGACAAACCCCACGGTAATTACTCAGGACAGTAAGGACACATGAGCTGTAGGGACCATATTTGCTGTGAAATTCCATTCACAGCAAATATGTGAATTTTCTGCAGGAAGGTCCTGATCCCAGGTTCTGATGAAGCTGCATGATGGTCTGATACACATTTTACCTGTTTAATGAGCTTGGGATTTTTAATTGCTAATGCACTGCAGTGTGTTTTGGCTGAGTGCCTGAGATGTTTCAAAGCCCAATTATCTCTTACAAGGTCAGTAGGCACTTATTCTTAAGGGCCCATGATTCAATATGTGTTTGCATTCTATGCTCCCTTTAATGTTTTAATGTTTGTTATAAAAATTGCAACAGTGATTCATTTGCATGTATTTCTTCTTTGTTTGGATGGGAATCATTTGGAGTGGCTATTTTAAGGGTTGTTAAGTGGAACAATCTAAGTGTGAACACTCTGAAAAGATAAATGGAAACATTTAATATTTATGCTCTGCTATTCTACTGTGTCTCAGTCACGTAAAACCAGATCACTATCCTAGAGCTCTTGTTTTAAAAAGACAGCAGTAAAAGCAATAAAATGTAGAAATAATTGACTTGTTAAAACAAGTCGTGATAAACAATTCAGAGGCAAAATTCTATCACACTTGCTATGCTGGAAGTGTGCTGAAACCATGCTGAAATAAAGAAATACAAAAGAAAAGACTCTTCTATCCTCAGGCAACTATTTTGCAGAGAGGCTGATTCAAGCCATAGCTACATCCAACATAATTTTGAGCTGCATCAGCCTCTTGCTCCTGCTCCCAGTACATCCTGAAGGTGCAGCTCGTATCTCCTGGCAGCAATGTTAGTTTACAGAGTTCCCTCAATTCTATGCACAACTTTCCCTACACAACTGCTTGTGAGTTTACTGTACAAATCTAATGATTGGTTCTTGTGTTAGCAAAAAGGGAACTGTGAAAGGCAGCACAAAATCTCCTTGAATGGGCTTTGCTGCAGAAACCAGACAGTTCCAAACTGGCCTCCCAGTACTGCAGGCAAGGTCCTGATCCCACTTCTGTGAGCAACAAAACCATGGATATGAATATGTATATTTTCCCAAATCAGAGCTGTGCTGCCTCCAGGACCAGCTGAGAGGTACCAGAGCTCATGGAGCTCATGGACAGTGGCACAAGGACCCCACACAGCCACCCTGAGTGACAACCACAGCTTCACCTCAATGCCATTCCCTCTGGCAGACTTCTTCCAGACTCGAGCCATGAGATGAACAATTAAACTTGTCTTAGTGTTAACCAGTATAAATTTACACATTGCCCATATGCAGAGCTAGTCCCTTTTTGAATCTTAGTTCTCAGTCCTTAAATTTCAAGGATTAGGATCCACTGTGCTACACAGACAGGGATTCCTTGTTAAGAGCTTTTCAGATCAAGCTCCCAGAGATAGATCAGTGCATTTGTAAAATCTATAATAAGTGTTCAACTTCTGGCATATCTTGGTCTCTGATTGAATTCTGAAAGACTATTTTTGTCCTTCAATTTGAAGCTAACAGATCTATTTATCATTTCCCTGTAGGTTTTGAGGAGTGTAACAGAGCTATTTTTTCCTGCTGCAAAACATTTGCCAAACGTTTTTGACTGACAATAAGTTTTATAGGTGCAGACATTTGCAGGCAATACACGAACTAAAATTCACCATTTAATTGTTTCAAGTCATTCACCCGCTTCTAACAATGTCTGGTAGTATCCCATATTAGGGTTAAACCTTCGTTTTCAGAACTGAAACTTGGCTGCTAAATATAAACTTGAGCCTAATCCAAGATCTTGCTTCAAAAATGTTGGTTTATACAGCTGACTGTGCTAAGTGGGGATGGAAAGCTGTTATGCTGAAAAAGTTCTTTACTATTTTAAAACAACTTTACCAGCAATTCCTTTGCTGTATCTCTCCCTGTCACATTGCTGGTCACAGCTAAAAATACATGGAATATTTTTGCCACTCTCCCTGGGGCAGTAGGTGAGGGCAGCGAAATGCTCAGGGGTTTTCACAGCTGATATCCTGTGTGTCCAACCCCACACTTGGCTAGGAACGAGGCTGGGTGAAGAAACATGAGCAAAAATAATCCATGAAGGCTGAGCTGAAGATAAACTCCTAACTTGTGAATAAAGGTCTATTAGAGCACTGAGAAGACTTTGATCTCCTCAAAAGAAGAGGATACACCCACAGCACCTGGTGTGACACTCTGGGTGTCACTGCTTCCTCCTCCTCCTCCTCCTTTCCTCCTCCTCCTCGCATCAGGGTGCAGCTTGACCCTGCCTTTATCTGTCCTTCTGTCCTTCTGTCCTCCTAGAGTTTGATCCATCTATAGCTGTGGAGAGAAACAAAATCTTTTAGGCTGGAACAGACCTTTAAGATAGAGTTTCACTGATGAGTCCTCACCAAACCAGGTCCCTGTGCTCAGATCTTCACTTCTGCTTGGCTTTGCTGCTCATCTGAAAAAAAAAAAAAAAAAAAAAATCAAAGGTGTATTTAGCTGCCAGCTGGGGATTTCTACTCTGAATATTCAGAAACACTTGCACATATTTTCTTCCACCCTGTTGGCAGAGGAGGTATAAATAACTAACTTGCTGCATGTTAGTAATGACCAAAAAGAGCTAGAAAGTTTGGGTGAATATTAATAATTACTAGTATTAAGACTTTTTCAAGTGGGACCTCCTTCTGTTAAGAGCTACAGCTCATGCCCAGTCTTATTACAGAACTGGAGTTAATCTCCAGGTTTTCAGACAAGAATGTGCTTCCACATGGAATTACAGAATGGTTTGGGTTGGGAGGAACCTTAAAGCTCAACCCATCCCACCCCTGCCATGGGCAGGGACACCTCCCACCATCCCAGGCTGCTCCAAGCCCCAGTGGCCAACCTGGCCTTGGGCACTGCCAGGGATCCAGGGGCAGCCACAGCTGCTCTGGGCACCCTGTGCCAGGGCCTGCCCGCCCTCCCAGGGAAGAATTTCTTTCTTAAACCTGTTACAAATCCACCCTCTTTCAGTTTAAAGCCATTCCCCCTTGTCCCCAGTCCCTCTCCAGCTCTCCTGGAGCCCCTTTAGGTCCTGGAAGGGGCTCTGAGCTCTCCCTGGAGCCTTCACTTCTCCAGGTGAGCACCCCCAGTCTGGCTCCAGAGCAGAGGGGCTCCAGCCCTGGAGCAGCTCCGTGGCCTCCTCTGGATCTGCTCCAGCAGCTCCACATCCTTACATTGGGGTCCCAGAGCAAAGAGCCAATTTGATCTTGTGCTCTTCCTATTCAGTGTATTTGCCCAAGACAGGATCAAAGGGGAAGTTAGTGTGGTCTCCATGGCAGCCTAATTAGGCAGAATTTGTTCCCCTTTTTCCCATGTGAGGTACCTATTATTAGAAAACAGCCTTGTGCCCCTGAGGGGAAAAGGAGCATTGCTGTGTGAGGTGGTACAATGGAACACCCTGATCACACTGGCCATGGGTAATTCACTGTATTCGGTCAAAGTACAGCAGGCTGTGCTCTTGAACAACCATTACAGCTGAAAAGGTTTTCATCCCTGTCTCTGCAAACAGGAATGTCTCTTTCTTACCCCTTGCTTCTTGCTCCTGGTTATTAACTATCAGCTACCAGCTGAAGCTGAGAAAATACTCTTCTGTTCTTTATCTGCATGGCCCAGTACAAGTGGGAAATGAGGATATTTGCTTTAATAAAGAACTACACTGGAGAGCTACAGATTTGTCTGGGAATCTTTTTTGCAACTTTGTAAATTTATGGACCACAAAGGAAATCAACAGAACTGGTGATTAGTCCTTATGAGGTTTATAAACTGTATAATTCCAATAAGGTTTACTCAATATTGCAGTGAAACAACCCATTGGGTTTATCTGATCAGCAAAGTGATCTGTAAGCTAAACTGTTCACTAAATATCTCCCTGGTTACTCCTAAATTGCACCCATGGAATGCCAGGCAATGGATAAGCATTCTCAGAAATAAAAGCAGCAGCAGCACTCACTTAGTATCCCATCCCTCAGTGATGAAATCCAGTAAGAAGCACTGTTGTTCTGCATTGTTCTCCACAGCTCTAAAGCATCAGCTAGATACAACTAAAAGCATTAAAATGTGAATTTACTTGGCTCATATACTGATCCAAATGTTCAAGTGGCCAAGGGATCTCTTCTGTAACTGAAGCCAGACAAGTTTATTCCTGCTTTGTCTCCAAAGACTCCTCCTGTCACCTGGAATGACACAATCACATCTTATGTGTGTCCTGACTGCAGAGAAAAGCCAGCCAGGTTAGACTTAGACTGTCCCCTTTGCAGGCTGGTTTGGGGTTAGCATGGTGCAGGTCAGCTGAGGGATGGTGACGTCTCAGGACAAACCAAATCAGTCACTTCACAGCTGTATCTGCACACCCGAGTGAGGAGAAAGGAGGAATTCTCCTCCAAACCCACAGAAGTGCTTTTAACAAAATGGGACTTTGGTGGTATTCACATGACAGCTGCCAAAGATTCCCGGATCTCTGGATGCAAGGAAAACTTGTGTTTTGGTGGGAAAAGCAAGTGTACCTCTTTCTGAAACAGCTCTAGCACGTACCTCTTAACAAGCTCCAGTGCATGGAAGGTTGATTTGTTTCAGCTACGTGCACAGGAACTCAGCTTTTCAAAGGGGAGAGGTTCCTGAGCCAGCAGGAACTACCCCTCTTCCTTGAGGATAACAACCAGAGGGTCTCACACCCTTGCTGTTGTGAAGGGAAGAGCTGAGCTGGTTTCTGTGCCAGTCTTCCTGTTCCCCTCTACTCTGAACAGCACAGGCTGTGACTCTTGGGGTGTCCTGTGCAGGGCCAGGAGCTGCACTCCGTGATCCTTGTGGGTCCCTCCCAACTCAGCCTATTTCATGGTTCTGTGAATTGTTTTGTTTCCTTGTACTCTGTGCCTCTCAATCCCTTCCCCTCAAATCTACTAAATATATATATATATACTGGCACCTACAACCTTTTAATCAAAGAACATTCTGCCTCACTAGTCCATGGTAGGAAATACATTGATTATTCAAGTGAAGGTTTCTGTGCCAGGAACCAGCAACCACATATTCCCAATGAAAGAGGGACTTGAACAGTGAGACCTCCCTGCAGTCAAGCAGCAGGAATCCGAACACCCATTTTGTCCCTGGTAGCAGCCAAGCATCTTCTCTTTATCTAATCCTAGAAAGCTGAACATGATCAACAGGTTTCTGTAGAAATTCCTCTAGGTTCTCAGCAGAAAAGTTGGTTTTACTGCCTGAAGGGAATGGCTTTCAACAAAGGCAGCCTGTGCTTACAGGGGCACTTTGGGGCAGTGGAATGAAAGTTCAGCTCCTTTGCTCTGGGTTCACTTTTGAACGATGCTCCTTGGAAACTGAAACACAGGCAGCCAGCTGAGATTGCTTTTGAGAATGAAGACTTCTCATCTATAATTCATAGGAAATAAATATCCATCCTGAATGGTTCAGAAGAGTGTTTTTGTGCCTTTGTAACAATGAAGGGAATTTCCTATGAGGGAAATTCCCTTGTCTTGTAATAAAGGGGGAAAAGCTTTTTTATAATTGAGGCTGATTTCTGAGGTTTGAACTTGTAAAATAATTAAATCCACTGCCTGTATGTCTGAACCTATTTTTTAGTAAATCTTAACTGGAAATACACCTGAAATGCAGCAGCTGATGGAGCAGGGAGACAATGGAAGTGCACCAGCACCATCTGTTTAGGCTTGGTACTGAACCCTGCACAGAAATCAAGCTGAAAACCACAAAAGGGGAATGAAGAGCTTTCAGTCACTTTTGGAACCAAAAAAATCTCATCTAGAAAAAAAAAATACTGAAATCAGGTAGAATATTGTGGAAGCTAATTTTATAAACCTGTGGAAGGTTTATAAAATTGAGGGGCTGCTCTGTCCCAAGAGGTTTTCAGATAAAAAAAATTCTAAAAATAAGCTACTAGGTAGGAACTCCTTTAAGTTAATCTAATGAGTTTTTCTGGGGATGGGAGGAACTAGCACCTTGAATAAAAAGGTTCTACAAAGCAGACAGAAGTTTGAAGGGAAAACTTTGATGAAATTTTCATCTTGCTTACTGAGAAAAGGAGCAAATTTAATTTAATTGCAGAGCATTCAGAGCAACAGGGACACTGCCCCTCCTTATCCAGGGATCCTCACTCTGAAAAAGCAACCTAATGACTTAAAGACAGTTTTAACTTTTTTCTGGCATATATGTCTGCCAAGTCTGAGTGAAGTGTTCAGGAGAAAGGAGACAATATTGATATCTTTCCATGGCACAGGACTCTGAACATGTTGTGCCAGGTGACTAAGGGAGCTAATCAGGTAGAGTACAGATTGGTTTACATTTTGCTGCAGGAAAATTATGTATTTCCCCACAAAATCATCATTAATGTACTTGACCAACAGTTTTGATGCAGTTGGATAAAACTTCCCCTAAGCATTCAGGGATTCCCTTTTTCTTACGAGTCTTCATTCCCTTACAATGGAAATACTTCCAAATGAACCAAGTCCCTTATGAATTCTTGGCACACATTTTAGATGAAGCCCTTTGGAGAATACTGTTTTGTTTAGAGAGAATCTAAGCAAATCTGATGCCATTTCTCTAATACTTCAAGGGTATTGTAAATAGTTGTGAAATTCACATTTAAAAAATAGACTTTATTATTAAAATGCACAGCCTGGGCTAAGCAAACAGGCGAGGAGCAACAACACACTAGTTTGGTGTGAAAGATCAAAGGAGCCTGAGTGATAGATCAGAGGTTCATGGCAGGAAAGAAGCAAGTCAGTTCTTTGTCATTTCCAAAACAAGATCCTTGCTACACAAAATGTAACCAATGGAACCACAGGGCCTCAGCTGATAATTCTGATGATATTATCTAATTAATTAAAGCACACTGATTAGCCCGATGGCATTTTCTTTGGGCAGCCAGGTGCTCTTTACTCAAATGATACAAGAGCTGCCCCAACAGCTTCACCATCGTGTCTCCAGGACATCAGCATTCCACTGAAGCCATTAAGGTGTAAAGTCCAGAAAGCATATTCTGCCAGAATTAGCTCAGCATCCAGGCAGTGAGCAGTTAGGGGAGCTGCAATTGCATTTGTTAAAACCCAAATCCTGGCAGTTCAAGTGTCAGATGTTCACAGGGATGTGCTGATGGTTCTGACAACTCATCTCAGCCTCCCATGCAAAATTTCTGCTTTCATGGTGGAAGTGTGCAATACTTACCCAGACCCAGAAATAACACCAGCTCAAAAGGGGCCAAATGAGACAAGTTTCCAGTCCAAAAGTAGCTTGAAAAATGAGCAATGAGTGATTAACTAAACAAACCAAAAATGAGAATAGAGCCTCTATAGCAAGGAATGTAAACATGAAGCATATTTTTAAACCTTTTTCCATCCCCAGAAAGGTGCCACACCTTAAATAATGCAAATGTTTGCTCTGGAACTGAATAAGAGTTTGGTAAGCATCATATTGATCTTTTCTACTGATGTACAAATCCATTTGTATTGACAAATTTCTGTTAGCAATCTGCTCAGTAAACCAGCAATGATTCCTTAGCACCCTGTTTGGGAAGTTAGAATATACTCCCAGACCTACACATGGATACACATTTTCATTTTGTGTGTGCCTAAAAAATAAATACATTCAAGTTCCCATTTCACAAAGATAGGAGTAGTTGGCCTACTAGAAATCTATGATGAGAAAATGCATTCTCAACTCCCCTGGCAACCCTGGCACCTGAGTTTAAGTGAAAAGTCAGGTAACTGAAGTGTAATTCACGCTGAACTTTTGGGTGGTCACCTATTTAGATCAAAGATTCCCTATTTTTGCCTGTGCAGTTAGGAACCCAACAGAGGTTTAGGTTCCCTTTTGAAGCATTTGCTTGGGAAACAAATCTAACAACACTTCTACTACTTCTAATTACTAGTACTAATATTTAACTTGGCCTGTAGCACCTCCACATCACATCAGGTATTGCTCTGAGGTAAAATGAAAGAGCTTCTTTTGAGTTACTTGTAGATCTGAAGTTTAGGCATCTGTGCAGTTACATATTTATGTATATTCACTTGTGCATCTCAGCCTCAAAATGTATTTTGAATCTCGTGAACAAATTCACATAAATTGCAAACTCCAATACTATTAATAAGTTAAATTTATGAGGCCTTTCCCCAAGAGAATAAAAACGCCAAGCTACCCCTGGGCAGCTGTGTCCAGTCACTGTGTGAACAGCTCCAGAGCAGCTGCAGAACACCCTGAGTGTCACTCAGCCCAGGACAGGCAGCTGGGACACTCTGGGTGCAATGAAATGAAAAGCTGGTGAAGAGCAGCAGAAAACCCTTGGAAACACAGGAAGGATCTGGGGAATTGCAGGGAAGGTTGTGGGAGACGTGGGAGATGTGGGAGGGCTGAAGATGGTACAATGAGATTGAGATGAGATGAGATGAGATGAGATGAGATGAGATGAGATATGAGAAGAGAAGGATTTGTGTTTATAAACTGGTGCCTTTTTGGCCTCACCAGCTCTGGCTCAGCATCTGCCCTGCAGGTTCCAGGTAAACAGAGAGCAGGGAGGGGGGGAAAGGACAGGAGCTCCATTCCACAAGCACAGGAGGGAGACCTTGCAGTCAGAACTCACCTTTTTCAGCACCAGATCATCCCCTGTCTAGACCTGCCTCCCATGAGGATTTCCTGGGGTCTAACAAGCACACACTCCCACTGCAGCTTTTCCAAGTGCACACTCAGCTCTTCCTGTGGCATTTCCCTCCCAAGTAATACAGATTCGTATCAAGTTTCAGCCTTTTAAAACTCACTTAAACCCATCAACCACAGGAAGTGAATGGTTAGACAACCAAGTTACCTCAATGTCTCGCATCGTTTCTCTGGATGATCTTTTTTGGGGATCTGCATCACTTCTTACTCTAGCATTGTCTTTCCAGTACAAGGTACATTTACTGCCATCCTGCCTGAAGGAGAACATTTTACACATGTGTAATTTGAAAACAAAGAAAATTCACTATTTATTTCAATGAAAAAAAAAATGCATCCATTTTGTGCATCCTAAAGCTGTAGATTCACAGCCATTTCAGACCTCAATAAAATCCCATTGTCACTGAAAGAGAAGATTTCCAAATATCTCCCTTGCCATGAGCAGAGCAAGTACTCACAGACAAGCACTGAATGGGATCAGCAACAAGAGCATTTGTCAGTCTGCTTTGGGAAGAGGATCTTTTCCACACAAACTGGAACTTTGCCTTTTCCCTGCAGTCTCCCTGGCAGACACCCCACCCTTGGCTGCTCCCCATCACCCACTTGCCTTACTAGGCAAAGTGTTTCAAGCACCCAGAGAGGGCCCACACACCCTGCTTGTGTTCCTCACTCTGTTTTCCTGCAAAAGCTGCCAATTTAAACAGTTCCTGTTCTTAGCATCCACATCACTCCTTCCACTGCAGTGATGTGCCAAATGTGCAGTGCACAAGATCATCACAAGAAAATGATGTTAAAAACAAATGCTCAGGTGTTTCAGCTGTTCCAAGGGAGCCCTTCACTTCTGTCCACATACTGTGGTGACAATGCACAGGTTCTGAAAGATGAAACAGTTCCCTGGGCTGAGTGTGATGAGTCAGTGGTTCTGCCTGCACAGAGTGAATATCACGCATGGAATTACAGCTCAGGAATTCTTAGATAAAAAGATTAGTAAAAAGCCCATATTTAGTAGGCAAAGCAGCAGAAGAAAGAATGCACAAAAATAGGAATAAATGAGAATCCAGTAATGTTAAACAGCAAAGGCACTAAAATACCTTGCACTTTGAGGCTGGCAGTGTGTTTATATTGTAATTATAGCTGGAGTCCCACCAGGTACAACATGAATAGAAATAGCACAGGAATAAAGGCTGACCCCTCACCACACAGTCTCAAAACCAGCACAGTCTCAACACATCAAAGTAATCTTTTTGGAAAAAACAAACCCAAATCACTTTGAAACACACCCTCAGACAAAATGCTGCTTCCACACCACTTAACAGCTATGAACCTCACTGGCAGAATTCTCTGCTCAAGCCAGAGCTTTTGAGTTTGGAGTTTACCTGAAGAAGCCATGAGAAGGAGACACTGCTGTGGGGAATACTGCAAAAATGCTTTAGAGAAACAACAATTATAGAAATATTGTCTGCAAGGCACCAGAGGGGCAGAATTACTTTGGTTATTGAAGGAAAATCTTCCTGTGGCCAGAAGAACTGCCTGTGCAAGCAGCTCTCAGGATAGATCATTGACATATTTACATATCGATATACTTGGTTTGGTATATTTGCATATAATTTGCATGATATTTAAATGAAAATTGAAAACTTAAATGCAAAGAAACCCCCAAAGTTTCTACACTTTGTGCTTTTGAATGTTTACATTCAAGTCATAGCACAACTGCTGCAGGAACCAAGAGCTGGATTTATCTTTGCAGTCAAATTTAGGAAAAAACCCTCAGTTTCAAAGATTAAGCAAAATTCTGCATCTGTGTTTAAAGTTACCAAGAGAGACATGTCTCTAAAACTGGCAAGTGGACTGGCCTGAGCAAACTCTGTTTGTGTAACAAAGAGATCAGCCTTGCAGATGATACTGTGAGCAAACCCTGAGTAGGAAAACTGTCCCTGATCCTTCTCTTGCTCCTGTCCTTTGGCCACACACTCATGTAAAGAGAAAGATGAACTGGGAAGGCATTGAACAGGTAACTGCAAGGTTCCTTTCCAGCTGGCCAGGGCTCCCTGTCAGGCCCAGAAAGGGCACCAGAACTGTGGAAAAACAGAGGCAGGCTGCGTGCCAAGGGCTGCTCCAGTCCTTCCCTTTGCTTCCTCCTTCCTCCTACTGAAACCCTTCCATGGGCAAGGAAACATCCCAGGGACAAGGAAACATCCCAGGGACAGGGAAACATCACATGGACAAAGAAACATCGTGGGGACAAGGAAATGTCAGGGGGAAAAGGAAACATCACACGGACAAGGAAACATCCCAGGGACAAGGGAACATCACAGGGACAAGGGAACATTTCAGGGACAGGGAAACATCACATGGACAAGGAAATGTCATAGGGAAAAGGAAATATCCCATGGACAAGGAAACATCCCAGGGACAGGGAAATATCATGGGGACAAGGAAACTTCCCTGCCTGTCAGCAGCTCCCTGGGAGGGGCACCAGGGCCAGGGCAGGAGCCCCCCTGGGCCAGGCAGGGTTTGAATTTCTGGGTTTCCAGGTCCTGCAGCCACTCTGGGCACCTGGAGCCCCAGGACAGCCAGGCCAGGTGAGGAGCTGTGGCTGGGCAGTGGCACCAGCCCCATCCCTCCACCTCCACCCTCCTGGATCCAACAGGAGCTCCATCCCCTCAGCCTTGGGGGGCTCCCAGCACAGAAGCCCTGGGCTGGGATGCCAGCCAATATTCAGTTTTATGGCTTTATAAGCTATTCCAGGCAATTTCTGGTGAGCAGCTTCAGTCCAAGAGTCCCAAGTGGAAGGAGCTATCAGCATAGAAATGCAAGCAGTCGAATAATCAGACATCACATCACAAGTTAGTGGATCCCCAGTGTAAAATCAGATTTCTCCAGTTGCTTTCCTTACCAGTGCAGCTGTTTTTCTGTTCACAATAGGATTAACAGCAAAAAAACAATTATTGGTTAAACATTAAGGTTCAAAACTGAGTAAATTTCAGTTCATAATCAGCTAAAGTCCCAACTCACTCGTTACTTTTATAAATAGCAATTTAAATATGTTATTTGGGATTTGTTATGCAAGTGGGAAACGAAGAAGGAATTTAAGAATCAGTGTAAATGGGAAATGAAAAAACTTAAAATAGTATATTGGAAATGTATGAAATATATGGAATGTAAAAGCCTAAAAAATACCCCCAAAACACCCTAACAAAAAAAAAAAAAAAAAAGGAGAGAGAAAAACCTAACCCAAAAAAACCATCCCCTCAAAATATTTGAATCTATTCATGTTGTGATGCATGTGTGTAGTAATAGCAAAAAATAATTTAATCTACTATAAAATTTCTCAAACCAAGGCAAAGGGCTACCTGCATCTCTTAGTCACTACAGCAGAGAGATATTGGTTTGTTGACCCATTTACAAACCCAAAAAGATGAATTTTGGTTTCGATTTTAGGATAAAGATGGGGATGACAACGAGCAAGGGCTGTGTGCTGTCAGCAGGCTCTGCTGGTAGAGAATCTCCCAGGGCTGTGCCAGAGGCCAGAGGACAGCCCCAGCCTCAGTTCTGAGCTCTCTGTGGGAGCCTGGAGCCTTCCCAGTTATCCCACAGCTCCTGGCACTGAGCACTCCCCGGGCTGGGCTCTGGGTGCCTCTCGGGTGCCTCTGAGCCCAGGGACACTCCAGATTCACAGATTGTCTCTCATGGACTGCAGCTGGGGTGGAATTCCCTGGTGTGGAGGAAGGGAACAATCCCAGGTTGTGAACTCCAGAGGAGCTCCCACGTTCCACACTCAGGAGCCCTGCCTGGGAGCTCCCTGGGGAGGGACACTGGGCAGGGTCCCTGTGCCCTGGGCCTCATTTCACCCACAGCACTGCATCCCAGGAGCTGCTGGGGTCCTGGGATGGTCCTGCCAACAGGGGCTCAGGAGTGCCAGGAGCAGCTGGGCACACACAGGCTCCTCATCTCCAGAGCCCTCCTCACAACCAACAGCCACGGATGGCAATTCTTCTGTGTCAGTGCCCATCAGCCAAATGTCTGGATGCTCCAGGTCTTTGGTCAAGCTATTCCTAAGCAGTGTTCCAGAAATAGCACAGGGGTTTATTTATGTGTAGCAGTCCACGTTAATTTGCCAAGTGCCATTACGTAACAGCAATTAATTACATTATTTCTTCATTACTAGATGTGCACATAGACTGTTTCCACAATGTGCTGAATGCATTTCTGTAGCTCTTCTCAGTAGCCTTGAAGGGAAGATAAATGAGGACAAGCAGAGTGCCTAGATTAACAACAAATGATAAATCCAAGCCCCTTCATTGAGCCAAATTAAATATTCTGTTGTAGGCCTTGACCTAATTCCAGCTACTGGTTCTTTTTCTTGTACTTTTTCATTTAACAAAAATTTTAAAAGATCTGTGTCTGTCATGAGAATTCCTTTAGACATACCTTCAGAAATTATCTTGCAATCTGATAATTTCAGATGGCTTTAAAAGTTGGTATTAGATTTCTTGGAATCAAGACTTAATTCTCTATTTAAAGAGAAAAACTCATGTTGTTTAGAATAATGATTTATCTACCTTTTAAAAACTATAAGCTATATGTGCTTGCAGACAACTCCAAATGTTATTTTCAGGACCTGGACCTTAGGTTTAACTTTTTAAACTCTTCTTTGGTTATTCTTGTATTTTAGTCCACTGATGTGTCCAGAAGGAATGTGTCAGGCATTGTAAACCCCCCTGGCATAGACAGCATATACTGTACTTCACTGTTTTATCAGAATTGTACCACCTTCCAAGCATTTCTAAAGGGCAGTCAACACTGTACTGAATTACTGTAAAGTAATTAATTTATTTACCCTTGTCTGGTTTAGCAGCCTTAGAATCTCCTGAATTTCTTTCTTCGGAGCTTTGTTTTCTCTCTCTACATCTTCCCTGTAATAAGCGATCTCTCTGTCCCTAGGATTCAGTCTCCAGAAAAACTCCAGTGTGCTCTATCTCATAGATTCAAAATCAGCCCTAAACTCCTCTGACCTATTTTACCCCTGTATCATTGCCAGAGAGGAGAAGTGCCAGAGGTCTGAGATGTTTCCTCACTCCCTTAGGGAATCTGACCTACCCTAGAATAAAACTAGGATTGCATGAGAAGGACCAAGCTCTGTTTTCAGGGCCAGACTCAGAGTCTTGGAAATGAATGTGGATCCACTGGTGTGGCTGAAGGCAGAATCTGGCTCAAGAACTGCTCTCAAAATAACAGTTTTGCCAGCTGGTTACTAAACTGGGTGCTAAACTGAGTCTCTCCTGTGCTCTTAAAATGTTTTTGGCCCAGGTAGGCTCCAGACAGGTGTAGGTGTTGGTGTTCATGACACCTCTGATGCACTGGCTGAGCAAAAGCTCCTTGTTCAAACTCAGTGCCAGGTCTGCTCCTCCACAGGCAAAATCCCAACCAGGAGAGGACATAATCATGTAAATAGGTCCCCACATGTTTGTTAAGTTACTTAACTGTACAGCTCTAAAAGAAACCCAGGATATCTGCAGCTTCCCTGCCCTTCACACGTTCCCTGGGCTGAGGCTGGATCCTCCAGTATCCTCCCTCAGCCCTGCTTACCTACCATGTCACAGTTTGTTCATTTCTCTTGTACAACCCTTTCATAAAGTTATTTATTTTGACTGGTCTCACAGCTGATTTTATGTATTCACACAAATTACAGCCCACCCTGACCATCACAGCCCTGTGCCCTTGCAAGGCAGCAGTGCCACCTGATCCCTGTCCTTGCTCTGCTCTCTTTGCTCAGGTAAAACACCTCCACAGCTGGAGACCTCTTACAAAGGACTTCCAAACTGCCAAAACAGACCTTACTGCTCTGTAAATGCCATTTCTTCAGTTCAAATCCAAAAAAAGAATTATGCATACAGAAAGAAGAGAGGGGACATTTTCAATGCTCCTAACCATCTGTAAGCTTTTAGGGATGTGTGGCTTTTTTCATGATCACAGTTCATAAGGTATGTGCAGATAAGGTGTAAGATACCTTGTGTCTCCTAAGGCACACACTCAGCATTGCAAACACCAGATTTTGTATCAGATATTGAATTAAACTGGCTGTGTATTTGGGGTATCTGCAAGGGCACAGACAGAACTGTGTCCGTGTAACCTTAAACAACAATCTCTGTATCCCAAAGTGCCATCCCCAGGTGACCTTTTAAACCTCTGCTGATTCATGAGAGAGATAATTGAAATTTGTGCCTATTCTGATTAAATCCAAGCTGGGCCAGAAAAAGCCTATTTGGTGACCTCTGTACTGCAGTTGCTTTTCCAAACAGTAAAAAGCAAAGTTTCAGTTGACAAACAGGAACTTATACTGAGCTGTTTTGGTGGAATGGGCAGTGACAGGACAGGCTTGAAGGCAGAATAACCTGATCGTTCTCTGAGATGGCAGCTCAAGCACAGCTTTTAGCATAGGGGCTGTCAGCACAGGGTAGTTACCCTGATTCCTCTTCTGTCATACAAATTATTCAGCTGACACCAAGCAAAATTTACCCATCTAGTCCAAAGAAATATGAAACATCACTTCATAGGTGTAAGCACATTTTTAGGCATGCTTACTGTAAACAATTTTGCAAGGTGCTAATTAGATTTCTGGGACATGAAACAAATACAATCAGAACAGAGTTAGTAAGTACAGAGTTCAATCAGAACAAGAAGAAATTGTAGACTCCAAGTATTCCCTATGGAAAAATTGGAGTGTCTTGTTTTAACATGTCAGCATTGAAAGGAAAAATCCTGGGACTCATGACAGCAATGAATGCAGAGTCCACAGTCAGAAAGCCTGGAAAATCTGTCCAGTGCTCGAGGGGAAGGGAGACAGCAAAATCACATACACTGTAAAGATCCATACAAATTAGATAAGCAAATTCTTATTTTTAGCATTTGCCCAACAGCAAAGACAAGGGAGCAGCACATAAACAACTCAGAAGGGAAGCAGTAACCTAGGCTAGTCCAGGGTACTTTGAGCAGCCAAGTTCCAGAGGCAGGAGGTGCTCCTGGAACTGAAGAGCACGAGCTCCTATAACTGAAGGAAAATTGTAAAAGCAATCAAAGAGGAAAGAAACCCCACATTTTTCTGTCCCTACCTTGCCACTCCAGGAGGGATCTTGCAAAATGCCAAGGGTCTTTTGCTCAAAACTGAGGGCCAGAGTAAATCAAAGACTTCACTTGCCCAGAGTTATGAGAGTAACTTGGCACTTAACTCTCATTAAACTGTCATGAAAGTCAAATGGGGTTTAGGGAGATAAAACTCAGAGGATCCAGGCCTTTGGTAGCTAAAATAAAACTTGGGCTTAATTGAAAACCGGCACCAAAACAGTGATTCTGAATTCTTTTCAACCATCTGGAGATGCCTGATATTTTTAGTTTTCCCTGTTTTTCTGAGAGAGGCATAAAGATAGAACAACTCTGTAGCACAGGGAATATGGAAATCAGTCTTGAGCTCTTCCACTCTGACATATTTAAAGCAAAAAGAATGCATAACACACATTTCCATACCTCCTTCCTGAGCAGCTGCCTTTACCAGAAAAGGAGACACCACCACCACCTTTCCTCCCCAGATACCTTTCAGGACGAAAAAGGAAACCCTGCTCTGTTCTGTGGGTGAGCAGGCACAAGGGGCATCCTTGGGAAGGGGAACCAGAGCTGTGAAATCCCAGTGGAGAGAAGATCCCCCCTGCAAGAGAATAAAATCTCTTGCAACTCAGTGTGTGAGATCCAGCTGGGCCCCAGTACTTCCCAAAAAACCAGCACACAGCTTCCTGCTTGGCATGGGATCCTCCAGATCCCTTCTGCTGCTCTTCCAGACTCTCCTGCAGCACTGGAATACAAAGTCTGCTCCTGAGATCAAGTGCCAAGATGTTAGGAATAGATCTGGCCTTGAGGCCTGTCATAATTCCACACCAGCTGAAGCTCTTGTGGAAAAGGGACATAGATTTTATATATATATGTATATATATATATATTTGTATTTATATTTATATATACATATATATATATATAATTGCATCTTATATTTTGCAATGTATTGGAGAGTTTAAGATGTATCTCCCAGGGTGTAAGACAATATAGGAGATATGCTCCTAGAAGCTTATCTTGCCCAAAATAAATAAAATACAATCTACACTTGTTCATGATATAAACAGAGCTAAATTGTAATCCTCTCCACTGATTCAATTCTGTTTGTAAGTAAGGAAAGCAATTAAAGATGCCATTAGCCTGGTGATGAGTACATCTCCATCCTCCACGTGACTCTTACTTGAGCATCTGTGTTCTTGTGAGCAATCCTGTGATTAAATTCATGATCCCTCTGAAGATAATCTCCAAATTTCTGCTTGCTTATTCTCCCTGAAAAATTTTGTTTGTCTGAAACCTGAATACAGTACAATTAAGTGTGCAGAGCCTAAAGTAAAGCCACATTTTAGAAATTACATTAAATGTACCTGTTGATTATGTTCTCTGTTCAAGACAAAGATTTTTTGTTGGAGTTGGCCAAAGAGATTTTCAAAATCTTACTGCTTCAGGCACTGGAGGCCAAAAAGGAAACACTTTTTGTGACTGCATTGTAAGAAATAGCAGTAAAAAGATTTTCCAGAATGGGATCTCCTGGAGTGGGAGGCAGTGTGACACACAGACTGCTTGCAAAAATGTCTAAGGAAAATCTCTGTACTTGACTTGGAAGAGATCAAGAAATGGCAGCTCTGGGAAAGACTGGGGTGTTTATTAGCTTTTGTCATCAACCTTTTAAAAAAGATTGGTTGCAATAGCAGGAGCCTAACATAATTAGTACCAGTGAGGGAAGGGTAAGATCTTAACTAGAAGAGGAAAAACAGAGATTAGGGAGATTTCATATGGGCTTGGAGAATTTTGTCATCCTTGGTTATTTAATGAAGCAACTGAAGCTGTGCTGCAGCTCATAATAGTTCTCTTCCAAAAATACTGCACAAGGGTACCAAGGGAAAAAGAAAAAGAAACACAGTTCTTATTCTAAGAAAGAGTGAAGCAATTAGCAGCTGGGGAATTATAAATTATACTCATTAATTAACATTCCTGGGAAAATACTGACATATTTTCCAACACTTTATCAAAGCATGTGGGAAATAGATTCACAGGCATCATGGATTTACTGAGGACAAATTCTGTCAAGACAATCTAATTCCCTTCTCTCAAGGACAACCAGCCCTGGGGATGGAGAAAAAGCAGTGGGAGTCAAATGTCTGGGCTCCAGTAAAGCCTTGGCTGCTGTCTGCTGGAACATCCCCACAAGGAAGCATCCTCTGGATGAAGTTACTGCAGGACCCGTGCAGGGAAAGGACACTGAGCCTGCAACACCCAGTGACTCAGAGAAAACTGAAGGACTTGTGCCTGGTTCTGCCCCAGAAAATCCTGTTTGTGCTCTCAGTGCTGACTTGGAAGATGGAATAGAGAGTGTCCTTATTAAATTTGCAAATGCCAGTAAGCTGAGCCTGCAAGTACCCAGGATAAATAAAAATATAAACAAATGAATGTCTGAGAGGAGATGCAGGTCAATAGGATGAAGTGGCCCAAACAGAAATAGTCAACTGCAGAAATAAAAGGTGGGGAATGAACGATGAGGGAACATTAATGTTGAACTTGGGAGCCTCAGTGACTCAGAGGCTGGACGTGAGTCAGGGAGCCAGCACTGCTAATGCAGTCCCAAAAATGGGATGTGGCAGCCTGAGAGGTTTAAGGGAAAGTGAAGGAATCTCCTACTCTGCTTTGCAATGGTGCCACCTCTGGGCCCTGGTTTTGGGGCCATTCTTCAGGAAAGCTGTTGCTGAGTTTGAGAAAATTCAGAGGAGAGCTACAATGAAGGAACTTTTAAATTCTGTGCAAGAGTGAACAAAATGGGATCGTCTTGCTTAAAGCATTGAAAACTGGGAAAACAAATAAATACTCCCCAGATGGAAAGGAAAAAGGAAAAAGAGATTTAATCATAGAAAAACAAACAAACAAAACCCCAAAAAACAAAACAAAAAACACCCCACAATAAACCCAACAATGTTCAGGTTAGACATTAGAAAAGTTTTCCAAGGATAACAGTGAATTTTCAGAACAGGTGACCCTGGAATATTTTAGTCCCCAACACTGAAAGTCTCTAAGGACACTGCTGAGGGAGGGCATAGTGCAGTTTTCTGGCCATGTGGCTAAGGGATGAAGCTGGTGATAAGCTGAGGCTTCCTAGAACAATTCTCTTTGACTTTCCAGAATGCCTTAGTCTCCAGCTGCTGATAAATCTCCATTCTGGAGTAATGTTAAGCCCATTTGTATGGACATTATTTGTCTCTGAGGTACCCCTGAACTTGCCCTGCCTGTTTGCTGGGGAAGGTTCAGTCCACACTGCCCCCATTCTCTAATGGCTTCATTTAGAGCATATAATCTTTCAATAACAACCTTTATTTAGCTAATTTTAGGGTATGGATAAGGATTACCCAGTATATTGCTTTTACAAAACATGAATTACCTGCATAAATGCAATGAAGTGGATATAAACTCAATAGAGCCATGTGTGAAGATACTTGGACATAAATATTGTGGAGTTGAGCAGACACAAAAAGGAAGCCCTATACATGTGTTTAAGCAGCAAACCTTAGTTATTCAGGTGAAAAGAAAAATTTTGAAGATGTTTATTTATTTTGTGAGTGACTCTACTTGAAGCAGATACCGTTTGAACTAATATTCTCATACATGGGTCAAGCCTCAGGTGCCAGAGCTCTTCCATGCAGTCAAAAGGGAAAAATTCTCCTTACATCATGCAGAACAGGTAAAAGCAGCATTGCAGCTGCACTGTGATGGTTTTATCACGTTCTATATTTTATTTGACTGGAAGAATATAAAGCAAAACAGGCCCATCTTTAAATTACAAAGATAGTTTATTAATACACACAAAAACAACAAAAAAAAAGGGAAAAACAACAACAACAACAAATGAAACTTCTAAAACATCTTTCTTTCTCTTTCTAAGTTTTTTACCTTTCTTCACTCAACATAAAAAGACATGACTTGCAACTTCAGCCAGTTTTACCATTTTAAAAATAACCTTTTATCAGTTCTTTTAGGAAAGGAGTCTCTCTGAGTTCTATATAGACATCCCATGCTCTGCATCTGTGAGGATTTTAAAAGAACTCCTGCAAACTGCGAAATCCTACCCATTAGCAGCTCTCTCAACACTGCACATAGGCCATATTTGCTTATTGGGGTACTGTTTAAGGATGCCTCCTCTAGTATGACACAAAGATTCTCTTCTTCTATTTCTAAAATCATCTCAAGACCCAAAAAACAAATCTCCTCTTTCTTTAGGAGCAAAAAGCTTCATATCACTTTTAACTAGAACCTTACATCCCCCCAAAAGCATTTATATGTTACAGGAAAAACTAGTTCAGTCTCTATAGTTTACCAGAAATGTCCAGCCAAAATTAGGCCACTCCTTTGTCCTTTTGCCTTAAAGTCTTTTTCACTCTCCCTTTACCGACTGTAGCTCCATGCTGTGTCTTTCTATTCGCTATATTTGTTCTTCTTCCGGAGAAAGATGATGTTTAGGAAAGTCCATCTGCTAACAACAAAGGGTTAAACTTTTCGGGCTGCCGGGCTGCCCACGTGGCTCTGCGGCGGGAAACTGAGTCGTTTAGAAGCCATGCGCTGGTTTCTTCGGCTTGAAAAGAAGAGCAAGGGCGAAGGGGCACTCCGTCCGAGCTCTCTCTCCTCTCCATGCTGCTTGCTTCTCTGCGAGACAGCGGCTCCTAAAGCTCCGGCCCGGCCCGCCCCAGCTCCAGCAGCATCGGGGCCCGGCCCGGCCCGGCCCAGCCCGCCGCAGCCGCCCCGGGGTGGGGGGGCACCGAGGCCGGCCGGCCCCGGCGGCTCCCTGTCCTTAGTCTGCCACCCTAAAGACAAAGAGGTCGCTCCTCCCCCCACCCAGCCTTTTTAAGCATTTCGCCAGAAGTCGCAGCTTGTCTTCTACTGGATAAATTGCTTGTCAATCAAAAAAACTGACCCCGATTGGAACAAAATTAGGCTTTTCCTAGCCTATGACATGCACAAAATTTTCTTTGAAAACTTCACTATTAAATAACACTGGAAAAAAAACCCCAAAACACCGAAGTTCAAAAGGGTACTGCTGCACATTCAAAAAACACCTTTCTATGAATTGAACCTAAAATTGTTTCTTTTGCTCCTTCCTCTCAGTTAGGAATCTTCAATAAACAGTGACATGTCAATAATAGCTTGAAAATTTTCTCATTTCCCCTATAAAGTTATTCTATGCATCCAGAAGCACTGATGTAACAAAGTAAACTCTTCACATTTTTATATTTTTAAAAGCATCCTTTCAGAAAAAAACAGAAACCTATTGATTATGGGATGGCCTGTTTGTGTATTTATAGTGAGTTTATCTCTCTCATAGCTGATAGGCTCACAAACAGCCTGTTCATCTGGATTTCCCCACTAAACCCCTGGGACATGATTCCAGTTGGGTTGAGGGCAGGTGCCTGGGGCTGCACTGGTGCCAGGGGTGCCCACAGACATTCCCTTCCTCAGGGCTCCACAAGTAGACTGGCTCCTAGAAGAAATATTTTTCAGGAAGCTGCTTAAATAAGGAAAAATTCAGGAAGTGAGTCCCACTTCACCTCACTGAAATACATGTTGTTCATTCCAGGAGAATTTATTGAAAGTACTTCACATTTAAGTCTGTTTTAAAGCTACTCAGAGTAACCGAGTTTTGTTCCCAGTGGGTTTTGTTCTCTGGGTAAGATTGAAATGTTATTGTTTCCAAGTAACAGACAATCCCCAAATGATAAGCACTTGATCAGCTCAGCCCCAGCCCCTTTCCCCTGTGTCCCCAGCCTTATGACTCCCAATTTGGCTGGAAAGCACAGGCAGGAGGGAGGGACTGGCACCCAACCACTTCCAGTCTGCTGCACCTCCAGCACTGCTGCACTGGCAGGAAATGGACACCTTCCATACAACCCCCCCCAAATTGTAACAGCAGAACAGAAAACTCAAATAAAGGTGATGAGATACAAATCAAGACTGTTAAAATACTTAGGATTTGGGGTTTGTCTTCTCATGTCCATTGGAGGTTGTCACCTTTTTTTCTGAAAAATCAAATGAAATGGTTGTTTATGGTTTGATCATGGGTCTAAACACAGGCAACTGAGGAATAAACTGGGCT
Organism: Phylloscopus whistleri; assembly: GCA_017589585.1. Taxonomy (NCBI): domain Eukaryota; kingdom Metazoa; phylum Chordata; class Aves; order Passeriformes; family Phylloscopidae; genus Phylloscopus; species Phylloscopus whistleri. Next base: position 1,418,122 of record JADMLD010000926.1, read on the forward strand.
TCTTATCCAGGATATGGCCTTCCTTTCTAAGCACTAGAACAAACAGTAATTCTGAAGAGAACAGGAGCTTCTTAGCAATCATGGCTCATTCAGTGAAATAAGAAATCCACTCTGGCTCGGGCCCTGCTACAAACAGAACCTGGCTGAACTGCAGTCTGAGCACAGCCAGAACTGATAAAGGACAGTGACAATCTCTGATGTCACCATTGCTAAAGACACTCAGCAAAACACAAAAAGACTCAATGTACTATAAATGTGAGCAGACTCCCCAGGCTGGATATAATAACATCAAAAAGAGAGCCTTAGTTTCAATAACCCTGGTTAACCCTGGTCTCTTTTAGCACTAATGAATTTTTAGTACCCATTCCTGCCTCATGTAGGAAACCTTTCATGTGGTTACAGCAACCAGCTGAGCTTCTTTGAAAAATCATATGCCTGATAAAATGGAAAAGATTCTGTTCCAGTTAGATACCAGCCTGTTGGCAGCCATGGGCTATTTTGGGACTCACACTTCCAATACTGCACGTCAAGCCAAGAAATCGACTTCTGCCAAGGATACAGATTGATGGGAGTTAAAAAGGACTTCTACCCAGATCTTAAAAAAATTATTTCTGTAAAGCTGCTTGAATCAAGATTATAGTAATCCAAGGGATTCACTATTCTGCAGTGAAGAATATTATATGCACCTTTTAATAGTATTTGAATATAATTCAGCAAGGTACTTTAACAAGTGCTTACTGCTAGTATAAATTTCAGGATACATGCATATGCCTTGCTGAAGGAAAACCTAATTTTCTGAGGATAAACTTCTGTGTCAAATTTTCAAAGGCAGCTTTTCATTTTACTGCTTGACCAAACTGGTGTGTTGCTAAGAGTCAAAGTGTAATTCTGGAGAAGAATTCCAGCACCTCCTCAGGTCTCCAACCTTCTAAAAACTCCACTGCTGGAAGACAATTTCTTCTGTGAGGACTGGAAATGATGAGAGGGCTGCTTTCTGTGTTCTTGACCTCCACAGATGCTCACCTACACCTCTGCATTAACACATTTCCCTCCACATGTCTGGAAGTGTCCCTGCCTGTGGGTTGGCCTGCTGGCCCTGCTGAGCAGAGTGTGGCACTCAGGGTGTCCCTCTCCTCCCCTCAGCACAGATTTTCTCTTCTACACAGCCTTCAGTTTTGTTGGAACTCAATTATGAATCAGACTTCCACATTTTTTGTCAGCTTTGGCTAAACCTGTCCCATGGGTATGAAGCACCTCCAGGGAAAGAGAATGATGCTATTGCTAATAGTATGATAATAGAAATCTCATTTTGGTAAGAAGCTAAGCTGCACAGAAGATGACTGACAGTGATTATAACTTCCATGAGCTCAGTGGAGTTCTCCCAGGACTTCAGCTGATTCCTCCTTACCTCAGAAGGCAAATCTGGGAAAGAATCATTAGACTTGTTTCTTTCATTGGCTGAGAATATCCAGTGATTGAAGTCACTGTCCTCAAAGAGAACATTTTTACCATCTTGTCTAGGAAATCCCAGGGACGGTGACCTCCAGAGTAGAAGATGTTTCTGCTGTTCTGCAGGTTTTCCAGAGGCACGGACAAAAGACAGAAGGAAAAAATTCCAGTGTGTACCATGGGAAGGCTAGGTGAAGATTTTCTGGATCCAGTTCCTATTCTGTTTTTACATTTTTACCTTTCCTGGGTATTGGTGAAAAACAGCTTAGAAGTCCCCAGAAAATGTGTATCTGGATGAAAAACCTGAATAGTGCCTGACACCCTAGCAAGTCTCACATAAGTGGGTGCTCGTCTGCTATTTTTACTGAATTAATCAAAAATGCTCTTTTTCTGATTTGGAACAGACTGGAATTAAAGAAGAGGGCTGACAGTTCAGACTTAAGGGCCAGTGCTAATAAAGCCTCCACAAATGTTTCTTGAGGCTTCCAAGCCTTGAAAACAATGAAGCATTTATTTGATTTATTTTTGAAAAACAGTAAATTGCACCCACTTAAGAGCTAAACTTGTAGATCCCTTTAATGGCTCTTTCCTAGTAGCTTAGAACTCTGTTTTATGTACAAGCTCTTCTTTCTAGAGGTGAGACTTTTACAGGAGTCATTTGAAATTGGTGGCGGATTCTCTTTGCACATTATTAAAACAACAATGAGCTGTGAAAAATACCCAAATTTCTCCCAGCTGCAACCATGTGCCTGGAAGCTGCTTTCCAACTTACTTTTTGGAGGTTCCATGTCTCCAGTAACATCACTGAGTCCTGCAGATTTGCAGGAAAGGTTTCCTGTTCCTGCTCGAGTTGGACTCGTGCCCAAGCGCCCCAAGGTGAGGAGCAGAGGGACAAAGCTCTGCCCCAGTGAAACCAATGCCAGCAAGCTCAAGAGCCCCATTAAAATAGAAACAGTTAAGAGAAGTGGTGCAGCCACACAAAATTTTCCTGGCAGGGAAGGAAAGGGCTGTGCTGGAGCTGGGACATGAATGTCAGGCTCAGGATTCCCCTCGCACAGTGATCTCACTGTAAACCCTAAGAGGGGCTGCCTCCTAGTCATGGTTTAGCTACAAAATAGCATTTCCCCTCATTCAGAGAGGATGACAGAAACCCAAAATTACCTTCTTCTGTTCTTTTCATGCTTGTACAATCTAGTTGTTTCAGTGAAACCTCCAGAAGGCCAGGATATGGGAATGAGTTTCCGCTTGCCCATCTCCCTGTCATCCTCCAATTTGATTTATGCTTCAGCAACCTTTAGGATTGGGTCTTTTGATGCTTTGGAGTTTTGGAGAAAAATAGGTAAGAAAGGCTGATTTTTTTCATTTCAGTTCTCAGGAGTGTAGACTTCTGCAATTATCTGATGGCCTGACAGTAGAGAATGTGATGACTCACAAAAGGGAATGAGAAGCAGCAATTGTCTTTCACAGACAAAGCGAGTGAAATGACACAAAATGGAGCTTCCAGAGTGTCTCAGAGATCTCCATAGTAACAGCAGAAGCAAGTCATTTGTACAGATTCAGAAAGATTCACAAGAACAGACCTGAGACAGAAAACACCTTGAGATCACAGATCTGAGAAGGTCAAAAGAGTCACCTTCTTCCTCCAAAATGCCCTTCAAAGATTGGCACCTAACAAATACAAAGGAGGCAAGCAAGCCATCAACCAGACAGAAATATGCACTCAGGTGCTGATTCTTGCACTGCTGTTGTCTCCTCTCCCTGCTCCTGCCACCAGGTCTGGCAAGACTGGGATGAGAAACCTGGAAAGGAATGGAATCCTCCTTCTGGGGGCTTCCCAGCGCCTTCCCTTGGGCACTGGTGCCTGGGGTGGTTTCTGCGTGGCTCCTGCCTGTGGGAGCCCTGACCCCTCTCCCTCCAGTCAGGGGCTGTGAACAGCACCCAGAAATGGGCTGAAGGTGCAATTGCTCATTAATTACATCCTTATTACCCTCTGAGTGGCAAAGGCTCAGCTGTTCCACAGCAGGGGCTCAGCAGAGCCCACAGCTGAGGGCAGCCCTGCAGCCCCTCCTGGGCTCCCTGGCCCCACTGGGGGACATCACACACTGCAGGCCAGCAGCCCGGGAAAAGGGCTGGAACCAGGGGCTCAGAAACCTCCTTCCTGCCCTGCTGCCCTCGGCTGAGGTCACCTTGCAGCTGCAGGAGTTCCCTGGCAGCCCCTGGAGCAGCGTGGGGAGCTGGGCTGTGGCGAGCACTCGGGGGCTTGAACAAGTCACACTTCCCTGCCATCGAGTGCTTGAGCTATTTATAGCCACTGCCAGATTGTGCAAGGATTCCCAGAACACTGCAGACTCTAGTTGGGAATTATATCTGCATAGCCTGGAGTGTGTCAAGCAATATTTTTTAAAGCCCATTGTTAGCAGAATGAGTGTCTTGCAGTTAAAGCTACAGAAAAGCTGAGGTAAATTTGGATAGGTTCCATACAATAAAGAAGTTCATTTTGTATCGTTTGCCAGGTAATTTTGGTAATTTATAGATTTCAAAAAAATCCCCAAATGTTATTTGCATTTTAAAAAGCCTGAAAATCCAACGTAAGTGGCTCATTTGATTGAAAAGTGAGATTTTTCTGATGTTTGAGACAGTATATTTTAGAAAGTGTAAGGGAATGTGAATAATTTGGACAAGAATACCTGAATTTCAATATTTTAATGTCAACGTGCTTTCAAATTTCTGACAAATACAGTACCACACTGTCCATTCAGCTGTGGCATAGGAACTTTCAGTGAAATCTTGTTTTGTGTTGCAAATGTTACAAATCTCTTACACTTTCTTGTTGAAAATATCAAATAATAAATCTGGGACTTAAAATATTTCAGTGACATTTGAGAACCTAATAATCCACAAGAAAAGCAGCTTAGTAGGAGAGCCACATGGATATAAAAGTAAAATACATATTTCACTCAACATCCATGTTTTCAATGGAAATACACTGTAAGCACCTACATCTATTTATTTTCGCAAAACTCTTACACCATGTAAACTTGAAGTACTCTTACGCTTTGAAATAGGTCAGTTGGCAGAGCTTATTCATAATTTTTAAATGACTTGTCACTCCTGAAGCAGGAATATCTGAAAGGCAGGCTCAAGAAGACCTACTGTGAAAATTTTGTTTTGTCAAAAGCAACATAGATTCATAACTCTATTACAAAGTTTATTGTCACTGAGGCATCACAGGTTTTCACTGAAACATCAAATATAGACACAAGTTTGGGTCAAGTCTGTTCAAAAATACAACCAACAATGATCATTTTCATGCCAGTGTATTGATTAATTTCAGAAGTGGATTATTGACAGGATGTCCCCATCTATTTTAGACAGTAAAAAAGTGAAACTCTGTTCACTGGTTTGCTGGTTAGCTGATCTATCCAAGAACAAATTGTACTCTTCAATATGAAGTGAACTTTGTAGTCTAACAATAAATACAGCTGCAGAGTCTGCACAGTCATCTTCAATAATTGACTCACTTAGTAATACACCTGGGCTCAACTGTAACATTTCATGAAATGTCTTAAACGTGCTACAAAGCAGAGTTTATTCAACTAGAATTAAACAACCCAGCATCTGTGCCTTATTTACAAACTGGGGGTTAACAGTTTCCTATCAACCTGTTAATTAATGCAGCTAATTAATTCAGATCTCTATACCTACATGTCAGGTTCTGCAGTTCAGTCCATTAGAAATATGAAATAATTGGGAAGAGGGGGGAGAAGAAAGGGGGTGGTTTCTAGACCCCAAAATAATGTGGAAGGGATTTTTGTGGCACTTCTGTTTAGTGATGTCACCTGCATCTTTAGTCCCACTGAAATTTCAACCTGGGAAATCCCATTTCTCTGTCAACAAACTGTGGGGAGAGGGTGATGGGGGCTGCTCAGTCATGTCCCCAGTTATCCATCATTAATGGGCTGGGGTGCAAACCCTCAGCAGCAGCTTCAGAGCCAGAGAGGAGCCAGATTAGGCAGTTTTAATGAGCCAGGAGTGGTTGTTTGAGCCTTTCTTCCCAGACCCCTCCATTTCTGAATCCAGGCTCTGTCTCCCAGCTGGCTCTGGCCGCTCTGCCCTCGGGCTCTGCAGTCACTGCCCAAGGTGTGAGCGAGCCCATTTTTAGCTCTCTGGGACAAAGTTAGCAGCGCTGCTGTTCTCACTGGGCACAGCGTGCAAGATCTATTCCCACACTAGGAGAGTATTTAGTAAGGTCACAAGGATGCCTACTCCTTATCAAACACATTCCCTGGAAACTTGGCAGGGGTTTCGTTTTACAAGAATTCAGGCGCAAATTAATGGCATTTATTTCAGACTTATTTAAATTTCTCAGTGTTTGTGCAGAAAGAGATTTGCATTACCAGCCTATAACAGCAAATTTGTTGTCAGCAGCTTTCAAAGTCTAATTTTGCTCTCATTAAATTGATTTTGAGTCCATCTAATTGACCAATTTTGGTAGAGTTGCTTCACATTTGTACTAGAAGCACGCTGCATTTACACTACTAAGATTTATTTTAGTCTGTTTAATAACTTCATAAGGGAGAAAACTGAGCTTTTTACATCACTTTAAAGATGATAACAACGAGGCTGGAGGCAAACACAGAGTGATACATGCAAGGACTGGATGCAATTTTCCATGTTCAAAGAGGATCTTATGTAAACCAGAGACACAGAGCGATAGAAGTGTGGCTCTAAATGAAAACAGAGCCCTGCAGAAAGACAGGGCTTGGTCAGAACACTGTGTCTGTCTGCCTAGTAATCTGTGGGAAAGGGGGGAATCCCCCACAGACTTTGTTTCTTGCCATTTTCCCGACATTTTCCAGTGGAAAGTGTCTGTGTGTGTTGGGCACATTGCCAGGAGCAGAGAGGTGTAAATTGAGCACAAGGACCACTGATGATCCCCCAGAGCTCCCAGACCATCTGTGCAGGCACAGGGGGCTCCTCAAACCCTGCTCCCAGCCACACCAAACTGTGGCCTCACAAGATGGAGTAAAGAGCTCATCACAATGCATTCAGTGGAAAAAGATGTGGTATGCTGGCTCCTGAGGAGAGCCTTGTTTTAGGGGAGAGGCTTTTCCAGAAAACTTATTAAGAAGGAAAAAAAGAAGAGCCAGATTAGAGTTCTCATCACCAGCAGAAGCTGACTAGAGCCTCAATAAATGGATGAGAGGGCTCAGACCACTCTGAGAATGCAAGAATGTGTATAAATATCGATTATGGATCTCAAAAATATTGCCTTTAACTCTGTATCCTGAAAGCAAAATACCCACATCCTGTATGCAATATAAAATATTTGCTGTGGCATCATCAGTTGGGGTTTGCCCGTTTGTTATGCACTGAGGCTCCTCCTTGACTTCCTCAGCCTCAGCCAGAGATTGGAACATGAAGATGGATAATTCATTAGTTTCAATTAACAGAAGAAAGCCTGGACACTGCCTTGTACAAGCCCTGTGCAGCCAGAGCCCAGGGATCTCCCCAAGTCCTTCCCAGGCAGGCAGAGCAGGTCCAGCAGGCAGCAGAGCTCTGCTCTCACTCTTACACCTCCATCCCCACCATGCTGCAATGGCACCCGGGACTGGATTGCAGAACATCCTGGCCAGAAGCTGGCATTTGGGTCAAACCCAGCTCCAGAAGCCCAGCAAAACAAATCTTCCCAGCCCGTGTGCCAGAGTGAAGTCTTCTAGCAGAGCACACCTCTTGTCAGAGGTTGGCAGCCCTGCAGAGAACAGCCACGCTCTGGGAACTCTCACATCTGCCTCTGCGACCTTGAACAAGTAATTGGCTTGTCTGGGCCTCAGTTTGCTGCCCAAAAGACATTTGCAGGGGTTCTTGAGGATAAGATTGCAAAGCCCTCAAATACAACAGTACTGAGGACAAGAGAAGTGGACAAACTTTTTTTGGAAACATGGCTTTCTACTTCAACTATCAAAAAAACACCCCCAGCTGCACCAGAGTTCAAGTATGGGGGTCGAAAAGGCTGTGATAAGAGAGGGGCTCCCAGCTGTGCTGGTGGGCAATGGACATGTCCAGTGACACCTGCAGAGCCCTGCCGGGCGATAGCAGCACTGCCTTTGTGCCCTGGCCCACACAGAGGGCACCACAGAGTGCTGGGGCTGCTCTGGGAAATGCAGGTCTTGGGGGCTGTTACAAATGAAATTAGTGATATAAGTAATTTGTGTTAAATGTTACAGTTAATAATTATAAATATGTAGGGGCTATTAAGCAAACTGCAGAAATTGTAAATATATAGAAGATATTAAGCAATAACTGTGAGTTGCATAAACTGCAGAAACAGAAAAGTTGGAGAGCCTGGCCTTGGAGCAGGATAATGTAATGTAACTTTGTATCATAAGACATGAAGAAAGAGAGAAATGAGAGATTTGGTGAAACCATGGTGACCACAGTAGAAGGTTACCAGGGACGTGCTGCGAGGAAGAGGAGAGACTTCATCCACCGACCACCGTGAGAGGGCAGGAGACCCCAGACTCCCGGAGTTGGAAGACTCAGCTGTGACCAAATATGAGAAAACATGGACTGGGGAGGGACCAAGGGGGTGTGTGTAAACCAAAAAGTTATAGAAATGGGAAAACGTGGAGAAAACTTTCGAAAGCTGTGCATGGAGCTGAGATTTGTGTTCTCCGGCTTTCCCAGCACACTGCTCGCTTCGGCTTCCTGCTTTAATAAAGTTTATCTAATTGGCAATCAATTATTGGGCCCTTTGTATTTTTCAGGGCCTTCCCCAGGAGCAGCAGAGTTATATAATCACACTCCCTGCCTCAGACTCTGCCCTGGCTCTGCTCACGTGAGCCGTCCCTGGGAGCAGCCGCGGCCTGGTGCCTCCCCGGCTGCCGTGACTGTGAGCGGCAGTGTCAACGCTCAGGCCAGAAATAACCCCTGACGGATGGCACGGATACTCCACAGGCACCCAGGCTGCTTTTTATAGCAGCCCTTTGATTTCAGATACCAAACCTGGGCTATTTTGGGCACGCAGGCTTGGGGAAACATCCGTGATCTTGAGCTTACATGACTACCTTTGCACACAGGTGCTGTCAGAGCTGCTGTGGCTCTCTGTGGAGATAGGGAATGTATTTATCCCACTGGACATTTGCACTCACGGAGGGGTAGCTAACCTAGAAAATGGAGGCTGTGCTAGCACGTGAGGTTTTCCAAATTGTTGCTGGCATCTAAAGGGCTTGTCACTTCAAGGAGTCCTAAGATGTCTGATGGTTTGATACTCAATGTAACAGAACAGAATAATTTTGAGTTGAATTAACTAGAAGTGAAATGCAGCCACTTTGATGCATTTCCTCATTTAATGACTAGGAGAGGCTATAGATATAAACACACACATATATATGCACACACACATACATATATATATATTTTAGTAGGAGAATGTGGTACTAATGGCAGATGTCCAATTCCCCCTTCTGGCAGATAGAAGTTCACTATTTATTGATAGTGCAGATGGCCTTATCCAAACACATTTTTTAAAACAGAGTGTACCTCTGGTACGACTCCACCAGCCATAAACAGCACTAGAATCTCCTGTGTGGGCAGAGCTCTTGCTGTGTTAACCTCACATCAGTTCAGCACAGCAGGGTAACAGAAAAAGAACATTTTGGCAGCACCACCTGCTTTAGTCATTACTATCAACATTCTAGGGAATTGTATTTCTGATATTTACTATTGTAGTTGAAGCCAAATCTCAAGGAAAGGTGTATAGATGGTAAATGTTCTGCAGTTTGAAGAATGCTGGCCAGATCAGACCTAGTTTACCACAGTACATCCAAATCTTAACATCACTGGTAAGATTTTTCAAAGGAAGATTGCAATTTCCATGACAACCACATCATCTGCAGCTGATTAAATACTAGTTCAAACTAACAAATCAACTTTTACCTAGGAAAACATAACACCAGGATCCAAGAACAAGCAGACACTCCAGAGGGATAATTTTAAAAGAGAGAAGAGGCCTTGTAAGGTGCCACATCTGGAATTCTGTGTCCAGTGTGGGCTTTGCTGCTGTCCAATGTTCAGAAAGTCTCTGCTCCCTGCATCTGGCACATTCACAGAACAGATAGCAGCCTCTCTGTTATCCAGGACAGACACAGCATGGAAAGGTAAAGAAATACAGCAAAAACAAATCCATGGCTCAGCATCAGAAAAACTGGACCAGATCCCCAGCTGGACTTTAAAACTTCTCATTGAAGTTTCGTGTTCATGTTACCTTTCATGATGACTTCATAGCCAATCTAGGCGATAAATGCACAAGTAAAAAAAAAAAATCAGTGCTTTGAACACTTTGCCAATATTTGAAATAATTTTAAAAGTTAATTTCATTAGAAGTCTGTGAATAAGGCCTTATTGCTTCTGGAAATAAATCTGGTCCTAAATACCAGTGCATTAAGGCTGCTTAAGGCTGGAAGTAGGGTGATTCCAACTTGTCCTATTTTAACAGAGTATGCCCAAGGTATGCTTTGAGACTACAGAGTGCAATTCATTTCCCAATTACTTTGAAAGGATTAAAAACCTGACCAGATTAGATTCAAAGCCTGGGCAGCAATTGCTACAGCTGAGTATCTTCATATACCTATGCATTTCAGCTGCTCCTTAAAATCCCCTGGTCATCAAGGAAAACTCAGTCCTTCAGCCCTTCTCCCCTAAGGCACGCTAATGAATTTATTCATGGGTGCTAATCCAACTAGGAAATTGTTCCTCTGTACATAATCTCCCTCTCCTTTAGCATTTGACCATTTCAAATTCTGGGACTATGACCTTCAATGGAAACACTAAAATTAAGAAAAAATGAAAAAAAGGATTGAAAGGTTATTACACTTATGGTTAAGGTAAGCGGGGGGGGGGAGGGAATTGCCTTTTATTTATAAAGCTGACCTATGAAGTGTATCTATATGTCTGTGAATGGGTATCCTCGTGCTTTAGCAGATTTCTTTAGCAGATAAAGAAGAAATCTTTACCTTTTCCAGGTCTCCACAGTCTGCTCTGGCTCCAGGGAAAGCCCACTGAAGATTTACATCTTGTTGTGCTGTATCTTCCAAAACTGCTTTATTTGGGAAAACAACAGAAAATAGGCCAAACTAAAATTAATAGAGAATCATAACTGACACTGTCACCCAGAGCACAGGCATCAGAAAAATATCTAGTAACACAATGAGTTGATTTGGGTGGGAGAAAGTTCCCCTCCCTTCCCTTAGAAATTCAGCTGTGATCTTTAATTCTGCCATTTGACAGAAAATGTACTAAAATAATGCTAAATATGAAAGCTTAAGAGAGATGCAGCCATAATCAGAGAGGAGCTGCATTGTCACTAGCCACCTTTCTCTCAATTTATTAGTTAGAAAATTAAAGTGGAAGAAACACTTTTGCTGAATGTTTCTAGTGCAGGGTGTCTGCTGAGGAGTGACTCTCAGGCTCTACAGCAGGGCCAGCAAGTCAGGGTAAGTAAATCCTGCTTATTAGCCATGTTCCAGAACCTGCTGTGTGCACCCACCTCAGAAAGGAAGCCAGCCCACGTGCACAAAGATGCTCTGAGCTGAGGGCAATGCCTTCCCCTTAAGATGAAATATCTGCAAACCTCCCTCGGGAAGCTGTGAGCAGACCTGGGGTGAAGATCACAGCAACCCAGCACTGCACAGAGAAACTGCAGCACTGCTGTCTTGGTTTTGAAGGACAGGTATCTGCCAGGGAAAGCTGAAGTTTCCCTTAGAAACCTAAGGAGAATGGAAACCCCTCACCCTCTCCAAATTATAATTTTGCAATTAAGGGCTTTCAGGCAAAGATTTGGGAATAGGAATAACAGTTCTTTACTAGGAATATTAACAATACAAATGTAGTAGAAAAAAGCAAACCAACACAAACAAGCAAACCAACAAACAACAATCCTAGAAACCCTGACAGAGTCAGAGCTACAACCTGACACCCTGTTGGTCAGAGTGTTGGAAGCAGTCCAAAAGTGAGTCCTCCTGGAGTGGCAGATGTGGTTCTGCTGGGGCAGAGATGATCCTGTAGAAAAGGGTCCAGTGATGGTGAGAAGGGTCCAGTCTTCCTCCGGGAATCCAGTGGAGCCAGAGAGCTTCGTGTTCCTACATCTCAGTTTTATCCAGGTAGGAATGGTTGGCTCCCCCCCACTGGGTGGAGCATCTCACAATGGGATGATGGAATGTGTTGTGCCCTTAGTGAGCCTTAATGGCCCATCAGCAGAAAATATCCCCCTGGATGGAGGATGGGTGGTGAAAGAGATAAGAAACACTGCCCCACCTGGTTTTAACAGTTGGCCCATTATTAGAGGGCATCCAACCCCCTCCCCTCAGAGCTACAAGGGATAAAGAAAAACATCTCCCCAACTGCTTTCAGCAGATGAAATAGAATACACATTTTTGGTTCCATAACCCAAGACAACTGCAGAAACTGCAGCAGTGCACAAAGGAATTGCAGCCCTGCACAAAGGAACTGCAGCAGTGCACAAAGGAGCAGCAGCTCATCCCCAGAGCCATTCAGTGCCTCTGCACTCCCAGCTGGGGACTCCCCAGCCCCTACACATGGGTTGCTCAGAGGATGGCTCTGCATGGCACAGAGAGCACAGCAGCACCATTCACACCACTAATGTGCACTAATTCCCTATTTATAAACGAGCTGTGCTTCACACTCCTACTCCTCTTACCAGTGACTTATCACCTTACACTTCAGAGGGTGATGGTTGTAGCCACGGGGAGCTGATCCATTCGAAATACCAAGCCAAGTCTCCCACTATATTACACTTGTGTGACCCCAATGGAACAAGAATTTCTGCAGACTGAGGACAAAACAATAGGTCAAAGCCTTGATTATTTTCTTTTTCTGCTGTCTTGGATGTCTGTTTTTACCTGAAAGTATTGTTTATGTACTGAAATGTGTAAGTTTTATGATTACATTACTCAGAGAAATAAGCAATGAGCATTCTTGGACACAACCTGACAGCAGGCTGGCAAGTAGAGGGAAATAATTCTGAATTCTCTTAATTTCAGCATGAAATAATGCCAAAAAAGGTGAATACCATTATGTAAGCTGCAGACAACTCATAATTAATGTCTGAAATACCCTTGTTGTTTAGCTTTTAAAGGGGAAAAATTGAAGCAACTGTCAATTAAAGATCAAAAATATCAGCCTGTTCTTTTTGTATCTGTTATCAGTCTATTTCCAAGATTTTAAAAAGCCCTTGGTGTCAGATGTGAGCACCATGGTTTGAGTACAATGCAAATTTCCAAGCACATAATCTTCAGGGGGCTTTTCTCATCCCCAGGGAGAGGTGCTGGGGGAAAGGAGGGCTGCTGACAGCAGATGGCTGATAAAACACATCTCACACTGACTCAGACGCTCCACAGCCCCAGCTCATCCACGTGACAGACAGACAGACAGACAGACACTGGTGTCACTGACACTGGGCAAGGCAGGGGAGGGCTCCCAGGTGGTGATGAGAAGTGAGCACTTTTGGTGGCCTGAGCCACCTGCACTGTCAGCCAGGGCTGGGCTCTGGACACACAGCCAGGGGGGTTCACCTTCCCTGAGCTCACAGAGGGAGAATCCCCTTTCCCAGAATGGACTTTCCAGCAGAGATGTGAGTGCAGCATGGGTTAGCAGGTCTCTAAACTTACAGGTGAAAGACTGCAATCACAGTAAATTACATACTTCAGAGTATTTCCATAATTAGAATTATGAAAGTCTAGAGAATGTCCATAATTAGAACTGCTAAAGAATCTGTACTAAAAAACGGATGCACTGGAAACACATTTCTGGTAGAAGTTCTCATTCCCCTTGCTGGAAACCAAGAGAAGCCCTGCAGGCAAAGCCCTATTCACTCATTGCAAAAGGTGCAAAACCTGAACTATTTCATTTTTTCTCAAAATCAAGCATCTCTGCACACAGCAGCTCTGCTCCCCTTACCCCCAGATGTCAGCAGCAGATTTCCTGCCTCTTTTCTGGAAGGGCTGGGATGTTTTTACTGTAAGCAGGCAGTGCTCAGCATCGTGGTTCCACCCAGCTCCCTTGCCCACCTGCTGCGAGTTGTGAGGCAGCAGCAAAGTAACTCCCAACTGCTGATTGTTTCCTGGAGCAAAAAGCTGGAAAGATTCCTTTGTTCCTCTGACTGACACAGAGTTCAGACATTCTGCCCACAGCTGACACGGTTCCTTCTTGTATTTAGTTCAGTTCTTTCACTTCCACCACATACCTGGAAAAAAATAAATTGTAAGGTTCCAGATCAGGAGCCATTTTTGCCTAAGTGGAACTGTGAAAAAGAATACACTCTTGCTCCTAAGAGGAATTGATTGAAAGTAGGCTGTCAGCCTATTAATTGCAGAACAGACACAAAAAATTAGCCCAAATAGATAAATAATGATATTGTATTTCATTTAGACTGTAGTGAAATGAGATACCTGCTTTACTTTCATATGCAGTCACACCACTAAAACAGATTTTTTCTAGTTTAGTTGGATCAGTTATTTGAGCATTCTAGACAAATACTGAAAGCTAATAAAGTTGAACAGCTACTACTTTTTTTCTACCCTGTGTTTTGGTCACAGCTTGACTCTGTTCTTTCATTGGGCCAGGGGGACACAGCTGAATGCTGATTCTGTAACTTATTTTTCACCACCTGAACAAAGTGCTTGTGTGTTTTCATACCTCCAGTTCCAACACTGCTCTCTGTGGTGGCTCAGACTCATTAATCCCCCATTTCCATGACTGCCAGTAACTGGAATGCTGGTTCTTTAGCAAGCAAGTTCTGGCTGTGGTTAATTACAAATATGCCTTTAAAAAACCCAACAATATGGTGCTGCAATATCAGACACTGCATTAGAGACAGCAAATCTTGCTGTGCATAAGCTCTGGAACCAGAATGCTGTGTGGACATATCCCATACTGATACTATTTACCTTCAAATTAAAATGTGGTGTGACAAGTGCTTTTTCAAAGTATGGATATGACTTAACCTATTTGAGACTTTGAGTAGCCGTTGGGAAGCTTGGTTAATACTTTCAACGGAGTAGTGGAACACTACCACTTTTATACTCAGGAGGAGATAATTTTAAAATATCCATAGATTAATTAAAAAAAAAAGGCAAAAGGCTTCAGTCTTTAAGAGAGATTGGTGTTTTTTAAAAAATATTGGGAAACTTTTATTCTTCAATTGTTTTTTTTTTTTAAATAGTCTATGGCAGCCACAGATTGTGTTCAAGTCTTCCTTGCTTTTAGAGGGCTGGGTGCCCTTCTGTGGGATGGCTTAAAGACTTTAGTAGGATTTCAGACATTTATGGTAGCACAGCTTCGGGCTCTTCTCTTCTAATGGTGAAGCCAGTGCAAAGAGGGATGGCAGGAAATTCTCACTGAAATGCCATCACACATTCTGCTCTGTCAGCCTGGGCTTTATAGATCTCAGGCACTTCCAGCTGGAACTTTGGAGACACATGCGAGAAAAACTGTATGACAAGTGGATCTTTCAGTTGCTGTTCCAGTGGACAGAACTTTACCTGGTACTTTCCCACCCTTCCAGAACACAAATCCTCAGACACAGCTGCAGTACAGAAAATCCCAAGTGACAGGGATGCACAGCAACAGAGTCAGAACCCTGTCATCACTGGCCTGCTCAGAGAGATGTGCCAGAAAACAGCCAGGGACAATATTCCTCAGTTCTCCACTAAAACAGAGGTAATCATGGATGCCATACAACAGCAAATGAGTTGAGTGCATAAATTTGTGTTCTGGGCTGAGATTTCATCCCTGATCCCCTGCAAACCCAAAGCCCAGAGTGTGAGTGCCCAGGCACTGCAGTCATTGGCAGTGCAGGTACCTGACAGCTGTGGATTAACACGAGTTCAGAGGCATCCAGCTGTGCTGGAACTGAACTCTTCCCTTCTGAGCTGTAAACAAGGGGTGCTCCACTTGCTCCATTCCTCTTTCTGCATTTTGAGTTAAATGTGACAAGGCAAACCCTGTCACAGAATTAATGTTTAAACTCCTTTGTACATCAGGCTAAAGGCAGTATTAGTACATCCCATTCTGTGCCATTTCCAAGCCTTGCAGGAGATAAGATTATCTCATTAATCCTGTTGTGCTCCCTCCCAGGAGGTGAAACACCAGACAAAAGAACACAGAAATAAGGTGGTTGAGAAGTGTTGTCTGACCCTAGAGCATCAGAGCAAAGCTGTGGATGCTGCCAAAGCTTCTGAAAAAGCATAAATCTGAATTAAGAATCTTCACATTCTGTATCTCCCACCTAGACTCTCATATAAAACCAGTTCTTTTTGACCAGTCTAAAGTGGGGTAGAAAACAGACAGGTTTCATTCACTGCTGCATTTACTTCCTAACTTTGCCTCTAAACAATTCACAGTCCTCAGAGCCTCAGAGCAAATTGTGACAAAAGGGCATTTTTTTTCCCAATTCAAGGAAATGCAACAACAACAACAAAATTACAAATATACTTTAAGCTTTCTTACTGTTTTATTTATGAAATATATCTGTTTATCTATATAAACACTTTGGGCTATGTCTTAAGCAGATATTTCCTCCCCACTCTCCTTATACTTTCATTTTGACATCAATTATTAGTTCAGAAGACAATAACAAAACGTAAGATATTTGATATCAATTAGCTGTGTTAATATTAAATAAGAAAAGCATAGAGGATTGTGGTAAAAGTTAGAATTACACAAACCACTTTTCCACACTTACTTTTAAAGTAATGGGAATTCTGCAAGGCTGGAAAATGGAAATTTCCATCAGAGCTCCAATAAAAGGAAGAAAATACTGTGAAGAGCCTTGTAGCATTTTGGGTGTTCAGAGGTTCAGCTGCTTCCTGCTCACATAAATACAGCTTTAGTCAGTCACATCTCCTGAGTGTAACTCATGGCTCCCCATTTTGTGCAACCAAAAAATGCCTTCACACTGAGGGAACTCTTACAAAATTTGAAGATAACAATGGGATAGAAATAACAAACCCTGGAGAGTAAAAAACAACACATGAAACAGAAATAGAGTTGTCATCAAAACTGTAAAAAATAAGTTATGAAAATCAGTGTCCAAATGGATGTGAGGGTCAAATGCAGAGATGGAAACTTTAGGGAGAACCTATCAAAGGGGACAGAGATAAAGCTTCCACACCAACCATCAGCTGCAGACCATCAATCCTTGCCTGACACAGCTGCTTGGAGTTTTCAGTGTTTTGGTGAGAGCTGTTTCACTTCAGTTACACTCAGGGTTACACAGAGATTTTGTGCTTGAAAAGGGAGAGCAGAATTACACAAAGAATCAGCTGGCTTCAAGACTTCTCCATTTCCTGTAAGTTTATAGATAGCATTTTTAAAGCTGGACTGTCTGGCCTTTGGACACAAACAGATTTTGAAGACAGGCTGTCTGAAAGCTTCTCATGGATTTCCTTTTCCCCATAAAATTCCAGGTTTTAACTTTGTCTTTTCACCCACACCCTACACATGTTGCAACTCAGAGGGAGCAGTGATTCCTAGTAGTCACTTCATAACAACAGGGAAAGCTTTCTGTCCTTGTTACCAGGACAAATCTGTTCTCAGATAATTATTTCACAGTATCATTGGCAAAAACTCCCTCGGCTCAGAACAGCCAAAGCTGTGAACATCCTGCCTCAGCAGTCTCAGCCTCTGCAACAGACACCCACAGTGAGAGACAGCTAAGAGTTACTGCTTGCCAAAGACTTGCTGAGAGCCCAAAAAAGTATTTGGGGGCAAATTATTGGAGTAAATAATAATAATAATAATAATAATGATGATGATGATGGTGGTGATGATGATGATGAATGAAAGTATCCCCAAATGAGCCAGTTTCTTTCATCTTGAGACACCAAAGAACAGGAACAATCTGGTGCCACTGGTCAGCTCAGCTCTCCCAGCAGTATGGTAACTCCTTGGAATTTCCAGGGGAATTAGGAAAATGTGCTCTAACACCAAAAAAACCCCCAAAACATCACTCAGCCAGTAACAGAAGTCAGGCTGTAGCCAGTGACCATTCTCAAAGGGATTTGCAGAGCTCCCCCTAAGGAATGCTCCATGTCTCTACTGTGCAGAAGCAGCACTTCCCCACCCAGCCATGGCATGAGTTTCTTCCCAAGGGGAGATGAATCAAATGTGGCCTTGAGGACCAGTGACACTGTAATGTCATGATTCCAGCTGAATTAGCCTGCTTAACCCTTAGAGAAACTTGTATTAAGCAAGTATTAAAATTAATACTTGGTTTTATACAAGCTGATCCTGAATAAGACATTTAACTTTAAAAAGTGCTGATGGAAATTCTGAATTGCCTGTTCATAGGAAATTAAGATTTTTCATCCATACCCTGAGGGGGGGAAATTTATTGCAGTTTATTTCCCTCTAATATTTTGTTGATCACCTCCAAACATTCCAGTTTTTATCCTGTGAAAATCAGCATGTAAGACTGTGAAATGCATGACTGAATAATCCAGTTTATTTAAACCAACAGAAAATTATTGTAGGTCTCATTTTTAAATGAAAATTAAAGCTTTATATGCCATTGAAAAAGCTGTGAGTGCTTTAAAACTTTTCTTTTAAAAGAAAAACCTTTTCATAAATAAAAAATTACCGCTTTATATCACTTTAGTGATTGCCCTAATGCTGTAACTTGGCAGGTTAAAGGCTTTACAGACCACTTGTAAACCTTCCAAACAGACATCAATATAGAAGTAATTGCACGGTCTTTATAAAGCAATCTGAACAATTATGCTCCAATATAAAAATCTATTTCTCCTATAACCAGTGATGAATCAGCTGCCCATTAATGAGCAAAGATTGTGAGTCATCATCTTTAAAAGTTTTAAGACTGGGAAATGTGACAATTCTTAAAATTGGCACCTGAGCTTGTCTGTTCTAGCGACAGCCGAGGTGGCTGAGTGCCCCTGGAATTTCCTCCAGTGTCCCAAAGTTAATCTTGGAACTGCCCCTCCCAAGGACACACCCTCTGTGTGGGAATGTCCCCTGCTCTCACCTGGGCTGCGTAACATCACAGAACCACAGAGTCTCAGAGTCAGACGGGTTGGAAAAGACCTTTGAGATCACTAGGTCCAGCCTGTGACCAACACCCCCCTGTCACCACACCACGGCACTGAGTGCCACATCCAGGCTCTCTTAAACACCTCCAGGGACATTGCCATGAAGCAAAAGGGCCTCCTTCAGCACAACATTCATAATCAGTTTCTAATTTGCTGTGGAACAATTCCCTCCTCCATTAGTGTCAATTGGACACGGGGTGAGTCAGACCGGAGCAGAGCACACTGGCTGCTGCTGCTGAGGCAGGGCAGCATCAGGAATTCAGTGAGCTAAGGGTGATTGCAAACTGGAGAAATTCAGTGAGATAATGGTGGTTGGAAACTGGAGAAATTCAGTGAGCTAATGGTGATTGGCAACTTTGATCAGAGGCAGCCACCCCAAGCACAGAATCTGTGTTTTATGGATGGGTGTCATAGGATTTAAACCACTAACATGATACACCATGGAGACTTCCATATAGAATAACCCAAATTTACTTCTGCTTGCCAATGTTTTGTACTTTATGAGTGTTTTACATTCTTTCCTCACTCCTTTTGCTGAGACTTGTCTTTATGAATGTTGTGTGTGTATGCCTAAAATCTTAGACAATGTATTATTTTTAACTTCTTTTTATAAGAGTTGTATATGATGTAAATCAACACATCCTTTGCCAGAGGGAAAAAAAGTTTGCAAATCCACAGAGACCAAAGGAAAAAGACCAGCATGCAAGAAGTACTTTGGTAATTTTGAAACAAGCATGACAAATTTATTTTTCAGGTCAGTGCATGATTTTCTATTACTTTCTTTTCCTTTATCACTCCTGGCTTACACTACCCATAGTGTAATTAAGATCATTACTTTAATCTAAAATTGAAATAGGTTTTTAAAAGTCAGTTTGTGCTTTCAGCTCGGATCCTACACACACAGCAAGTCAGCTGAATGTGAGGTGGTAGTTTTGAACTGTGTGCACAGGATTTTTGCTAGTCTCCAGGTCTTCTGAGCTTCACAAACACTAAAAATCTGCTCAGACAGACTGCCCATTCACACTTGCTTGGTTTTGAGAGAATGGTTTGTGTTTCCATGGATGTTGAGGGTTTGGGGGATATTTTTAGTTTTTGGAGAAGGGACCAAAATTGTAATAAGGCATAATTCAAAGAAGGATACAGTGATTTTGAGCTTCAGGTTTCCTTCTTTTGATTGCAGAATACTCTAGTTACTGTTTAAAACACAAAATTCGTCTACATAGGTACATCAGAAATTTCCTGTAGCTCCGTTTTACTAAACTTCTGCTAAAACCTTCTGATGTTTACCTTTGTGATGGAGTTTCTCATGCACTTTTCATGTAAATAATGATTGTTTTGCATTCCTTTCTGGAGGAGGAAAGAATTAATAGACTGTTGGGTTGACCAGTGTGGTTGGAGAGGACAATTTTCGTCCTCCAATCCATGGTCACTGTTGGAATTCTATAAATGTCACGGTCTTTAAATAAACTGCCCCTTTTTTGCCTTGGACATCTCAGTGTGTGAGTGTCATTCATTCGTGTCGAATTGTGACAATTTCCAGTTTTAGGGAAGTGAAAGAATGATTTCTAAAATAAATGTTAAAAAACACAGGAGGAAAGACAGACATCACCTTGAAGTTATGCAGGTTATGTGCATAAACAGTAGAAATGACAAGCACAAGAAACAAACAAATCACAAACACCACAACAAAGTGTAATTTCAGATATTGCCTCTGTCCTTCCCACTAGGGTGGTATAAGTGAGCCTAAAAATGCATTTGCAGCTTTGTCTAAATCCAGCAGCCACCCTGATCACCCAAAAGCCTCAATGTGAGAAATAGCTGGGGAAATCAACCACCTGTCTTGCCATTAGCACTGCTTCTTTTCCTAATGCAGTACCTTGAACACAGAAAAGTCTTCTTTATCTTTCAGATACAAATACTAGATATTTTATTAAAAAAAAAAAGATTTGTAGCCAACACATTTTTTCAAAGTTGAAAGTATCTCTTTAAATAGTCCTCTCAAAAGATCAAATTCTTGGCACAACTAGATGAATTTTGCAGTTCTGGGTGTGAACAAGAAAAACACCTCATGTTAAAGACATTTCACTCTTCCACAGTGAGGAGGAGGAGGAGGAGGAAGCAGGACTTTCCCAAGGCCTGTCCATGCCCTGTGGCTGAGTCTGAGCTCAGGGCTGGGCACTGCCAGGGATACAGATTATCTCTCTTTCTAGCATGGCCTGATCTCAGCAAAATTTCTCACTCCACTGGGTGCCCTTTATTCCTTTCTCAGGCATTTACGAGAGATGTATTTTCCTGTATGTTTTGTATGAGAATAGATGAGAGAATTGGGATTGTTCAGCCTGGAGAGGAGAAGCTTTGGGGTGAGCTCAGTGCGGCCTTGCAGGGCCTGAAGGGGCTGATAAGAGACATGGGCAGAGATTTTGGACAAGGGCTGGAGGGCCAGGAGCAAGGGAATGGCTGCCAGTGCAGGAGGGCAGGGCTGGATGGGATCTTGGGCAGGAATTGTTCCCTGGGAGGGTGGGCAGGCCCTGGCACAGGGTGCCCAGAGCAGCTGTGGCTGCCCCTGGATCCCTGGCAGTGCCCAAGGCCAGGCTGGACACTGGGGCTGGGAGCAGCCTGGGACAGTGGGAGGTATCCCTGCCATGGCAGGGGTGGCACTGGATGGGATTTAAGGTCCCTTCCAACCCAAACCATTCTGGGATTTCATGATAATGTAATTCTTAAATATCAAATGTCATACCCTAGAAAAATGTCCTCCAGCTCCCCCTCATTGCCTTGTGGGTCTCAGGGTGTTCACCCTGCACAACGAGCTTTGCTCCTCAGAGAGGAAAGAAGAAATCAAGGCGTTACTTTGGGTATTACTTCATGATAATAAAACTGACTGGTTTGGCATCCAGCCGTGTTTGAAACGTGCCAGTAAGGGAGAAATTAGAGCAAAGCCTTCATGCCTGCCCAGCTCCAGAGTTCCAGTCCTGGGAGGCTCTGTGTGCCCAGAGTTATCAGTTCTGAGAGGAGCTAGCTGTGGCCTGATGCACTGAGCCTTTACTCTTCCATGAGGGGAGATAGTTCAGAGGATTTACGCATTTTCCAATAGTAATCCTGCTTGAGACAGTGGAGTCACACATCCATAAATTTACCTCACCACTTCAGCATTAAGTGTTGATACAGGAGACATATCTGCCTCTTGCATATGAGGGAGACTGGCAGTGATTAACAAGACTTTAATTTCATACAAGCCTCACGTGGAGATAGCTCAGAATAGCAGAAGATACCACAAATCATTTGTTTATCCCACTGTAGCCTCTTCATTTATTTCCCTCAGCATTAACTGCCCTCATTTTTTCTTCTTTTTCTCCTTCCAGGATATGCTGCCTTGAATCTCTTTTTCCAGATGGTTTCTATCACCCTTAACAGTAATACGAAAATTGCCCATGTGTTGTTTAAAGGTTCAGAACCAATTAGCTAAGACTTTGCTTTCATTTCACCAGCTCAAAATTTCTGTGTATCTGATCACATTGTTCCAGCTGTGATCCTAATGAGCTAGAATTTCTCATTTTGGGGGCCCCTAAATTCTATTTATAGAGTCCTTTCCAACAATGAATGCATCTGTTCAGAAAACAAGGTCGGACTGTGCTCAAAAATAACTTATAATGAGCCATGTCAGCAAATACCAGATAAAGGTAGTGCTGAAAGAGGGAAATGAATACTTCAAGCTCATTTATGATTTATGAGTTCAGGGTTGAAATGGAAGTGGCATGTAATAATGAACAATGGAAATATCTCTTGTTTGGAAAGTGCAGATGAATAGAACTTTGGGCTTGAATAGGTTATTAATAGGTTATTGATCCAACCTATTTCTGCTACAAGAAAAAAAAAAGAGACCAAAGTTCAAAAACTGGTCAGCAATAAACAAAAATGTACTCCATCAGCCAACAGCCAAAACAGAGACCAGCCATAAGCACAGCCATAAAACCAGAGACCCTTAAGCATCAGCCATGGGTACCTCACACTAAACCCACACTGCACTGCAGGTACCATGTGCACATCCAGGGGGTCCCACTCTGACCCCTCCCAGGTTTTCCAAGGGGAGGCCAATTGACTCTGGACAGAGTCCCAGATGTCGTGGCAGTGAAAATTTCTGTGACCTCAAGGGAGAGCACAATGCTGCATTTCCTGCTCCAGGCCAAGGAATCCAAAATTCAGTGATTTTTTTAGAGGTGGGCATTTGCTTTCCCTCTACTTTCCCAGTAGGATTGTCCTGCTGACCAATGCCTCAGGAGGTCTGACTTCTGTGCAATGCCTACATCACTGGTGTGTTTGGTTTTAATTCAGCACCACCCTGGGAACCAGAGCTAGCCTTTGCTCTGCTCCTAAGGAACACGTCAGAAATGTGTCAGAAAACACAGTCATGCCTCTCAGTTCATGGCAAGGTTCTTAGAGCAGCTAAAATGTCATCAGGTAGAGAAAACCTCCTTAGACAAAAATGGAAGTTTAAATGGATACATATTCATACCTCTCCTTTTTCTTCACAGAGCATAAAAATCCTATTTTCATCACCAAAATGTATTTAAAGCAGGAACATCCTGGTGCTCAGGGCTGCCCAGGATCCCAGCTTGCCTCCAAGTCTTGTTCTTCCTCTGTAGATCAAGTGATGTTTTTAGCCACACATACACAAAAAATAATATATATACAGCTGCAGCAGTCAGGTGGTCTGATGAATAGTACAACGTGTTCACATTTATTTAGTAATTTTGTTATATTTTAACTAGATATTTAGGCTTCTGCTGTAATTTTCAGTTTTCACAAAACATAATTGCAAAATACAACTCGAGGAGAGCTGTTTGATTACAGCTGTAATTTGCTGGGTACCACGTGGGGATTTTGCAACAAGAACATAAAGTAAGAGCAGGTTCACCTATTGCTACATTTCCTGGGTTACATTCTTCCTCTTGCTGTAATTAGCATCAGAACTTTACAATTCCTAACGTCTTCAAAAACGTGTAAAAAAGCAATAGAAAATTCTTACACTAAGCTGGAAAGGCGATCACTTACATCCATAACTGGAAAGTTTTTGAACTCTTTCAGCAACAGAAGTTTCGTGGGAGATTGTTTTCATCAGCAGGATGAATAAAAGATGAGTTGGCAGGTGAATCAAGTAGAAATATTTATTACTAGCATGCACTGAGAATGACACTAGGATGCCTCTAAAAGCCTTACTGGGGGAAAAAAAATAAATGAAAAAGACATTTAAAAATTAACTGTCACTCCAGAAAAGGAAATGAAGATAACCAGATAAGCAAGCACAGCATGTGGTTAAAAAATCACACAAAAATTGAAGTCAAAACAAAATTGCAGCCAAAATGAAATTGAAGCCCCTTTTCCTTTACGTCACATGGTCATAGAAGGGCAACAATGTCCCATTGTTTCTGTGGGTTTTACAAAGGTTTCAGGGTTTTCACACAGAAACTCAGACTATTGGCCAGTGCCATCTGCACTGCTGCAGCCAAAGAGTTCAGAGACACAGGGCTAACCACAAAGTCCTAACAAAAATAAACAAATCCCTTTTTCAGCAGCATTAGGGTTTACTACTATTGCCATAGTTTCATTACTAGAGCAATTATCTCTTGTTCATAAACTGAACTCTGAGAGTGAGGCGAAGGTTTGTGTGCCTGCCTTGGGACCTCACAGGGGACTCCAGGGCAGAGAGAACTCCTGGCAAACAGCAGGTTCCTGAATGCATGGCACACCAGAATTAGAGTTGGATGCACTAATTTTATTTGTTTTACATTTCCTTCCAAACAGTTAGAAATAACTATTCCAGGTTCTCTTAAATAGGATGATGCAACATGAGCCCCAGCCCTGAAGATTTTAATCATGACCTGTTATTTCCTCTGAAAATCTGGCCAAATGACTTGTTTGCACTTCTAATAGAGTGAGAGCACAGAAAAGATCTGGTTAGCAAAGACTCCACATGGGTTTGAGATCAGAACCCAACCCAAGGCCATGTGTGGAGCAAGTCCCTGGAGGACCAGCTCCAAAGTTCTCAGCCTTGCCCTGCTCCACCACTGCCCAGCATCTTAATCCTTTAGTTGAGTTCCACTTACTGTCTGGTTATTTTATTTTCATGGTAAGTGGTTAGAAACAGACTCAAACAAATCCCAGGCTGAAGTTTGGGATTACACAAAAGGTAAAGTTGGTCTAAGAGCACGATGCTTACTTTCATCAAGTAACAATAAGGACAAAGTTACTCCTCTATACAGCACTTCAGATGGGTGTTATTTGCTGTGTTAATTCTGCATTGCTGTGACAACAGCAAACAGTGGGAGAAGCTTTTCTATGGAACTGTGGATTATTCACATGTGCACCTGGCTGAAACCACATCTGGTCACACTCCAGAATTCCCTTTCCCTCCCCCTTTCCCTCCTGTGTGAAAGTTGGTCATGTCCCCCTTCTCATATTGCTCTAAAATTACAATTTTTCGTTATGTAGTTGCTGGGAACAATAAACAGAAAATGTAATATCATGGAGTAACAGGAATAGGAGGAGGAAAGACATGGGGAATGTGACAGCAAGAATGTGCAGAAAATACAAATTTTGATAAGTTGCACCTGCATAAGTGCTGGCAAATATGTCCAGAAAAAAAGAACTGGGGATAAAAGCAAAGGGTAAAGGGTGGGGAAAGCCTCATTTTACTCAAGAATTCCAGCTGACAATGAGGCTGGAGCAAGACATCTCTGTGAGCACCCAGACTAACAGTGCATCCCCATCCCTCCAGGAGCACTCCAGTGCAATTCCCAGACTAGAAGTTTGTCCAAATGAAAATGTTTTAAGCTAAGCCAGAGCGAGGCCCTGGGGCTGGAGCTGCCCAGCAGCAGGAGCAGACACTGAGGTTATGGCTGAGCAAAGGCCTCCCCAGCTCTGGAAGCATCTTTTCCTCTTGTGCAACTGCAGCCTCTCCAGAAAGCTCAGGCAGGTGTGTCCTGGCTTCACTTGCATGTTCTTGTACCTCACAGTGCCAGGACAAGAGACTGTTCCACACACCTTAACCCCTTCAGGTACTTGGGCCATTCAAACTTTCAAGAATTTGATTAAGTCTTGAAAAAGAATTAATCAAACTCTTTTCAGATTACCTCGTTCATAATTTTGAAGTATTAATAATCACATAGAATTTTTAAGACGTGTGTAGGTGATTAGTGGTTTTTTTCTCTATTTCCAAGAGCATCTAAAATTTATGTTATGAAAAGTAACAGCAAGAAGAGACTGGTCACAGCACAGCAATCCTTTTGCAAAACTCAGGTGACATCATCTGGCCAAGCCCGGCTCTGCAGGCACCAAAGCAAGGATTATCCAGTAATGCACTGACATGGGAATTCTGCTTGTAAGAAAATCAACACTGGACTGTGGAGCGTGAAGTTGTGCTGTAAGAGCCACCTCAAAGCAACCAAGTCCATTTCAGAGGGGACAAACCAAAGCCACTGAGCACAAATAGAAATGAAATGCCCAAGGCTCTGCCCTGGGAGTTCAAAACCCCCTGCACTGGTGATGCCTGAAGTTTGAGCTTTCATGTTTTCCACATTCTGTGCTGCCTGGGGTGTAGTTCTGAACCTCATATTAAGTGCTGGTAAGCTCTCTTCAGAGTAGGTAGACAAAACAAATCCTTTTCTTGCTGGAGACCAAGGACAGCTTTCAGGCCCAAAGGCACAAACAACAGTGGGAGGAACAAGAAGGATGGGACTTCATAACCTGCAGCTGTAATTGGACAATTAAACCCCAATATGCAAATGACCAAAACTTACAAAAGTGTGAGACCTCGTGACCAGTCAGCTATTTTTGTGATCATTTTGGGTCCACCTTGGGTGTAGCCCTGGTCAGGCTCCTGTCCTGCCCAAGGTGGATGCTGGAGGCCTTTCAATGAATATCTGCTTTATTCTCTAGCTCTGCCCAGGCTCTGTCTCAGGTCAGCCTTCCCAAGGCATCACTGGCAGCAGGATTCTGGCTCCTAAAGCACTGCAGTCACCTGCAGGTGGGAAGAACTTCTTCCACAGGGAGAACCTCTGGGCTGGTTTGGGAGCAGTACAAAGCCAGAGTCTGAACTAACCTAGACTGCCCTAGAACAAGTCCTTAAAGGATTGGCTCCAAAAATCCAGCAGGGAGGCATGGGAAGTGTGCTTTATGACCCACTCATCTGCTGCCCATATAATTTTAAACATTGCCTGCTGACCACAGTTTCCCCTTCTGCATTGTTTATCTCAGAAAAAACCTCATCAAGCCATGCAGTTTTTTCTCTTTAAGAAAAGTGCCAGGTAGGTTCCCATAACCCAAATGAAAACCATAATTATTCTTCCCTGCCCCAGCTGCTGGCTCCCTGTCACATTTTCCTTGAGGATGTTAAAGAGCTTCAGTCAGAGCATCCCCAGTCCCTGAGGCCCAGCTCCAGCAGAGGTGCCCTGGGTGCCCTGTGCTGCTGGCACAGGCCAGGCTGTGCTGTCCCTGAACCACAGCACAGAAATGATCTCACCCAGCTACCAGTGCAGAGATCCAACAGGAGCACTGTGAGCCAGTCCTTCAGGATAAATCCAAGGCTCTGGTAGAATGGCAAGTGTTCTACTGGGCAGTAACAACTTGAAGGTCAATGTCCCCACCACAGATACAAGGAAGGGAAAACATTTTTGTCATGCCGCACCACGCTTTGTAACCCCAAGAGAAATTCACACCTTGGATTCTTCCCTTTCTACTTTCTATGGAGGTACTCAGCCTGTGGCAGTACAGAGCACACACCAGCAGTGTGACAAACTGATACCTGACAAAACCCCCAGGTGTGCACAGCTCTGCCTCTGGTTCTCATTACAACTACAGCTCTGAACAGAGAACCTCTGTTCAACTTAATACCAAAAAACTCCTCCTCAATTTTAGATAAGTATCTTCTTCTGGAAGAAATCAGTCCCAAAGAATTTTCTTTTCTTTTTACCTGTCCAAGAATAGATAAACACTTGGAATTAATGGGAAAAAAGTTAAGCCTCAAAGAGTAAGTACATGAATACTTGCCTTGCTACTGGTCTATTGCAATTTAAGATTTATTGTTTCTGTAGGTGTTGGGGGGGGTTGCATTAAGACAATTACAACATTTTGAATGTTACAATGATGCTTTAACTGCTGATGAACACATATCAGCACATATCAAAGTTAAAATAACTTTATGTAAGTGCCAAATTAACTAAAGCCCAGTTTGCATATTTTGGCTACTGAACTCGTTTCCCCTGTGCTACCTGGTTGATGGAACCTCAATAGTGTTAAGATGTCTTTACTTTTCATTTATTAAGAGCTGGTTTTGTTGTGGAAAACCCTGAGCTAGAAACACCTCAGCAAACTCAAGCTGATCACTTCTACCCCAGGTTGAACATTTGTGCTCTCTGACCTGGAACCTGGCGTATTTCCCCAGGAGCTACATTCCAGTGCAGCAACCAAAACACTGCCATGCTTAACCTCAGATGTTTTATTTAAGTCGTAATGCCCATAATTTTAAGACAATGAATTTGTCTGACTACTAGTGACTATTAATTCTCTTACTGCTGCAGAAATGAAGAACACAAAAGGCAAGCAGAACTATCTAATCTAAACCAGACTGCCTGCAAAGATGTTTATTTCAACAGATTTTCAATATTGCAGGAGCTGCATCTAAATGTTCTCATAAATCTTCACATCAAGCTTGCAGGAGCAGGTTAATGCAGTAAGTTTGCTCACATAAAAGTTTTTGACTCTCCAAGACACAAAACAATATTTTCATTAGTGCCAGTTAGCTCTGATTGCACTAATTAATGGAGCAATTAAGAAATGAAAATACCTATGATCCAGTTCAAATGGTTCACCACAAGTGTATGGTGTCCACATTACTAAGAATTTAGAGTGACTGAAATCTGGAACTTTGTTAAAATACATTGAATAAAAGACACAATTGAATTGCTGTCAAGTTAGGTAATTTCAGGGAGCAGTAAGTTGTTGAACTCATGCAACTTATTGTGGTTGCAGTGGGTGAATTCATCACAAAACATTTCCCTGTGTGTACAGTGTCACAGTTCAGCACAACCTTTAATTTCTGCAGTGACTTTAAAACGTGATTCTTTCCAGAGTAAATATGCACACCTAATACTGCAGAGAATTGAGACTGAAAGGAATTGTAAGGAAATGCAACATTCCAGCACTTTATTCTGTTTCGGCAGGCTCTTCAGAGCTGAAGATCCCTCAGGCTTGTTGAGAGAATCCCCTCATTTTGATCAGGTGCAGTTCTTTTGGATCACCTGGTACCAGCTGCCAGAGATCATGAAAGGAGGGGAGACAGTATTGTCACCTTGCTCTTATGTGATCATGGAAGCAGAAATGGATCCCAGTGCCCATGTGGCTCCAGCTGCTCAGCTGTTTGATGGGATGGATGTCACCTCCAGCTGGCTGCTGCTGTCACCTGTGTGACAGCTACAGCAACAGAGAGTGGACGTCCAGGGGCTCTGTAGGTGAGGGTTCATAGCTCTGCTATCTCACAGCCCCAGGGTATAAACTGAGAATACAAAACTCAGTGCTCTGGTAAGAATGCAGAATAACACCTTGCCTACCTGAAGGTCATCTTTGCCACGTGCTTGGCATCTCAGAGAACCAGCTTTGGGTTTCCAGAGTTCTCACACATTTCTAGACGTGTGGACTTTTCACCCTGGAGTTTTCTCATCCTGCTTAGTCAGAGTTCACACTCATTTTGAGGAGGGGAAGGAGTTTCTGGCAAATTCCTGTCTTTCCCTGTGTGCTTGCCCAGGGCAGTGGTGGAGCCACCACCCCTGGAGATATTTAAAGACCTGTGGATGTGGTGCTTATGGACATGGTTTAGTGGTGGCCTTGGCAATGCTGGGTTAACAGCTCAATTCAGTCTTAGAGATCTTTTCCAGTCTAAATGCTTCTAAGTATGGAGGGACTGCCTGAACTGACAGCACCGAATTCCAGGGAATATGCCGTTGAATCCATCATTCGTATTTAAAAAAACAACCAAACTTTTAACTAGTTCAACATTATCCTTTTTCACCATAGATGATTATGGTGCTGCATGTTAAAACTGAGCAAACCTACCACGAAATGGGAAATAACTTTCTGATTTTCAGACATCCTCCCCAAAACAATCACTACCAATTTGCAGGTGCAGTTCCAACCTACACACAGTAATGCCTCCAGGAGTTACACTTGATGAAAAAGTGCCACAGAGACTTTCAAGAGATGAGCTGGATTTCACCACTGGATGGTGAAAGGAACAGAACTTTGTGTTTATTTTATGGCTAGACACTTGCTGCTTTGCTACACTACTCTTGCAGCAGCAGTCTGGCTCTACATTAAATGTTTTCTAAACTGTCTTCATGAGGCAAATCTCAGTTTACATCCCTTTGATAATGGTTTAACACCTTTGTGCCTCTGGCTACACTGCTAAGTAATTTCCCTATTGAGAGGTAGTTGAGATATGCTTTATCACTAGTTTACGGCTAAATTTCAAGCAGTGAAGCCTGTAACTGATCACGAGAGGATTTGTAAGAGCAAACAGAGCCCAGCCAGTGAAGCCAGAAGGGTCCAGGGATGCTGCTGAGGAGCCCTCCCCTCCTGAGGTTTAACACAGGCCTGACCATTGCTGCCTGCCTTTCCTGGCAGAGGAAATCTGTCCCACAGCAGCAGCCTGGAGGATGAGAGCAGGGCACCCTTTAAAGGAAGCTGGACCCCAGCACCAAGAACTTCAGCAAGCTCTGCAGCATCTGGCACAAACCCAAAGTCTGCCTGCAGCCCTTATCACCCAGAGCTCAGGGACAGATTTCCTGAGGTAGATCCTGGTTTGTTGCTATCAAGGGGAACAGACCTACCCATTGAATCTGCCTTCAGGCTGAATGGCTGGATGCATTCCAGTATGTACTAGACAAAAACCAGAAAAAAACAGAACAAAAAACCCACTAAATTCAGAAGTGTTTTTAGGGATGCATTTAGTGATTGCAAGTGTAGCACTGAATTACAGTCAATCCTGAATAGCCAAAAGCATGTGGTTTTTTTCAACAGTTTAGCTTCCTTCTGCTTCTAATCCCATCTTCAAAACAGATTATTAAATGCCTGAAAAAAGCACTAAGAATTTTTATGTGTAAGGAAAAGTACACAAAGAGCCCCAAATCCACAAATGTTACCATTTAAGCCCCAAGACCTTGTCTACTTAAGAACTTGAGAAAAAAAATAACTTTTTCATCTGCTAAACTGTAGAGGGACAATTCTTTTAACTGAATTTAAGAAAAAACCCAGTATTTTTATTTGCTCTGCTGCACCCACACAGGTTCTAACTCAGCAGCAAGAACAGTAAACAGGTCTATATTCCCAGTGTGCACATCCTTGTGGGAAACAGTTCCTGTGGAGTGTAAACAAGGAAGAGGCACCTGAGAACACCATATGTAAAAGCCAATTTGCAAGCTTGGACAGCACTCTGGAAAACTCAGTATATAAGAAAAAACATTGTAAAATACACTTTTGTGTATGTTCAGAGAATGAAACATACATTCATTAGGGAAAATAACTCTGTACCTATGAGGAAAAGCAAGAATGAAAGACTAAACCTATTTTGGAGAAGTATCAACACTGTTGTGTCTTCTAAGTTAAATCTGGAGAGAAAGGTGCTCTCTTTTTGCTGTATTTACTTTCAGGTGAATTTTTGAACTTTTAGATCTGACCAACAATTTAAATTACAGTTGGTGGATTTGATGCATAGCCCTTCATAGATCAATATTTGATAAAGGGTACATTGTTTAAGCAAAACACTCAAATGCTTAAATCTAGTACTGTTAAATCTTGAACAGAGAATTGTGAAGACCCTCATGTGTTTGAACATCACACAAGTCCACACAGAGCTAAGAGAATATGAATTCCCACTTGAAAAGAACTGCACAAGAAGATACAATTTTTCCCTTGCTTAAGGAAGAGTCAGGAAAGACATCTGACAATCCCAGGGCTCTTCAAACAGCCTTCTTTCATGTTGTTTTATAAATATGGGGCAATTTGTTAAAATATCTG
The DNA here is from genome assembly GCA_017589585.1 of Phylloscopus whistleri. Classification (NCBI taxonomy): domain Eukaryota; kingdom Metazoa; phylum Chordata; class Aves; order Passeriformes; family Phylloscopidae; genus Phylloscopus; species Phylloscopus whistleri. Next base: position 1,449,759 of record JADMLD010000926.1, read on the forward strand.
ACACACCCAAAAAAGGTTTGGTAGTTAATTTATTTAATTCAGTTACAGTGCTTCAACAGGATGCTACTCATTCTCCACAAGAGCAGAGCCTGACACTCCATGCAGCTACACCTATCATCCATCTCTATTAAATTGTACCAGTCTCAGTGAAATTTGCCTCGTTTGTTCATTGGAAAGTTTTACTGGAGGTTCTCATGGAATCAGAACTGGTCCACAATCTTTAGTTCAGTCCCATTTCAGTGAGGTTTTATGAAAACATTTTTCTTCAGTGTATACAAACCTGGAAGCCCAGGGAAATTTCACCTTTTAGAAAGTTATTTTCAAAGCCAGTAAGTAACAAAAAGATTTAGGAACTTGCAGACACTGGTAGCAGCTGGACTACCAGGGCGCGAGAGGAAAGGTCCAGCATGGAAGTTCCCCAGTGGTATTGAACTGCAGCAGTGCAAGGCTCTACTCGTGGCTCCTGTAGTACTCCTCAATAGTTTCTGAGTTGAAGTAGACCACGGTGACAGTGATGTCGTCCCTGTACATCCTGGCCAGGTCCTCGGGCAGGGTCAGCATGGCAGCCAGCTTCTCCGGGTCCACCTCGCCGTACTCGTTGCTGCCGATGGCGTGCCGGATCAGGTGGGTGGCGATGTTCTGGTCCAGGGAGGCCAGGCCTTTGCTCTTCCTCTGCAGCAGCAAGTTGTGCATGTAACCCAAATTAATTGGTTTCTTAAAAGTCAGTGGTGATTTCTGCATGTTGAGCTCTGTAAGGTGTCCAGCAACAAGTTTTACAACTTTCTCATTACTCAGCATCTCCCATAGCCCATCCGAAGCAATAACCAGAAACTTATCCTTGCTTCTTAACTTGTGGTATGTGACTTCAGGCTCTGCAGTTAAATAAGGGGGGGTATGGTAGTTTGGAGGAACGTACTGATAAATATTTAGAGCCTCAACATCACAGCTGTTCTCGAGAATGCTGTGTTGCAATTCTTTACTCCATTTTAATTGCACATCTCCAAAGGCTCTGGAGGGCATGAGAATCCCCAGTAATCTGTCATTCACAAATAGGGTTTTCTCCTCAGATCTAGGATGTTCTCTCTTCAATCTTCTAATTTCAAATTCATCATAGGCATTGTGGTCTCGGGTTAGAGGGAGAGTAGACCATGTTCCATCTTCTTCACGGACCCCTAAAACCGCTCTGCAATCACCAGTGTTTGCCACATGTAGGTGAACGCCGTCGATGTGAGCTACGCAGGCTGTTGCGCCAGAAAAAGCTACTTGCAGGGCAATATTTCTCATCAACTCATTTTCCTGAGGAGCCTGAACTTCCAGCGATATGTCTGAGTCCAGCCTTTTGAACGCACAGATCATGGCTTCTTCCAAACTAAACCCCGGCTCAGCGTCCAGGTCCAGCAAGTGCTGCCAGTAAACCCGGAGGTTCTCGAAGTACTGCGAGGCGATTTCCTGGTACTCCACGTCGTTGGGATGCCTGTGCCACTGCAGGATGGGCCGCACGGGTTTCATGGCCTCCACGGCCAGCTCGATCTCCTCCAGGCTCTGGCGGGGCATGAGGGACACGGCGATGTAGTGCAGCAGCCTCTCGCTGACGGCCTGGGCGCAGGCGGCGCCCGCGTGGCCGTCGAACACCCCGAACATCATCCCCGCCGTCTGCAGGCACGTGGCCGCGCTGCGCCGGTCCTCTATGGGGCTGTTGGAGGCCAGCTGGTTGCTCTCAAACCTCAGCACGGAACTGGCGCTCTTGCCATTCAAATCCAGCGCTCTGTGGGACAGCTCACCTGCTCTGAGAATGTCGTTGATTTGTGCCGGAGACAACTGGAAAGAAAAATGTTCTTCTTCGGTGGAAGTGTGTCGGAATGCTTTGGGAAAGGAGAAAGTTCTGTCTAAGCTGCAGCTCCCAGCAGGGTAGGGACATGTTTTGGAGAAAACAAGCTTCCATTTGATCTCGTTTCTATTTGGGATACAGATGGAGTACCAACGTCCTTTGCCCTGTAAAATAATGCTGCTTCTGGCTGAGCTTAAAATCCAGGATGATACAGTTCTTGACATCATAAGTCACTCCAAAAATGGAGCACCTTCCTCCAGTAACACGGAATGTCCTTGCAGCCTGGAATATAAATGTAGGAAAGGGAAAATAATTAGAAAGTTCGTAAGAAGTTTTCCATACAGAAGTACAAAAGCATATCTAGAGCTCTCAGAAATATTCAGAACTTCTTTCCAAAACAGATTGCTATAGATAAAGGCATCTTAAAAGTGATACAATTTCCATCACTCAATTATAACCAAGGATATGACTGCTCCTTTTAACTCATCAGAAAAGATAATTTGTACCTTCCAGAAAGGGTTTTTCCCTCGTTGGGGCAAGAATAAGAAAAATGGCAACATTACAAGAAACGTTATTGGAAACTGTACAACAAAAAGCCTCATCTAACATGACATAGAACAAACAGATCCAACGAGCTTGAAAATTGGGACTTAAGTGACAATTATTGCACAACGCTCAAAAAAGCCTGCTAAGAGTACAACTCCATTAATAGACTCAACACTTCAAACCCAAGAGAAGATAAGTACTTAAACCCTGTGGAAAGACTGAGTGATGTGGCCAGTTAATGATTTATGTGAACTACCATGATCCTCACAGCTAGAGCAAGCCAGTCTACCTTTCCAATTCAGTTACAGCTTATAAGCTCAGCTGTTGTTTTTTTTACCTCTCAAGGTCTTAACCAACCCTCAGGCAGGCAGGATCTTTTACACAGCTGAAGGAAAATTCTATTGCTGGTTAATTCATGCTTTTTTTCACAGCATTGTGCACTCCGGTGCAGTGAAAGCTGTAACACATTGGCAACTTTTACAGGTCCACAATTTGGCTTGTTCATTTCGAGAGCAATTAGAACAAGCTGCAGGGAAGATCTCTGCTGCCAACAGCACTGAAACTCGGGCACTTCAGCAGCTGAAGCTCTTCAGTTGTTATGGGGGAGGTCCTCACATTGTCTCCTGCTTTCAATAAGGTATTCCAGTTGCGGGGTATTGCTAAGTACAACCAGATGTTCACTCACAAAAGAATTTTGCCCCATGGATTTCAAAAACTCATGGTATGGCACACAAGTACAATTACTCCCAAAAGATCCCACTAGCAGCCACTGAGAACAAGACAGTTCTCCGTGAGCTTTCAAACACTTTGAGGTGGCCTGTGACACCACTTGCTCAGGCCAAAGACACTACACGCTGCTACAACACCAGTTTTTTAGCACGGCACTTCACAAGAAATAACAAGAAACCAGCCAGATGAGATGAGTGGAAACATTTCCAAGAAATCAGCAGGACGTAAAAGTCACCTTGAGCTATTCTAAACAGAAGGCCTACTGATACAACTCAAGAACTGCTGAAATCCTGTTTGGAACCCAAAGCAATATGCCACAAAACACTTCTGATGTGTGCTACCCCTACTTAACACAGAAAAGAGCAGACAAGCATTCCAACAGAGACCACCACTATGATTCTGGCGACCTGGTGAAAACAGGCAAAGACACAGCATGATGTCACTGCTAATGTCAGGAGAGCAGATGGAAAAGGCAGTGCCAGTTCACTGTCCAAGGCCTGCCTGCTGTCTCCTGGGACACTGCATCACCCAACACACACAAAGCCTTTTGTTGTCCGACAGAAGGAACGCAACCAAAATAATAGGAAGACAGCTGACACTACCAACTCCAGCAACAACTAAACCCAAAAAGCACCTACAGCACAAGACAAGACAAGGTTTGCCAACCTTTTTCAGTCCATTCCCAGTCCTGTTTTTCCTTCTTTCCCTTCCTGCCCCTCTCAGCCACATGAGAGCGAAACAAGGATGACTTTCACATACTTGATCAAAAAGCCGATTGAAACAGTGTTTTAAAGAAACCTCCCCCGTTCACACGGGCTGGCTGACGGTGCGAGGCGGAGCGGTTTTCCCCCAGCAGCAGAGTCACGAACACCGGTCAGCCCTGCGCTTGCCCAGGGTCAGGTAGCACTGCCGAGCCCTGGAGCCGCTGTGAGCCAGCCCTGCTCACTGCGCTCCCTCCTTGGGGTCCTCCGCAGCCGCAGTGTGCAAACGCTGATGCCCAGGACGCCCCCGGTAGCGGTGCTAATTAAAGCGGTATGCTAAAGACTATTATGTAAGAGCCAATTATTACATAAACTCGCTCCCGCTCCAGCGCCGGCTCTGCCTCCCCGGGGACGCGGTGTCCCAGCGGGGCCCGGGCTGAGCCCGGCCAGCCCCGGCACGGCCCGCAGCCGCCGGACCGCACAGCGCAGCAGCGCCCGCTTTCCCCAATGAAATAACCCGGTCACTTGGATTTACAGCCCCTCTGAGATCCCCACAACCACACATTCCCCTCACTCACCCTTCCTGGCACAGCCCACACCCATCCCTCACCCCACACACATCCGGCACACACCGATCCCTGCTCCGCCACCTCCGCACTGCCCCAGACTCACACACCGACACACGGACCCTCTTCTGCTCCCCAATACCTGTGCCCCCCACACACCCCTGTCCCGCACACACCCCCCGTGCCCCCACACACCCCTCTGCCCCCACACACCGCACCCTGCACATACCCCCACCCTGCCCCGCACAGAACACGCCCTGTGCCCCGCACACGCACCCCATACCCCGCACTCACACATCCTGCCCCGCACAGAACACGCCCTGTGCCCCGCACACGCACCCCTTACCCCGCACTCACACATCCTGCCCCGCACAGAACACGCCCTGTGCCCCGCTCACGCACCCCTTACCCCGCACTCACACATCCTGCCCCGCATAGAACACGCCCTATGCCCCGCACACACACATCCTGCCCCGCACACACACGCCTTACCCTGCACACACACATCCGGTCTCGCACACACACCCCCTACCCCGCATACACACCTGTTACCCCGTACACACCCCACACCGACCCCACAGCCGTGCCCCACACAGCTCCCACCTTCCCGCTTCCGCACAGTCGCCGCGCCAGGCCCGGCTCCGCTCCCTGTGCCCCGGCACGGCTGCCCCAGGGGCGGCCACTCTCTGCCCGCCCCGTCCCCCGCCCCGGGCGCACCCACCGGCCGAGCAGCTGCCACTCGCGCCCGGCGGCCCCGCGCTGCCCCCGGCGGGGCTGAGGCACGGCGCTGACCGACAGCCCCGCCGCCCAACCCGCCTCGGGTTCCCGTCAGGACACGGCGGGGCGGGCGCGGCCCCGCCCCTCCGCCATGTTGTGCGCGGCGGGCGCGGCCGTGGCGGGGCCGGCCGGGCGGAGGGGCCCCGCGCCCGCCGCCCCTGAGGCACTGAGGGGGCGCCGGACCCGGTCCTGCGCGGCCGTGGGCAGCCCAATAACGTGAGCTAAAAGGAAGAGAGTGATACGGGTTAGGAAGCAAAAGCACCAGCAGGGGTTTCTTCCTCATTAATAACGTTCAAAACCACGCTGTTTCCTTGAGGGCGGACCCCTCGGCGCCTTTTTTTTTTTTTTTTTTTTTTTTTTTCCAGTACGATTCCACAGCCTTCAGCGCTGAGGACACGGGCTGATGAGGCTCAAAATCGCAAAGCTCTTTCGTAATTAAATCGCCATATAAATTATGGAGAACAAAAGGGCTCGTTTTGCTGACTCCCCGGTTTTTTGGTTTCATATGACTGTTTGTCTCGGTTAACACTTCCACTGAGCGGTTCTAAGCTCGGTGACGAGGGGAAGGAATGAGCCCAAAGTGCATGGTGGTTAATCAGTAGTTACTGCTGTTAACGCAGTGGTTACTAAATAGTCCCTGCTTTAAAACCTCTAACAATCATTTCTGCAAAAACACAAGAGGCTTGTGACTCTTGCAAGTCACAAGAGGCTTTGATATCATCAGTGCATTTTTTAATTTGCTTGGCTTCTTGTACTGAAGGAGTTTTAGTTGAACAATGTGGTGCAAGTATCCTAGATGAGATTAAGTGTGTTCCCAGGTTATCTCATGTGGAAAGATGCCGATCATCTTCAATGACTGAGCTTTCACTTGTTTCTTGTTTTTCTCATTAAAACAATGAGAAATATAGTTTCATGTTGCATGGACAAGCATACAAAAAAATACGTCATCTTAAGAATTCATAACAATATTTCAGCACATGCAAAAAACCACCTCGGGTTTGACGTAATTATTTTATCTGCCTGGCAAATCTGAACTGAAAGAGGACACCCAGAGCAGCCCTCACCTGCATCTCTCTGCTCTGTCCAGTGCTCAGATACACCAAGAGCAGCTTCGGGATCTCCCCAGGGAACGGGGAATGACCCCGAGGCTGCCAGAGCTCCAGGGGTGTTTGGACAGCGCTGCCAGGGATGCACAGGGGGATTGTTGGGGTGTCTGGGCAGGGACAGGAGCTGGACTCGATCACCCTTGTGGGTCCCTTCCAACTCAGGATATTCCATGATTCAATGATTCTTCCTTCTGCCCTACCAATTTTCAGCTTTTGTACCATTTACAAAACCGATAAAGCCTCACACAGCAGCCTGAAAATGAACCTGACTGCTCTGAGTTTCCTGTGCTCCCACCGTGGTTAAACGCTTCTCTTCAGCTGAAAGCTGTACCTTATTGCTCATGCAGTAATTTCATAAATTCATAGGCATAAGCTGAAGTGACTTAGGAACCATGTAAATTAAGGTGAAACAATTAACAGTCCTGCAGGAGATGTCCCTTTCACTCCACATTTTCTAAACACAAGAAGGAATACCATATTGAAGGTACTGACAGGGCTGAATATCAAATTGAATTGAGATTTAGATTCTGCTTTGGACTGTTTGATTATGCTGATGAAATAAAATGATATATAATTAAAGAAAAAAAATAGAAATGCTACTTCCTGATGCGATCTGAGGAAAGAAATGGCATTTCTCAGGCTTGCAGTGTTTTTGCCTTTAGGAATATCTAATAAAAATGGCAAATTTCTGTAGCAACAGAGCTTGGTTGTCATAGTGCTCTATGTTCCTAATTTGCATTGAAAAAATTAGAACTCAAGTTTCTTTAAATAAAACCCAGATTTGGTTTTGAGTTTGCTGATTATAGGTGAGCTAAGTTTAGTCCTGTGCCAGAAACAAATCCTTACCTGTATTTATAAGAAAATGAGACTAATTCCAGGTATTGCATTGAGGTGCAGCTATAGGTTAAAATATAGCAGATCCTATATTTAGATTTTTTTCAAGGAACAACCTTATCTGCTGACTTTTACAGTCAGCAGCTCTGGTTTTCTGTGGAAATACATTCTTGAGCTCATTTCTGTGTTCTGATTTAGGCCTGACTGCACTATTTGGGGTTTCCTTCTTTCCCATGGGACATTATTTTCCCCCCTGCTTGTTGGTTTGGACAACTAGCTATCGTTACTTTGGTGCAATTTAAACATCTTCTGCTTCCAGAGGCTGCAAACAGCTGCCTCTTGTCCCCTCTGCCTTACAGCAAGTGCTAGCATGGATTACTTTCCATTACCTCATTGATATTCATGAAAGTCTGGGACTCCTGATGCTTTGTAAACATTTCTTGTTATGGGGACACACAAAGATCAGAAACACCAAATAAGGCAGATATCCCTAAGATAGCAAGTTAAAAATTGGACTAATATTTCTAATAAATAGCTAATCCTTTTGTCAAAAAGCTGACCAGCAGCAAAATGTTTGAATCCAAAGAAAAGTAGTAAACTACTACTAAAAGTAGTCTCCTAGTTTTCAGAAGTGTTTCTGCAATAAAGGGACTCAGCCTAGTGATACAGATTAGAAAACAGGAAGAGATCCAAACCCTTTGGAAATTTGGGAAGGTGCAAAGGAAGGTGGGTCCCGTGAAGGAACGATCTCTCTGGCCCATCTCAGTGAACACAGACAGAGTTTTGTGGTTTTTGCACCAAAAAGCTCTACAGTCTAATAACCAGCTGTTGGAAAGGAAACAGCACCAACCCACAAAACACCTTCCTGCTGAGCACTTTTAAGAATGTCCCCTGTTTGCTGGCTGTATCTTGCCCTGCAAATAATGACAAACATTTCATCTGCTGTATATGACATTTTGGATTTTCACAGAAGGGAAATTGGCACTGCAGATGCAGAAATCTCTTATAAACAAACAAAACTCACAAACAAATGGAGAAATGAAGGAGACTCTAGGTCTGTTAGAGCAAATGTATTTTCTAGTTTGGTTGCAGCTGTTCCAGTCTGATCTTCCTAAGTGATCTAAACCAAACCCTCAAATGCTAGGAAAGAAGGCAAGCTGCAGGAAACATCGATGAACAGAGGCAAACACCATGAACAATTGTAGGAAAGGTGCCATTCCAGCTCCCCAGCTTCATTTAGTCTCTCCAATTGCAGCAGAGGCTCAGCAGTGTCTGGAGTTGCAGAGGTTAATCTGAAGACCCAGTTTAAGTCAAAGTAATTGCACTGGTGCAAAGGTCTTTCCAGTTGCTATAATGGGATCTGAATGCCACATGGATCATTTTTATTGGATGTTGCTTAAAAATTGGTTTAAGTTAACCAACAAATGTTCATTAAGGTTCTGTGCCACTATAAAAGTAAATTTGCATTTCTTGGGGTCAGTTTTCAAGTCCAGGAAAGTCTTATGGCTTGAGAAGAAGTGCTCATGTGTGAAAAAGTGATGATATTCCTTTCCTCTCTCTCCTCCTTCCACCTTCTCCTCCTCCAACAGACAAACAGGGCGAGCTGGGTCCTAAATTGCTGTATTTAATATTCCACTGTGTTAATATGAAATTAAATTATTTGCATTACTATGTTGCTGTTCACAACCTGGTGCTGAAATTTTACTGAATTTCAAATGCAGTGCAGGTAGCAGCATAAATGGAACATCAGAGGAGTGAAAGTTCCCTGCCTTACAGCTGTGCAAGTTGGAAACAGTTCTCTGCAAGTCAGTCAGGTTCCATCCTCTGCTGTGCTTTCCTCAGGGTGAGTGAGAAGAAGTGTGAGAGCCCTGCTCTCCCAGGCAAGCAGAGACAGCACTTCGATGCTCGGTGCTGACACTAAAGGGTGGCTTCTGGAGGCAGAGGAATTCAGAGAGGAAAGCAGCTACAATGATAACACCCCGTTTTCTTCAGGCTTATGTCTGTTTTTTCCTGAAATGCTCTCTTTTTTATCTTTCTGACCTTTGAACTCTGCCAAAAGCACCATCTGGTGTTGAGGTACCTTGCGAAACTTCTCCACTTCTTGCATTTGGATTAATTTACCCTCACCATGAAACATATTATAAATCCGCTACATCGTAGCAACTGTATGATGGAAACTGCCTAAAAATCTTTCTGCTTGCAAGAGATTGGGGAAAAACCCCAAAGCTGAACTGTAACTACAGCAATTAAAGTTTCAAAGCTAAAGTTAAGAGAGTGTGCAGTTCCCAAGCAGAGGATCTCTCTGCTCAGCAGTGAAACGAGGAACAAAAACTTGTAACTGGTTTATCGAGTTTCTTTTGTCAGACTGATTTTTATCTGAGGAAGGAGTTTCAGTGACTACATATACAGAGCCAGCAAGGGGTTTCCAATGACAGTCACTCATATCTTTACAAATTATTATCGTCACAGTTAAATTCTCTCATCTGTTGTCTCTTGACTAAATGGGCCTTAAAAATTGTTTTAAGCATGGCAAGAAAGGGAAGGAGAGCCACTAGATGGCATTTTTAATCCAGCTTTTACCACGGTGCAAGTTCAGTTGCTGTCCTAAATGTGAGACCTCTGTTCTCTCAGTCAGGATAGCTGCAATCCCAGGAGAAGGTAAGTGAATTCTTGCTGGAATAATTACAGGCTACTCCCATTTTTCCTTCAACACAACGATTTGGTAAAAGATAATGATAGCTCGTGTTTTAGAATAATTCAATCTCAAATTAAGTGCCTTAAATAATCCAATACAGTATTTGTGGTATACAGTGGTGTACAGTATACAGTGGTTTTTTACAGTGGATCAGGGTCTCAAGAAACAACAGAGAATATAAAAATCTTCCTTTTATATTTTACTTCCCCATGGTAAAAAATAGGTCATGTTCTTCCATCCAAGAATTGAAAAAAAAAAAAAAACCCACCCTAAAAAAACCCAAAAAACCCAAACAACCAAAAAACCCTATAAGCAAAATCAAAATCAAATTTATTTCTGCAGGAAGGTACAGTTCAGTTTCTCCCTGGAACTGAACACCTTGGGGCAATGCAGCATTTAAAGCTCTTTGCAATGTCTGAGCTTTTACAATGACTGTGTAAGCTAAACATTATCCTCCTGCTGTTCATGAATAAACCACCCTCAAAGAAGCTTAAGTACTGTGTGCAAGGTCACAGCATAGACACATTCTGGGCAGAAAAACTTTCTTTTAGATTGAGGGGCTCGAGCTGGGGAAAACTGGACAAAATTTCAGTGCATAAGCCCTCTTTACCTCCTCTGAGAGACAGGGAGCCTACAGCTATGCCTAAAATGAGATGAAAACACTGAAAATGCAGATCTTGACCTGCTCTGTGAACACCTGTACTAATATTAGTGCAGCAGTACTGGGATATTGGTTATATTTAAATCAGAAAAGTATTTTAAATTTGCCCCTAATAATATTTTTTTTGGCTATCCAAATGTAAAGTTTTTGGAAAGACACTTTACATTTTGGAATGCATCTCTTCATATAGATTTTAACAGGGACATAAGATTCATGATAGTAACTTCACTCTGGGCAAGAAGTCATTCAAGGTATACAGTATGTTAGAACAGAAGAGAAAGGATTAAGCTGAAACAGAAACTGATAATCCCAGAAGATGGTAAGAACTGTGATATAGACGAAAAATAAGTGTCAGAAATAATTTCTAGGGTTTAAAAACATGCCCACAAATTTGGGAGGGATAACTCATCTGTACTTAGATCATTCCACAGTAGATTAGACAGGGTTTCTGTAGAACAAGAGATAATCAAAGCTTTCCGTGATCCAAAAGAGATGCATCCATCAAAAACATCAAACAATGTCTGTTAATGAAAATCCAAAGAAAACAATGCTGTAAGTAGGGAGAGATGGGTCTTCTCCAAATAAAGGATGACGATATGAACATCTGATTTTAGTCTTATTTATTTCATTTGTTAAAGAAATTAAGATACATTAAATAGAGTTTCTACAATACCAGTTTGCATTACTAGCAAAGTTCATAATACATTCATAATAGCTAAAACCATTGCATTTTTAAGGATTTTCCATTGCCTTTAGCATCTGCTGGATAAGAATCTCACATCTAAGACAATGCTGAATTAGCCCTCACAACAGCCCTGTGAGGTAGAGGTCAGTGTTACCCTCTTTCTACATAAGAGGGAACTGAGAAACAAAGTTTTAGGTCAGTGTGCCAGAAAACCATGGAGATTTGAAGAGCAGAATTCCAGTCTTTAGCTCCTTGTACTGTGCTCCACATCTCATGTCAATCTTCCCTGGAGAAAGGGGAGCAGCCACAGCAGCTGCTCTTCTCCCTTCTCCCCACTTCCCTTGGGCTTGTACATCTTTACATCTCCATCTCAGCTGATGGAAAGTGATCAGCATCAGCAATTTCTACCTGAACTACAAAGACAGAACAGGCCATGTGAGGCCCAGAACTACAGGAGCTGGGAATTGACTGTGGGCAGTCCCAGAGAACATCACAGTATTGAGAACCAGTCAGAATTCTGTCACTAAGCTGCAGAACCAACACATGGCTGTTCTAAAGCAACTTTTGCAGAGGTAAAAGGACTCAGGAGCACTGAAGCCTCGTGTGTGCAGGGAACATCCCTGCCAGGCAGCCCTGAGGCAGGGAGGGTCTGTACAGCAATGCACTCTCAGGGCAGACAAGATCTACCCATGTTAGGTCCCTAAAGGAAACAAAATACCTGCTCTCTGTAGGGCAGACACTGAAGGAGGTCATTGCAGAGCATAGCACTGAGCTGAGGTAGAATCTGAGCAACTCAGGACCACAAAACACACCTGGATCACTACAGAGGAACTCTTCAACCAAACTGACCCTGACCAGGGCACTGTGGTCCTGTGTTCTGCATGGGCTGAAAGGACAAATACCTAAATAACATTGCAGCAAACTGCTCTGCTTTTCAACACAGCATTACATTGTTACTTCTTATTGTAGGATAACATCTTAGAAACAGTAGATTTAAAATATATATTTAGTTTTCATACCAGAGCCTACTTGAGGCGAGTAAAGACTTTTTTTTTTAGTGCTACTCATATACTCTGTGTCATCAGGCAGCAAGAATACAGTGATAGCAGTCTTTAAATCAGAGTTCAGCAAATGGTAACAACAGATCAATAAGGAAAATTAAAGTCAAATTTGTCCAAAATTCTTGATTACTGTTTCCTCATGTATTAAATGAGACAAGTAGAAGTTGTGGCCATCAGCACTAGTAGATCACTACACAATTTTATATCAAGTTGGATTTTAATGTCATTTTAATTTTCTAGAGTTTCACGTCTTGGATAACAACCTAGTTCACTCAGCTATCCTTATAGTTAAATAGTGCTGGTTAAAAAGATGCCATTTCTCCAAAGAATGGGCACTTCAAATAAAATAGGAAGCCAGAAGATTGTCCCCCTCCAAGCAGAGGGTTCATGGAAATGCTTGCCTTGTGAGTTCCATGAGTGCTCTGTAGAGCAGAGTTTCTGTTTCGAGTATCTCACGTGTGGAAGCTCTTGGATATCTCAGGTCCGTTATCAGTTTTCTTCAGGCCTTGAAGGAAGCTCGAACAATTCTTCCCTTCAGAGGCTGAGGGGGGCGAAAGTTATTGGCCATTTGGATCCTCTGGTCTTCCTCACCGGTGAAGAGCAGCATGCGGAATTTCTCCAGCTGGAAGTTCAGGGGAAACAATTCACTGCTTAAGGGGGCAATCAACAGTAATGTTTTTTTTAAAAAGGACTAAAAGGAAATATTCAGGATATTTTAATCAGTTAATGGAACATGTTCAAGCAAAGCTCCTAGAGAGTATTAACAGAAAATAACAGAAGGCCCTGAGGATTGAACAGGCTGAATATTCACAGACTTTTAACTTAGCGTCATTTCAAATCAAAACAGTCTTTGCCTGCTTATCCAGCATTGAATGCTGCAAGTACTGAGAGAGTATCAGAAACTTACCTGTTTCACAGAGATTCTGATGGGCTCTTTCAGCACTATCCATGTCACACTCTCATTAAGGGGTGGGGTTGTCAGAGAACCGAGGTATGTCCAGTAATCCAGACTCAAGGGCAGGAGACATTTAGGGTTGAAGCCTCTAAACTGAGCTTTTGTTCCCTGGGAAAAGAAAATAGACTTAAAATTTATCCTTTCACTTTTAAGTGCAGGTAAAATAACTTTTTTGAAAGAGAAGAAAACTCTAAAATAACATTATTTTAGAAAATTCTAAAATAACATTATTTTAGAAAATTCTAAAATAACATTATTTTAGAAAATTCTAAAGTAACATTAAAAATAGGGGAAAGGTTTGTAAAGGTTTGGCTGCCTTATCTGTTTGCCAAAAGTAGATGGCAAGTGTGATCCCTAATGCTGGCTTACTGGACTTTGAGGTCTTGCACCACTATTTCTACCAAAATTTCACCTCTAGTCACAACAGGCCCAAAAAAATGCAGAAGTGTGTTCTGTATATGGTGTTCAGTGTGAGCTATAGCTAATATCATGGCAGAATTCTTTGTCTCATTACTTCTCATGTATTTTAGTAGGAAAATTTAAATGTTATAGTCATTGTCTGGTATGGTAAATATTTGCTTTAAAAAAAAAAAAATCAAACCTTCAAGTCTAAAATTAGAAGAAGATGGATTGATAGAAGATCCATCAACCAAAAGACTGGTAGAAATAGGAGGTGCTGCCTAAAGTAGTGATTGCCTTGGGTACCACAGTCTAGAGCAACACTCTTCATGTAGGAGCATCCAAAAAGGTCTCAGTCACTCAGAAAACACCTCAGGAACAAACTCTGGACCTCAGTGAGATCACCCCTGACAGAGCTCTGCAGCAAAGACAACAGGCAGCTTCCTCTTGTGCCAGCCGTAGCTCAATGGAAAAGGATTATTTTGCTGAGTCTCAAGGGTCAGGGAGATGTTGATTTGAGACTTTTTGGGAAAGACAGAACCTCTGGATGACCAACGGGGACAGCACGGCCTAGTGAGGCATCTGAGATTAGGAAAATAACATGAATTTTGGAGAGGAAGAATAAACTACAACCACAGTTATGTTGTGGATATGGGAGGATCTGTGCGTGGGTGATTTTTCATTTTTGTCTCAAAGATGTACATGAGCATGATTTTTAAAAGATATTCCAGAAGCAAATTTAAAGAGCTTAGAACTTACTTTAAATTTTACCATGTACAAAGCATCAGTGAGTCTGTTCATACTGGCATGTTCTTTTCCAATCTAAAAGAATGGAATAGATGGGTTAAATGAGAAGGACTAGAACTATGCTTTAATTAGGTGTTGTTTTCTTACCCAAATCTTAACATTCCTACCAAAGTTTATCAGCAATTTGCAATGCATTAATGCTTCTAGTAAGTCATCTGTTTTCCTTAAGCACTTCTTAAATATGTGGCATAGTCCTCAAACACTTTACAGCATAATGCTTTTTATCATGTAAACATGCTATTTTTGCAATTCTTACCTCCAAGAAAACACCAACTACTGCCAAGCCATCTGGAGCTGCTGCTGCCTCTCCAAATGTTGCATATTTTCTGGCATTCCAATGTACTAAGTGAAGCTTTAAAGAAAAATAACAAATAAGAATAATTAGTGATAGAAGTTACGAATGTGGTTTCTCATTGACAGCATTAATATTTGTTCATAACAGAACAGTTTTGTGTCAAAGGCTTTGCTGGAAACATGAAGAAGTTCAATCTTTTGGACAGGTCCATGAGTGTGGGCAGGAACCAGGCAAGTTTTCTGTAACAGCCCACACGGGGGTGGCATGGCCAGGCTTTGGGAGTGGGAGTGTACAGGGCTGGCTTCTGTGAGAAACTGCCAGAAGCTTCCCCAGCTCGTGATCCAGGGACCAGGCTGGAGCAGCTCCTGAAGGACTGACTGCACCCATGGAAAGGGACCAGGCTGGAGCAGCTCCTGAAGCACTGACTGCCCCCATGGAAAGGGACCAGGCTGGAGCAGCTCCTGGAGCACTGACTGCCCCCATGGAAAGGGACCAGGCTGGAGCAGCTCCTGGAGCACTGACTGCACCCATGGAAAGGGACCAGGCTGGAGCAGCTCCTGGAGCACTGACTGCACCCATGGAAAGGGACCAGGCTGGAGCAGCTCCTGGAGCACTGACTGCACCCATGGAAAGGGACCAGGCTGGAGCAGCTCCTGGAGCACTGACTGCTCCCATGGAAAGGGACCAGGCTGGAGCAGCTCCTGGAGCACTGACTGCCCCCATGGAAAGGGACCAGGCTGGAGCAGCTCCTGGAGCACTGACTGCCCCCATGGAAAGGGACCAGGCTGGAACAGCTCCTGAAGGACTGACTGCACCCATGGAAAGGGACCAGGCTGGAGCAGCTCCTGGAGCACTGACTGCACCCATGGAAAGGGACCAGGCTGGAGCAGCTCCTGAAGGACTGCAGGCCATTGGAAGCTCTCAGGCTGGAGAAGCTCATGAGCTCACTGTCTCCTGTGGGGGGGACCCCACTCTGGAGCACAGGAAGAGTGTGAGGAGCCCTTCTCCTGGGGAGGAAGGAGCAGCAGAGACAAGCTGGGCTGAGCTGAGCACAGCCCCCATTGCCTGTGCCCCTGCACCACTCAGGGGAGAGGTGGAGAAAGCTGGGAGTAAAGTTAAACCCAGGAAGAAAGGAGGGGTGAGGAGAAGGCGCTGTAAGATTTAGTTTTTATTTGCCATTCTCCTACTCTGATTTGGTTGTTAGTAGATTTTTTATTTTGCTGTGTCAGTAACTGGTGAGGGATCTCTCCCTGCCCTTATCCTGACTCACAAGCCTTTCCTTGTATTTCCTCTCCCCATCCAGCTGAGAAGGGCAGGGATAGCTGACCTACCTATGGTGAGCAAGGAATCAGAATCCTAATCCTGGCCCCACTGCAGACAAAGTCATGTGACAACATCATTTGCATGAAATAATCCCATCTGTGAAAGCACATCCTTACCTCACAGGGAAAGGGTTTTCCATCAATGGTGTGCTCTGATCCCTGGCTGTGTGTGGTCCCCCAGTGGAAGTGGAACTGCTTTAGCCGGAACGGATTCTGAAAGGGCCCTCCACTGATTGCTGGGCAGAAGAAGAACAACAACAAAAATTAAAAAGGAGAAGAAGCTTAAGCATTCTGGCTTTTTAGCTTCCTGCAAGTAAAACTAACCACTGTTGGCACAATAGTGGAAAAAAGCCAGCAGCCTCTCCCAGCTTCCAGCATGAAAAAGATGCATCATCCAGGCATGGATGAGAGGTGCATTTACTAATGGAGAGCACCTAAATTCATTTGAAAATGTAAATTAAAAACACTGTGTGGCCACCTGTACAGAATTTATAGCTTTCTTGAAAGAGAATATTTGACACAAAGATGTGGTAACCACCCTTATGGTTCTGCCTTTCCTGTTAAACACAATAAATACAAGTGGAACAGATGGAGCAGCCCTGGGAGCAGCACTTGGGGGTGCTGTGGGTGAGAGAGAGCTGGCCCTGCCCCAGCCCTGAACCCCCTGCCCTGGGCTGAGCCCCAGCGTGGGCAGTAGGGGAGGGGGATTCTGCCCACTCAGGTGAGACCCCAGCTGCAGAGCTGCCCCAGCCCTGGGCCAGCACAGCAAGGACCTGGAGCTGCTGGAGAGAGCCCAGAGGAGGCACCAGGATGAGCAGAGGGATGGAGCAGCTCTGCTGGGAGGAAAGGCTGGGAGAGCTGGGAATGTTCAGCCTGGAGAGAAGGCTCCAAGGAAACCTTATACCCTGAACATCAGGTAGACAATTCAGCTAAGTATTTCCTTCTTGCAGTATCTTTACTTCCACTGGAGGTTATCTATATTCCATTCCCTTTAAATACCTGATCCCATAAAAGAGGAAATATAATAGCTGGTACTTCACACGACACCACTCAGCCTCAAATCGCCTTCTAAAGGTAAGGAAATGCCACAGAGACACTTGATACATCATTTAGAAATAACACCTAAGCACAGACATCTTAAACATGCCACCTATAGAAGATAATTTATCAACAGCATCAGTAATCCCTCTAATTTTATATGCCACTAAATCTAATACACTTTGCCCAACAGACATCAAAATGTGATCAGTGTCACATTAAGAAAATTAAAATTACATTTAATATTTGTAAAGCTCGTATCCTCAGTGCAGTTCATAACTTTTTTTTAAAGAGTGAAAGCTGGGTCTTGCATGGTGCTACCACATATGCATGCTTCCAGCTGGCCCTTATGCAGGAAACTGGCCTTGCCAAAGCAAAGATTTTAGTATTAATTAAGGATATAAATATTTTCAGTACATTTTTCTAAAGTTAGCAAAAGAATGCATCACCTATCCCAAATATTTTAAGAAACTTAGCTATTGTGGATTACTGTCAAAATTCTGTTGTGTCATTTATGCAGAGCTTTGAGTCACTGGATCTATTTCAACACAACCAAGAGTAGTTTAAACCATGTTTTCCACTCCTATCAGTCATCTTCCCTGATAAAGTGTTATTGAAACAAGACATGCTTAGTGTAGAAAGGGTCTCATTCCTGGCAGGTGCTCTGAGTCTGTATGTCTAAATGCAGAGTAAGAGATGTTCTTAAACTTCTAAAGCTGAATAAAGTTCACTGTTACACAGATACAGTTCAGCTGAAAATTGCATTAAAGTAGTTACCAAGCTAAGATAATATTTCCAGAGAGGTTTTACAAATTCTATTTATAGGGTGACATTCTGAACAGATCTGTGCAGTAAAAATGGAAAATGCTCACCCAGATCTTCTTTGCAAATTCAGTAAAGATAAGATGCTTGAAAACCTGACCATCCATTGGACAGGTTCTTAAATTCTTTCCAGAAGAGAAATTTTAAAACCAAATGGCTGGAATATTAACCTTTAGCCCTTATTTTAAAGGGTTACCAGCACAGACAAGCCACTTCACAGAAAAAGTAATTTGTTTTCAATATCAAGGTATCTTATTTAACTTGCATCAATCAGCACACCCAACAGGAGGATGAAATCAGCTGATAGGTTTAAAAATTGTTCTGTGGGTTGTTTTTTTTTTTTTTAATGCACTCTTCCCATTTATCAGCTGCTTCATTATCTCCATTTGAATGCTCTTCCCCTACCCCCAGATGTAAAAGCACAGTCTACCATGGAAACAGACCTAACAGAAGAAATACTCAATCACTTAAAGAATTTACATTCTCTGCCAAGGACTGCAGACAGTCCAACATCCAGAGCTGGCTGCTACCAACTCAGAATGAGCTGCAGATTTTCTCATTTCTGAAGAAAGCAAAGTGCTACAAGTCAAGGAGGAAAGAATAAAATGCAAGGTAACAGGGACCAGTCCAGGTACAGCTTGGTGCAGTGATTATGATTATGATGACTGTGCTGCATGACCCAGCTCTGCTCATCTTCTTCCCTCCCCTGTGGGTGGGAGCTGGGCACTGAGCCAGAGCTGGCACGTGAGTTGGCATCTTTGACTGGGGTGATCACGAAGCAGGGCACTGAGGAGCTTACATCCCTGCTCTGGGTGCTGGATGTGGTCTGGCAGTGCTGGAGAGATGCCCAGCAAACTTCAATTCTCCTCTAAAAGAAAAGGACTGCAATCAAACTGCTCATTTTTCTGATGCAAGAGCTTTTCCTAACAAAGAAACACTTATTGATCTGTGATATTGCATTGCTAGAGAGGCTCAAAGTAAAGACAAAATATAAACGGCTCCAGTCACATGCCTTGTTTTAAGCTGAAATTATACACCTCACAGAAGTTTCACCATACAGAATGTACTTAATTATTTCCCCCACTGAGTCGCAGACTGGTGTTCTGAGCTAGCTGGCTGTGTTAGTCTCACCTGTCCTGTCATCAGTGTCCTCAAACTCCACCACGACGGAGTGGCCGGTGTTGGAGATGCTGAGGGAGGTGCAGGACTCGTAGGAGATGACGAGAGGCTGCAGGTTGGGGTCGTAGACTGCCCGTGCAGAGTCGATGTCAATGGGGGACTGGCGGTTCCCCTGGGCAATGGGGTAAGCTTTGTGCCACTCGGAGGGGCCTTCAACAGCAGACAGAGGAAAACAGCATTATTTCCTTCCTACCATACTCAGAATGGTCATTATGGGTTTTCACGAGGCTTGAAATAAAGCTTGCTCAGCAAGAGTAACTCCAATGTTTGGAATGTGAGAAATTAATCTAGAGTCTAGGCTGGTGTGTTTTTATTAGCACAAGCAGGCTGCAACAAGATGGAGATTCAAGTATCTTGCCCAGAACACAGCAAGAAGATCATGGCACACCACCAGACTGCTGTACCCCAGGCACTTGTGCCACTCTCCATCTGCAGAGGCTGCAGTTACCTTGAAGGTGCTCCGAGGTGGGTGCAGGTGTAAACACTTGCATGCACAAACACACTCCCCAAAGTAACAGCATTTAATTCTCCCTGGGAAAGAGAGTGTAAAAGCTCCAGCAATTCAAATTAGATGCAGATGACTCAATCTCTTAGCTACTGACTATGCAGTTATTTTTAAAATCATTTTATGACTGCAGTAAATCTTTGAGACAGCTCCATTCTTCACTCATGCCCATTATGGTATCTCTCTAACCTGAGTGAAGGATACAGGATGATAATTAACACTTTGGGACTTCTTGACCTCAGTAGAGAGGGGAGAAAGCCCAATTTAATAGCAGAACTCTGCTGCCAGAGCTGGAAGATTCTTAAGCCATTTGAGATAACAAAAGCTTATCCATATCAAAGAACTCCTTCTTCTTATGGCTCATTTTCTACTTTGCTATGGTAGCAAAAGCAGCAATTAAATTCCTCTGCTGCTTCTGTGCATGAAGTGTAACAGTAACAATTGTACTTCAGGATTCTCAAGAAGCACATTTTTAATTGTAGCATACTCACATGCTTTCACAAGGGGAAGCTTTTTTAAAACCAAGCACAGGTATTTAGGCTCCTTGAGTTTACATAACACAACAGTGATCTATTACACTGTTACTTGGCTTTGACACTTTCTGCAAAGCTAAGCTCATAAAATAATATCTTTTCTCAGCCTGCCTGTAAAGCAGATTTAGGAATTAAATGCTCTTACACAAGCTAAGGCAACATCATTTGGCTCTCACAAGCTTCACAAGAGTATACATGGCTTTATTACTCCTAGCTACAAGCACAAATACATAACATTACCTACTAGTACTAACCAGCTTCACTAGGTAGTCAAACTTGCTTTCAGACTCACAGAAACAGCAACTCCTTTTGCTGTTAAGAAAGAGACTGACCCCTGAAGGTTATGCAAAAGACTCTTGTTGGACACTCAGTAGCTAAAATAATTGCTGCAAGGAGAGAGACTCCTGGAAGTTATGCAATTTTGTCATTGGCCAGCATCAGCCACTCGTCCATCCTCTCTGTAAAGGATACAGGCACTACAAAACACTACTGTGGCAATCCTTCAGGAGCTCCACATCCCCCCTCATGCTGTGACACGCATCCTTGGAGGTGGGAAGCAAAGGAGGAGGACTAAATTAAAAACTGTCAAATCAGAAAGCATAAGTTGTTCTGTAAGAGATCTGATACTGATCTGTACAATTTATTGAAGTACTAGACATACATAACATATAGCTTATTTTATTCACTTCAATGAAAGCCTAGGTATCACATTTCAGCAACTGCACAGAATCAGGAGATCTATTACTGCTCTACTAAATCTTCTTTACCTAACAGAATTGCTTTTGGAGAGAGACACAGGTAATCTTTTTTTATAACAGCATTTTGGAAGGGACCCATCTATAATATCTGCAGTCCGAAAAAACCCCCAAAGCATTCAAACTGCTTCCCTCAGTTTAGGAATGTTGATTGCAACACTGAAAGGCAGCAGATATAAACTTGTGCATCTTTTGGTGCCACTTTCTGGGTGCTATTGATTATCAATAAAGTAATTAATTACCTGCTGTATATACTCGATTCTTGCAGACATCAAAATGCAGGCAGCTCTGCAGGGCTCAGGCAACAGCTCTAGAAAAAAAACGAGTGGGGGAAGACAGAGAGATGCAGCACGGAAATGCCATAACCTACCGTCAGCCTGCCCATATCCCCAACTGTGGTGGCCAGTCATTTTGGGAGCTGCCCCTGCTCGGCTCCAGCTCCCTGAGCAGGGCACTGCTGCCTACCTGCCTTTATAGCGGCTCCCCGTGGGATAGGGTCAGCCCCTTAAAGATACAGAGCAGCCACAGCAATTCCTGCAGGACAGGGAAAGTGCCCGTGCTCTCCTGCTCCAGCCTTGCTGCTCCTGCTCTGCTGCTGCTCCCCCTATTTGCTAAGGCAGCACAGGTGAAGGAAAATGTAAAACTCAGATAACTGAAGTCTCAGGACTTAGAGAGAAAGCCAAACTGTGGATCAAATTTAGGAAAAAATATCAGTGTTTTCTCATTCTCTGCCCCAAGGAAGCAAAAGCCATCAGGTGCTCTGAGCATTCAGAGAGTTGTGTGCAGGTGGGACCTGCCCTTCTCACATCTGTGTTCTGCAGGGAGAAACATCTGCCTCTCTTCTCAAATCCTCCTGCCAGCTGCAAAAAGGAATGGTGTTTTCACCAGATCTCTAATTAATCACAATCGGTGCTTAGTTGAGAGGGAGAACATTCTCATCTTGGGAAAAAACTTCTTGTGCTGCTTTTAAACAAGGTACAAATCACACAAAGTATGGATGAATTGACAATCTGATTTTAATTTTGCAGCTTTAAAGAAACTTTTTAAATGGACAAAATTAAAAGCATGGTTATATTAGGGACAGAACATAGCAGACTCCAGAGAAAGGAGCTGACCTGTGAAGCCTCAGTTATCTGAAATGATCCAGTAGTTGCTGCACCCTGCTAAAGCCATGGAGAGGGTACAATGAGACACCCAATCTGCAGCTGTAAAATGTCTTAAGATATCTCTGGGGCAAGGAACAAGGCTCCTTCGTTGCCATTTTGTTAGATCTGAGGAAATGTTCTCTGTCAAGGCTACATTTTACAAACACATTGATTTTCACAAAGACAATAGCACAGAAAAATAGGGATTCTTCTATTATGCAATCAAGAATATGGAAGTAAAAAATCAATAAGAGCATTTATGCAACTTTTATGTTGTGCTACTGCCTTGTAAGTATTAATTTTCCTTTTCAGGAGGTTTCCATGAGAGTCAGCTATAAAGCCTTTAAGAGCTGCTGATGCCAGCTAAATCACTCACAGAGGGATGTAAACTGCTGCAAAGATCTCCACAGGAGAGTTCTACAATGACTTACTCAGGTCAGCTCCTCAATTAGCTGCTGTCAAGCTGCTGTGACCCCTCAGGTCCCTGGCAGTCCCAACAGTCTGGGCACACAGGCCCTCGTGGGCATCCAACAATGGAATTAGGATCTTAAAATACTCACTCAGATGCAGTCAGGAAAGTTGTTCTAAGGAAAAGTACAAAAAATACAATTGGAGCAGTGAAAAGAAATGGAAGAGGGGGTTTGTGCCTTAAAAGAGCAGACTGTAAGCTGGGGAAGCCTACATGCAAGGCAGAGAATGCTGAGCAACTGTTTTCAAGAGAAACATCAACACTAGGCTCAAGTGAGCCCACAGGGCACAGTGGCACTGCAGTGCCCAACCTGCACTGGCCACCGTCAACCCCTTCAGCTTTTATCTCCTCACTCAAACCCACACAGGTGTCTGCAGATCTGGACTACGAACAGGTGGCACAGGAAGAGCTCTGAGACAAGTGAAAATATCCTGAAGATCTGGCAGGAAGCAGACCCCACAAAGTGGAGGTTTAAATGGATGGATTTAGAAAAGTGGAAAGAGGGAATGACCTGAGGGGAAAGGAAAGATAGCCTGAATAAAATTTTAGCTTGTAAAATGTATCATTAGTAAATTATAGTCAGTGTGTATATGACAACTTAATGTGCTTCCAACCCAACCAGCCTTCTTTCTTTATGAGAAAAATATTAAATTTTCCTTAAATATAAGGTAACAGTGCTGCTTATACAAATATCACATTATTCTGTAACCCTGACACCCCTGGATATTGGCTGACTCTAAGAATGGGTTCCACTGATTCTGTCCTCAAATTATCATTTATCACTTTGTCCTCAAACTATCATTTATCACTGCAGTCATCATGCAATTCTGTTCTGTTTTAGTAGTTTGAATCCAGGACAATTACATCACACTCGTGAACTTATGGAAGTGAGAACAACAGAGTGGTAGGTGCTTAAGGGGTGGATTTCTCCAATGCTGAGCTAAAAGTGAAGAACTCATGATTTCCACAAATTTCTCCTGGGCTCTTGACGCCATGTCAGAAGTGTCTGCTTCACAGTGAATGACAGGAAGAGATAATTCCATTCATTACAGGGAGATGTTTCAAGCTGCCTTGAAACAGAATTCTGCCTTCCCCAGCCTTCCCACTTACGATTTTATTCTCCTTTGCCAGCAGTGATGAGTGAACAGAGCAGCAGCCCAGGACAAATACAGGGGTTCTTCTGAACCTATCACCAGGTTGTGATACAGAACTAACAATAAATGCTTCAGGTTCCCACCTTTACATAGACAATTGATTTTCTTTATGATTTCATTGGAGCTCTCTTTATTAAAATTGCTATATAAGGACTCACTATTATGGTTAGAAAACTCTGAGTAAGGCTGGAATGCTGAATTGAAGTGGGACATGTTTAAGATTTGCAGATTTGAGGAAATTTGGGATTTTAATCTCTAAGGTAAAAGGTCTCTATAATATAGAGGTCTGGAGTTGTTGGGAGGTTGTTGAATGTGGAGATGTCACTTGAGGATAATGCTACTGATAAATATTAGTGCATCACTGTGGAGGGGCAGAGCTGCATTTTATGGTATGTAAGATGAAGTAAGAGTGATTTGGTTCCAAGGTGAATGGCTCAATGGCACCCTAAGTGTATTAGGTAACTTGGCAATTACATCTGCTGACATCATTAATAATGGTGACACATTTGAACAAGGTGTCATGTGCCTTCTTTAATGCACCCCAGCGTGTCTGGTGTGTCACTGCACACCAACAAAACCAGGCTGGAAATCCCACCAGCCTGGGTGCAGGCTGCACACTCCGAGCCGCTCGTGTACCGTGGGTAGGAGCAGATGAAATGTTAAATAAAACATTCATCACTCCAGAGCCTGTCTGTGCCTCGGGTTCTTGACTGAGTATCTGTTTATCCAGGCAGCTCCCCTCTCCCCTTACATTGCCACCACGGATGCTGGCAGCTCCCACAGGGGGTTACTCTGAGCTGGCGTCTGTTCTTTACATGTGTGTTCAAGGCATTTCTAACGAGCCCAGGAGCTGCACAAAAATACTCCACACAGTAAATATAAGCAGAACAGTGTACTGCCAACACTGAACACCAAAAAGCACAATGATTCCAGATACTTCTTCTATTTTTTAGTATATTATTTTAAAACAGACTGCCTACAGTTCTTGATTGATCACAGAAATTTCAACTTCTATATTCTGAAGTTCTTCCTTGCAAACACAAAAATGTGATGGCTTTTGTATGTATATTGATATATTGAGATCATATACATATGTGTGTATATTGATATATTGAGATTCTCATGCAGCCAGTGGAACTTCAGGAGCTGAAAGTGGTCATCCTTCTCCCACAGCTACAGAGATTTCTGAGAACCATGAGGCTTCTAAGGGAAAAACTCAACTGGGAATCTCCCCCGGCATCAGGAAGAAAACAAAAAATGGCACCGAAGTGAAGAAGGGATTAAGAAGAAAAGGACAAAAAGGATATCATACAGTTAACAGATAACTATGTGAGAGAAAAGGCTTGAATCAAACATGGGCCAAGATGGCCAAGGGGGTAGAAGGAATTTAGTAGGAACACTCTTGGGAAAGTGAGGCAGAAAAGGGGAATGAGGTACCTGGTTCTCTAGGTTTTCCAGCCTTCACACACCACTTTCTTATTACTTATTTTTGACTTTTAAAGCTATATAGACTTGGCTGCCTTATACTAGGTATGGGAACTACATTCTGGAACTAAGCCTGAAATATTAATTCTTGCAATTTATGGTTTGTCCAGATTAAGCAGTGTAGCAGAGAGCAAGAACAGGAGACTGCTTCTGATTTTGGGAAACAAAATGTTCCTGAAACACAGCAGTGGTCACTGAAATGACAACCAAATGAAGGATTTACTGTGGCACAGCAAACACAAAGCCTGAAAAATGAACTTTGCTGGAGATGCTGTATAACGGAAACGAAAGAGGAAGCACTGTACATCACCTGCAAGAAGTAAACCTCTATACAATAATGCACTGCTGTGTACATCATTCCAGCAGATACACAGAAAATGAGTTACTGAAGAGAGGCACATCAAAAGGAATAATGAACTTTATATGGACTAACAAATCAGTGTGGATGATGCAGGTATTTCAGGACCTCTCTTTTGTTGTTGAAACTTAGTGCCAGAAATGTTGGTTGAATTTTTTTAAGACGTAGAAGTTTTCTCCTTTTTTGTACACTGTCAAGGTCCAATCAGTGCTGATCCTAATATGGAAAGACCTTCA
Organism: Phylloscopus whistleri; assembly: GCA_017589585.1. NCBI lineage: Eukaryota > Metazoa > Chordata > Aves > Passeriformes > Phylloscopidae > Phylloscopus > Phylloscopus whistleri. The sequence goes on from JADMLD010000926.1 coordinate 1,475,405, forward strand.
TAATAGAAGCACATAGGACAACAGATTTCACGTGTTCTTGTCCCCATACTAAGCAGGAATAACTGCAATAATGTGCAACATCTCTGCAAAATATATCCTACTGGATTTTCCTGACTGCAGGTACCTTTCAGGGCTTCTGCCTCAGTCTGACTGAAATTGCCTCAGAAGTTCATACAGGAAAATATGTTGAGATATGCAGAGAAATGCCCATTTTGAACATAAATTCTGGGAATGGCACTGTTGTCCAGAGAAATTGGATCCATTTCTGTGCAATGGCCAGTAAATACACACCTGAGAGAGACACTGATTGTTTACGTCAGAGTTGCTAAGCCTCGTGCTCGGTGGTGTTCCACAAATCAAGCAGCCCCACTATCCATACCTTTTCCTATTTACATATTTTAGCAAAGGCAGGAATGTTCATTGGCTACAGGTTACATAGTTCTCTTATTAATCAGTATTCTCTCTTCTGCTGGTTAATGAGCCTCTCGCTCCTCATGCTCTCACTGCCATGCTCTCTCGGTCTCTCTCCCCCTTTGGCTCGGTGGGTTCCCGTGTGGGCTCCATCAGTTGGTGCTCCTGAGCTGCCCCTGCCGGAATTCCCCTTTCCCCAGTCGGAGATGATCCCACACAGTTGCTGAGTTGCTTTTCTTTGTTTCTTCCTTATCTTGGGGCTTCTGCCCAATGCCCTCGTGGCCCGTGAATTCTGCATTCCCCGTGTATCCGTGGAAATCCTTCTCCCTGAGCTTTGTTAACCTCTGCCAGGGCTGAGATCACTGGGACATGTCCAGCCCCAAACCTTAACAAGGCAATTCTGCTGACCAGGGGTTTGTGTTTCTAACAGCTGGACATCACTTAGAGCTTGTTGGCTGCTCTGTTTCACAGATTAAATCTCCCTCCTTGTTGATCAGGCTTGAAAGTTGCAAAGAACAGACGCAAAGAACTTATTTTTGTAACAAAATTTTACATATTCCACATTTTATGAGGTGTAGTACTGAGGCATAGGTAGGACGTGATTAAACTCTCTATGAGCTTTTTTGAGTGGAATCCTGGTAGGAATAGGGTGCCCATGAGGGCTGGATTGCCAATAGTTAGGCATGGAGTGGTTGTTGGAAGTATTTTTTGTAAGTCTCCTGTTTTTCTTGTTTGTAGCCATGGTTCATGCCTATGGTGTTTTGGTTTCTGTGAAACTTTTTCCCAGGCACTGTTCTGTCAACAAGAGACATGTTTTTCTAACCTGTTGACTATGTTTACATTCCTTTCTCTAGGAGGGACTTTTTCCTGATGTCCCTCTGACTTGACCAATGTATTTGAAAAAGTTTGCCTGTCTCCCACCCTTTGGGTGGTTCTTTGTAAAACAGCATAAAGGGAAGAAATTCCCAGGGTAATAAACAATTTGGAGTCATTTCAGCCTTCTGAAAAGTTCGGAGTCCGTGTCGTTGTGATCTTGAACAGCGTCAGTTGTTCTCCCTTCAGGCTGTGGGTAACAGACCCTGAGCAGAGGAGAAACACTGCTCGAAAGAATGGCTGGGTTGAGATGCGGAGGAAAGCTGCTGGGGGCAGGTTTACTCCGATTGTGACTATTATTAGGCTTTGATGTGGAGAAGGCCGGGTTTAATATCGTTCTCTCTGAGGCCTCGTGTGGCGGCAAACGGTGTGGAGGAGGTCCCCAGGAGCGGCACAGGGAAGGGCGGGGGCGGCGTTGGTGAACACGGGGTGGGTGCGAGTGAGGGGGGTGAACTCCGGGTGCTACCGACCCTGCCGGCTTCGAGTGTCCAGCCGTGCAGGTGCTGCTGCCGAGGGAGGCAGAGCAGCGGGGGCGCCCAGCGCGCACCCCGGGCACGGCACCGAGGCGGGGCCGCTCCTCAGGGCAGGGCCCGCCCCGCGCCTGCGCGGCGGGAGCAGCGGCCATGGCGCGGCCGGGCCGGGCCGGCCTCAAGGAGCAGCGCTACGACCGCCAGCTCAGGTACGGCGGGCGGGCACGGACCGGCACTGACCGAGCGGGGAGCGGGGCCGCGCCTCCGGCCGCCCGCGGCGGACACGGGCCCGCTCGGCCCCGCGCCGGGGACGGGCCCCCGGGGCCGCGCCGGGCCCGGCGGAGCCGCGGGCAGCAGGAGCTGTGTCCGACCGGCGGGGCCGTGGGGGCTGTACTGGCACACGGACAATAGATATGCAATAAATAAACAGTATATATTAAGGGGAATATATATATATGTGTGTGTGTGTATATTCATACATAATCTTAAATATATGCGTGAAGGGGGCTAGAGATACGTAGAGACATATATATCTACATAGGTACTTATGTATGTTTTTATATAAGATATATAAGTTTTTTATGCAATGTTTGTTGTATAAGTATATAATGTATAACTATATAAATATGTATATTATTTATATTATGTATATCTCTCTGTATGTATATGAATATATAAAGGAGGATGTGCTGAAAAGATGGAGCCAGGCTCTGCTCCTGGGCCTGAGCCCAGGCTCTGCCCCTGCACAGGAGGCACAACTTCTGCCCTGGCAGTGCCCAGCCCTGAGCAGATTGTGCCCAGAGGCTGTGCAGGCTCCTCCCTGGGGATATTGCAGAGCCCTCTGCACACCCTGCTGTGCCCTGTGCTCTGGGGTGGCCCTGCTGGAGCAGGGAGGTGGCACCAGAGCAGCCCCTGGGGCCCCTCCAGGCTGATCCATCCCTGGATTCTGTGAAAGGGCAGAAAAGATCCGAGTTCCCAGGAGGATAATGGCACCAGAGTTAGGGGTGTCTGTCTGCAGTGTGGCTATTACATTTCCACGTGGATGGGTGTGAGTGACGGGCTCAGCAGTGGTGATACCACTGTGCTGTCCCCTCCTGTGCTGTCCTCTCCAGAGCTTTGTGCAGCTCAGGAGTGTAGAGTTCTGGGCTCCTCGGTAAAGGAAAGGCAAGGAGCCACTGGAGAGGGTCCTGTGGAGGACACAGAGAAGGTTTGGAGTCTGGAGCATCGCTGGTGAGGAGACACTTCTCTGGTTAGCCCAGAGAAGAAAAGACTGAGAGGGGATCTCATCAATGCATAGAAATATCTCCAAAGTGGGTGTTAGAGGGTCATGCCAGATTCTTTTGGGTGGTGCCCAGCAGCAGGACAAGGAGCAATGGCCATAAACTAAAACAAAAAGTTTCATCTCAACATGAGGAAGAACTTGTTTTCCTGGAGGGGCAGAGCCCTGGAGCAGAGGCCCAGGGAGGCTGTGGAGTCTCCTTCCCTCTCTGGGGCATCCAAACCTACCTGGACACGCTCCTGTGTCACCTGCTCCAGGTGACCCTGCCTGGGCAGGGCTTGGACTGGGTGACCTTCAGAGGTCCCTTCCAACCCTAAAAACTCTGTGAGTTATGACCCCAGTGAAGTCAGCAGAACGTGACCTGGGACTGTCCCAGCTTGAGTTCAGCCTCAGTGGTGTTTTCTAGGGGTCTGAAGTGCCAGACTCAGCAGGATTGATTTCTGTCTCCTGTGTGTTTCAGTGTCTTGTATGAGAAATAATAATAATAAAATATATATATATATAAATAATATATTTATAATAAAAGTTAGGCAAAAAAGAGAGTGTTTGGCATTATGACAAAATTTGGGCAAGGATTGTTTTAACCCATGCTGATTTTTAAAAAGTTAAAGTATGTTCCAAGAGAAAGAGGTGTGAGCTTGCATATGGTGTAAAGTTGGAGAAAGTGAAATGTCAGGGAAACTGGGTTGCTCTTTGGAAAGTCTCAGAGTCTTCACAGTAAGTTTCCTTAAGGATGCTTATTTTGGTTAGTGCTATTTAGGTCTTCAGCGGTGAATGGACAGTAGCACTCCAGCCCTCTAGTTGTCTTTTTGTTATTTGATTGTACTGGCTTTGCAATCTGAAGTTAAATAATTATGTTTTGGTTTCCATCCCAACACAGACTGTGGGGTGACCATGGGCAAGAAGCGTTGGAATCTGCCCATGTTTGCATGATAAATGCAACAGCAACAGGAACTGAAATACTCAAAAACTTGGTGCTGCCAGGTCAGTAGCTATTTCTTCTGTCTGTTCTTTGTACTGTATCTGATACCTTGATGTTGCCACGTTATTCACAGGAGGTTTTTGTCCCCCAAAGGTATTGGTTCGTTTACAATTGTCGATGGGAATCGAGTCTCTGGAGAAGATGTTGGAAATAAGTAGGTTTGTTACTGATTTCAGTTACAAATTGACAAGTGACAGAGTTTCATAGGTAGTTCCATCTCTATATTTGCTAAGAAGTCCTGTAAAATTCAGTGTTTCTCCAAGTCCTCTGTGGGTTTGGAGGTTGGTGACAGCATGCATGGTCATTTTGATATAGCTGCTCAATTATTTACTTGCTGGGTTTGGACCTTACAGGTCTATTTGCTTCACACATCAAGTTTGTAAGGACAATGCCCTGCTCAATATAAAAATATTGAAAATTAAGTTGTTTGATGTAGTCTTGAGCTATGACAGTGCTTGTTTTCAGTGTAGTTCAATATATTTTCCCTAATTCTGGTGATGCAGATGACTTAATTTTCATTAGTCCCTGTGCACCTGTGACTGCTAGACATTTATTAGCTTTCAAAGCTTTGAAAGGCTCTGTGCAGCACAGAAAAGAGTAAGAAACTGTTTGCAAATCCTGTAAAAATGATTTGCCCAGTAATTCTTGATCAAGGTCTGTTATGGTGCACATGGGTACCTACAGGGGTTATGTGAGGGGGAAGGATATTTCCTTATAGGAGGAAATCAATGCTAGTGAGTCTTTGATTAGCCTGGTGAGAAAGAACAGCATGATCCTGTGTTCTAGAGGAGTTTGGCATGTTTTATATTTCACATTTATGGCTTGGGAATTGAAAAGCTTTCTTAAGAATCTGTTTCTGAGGAGAATACAACAATGGTGGGACAAAGCAGGTTTGAGGGCTAATGTGGTTTGTTGTGTGTGAGAGTGAGCAGCATATTCTGCTGAACAAAATGTAACTTCAGTGCTGTTTTTCTTCAGAATTAAAGTTCACATGTAATTCTCTTTTCTCTCTTTTTCAGTTTCTTTCTACAAAAAAGCCATATTGGTCAGGTAAGGAGATAATAAATGTATCTAAAGGTTTAGGTGTATTGAAAGTATGGGAATGTTGAGTATTTAAATGTGGTATTAGGAATAATGCTAAAAGCATATGTGTGTAGGTTAAAGTCTGTTTATTCTTTAACAGAATTCCTCATGTTTACTTTTTAGTTGCTCATAAGTGAGAAGATAAACTCAGTTGTGGCAAGATTGAATACAAAAAATGAAGAGCTTATGGTTAAAACCTGTGGAAGGATAAGGTAGAAGACCATTGTGGTTGAAGGAGTAAAACTAAGAGCAGAGAGGCAAATGGGGAAAAATATCACAAAAACAGAGAGTACAAGAGGCATAGATAACTCCTGGAAATTTTGTAATGAAACTGGAAATTAGGAAATAGCTGTCTCACAATTTGTCTTTTTAAGATGGTAGTACAGAAAATGCTCACAAAGTACGTGCCTGCTCTTGTGGGATGCATTTTTGCTTCAGATGAGCAAGGCTTGGAGTAAGGAGCCTTAGGCTATAATGAGCTTTGTTGTGGGGTGTTTTCTGTGGTTGTTTTGTCGTTGTTGCTTAGTTTGGCATTGTTAGCAGGTGGCATTATGTAGTACTGATACACTGTGTAAATTACATTTCATTTTGATTGCTCTGAAACAGAATCGTGCCCAGAGTGCCATGGAGCTCTTGCAGGAATTGAATAGTGATGTTTCTGGAAACTTTGTTGAAGAGGTTTGTCTTCCTAAATTAGTACTATGTGTGTGTTATACAGTGTGATAAAAATGTGAAATAACAGCTCTGTGTTGCTTTGTGATGTTGCAGTTGAAATAGATTTAGGATAAAACAGTATTTGAGGAAGATAATCTTAAGTTAAATGATTTGTATGTATTTCAAAAAAAAAATCCCTTTATGTATTTCAGATACCATTTTGTAACTTCATCTTAATTTTATAACTTTCACTTAACACTTTATATTCAGCAGACTTGCTCTGTGCTCAGAAATTTTCAGTGTTTCCTGACATGCATTTTTTCCCCCTGTTTAGAGTCCAGAAAAGCTTTTAGACAATGACCCTTCCTTTTTCAATCGGTTTAACTTAGTGGTTGCAACACAACTACAAGAGAGGTAAGAATTCCCTAAGGTTGAATTACCTGTTTTCATTCAGTTGTAAAAGCAGGCTTTTTTATATATATGTGTGTGTGTGCATTTATGCACAAGCATTTCCTTGCAGAAAAACTTAAGCAGAACTCTGTCATTGTGAAGGAAAATTACAGCCAGTGATGGCATTTTCTAGAGACCTTTTTGTGCCTCTGATGGGAACTGCATCTGCTGGAAGTTAGGACTCTGCAACACGTGGATCTCATTCTTTCTCTCTCTCACAACTCATTGAAACTTTTTATTTGATACTTAGAGCATTTGGGAGGGTGGAATAAGACATAAGTAAGATAATGGATGAATAGTTTTCCAATTCACCGTTAATTCCTGTATGAAATTTATCACCTTACATGCTTAGGATCATGATGATATTAGAGAAGTTTTCTGAGAGAACTCTTTCACAAGTAGCTGGTGTAGGAGATAATTTTATAGTTAACTGTTGTCTTCTGTAGATCTGAAAAAAGCATGTTGTTCCTTACAGTACATTGCTGCGCCTGGCTGAAGTTCTCTGGAATTCCAACATTCCTCTGCTGGTCTGCAGGACTTATGGACTGGTTGGTTACATGAGAGTTGTGATTAAAGAACATACAGGTTAGAGGGTTTGCTGAGATAAAGACTCCTCTGGAAAGTTTAAAGCTTCAATAACTTATGTCACTTTGGGGGTTTTTGTTTGTCTTTTTTCATCTTGTGATATAATCAGTATTTGCTAAGTCTTAGGTAGTTTGCATTCCTTAAGGAATGCATGGGGATTATGGACTGCAACAAATAGTAAAATGGGGGAGTATCCTGACATTATAGGTGACTTACACAGAACACTTACTTTGAGACTCAAGCAGTGAAAGGAGCAGGTGATCCTGTATTTGTGTAGCTCTGCTTTGAAGGCCAGACATAAAGCTGGGAAATGCATTGTGTCATTTTTTCACAGTTGTTGAATCTCACCCTGACAATGCGTTAGAAGATCTGAGACTGGACAAACCATTTCCAGAACTGACAGAACACGTTCAGGATTATGACTTGGAGCATATGGACAAAAAGGTTGGTGTGTGGTTTGTGCTGTGTTCCCCAGCACAGAGGCAGACCCAGCACAGGGATTCTGTGAAAATGGCTCTTGGCAGATGACTCTGGTGCCAAGTCTCATCTGAAGAGAACCAACTCTAGAATCAGTCACGAGGAACTATTTTTGCCTTTGCCCCAAATGTTCCAGTCTGTTTAAATCTAAAGCAGGTGGGGATCTTGTGGAGCAACGAGTATTCTTGGACAACTTGATCTTTTGTTAGATTGAACACCCCCTCACAGCCTCCTTTGTTTTTAAATTTTTATGGTTACGTGCTGCTGCAGAGCTTTACACTGTGGGTGTTTGTGCATAGCATAAGTTCCACTCCTGAAAAACATTGGAGAACTCGGCTCACCTTTCCTAAATAAAGTAATAATGATTTGATAATTTCTTTCATAGTAGTTAAAGAGCATTATGGCTGAATCAAAATCTGGAACGTGTCCTGTGTCTTTAGAGTAGTGGAGGGGATATTTGGAGTTTACATTGAAAAATGTAGGCTTTTAATTTGTTTCCTGTTTTTTATCTTTTCTCAACCTGACAAAGATTTCTCCACTGTTCAATTACAGGACCACAGCCACACTCCATGGATTGTGATTGTAGCCAAGTATCTCATAAAGTGGTTCAATGAGGTATGTTGCAAAACTGTATTATTACTATTATTGGTCTGTCTTTTCTGAAGCAGTTAATTATTTTGGCATTGTGTAACAAAAAAACCAAGGTGGAATCATAACAAAGATTACTAATTGAAATACAAATGGATGTGTGAGCAATGACAGACTCCTGGAGTTCAGCAGTCTGAACACAGTGAACTTAGTAGCAGTAGGTATTTTAAAGACAAAAATCTCTTTGTGTTTTTTAAATTTAGAAAAGTGAACAGTTGCCTAAGAGTTACAAAGAGAAAGAAGCCTTCAAAGAACTGATTCGGCAAGGTAATCCATGTCCAAGGGGTCCCTTATTCCTGCTGGCAGAAACAGATACAAGGTGGTATCTGAGAAGGAATCCCAAGTTCTCTCAGGTTTAATTTATGAAAGATCTGCTGCTATGTACTGTATGATTCTTCTGCTGAATGATTGCTTTGTACAGGTGGATCTTAAGTTGCCAAACTTGCTTATAAATGTTTGTTGTCAATGTTTTATCCTGTCTAAGATCCAGAGTGTGTTTTGATTCGGGTGGGAGCAAAGACCTTAAGAGAAAACCCTGTTAAAAATGTGCTAAAGAGGAAAAGCAAGTGTCTTTTGACACTGGAATTGTTATTCTGCAAGTATTTGGTGTGTCCATTGACCCATCAGACACTTGGTAATCATTCACCTCTGCATGGCCAGGTTCTGTAGCACTGACTGCCCTGTAACCCATGTGTGAATGACTTCATTTGTGCAGGGGTTGCAGTCCAATGCCTTTTCAGGGTGCTAAAATTCACGTGGCATTTTTAAGATCTGTATGCATTGTTTTAAATAATTGTACAAAAACACCATTGACTGTATTTTTGGTATTTCCTCACTTGAAGGTGGCCTGTGTGCAAATTTGAAGTGGTCCTTATCCCCAGGCTGATAGAGAGCAGATGTGATCTGCAGTAATTACCTTTGGTTATGTCAGATTTCTAGTGGAGGCCCTTTCTTGGGCTGGCTTGCTCTGTGAGTGTATAAGTGTTTGCCAAATTTGATCAAAAACACCCCAACAAAACATGACTGGCATGGGAAGGAGAGTTGAATTGTTAATTTAGTGCTTATGAAACTTCATTATCTCCTTCTTACACAAACAAACTGGTGCTTTTGTGCTAAGTAACTTCTACTTAACATCACAGGAAAATGAATCATATGCAGAATTTAGATGAAGTTAGCTTTATAATTACATCTGATCTTTTTTCTCATGATTTATTTTTCATTTTTTTGCTGGTAGCTGTTATGCCACCAATACATCCAAAGCCAGTCTGCTCTGTTGATAAGACATAAATGATGTCATTCAAACAGTTGTGTGTTTTAATTTTTTTTTTCAATAAGGTATCTTAAAGAATGAAAATGGGACCCCAGAAGATGAGGAAAACTTTGAAGAAGCTATAAAAAATGTGAACACAGCATTAAATCGTACAGAGGTAAAATAAACATTTCTGTGATAAAATTGAAGCAATTTCAACTGCCTCATTTTCTCAGAATATATTATTCAGTTTTAGGACAGAAATTCCATTTGTAACATTTGTATTTAGCTAAAACAGGATTAGTACAATGTTAGAACTGAAATTGTGTAGTTAAATAGACCTAGACTAGCTGGCAGTGCAGCTTATGGAAATTGTCTTATTCCCTTGCCCTTGCAAGAAATCTGCATTTCCCTCCTGCAGACTTGAATTCCAGTGTAGAATGAGTCAGCAACCAGAGTGCATCAGTGAGTTCTTGTCTGACTTCTACAGTTCAGTCTGTAAAAAACTCTGTGAAGTGCTGAGTACAATTGCAAGGATTTAGCAGTGAGAGGTGTGGTTGATGCTGATTTGAATACACTGCTGGGAGAGACTGAGAGCACTTCCTGAAATGATGCTGTGTTGAAGCCAGGGGCTGTAGGAGTTACTCTCTGTAGAAATGAAGTGCTGCAAGGGACTCCTGATACAATAAATTCACTTCTTTCCTCTTGAAGAAACTCACTACAAAATTCCCTCCATAAACTGGTCAAGCTTAAAAGCATTAGAAGTGATGTTTTCAGTGTTTCTTAAATAATCCTGACCTAGTAACTCATGGCTTAAAATTGAGCTCTGATTTCTTTAGTTTCTCATCTGGGGTAAACTGCAAAGGCCACATGGGACAAAAGCACATTCTGTGATTCTTCCTAGATTCTGTTCTCTTGTTTTGAACTGTGCATCCTTGCTTGGATGGTCATGTTAAGTCTCCCAACAACGGCCCAGGATATTAATATTTATTTGAGTTTAAGTGCCAGAGTGACCTGCAGCAGTTCAGGATTCTGAGTGAAACACTGACTTTTGTAGCCCCACTCCCCTTCCTGGCCTTTCAGCTGCTCTGCCCCAGCAGGCAGGGTGGGCATTTGGGATTCCTGCTGCATATTTTTAAATCTTCTCTGCCAAAGATGGAAGTCAGGTGAGATTTTGTTTGTGACATTGATCTCGCTCAGAAGCATTGCCTTGCTCCTGGGCTGGGCTGCTGTTTGAAATGTGTCTGAGCAGCACTGACTGTGTGGGATTCAGGGGAGGTTGGTCATGAAACTCTGAGGTCTCTTGGAGTTGGTTCACCTATGTAGTGAGTGTTGGGATAATTCAAGAAATCAAAAGTCAAGGAATTACAAACACAATTTATTTATTTTCATAGATTCCAAGAGGCATTGAAGAGCTTTTTAATGATGATTGCTGCCTAAAACTCACAGAGCAGGTATGAGTAGTTTAGGGGCAAGACTTAAATATAGAAAAAGCATTGTAAATAACATCTGTGTACATGACTGTCTCTTGTGCATTTGTAGTCATCTTCATTCTGGATTTTGGTTCGAGCTTTAAAGGAATTTGTGGCAAATGAAGGGCAAGGCAGCTTGCCTGTCCGGGGCACCATTCCTGATATGATAGCAGACTCCAGTAAATTCATCAAATTGCAAAATGTGTAAGTAGACAACTCCTTGAGGGAGCTCACTTCCATTCATGTGGCTTGTATTTTGTCTTTATAATGTAAAACAAACAAAAAAGATAGCCTTCAATGTGGAGTTGATGGCTTTCTGCTGTCATTATTCACTTCTTCATTATTACCAGATACCGTGAAAAAGCAAAGCAGGATATTGCTGCTGTGGGGAACCATGCTGCTAAATTGTTACAGTCCCTGGGCAAGGTGAGTGCAAACCTATTCTAATGGAGATAAAGACTTCTCTGGAAAGTTTAAAGGTTCAATAACTTATGTCACTTCGGGGATTTTTGTTTGTCTTTTTTCATCTTGTGATATAATTAGTATTTGTTAAGTCTTAGGTAGTTTGCATTGTTTGAGGAAAGCATGAGGATTATGGACTGCAACAAATAGTAAAATTGGGGAGTATCCTGACATTATGGGTGACAAAGAACACTTAACTTTGAGAACCAAGCAGTGAAGGGAGCAGGTGATCCTGTTCTGGAATGAAGTATCTGTGAAATACCTGCTTTATTTATCAATTTGGTTTGGTCACATAAAATTAAAATTCATACAGTGATGTACTATTTACAATTTAAGACAGTTTTTTTGGTATATTAGTAACTAGTTATTTCACAATAAATATATTCATATATATGTGAAAGCAGGAATTCTCTGGCCATTGTGTGTACTAGAGTGAGTATATTCTCTCTTGTAGGCACCTGAGTCTATTTCAGAGAGAGAACTGAAATTGTTCTGTGAGTATGCTTGGATTCTGTTCTGGGTTTATGCAAATGCTCAAATAATCAAAAACTTCTGAATGATCATGTAGTTATTAAGCAGTAAGTCAGTATTGGATTTTTCAAGTAAGTACTAAGTGGTTTGCATCCCTCATTTTCAGTAGAAGTAGCAGATGTTCAGCATCTCTCAGGAGTGAGTCTGTAAAGGCTGGCCTTAAAATGATGTATTTTTTCACTCCAAACCAGAGGGAGCAGCTGCCCTCTGCTTTCTGTGATGAGTACCTGAGCACTCTTGCCCCTGCAGGGGTACTGGTTTCAGTGTGGGCTCTGCAGACTTGAGGCAGTCTGAAAAGCTGTAACCCACTAGATGGCACTCCAGGCTGTGTCTGTCCTGGATCTGTACACATGTCCAGCAGCAGCCTGGCTGAGGCTCCTCACAGCTGGAGAGCTCCTCTGTAAGCACAGAGCCAAGGGCATGCTGCCCTGCACTGGTAAAGCATTTGGGAACCTCCCAGTTGCTTTTTCCAATGCTGGGCTGTAGCTGCACTCCGGGTTGGTTCATAGCAATGACACTGTAAAAGGACCTTGTCAAGCTCATGGCTGTGCTGTTAAAATATGAATTGAGAACACGTGAGGCAGTGTTAGATCTAGTGAAAGATGGAAAGAACCACGTTGATTTGCAGCCTGGAAGAGGGAAGTGTGGTGGCTGTGACTGATGAGTTGCTGTGGGGTAGCTGCTAGGTTAACCTGGCAGATACATGGAGATCCCACAGGAGCACAAAGCATTTCCCTAAGACTCTCCTGACCCTAGACCTAAAGGTAGCTAGAGAGGTCAGTATTGCTGCAAGCTGAGAAGAAACAGGAAGGTGTTGAATGCAGTGCTGTTCAGCTGTAGCCTTTCCCATGTGACAGCAGTGGGACAGAGCTGCAGGGAGCAGTGGCACTGACGGGTCCCTGTCCTTGTCCCCGTGCCAGGCAGCAACGCCGCCTTCCTGCGCCTGGTGCGCTGCCGGTCCCTGGCTGAGGAGCACAGCCCCAGCTCCTGCTGCAAGGATGCAATCAGTAAGTGCTGCTGCTTGCCACAAACCTCGCTGCTCTTCCAGCTTGGGATGGGTTGGTGAAACGTAAGCCATGTGTTCTGTTGCATTATGCAGTTTTATCATTTGGAATGTCACAATGTCTTCAGTGAATTTAAATAAATTCTTGCTGTAAGGAATATGTCTCTCAACTACAAGTATGGAGTTTTTAGGTCTAGAGTGTTGAATTCAATTTGATTTTGAAATTTCAAAAATGACCTTACAGATTGATGCACGTTTCAGGTTTTGTTTTCTTGTGGATTTTACTTGTAGTACTCCATAAATAAAACACTGTTTTCTTCAAACTTCTCTTTTCTGTACCTCAGTTATTTCTGACAGAGCTGAAAAGGTGCTTTAACCTGACCAAATGAAAATAATTATCTTGACCCCTTTCAGCTTATTTCTTTTGGGTGTGAACTAACAAACTAGTTACTTAATATTGCTTTTGGTTTTTATATTGCCTTTTTTTCTGAGCCTGCATAGATTAAAAAAAAAGCTGGAAATACTTTTTTATTGAAGTTTGATGAAATTAAGCTTAAACAAGTCCTCTGAAAGTTTTGGACAAAATATGTATATATTTTGTGTATATATACATGCATCTTGTAATATTTATCATTTTAGTGAAAGCTCCTTGAATTAGTTGGTAATGTGCAGTGGGATTTACACTACTAACAGTTAGTTACACTAGTAACTAGTAGCTGTTAGCATTTACAAAGACTACTGAGCTGTGTGGTAAGGGATTTAAGACCTGTTCTATAATTACAGTCATTGCAGATAGTACTTAAAGCATGTGTTTCAAATCCTAAAATTACAACTCAAGAATACCCATTTAAATTAAAGCAGCTGCCAGAATTGAAATGTGAGTTTCTTCACTGAATAGTTTATATTAAATATATATAATATGGTTTTGCTATAAGCTTTGGAGGCAAAATTGTGTATCTGACAGTTGTTTGATTAAGATTCTGACACAAGTTGTATTCATTCAGGTTTCTTTCTACTGCAGATTTTACCATTTGTTTTCAGGGAACTCAAAACCTTGCTTTTTCCATTCCCTCTGCACCAGCTAACCGGTTCTCTTGCTGTTTTCAGTTTCCCATATGGATAACCCAGACAGTGAAATAGTGCTGTACCTGATGCTGAGGGCTGTGGATAGGTTTTACAAGCAGCATGGCAGATACCCAGGTATGTTAACACCAGTTACTTCACATCATCAAAAGAAATACAAAGATCCAATAATTACTGTAGTTCAAGTTATAAACTGCAAATACATTAATTGTGGTTTTGTTTCCATAACAATACAGCTTTAGGAATGTGAAAATAAAAATGAGAGTTTTTCCTCTTTGGGAACTTAAAGAATTTATCTGAATTAGTATCATTAGTGGGTTGTGTGGATTATGAATCAGTTCAGCTATGCAGTCTGTTATGTGAAGCATCAACAGAATATTCAATTGTTATTAGTCGAGTACTAATAACACATTAGTTGGCTTAGAAACTTTCTAGGCAAACAAAATATTCAGGCTGCCATTTAAACCCATTAGCATTGACAGTGGTGTTACAGCTGTGTGATGAAACAGTCAATTTCTTCTCCAGGTGTCTACAACTACCAGGTGGAAGATGATATTGGAAAGCTAAAATCATGCCTGACTGGTTTCCTCCAAGAACAGGGGCTGTCTGTAGTGGTGAAGGATGACTATGTGCACGAGTTGTAAGTGTTGTTTCTGAGCTGTGGCTGTGCTGGGGAAGCTGCTGGGCCGTTTGTGACTGTTCCTTTCCCGCGCAGTTGTCGCTACGGAGCTGCCGAGCCTCATGCTGTTGCTGCCTTCATGGGAGGTAAGGGTGACACTCCAGGGCCACAGCAGCTCAGCCTGCTGAGCCTCTGGGCTCTCAGAGCAAAGGCTGCAATCACAGGCTGCAGTCACAGATGGCATTAGGGCACAATCCTCCCCTTCATTCTCCAGGTGTGACCTCCTACAGTACACACAGAGTAACTGGGTGCAGCAAGGGTTACAGTTACTAAAATGAATGAACATTGAAAACAATCTCAGTACATCAACTCTTCAAGCTTAAAAATTTGTTCAGAAATCAAATGCTGGAAAGAAGCTTAATTTTTTTTTAAGGAAAGTGATAGTTACAGTAATTTTAAAAATGGTGCAGTACACATCTTCTTTTAACACAGTACACTTATGTTAAAGATCTATGAAATACAAGTAGCCTTGGTTTCTTACCTTTATTCAACCTGCAGGTATGTTTTAATGGATGCTCAAAAGTGATGGTTAACTTACCTTCTTTATTGGCTTCATGCAGTGCTGAACATAATTATGTATTATATATTCTGCATATCTGGGAATTTTTTGCAGATTAAGCAAAATCTGGTATGTATCGTTCTTTAGAAAAATACATAAAGGTAGTTTCTGAATAAATTACAGAGTGTTTCCTACTACAGGAAATCTTAGAGGGATCACACTGAAGTGACCCTTCAGTTTATTTTGCAGTTAAGTTTTACATGATTTTTTTTTTAAATTCAGCTTCTCAGTTGAGAGAGGTCACAACTTGCATGGGTCTGTCCGCTCACCCATTTTTACTCTGTGTGTATGTACATGGAGAGAAGTGTATGCAAAGCTGATTTTAGAATTAGCAGCTTTCTGAACTTCATTTATAGTGGGCAGTACTGAAAGGCATTTTGCCTCCTAGGAGATTTACCAGGCATTTCTGAAATAATTCCAGTGTAGGTACTTCTAGATAAATAACATTATTTTACTGCTGTTTAAATACGACCTGCTAACTGCCTTCTGTTTTTATTTCTCTTTTGCAGGAGCTGCTGCACAGGAAGTTATCAAAGTCATTACAGGGCAGTTTGTAATTTTTAATAACACCTTTATTTACAGTGGAATGTCACAGACTTCAGCAACTTTCCAGCTGTAGGATAAGCTCTTGCATTCAATGCCTCCAGGCACTGCTGCTGCTGTATTTACAGTTTTCACAGTATTTACAGTTTTGTAAATACTGTGGTGTTCTGCCACTGACTGGACTGTTCTGTTCTGTATTACCTGCTAATTAAAGTTTCTTTATTTGTAATTATCTTCTTCTTGTTGTTGTTTTGTGAGGGCAAATAAAATCATACTATATCCTGACAAATTTTTAAAATCTAGAATTTTCTGACTCTGAACTGCATCTGCTGAAGGGAACTGTACATTTCTCCTTAGTGCCTATGGTCAGAGAATTGCTTCACTGCTGCTATGATTCATACAGAACTTCACCAGCAAGAGAAAGCCCCTGGCCAAGACAAAATAAAATAATACAATTATCTTAATGAAAATTAACCTTAGGAAATGGAGGTCTCTTTCATTTTTAAAAAGCCCAAACAAATAACTCTAGCATCCTGTATTCTTGGAGATTCCTTTGGAAATATCTTTGTCAGTTCATTCTACCCAGGGATACAGGTGGGAAAAGACAGTAAACCAGTTTTCCTATTGATAAGAGATGTGGTGGACTAAAGGGCATGACAGGTGAAACAGGTGTTCTGAACATGTTTTAGAAACATTTCTTCTTTTTGGCACTAGACAGATTTCAATGACAATAGACAGTAAAAAACCCAAGGCTTTGGAACTCAGGGTATGAAAAGCTGCCTTGATTATGCATTAAAGCAGCCAGAACATATATCAATATGATTTTCTAATTTAATTTATAACTACTAGAAAAATAAATAAGCTAACAAAAATGTTCATAATACTTTATTCTGAAGAAAAAATGTGATTTATGTCCCAGAGAAAATAACTGAGATAACAATTGCATTCTAACTTAGGGTTTTGTTTTGCCATTTATGTTACTTTGAGCAAGGTGATTAGCCCTTATTCAGGTCTTCATGTTCCCGTTAAGGGAAACTGATACAATGACTTCAAGTTCTTGAACACAAACCTCATCATCCTTCCAAAAATAAGTGGTGTCAAGAACATAATGAGCATCTAGTGGGGGATATTTCTTGTGCACAATGGCCCAGGGCTTGTTTGGTTTGATCTCCACACAGCATCAAACCTTGCATTTAACTCATCCACTTCAGTTTTTGATTGACCTTCCACTGGGTCTGTGTTTCCAGTAGCAACTTCAAATCTTCCTTCAACTTCCTCCAGAAGTATGGCAATACTGCAGTCAGATTTATCCTGAATGGCTGCTTTTGTCTGTTTGTTCCTTTTCCCCAAACAATGGCTGCCTTGCAGGCATTTTGCTATTTGGAATTTCTCTTCCATTGTCAACATCACAGTGGCAATGGAGGAGGTGGCCTTACCCACTGGAGAAGTGACCTTTCCAAATTAATTTCAAGATTTCCAACTGTGTGCAAATGCCTCCTAACCCTCCATATGGCTGGTATTATAAGCTTTGTGTACGTGTATGGTGAAAGTTGTGGGTTCAGGTTGCTCTTAAACCCTCCATCACAATTATGAATGCTGACATTTGGTGGGATTTCCTCACCCCGTGCCAGTGACCTACATCCCATGAATGCCATGCTGTTGTCGTGCTAGGGCTGTGTGTCTACTCTGTCTATTAATTGAAAATCAGATATATTATCCAAAAAGGAAAAAAACCCTCACTTTTTATTACCTTGAAATAGCACTGAAGAAAACCATAGAAAGGGAATTAAAAAATTAATGACATACAATATGTGACAATACATACAATGCCATGCAACATACAAGTTACATTTGGAACTGATAGATAAATTGGTCACCAGAGAAATTATTTGTTGGGTATCAGTTGTTACTCCTGTCTCTTACATACTGGTTTTGAAATTCCTTTTTGCAGATATGATCTCTCATTTCTCAGGGAGGTGCTGACATGAAGTTTCTCTTACAGGACTATTTCAGTTTTGAAGTTTTCACTGTTCCAGCAAGTCCTGGGAGCTATGGGAAACCTTCCCCCTCTCTTCTCAAAGGTTGCTGTACACAGGTGCAGGATGCAAAAGTACACATAAAAGACCTGTCATAATCCAAGTTAGCAGGGAGAAACATGGAAATGAAGGATTAACTTGATCATTTGAATTTCTTTCTGAAAAAAAAAAAAAAGTCCACTTAGAAATAGAAATTACCTCTCTGACAATGCTTGGGAGGTATGTATTCCACATATTTGAGAGCTATATCTGCTTTCTGTTCTGATGATGGGCTGTCTGAACTTGCCTACACAGGAATAATTGCTCCAGTGCTCTTCCAGCATAAATGGGGACAAGGATCCAAACCAGCTGCCCTGTGCTACATCATGGCATTTTTCTGTTCACTTCCTCTGAAGGTGCATAGCTGTGGAAGTATTTGATGGAAACAAATCAAGATTGTTAAATGCGATTAACAATCTTAATTAATTAATTAATTAATTACCTCACGGCCTCCGTGCTAAACCTGAATGGTTAATGTCAGATGTCAGTTTTTGGGAATTACTAGTTCCTCTATGATTTGAACAGGTCTTGTGTGACCTCATAACGAGATGGGCCCAGCGCCCCTCTCCGGGCCTGGCCCCGCCGTCACAATCGGGTTCCGCGGTTGCCTGGGAACCGCGAAGGCGCCGACAGCGTCTGTGGCGGAGCTGCGGCCTCAGTTGCCTGAGAGCGCGCTCCGGACTGGGTGTTCCAGCCTGGGCGCCTGCAGGCGGCTGCACTCGGCGGTTCGCCGGGTGAATTGTTCTGAGGGATCGATCTCTGAGAGCGAGTGCTGAACTCGCAGAGCGTTGGTTTCTGCGAGCGAGTGCTGAACTCTCAGGGCATTGGTCCCTGCGAGCGAGCCCTGGACTCGCAGAACATTGGTTTCTGCGAGGGAGTCCTGAATTGCCTTTGAAGGTAAAGATTGACTAAAGCTGAACTTTCGGTTTTGTCACATCTGTGCTCTGAAAAAGAATGCCAAAGGGAAATACAGGATGTGATAATGCCAGTCTTCTGGTGCGGCACTTCAGTGGCATGTACAGCTGAGTGGATGAACAATAGACGGTCTACTGATTGTGCTCTTTTTTTACTGAAGAAATGCAATATTGCCCAAATATACTACTGTATACATTTTTTTTCCTGTAGTGACTACTTAAACTGATTAAAAGTGAACGCGTTCTGTTCAGGTTTCAGTGGGTTTTTATGATCTGGTTATTAAAAGTTTTAGGAAAATGCCTCTGAATTAAGGTGCAAACAAGACCATATGGCAAAATCAATAGTCTGGATTTTATGTAACAGTAAATGTGAGGAAGAGAGAGAGAGAAGGAAAAAGAAAATGGGGGGGATGGTGGGGAGAGAGAAAGAGAGTGACAGAGACAGATTGAGTAGAAAATACCACCATTCCATGGGCCCAATGGCATCCTATTAAATCCTCTTCTGGTCTTCTCTGGAGTGAGAGGATTTGCAAACCATAAGACTCCAATGGATTCCTACAGATTTGGGCAAGGTGGGACTGCCCAGGTACCTCCCTGGGGCAGGGCAAGTTTGACTCTGTTTCTTGCTAGTTTCCAACCATATAAAACTTTTAGCACCAGTATATCCTTGGAGACTGCCATGAACTGGGTTCTGGATTTTCAGATCTGTTGTGTTACTTTGCATCATCCCATGCAGAGATCTGGTGCAAGGCTCAGGAATGGCTCTGGGTGGTCTTTGGTGGGCTATGACACCCCCTCAGCTGCCCCTCATGGGAATGTCCCCTGGATGTGGCCTTGTGGGGGTGAGGGGTTTTAGAGCTGAGCCAGTTTGTGTGAGGGAGGATGGGTGTCCAGTGCCTCTTACCAGAGGGTTCTGCCACACCCCCCAAAATTTCCTCCTTGCCCCTCTGTTGATGGGAGGTTTGTGTGCAAACCTGGCCTCAGCAGATGAGTCTGTGCCTATGATTTCCCCACCCTGACCCCAGACAGAGCTGATTTTCAGGACAGCTGCTGCCTTTGGCTTTGGTGTGGGTACATTTTTCTCCCTCAGCCTTGTTAACTTCTCCCCAGACCTGACATAATAGGACAATAGTGTCACCTTTATCTTGTCTCGGGCTCCCTTAGATGACTTAACTCACAGTCCAAAGTTCCAGTCAGGAGGCCTTTTCAGGCAAGGATGGGCTTTGGTGGTTGCAGCTTCTTTATACAGTTTTGTCACAATGAGCAAAAAGTCCTTTATAACAACATTTCAGCCATTAGCCATAACATTCCCGTTTCTCACAAGTCCTGTGAGGAGCAGCTGAGTGAGCAGAGGTGGTTTAGCCTAAAGAAGAGGAGATCCACTCTAGCTATTTTTAAGTGATATGTAAGCTACAGCTTTGTCTGTTCTAACTATTATTGGTGTTCAGATTTTGAGCTCCAGGTTTCAGTATGATCCATCTTTGAATTGCACAGCATAGCCATCTAGTTCAAATAAAGTCCAACTAGAGGCCTAACAATACTAGCTACTTATGCCAAACAAGTAGTTTACTACTTTCAAAGAATGTAAAATTTTTAGCACCAGTATATCCCTTGAGTCTGCCATAAATTGGGTTCTGGATTTTCAAAGTTCCATTGTTGCTCCTTCCAGTTTTGTTGAGGCATTGTCGCTCATCTGCGACATCCTCCCTTCAAAATGGCTTCTGGATTCTCAGAAAAGACACCAACACCTCGTCTTTTGTCCAGGGAAAGACTGAAGTCTATTAGTGTGAGTATCTGCTGGAAACTCCCGTGGTGTCCCTCCTCTCCCTGCCCTGCCTGTTGTCCAGCAGCACTGTGAAGCTGCAGACCCCGTCCCCACCTCTTTGTGCCGTGCTCCTCTTGGTGGGGGCTGTCCTGGTGCAGCAGGGAACACCGTGTGCTGCTTCAGGGACAGTGCAGCTCTTGCCTGGCTGTGCCACCGAAGCCAAGTTAAACCCATGTACAGCTGCAGCCCTGAGCGTGTGCTTCTTTCCCTCCCCTTTGTCACAGTAATTCCTTCTGCCAGGCTGGACACTCACCTGTGCTGCTCTGACCAACTTGCCCTTGGGCATGTGGGGGGGAAGCCCAAACTCTGCCCTGAGAGCTTTGAGAGACACGGCTGGTCCCAGCTAGAAGAGGGTCCAGACCAGCTGTTCTCTCTCATCTCCTGTGTGGGGCACAGATCCAGCCCTGCACACAGCAGTGCAGTCAGGGCCACAAAGGTCCCTTGGCTGTCAGGAGCTCTCTTGACTGAAGGTGCCCCACTGCTGAGGCTGTCAAGGAGATCCCTCTGTTTTCTTCTGTGGAGGGGTCTGTGAGCCCAGACAGAGCAAACAAATGCTAATTAACAGAGAGAACTAAAACTTGGACACTTTCCTGTGCACCTCACTCTTTCTACAACTTTGCTTTCTTGCCTCTCTTGGACTCAGCCAGCAGTGCTGTCTCCACGCTGTGAGTTTTGAGTGTTGTGCAGGGATGGAGTTAGGGGAGTTCTGATATCTCCTCCCCACTCTCTGAAAAAAGCCACTGCCTCAATCCAGTGAAACTAAAGAGGAAACAAATGCCCAGAGAGCAGAAATCCCCAAACATATCAAATCAAGGAGAAGTTAATGGGACAGAGCCAAGTGGTTGGAGTTTGTGTATTGCACTCTGCATTATTAATTTACTGATGCTAAGGATTTCAGCAGGTAACTTCCAGGGCTTCCAGAACTGTCCTAGTGGCTGTGATCACAAATTACTCATCAGTAGCAAGTGAACAAGAAAAGCCTCTATGAACAAGGGCATTTCTGAGGCTCTTGTTGGTTTTTTGCCTTTCAGCTGACTCCCTCTGCCTTCCAGAAGGAGATGTCTCTCACCACCAAGCAGAGGCTGGCCAGAGCTAAGAAGCTGACTCTGCCTCCGATTGTCCAGCCTCAAGACAAGCATGAGACCTCCCATCACAAGGTAGCCTTTCCCTGCCCTTGCTGTTTGATGTGATATTTGAGGAGGGTGCCAAAAGAGCAGCTCGGCTTGAGCCTGCTCAGTGTGGTGCAGGAGCATTTGAGCAGCCCAGGGCAGAGGTCAAGAGCCACTGTTTGCCCCGTGTGGGCTGGGCAGATGTGCTCACCCAGAGTCTGTACTTCACTGGGGATCAGTGCAGAATCTTCCTGCAAGCAGCTGAACCTCTCCCTGCTCTCTCTTGCCTCTCCTTGCAGTCCTCGGCAGCTGACCCAGAGCAGAGCTCATTTCAGCCTTGCCCACCAGAGGTGGTGTTTCAGAACTACAGCCCTGGTCAGATCTGTGAAATGCCCGTGCTTCTGAGGAACAGGGACAAGGTAAGTGCTGGCACGTGGACGTTTAACACTGTGCTGGAAGAGGAGAGCAGAGAAGGGTGGTTAAGGATGGCACCAGGGCATGTCCACCTGTCTCCACAAGTGGCAAAAGCATCATTCCACGTCTTTCCTGCAGGTTCCTCATCTGGTGAAGGTCACCATGGAGAGCTCACCGTATTTCCAGTTGGTGGGCTCCGATGATGTGCGCCGCAAGGTGCCACCAGGCCTCTGTGCCACTGTCTGCATCCTCTTCACCCCTGCAGAGAACAAGGTGAGTCTAGAGGTGCCAAGAGATTGGTGTCCAGTGCAAAGTGGACCTGCAGGGTTGCATTCAGGGCATCTGGCCTGGGTTTTGAGGACGTCTGCTGGTTTCAGTGGAGTTGCACTGGATCTAGAACTGGGAGATACTCTTTGGCCATGCTGAAGATAGGGATAAATGCCCTGTGCTGAGACAGTTTCTTTTCCTGGCAGGATTATTTCCACCAGCTCCTCTGCACCACTGAAAGGGAACAGTTCATTGTGCCAATTCGGACCATTGGTGCCCGAGCCATCCTGGACTTCCCTGACCAGCTGGACTTCTCAAAGTGTCCGGTCAAGTGCAGCACCCAGAGGACTCTGCTGGTGCGCAATGTCGGTAACCGGGAAGCTCGTTACCAGCTGAGCACCCAGAGGTGAGGCAGCTCAGCTGTGCTTGTGCAAAACCCCTCTGGGTGATAACAGAGTTGGGAAAGAACAACAAAAGGAACCCGAGCAGCGGAGCTGCTGCCCTGCAGCCCTGGCTGGAAATGGGCAGGATGGAGGCATCTGCTCTTGCTTTCAGTGTTCTTAGCAGGATGCAGCCTTTGAGCTTTCTCTGCCCCAGATTTCCTGGAGGCTGCTGGGCTGTGTTAGTAGCTGGTTTGCACCCTCCTGAGCACAAGCAGCTTCTGAAATGGTTACTCAGCACTGTCAGCCAAATAGACCCATTCTCTGGGAGGCCACAGGCACGTGGCTTTCCAGTGGTCCTCTCATGAGATGCCCCATGAGCTGTGTTGTGGACAGCCTGTGCTGTTCCTGTCAGTCTCAGAAGGCAATCTCTGTTTCTCCTGTTGGCTGAACTGGAGAGGGTAATGCACTTTGGACACCGTATCTGCAAGGAAACCAGTTCAGTTGGCTGGTGGTGAGTTGAGAGTTACTTGATGCCAGAGGTCTGGGAGGAGCTGAGGTCAGGAATGCAGCATAGACCTGCTGTCCAGCCTGTGGCAGCTGAGTGGCTTTGATTTTTTCCCCTGGTGAAACAGAGGTCAGAAGGCAAATTGACTTTTCTGCTGTGAAATGTGAGGGTCTGAGAGGAGCTTCCACCAAAGCCTGCCAAGGCTATTTCAGCAGCCTCCTCAGATGCTGTTCCAACAGGCTGCTGCTTTTGACTGTGCAAATATGTAGGCAGGAACTTGTAAATCCATGCCCAGTTTTTCTCTGGGAATTCCAGATCTTGTTTTGTCACCACCAAAATAAATACCCAATAAAGTTGGGTATCCTTTTGCAATGTGCTTTTGCCAGCTGTTCTACTGAGTGCTACAGAGCATGTTGGATCCTGCTTGATAGGGATTTAAAGAGTTTCTAAAGTTCAGGAATGAAATACTGAAGTAGATGGAATAGAGCTTGGGTGCAGTGACAGAGGGAAAGATGGCACTTGTGATGTGCTGACTCTGTACAGAATTTTTAGCACAGAGATGGAGCTGCTTTAACCTGACAGACTGGATTTATTAGAATAGTAAATGCTGTTTGACTTCAGCTGTTACACCATCACCAGAAAGGTATATCTGGAAAGATTAGATGATATTTGGGTTTCTTCCTGCAGTAGGTGTTCATGGACTGATGAGGCAATTCAGTTGAATTTTCCTGTAATTTTCCTGTCTTCCTTGGGGTGGCCGGCAGCTTTTAATGAGATTGATTCTCTCCAAATCAAAGAATTTCATAATGGCAGCTAAGGCACCAGTGGACAAAAGGACATTTGGCTATAGCAGATAACTATCCCATGGCACTTGAAGTAGATTGCAGCCTCCTTGAACACAGCATTTAGAAAAAGTGCAGGTGAATGGTGCTTTGAGAGCCTTGGTCACAACATTGCCAGCTTTGCTCCCTTGTCAGCTCTGTTTCTAAATTATGTCAGGAATACTTGGTCCTTGGTATCCTCATGGCCATCACTTTTGCCCAGCTGTGTCAATAAGGGGAGCTGATGCCTGATGAAAGTAGGCAAGATGCAAATGACCCTTGAGCCTCATTGCAGAGAGCTGGATGCAGAGTATGGGAGAGATGAGGTCATTTTATCCCACAGGATCTTGTGAGGGCTGGATCTCCTCACACTAGAGTCAGTAGCTGTTTCTGATGCTGTCTGTTCTGCCTTCTGCTGCCTGTGGTTGGTTTGCTCTTTGCTTGCACAAGTGAGAGAAGCGAACGGGACTGCAAAAGGGATAAGATCCCCAAGTGTCCCCCAAGAGTCCTGCTGTGTCTGTGTTGCAGCCCTTTCTCTGTCATTCCGGCCACGGGAGCTCTGGACGTGGGTGACGCCGTGCAGGTGACAGTGGGATACGAGCCACTGAAGACTGGCGACTCTTCCACGTCCCTTGTCGTGCACTACGACACAGGTGAGTGCCGGGCACTGCACAGGGCACTCTGTGCATCCCTCAGAGCAGAGCCCTTCCGAAGCAGAAAGGCTGATGTGGCCATGGCTTTAAAGAGGGAGATGATGATAGTTTTCATGGTGTTCATTTTGCAGTCATGGAGTTTGTAGTCATGTTGTTTGTCGTCTTGATCCTTGTAGAGCTCCATGTCAATGCCAGTTCTAGAGAGCATGTCTGATATTTGTTGTTTCCATTTTGCCTGTGAAACACTCACCTGCAGCAGGAATGGTGAGCTTGGTACTGATGTCTGAGCCCAGATGAATCCCAGGAGTTGGTTGGGAATAAGGAAGCTTTGAAAACTCTGTAAATGAGGAAGCCTTTGGTAGGGGGCTGTTGTAGAAGGTGAAATGCTGGCAGGTTGTCCAGGATATGCTCATGCTGTGCTCATGCAGCTCTCAGGTTGTGATAAATGTCCTGACCCATGGAACGGCTCATTCAGCTAAAAGCCATGACACTTTCTTCTGTTCCCTGTGGTTTGCTCTGTTCCTTGTGCTTCCATCAGCCAGTGAGCTGAGCAAAGACTCCCCTTTGCTTTGTTCCAGGTGAAGACACCCACACAAGCCTTCATGGAAGAGCTGTGGATGTCCCCATCGGGCTGGACAGGAACAGTGTGGCATTTGGGAAAACCTACATCACACTGTCAAAGTGCACAACTGTGCTCATCCACAACCTGAGTGATATCACAGCCCGCTTCCAGTGGAAGGCTGTTGATACTCAGGAAGAGGAGGAGCTGAAGCTGAGGTAGGTTTGAAAGATCCATTTCAGTGGCATACCTTGCCCAAGGGTGAAACTAATGTATGGCTTCAGGAGATATTGGGGCTTTTGAATGGCTTAGGGTCAGTAAACCATGCCATCTCTACCTGCCTCCCCCAAGCAGCTGTGTGTCAGGAAAAGCCACTTGGGGTGGCTGGTGGATTCTCCCTCAGCTGTGGCAGAGCCTTTGAGCCAGGAGGTTCTCTTGAGGGCTGCTGGCTTTGGAAACCTCTCCTGAGCTTGCAGTTGTGGAGTGTGGAGTGAAGAACAAGTGATCCTCTGATCCATTTGGGACCCCATGGCTCAGGGTCAGCTGAGGAGCTGCTCCTGCACATGCACTTCTCTCTCAAATGTGTGGTTTATTAAACAACCTGCTGGGTTTGTCTCTCCTGTGGCTGCAGGCAGTGTCCCGGGCTGTGCCAGCAGGAAAAGGACAAGTTGAATGACCTTCTGAAGGTGCGCGGAGTGGACACCACTCGCCGAGAACGCTTTGCTCTTCTCACCCACATCCTTCAGAGTGAGAGGGCAAAGCTGAGAGGAGATCCCATGCTGTTCCAAGATGACATTTTCTTCCTTGAGCCAAAGGTGATGGCTGAGAACCTCCCTTCCTGCTTCTCTTCCTCCTCTTCCTCCTCCATCCCTGAATGAGTCACTTGACCAATCCCTTCCTCAGCTGGCTTTGTGTGCCAAGAGAGAAGTCATGGGGATTCTGGTGAGGTCACAGAGCTGGTTGCAAAAAGTGTTTCTGCCCTGTGGGCTCCTGGCACACAGCAGGAGCCTGACTAAAGCTTCCAAATTCCATTATCTGTGTTATTGATGAGTGTTATTCACTCCTTGCTTGTCACTGATGCTCTTAATAATGGCTTACGGGACTGTGGTTGCAAAGAAGATGTTTGTGATGTTTGAAGATAAAAGTTTTGCTGTCTCCTTCTGCTTTAGGAGGGTGAGATCAGGCCCAATTGTTCAGCTGAAATCAGCGTGTTCTTTAAGCCCCGGGAAGCCCGGGTCTATGAGCAAGCAGCTTACTGCGACATCTCAGGTACGGCTCCTTCCCCTGCCTCTCTCCCCGCAGTGAAGGCAAGGTGCAAACACTCCCCAGATCCCTGGCCTCCTGTGTCATCGCTGGGAAGGCTCCGTGGTCAGCAGGGCAGTGCTGGCACATCCCCACGCTCCCTGCAGCTTCCAGGGAATCTCCTCTATTTTGATTTTTTCCCTCTCAGCTGTTCTGAATGCTGCCTGTATTTAGTGTGCTCCTCCTCCCTTGGGAAAAGCACTCTCTGAGGTGCACCCAGAAGGAGGAAGAACAAAATTCCTGGCATTTCCTAAAGATTCACTGTCAACATAGGGCTAGAAGAAAGGATGGTCTCTGTGGATGTACCATATCTCCTGAGGGAAGAGAAGGGTCCGTATCTTGTCCTGGAACATCAGGAGCTGGTCCCATGCAGCTCAGAGTCAGGGACTAGCACTAAGGCAGCCTGGAAAATGCAGGATAACAGAAGGAATTACTGTACTGAAATAGAAATCTCTCCCCAGGCTGTGAGAACAGGCTGTCCCTGCACCTCATAGGGGAAGGCCTCGGGCCCCGGCTCCGCTTCAACTATGAGGAACTGAACATTGGGGAGGTTTTTGTCAGAGGAACTCACAGCTATGAGGTGAGTAGCAGGCTTGGGGTGGATCCTGGTGGCTCCTGGGGTAGCAGTGAGCCTCGTGGACCTGTGGAATTCCAGGCAGTTGTGGTACTAGTCAAACTTGGGGGGCTTCTTTGAATCGGGGTCTTTTGGATGGGGTCAGAAAAGTGTGTCTGTTGTTCATGAAACCCCAAGCCCTTCTTTTGGGCAGTCTTCCTTGGAGATCAGCTGGAGGCTTCCTGCAAAACCGCTTGACCCATGAAATCAACACTGGGCCAAAAAGCTGCGTGTTCTGAGGCTTTTGTTCCAGTCCCAGACACAAATCACCTTTGTGCTCAGGCTGTCCAAAAGC
Organism: Phylloscopus whistleri; assembly: GCA_017589585.1. Classification (NCBI taxonomy): domain Eukaryota; kingdom Metazoa; phylum Chordata; class Aves; order Passeriformes; family Phylloscopidae; genus Phylloscopus; species Phylloscopus whistleri. The sequence goes on from JADMLD010000926.1 coordinate 1,502,633, forward strand.
AGCTGGAACAAACTGGCTGCATTTGAGTTTGAGTCCATTGGAGAAAGTTTTCAGCCAAGTCCCTCCTGCCTATTCCTGGGAGTCAGAGGAAAGCCATGCAGGCTGCTGGCTCAGCACTGGTCAAAGTGCTTGGCAGTGCCTTCCCTTGCTGAGCAGGCCCTCACCACACTTGAGCCATGGTGCACCTCTGGCTCTAGAAAGAGCAAAGTGTTTCTGGGAAGGAAGCAAAGGAACTTTCTACATCTTGGCTTCTGCTTCCTCCCACATGCAGTAAATAGGTTGGCTGCAATGGAAGCTGAACCCCTGCCCATGGTGGGGTTGGGCACACCTGGAGCAGCAGCAGCAGCTCAGTGGTGATTTCACTGGTAATGCTGCCATGCCCAGTGTTGCTCTCAGGGCCAGGTGTGAATGAACTTGGTGATGCTGAGCAGCTGCTCTATGCTGCAGGTCAATGTGGAAAACCCCAGAGTGGCTCTGCTTATGTGAAGTTATCACTGCTTTGCATGAAAAACCCAAAGCCATACCAAGTTCTATTTCAAAGTTGTCTTTTTTTGGCTTCTGCCATGCAGGAGCACAGGGCATCTTCTGCCTTTTACAGGTGTTAATTGTTTAATTCCAAAGTACCTCAGTCTTCTGTAGGAAAGGAAGATTTCTCATGTATTTCCGTTTTGCTTTCCTGCTGCTGCAGGCCATCCTGTTAAACAGAGGGCCTATTGAGGCTCCCTTCAGCCTCGTGCCTCCAGACACAGCCATGGGCTCCTGCTTCACCTTCCTGCCCCAGGAGGGCATCGTGGCACCGGGCAGGCCCGAGGCCATCCGGATCTCCTTCTGTCCCACCATCCTGGGGGAGTTTGAAGAACAATTCCAGTTCAGTGTGGCTGGATCTCCTACGCCTGCAGTCCTGACAATCAGGTAAGGACTCTGAGAGCTTGGTGGGCACATCTGTAGCTGTCTCTGGGACATCCCCCACCTACCTCATTTTGGGGTTGAGCAAAGAAAAAAGGTGTTTCCTGAGGTCTTCATCTCTGCTCTGATCCTGGCATTGCCTTGGTGTGAGGATGCCTGCTGCCCTGTAGACTCCTCTCCCTGCAGGGATCTCCCTGTGCCTTGGGCCATGGCAGGCAGTGGGATGGATCAGCTTTGGGCAGCAGCTGCTCTGGGATGTCCCACCTGAACACCCAGCAAGGCTCCCAGGGCTTTGCAGATGGGCCAGCCTGGGTGATTCTGCACCAGCAGCAGTGTTTTGAAAAACCTCTGTTAATAATCCATCCCAAACGGACAGCAGCAGCCTCAGCTCACCTCTCGTGGCCATGCTGTGGGGACAAGCTGTGCTCCCAACTCCTGTGCAGAGAGTGCTCTGGTACCTCCTTTCCAGAGCCAGGAAAGGGCTGATGTGGGAGACAGGGAACTGTGCAGCAGGGCCTGTCCCAAGGACATGGGCTAGTGCCATTGCAAAGGACAAAATCCTCGCTCAGCAAAGGGTAGAGGTGGGAAAAAAGAAGAAAAGTGATGATAGGAGAAGTAAAACTCACTTCTCAGAGCCGCAGCAGCTTGAGGGCCTGTCCCAGGTAGTCTGTCAGTTGCTGACCACTTTGCTTTGGCTGCCTCCTGTCCACATGGGTGCTGTGCTGAGCACAGGGTACTGGGTTGATTTGAAACCCAGCGTGGCTCTGACAGCAGCTTTTATCCAGCCCCTCCCTGAGGACACTCCAACCCTTTGCAATTCCCTTTAACAAAGCCACTGCCTCCCTGCCTTTGTCCTCGCAGGGGCTTTGTGATGGCACCGACTTTCCACTTTGATGTGCCCGCCCTGCACTTCGGAGACGTCTCCTTTGGTGAGTGTGCCCCGGGCTGGCACCCGGGTGTGCGAGGTTGCTGTGTTGCTGAAATGGAGCGCTCGAACAGGAGAGCATTCATCACTCGTGTTCCTCCACCACAGCCTCTTCAGGGTGTTAACTCCAGGGCTGCTGGTGCCTTGCGTGGCCTTTTGCCATCGTGAGATCAAACAGGACCAAAGGAATAGAAAGTCAGCGTCACTGTTTGGCCACTTCTGGTTTCCTTTTGGATAAGAGGCACAAGGAAAAACGGCACCAGGCGGAAATATGGTTCTGTAAGAGCAGATACATCCTGCTTAATCTGATTCCATTCCTAAGGCTTCTTCAGCTGGGGGCAGCTGTTTTAGCTTTGTTTCTTTTAAATGTGCTGCTGACTGTTGTCTGCATCCAGATGGATTGTAACCTTTGTGGCATTTGGGATTGTGTCATCCTTTTTGTGCCTCTCGTGCCTCTTTTGTGCTGTTTGCCCTTTTTGTGCCTCTCTTGCCTCCCTGCTGGAGTCACTGCTGGAGCTGGCAGTGATCACTGTTGATGGGCATGGAGAAGCCCTGGGCTGTGCCTGCAGTTGGTTTTTCCTTGCCATCTGTGTTCAAATGACTGGTGGTAAGCAGGCTGTGGGAGATGTCTCCTCCACACAGAGCTGGCCAGCCAAGCCATATATCCACTGCAATGAGCTGTAGTTCAGGTAACAGAGAAGTCAAGTCCAAGCAGAGTTTTATCCTACCAAGATATTCACAGCAGGGATCATGAGATCTTGATGCCTAAATGGATGATTGTGTCATTTTCTCAGGTTTTCCTCGCACCTTGAAGTGTCACCTGTTTAACACCTCCCTGGTATCCATGGCCGTCAAGCTCCACATTCCCGGGGATGGCCGGGGACAGCCCAGCGTTGAGAGCGCTGATCAGAAACTCAAACTCGATGGCCGGTATTGGAGGAAGGAAGCGCTTATGAATGCAAGGGAATTTACCATTAGTCCCTCCAGAGTGACCGTCCGTGGCCTGGGATCCGAGGAGATCAAAGTATGGGAAGAGTGCAGCCAGTGGGGCTGAAGCTTCACTGGAGGCTGGGAGGGCTTTAGCTCTGATGCCGCTTTGAGCATCGTGTGAGTGAGGGTCTGCACTGGCCTCAGGCCTCTGTCAGCTGGGTCACTCGAGATGTCCCTGAAGGAGCACTGCTTTGTTTCCAAAATCACAAGCTGAAATCATGCAGCAGATGATCAAGTACTGAAGGCATTCTTGTGTTTTTGAGAGCAATTTCTTTGATTGCAAGTGGGCAGAGGAAGGATGAGGACAGAAGGTGGCTGTTAGAGAGAGATATCATTGTGTAAAGCAGTTTGCTTTTCTTCCTGGTCTCCTTTCTCATCTCCTGGGGAGCACATGAGTTGTCTTCACTGCAGGGACCTTCAGTGGGGACAGAAAAGACTCTGCAGTCATGAACTGCCCAGCATGTGCTGGGTGACACTTTGTCCTCCACTTCCTGCTGTAAAGCTGGATTTGTTCTGTTCAAGTCAGCAGACTTCTTCTGCATTTCTGTTGTTGTAGTAGTCAGGTGAAAAATTAGTCCCTTTAACAAATCTGATCTTGCCAGAAGGCTTTTGTTACTCCCCAGGAGTACAAAGAGTACAAGAGTGCTCTACTTATGGACCAGGAGAAGAATTAAGGCAAAATCCTCCCTTTCTGTACCATGGAAGAAGAATTGGAGGACACCACACATGGGTGATGAGATTTTGGGAGTGAGCAAATGCTTGCTGCACTTCTTTTCTACCAGGTCACCCTGTGTTCCAACACCGTCAGAGACTACAGGCTGGAGCTGGAGGTGGATGTCGATGGTGTTGGCAAGAAGGTGTTGGCACTGACCCTCACAGCCAGGTACCAAGGCTTTTCTTGCAGCTGCTTGTCTTTCCTCGTGCATCCAGCACCAGCAGCTGCCTGGCTGCAGCTCCAAAGGAGAAGTGTTGCTGAGTGAGCTGGATCTGCCCATCTAGACATGAGAACAGTGCTAGGAAAGCAGCCCATGGTGAGATGCCCCCCTGCTTCCAGCCAGGCATGGCCATAGGCCTTTTTCTAAAGGCCTGGAAGAGATGACTGAGTTTTCAGGCCAGACAACAGTGCAGGAGGAGAAAAGGGAGTCATTTTCACTGATACACTGGAGTCTTGTGTTCCTTGAGCCTTGGTGGGCTCTGGTCCTTGTTGGAAAGGCTCCCCCAGAGCTCGTGGACTACTGGGACTGTTACAGGAGTCCTTGCAAGTGTCCTTGGGCAAAGAAGGGGCAAAACTGCTAAGACAGCTCTGGAACAGGGCACGTGTTCTGCCTGGGCATTTGGAAGCCTCTGCAGTGCAAAGCCTCAGGGTTTGTCCCTCCTTGACAAGAGGTGTTTGAGTGAAAAGAAGTTGAAGGGGATTTCTCACTGGAGGACTATTCAATCTCTGTTTGATTTGACAAATGCTTTATGCTCCATTCCATGCTCTTTGAGGACAAAAGTTCTCAATGCTCTCAGGATCTCTAATTCCCTTGGGGTCATTTCTTTGCCCAGATGCATCGTTCCTCTCCTGCGAGTGCTCAACCCTGTGGTGACATTCGAGCACTGCTGTCTAAAGGTCCCCTACGAGGAGAAGCTGACCCTTGTGAATGACAGCAACATTCCTGGCTGCTACTGTGTTCTCCCTCAGGTTTGGCCTTGCATCCACCTGCTCCCCTCAAATGTTACTGAGAGGGATACTAGGGGAATAAAAGAGTTTGGATAAGACCTTGCTGGTTTCTATTCGAACCTAAAGGTGTTCTGAGAACAGGAACCTGAATACAAACTTTAGGAAACAGTTAAACCTCTTGAGGAAGATGTTTAGATTCTAGTCTTTGACTTGTTCTCAAGTCAAAAGAGCTTAGAGGGCAGTGAAAATCTGATGCAAGGAGGCTGTCAGCACAGAAGTGTGTCTGTGGATGCAGCAACTTTTGGACCCCCTGGGGATGCTCAGCACCTACACCTTGCATCTTGTTTTTTGCCTTTTTGCTTTCTCCTGAGAATTTTTACAAGTGTGTGTGAGTTGCTCTCGTATTAAGGATGTTAAGGAGCTTAAAGTTTCCTCAGTTCTGAAGTTGCTCTTGATTCTGTCCCTTCTAGAAACACAAGGAGAAGGCTGCTGCATGGTACTCCAGCTCTGTGCCATCTGGGATTATCAAGGCTCACAGCTCTGTGGAGATTCCAATTACACTCAAGGCCCAGTTGCCAGGAGAGTGCAAGGTCACTGCTGAGCTCGCCGTGTTTGGGAGAGGAGGATCCCCACTGGTGAGAGCAAGGGGAGATGTGTGCCTTGAGCAGCTCATCCCAGTGGGCTGTAACTGTACAGGGATTCTTCCAGGAACTTGTGCTGTCTGGCTGGTGTGGACAAGGACAGAAGGCACTGGTGGCACAAGCAGCAGCTTAGGCCTAGCAAAGAGGAAAGGTGGAAGCCTCCTGGGTGGCAGTCTCAGTGCCTGACCCAGCAGAGAGTAACAAATGTGGCAGATGGGATAACAGCCCCAGTCTGAATGCCAGACCAGGCCCTGGCTCTCACACTCTGCTGTGTTATCAGATGAACACAAGTGCTGCTTCGTTGCAGCTGTTCAGGATCACGCAGGGACATCCCTGGATCCTGCTAAAGCAAGACCACACTGAAGGAATGTTTTGTGCAGAGCTGGATTGAGGCTTCTCTGAAAGCTAGGTCCCTCAGATCTGAGAAATATCCATCATATTTCCTCAGCAAAAGCCCAGCCAAAAATATAGGAATGCCCACATGACTTGTACCTGGAGCACAGACTTGGCTTGTTTTTTCCACCAAGTTTGGAAATGGATGAGGAAAGCAAGTCCTGTACTCAAGCTTCTAAAAGAGGATTCTGAAGATTCTAAAGAAGCTTCTAAGGATTCTAAAGAAGATTCTAAAAGAGCTCATAAGTGAGGCATATGTCATCACAGCAAGAGTGACTGCAAAATACAGGCCCTCTTTGCCAAGCATGGATGCTCTTCATCCCTAAATAGTCTGATTTGTGACATTACCACCCCACCAAAGCCAGCAGGGCTGCAGCATGTGGGTGTGTGTATGTAGCAACAACACTGAGGACAAAGTTGCCCTCTGCTTTTATTCTTGTTCCTGTGTGTCACATTGCCTGCAATGCTGGTGTCAGTTCAGACTTTTTTTTTTCATTAGAAAATACAGCTCGAATGATGCAATTACTAATTAATGCCCCTTACTCCTATGTATGAAGAATACACATAAGCACAAATTGAAGGCAGCTGACTTGCCTCATTTCTGCTGTGAAGAGCCTGCTTTGTTTCTGACTTGTGCTGGCTTCACCAGTGTAGCTTTGTGAATGTTGAAGGAGTTAGTGTTCAAGGATGGCTGTGCAGCAGCAAGAGTTGGGAAGGTGGTCTGGGGCAAGATGGAGCAGTGAATGAAGCGGGCAGGAGGCAGAGGAAATAGCAATTTCTTACTGAGCAAAAAGGAGGAGGTGTGAAGAAGCAAGCATGGCAAATAGCACTTGTTTGTGCCCTGATAATGGGAGCTTGTGGCTTTCAGGTGGGATGATTGCAGACCCCACACTTGTTGCAGGCCTTCTGCTTCAGTCTACATCACTTGCGACTTCAAACGGCCAAAATTATCCCCAGTCTAGGAATGCTCTTAGAGCTGGCAAAGTTTTTTAAACTCTCCTTGGTGAGTCATTTTTTGTTCTTTTCTACCTTCTTCCTGGAACAGGAAATCCATTTAGAGTGCATTGGCCAGGGACCCACTGTCTATGTCTATCCGAGGGAGATCAACTTTGGCATTATCCCAGTCTTACAAGACAGTTCTGCAATTCTCCATCTCTCCAATCAGAGTGACATTCCTGCAACCTTCTGGGCAGAGATGGTAAGTGTCTGTGGGGCTGTTTTCCAGGGAAAAGTGCTGGTTAGTAGCAGCCCTTGACTTGTTTTTTGTATGCAATGTTTCTGTGTTGTTCTGTGGGAGTGGAAGCAAGAGATTCCATCTGAGTGCAAGCAGGAGGAGCCAGAATCCCAGGCACGCCTCTGTGAAGTAGTGTGCAGAGAGCTTGGAGCAGAAATGAGTCTGGATCACGTTTGCAAGTTCTCTCTTTGTTTTGTGGAAGATACTTAGCTGTGCAAGTCATGTTTTTGGAGCTCTGAGATCAAGAGAAGCCTGTGTCCCTTTGCTCCTGGGAGGGCATGGATATCCCCATGGATTCCCCATTCCATCTGCATTTGCTTTGTGCCAAACTTCTGGTTGTGGCAGAAGAACCAGGGTGTGAGGTCTGACCTCAGACTGCTCATGGGAAGGCAAGTTTCCCAACTGCTGTGGGTCAGACCAGTAGGGCTGTTGCACACCAATGCACCTGTGAGGGTTGTGCATCCCCAGAGTCTGTGGTCTCTGTGACATTGCAGAATATCTCTGCAGACCACCTGCAGTGAAAGGTTGTTTCATTCCTAGAGGTTTCATAGTGGGACAAGGCACAGGGCTGGAGCTGGAGCTGCTCCTCTGGCAGGAAGAGCAGCCAGAAAGGGTACATGGCTTGGGGCCAAGTGGGATGTGCTCCCTGTTGGAGGGAGCATCTGGGAGAGGCTTGAAAAAAGCTTTGAAAAGAGATTTGTTCTCTCTATTGGGTGGGTTCAACTTCTGGAGCTGGTTAAAGCCAAGCCTGACACTGTTTGTGTGTGTGTGTCTGTGTTTGTGGATAAAGCATTGGGTGTTGTGTGAGAGTCCAGGCTCAGCCTCCTGTGCCGAGGAAGAGTGGGGTGAATTTTCCTCTTGCTGCTTTTCCAGCTTTTTAGGGGATAAACGTAAGCCCAAAACAGGGGATTGCCAGGGCAGCTTTCCCTGACTCCACAATGAAAGTCTGCTCTCAGCCTCTGCAGGGAGCAATGCAGCTTGCCCGGGTGGTCGTGGTGTGTAAAGGGTGGGCTCCACATGCTGCTACCAGGGTTGGAGCTGCAGAGCTGTGCCTGTGCAGCTGTGTTGGTGCAGGGCCTTTCCTCCCTCCCTGGGGCAGTTGCAGCTCTCTTGCCCCGTCTGTAGAGGGAGGTCCATGAGAAACCAGAGGACAAGAACGCTTAGGAAGGCCATGCCATGCCCAGAGGGCATGTCTTGTAGGTTTTTTTTGCATCCTGCTTTCCTGCCCTGCTATAATGATGTAGAGCTGACTTTTCCAAAGCAGAGGGCACTGGGGCACCTCTCTACAACTGATGATCAGTGAGAAGTGAGGGCCTCAGTCCTTCAGGGGCTGCTGAGGAGCACTGGTGGCCCCTTGGGAAAGGAGACTTTGGGGTTTTGCTCAGCTGGCTTTGCAGAGTTATTCTTCAGGCTCTCAGCAGCGTCCTCCAGCTGTGTGGTTGCTGGGCTGGGATTTGAGCAGTCCTGGCTTCCTCCAGCCTTGAGCCTTTGTGCAGACCAACTCTGCTGTTGGGAAGCCAGAAGAGAGTCAATAGCTTCCTTTGGCGAGCACTCCAAAGAGAGTCAGGAGGGGGAATAACCTTCTCCTGAGGAGGAGCATCCCTTGGGTTGAGCAAAACAGGGCTAATGACCCGAGTCTGTTAAAGAAAGGTAAAATACACATTGTATAAGCTCTTGGAGAGTTGCTGCTGCCAGACACCATCGCTTACATTTAGGGCAATTAAACTTGGATGGCTTTTACACTCCTCTCCTTAGCCTTCTCTTTCCTGCACCTCACAGCACAGCAGTGTCCATGGCTGCCATCCCACGTTCGTGTTTGGCTTGTCTTACAGGCTGGGAAACGCTCACGCTGGAGGATTGAACCCAGTAAAGGAGTGGTCCCCCCTAATTCTCAGCTGTCTGTGATGGTCATAGCAAACCTGAATGACACTGAGAAATTCCAGGACCAGGTGAAGGTGTTCGTTGAGAACAGCCCTACAACCTCCATCTCTGTCCAGGCCGTGGGCATTGGCACCACCATTGTCACCAGTCAACCTTTTGTTCCGAAGCTCGACTTGAAATCCCACTTCAGGTAGGAGACTCTCGGCTTCCACTTTTCCCATGGGTTCAGCAAGGAACAATATTTCCATAGTCCTTCAGGCTAGATCTGCCCTAATACTCAAGGCCCCAGCTGTGTTTCCCTGAAGCCACAGGAATTCCTGTAGAAATATGTCATCTGAAAGTCGCTAGATAGCCTGGAGAGCCACAGACATGGAAAAGCTGGAAGACCTGGCAGGGCTGAAGCTTTGAGCCTGGGCAGCCTTTTGGGTGGAGGTTTGATTGCAGAGTGTGCGGTCAGGGAATGCCATCAGGGTGAAGCTGGAGCTGAGTGAGCACAGGGAAATAGCAGCTCCCATGACATTTTCCATCTCTGCTTCTCTCGTAGCTCCTCTCCCTGCCGTTACGAGTTCCAGCTGACAAACCAAGGCCGACGCACCCATCAGCTGTACTGGAGCACAGAAGGTTTCCACATCTGTCGGCAGAGTACTCGTCCTCCTGCCCGCGCCGGCACCAAGAGCAAAGATGCTTCCCAGAGCTCCAGAGCTGGCAGCCCTGTGTTTAAGCTCTGGCCACAGCTGGTGGACCTGAAGCCAGGCCAGACCGTGGACATGGTGCTGGAAGGCTGCTCCAGCACTGTCCAGGTGAGGCCCCTGCTGAGGGCTGAGCCTTCCCTGTCAGATGCCCTCCAGTGCAGCTTCTTCTGCAGCCCCTTGACATTTGCCTGGGAGAAGGAGCAAGTGACTTCAAGAAACTGTTTGAAGGCCAGTTGCTTTGCCTGCTGGCCACCATCAGTTGCTAAGGCTCTTTTGTGTTTCCATAGCTACCATAAACCCAAGCCAACTGCGGATCCCAAAATACAAGCTGAAGGAAGTATTGCTCTTTTGGGCAAACAGGGGTTACTGGTGTCAGGTGCTGAGGCAGAAAGGAAGAGCAGAGAAAATGAGCTGCACTTACGATTAGAAGCCCAGGCAGGAAGTAAATTAAACTACTGTCAAGTGGTTTTTCTGAGGGAAGCAGGGAGTAAAACAAAAGCCCTGTGAATGGCAAGAGTGTCTGGGAGCAGCATTGCTCTTTTCCTCTGAAGACAAACATGAGCAGAGGGCTGGACTAGCCCTGAGTCCTGGAGGGGGAAAACACAGTGTGCCAGCTCTACTGATCAGTGCCGTGTCCATCCAGGTGGGAAACTCTTCCCAGGGCTCATTCTAATTGACAAATTGACTTTGGTCAACTTTTCCATTACTGCTTGCCCCAGTCTCTCAGGCAGCCCTGGTGTCCCAGGGGCAGCCAGGTTTTGCAGCAGCCTCAGAGAACAACTCAGAGGGGGAGATTTTAGCAGAGTCTTGGGGTCGTCTCCTAGCTGGACCTTTCTTTCCAGGGGAAATGAAACTCTGCAGACAAGCTGCCAGCTAAGTCTGGTATGCCTTCCCTGGCTCCAGGATGCCTGGGCACTGCTATCTACAATAAATAGGCAGCAGCACAGAAAGAGAAGAGAGCTACTGAGGAGAGCAGAGACTAATTAGAGGCCCTACTAATAAGTGTCAGGAATAGGGCCCATGGGTGGGTGGCAAGCCAGTGTGGGGTGTTTGGCCTGCCAGCACACACTGGGTGACAAGTGACTCTTGCTTGCAGGAGGTGAAGGAGCGGCTGCTGTGTCATGCTCTGGTGGGGAAAGAGAGTGCAAAGAAACAGATAATGCAAGTGGATGTCACCTGCAAGTTCATTTGCCCTGTTGTGCAAATCTCTTCCAGAGCAATCACTTTCCATGTGGAAAAGGTAAGTCTCTGGATTGCATGCTGGCATTTCAAGGTGTAACTCTTAAATTGGCTGGGAGTAAATAGAAATAGATGCACTGCTGGGATTGAAAAATGCAAAATGCCTCGGAAGGGGAAGGAGGTCTATGGCCACTTGGGGTTGTGTTCCCTTGTCTCCTGTTTCTGTAGAAACCCAGTGATCTCCTGACGCTCCAGTACCAGCCTTTGTCTTTGAAAAACACCTGCTCGCTGCCATTCAGCATTGTGCTGGACTTGGAGCAGCCGTTCCTAATCTGCAGTGTGGACCAGCAGCCCCTCCCTGCAGATTCCAAGGTGAGCCTCTGTGGGCTTGTTTGGTGGGGTTTGAAGAGGAGGAATGTGGTGGTGCACTTCTCTCGGGAGGTCCTCGAGCTGAGAAGTTCATTCTGTGGTGTCAGCAGTGCTTTGGCCTGAGCTGCATCAGTAGAACTGCTGAAGGAATCAAAATCTTCCCTGAATTGGTAATATCCTGCTGGCTCTAAAACATGAGGAGAGGGGAGCAGGAAAGCAGACTGGGGCAAGCCATGCAGTAAAGGTGTCTCCTGGAAAACATCCCAGCTCTCCAGCAGCCACCCCCTTGCATTGCTGCTGAGCACAGAAACGTGAACCTGAGAGCATCTGGGACCAGAGCGTGGTGTCTGCAGACAGATCCTCACTGTAAAGAAATGAGGGTGAACTGAGAAGCCCACGCTGGGGTCACACTTTGAATGTTTACTGTTTCCTGCTGTCAGGCCTTGGGACTTGATCACAAAGGTGATTAATGCTTTTCATCTCCTTGCAGCCCATGACGCTGGATGTAGGGGAGGAACTTCATCTCTGCATCCAGTTTAACCCAGCTTATGGGAACACTCTCAACAGCTGGGTGGCAGAGAGGGTTCTCAGGATGCGCGTCATGGAGCATCCTCATGAGGAGCAGGTCACTGTTCGGGGAGAGGTCTACTTCCCAAATCTCCACCTTGAGGCCAATGCCGTGGACTTTGGCTGCATCATCAATGACACGGAACAGGAGCTGTATATGGAGATGACCAACTGCAGCCCAATTGCTGCCCAGTACCACTGGTCATTCCGGACGGACAGACGGGTGAACACCATTAGGTATGTCTGCATCATCCCTGTGCTGCTCTGAGCATGGACCTGCTCCAGCCTGGTTTGGAGTGGCTGGTACCGAGCTCACCACACCAGCACCCAGCCAGGGGCTGCATCCCGGTGAGGAGCTGCTCTTGCAGGCATCTCTCTCTCCCACTACAGGTCCATGATCATAGGTATGTTATTTTCCAGGTTCAGGCCTTCACCACCTGAAGTCAAATGCCAGTCATCAAAGAATGAGGGAGTGTTTCCAAGGAGATACTCCAAGACTGGAAGTGTGGAGGAGGCAACTGAAACCCCGGAAACAGATGTAAGGAAGCAGAAGAGTATCTCAAGGGCCCAGTCTTGGCATTAAGTTAAAGGAGAGGAACTGTACCTGCTCACACACAAATACCAGTTGTTTTAACACTGCACAGTTTTTCTGAATCAGGACAAACAAAGCCTTGTAGATGCAACGAAGAGCATGGCTGAGTGTTTTCAGATAGAAGCATAAAATCCCCTTTATTTCCTGGTTGTTGCCATGTATGCACAAGTAAACCGGGGAAATTCAAGCAGCCATCCTAGAATCCTGGAATGGTTTGGCTTGGAAGGGACTTTCAGAGATGATGTAGTTCCAGCCCTCCCTGCCTGAGTGCTGGGGGCACCCAGTTCCCTGGTGCAAGTTTGATGTAGGAAGTGCAGATGGAGCCCAGGTCTCATCTGTGGGTGGGCTTGGACCCACCCTCGACTGATGGCCTGGACATTTTCACACCTGATTTGTGCCCAGGTCCCTTTTCAGCTGCTCCTGGTGTGGTGAGGTGGTGGAGCCTGCAGCAGAGTGATCTTGCTCAGACCAGCCAGCTGCTCACTGCAGCCCATGGTGCTTGTTTTCCAGGAGCTGTCATCCACTGCTGTGAAGTCTCAGGGCTTGGTGAGGATGAGGGGATTGAGTCAATTCCCAGAGGTGGATCTCCGCAACGTGAGGATGCAGGAGGTAAGTGGGAATTTGTCTCCCTTCCATGTTCCCAATGTGGAAAGCAGTTCTGTAGCCCCACTCCCACTGGTGGCCTCAGCATTGCCCACTGAGGGGCCTCACATCCCTCCAAGCCCATCACCAAGCTCTGCTGAAGCAACTGGTCACCAGAGAGGCCGTGTGGGAGGTTTTATAGGGCTGTCCCAGGATGTTCCCTGTGCAGCGCCTGTGGAGGGCATTGGTCCCGTTTACCTCATCAGGTGGTTGCCAGGACATTTTGGTGGGAACTTTGGCTGTAGTTCCCACAAGTCTCCCACAAGTCTTCTGTTTTTCTGAAGGCAGTGAGAAGTGTTTCCATAGACAAGTTCTGCAGCAGAGAGAATTTCTTGCTGCCAGGAGACATTCCAGTTGCCTTGAATGTAGTGTATACTCATGGATAAGTGATTATGGGAGAAGATTTGCCCCATGGTTCCTCCACTGGTCAGTGGCATGGATGCAGGATGAGATTAGGGTGATTCTGGCTGTGCTTGGGGAATAGGCCCCTCTAGCTCTGACTGTACTTTGCTTCAAGACACAGTTGCTCTTCTGTATCCATTTCCACACTCAACAGCTCGATCTCTCCTCCCCTCCCTCCAGGTTTTTGATGTCCGGCCAGTGTGGGGTGAGCTGCAGCCGGGAGAGAGCCAGCTGGTCACCTTCACCTTCTTTGGCCACGCCAACATCGTCGCCCGTGTCAAGGCGCTGTGCCACGTGCAGGGAGGCCCCACCTACCAGGTGGTGGTGACTGGGGAGGCTTCGTGCCCCAGCTACCAACTGGACGTGGAGGAGATTGACTGGGGGCTGCAGGTACCACAGGCTTCTCCTGGCACACATCCTTGTCTTGCAATCATGGCCAGTGGGTTCCTGCCCACCTCCATCCCAGGCCCCTTCTCAGCTCCTTTGTTGGCCCTGGGGCTTAGGATCCAACCTTGGAGAGATATGTCCAGCATCCAAGCTGGTTTAGAATGGCCATCTCCATCCCTCCCCTCCCTTCTCCCCTGGCCCAAGGACATCACCCTGTCCTCCTCAAGGCACCTATAACAGCCTCCTGGGGAAGACAAGGGTCCCAGTGAAGATGTCCAGAGGGACACAGCCCTGAGATAGCCCTCCACTGATCTGCTGCTAAAGCTTGAGCTCCAAGGAGATGCTCCTGTCTAATGCTCTTGCTTGATCCACAAAAGAATGCAGGCAGGAAGCTGGGCTTTCAGTCACTTCAGTAGCTGAAAAGCACGATCCAGACTAATCCCCCCTTTACTTCTTTTTAGTTGAAAGCCCACAGATATTTCCAGCTGCTGGCCCTACCCTGTCTGTGTTGTCCTGTGTGTCTCTCTTGTCACCTGTATGTTTCTTGCCAATATTTGCATGCAGGTGCCTTTTCTTCTGGAATGCCTCTCAGAAATGCTCTGACTTTTAGATACAATTCAATGGGGACAAAGTTGTGGAAGCAAAAGCCATCTGTTCATATGTACCGATTCAACTGAGCCAAGTGTGCATCTCCCTCCCCGAGAGCCGAGCACACGCACCCCCTTCACCAAAATGGCTTTTTTATACCCTTCACCAAAATGGTTTCTTTTATACCCTTTATACCTGGCAGGGTGGTCCCTGTCCCCTTTCCCATTGCCTGGCTGCTCAGGAACTTATATCCCCCAACTTTGCTGTCCCCTCCCCTCTCATCCTACTTCCTTTTAGTCAGGTCTCCAACCCCACCCCTCTCCCAGCTCACAGCAACACCCAGCAAACCAACCTGAACAAATCCAAACCACAACCAACAACACACAGAGCCAACAACTTTCATTCTTTCACTTAATAACACTTGGCTTCATCTCACACACCTCAGTGCCACCTCCTTTGTTTCTCCTGGCTGTTGGTGACCCCTCAGAGTGCAGAGGGCCTGTGTCCCCTGGGTCATTTATTCCTGGCCCTCCATGGTTCTGCCACCTCTCTGTAGCTGTGTGCTTGAATTGTGGCTGTTTGCTTCCAACGGCATGGAAGAGGAAGGAGATTCCCAGCATCAGGCCTGTATCTATAACTTCCCACTCCTCTGTCCTGTCTCCAGGTGTTTAACAAAGTCCTCAAAGCAGAGGTCACCCTGCGGAACACCGGGTTTCTTGAATTCACCTACGTGGTGCCAAACTCCAGCACTGGCACTGCAGCAAACCCTCTGCCCGGTGTGCCCGTGGTCGTGCCCACCAAAGTGAGTAGCACAAGTCATTGGCTCTGGCCCTGTGTCAGGTGGCCCAGGAGAGGGTTAAAGGAAAAAAGAGGGGGAAAAAGTAGGGGGAAAAACCCCAGCCCCAGCCCTGAGAGACAGGGCTGAGCAAATGCTCACCTGCTAGAGTCCCCTATGGCCTTGGCAGGCAGGTACCACCGGCCAGAGGCACAAGTGCTGAGCTCTCAGGCTGTGCTGATACTGGAGTTGGGTGCTGCTGGCTCTTCTGAGGGTCAATTTCTTCCTTGTCCCTGCCTCCCTGCTGCCAGCACTAAGCAGCATTTCCATATTCCTTGCTTGAAGCTCCTTTGCCAGAACTTGCACAGCCTCTGTGCTGGTCCCTCCCTCCTCCAGCTTTGCCTCTCTGCAGGAGCTTTGTGGGACAGTGAGGGCACCAGGGAAGAGTGGGGCTGAAAGAGCAAGGAGAAGAGTTTGCAGCATCCCACCATCCTAGCTTCTCAGTCCTGCCTGGATGTCTTGGGGCTTGAGCAGTATTCCTGTCTCTGGCCCTCTTTGGAATGGGAAGGGGAAGGCAAATGGCTTTCCCACGGTTTGGTGCGTGTCTCGTGCAAGGGCTGACACGCTGGTGCCTCCTCCTGCCAGCACCTGGAGACACAGCTGTGCCTGGGCCCTGCAGGCAGCTGCTGTGGCAGCATCCTGGCGCTGGCAGCTGGGCCGGGCTCCCTCTGGCTGCAGCCGTGCTGTGTGCCCGAGCAACTCCGGAGACCGAGGGGCAGGGTTTGTCCTGCTCAGCTGCTTCTCCCTGCACGGGGAACGGGAATGGGGAGCCCAGGGTCCAGCCCGGTGTGCAGGGGCGAGCCAAGGAAAGCTGCAGCTGTGTCCTGTCACCTAGGGCCGTGTTTTCCTTCAGCAGCCTTGCTGCTGTGAGCCCAGCCTGGGGTTTGGACAGCATTTCTGAAAGCCCAAAGAGGAGGATGGCCCTTCCTGCCATCACTCTCATCCCCAGATCTCATCCTAGTCTCTGCTCCTGCATATCCAGAGATGTTTGTTTGCAAGAAACCACGAGTCAGGATGGCGTAAGCACAGAGGCAGAAGGTGTTTGTGTTGGGATCATTAATAAGGGGTCAGGCCCTTGGACACCAGCCTGGAACTGCTGATGTGCTGTGACAGGGGCTGCTGGCCCTCCTGAGAGTGCAGGCACTTGACTCCTTTTCCACAGAGCCTGGCAAAAGAGCTTTTATTTGTTGAGCATGGCCCTTGCTGGCAGAGGCCGTATGCCACGAGCAGCAGAGCTGTGCTCACATCAGGCTGTGCTGGGGCTGCAGCCTTGCCAGACCTCAGGAGGACACACTGCAGCCCAGGGTTGGAGGCGCAAGCTTTTTGGGCACAAGAAGGGTAGAAAGTGATGTGGTCTGATGCTTTCTTCTAGATGAGAACCTGTCTTCTCAGCCTGTCTGTCCCCTGAGCCATCCCTCATCAAACCTTTGCTGCTTTGCTTCCTCCTGTTCTGTCCCTGCAGGGTTCCATTGCACCTGGCCAAGAGCAAGTGTTGAAAGTCTATTATCTGCCAGGAAAGCTAGGAGCCTTCTGCAGCACTTTCCAGGTCCAAGTGGCTTATCTGGATGCAGCAGAAATCCTCCTGAAAGGAGAGGGAACCTTGCCTAGTATGACCAAGGACCTACCCAGGATGTTGAAAGGTGAGCACTAGCTGTCCTCTTCCAGGAAGGTCCCCTGGATTTTCCCCTACCATAGCGCATCGGGCAGCTCACATCCATCTCCACCAAGCCTGGAAGCTGCAGGGCTGCCAGACCAACACTTTGGCCTGTCTGGTTGCTTCCTGAGGTTTGAGCAGTTGAGCCCATTTAGGCTTTCTCCCGGGAATCACCCTGCAGATCTTGCCAGCACATTGTTGGAGGCCTGGAAAGGCGATGGCCAGGCAGAAAAGCTTGGGAAAGCTGTAAGAGAGGCTGGCAGGGCTTTTGGCAGGGTTGGTTTTATGTGACGTGGCAGGGGATGAGGTGGTCCCCTGTGAGGAAGAAGAGAAGTGAGAATGCACATGAGGATTCAGAGAGGAGCAGCCGCATCCATTGTGTCTGGGAGAGGCCAGTGGTGGGGAAGTGGGACTTCCCAGTTTCAGTGGGATTGGCAATGTGCTTAGTCTTCTATTGATGGATAATTTTTTCCTTCAGAAAAGGAGGCGATGCTGCCAAAGAAAGAAAAAACCCAAAGGAAGAAGAAAGTCAGCCGTGGTGATGGAGTCACTGATGGTCAAGGCTGAACAACCGAGAGATCAGAACCTCGAGGATTGGCATTGGCACACCTCCTTTACCAATAAAGCAGGGAAAATAATGTCTTCTGTGAAGAAATCTGTGAATGCTGAGCTCTCTAGGCAGGCATGGTGTAAACTTCATGAGATCCTGCTCAGTCTTCCTCTTCTCCCAGATGAAGCTTTTCAGGACACAGAACTGGATTCTGTCCCCCTCTGTGATGCACCTGGAGCTTTTCTAGCCAGCCTTAAGCACTACCTGAAGTCCCACCATGTCCCTTGCCATGGAATTGGGTAGCTAATACTCTAAACCCGTCTCACGAAGCCAGTGACACCCTTATGATGATGGTGGATGATGGTCTGATAGCAAATACGTTACCTTGGTGGCACTTTGGCCCAGATAGCACTGGGGATTGTGGCAGACTCGTTAGAGAGAAGACTCTTGGTCCAGTGTGAGCTGTATGACACTGATTATATGGATCATTATGGCTAAACCTACTGCTACAGTATCTAAATATTGTCACTGCAGTATAAAATATAAGCAGGTCTAAAGGGCTATGAGCAGGTCTGGCCAGAAACCCAGAGCTTTACAGTCCTTGGCATTGCAGAACTCACAGCGACAAAGCAACTCTCGAGCTACTTCAGGATTTTATCTGCGCACATGGCTGGATCTTAGTTGGCTCTGCACTCAGAGGCACCAGGAAGCCAGCTGGGGCATGCAAGGAGCTCAAGTGGCACACGGGGGGGATGGCTCCTTGCCAGGTGCAAGGGAACCCTACAAGGCTCAGCTTGATGTTGCAGCTCTTCCTCTACCTTCTGGACCCCTTCCCATGAAGAATGGGATTTCACACTCCAGGAGAGCAGCCTCCCTGAGGTGCACTCCCAAAGGCAAAGGTATTCTAAAGTGAAATTCACTGCTCTAACTTGTGACACTTTGCTTCTGAGTTTAACAAGAGGAGCCTCCCCATGAGCACCCCTTTTTGCAGCTCTCTGGCTCCAGACTGACTGCAGACAGGCCCAGCTGTGCCAAGGAATGGGGATTTCTAGCTGTCATCACTTACTTGCCAGATTGTGCTATCATGGTAATTGATTTCTTGACTCAAATTTACACTGTTTTATCTTGTCTTCAGGTTACAGTGGTTTGAATATTGAGCATTCAGTCATTAAATGCTCAGAGGCTCTTCCTGTGTATTGTCAGTCTCTTACACTTCTTCAGTGGCTTGTTTTGTAGGTTCTGAACTCCTCTCCATTGTTCTGTGTTTGGTGAGTTACAAGTTGAAATGCCAAGTCTTCTGGGTGAGCCAGAAGAGTGCTTCCAGCCTGAAGCTGAACTCACCATTTAAGCTGTGGTGACCTGCTATGAGCAGGTGTCTTCTGCCTTGTCCCCTGCTCCCTTCAAACTACATTATTTAAGAGTAGCTCTTAAGTTGACTAAGCAGAGTTTGACTTCTTCTGTGTGTAAAGTTGAATGGTTTGTGTAGAGTCATCAGGCGCCAATGACAACTTCTATGCTGTAGCAGTTTAGATGAAGTAGTTGTCATGACAACTCAATTAACTAAATAAACACATTTGTAAGCAGCTGCAGCTCATGTGCTCTGCATCACCTTTTCTTCCACACAGATCAGTTTGAGTGTATGTGCCAAGGAGTCTGCCCCTCAGCCCTCTGCCTCTCCTCTTCCCCTCCCAGCCAGGGAAGATGAGGTACAAGGCAGCTCTCAGCTGGGATCTGGCACATGTGTAGCAGCTTCTGGCAGTGCAGAAATCCTGATCAAGTCGTTGGCATCTTCCTCTTCCTCCCACTCCTCCCCATTCTCCCCTTGAGGTCACCTTTCAGGAATTGTGTGCTAGCTCTGCTCTAAGTAAAGGAGAGTTTGTAGATAAATACACATAGATCTGCTTGCCCATAAAATGTGTTTTTATGCAAAGAACTAGGACATTCAAATATGACAGCCAGCCTGAGGTTGTCCTGAGATCAGCAGGTTTTGGTGATGCATGCTCGTTTAGAAATGGGTACCACAGCAACTGAAGGTGCCCGCACAGCTTCACTCACCCACGAGCTGTGGAGGAGCTGACAGGTCTCAGTCAATGCTGAGGTCACAACCCAGTTTTAATTGTCTTCACTACAAAAGGAATGTAATGTTTCTCCATAAAGGAATAACTGTTCCAAAACCTCCCTCAAAACACAAAGCACAAAGGAACAGAAGAGATAAAAAGAAGGGTTCCTTATTAGAAAGTTGTTGAGGTTGCTGCAGGTTGAGGCCGTGAGTACGACGGAAAGTTCAGACAACATCCACCTGCAATCATCAAGCAGCAATGGCCTTTTTCATGTCTGACAGCACCTATCTTCATGTTCCATCTTCAGCTGTCTCAGAAAATACTGTGAGGCACTTGGCAATGGCACTAAATGGAGCTCAGGTAAGTTAGGTGTTCTAGATGAGTAATAAGATGGTTGGCTCTCATAATTAAGGGAGAAATATTTTGTGTATGTTAGAAGCAGTTTTGTAGATGTATTTTAGTGATGTTATTTTTGTATGTTCTCCCCACAGTCCTCTCTCCCTTCCCCCTCATCTTGTTGTCACTGGTCGGGGTGTTTGGGGGAGGACAGGCTCCTTACAGGAGGCACAGCCTGGCAACACCGGACCTCCAATCCAGTTGTGAGGAAGCGATCTCCACCAGAGGACAGCAGAGAAGTTGACTGACAAGACTTGGGGAGGGGCCAAGGGTATGTTATAAATGAATCAGCCAATTTAATGATTAAAGGAATTTCTTAAATAATCAATGTAAAATTGGAAAAAGCCATAAGCAAAACAGCGCTGAGCCGGGCGATCGGTGCTGGGTGAACCGGGTTCGGACAGCTCCATACCCATGTAGTTCACAAAACACTGCTTTCACAGGGTCTTTTTTATGCCATTTTCAGACTTTGCGGGGTACTGGGGGGGGGGGGGGGGGGTCCTTCCTGCTTCCTCTCATTGATCTCCTCCCTTTTTTGCATATTAATGTATGTTCTTCCTTGTGGCCGCTTCTGACAAAGAGTTGTCTCAGAATACCCTTCTCACTGGAATCCTGTCAGATGACCATCCCCTCGAATATCTTTTCTGGAGAGGAATATTCATCTTATCCTTAATGCATATTGCTGGGGTTTCGCCAGACAAAAATAATACTCTGGAATACCCTTCTTTTGAGACAGGAATTCATCCCTGGTAGGAAATACCTTTCCTTTTATCACCTGGTGCATATTGCTCTTTCCCGTCACTCGGTTTCCATTAAAAGATACTGCAGTTTTTAGTCCTTAGCACAAATTTATTCTAAATCATAGATTACAGGTATAAAAAGCAGAACATCCATTTTGTAGAGAGCACGAGGCTGCTGGTCAGAGACTTCCAGTGCTGCTCTTTCTTCTTCTTCACTCTTTGCTGTATTTTGTTAAGCCTTAATAAACCTTTGAAATTTTTAAAAGTGAGCATCATTTCTCACATGAGGCATAAACCAGAAGGAAGATAGATGAGAAATAACATGGCAAAAAAGCACACAGTCTGAACAGAGAACTTCACAGACTTTAACTGTGAGCACTGCCATTGTTACTTTCTTCTTTGTCACAGCCTGGTAGTGCCCAGACCGATTTTTGATCCCAAAAGAAGCGTCAGATTTATAGCGAAGTCGTGTTTAGCCTAAGGAAAAGTTTAGTGAGACCACATTTGAATCTCAAGGAGAGACTAAAATGGCCCTTGTCTGGTTTGTGTTACTCTGTGCAGAAGAGTTTGCATTCTTTTTGCATCCACCCTTTCCTTTTCTTATCCTTTTTTGCTGAAGCCCTTGATTTCATTATCCTGTCTGGTCAGCATAAACTGACTCCCTTTGCAAAGTAGATATAAATAAGATTAATCAGTCTTTTATTAGGTCGGTGTTAAATTCAGTCTATTTAAAAGTTCTGAGTTGTCAGTTCACGTTGCTGTCCATAGTTCCTCCAACTCAGAAATGTAAGTTGTGTGCAGTGCCTCCCATCAGCAGTTCCATCCCTGCTTGCTCAGATGAAGCAAACCTCAGATCATGACTGTGGCAACAAAGATTACCTTCCTCGGTATCCATACCTGCTTCCTAAGCTCTGTGCCCTGGAACAGCACACTGTAGGGACATAGAGGTGAAGCACAGAAGCCGTGACACTCCATCCAGCAATTTCCAGAGTCTTAGAACATCGTTTCCTATTCCTCTTTTGTCAAGGTCTGGTATGACTTATATTCCCACTGCTCAACACCCAAGGCATTGCAGCTCACAGGGGAGCAAAAGTCTCTCTGGTGGCAAACACAGAGGGTCAGTCCAGTCTTGACTGCTTACTATTAAATCATCTTTTGAAGATTAACTTTAAAGGGTCACTTCCTTGTACCACTGTCCAAGTTTGGGGAGGAGCTTCCACTGCTCCTTTGACTGGAGAGGCGTGAGACCACTCCTGTTCTGCAGCCCTGATAACTGTTTCAGCCACTAAAAGTACCTGAAAGGGACCTTCCCATGCTGGTGTTAAGGTGTCATCTTTCCAAGATTTTGTTAGAACCCAATCTCCTGGTTTTACCTGGTGTATATCAAACTCTAGAAGTGATGTTTGGGGTAACAACCCTTTCCTTCTAAGATCTGTGGAGAAAGTGTAATTGCCTGCAAATAATTTCTGCCATATAAGTCCTAAGTTTCAGCCGCTGGCAATCCATCCTCCCTTCCCAGAGAAGGTAACCCAAATAACATTTCATAGGCAGAAACTTCTTGGAGCAGTTCTGATCCGTAATAATGCTAATCTGCTTTCAATCATTAATTTGGTACTATGGTTCCTAAGGATAGCATTCAATCTCTCCACACATCCAGAGCTTGGAGGGTGTCACAGGGTATGAAATTTCCAATTTATATCAAATGCAACACATACAGAATGTAAAATTTTAGAAGTAAAGTGTTCACGTATCTGAGTCCATTGTTTCAACTATCCCATATCTGAAATTCCTGATTGGTTTGGAATTTTAGTGGAATTTTAGGTGGCAGAAGCCCAGTGCCAGGCTTACGGCATTAGACACAAACAGTGGCCCTTTTCCATGGGAAACCAACCTGACCTCAGGAACCTGGGGGGCTGAGTTTGGTTTCCCATGGAGAAGCCTCTGCACTGGCCTAAGGTGGCAGTGGGGCTGTTCAGCCTGGAGAAGTGACTCAGGGGTGACCTTATACTTCTCTACAACTACCTGGAAGGAGGGTGGAGCCAGGTGGGGATTGGACTCTTCTCCCAGGTAACATGTGTCAGGACTTACTAAAGCTGCATCTCAAGGGCAGTTGAGGTTGGACATTGGGAAGAATTTCTTCACAGCAAGATGATTAGACATTGGAACGGACTGACGGGAGGCAGTGGAGTCCCCACCCCTGGAGGTGCTTAAGGACTGGATGTGGCTCTCAGTGCCATGGTCTGGGTGACAAGGTGGGCATGGGTCACACGGTTGTTGCAAATGACGCCACAAAACTCAGATGTTATAGGAAACTGGCCAATTGTTTTATTAAAAATGGTATGACTCCCAGGAACAAGGCGTATGAGCTAATGTGTCCCCCTTTTCGACAAGCCAGACGTAAACTGAACACACAATGCTGTATGGGACGCTTCCTCAGGACACAATGTCTGTCAGGAAAATGACCCCTCTGAGAGCTGTCAGTCCCTCTTTATAGTCTCTGTCCCCTCAGGGATTGGTGAGTTTTGGATCCTCGATGTCATTGGTCCATTTACCAGGTGTTCATTGGCCGTTAGCCAGGTTCACTCTCAACCAATCATTTATTCCTGCCATCAGATGATTGGTTGGCTGTGTCCACCAATGGAGGCTCAGGGTTGTGGTCCTGGTGTTATCGGTGAGGGGGGAGCAAAAGATTTCCCCTCCTTCTCCCCTCCTGATACCTTCTCTAGGCAGCTTTTTCATTCCTTCAGCAACATTACAACTGTAACCGCTCCAAGTTTCAAGAGTCACTTAAAACCGTGTAAAATGTGGGGCTGTGTCGTGTCGGGTAGAAGAAGGTGGCCTGTGTTGTTGTAATTGTGAAATGTGTGGAACGAGGTTGTGAGACAGTTATGAAAATGGGTCTTAGTAAACAAATAAACAGAGGGGCATAGAGGGAGGCGTTTGGAGAAATATTTTGCTTGCTTATAAGTGAATAATGTGAACTCTAAGTTTTCACAATAAAAGTTTTAAGTTTTCTTTAACATGTAGGATAGAAGGATGCACGAGTCTTATTATTTGCTTAAAAACAACATTATTATAAGCTTTAAGCTGCTTTGTAACAAGAAGCTTTGAACTATAGCTTTAGAAAATATAAAAGGAGTTGTAATCACCTAAATAAAAGAAAGAAGTGATCTTATCCCAAGCTAAGAATTGGTGATCCTGGAAAGGAAAACTGGACTACCCTGGGAAGGGAAGTTAAGACATCACCTTCACTGATTTATGATCCTGGAGAGGAAAGCTGGACCTCACCATCATTTGATCTATACTTCTGAAGAAGGGAAGCTGGACATCATCTTCGCTAATGTACAACTTTAGGGTATGGAAATTATACACCATCAATAGGAACTGATCACAGTGGGGTACAGAAATTGAAATTCACAAATAGAAACTAGGAGGAAATCATAAAAAAACCCTGCTGAGATATGCTTATGAAAATGCTCAATAAATACCAGCAAAAATTTGTAGCCGGCGTGCAGCTGGAGGGGAGACCCCCACTGTACCCAGCCCAATGCTTTGCTCACACTTTACCACTTGAAATAATGAATAAATAAATTGATTGTTGCTTGACAAATTACAACCGTAATTCCTTACAACCGTACAACGTTGCAATCACAAACCAACACTTCAACAACATTATCACAGGAACTACTTACACCCGTACAAAACCCTGGGAACCACTTGAAACCATACACAGTTACAAACTGAAATGAAACTTACAGGGTACATCTTTCTACACTTCTACTACTTAACAAAAGTTCAACTTCTCGTGTCTATGACAGGGTTGGACTGTGCGCTCTCCGAGGACCTTTCCAGCGGCCGGGTTCTGTGACTCGGTGCCGGGGGCTGCTGCGGGCGCTGCCCGGGCGGGCGCGGGGCGGAGGGCGCTGCGCAGCCGGGGCAGGGCGACGGGCGGGCCCCGGCGGCTCCGCGGCCATTCCACAGGGCGGCAGCGCGGGAGCCCCGCCACGGCCAAGGAGGGAGCGCAGCGAGCCGGGCAGACGGAGCAGATGATGGGGAAGGAGGGCGGCAGAGGGCGCCGGGGACGCCAAGGAGGTGCGAGCCGTGGTGCTGTCCGCCTTCGGGGGGCTCAACAAGCTCCCTGTGTCCAGGAAAGCCATGCCGGAGCCGCAGGAGGGCGAGCTGAAGATCCGTGTCAAAGCCTGGTGCAGTCTCGCCCCTCGCTGCCCTTCCCCGGGGCGGGGGCGGGACCCGGCATCCCTGCGGCCGGGCATCCCTGCGGCCGGGCCTCCCTGCGCTCGGAGCGGGCCGGACAAGCCCCACAACCCCCGGCTCTGGCGCCGACTTCCCTCACCTGTGGCTTCCCCGCGGGTGAGCCCCGCTCCCGGCAGCCGCCACCGCCCCTTCCCTGCCCCGGCGGCGCCGGGAGCCCCGGTTCAGCGCTCAGATCCGGGCTCCGCGCTCCAGGGCGGGCAGCGGGGTTTGTGTGCGCTCCAAGGCAAGAAAACTGTCAGTGGTATTTCATGCTACCAGCTAGGGGAAAAGGAGGGGGAAAGCCTGGCCAAGTGCGTTCCGGCTTTAGGTTTCTGTGAGAAATGTGCATGCCAGATTGTGTGTGTTGCTCAGCACCCGTCTCTTCCCCTTCTGACACTGGCTGTTGTTTTTCTCCTGGGAATCACTTCCTTAAGTCAGCATCCTTTTTCATCGGAGCTGCTGTGGCAGCATGGCCAAAGCTCGGGATAACTTCCCAGTGTTAGTCCCTGTGTCCAGGTGACAAGTGGCTATGGTCTGGCAGCATCCTGAAACGAGCTTTCCTAGATGGCATTTTTTTTTTTCCTTTCCTTTTTTTTCTCCTGTATTTATATTCTTTTTTGTATTCCCAGACAATCAGAGCAGACTGTTCTTCCTAGACTGCTGCTTCTCAGTGCACATGTTCCTTTGTGAAAATAGGATTTTTTTTTTTTTTGAGTGACAGAAGCCACATTAGGATGTTAGTACACAACTTGATGTTTACCAAAGGCTGAATTATTTTGCCTAGGCAAGGATTTATCTTCTGTTGTCCTTTTCTGCTATGTGAAAATGTGGTGCTTCTGGAAGATAAATTCCAAGGTGAAGGCCAAGTTGTTTACTTTAGAAGTAATTTGTGTTAAAAATGTTACTGGTATGGGGGAGTGATCTTGTTTGGAATCATGCATCAGTGCATCTGCTTCAGGTTTGAAATATCCTGGTAGGTTAATGTAGCTGGGGGTCTTGACCTGTCCAGATGCTGGGCTTTCCCTTCTGTTCTTAATGGGGCTCATAAAGTTTGTGACCCATGTGAGTATTCCCCCTACCAAGGTGTTGCCTACAAAAAATAGTGATATCCATCAATCTGCATGAGTACTAATAAATAATGGGCTGGGATTTTTTGCATTCACATTTGGTACTGGGTTGTTTTTTTTTTCTCTCTCTCTCTACTAGTCACAATGGGAAATGCAAGAAATTCTGTGCTAACTGAATAGAAGGAATGGTAGCGTTGTAGCTGTTGGGCAGCTCATGTGGCTATCAAGCAGGGCTGTATTTTCATTTGAGACCAGTCAGTCTTGTTTCCTTGTGTGACTCTTTTTCCAGCCGCTGGGTTAAGAAAAGTTAACATGCAAAACTAAAAATGTTATTAGCACATGGGTATATTCCTCTAAATGTGTCAGGGGTTTATAGCCTTTTCCAGGACCCGTATGAATTCCACTTGCACAAAACCAGTAGCTGGGTGTGTATCACAAATAGCAAGCTACCTGCACAAGAACACTTGGCTGTAACACAGAATTGTGCAGCCACAGCTGCAGCTGCTCTCCAGGGCTGCAGTGTCAGCAGAGCTGTGTGAGTTGCACACGTGCTGTTTGACATCAGCAGAGCTGCTCAGCTGCTCCACAGGTAACGGCCAGGTTGCACAATGCCCGTGTGTTTTGGGAGCTTCCCTTTGTGCTGGAGGAGCCTGCAGGGTGGATAGCAGCTGCTTGTCATTCCTGACTGGAAATGGCCACAGGGCTGAAACGTCAGCAGGTCAGCAAAGGGTGCTTCCAGGCAAGGCAAAATCCATCTGCTGATCTTCTTGACCCAAGCGTGCAAGTGCAGAGGATTGATTGGGATGATGATGGACTTGGGAGAGCGAGTGAGAAAGAGCTTGGCTTTGCCCAGGGCAGCGTGCACACATTGATGCAGGCAGTGCTGAACACACCTAAGATGGGCTGCTCCAGTCATCAATACTTCTTACAAATCATGTTTCCTGTTGAATCAGTTTTGTAGCTGACCAGCACTAGTGATGATGATGATGATTAGTTGACTCGGCAAATTGATGGAGAAAAAGAAGCTTTCTTTTGAGAAGGATATGCACATGCTTGATAAATAGTATACACCAGTAGAATAGCAAGTTCTCTGTGGTCTCTGAATTCCCTGTGGATAAAACCAACTGAATCATGTCTAGACCCACTAAGTTGTATGTATACACTTTGTAGGGTGGTACTAGAAATGGAGGAGATGGGGGATAGATTGCTATTAGCACTCAGCCAGATGCATAATTCTTTGGGAGGTCTGGAATACCAGTGATCCAATTGAAGATGTGTCAGCTGAGATAAGTCATGTGTTAGCCTCATTCAGTGACTATGAAATGGAACAGCCATCGATGTCCAAGCTGAGTCACAGCTTCTGCACATTTCCTGAAATAAGTTTTGATTGCTAATGATGAAGCAGTTGAAACTCCTGTATTTGTTTGTACTGTAATTTGCAGACAGCAGAACGTTGGGGTACAGACTGTTTAAAAGATGAGACAAGTAGCTGGAATGAATGGAAGCTGTATTTCAGATAGGTTGTGTGAATAAGCAATGGTGTCCTATAATTACCTCCCTCTGTTGTTCTTTATTCTCTTATTCTTCCTTCCTTGTGCTGCTGTACATGTGTGTCAGGAGGAATGAGGCAGAAGTGACCCTTCTGACTCTGTGACTGGGAGATAGCAGCACTTTAAAAAAACTGGAGCAGATAAAAGAAATCCTAAGTTTAATCAAGTAGGGGACAGAGAATTGGTGTTGCTCCTAGAGGCAGTCTTGTCCATATGGTGTGGGTTTCTGCATAAAAAGCATGAGACCTGCTCATTTTAAACCTTTCCTTCATATATAGATATGGTTGGTTTTGTTGTTGTTTCTGTTGTTGTTTTGTTTGTTTGTTTGAATTTAAAGATTGGGTGGTTTTCTGGCTGGGGTTAACAGGAAGGATTTTAAGAATGCAAAATTCTGGAGTCCTCTTGTTTGTTCTGTGGCGTTTTATTAATTTCAGTCCTTAACTTCAGTGGAGTTTTACAGTGAAAGAAGACAGCTCAAAAGCGGCACCTCCCCAAACCAAAGTGTCATGGAGTGGTCTGCATGGTTTGGGATTTTGCCATGGAAGGTACTGGGCATCCTTGAGTGTGTGGGATGGAACAAGAAGAAACAAGTTGACTGCTGCTTTCCACACTTGTAGTGGTGTGTTATTTTATTTGTTTTCTGATTGTCAATGGTTTGTTCCATGTAGCCCCGTTTGACTCCCATTGGGTTTATCCCACAGTTGTTTACCCAGTTTCAGTTATCTGTCAATCCTTTGTTCCCCCTACCCCCCGAGACCTGTCAATCCCGACCCGGCCTCTCCCTGCTTCTGGAAAGATCCAGGGAGAGCGTCGAGTGATTGGCCAGGACCTCGGGAACCCCCTCCTCTCCCCAGAGGATTGGTCCCCTGTATTGTCCCTCACCCCTGGAGCCACTCCCGGACCTTTCCTGATCGGTTCTTTCCCTCACCCTTCCCCTTGTTCCTCCCCGGAAGAAAGGATACAGTCACAGGGCAGTCTGTGCTCTGCCGAGGCAGACTCTCTGAGGTGAAGTTGTCCCCCTTGGGGGCTCCAGTAAACCTTCAGTGACAACCCTCCCCAGGTCCTCCTCTCCTCTCCCCTCGCCGTAGTCACGCTGCTGCTGCTGAAAGGGCTCCCAGGGTCAGCCTGGTTCCCCAGCGTACTGAGCTGTACCTCACTTGTCGTCGGTGCAGGGCTGGCCGAGGCAAGGTGGGAGACGGCTCCCAAAGCCACCGCAGCGACACACACTTAAGAAAAGGGAAATCAAAATGCAGCAAAACTAAACCACAAGCAGAGGGAATAATATTCAAGGCCCTCCAAAGGTCGCGTGTTAAGGCAGAGCATTGCAGACTGAGAAGGTCAGATTCAGATTCAAGAATAATTCCATATTTGATAAACTCTGCCTCCAGTAATGCACAGTTAATCCAATCACAGTTAATCTGCGGGTCACAGAGACATCCCTGCTCTGTCCCAGGGAGGTTCTTGCAGAACCTCAACGCCAATGTATTGATCTTGGCAATTTATATCCTTCCCTACCTTCATTTGCGCCCAGTTCTTGATTTAGGATTAAAAACATGCTGTGTACTGTTTGTCACTGGATTGCTTTGCATTTACACTTCTCCCTCTGCATATTCCCTTCCTTAAAGTTCAGGAGTCACTTTGGCTGCACACCAGAACAGGCTATGCTGGTTTGCACTAGTACAAGAAATAAACTGTGCTTAATCTTTAAACCCACCACTCTTCATGAGACATATTTTCTTGTGATGTTCTGTGCAGCCAAACTTTTCCTGAGTCTGCTGTTGACTGAATCCCAATGAAAGAGTTTGGTGTCTTGGGTGCAGTTACCAAACTTGCTATCCATCTTCAGGCCCTCCTGGTTATTCTAAGGAAAAAAAATTAAAATGGCTGAGTTCACCAATACACCATAATCATGCTTTCAGACCTACTGGTCTTCAAATTTCTGAGGTAAAATAAAACTTCTGTCCTTCCTCGAAAGCGGAGAAGAATAGGAATAAATGCATGTATGAGAGTAGCAGGGATGCCACAACATGTAAGAATGTAGGAAATGGAAGTGAATGGAGAAGAAACTTTCTATGAAGTGACTAGAAATTACTAGACAGCCTGGTCAACGCTCCGTGTTTCAACTAGGAATTGAAAGAATAAGAACACATGACTTGATTATTGTTTACCCTGTGCAGTGTTCTTTCATCCCTTATCACACCTGTTCTAATGTGAGGTCTTGTAAGTTCATTGTAAGAGAGAGGAACTCTCAATATAATTTTGCTGCCCTTTCTCCCCCTTTGGGAAAAACCAGATGAAAAAGAAATGGAACTAGGACAGAACTGAGCTGCCAGTATTTTGTCATCAGATACAGAACTGAACGTGTGCCTTTTCAAAGACTGTCTTGACAATTTACCTCATGAGAAGGAATCTGTGATCACTGTCCTTAGCAAAGATCAGTGGCCTTTGCAAATCCACCTGTCTCCTTCCCTGCCTGCTACACCCCGGGGTGTGTTCCTGCCCAGGATCCCTCATCCCAGTCCTGCCTCCAGCTGCCTTTCCGTGCAGGAATGTGGGAAAAGTGGACTTTTTGTAAAACGCTTGCAAGTGTGGAAAGATGCGTTTAAAAGATCATTGCTGAAGTTTATGTACACAGACAGTGGTTGCCACCATCAGTGCTGTGGGGTTTCTGGGTTTGTGGTTTGTTTTGGAGTTCTTGTCTGTTTCCCAAAACAATGGCTGCCTTGCAGGCATTTTGCTATTTGGAATTTCTCTTCCATTGTCAACATCACAGTGGCAATGGAGGAGGTGGCCTTACCCACTGGAGAAGTGACCTTTCCAAATTAATTTCAAGATTTCCAACTGTGTGCAAATGCCTCCTAACCCTCCATATGGCTGGTATTACAAGCTTTGTGTACGTGTATGGTGAAAGTTGTGGGTTCAGGTTGCTCTTAAACCCTCCATCACAATTATGAATGCTGACATTTGGTGGGATTTCCTCACCCCGTGCCAGTGACCTACATCCCATGAATGCCATGCTGTTGTCGTGCTAGGGCTGTGTGTCTACTCTGTCTATTAATTGAAAATCAGATATATTATCCAAAAAGGAAAAAACCCTCACTTTTTATTACCTTGAAATAGCACTGAAGAAAACCATAGAAAGGGAATAAAAAAATCAATGTCATACAATATGTGACAATACATACAATGCCATGCAACATACAAGTTACATTTGGAACTGATAGATAAATTGGTCACCAGAGAAATTATTTGTTGGGTATCAGTTGTTACTCCTGTCTCTTACATACTGGTTTTGAAATTCCTTTTTGCAGATATGATCTCTCATTTCTCAGGGAGGTACTGACATGAAGTTTCTCTTACAGGACTATTTCAGTTTTGAAGTTTTCACTGTTCCAGCAAGTCCTGGGAGCTATGGGAAACCTTCCCCCTCTCTTCTCAAAGGTTGCTGTACACAGGTGCAGGACGCAAAAGTACACATAAAAGACCTGTCATAATCCAAGTTAGCAGGGAGAAACATGGAAATGAAAGATTAACTTGATCTTTTGAATTTCTTTCTGAAAAACAAAAAGTCCACTTAGAAATAGAAATGACCTCTCTGACAATGCTTGGGAGGTATGTATTCCACATATTTGAGAGCTATATCTGCTTTCTGTTCTGATGATGGGCTGTCTGAACTTGCCTACACAGGAATAATTGCTCCAGTGCTCTTCCAGCATAAATGGGGACAAGGATCCAAACCAGCTGCCCTGTGCTACATCATGGCATTTTTCTGTTCACTTCCTCTGAAGATACATAGCTGTGGTAGTATTTGATGGAAACAAATCAAGATTGTTAATTACAATTAACAATTTTAATTAATTAATTAATTAATTACCTCACGGCCTCCGTGCTAAACCTGAATGGTTAATGTCAGATGTTAGTTTTTGGGAATTACTAGTTC
This sequence comes from Phylloscopus whistleri, assembly GCA_017589585.1. Lineage (NCBI taxonomy): Eukaryota > Metazoa > Chordata > Aves > Passeriformes > Phylloscopidae > Phylloscopus > Phylloscopus whistleri. The sequence continues at coordinate 1,533,727 of JADMLD010000926.1, forward strand.
CTCTATGATTTGAACAGGTCTTGTGTGACCTCATAACGAGATGGGCCCAGCGCCCCTCTCCGGGCCTGGCCCCGCCGTCACAATCGGGATCCGCGGTTGCCTGGGAACCGCGAAGGCGCCGACAGCGTCTGTGGCGGAGCTGCGGCCTCAGTTGCCTGAGAGCGCGCTCCGGACTGGGCGTTCCAGCCTGGGCGCCTGCAGGCGGCTGCACTCGGCGGTTCGCCGGGTGAATTGTTCTGAGGGATCGATCTCTGAGAGCGAGTGCTGAACTCGCAGAGCGTTGGTTTCTGCGAGCGAGTGCTGAACTCTCAGGGCATTGGTCCCTGCGAGCGAGCCCTGGACTCGCAGAACATTGGTTTCTGCGAGGGAGTCCTGAATTGCCTTTGAAGGTAAAGATTGACTAAAGCTGAACTTTTCGGTTTTGTCACATCTGTGCTCTGAAAAAGAATGCCAAAGGGAAATACAGGATGTGATAATGCCAGTCTTCTGGTGCGGCACTTCAGTGGCATGTACAGCTGAGTGGATGAACAATAGACGGTCTACTGATTGTGCTCTTTTTTTACTGAAGAAATGCAATATTGCCCAAATATACTACTGTATACATTTTTTTCCCTGTAGTGACTACTTAAACTGATTAAAAGTGAACGCGTTCTGTTCAGGTTTCAGTGGGTTTTTATGATCTGGTTATTAAAAGTTTTAGGAAAATGCCTCTGAATTAAGGTGCAAACAAGACCATATGGCAAAATCAATAGTCTGGATTTTATGTAACAGTAAATGTGAGGAAGAGAGAGAGAGAGAAGGAAAAAGAAAATGGGGGGGATGGTGGGGAGAGAGAAAGAGAGTGACAGAGACAGATTGAGTAGAAAATATCACCATTCCATGGGCCCAATGGCATCCTATTAAATCCTCTTCTGGTCTTCTCTGGAGTGAGAGGATTTGCAAACCATAAGACTCCAATGATTCCTACAGATTTGGGCAAGGTGGGACTGCCCAGGTACCTCCCTGGGGCAGGGCAAGTTTGACTCTGTTTCTTGCTAGTTTCCAACCATATAAAACTTTTAGCACCAGTATATCCTTGGAGACTGCCATGAACTGGGTTCTGGATTTTCAGATCTGTTGTGTTACTTTGCATCATCCCATGCAGAGATCTGGTGCAAGGCTCAGGAATGGCTCTGGGTGGTCTTTGGTGGGCTATGACACCCCCTCAGCTGCCCCTCATGGGAATGTCCCCTGGATGTGGCCTTGTGGGGGTGAGGGGTTTTAGAGCTGAGCCAGTTTGTGTGAGGGAGGATGGGTGTCCAGTGCCTCTTACCAGAGGGTTCTGCCACACCCCCCAAAATTTCCTCCTTGCCCCTCTGTTGATGGGAGGTTTGTGTGCAAACCTGGCCTCAGCAGATGAGTCTGTGCCTATGATTTCCCCACCCTGACCCCAGACAGAGCTGATTTTCAGGACAGCTGCTGCCTTTGGCTTTGGTGTGGATACATTTTTCTCCCTCAGCCTTGTTAACTTCTCCCCAGACCTGACATAATAGGACAATAGTGTCACCTTTATCTTGTCTCGGGCTCCCTTAGATGACTTAACTCACAGTCCAAAGTTCCAGTCAGGAGGCCTTTTCAGGCAAGGATGGGCTTTGGTGGTTGCAGCTTCTTTATACAGTTTTGTCACAATGAGCAGAAAGTCCTTTATAACAACATTTCAGCCATTAGCCATAACATTCCCGTTTCTCACAAGTCCTGTGAGGAGCAGCTGAGTGAGCAGAGGTGGTTTAGCCTAAAGAAGAGGAGATCCACTCGAGCTATTTTTAAGTGATATGTAAGCTACAGCTTTGTCTGTTCTAACTATTATTAATGTTCAGATTTTGAGCTCCAGGTTTCAGTATGATCCATCTTTGAATTGCACAGCATAGCCATCTAGTCCAAATAAAGTCCAACTAGAGGCCTAACAATACTAGCTCCTGATGCCAAACAAGCACTTAGCTATCTTTCAGATAAAATTTTTAGCACCCTAAAATTTTATTCAGATAAAATTTTTAGCATCCCTTGAGTCTGCCACGAATTGGGTTCTGGATTTTCAAAGTTCCATTGTTGCTCCTTCCAGTTTTGTTGAGGCATTGTCGCTCATCTGCGACATCCTCCCTTCAAAATGGCTTCTGGATTCTCAGAAAAGACACCAACACCTCGTCTTTTGTCCAGGGAAAGACTGAAGTCTATTAGTGTGAGTATCTGCTGGAAACTCCCGTGGTGTCCCTCCTCTCCCTGCCCTGCCTGTTGTCCAGCAGCACTGTGAAGCTGCAGACCCCGTCCCCACCTCTTTGTGCCGTGCTCCTCTTGGTGGGGGCTGTCCTGGTGCAGCAGGGAACACCGTGTGCTGCTTCAGGGACAGTGCAGCTCTTGCCTGGCTGTGCCACTGGAGCCAAGTTAAACCCATGTACAGCTGCAGCCCTGAGCGTGTGCTTCTTTCCCTCCCCTTTGTCACAGTAATTCCTTCTGCCAGGCTGGACACTCACCTGTGCTGCTCTGACCAACCTGCCCTTGGGCATGTGGGGGGGGAAACCCAAACTCTGCCCTGAGAGCTTTGAGAGACACGGCTGGTCCCAGCTAGAAGAGGGTCCAGACCAGCTGTTCTCTCTCATCTCCTGTGTGGGGCACAGATCCAGCCCTGCACACAGCAGTGCAGTCAGGGCCACAAAGGTCCCTTGGCTGTCAGGAGCTCCCTTGACTGAAGATGCCCCACTGCTGAGGCTGTCAAGGAGATCCCTCTGTTTTCTTCTGTGGAGGGGTCTGTGAGCCCAGACAGAGCAAACAAATGCTAATTAACAGAGAGAACTAAAACTTGGACACTTTCCTGTGCACCTCACTCTTGCTACAACTTTGCTTTCTTGCCTCTCTTGGACTCAGCCAGCAGTGCTGTCTCCACGCTGTGAGTTTTGAGTGTTGTGCAGGGATGGAGTTAGGGGAGTTCTGAGAGCCCCTCCCCACTCTCTGAAAAAAGCCCCTGCCTCAATCCAGTGAAACTAAAGAGGAAACAAATGCCCAGAGAGCAGAAATCCCCAAACATATCTCATCAAATCATGGAGAAGCTAATGGGACAGAGCCATGTGGTTGGAATACGTATATTGCACTCTGCATTATTAATTTATTGATGCTAAGGATTTCAGCAGGTAACTTCCAGATCTTCCAGGAGTGTCCTAGACTATGGGATCACAAATTATTCACCAGTGCTGCTTGTTCAAGAAAAGTCTTTCTGAACAGTGGCATCTCTGAGGCTCTTGTTGGGGTTTTTTTTTGCCTTTCAGCTGCTTCCCTCTAAGTTCCTGAGGGAGAAGTTTCTCAATGTGAAGAATCCGGCCAGTACTGGGAGGAGTGTTCTACCCAGAATTGGCCGATTTCTAGACATGAGTGAGACTGGTCAAAAGGTATCCTTTTCCTGCTCTTTTCCTTCCTATTTGATGTAGAGTTTGAAGAGGTTTCGTGTTTGTGACACGCTTGCCTGCAGCAAAATACCTCAGTGTTCCAGGTCCTGTTGTCCTTGCAAACTGCTGCTAGTTTGGAGTGCTGATCTGCACTAAGCCAACACAAATAACCTCTGCTGAAGCTGCTGGGGTTTGCTGGAGTGTAGCTGCCATTGCTAAAACAATGGGGGGAAGGCTGGGGACGCAAAGGCACAGAATTGCCATTTTCCATTCTCCTGCTGAAACAGCCACCTCTTGCTTTGGTGTGGTCACCATCAAATGCTTGGGGTGATGGGATTCCCTCTGCAGTGGCAGCGTTGGCCCTTGAAGGCCAATAATTACCTGCAGTAATTATTCAGATTTAACAGAACTAATTGCATTAATGCTTTGGGTTGGAACAATGTGTTGGGATCCTGATGGGGTGTTAGATTTTGCAGGCTGCCAGATGTACAGGGGACTCGCCCTGGGCAGAGGGGAATGGCTGTGCTTTATCTGGATCAGTGCCTACTTAGAGGTGTGTTTAAAGCTGCTTTTCTTGCAGGACTGGCTCAGTATAAAGCACAGTCCAAACGGGTGGGTGACCGAGGTGGGCTGTTGAGCAGGAAATGGGCAGCAAGAGACGTGTAGCAAACTGGTTAAGGATTGCCCTGGAGAGTGGGTTTGGGAGCACCTCAGAGAAGGGCACAGCTAAGGGACAGTGTGCTGCAGCCACTCCCTTTGGCAGACTGTATCTCCTGTGAAGTCACAGAGGAGACCTCCTTGTGTCTCTGGAGTGACAGCAGTGTGGCTGGAGAAGGCAGACAAAGCAGGGGAGAGTTTTCTCCAAGCAACGTCTCTGCTCCAGAAGCATTTCCTGTTGTTGTGTCATTCCAGACGTGCCTCTCCAAGGGAGTGCCTCTAAATAAGATAGCAATAATAGATTACAAGAAAGCACCCATTTAAAGCTCATGGAAAAAGGAGCTACTAACTCTACTCTTACCCAAGTTGCTGAGAAAAGAACTGAACGTTATCCTCGTTCAGCATTCACCTCATTTGTCTTTTTCCTAACTTCTGTGTTACTTTATTTTTGCCTTGACCTCTGCTAGAAATGCACTAACTTTTAAATACAATGAAAGGGGACAAAAGCATCAAAGCAAAAGAAACCTGTTTATTAGTAACAATTCAGCTGAGCCAGGCGTGTCCCTCCCCCTGGAGATGAACAGACACCCTCCCACAACATGGCAATCTGTCTATACCCTTTACACCCAGCAGGGTGGTCCCTGTCCCCTTTCCCATTGCCTGGCTTCTCAGGAAGTTACATTCTCTCTGACCCCCAACTTTGCTGTCCCCTCCCCTCCCCTCTCATCTCCTTTTTAGTCAGGTCTCCAACCCCACCCCTCTCCCAGCTCACAGCAACACCCAGCAAACCAACCTGAACAAATCCAAACCACAAACAATACACAGAACCATCAACTTTCATTCTTTAACTTAATAACCTTTTGACACTTTTCAGCAAAATATCACCTCATCTCTCACACCTCCTCTGGTACTGTTCTCTTCTTACTGCTGTCTAAGTTCTAGATCAAAAAAGATTTTGCAGTTGTGTGGGCCTTGGTTTCCCTGTCTCAGAGTAAGGGACATCCCAAAATTGTTCCCCATGGAGTCTGATGTAAATTTGTGGGTTTTACTTACTCCATGAGTGCTCAGTCAGTGCCCCAGAGCTCTGTGACCACATGGGCACAGGGCTGTGATTAATGTAAGTGCTGCCTGGCATTCTGGAGAAGGAAGCCTGGAAAAATGCATGCCAAAAGAGCAGCTTGACTTGAGCCTGCTCTGTGTGGTCCAGCAGCTCTTGATGAGCTCAGACCAGAAGTGGGTGAGCCGCTGTTTCACCCCTGTGGCCTGGGCAGATGTGCTCACCATGAGTCTGCACTTCACTGGGGATCAGTGTAAGATTCTCCTCCATGAACCTTCCTCACAGCAGCTGAACCTCTCCCTGCTCTCTCTTGCCTCTCCAGTTGTCATCAGTTGCCCCGAAACAGAGCTTGTTTCGGGTTTCCCCACCAGAGATGGTGTTTCAGAACTTCGTTGCTCATGAGGTCTCTGAAATGGTAGTGTCTCTCATGAATAAGGACAAGGTAAGTGCTGGGATGTGGAGCTTTAACTGTGCTGGGAGAGTGGTGTAATTCCCACAGAGTACAGCAAAGCAAGTTATCTGCTGCAGCACAGCCAGAAGAAAATGTCTCAGCACCTTTGTTCTGCAAGATGGTGGAAATCTTCCTGTGCTGGGAATTCTCCCCTGATTTTGCCCATGCACTGATGGCCCCTATCCCAAAGGAGTTTCCTTCTCTTGAAAGCTCTGACTGATGGGAATGTTGAGGGCTGTACAGTTCTTAGCTGCTCCCATGCTTTGCCTTGAGTCTATACCACATCCCGTGTGTCCTTGGTTAATCTTGGTTCCTGGTAGGAATCTCTGCCTCTCTCAGCCCGTTTGGCTCCTATTGTGCAGCTCACAGTCAAAGCTCAGGGGCTGAGTCATCTCCACTTTATGCTGGAATCACTATCATTAATGGCATTGGCACTGCAGGAAATGTTCTGAAACAGCCCTGGAATCAGATTGATGTAGCAGAAGCAGCAGGAGGCCTTTAGGTGCCACTTCAGGCTCCTGCTAAGCTTCATCCAGCTCTGCTCAGGTTTTCCAAAAGCAACATGGGGCTCTGCTTTCCCTTTGGAGAACCACAGCACATCCAAAGCCATGTGCTCCTGGAGGTTTCCACCTTCATCTGAAGAAACTGTGATTGTTTTGCAGTTTCCCAAGAGAGTTGAGAGGGGAAAAGTTGAAAAATGTCAGCAGTTGTGTTCCACTGTAAAGAGGAAAACTGAGATCATTTGAATTTCAGTCAGGGAACCATTTTCTCAAATGAGGCTTGTGTCAAGGGTGGGCTGGTGAGAACAGTCAGGAGGGAGTCCAAATCATCTGGTTTAGACTTTTTGGGAGCATTTTGGTGCTCAGGGGTTGGTATCTATGTGTTGAAAATGCATGTTTGCTGTGTGTGTGTACCCCAGAGGGCAGAACCTGGCCTGCTGGCTGCAGGCAGGAATGCCCAGCAGCCCAGCTTGTCTGCACAGGCAGCAAGAACACCCGGAGAGCCAAGACTGGCTTTTAATACTGGAACCACACTGTGAGTCAGTGCTGGTCATGTTTCTCCAGGCAGAAAATGCCTTTGAAGCCCATAGTCAATAGGCACAGCCTGTCTGTGTTTCCATCACTTTTGGCAAGCTGATTGCTCTCGTTTTATGATTCCTCCTTGCTGCTTTACTGCCCCTTTAAATTCTCTTTGCCATGTCCTTTATTTAGGGATTGCTGTGTTCCTTCTTTTGCTTTTCAGGTTTGCTTTTATTCCCAGTAAGGCCCCAGACTTTGATCTCCTCTCTTGCTGGTCTGCCTGTGTGACTGTAGCCCCAGAACTGCCCTACCCAAAGCTGATCTGCTAGAAGGGAATTTCTTCCTTCCCCCAGGATAATGTGCTGTTTTGCTTTCAGGTAGCACATTCCCTCTCTGGAACACAACTGCATGACTGTGTGCAGGCAGAAGCCAGCAGGTTTTTTGGCCTTGTTGAATATGCAGATGACTTGGTTCATGCTCTGTCTCCATCCTGCTGATGCTGATCTGCTTGGCCCTTCCTTCCCACCAGGCACTGCCCTACTGCCCCTGGCCAAAATGCTGGACCCAGACAGAAGGGATTCAAGCTCATCCTTGGGAATTACGTGTCTGTACCTCTACAGCTGAAAGGGCTTTGGAAAAGGGGTCAAGGAAGGATGTCACCAGGGCACGGACAGGTCTCCTCTTGTTCTATTTCCACAAGTGGCAAAATCATGGTTCCATGTCTTTCCTGCAGTGTCTTCGGCTGGTGAAGGTCTCCATGGAGAGCTCACCTTATTTCCAGCTGGTGTGCCCCAGTGATGTGTGCCATACCGTGCCAGCAGGCGCGTCTACCTGTGTGCGCGTCCGCTTCACCCCCGACGAGAACAAGGTGAGACTGGAGGAGCCAAAACACGGAATTATCTCCACAGCCATTGTTCTCCCTGCACTCTGGTACAACCCATTCCGTGCTGTGAGCCTGGCTCCAGGCCGTGGGCAGGCAGCCTGCAGCCAGTCCCACCTTGGCCTGTGCTGTCAGGCACTGCACCCAGGCCTGACAGACTCTGCTTCCCCTCCCTGCTCATTCCGGAGCATTCCCAAAGGAAGATGCACAGGGAACAGTATGGAAATGGCAGAGGGGTGTTGACAGATGTTCGGCCATCTCTAGGTACAGTGGAAGGGGTTTAATTATTATGGAAAGTACTAGAGGAACAAAGAAGTCAGAGAGCTTTCCTTCTTCCTGACTGGCAACAGCTTCCCTGCCTCACCCTGGGCTGGAGCAAGGATGGTGCTTTCTCACAGCCTCTGTTCTCCAGCCTTGCAGCTGTGCTGTCCCAGAGCACAACTGGCCATGACACAGCTGCCAGGCCAGGGCAGAGGGTGTGCTGTGCCCGTAAGCCCAGCCTGGCACAGGCACACTGAGCTCCAGGTGCCCTTAGTCAGCAGGAGCTTGGTGAGCTGCAGGGCACTTGGACATCTGCCTGAAAGAGCTCATGTAGGGCAGGTACAGCCTGCAGGCAGACCTGTGACCCCAGAGCCTGTGGCAGTGGCACTGCTGTGGCTCTGTCTTCATGCCTGTCACTGTGGTTGCTCTGTCAGCTGGCACCCACTCTGTGCCAGTTGTGCTTTTGCATGGAGGTTTGAACAGCAGTGCTGAGGCCCTGGCAAGTCTGATCTCAGTGCTGTGATCTGGAGGCTTGTTCATACAGGAAGGTTTAGGACATGGCGTGGAAGGGAGGAAGCCTTGCAGGGAAACAAAGAGAGGCTCTTTCCAACAGCATCCTGCTACCTCTTAGCACTGTTCTTCTCCAGACTTGGTTGGGGAGACAAAGTTAGAGGGGAGTTCTGAGCCAACTGATGTTTCTACACCAGGCCAGAGGTGCGGGATCTCTCTTTGGGTGCAGCTATTTTCTCACTTTCCTTCTGCTGCTTAGAGTCAGTTTAACACTTTTTCCTATTCTCAAACAGCAAGAATATAGAAACCTAAAGAGGAATGTCCTGTGTTCCCTAGTTTCATGTTCCTTAGAAGGGACTTAGGAATTATTTAACATAATTAAAACTGAGAGTAAAAATTATGGTGGCCTAGGGCAGTTCTCTGTATGACCCAAGTGACACAAGGGCTTAATGCCACTGAGACAGGTTTTGCAAAGTGCACTGCTGCCTTTAAAATGTGACCTATTAGTAGAACTTCATGTTCATTTTGAGGTGGAAAAGTAAATTGATGCCCTTGAAGGGATATAGGAAATGTTTTTCCTTCTGCCATGGGGATGGCGCTAAATGCCCTGTGCTGAGCTAGTTTCTTTTTCCTGCAGGATTATTCCCATGAGCTCATCTGCATCAGTGGAGAGGAAAGGATAGTTGTGCCAATTCGGACCATTGGTGCCCGAGCCATCCTGGACTTCCCTGACCAGCTGGACTTCTCAAAGTGTCCGGTCAAGTGCAGCACCCAGAGGACTCTGCTGGTGCGCAATGTCGGTAACCGGGAAGCTCGTTACCAGCTGAGCACCCAGAGGTGAGGCAGCTCATCTGTGTTTGTGCAAAACCCCTCTGGGTGATAACAGAGTTGGGAAAGAACAACAAAAGGAACCCGAGCAGCGGAGCTGCTGCCCTGCAGCCCTGGCTGGAAATGGGCAGGATGGAGGCATCTGCTCTTGCTTTCAGTGTTCTTAGCAGGATGCAGCCTTTGAGCTTTCTCTGCCCCAGATTTCCTGGAGGCTGCTGGAACGTGTTAGTAGCTGGTTTGCACCCTCCTGAGCATAAGCAGCTTCTGAAAAACTGAGGGCAGATCAGCCCCTGCATCTACATCCCAGCCCGGGCTGTACCCACCAGACTCCTCTGTTACTGCTGTAGCAGTCATCTCTCACGTAGACCTGGCTCCCCAAGACCCAAGGACACAAGCTCTACAGTTAAACTTAACTCCTCTGAATTTCAGCCAACATCATTAAGCTGTTTCCTGAGCCCACAGATAGAGGAGCTGTGAAGGAGACATCCCTGACACTGTAATAACCAAATGAAAACCACTGCCAAAAGATGGGGCTGGCAGGCTAAATTTTGGCCTTTTATCTGTTAATTGTGAGCTGTTCCTTAAGATAGTTCTCATCCTGACAACTGCAACTTGGCTGGATCCTTTTCTCCTGATAATCTGAAATAAGAAGATATCCTCTTTCTCAGGCAATCTCTGAAGTCACCCCCAGGAGTGTTATTCCCATCCGGCCATCTGAGGGCAGGAGTTTGTAACAGGGAGCAGGAGTGGGAAGGGAATGGAATGGAATTGAATGGAAGGTAGTGCTGAAATGTGGCCAGGGACTCCCTTAACTGGCAGCTTCTCTGTTCTGGCAAAATTTCTGGCCAAAGAATAAGAAAAAATCCTGTGCCTTGCCCACACCAGGCACTGATCCCCCCAGGCCCCAGCAGAGGCTGCAGCAGTGCTGGCATCACCCCTCCCCGGGGCAGATGTGGGAGCACGTACAGTAATGCGGCTCTGGGGCTGCTGGGGCCTTGTCTTTCCTCCCCTCTCTGCAAAGTCTCATGTCCAGCACATAAACATTGCTGGCCCAAGGCTTCTCCATCAGCCACTAGTGATGTTCTCACCTGTGGTAATGGGAACAGGTCAGGCCCGTAATTGCAGCAATAGGGCCTTAGTGAGCAGAACCTGGAGCAAGTTCATCAGCTGTCACTACTGACATGAATAAAATTCAGCTTGCCAGATATTCTCTTTGTGTGATACATTCATCACCAAACTCCCCAGAACACATTTGCTTTGGACAGATTGACCACCAGCAAAGCACTGAGGAACTTTTGTTTGCCCAGTGGGGCTGTAGAAGAGCAAAGCCCAGCAACTGCTGGGCAGAAGCACATTGCACCTGAGCTGTCCCTGAGCATCAAAGCACGGAATCTTGTGTTTGTCAGGCAAGAGCTGCTCACCTGGTGACGAATCCTAATTGCTCTGTTAAATCCAAAGTGCACCAACACATTGCACAGAGTTTGTCTGGTGGGCCAAGCAAACAGTTATGGATGACAACCCAGAGTCCCAGACTGCATTGCTGGTAAATACACAGAAACCTCCTGTTCTGCCTCCCTGATGTGCTCCTGCTAATGGTGCTTCATTTAGCTGGGATGGGATCCTTCAGATTGTAAATGGCATCCTCCTTTTGGGTCTTGTTTCCAAGTCACTGTATTGCTCTAATCTGCATTTGCACTCTTTTAGAGTTTTGATTGCTCCTTTTCTTAGAGCAGCTTTCATTGAAATGCTGATGAAATGTTCCCGTTTTTAGGCTAAATCAGGATGTTTTCCAGATAAAATAAACCACACTGCAAATTCAGCAGTAATTATTCCTTGGTCTTCAAGGAAAAGTTCCTTCTCCCTGTCTCATTCCTAGGCTGTAATCTCACAGGACAGGTAGTGCCCTAACATTTGCATCTCTTGAGATGAGATGTATAGGCAGCAGGAAAAGAGAAATTCCTGAGGTAGTCAGTGTCAAGTTGTGCATACAGATAGCTGTTAACCCTCTCTGTGCTTTTCATAAACCATTCTCTGATGGGATTGCTGGCAGTCGGACCCTTGAGTCTCATTGCAGAGGGCTGGATGCAGAGTATGGGGGAGATGAGGTCATTTTATCCCACAGGATCTTCTGAGGGCTGGATCTCCTCAGAAGTGGGCCAGTAGCTGTTTCTGGTCCTGTCTGTTCTGGCTGTCTTCTGGTGGCTGTGCTTTGTTTGCTCCCTGCTTGCCCAAGTGAGCTGAAGTGAGCTGCACTGCAGAAGGAATGTCATGCCCAGATGTCCCCCCAAGTCCTGATCCCTCTCTTTGTGTTGCAGTCCTTTCTCCGTGGTTCCAGCCACAGGAACTCTGGGTGCTGGTGACACCGTGCAGGTGACAGTGGGATTTCACCCGCTGACGACTGGTGGCTATTCCGGATCCCTGGCAGTGTGCTGCACAGGTGAGTGCTGGGCACTGCACGGGGCACAGGACAGTTCTCCACCATCATTCCCTCTTCTCCCATCCCCCTCAATTCCCTCTAGATGTACCTCCCCTGTTCCAGCTTTACCCCAAGGAAAACTGAGAACTGGTTGGTGTTCAGGGGGTTGATAAAGTGGATCCCCTCTAATGGGGCTAAGATTTTTGGAATCCTGTTTTGTTGGGAATTGCAGAGTGGAGGAAGGAGGGACCCTGATTCTCCACTACCACGTGGCTGTGCCTGGGTGAAGTTTTATTTTATTCCTTGGCTATGTGTGGTGTGAGGTCTCCATCAGACTCTCTCCAATGCAGTGTATTTTTTGCACACCTCTGTCCTGTATGCTGCTTCCCCACTGGCTTGTCACAGATCCTTTTTCTATGTTGCCCTCTACACATATATGTCGTTTCTGTCTAACAACATTTTCAGGCCCTTGAGTTCCTGTTTGGTGACAAATCAAGACAATTTTTTCCTCATCCCCATTTCCCAGGATGTCATGCTGTTGCAAACCTCTCACATCTATCTCCCGTTTGATTTCTAGACTGAGGAATCCCATTCAGTCTTCATATAGAAGCTGCTCTGTACTTATTAATCTTTCCTTTATCCCTTTTTTATTTTATTTGAAATGGTCCAGCTTGGTTTTTGAGACCAGAACAATATAAAATATTTCAGAACTGATGTGGCTGTGGGTTTGGACAGGGAGAGGATGATGATTTTCGTGGTGTTCATTTTGTAGTGGTTTGTCATATTGCAGAGCCAGGCTGGTTGTGTTTCCTAGCGTGTGTCCTCTCCTGCTGTGGGCTGTCACTTCACTTGTTCCTCTGTGATGTTGTTAAAGATTACAACAACACAGACTTCGATTTCAGAAGGCTGATAATTGATTTTGTTTATTTGTGGTAATTTTTTTAATACTATTTTGTAGAGAACAATTTACTTGGTGAAAGAAAGAAACTTTTTCAATCATATTGGTCAAACTAGAGGGACATCAAGAAGAAGTTCCTCCTAGGGAACAGAATGTAAACAAAGGTTACAGTTAGAAAGACATGTCTCTTGTTGACAGAAAACTTTCTGGGAGAAGAGTTTCAGAAAACCAAAATATCTCAGGCACGAACCAGGACTACACCTCTGGGCCTCCTTTTTCTGCCCACATGCCCCCAGGCATATTTCCTTGTCAGCAACAAGGCATCCAAGGGATCAGGAGAGACAGGAGTCTCGTGGGATGCCCAGGGGAGACCTGGGCAAGGCAGGACTGACCAGGGCTCCTCAGCGTCACCTGAAGGACTTTGATGCAGAAATCCCGGTGATCTGAGTGGGTCACCTGAGCACATCTGACAAATCTCGCTGTACATGCTGTCACCTTGGGGCCAAATCCCTACAAACACACTCAGAAATAAGGTGTTTAGGAGGTGCCCAGGACATCCTCACACTGTGCACACAGCGCTGTCAGGATGTGATCAATGTACTGATCCATGGAACTGCTAATACAGCTAAAACCTGTGACACTCTCTTCTGTTCCCTGTGGTTTGCTCTGTTCCTTGTGCTTCCATCAGCAACTGAGCTGAGCAAAGACTCTGCTTTGTTCCAGGTGAAGAAAGTTGCCACATAAAACTTCAGGGAGAAGCTGTAGATGCCAACATTGGGTTGAGCACATATTCCATGATGGTTGAGAAGACTTTCATCAACATGTCAAACCACACAACCATGTTCATCCAGAACAGGAGTAACATCACAGCACACTTCCAGTGGAAGACTTTTCCTACTGAGGAAGGCTGAGAGTGAAGAGAAGAGGAGGTTGGTTTGAAAGATCCATTTCAGTGAGATACATGGCCCAAGACTAAAACTAGTGTATGGCCTCAGGGGGGGTGTTGGTGCTTTTGAGTGGTTTAGGCCAAGTAAACCATCCCTGGCATTAGGGTGTGTGTCCCTGGGCTTCAGGAACTCAGCACTTAGCATTCCAGGTCCATTTATACTCCAACCAAGGATGGCATTTTGGGAAGGGAAGGAAAGGTAGATTGCAATGACTGGATTTTCTCTAGTTCTAATTGGGCTTTTGCCTCTCTAATCTTCTTCCTACATGACTGTCTTGGTTTGACAAGACAGGTGTCTGCCAGGGAAACTGGGGTTTCCCTTAGAATAGAGAATGCAAACCCCCCACCCCTGCCAAATTATAAATTTTCAATTAAGGGCTCTCAGGCAAAGATTTGGGAATAGGAATAACAGTTCTTTACTAGGAATATCAATAATACAAATGTGGTAGGAAACAAAACTACCCCACCAAACCAGCAAACAAACAACAACAATTTGGGAAAGCCCTGACAGAATCAGAGCTGCCACCTGGCACCCTGTTAGTCAGGGCGTTGGAAGCAGTCCAGAAGTGAGTCCTCCTGGGGTGACAGACGTGGCTCTGTTGGAGCAGGGACGATCCTGTAGCCAAAAAGGGTCTAGGAGTGATGAGGAAGGGTCTAGGAGTGATGAGGAGGAGTCCAGGGGTGATGAGGAGGGGTCCAGGGGTGAGGTGATGGTGAGATGGAGTCCGGCGATGATGAGATGGGGTCTGGCAAAGATGAGATGGGGTGCCGTCTTCCTCCCAGGAATCGGGGTGAAGCAAGTGAAGTCTGTCCCCGACCGGCTCAGTTTTCCCGGCAGCAATTGTAGACTCCCCCCATCGGGCGGGACATCCCACAATAGGACCATGCATGCAGATGGGGCTCTGGGGGGAGCGGGTATAGTCCGGGGGTATAGTCTGTTGATGGCCCATTACCCAAAAGGCGCCCGCCCCTCCCCCCATCCCCCTCCTTCCAAAGTTACAAGAAATAAAGAACAATTCCCCAACTGCTTTCAGCAGATGAAAATAGAATACACATTTTTGATTCCATAACCCAGGACAATGACCCAGCAACATCCTTAAACATTTCCTGAGTTGCCAGCCCCTCTTTCCAAAGGTGATATGCCCTCTTTTTTTTTCCCTTAGTTTCTTCAAAAGCTCCTTGCCCATCCAGGCTCATTGTCTTCCCTGTCAGCTCATCTTTCAGCACACAGGGACAGTCTGTTCCTGTGCCTTCAAGAGTTCTTTCTTGAAGTATGTCCATCCTTCCTGGACCCCTTTGTTTTTAAGGGCTCTCCAAATCAGTCTCTTGAACAGGTGGAAGGTTGCCTCTTGATGCCCCTCCTCGTTTCACCGAATATTGAGAACTCTGTTATTTCACAGTCACTGTACCCATGACAGTGGTGAACAGATTAAGTTCATTTAGTTCTTAGGGAATCTCCTGGTGACATCCAGTACCTGGATCCCAGGGAGGCAGCAGGCTTCCCTGTGCAATGGATCCAGTTGATATACAGGGCCCTCAGTTCCCCTTAGAAGGGAGTCACCTACTACCACTACCCTTCTCTTCTTCTTAATACTTGAGGCTGAATCTGTCTGACTGATGAAGTGCAGCTATCTCCAGACAGAGTTTTTTCTTAAGTTTCATCTTCCTGATCCTCTGGATCCAGGGCCTCGTACCTATTCTGTCAGGGCACCTGGGTAGGTGATGGGGGTCAGGACAGGATTTTATTACCTCCCCAGTAGAGACCCATCTCCACTCCCCACTGTCTCCTAGGTCTCCTCCTGCCTGATCACAAGAAGGGCAGGGCTCCTCTGACTCCTGCTGAGCTTCTCTCAGGCTTGGAAGGGTGTAACTCCACCAGTTTATTTCTGTTTTGCTCTCCCTAATGCTCCTCTGCCTTTCCACTTCTTCCTTAGGCTCTGCCACTGGACAGAGCAGATCATTCACCTGCTCACACCGCACGCTGGTGTCTTTCTCACTGTCCTCTGATCTGAACACCAGACTCAGACCCTCCCTGCAGCCAGGGGCCTGGACAGCTGCGTCCTTCCTGGGGGATTCTGTTTGAGTTAGTACACTCTTGCTGGCAGCAGCAGCAGCAGCAATGACTTTTGATCATTTGTAAAACATTGCTGGGGAGGGAAAAAAAAGGCAGAAAGAAGAAAGAAAACAAAAAGGCAAGGACCTCACAACCAACCAAAAGACACAACCCACTACACAAGGAGGGTGGGTGGCTGTGCCCTTTCTGCTCAGCCTGCTTGTGAGAACTGCTGCACAAAAAACTGAAAAAACACCGTGCCCAAACTGCCGTGCCCAAACTGCCATGCCCAAACTGCCGTGCCCAAGCTGCCGTGCCCAAACCGCCGTGCCCAAACTGCCCTACCCAAAACTGCCGTGCCCAAACCGCCGTGCTCAAACTGCCGTGCCCAAACTGCCCTACCCAAACTGCCGTGCCCAAACCGCCGTGCCCAAACTGCTGTGCCCAAACTGCCCTACCCAAACTGCCCTACCCAAACCGCCGTGCCCAAACCGCCGTGCCCAAACTGCCGTGCCCAAACTGCCCTACCCAAACTGCTGTGCCCAAACTGCCGTGCCCAAACCGCCGTGCCCAAACTGCCGTGCCCAAACCGCCGTGCCCAAACTGCCATGCCCAAACTGCTGTACCCAAAACTGCCGTGCCCAAACTGCCGTGCCCAAACTGCCGTGCCCAAACTGCCGTGCCCAAACTGCCGTCCCCAAACCGCCGTGCCCAAACTGCCGTGCCCAAACCGCCGTGCCCAAACTGCCGTGCCCAGACTGCCATCCCCAAACTGCCGTGCCCAAACCGCCGTGCCCAAACTGCCGTGCCCAAACCGCCGTGCCCAAACTGCTGTGCCCAAACCGCCGTGCCCAAACTGCTGTACCCAAAACTGCCGTGCCCAAACTGCTGTGCCCAAACTGCCGTGCCCAAACTGCCGTGCCCAAACCACCGTGCCCAAACTGCTGTGCCCAAACTGCTGTGCCCAAACTGCCGTGCCCAAGCTGCCGTGCCCAAACCGCCGTGCCCAAACTGCCGTGCCCAAACTGCTGTACCCAAAACTGCCGTGCCCAAACTGCTGTGCCCAAACTGCCGTGCCCAAACTGCCGTGCCCAAACTGCCATCCCCAAACCGCCGTGCCCAAACTGCTGTGCCCAAACCGCCGTGCCCAAACTGCTGTACCCAAAACTGCCGTGCCCAAACTGCTGTGCCCAAACTGCCGTGCCCAAAACTGCCGTGCTCAAACTGCCGTGCCCAAACCGCCATGCCCAAACTGCTGTGCCCAAACTGCCCTACCCAAACTGCTGTGCCCAAACCGCCGTGCCCAAACTGCCGTGCCCAAACTGCCATCCCCAAACCGCCATGCCCAAACTGCTGTGCCCAAACTGCCCTACCCAAACTGCTGTGCCCAAACTGCCATCCCCAAACTGCCATCCCCAAACTGCCGTGCCCAAACTGCTGTGCCCAAACTGCCGTGCCCAAACTGCCGTGCCCAAACCGCTGTGCCCAAACTGCCGTGCCCAAACTGCTGTACCCAAAACTGCCGTGCCCAAACTGCTGTGCCCAAACTGCCGTGCCCAAACTGCCGTGCCCAAACTGCCATCCCCAAACTGCCATGCCCAAACTGCCGTGCCCAAACTGCCCTACCCAAACTGCCCTACCCAAACTGCTGTGCCCAAACTGCCGTGCCCAAACTGCCGTGCCCAAACTGCCATCCCCAAACTGCCGTGCCCAAACCGCCGTGCCCAAACTGCCATCCCCAAACTGCCGTGCCCAAACTGCTGTGCCCAAACCGCCGTGCCCAAACTGCCGTGCCCAGACTGCCATCCCCAAACTGCCGTGCCCAAACTGCCGTGCCCAGACTGCCATCCCCAAACTGCCGTGCCCAAACTGCTGTGCCCAAACCGCCGTGCCCAAACTGCCGTGCCCAGACTGCCATCCCCAAACTGCCGTGCCCAAACTGCCGTGCCCAGACTGCCATCCCCAAACTGCCGTGTCCAAACTGCCGTGCCCAAGCTGCCGTGCCCAAACCGCTGTGCTCAAACTGCCGTGCCCAGCTCCTGTTTGCTGCGGGCCAGGTCACTCGCACTCCCCAGAGCCATTTTAAATCACCTGCAAAGGACCAGGAGATCGACCCTCGCCCTCTTGCATGGCTGCAAGCAGGTCCTTTAGTGCCCTGGGATTCCTGGTTCTCCACTGTTCTCTATCTACTTACACAGTGTCTGACTTCCATACAAGCTCTGTGTGTTAAAAGAAAATCCCATTACCTTCTCTGGCTATTTCCTTGCCCTGTTTATTTCCATTTTTTCCCACTTTCCTGCCTCAGCCTGGAGCCCAGGTGATCCACTTTCCCCTCAGAAGCAACTAGGTTTCCTTTAAGTAAACTTTAACCTGGTTTTGGTTTTGTGGATTTTTTCCAGTTACATTTGTTTCCATGCCAGTTTGTGTCCTAGACTGTCACCAGGGCATTTTGTTCTTCCTTCCAGTCTTAGGGATGGTTTTAGCTCCAAGGCCACTCTCCTGCTGTCAGAGATGCTTTTGAGAAAAGCGAGCTGAGGTGGCTGGTGGATTCTCCCTCAGTTTTGGCAGAAGCTTTGAGCCCAGAGGTTCTCTTGAGGGATGCTGGCTTTCCAGACCTCACCTGAGCTCACAAGTGTGGAGTAAAGCCACCTACTGTGCCAGTAAACAACAAGTTATCCTCTGATCATTTGGGACCCTCATGGCTTGGGGTCAGCCCTTGCTCTTCTGTACTTCCACTTCTCTCTGCAAATATGTAGCTTATTAAACGACCTGCTGGCTTTGTCTCTCACTGTGGCTGCAGGAAGTGTTATTTGCTGCAGCCACCAACAAGGGTCTGGCTGGAAAACTTCATGAAGGAGAGAGAAATAGAGAAGGAGACGGGCTTTTGTGAAGATCACACTGCCCTCCTGAAGAAGAAGGTCCAGGAGGAGATGGCAAAGGTGCAAGAAGATCCCATGCTCTTCTCCAATGACTTTTTTTTCATTGAGCCAATGGTAAGTGATAGCTGAGAACATAATTTTCCTCCTCTTCCTCCTCTCCTTCCTCCTCCCGCCCACCCTACCCCACCCCATTCCCCCGGATGCGGTCACTCGGCAGATCCTCAGCTGGCCCGATGTGCTGAGAGGGAGGACATCCAGTTTCTGGTGTGGCTGCAGAGCTCACTGCTGAAAGCATTTCTGCCCTGCAGGCACCAGGCAGGGCTGGGAGCCTGGCAAAGCCGAGCTCTGCTGCTGGGGCTCAAGCTCAGGGGCACTCCGTGCGTGTCCTTGTGGTGTCCACAGGGACCAGTTATTGTAGGTAGGGGCTCCCCCAACACGTGCTATGTGGGGTTTAGCAGGGGCTGTGGGAGCACTGCCAGTTCAGGTATTGACCTGAAGCATGCAATGGTTTGCTGGGAAAAGGAGGCCAAATTCAGCCCAAGGTTAATCATAGAAATGCCAATCCCTTCCTGTACCAACGACTTGCACTGTTTGTGAATCTCCCTTCCAGAGTCATCTGTGAACCTGGACTCAAGGGTGGGAGGTTATAACGGGAATTTTGAGTTCTCTTGCTCACAGGGACAGAAGACCTTTTCCTTTTCTGTTCATGCAAGCAAACCCTCCCACATCCTCCCATCAGCCAGAGCCCCGATTCTGAATATTGCCATTGTGAGAGATGATGAATGCCTGGTGTCTGCACAGTGCAAAATCCCTTCTCATCTTGGAGTAAACCCTAGAATAATCCTAGCCTCTGCTTTCTTTCAAAACAGGTTAAACTAATATTTTTATTTCTGGGGAAGGGGATCATGTTCTCTTCTTGGTTGCTCCTATGGCCCATCTAAGGGCAAGAGCCACCAGTGCAGAATGGCAGGTACATACCACTGTAGCTGCCAGCAGCATGATGTGACCAGGAGCTTGTGTCAGAGCAGTAGGAATATTGTGGAGAGTGGGAGATGATCAGTTGAGCATTAAGAGCTTCCAGCAGTGTGTTGAGCTGGGTTTGGAATGTTTCCTTGGGCTCCTTGTGTTGTTCACTCATCATTGATGCTCTAAATAAAGGCTTACAGGACTGGCTGAAAACAGGAAGTGTGATGTTGGAAGATAAATGTTTTGCTGTCTCTTTCTGTTTTAGGAAGGAGAGATTGGGCCATATTGTTCAGCTGAAATCAAGGTGACCTTTAAACCCCTAGAAGCACTTGAGTATCAAAGTGTGGCTTACTGCAACATCTCAGGTACAGCTCCTTTCCCGTGCTTCCCTCACCCACAGTGAAGCCATGGTGCAAGCCTGAGCCCACTGGGCTCCCATGGAACTGTTGGGAAGAGTCCCTGGTCAGCAGGGCAGTGCTGGCATATCCCCACTGTCCCTGCAGCTTCCAGGGAGTCTCACGTGCAAGGGCACTCAGAACACCTGTGTCTGGATTAGTGATCCCAGAACAACCCAGGCAGTGCAGGGAGAAGTTTTCATGCCATGGCTTTGCCAGCATTTCCTCAAAGGCCAAAGGGCTACAGTGCAGAACAGCTTTAGTGAGCAAGCACTAAGCCCCTCTAGACCACTGACCTC
Organism: Phylloscopus whistleri; assembly: GCA_017589585.1. Lineage (NCBI taxonomy): Eukaryota > Metazoa > Chordata > Aves > Passeriformes > Phylloscopidae > Phylloscopus > Phylloscopus whistleri. Next base: position 1,553,655 of record JADMLD010000926.1, read on the forward strand.
CAGGATGGGTCCCTTTGACATGGATCCATCCTCAGGCGGTAGGAGCTGAGTTAGGAATGTGCTCCCTGACCCTGGATCACCTCCCACTGCCCAGACACCACCAGGCCAGAGGTGGCTGAGCCTCACTGAGCCCAGGGTGTTGGTAAAAGGACCAGCCTTGGCCAGCACCTGCTTCTCTCCCTGTGTGGGAATTGTCACCTTGCAGCTCTCAGTCTGTGGAAACAGAACACAGTGCTGAGTGTCAGAGCTGAGGACTTTGGCAAGCAAAGTCATGTGCTACTGGGCCAGGTGGTTTGGCAATTGCTGCCTGGCAGTTTGCCAAACTCCGTATGAGCTTTGTGCCTTCACTGAAGGGATTTCAAGCTCCTCTGAGTGCATGGGAAGGAAACCATTGAGTCATAGGATGTTAAGGGTGGAATGGACCTTAAAGATCTTCTAGTCCCAAGGTCTCTGCCATGGGCAGGGATGCCTCCCACTAGACCAGGTAGCTCCAAGCCCCATCCAGCCTGGCTTTGAACACTTTCAAGGCTGGAACCTCCACAAGTCCCCTGGGGATCCTGCTCCAGTGTCTCACCACCCTCACAGTAAAAAATTTCTTCCTAATATCTAACCTTAATTTCCTTTCTTTCAATTTATACCCATTACTCCTTGGCCTGTCACTACAGGAAATCAGAGATGTTTTAAACTCAGCAAACTGGTGGCTAAAATTGGAAACCAGCCCACAGAATGGGTTAGAAATTGCAAGTCAGCTCCAAGGGATATCTCCTGAGGGAAGAGAAGGGTCCATATCTTCTCCTGCAGCATCAGGAGCTGGTTGCATGCAGCTCAGAGTCAGGGACTAGCATTGAGGCAGCCTGGAAAATCCAGTAGAACAGAGGGAATTATTGTACTGAAATGGACATCTCTCCCCAGGCCGTGAGAGCAGGCTGCCCCTGAGCCTCAGGGGGGAAGGCCAAGGACCCTTGGTTGAATTCAGCTGTGATACCCTGAAGCTTGGGGACATTTTTGTCGGCACCCACCACATCCATAAGGTGAGTAGCAGGGGTTGGCATGGAGCCTGATGGCTCCTGAGGCGGCAGCAAGCCTGGTGGGGCTGTGGAATTCCTGGCAACCTGGGCAGTTGTAAGCAGGGAATATTTAACATACTGGTCAAATCTGGGGGGGTCAGAAAGGTGTGTCTGTTGTTCATGAAGTCCCAATCCCTTCTTTTGGGCAGTATTCCTTGGGGATCAGCTGGGAGCCTTCCTGCAAAACAACTCCTTGGCATACTGTAATGGTTTCACGTTCGCCAATTTTTATATTTTCCCGGCCAATGCACCAACTATGTGATGGTTTCATCACTTGCTATTTTTTTATATGACTAGGAGAACATAAAAAGCAAAACAGGCTTACCTTAAAATTACAAGGATAGTTTATTTACACACACTAAAAGAATGAAAATAAGAAAAAAACCCCAAAACAAATGAAACTTTCAAAACATCCTTCCCTCCCGTCACAAGTGTTCACTTTCCCACACGCAACATAAAAAGACAAAACTTGTCATTTCAATCAGTTTTACCATTAAACATAATCTTTCATCAGTTCTTTTAGAAAAGGAGTCTTTCTGGGTCTTATAGAGACATCGTCACAAGAGGAACAGTCCTCTGGTGGCTCCCATGCCACACATCTGCAAGGACCTGAAAGGAACCTCTGCAAACTGTGAAATCCTACCCACTAGGAGCTTTCCCAACACTGCACATGGGCCATATCTGCTTATTAGGGGTACTGTTTAAGGATGCCTCCTCTAATATAACACAAAGATTCTCTTCTATTTCCAAAATCATCTTCATCTCAAGAACTAAAAATCTCCTTTTCCTTAGGAGCAAAGAGCTTTGTATCACCTTTAACTAGAACCTTACATCCTCCTCAAACAGCATTCATATGTTACAGGAAAAAACCACTTCATTCTCCAAAGTTTACCAGAAAGGTCCAGCCAAATTAGGCCCCTCCTCCTCCTTTGCCCCAAACAGTCTTTTCACTCTCTCTTCACTGACTTCAGTTTCATGCTGTGTCTCTTGATGGTTCCATCACTTTGTCTGTCCTCACTCCGGGAAGGGCCGGTGCTCTGGAAGGTCATTTGCTGGCAGAAAGAGTTGAAGCTTGCCCAGGCCTGCGGTGGGCACGTGGTCCCTGCCGGCAGGAGCTGCAAAGATCTCAGAGCCATGCGGGTGCAGAGGCTGCTGGATGCCTTCTCCTCCACCCCTCAATCTCGTGGCGTGGGCCGCTCAGAGCTGCTCCCTGAGGCCTGAGGAAGGAGCAGGGGGGGAACATCCCCCCAGCCCCGGCCGGCGACACGGGCAGCTGCCGGGGCTTTTCCTCCCTTCCCTTCCTTGCTGCTGCTCTCGGGCCCAGGCAGGGCCGGGCTGCTCCCCCGCGGGGCAGCAGCTCCCGGAGGCCCGGCCGGGCCCGGCCCAGCTGCTGAGGGGCAGCGGGGCCTGGCCCAGCCCGACTCCCGCAGGATGTGACCTGGTCGCTCACCCGGGGAAAAGAGGGAGGCTCCCACACATTCTCAGCTTCATATGGCTATTACCAAAAGTCACATTCTGTTTTCTCAGTGGTTAAACCACATGCCAATAACCAAGAACTGGCTCCTGATAGGTCTGTCCTTTCTTAAGAAATTCAAAGGTCCTAACTAAAACCAAACTGTGTTAACCCATGACACATATGAAACCAATACTGAGTCAAAAAGCTGCTTGTTCAGACTTTTGTGTCAGCACCAGTCACAAGGCACCTTTGCACTGGGCTGTTCAGAAACAGCTGGAATAAACTGGCGACGTTTGAGCTTCAGTCCACTGCAAACAATTTTCAGACAAGTGTCTCCTGCTTATTCCTGGAAGTCACAGGAAAGCCATCCAGCCTCCTGGCTCAGTGCTGGCCCTTGCAAAGGGCTTGGGAGTTCTTTGCCTTGCTGACCAGTCCCTCACCACACTTCAGCCTTGGTGCATCTCTGGCTTTAGAAGAGAAAAGTCTTCCTGAGAATAAAGCAAAGGATTTTTCTACCTATTTGCCTCTCTCCCAATAGTGTCAAGTTTGCAAAAAAATTAGAGAGCAGCTGAAAGAGGTAGAAAATGAGGCACTATGTCATGCCAGACACTTTCAAAAGTTTGGCTGTGGAAGGGAAAGACACACTGAGTTTTCTTACCAAAAGATGGTGCTGTCTATGCAGTTTGGTGCTGATGCCTCATTCTCAATGTATTGTTTTCATGGTATGGGAAAAGGGGAACGAGTAGGTGGTACAGTTGGAGCTGTGCTAACTGGGGCAGTGGCAGCTCTATGGTGATTCACTATGCAGCTGCAGTCACCCCACGTTGCTCTCAGGGCCAGGTCTGAAGGAGCTTGGTGATGCTGACCAGAGGTGGACTGCTCTGTGTCCACAGGATAACCCCAGGGTGACTCAGGTTATGTGGAGTTACCACTGCTTTACATGGAAACTCAAAGGCAGAACTTGTCATGTTGTATTTTTTTGACTTCTGCCATCCAGCAGCACAAAGCATCTTCTACCTTTTTCTGGGTGTTAATTGTGTCATTAGAAAATGACTCCCAAGAAGGAAGATTCCACATGTATTTCCATTGTGCTTTCTTGCTGCTGCAGGTGAACCTGATTAACAAAGGAGCTCTTGATGCTCCCTTCACCTACATCCCTTCAACCACAGACGTGGGCTGCTGCTTCAAGTTTGCACCTGAGAAGGGCATCATTGCACCAGGTGGGATCCAGACTATTCAGATCTCCTTCAATGCCACCGTATTGGGGTGGTTTGAGGAACAATTCCAGCTCAGTGTGGCTGGATCTCCCATGCCTGCAGTCATGACAATCAGGTAAGGACTCTGGGAGCTTGGTGGGCACATCTGTAGCTGTCTCTGGGACATCCCCCACCTACCTCATTTTGGGGTTGAGCAAAGAAAAAAGGTGTTTCCCGAGGTCTTCATCTCTGCTCTGATCCTGGCATTGCCTTGGTGTGAGGATGCCTGCTGCCCTGTAGACTCCTCTCCCTGCAGGGATCTCCCTGTGCCTTGGGCCATGGCAGGCAGTGGGATGGATCAGCTTTGGGCAGCAGCTGCTCTGGGATGTCCCACCTGAATACCCAGCAAGGCCCCCAGGGCTTTGCAGATGGGCCAGCCTGGGTGATTCTGCACCAGCAGCAGTGTTTTGAAAAACCTCTGTTAATAATCCATCCCAAATGGGCAGCAGCAGCCTCAGCTCACCTCTCATGGCCACGCTGTGGGGACAAGCTGTGCTCCCAACTCCTGTGCAGAGAGTGCTCTGGTACCTCCTTTCCAGAGCCAGGAAAGGGCTGATGTGGGAGACAGGGAACTGTGCAGCAGGGACTGTCCCAAGGACATGGCCACCATCCTATGGGCTGGGGCCATTGCAAGAGAGAATCCTGGCCCAGCAAAAGGGAGAAGGGGTGATAATAGGGGAGGCAGAACTCAGTCCTCAGGACCACGGCAGCATTGAGGGCTTGTCCCTGCTAGCCTGAGCCATGTGCTGGTAGGATCATGCAGTGTAAGCAGGAAAGCTGATGCTGGCTGCTCTGGAGCTTGGCTGCTGCTGTTGGGAGGCACTGGATCAAGGCAGTAAAGAAATGAAAGCAATCTGCAGTCAATTATACCAATAAAATAAGGGAGATGGATAAAAAAGGACATGAAATTTATTACTTAGCAAGAGAAAAGTGTTGACTAGGTCTGCCCATAGTAGAGAAACGATTATGCTAGCTTTGCTTTTGGAGGAAAAGTGCTGCTTTTTTATTTTGGAAATCAAGAGGGAACCTTTCACCATCAAATAATGGATTCTCCTCTGTCCCTCTCCCAAACTGGTCATGGGATGTTACTGCATAAGCAGCTTTCTCCTTGAGCAAGGGCAGGTGTCTCCTGCTGAGATGTGTAGAGCAGAGCCAGTGGCAGTCCTGTGAACACAAGAGAAGGCACAGTTCACTGGTCCTTGACTTTTAACCAAAAGGCATTGATTGGCATCAACCATGAAATAAACTCGTGAGTGTTGTGCAGCTTCCAGTGCTGATTTCAGTGGATGTTGGTGACTTTTGGAGTCTGTCTGCTGAGTTCAAGGACAAGTGAGGAGGCGCGGTAGATTCGGGACACCCATGTTTTGTTGTTTAAGCTCTTGCTCTTGGCTGTGCCAGCTGGTGCACTGGGGACAAGCTGGTCCTTTCCTCTAGGATTCATCTGTTCACTGTGTAGAACTGTTGCTGCTCTTTTCAGAGGATGTCTGGGGCTGCCCTGGCTTCATGTCTCAAAACTATCATGTCTGGGTGTGTGCTCAGGGTCCTTCATGGGACCCCCAGCAACTCGGGGCCTTTTCCTGCCTGCCCAGTGCCCAAAGCCCCATCAGTGGCTGTCGGCTGCTGGCCACTTGGCTTTAGCTGCCTCCTGTGCACATGAGCTCTGTGCTGAGCACAGGGTGGTGTGTTGATTTGAAACCCACAGTGCCCCTGACACCAGGTTTTATGCCCCGAGCCAGACAGCCGGAGGCTTTGCAATTCCCTTGAACCAAGCCATTTCCTGCTCTGTCCTCCTCATCGCAGGGGGCGTGTCAATGGACCGACTTTACACTTCGACATCGATGAGCTCGACTTCGGTGACATCTCCTTTGGTGAGTGTTCCCTGGGCTGGGACACAGCGGGAGGGATCTGTGCCTTCCAAAATGGGCCACTTGAACATAAAAGCATCTGGCACTCATGTCCTGCCACAGCAGCCTCTTCAGGGTGTGAACTGCAGGGCTGCTAGTGCCTCAGGTAGCATTTTGCCATAGTGGGATCAAATAGAACCAAGTGTTTTCTGGTGTCTCTGTCCTGATTTAAAAGAGAGATTCTGCCAAGGCAGGTGGGAATCTTCTGGAATGAAATTATGACCCCCTCTCTCCAAATTACTGTACCTTTGAAATTACAGGGCTTCCAGGCAAAAATATGGGAAAAAGAATAGGTTTTTTACTAGAATATATCAGGACAGCACAGACAACAATGCAATGCCAAAAGTTTCCAACCCGCCAAGTGCTGTTTTCCCCCTTTGGTGTAGTTATGGTCACAGGCAGGAGGAGCTGGGGGCTCTGGCAGGGCAGTGATCCCCTCCCAGCCGGCACCGGCAGGGAAGGGAAGGGAAGGGAAGGGAAGGGAAGGGAAGGGAAGGGAAGGGAAGGGAAGGGAAGGGAAGGGAAGGGAAGGGAAGGGAAGGGAAGGGAAGGGAAGGGAGGAAGGGAGGAAGGGAGGAAGGGAGGAAGGGAGGAAGGAAGGAAGGAAGGAAGGAAGGAAGGAAGGAAGGAAGGAAGGAAGGAAGGAAGGAAGGAAGGAAGGAAGGAAGGAAGGAAGGAAGGAAGGAAGGAAGGAAGGAAGGAAGGAAGGAAGGAAGGAAGGAAGGAAGGAAGGAAGGAAGGAAGGAAGGAAGGAAGGAAGGAAGGGGCTCCTTTTGCACACTGCGGGCAGCAGGGGATCTCGGCACTGCCAAACAGCAGCAGGCAGAGGCGGGGAATGCAGGCAGGTTCGATGATGGTGCTGAGCTGCAGCCTGGTGCAGTCCCGGGCCAAGCACGCAACGTCCCGCAGCACCACGCTGCCGACCTTCCCGACCTGCACGGAAGGACGGAGAGGTCTGCTCCCTGCAAACCTCAGGTCCGACTTCACAACTGCCCACGGCATCACACCACAACTCCCAAAAAACCCCGAATGGAAAAGCCCACCCCCACAGCCAACCCCCCCCAAACCCCTATCCCCCTTCCCTGACCAAGGGGAAAATCCACTACAAAGCCTAAACCCTTAACAATGAAGTTCATGAACTTTCTAAGAAAACTAATTGCCTTTCCTGATCTGCTTCTTCCCCACCCTGCATCACCACTGAGGCATTTGTTAAGTTGTCTTTTGAATAAATGAAACAAGAAAGGCAACAGGTAGATCTATGGTTCTGTAACAGGAGATTCATCCTACTTAATCTGATTTCATTCCTAAGGTCTCTTCAGCTGAAGGCAGCTGTGGTATCTTTGCTTCTTTTTAACTGTTGATTGTTGTCTGCATGTGGTGACCTCGATCTCATTTGAGGTTTTGACATCTGTGTTTGTCCCTGTTGTGCCTCTCTTGCCTCCCTGCTGGCGTCACTGCTGGAGCTGGCAGTGGTCCCCGTTGATGGGCACAGAGAAGCCCTGGGCTGTGCCTGCAGGTGTTTTTTCCCCCATCTGTGCTCAAATGACTCCTGGTGAGCAGGCCTGGGGAGAAGTCTCCTCCCCACAGAGCTGGCCAGCCAAGCCAGATGTGCCCTGCAGAGCAGGTTGTGGCTGGTGTCCGGGCTCTGCAGGACATCCCCACCATGCATGGCTGTATCTCTGGCTTTCCAGTATGGAAAGCAAATCTCAGAGCTAAAGCAGGCTAAACCCTTGCAGGCAGCAATCACAGTGAGCAGCATGGGTGTGATGTCCCATTTGTTGGGTCAGGTGGGACATGGTTCCTAATTGCTAATCTCAAAGCAAGGCTCAGGTTTGCCTGCAGTTGAGTGGGCTCTGAGCTGCCACGTGCTCAGTCTGTTTGTCCCAAACCAAGAGATGCCTTAAGGATCCTGCAGAGAGAAACTGCACTGGGGTGCTTTGCATCATATTCTAGTTCCTGATTCCATCCTCACTTTCTTTTGCTGTAGCTTCTTCTCAATGACAACTCACTGTTTATATATCTTGAAAACGGTAGGAGTGTTGGCAGACTTAAAAGGGAATTTTACAGCTTGAATTTCAGAGGAAATGCTCAGTCTGGGTGCACACTCATCAGTGAGAAATAACTGGTGCTGGTTTGGGGCAGGTGAGGGAGCTCCTCCCCATCAGAAAGAGAGAAGCTTGCAGTGTTCAGCAGGGCTAAGAGCAGGCATTTTCAAGGCTGCAGTCTGGAATCAGTGTCAAAGGGACCCAAGAGACGATTAATTCCTCTGGCAGCTTCTCAGTGAGCTGTAGTTCAGACAATGAAGAGCTAAACTCCAATCACACTTTCATCCTGCCAGGATATTCCCACCAGGAGTCCTGACGTGATGGGTGCCTAAATGGATATTTGTGTCCTTTTCCTAGGCTTTCCCTACACCAAGACCTGTCGCCTGACTAACACCTGCCCGGTGCCGCTGACGTTCAAGCTGCGCATGTCGGACGATGGCACGCAGCCTGCTGTCAGCAGCTTTGATCAGATACGCAGCGACACTGACCCATCCTGGAGGAAGGGAATTCAATTTTATGTGGAGCCAAGGGAGTTTACAATGAATCCCAGCCATGGGACCATTCTCCCCCAGGGACACCAGGTTATCAAGGTATGGGAAGAGTCCAGCCATACACACTTCAGCACCAGGGCTGAAGCTTCACTGGAGGCTGGGAGGGCTTTAGCTCTGATGCCACTTAGAGCATCGTGTGAGTGAGGGTCTGCACTGGCCTCAGGCCTCTGTCAGCTAGGTCACTCGGGATGTCCCTGAAGGAGCACTGCTTTGTTTCCAAAATCACAAGCTGAAATCATGCAGCAGATGGTCAAGTACTGAAGCCATTCTTGTGCTTTTGAGAACAATTTCTTTGATTGCAAGTGGGCAGAGGAAGGATGAGGACAGGAGGTGGCTGTTAGAGAGATGTCATTGTATAAAGCAGTTTGTTTTTCTTCTTGGTCTCACTTCTCCTCTCCTGGGGAGCAGAATGATTTGTGTTCACTGCAGGGATCTCCAGTAAAGACAAAAAACTCTGCAGCCATGGACTGCCCAGCACTTGGTGGGCCACACTTTGCCCTCAGCTTCCTGCTGTAAAGCTGAAATCATTCTGTTCAAGTCAGCAGATTTCCTCTGCATTTATGTCATTGTAGTCAGATGAAAAATTGGCCCCTTAATTTTGGAACAGTGGTGCATAGAGCTTTAGTCTAATGTTTTCATTTAGCTGACCTATGCCGTGATAGCAAGGTGTGCTTAACAAATCTGGTATTTGCCAGAAGGCTTTTGTTACTCTCAGAGACTGTGCTCTACACATGGACCAGCAGAAGAATTAAGGCCAAATCCCCTCTTTCCTTACCACCAGACAAGAACTGGAGGATACCACATGTGGGTATTGAGCTTTTCTAAGGAGGAACTTACTGCTCTTCTCTTCCACCAGGTGACCCTGTGTTCCAACACCGTGACGGAATTCAACCGGAAAATGCTGGTGCACTTGGAGGGGACTTGACAAGGAAGTGGCATCACTGGTCATCACAGCCAGGTACCAGCACTTCCCTGGCCTCCCCCAGCACACTGCCTTGCACAGGGTGTGCTGGCTGCAGCTCCCAAGGAGAAGTGTTGCTTAATGACCTCGTGTTCTGCCCAGCTGGACATGAGAACAGCAGTGCTTGGAAAGCAGCCTGTGGTGAAAAGCAGCCCTGCTCACAGCCCAGCATGGTCCTGGGCCTTTTTCTAAAGGGACCAGGAATGATATAATTTAGTGGCGTGGTGCTTGAGGTGGAACAAATTTCCCAAGGGCCTCCTCACCTTCTTCCTGCAAGAGGTGGAGTTGTGCTGGGTTGCAACCACCCAGCATTGGTTTGGGACACACCAGGCAGCCTGCTGAGGGTCAGGGTCTGGTTCTGTTAACGAGGGCACTGACAGCAGGAGTGGTGAGTGGTGAGGGCAAGATCTTACGAGGGGAAATCAGTCCCTGATGTGGCAGTTCAGCTCTAGTTTTTCTCCTTCCCTCTGCTTCTCGTTTTGAGCTTTGATGTTCTCAGACTTAAACCAAGGGTTGTTCTTACTGCAGCAGAATTCCATCCTGCTCTGCTGCTCTGGGTGTCAGTTTAATGACAAGAGGGCTGCAGTTCCCTGGTGCTGTTCCCACTCGCAGCCAGAGCCATCCACTCAGTGCCTGGGCTGCCATTTTTTAAGTGCAACTGGGGCAGTCAGTGCATGGACCTGTGGAGTGAAGGACCGAGGGAGCTGTAGGAACTGGGAGGGAGTGATCACCCACTCTGTAGGGCAGGTGGTGTCTCGTGCCCTCCGAGGCTGGGGCAAACAGCTGAGTTCTCAGGCAGGGCAACAGCACCATGGGAGAGAAGAGAGTCATTTTTACTGAGACACTAGAGTCGTGTGTTCCTTGAGCCTTAGTGAGCATTGGTCCTTGCTGGGAAGGCTCCCCCAGAGCTCCTGGATCACTGGGACTGTTACAGGAGTCCTTGCAAGCCGTCTTGGGTAAAGGAGGGGCTGAGGCAGCTGTGGGACAAAGTGCTCTCCTGGGGCACTTGGCGCACTCTGGCTGCTGCCTTTCAGGGTTTGCCCCTCCTTGACAAGACATGTTTGAGTGGGAAGACTTAGAAGGCAATTTATCACTGTAGGGCTGTTAAATGTCTGTTGGACAGTGACAAATGTGTTACGCTCCATTTCACAATCCTTGGGGGTAAATGTTCCCCATTCTCTCAGTATCTCTGATTCCCTTGGGGTCATCTCTTTGCCCAGATGTTTTGTTCCTGAGCTGCGAGTGTACCCCAAAATCATGTGGTTGGATAAGTGCTACCTGAAGGTGCCATACGAGAGGAAGTTCTCCATCAGGAACAACACCGACCTTCCTGGCTGCTACGGCCTAATTCCCCAGGTTTGGCATCGCACCCACCTCCTTCTCTCAAATGTTATTGAGGAGATTATTAGGGGGAAAAAGGGTCTGGATAAGACCTTGCTGGTTTCTATTCAGTCTTAAAGATCTGCTGAGAACAGGATCCTAGCTGAATGTGAACTTCAGGATGCAGTTTAACCTCCTGAGGAAACATTTTGCGTTCTTGGCTTCAGGGTGTTTTCTTGTGGGAGATCTTAGAGGGTTGTGAGAAGCTGCTGCATCCACAGACACCAACACCTGTGCTGGCAGCCTCCTTGCTGAACCCCCTGAGAATGCTAAGCCTACAATTCTTGCATCTTGTTTGTGCCTTTTACCTTTGTCCTGGGGATTTTTAAAAATGTGTGTAAGTTGCTGATGTGGTGCATGTTAAGGAGTTTAAAGTTTCTTCAGAGGTCCCTCTGAAGTTGCATTTGATTCTGTCCCTTCTAGAAACGCAAGGAGGACTCTGCTGTGTTCTACTCCAGCCCCAAACCCTGTGGGATTGTCCAGCCTCACAGCACTGCAGAGATCCCAATCACAGTCCAAGTCCAAACACTGGGCGAGCATCGCACCAGCGTTTCTATCGGCGTGTTCGGGGATGAGAGAAACCCACTGGTGAGTGCAAGGGGAGTGTGTGCCTTTGTGCAACTTGTCCTGGCAGGAGGGTGCACAGTGAGCAGGGACTCTTCTGGGGAAAACAGGCACAGGCTGCTGTGGAGAAGGACAGCAGGGATTGGTGGCATCAACAGCTCATGCCTTATAGGTGGTAATCTCAGTGTCTGACCCAGAATGTAGTTCATCTAAACTGGGATTGACGATCATTTCAGTTAATTAATCTTTAAAATGCTATTAACTTTGGAAGCATGTGTTTTAAAATGTCATCTCTCAGCACAGAGGAGGATGTCAGAAGACTTCTGGGAACCTTGAGCTTTCTGTAAAAGAAAGGAAAGCTGGCATTTGAAGAGTAGTTGCAAGGATTTAAACTTATATTAAAACATATGGAAATGATGATGCCAAATTCCCTGGATGGCACCAAACATCTGAACGTGGGCCATTATGGCCCTGCATGTAAATCAGTCAACAGGAAGGACAGGCAATGCAGGCTGTGGCAGGGAGCCTGAAGTTTGATTAAACAGTTGCTTTCAACTATCAGGCTGCTCACCTTAAAGAGAAGGGTTTCTCCCCACCAGAATAACCAGTTGTTTAACCGTCAGCCTGGTCTTAACTAGAGATTTCTTGCAAAGCTTCTCCCCTTGGGCCAATAATTTGTAGCTTGAAAGTTTCTCTTACCTTAATCCTTTTCAATTTGGAGGTGAATATGTAATTTTTTTTTTCCCAAAAGCCCAGCATTTCAGCTGGAGAGTGGTAGCTGTCCCTAAAGAAATAACTTGAGCAGGATTGAGCTGTTTAAGCTTTTTTAGGTTTCCTGTTGTTGTTTGATTTTTTTTTTTAATCTTTCTTGCCTGCTTCCTGGAACAGAGAGCAGAACTACGGAGCCTTGGACAGCTGTCAGAAATCTACCCAAGTCCAAGGCTGATAGAGTTTGGCAAGATCCCAGCTCTGTGGCCTAATTCACGAGGTATTACCCTCTTCAACGAAGGTCTCATGGATACAGACTTCAGGCTGGAGATTGTAAGTATCTGTGGGGCTGTTTTCCAGGGAAATTGACTGGTTGGCATGACAAGCAGCCATGACTTGGTTTTCATATGCATTGCCCTGCATGAGAGGAAGCAGATACTCCAATATTCCATCTGAGCGAGGCAAGAGGAACCTGGCTCTGGAGTGGTTTTAGCTGGGACACCCCTCAGTGAAATCAGGTTCAGAGATGTTGAAGCAGGAATTCATTTGGATTGTGTTGACAAGTTCTCCCTTAATTTTATGCAAGGTCTTTAGCTGTGTATGTCACATTTTTGAAGCTCTGAGATCAAGAGAAACCTGTGGTCCTTTGCTCCTCAGAGAGCATGGATTTCCCTGTGGTTTCCCTGTTGCATCTACGTTTTGCTTTGTGCCAAACTGCTGTTCATGGTAGAGAACAGGCTGTGAGGTCTGTCCTCAGACTGCTCATGGGAGGCAATTTTCACACCTCCTGTGGGTCAAGCCAGTTGGGCTGTCCACACAAAGACATCTGTGGCGGGTGTGCACCCCAGAGCCTGTGATCTCTGTGCCACTGGAGAGCATCTTTGGGGCCAGCTGCAGAGAAAGGCTGTTTGATATGTGGAGGCTGCATAGGGCAGAAGGAGCTGGGGCTGCTCCCCTGGCAGGGGGAGCAGGGCTGGTGGTGCAGCCAGGAAGGGCTTGTAGGCTGGGGCTGGGTGGGATGTCTGCTGGAGGGGGAGATCTGTGAGGGGCTTGAGCTTTGTCTTCTTCATGCTGGGTGTGTTCAACTTGTGGAGCTGGTTAAAGCCTGATACTATGGACTTGTTTGTGTCTGTGGATAAAGACTAGGCCATGTGGGAGAGTCAGCCACAGCCTCCTGGGCCAAGGAGGAGGGGCATGAATTTTCCTCTTATTGCTTTTCTGGCTTTTTGGGGGATAAATATAACCTTAAAGTGAGGGATTTTTCCAGGACAGCTTTCTCTAACTCCACAATGAAAGTCTGCTCTCAGCCTCTGCAGGGAGCAATGCAGCTTGCCTGGGTGGTCGTGGTGTGTAAAGGGTGGGCTCCACATGCTGCTACCAGGGCTGGAGCTGCAGAGCTATGCTGCTGCAGCTGTGCTGGTGCAGGGCCTTTCCTCCCTCCTTTGGGCAGCTTCCAGCTCTCTTGCCCAGTCCGTGAAGTCCATGAGAAACCGGAGGATGAGAGTTCTTGGGAAGAGTGGGCCATGCCCACAGAGCACATGTCGTCCAGTTTTCTTTCTGCTTCCTGCTTTCCTGCTCTGCTATAACCATTTAGAGCTGACTTTTCCAAAGCAGAGGGCACTGGGGCACCTCTCTACAGCTGATGATCAGTGGGAAGTGAGGGCTTCAGTCCTTCAGGGGCTGCTGAGAAGCATTGATGGCCTCTTGGGAAAGAATAGTTTGGTGCTGGGGATTTGCTCAACTGCTTTTGCAGAGATATTCTTCAGGCTCTCAGCAGTGTCCTCCAGCTGTGTGGTTTCTGGAGTGGGATTTGAGCAGTCATGACTTCCTCTGGCCCTGAGCCTTTGTGAGAAGCCAGGAGAGAGAAAGCAGCTTCCCTTTGCACACACTCCAGAGAAAGACTGGGGAAGGAACACTCTCCTGAGGATTAGTGTCCCTTGCATTGGGCAAAACTGGGTTAATTATGTGAGAGTCTCTTAAAGGAGGGGGAAATACAGGTTGTATAAGCTCTGCTGTTGCCTGATACTGCAGCTTAAATTTAGGGAAATTAAGCCTTGAGGATTTTTATCCTCCCCTCTTTAGTCTTTCCTTATATCTCACAAGAGACCAGGGTGTATGGTTTCCATCCTAAATGCATATTATGCTTCTCTTACAGGTGAATAAACCTCACTGTTATGTTATCGAACCCAGAGAAGGAGTGATCCCTGCCAGAGATGAGGTTCCTGTGACTATCACAGCAACCCTGGATGACAATGGGCTTTTTGCTGATAATGTCCAGCTATTCATTGGGAACAGCCTTTGGAGAACCTTCACCCTCCAGGCTTTTGGCATTGGCAGCACAGTTGTCACAGACAAACCATTTGCCCCAGACCTCAACTTGGGATACCAATTCAGGTAGGAGATCTCTCCACTCCCACCTCTCCTCCTGTCTCAACAAGGAGCAGTTTTGCTGTAGTCCTTCAGGCAAGATCTTCTTCAGTCTTCAAAGACCCTGACTCCTTCCCTGAAGGCAGAGATTCCTTTAGAAACATGTGATGGCCAGTTGAGAGTTGTTAGATACCCTCAAAAACCACTGAAAGGGAAAACAGTTGCTAAACTGCCACTGAATTGTCTCTGTTGTAACACATTTATGTCCTCACTTGATCAAGTAATGATCTCGCAGGCTCCCCCAGATCAAAAGGTTCCCGAAAGGGCGCTCGGATGAGGCGGTCCCTCCATGTGGCTGAGGGACCAAGGGGAGATGGCACCACGCCCTTCCCTTCTGAAATGGCACCTCCCTGGCAAGCAGGGGCTCTGGGAACAAAGAGACAGGAGGGTGACAACCCCCCCGGGCAGGCAGGAGCCCACAGAGCAGTTCCAGAGGCAGATGGAAACTTGCTGGTTTGTGTGGGGCCTGCACCGCCGTCGCTTCCTCACGCTGCTTGTGGGCTCTGCTGCTGCCCTGGCAGCCCAGGACTGGTGCACGTACAGGAGGCCAGAATGTTATGTGCCCCTCGCAGGTGCATCACCTCTGGGTTTGACGGCAGCCCCAGGATGCCTTAAAATATTAGCAAGATGGCACGATCGGAGGTGTTTGAAAAGCAGAACTGTCTTAATTAAGATGAAAATAAAAAACTATACGGAACAAAAGAGAAAAAGCTGTGCCAAGTGCAAGGAGGACCTTTGCACTTGCTACAACACCCCTAAAATGCCTGGAGGAACTTTGTGTATTCTCCTAAGTATGTAACAATCAAGGTGGGATTCTTGGCATCCTGCCCAATAGAAATAGTAACAGGGCTTGAGGTGCAGTTTCGAGGATCCAACAGGTGTCTCTGTCCTGGCACAAGGCCAAATAAGGTATCAAAATCTCTGGGTTTTACCTTATAAGTGTAACAAAGAATGAACCCCAAATCCTGCCCTAAAATGGAAGCCTCCTTGCCACTGTGGGGGTGCAAACGCTACCATGTGAGGTACACTTCTACACAGGACCTTGCTCGTTTGCCAGCAGAGTTTGCAAAGTTCACTTCAAAACAGTTTCTCATTGCAAAATGAAGTTTCTACAAATGGCTACCAGTGCAAAAGCAAAGCTGCTACGAACGAGAGAGGCCCTGCTCCCCTGGTTTCCTCTCCTAGAGCAGGCAGATGATTTTTAGCAGCTTGCTGGGATCATCCAGAAACTGCCTCCGAGTCGGCTTTTAAAAATGCCTGCAGTCATACCCCCACACACAAGGTCCCCAAGTGCAGGATCTCAAAGATTCAGTAACAGTTTAGAGCACAGATTAATACAAAATTCAGGAACAGTATGAATCACCCCAAAACAAACATTTTGGAGGAAAACACCCGGTCCTGCTAGCCTCGCCTGGAAAATGCTACATTACCATTAGAAATATATTTTCTTTGCAATAATGACTTCAGAAGGGCAGCTTATCAGACACTGTTTCTGGTCCACATTAAGAGCTGGAAATGAAGACGGTCTCCAAGCTATTAACACCTCAGATTGCTCATTGGGAGCAATCTGATGACCAGGGAAATAACTACTCCCATACTATTTTCCATCCTGGTTTCTATTCTAGCTGCCTTCCCTATACTCGTCGGTTCAAACTAACAAACCGGGGCCACCGTTTCCATCGGCTCTTCTGGAAGGTGGAATGTAACAGCCCAGCTGAGGAGGAGGGCCAGAGTACCTCAGCCCTCAGTAGCCCCAAGGCCAAAGATGATTGCCAGAGCCCCAAACGTACCAGCCCCGTGTTTGAGCTGGAGCCACTGTGGATGGACCTGCAGCCAGGAGAGTCTGTGGACATGGTGCTGCGAGGCTTCTCCCGCATCCCGCAGGTGAGGTCCCTGCCACGGGCTGAGCCTGGGGAGCCATCAGATCCCCTGCCCTGGGCTTGTTCCACAGTCCCTTGACATTTGCCTGGGGAAAGGAGCAGGGGCCTTCTAGAAACTGGTTTAAGACCACTCGTTTCTGTGGCAGCACCACTTGCTTTCCTTGCTGGCCACCATCAGACCAGCTAGAGCTTTATTGTGATTCCACAGCTATCAAAACCCAGTGCTGATCCCAAAGTAGGGGTGGAAGGACATACTGCTCTTTTGGGGCAAACAGTGTTGCATGCTTAGTCAGCAAAGAAGGGCAGAGAAATAAATTAGTAACACTTAGACTAGGAGCCCCAAAAGAAAGTGAATTAAACAAGTGCCAAGTGGTTTATCTGGGGTAAGCACAGAGTAAAACAAAAGCCATGTGAAGGGAGGGAGTTTCTCACAAGTGCCTTTTGTGGCTATTGGGGTGCAGTGCTACAGACAATTGAGTGCAGAATAAATAAGCTGCATCACAGGAAGGAAAGCAGGCGGTGAGCATAACTCTGTGGCAGGAACAGGGCCCGTGGTGGGTGGTGGGTGCTGAGCCAATGCAGGGCATTTTCTGGATGCCCTGCCACCACCCTTGGTGACAAGTGACTCTTGCATGCAGGTGGTGCGGGATTATGTGTCATGTGAAGCTGTCATTGGGACAGGCAGTGTGACAAAGAAGGTGATAGAAACAACCATTACCTGTGAGTTTGTTGATCCCACTATAGAACTATCAGCCAGACAATTCTCTTTCCGGGTGGAGAAGGTAAGTCTCTGGATTGCATCCTGGCATTTAACAGCATGGCTGGGAGGGGGCGGGGGGTGTGCTTGTGTTTAAGCCCCTCTTTACCCTTCCTGAGGCACTTTGTAAAGTGAGTGAAGATGCTTTTAGAGATGAGACTGGTATTTAACATCCCCAAAGTAAAATTGCAGTTACAGCTGCAGTGCCAAGGGGGATTGTAGCCACTGGCAGAGAAATGCCAATTTCTCTGCTCACTGTAAATGGAGGTTTCTGAGGATCCTTCAAGGCACAGTGATGTCTGTACACTGATGCTGTAGGGAAGCTGGGAAAAATGGAGATTCCTGTGAATTCCTCAGGCTGACAAGGAACAACCCATCATCTCCTGTGTCTCTTTGCCTTCTCTGCTGTTGGCATGGCTGCTGTGTGGTATAGCTATATGGTATAGCTCTGTGCATTTCCCTAAGCCTCACCTGCTTCAAAGGACCCCCAGACACCCTGCAGCTGCAGTGATGATAAGACTGAGGCAGAGCAAGTGCCCTTTAGTCTCTGGATCCCAATTCCAGCATCATGCTTTCCTCTCCTGCAAGTTGTCTGAAAAAGAGAGGATGTTTCATTGGTTGGTTTCTGTAGTTTCAGGCCTCTCCTCTGGTTCCCAGGCTTCCACTCAAGTACAGAATCCCTGGAACAGGCAGTTCAGATGTAATTAGAAGCTTTTCAGCCCTCCCTGATCCTGCCTGGGTTCTGCTCAATGCCACACACACAAACTGATTTATTGCATACTATGGCACAGCACCTGCTTGATATCAGTACATCCAGAACTAGTTTCCCAAACTCTCTGGTTTCTCTAAACTATGCAGGAAACCCAACACAATGCACAGACAGGAAGGAAGAGCCTAGGCTGATCATGGCTTTGAGACCACAGACACCTTGTCCCTGTAGCAGGGGCTGCAGGACACATCATGCAGACAAACTGCTTTTATGAGGCTGCTAGAGCCAATAAGGTTGTAAGAAATGACTTTGTGTGAGTGAAGATCATCTAGTGCAATTCTGCCCAATAGAGAGACAAAGCTGGAGACAAATACTCTGGATTCACTTTCTGCTTTAGATCTTGTTCAAGCAGCCGCCTCCTCTCAGGGGCCTATTCCCTCATCTGTACGTGGGAGTGTTTCCCTGTCCCCCAGAGGATGCTGTGCTTTCTAAACATGAAAAGCATCTGCTATAAAGATAAAACTCCTGGAAGGGTAGAAACCAATAGAAAGGGTGAATAGAAACGTGTCCACTGCTGGGGCTGAAAACTGCGAGATGCAGCAGAAGCAGAAGGAGGTCTATGGCTAGTTGAGGTTGTTTTTCCTTGTCTCCTGTTTCCATAGAAACCCAGTGATGTCCTCAGTATGCAGTACCAGCCTTTGGCTATAAAAAACACCTGCTGGCTGCCACTCGACCTTATCCTGGACTTGGAGCAGCCATTTCTGGTCTGCAGTGAGGACCAGCAGCCCCTCCCACGTGGCCAGGTGAGCAGCCCTGGACTCCTCCAGTGGGGTTTGAAGAGGAGGGATGTGGTGGTGCCTTTCTGTTGGGAGGCCCTTGAGTCAAGAAGTTTATTCTGTAGTCTCAGCAGTGCATTGGCCTGAGCTGCACCAGCAGAGCTGCTGAAGGAATCAAAATCTTATCTGAGCTGAGAAGATCCATCCTGGCTTTAAGGCACAAGGAGAAGGGAGCAGGCAACTAGGTCTGGGCAAGCCATGCAGTAGAAGTGTCTCCTGGAAAGCATCCCAGCTCTCCAGCAGCCACCCCCTTGTATTGCTGCTGAGCATGGAACCATGGGTCTGAGGGAATCCTGGGCTAGAGTGTGCTGCCTGCAGACCCTTGCTGTAAAGAAATGAACTGAGAAGCCCACGCTGGGGTCACACTTGGAGCATTTACTGTTTCCTGCTGACAGACCTTGGGATGTCATCCCACGGGTGATTAATTACTGTTCGTCTCCTTGCAGCCTGTGACAGTGGACGTAGGGGAGACCTGTCATCTCTACATCGCATTTGACCCAGCTTATAAACTGGATTTTAATAGCTGGAAAACAAAGAAGGTTCTGAAGATAGAAATGGTCAGGGGCCATCCTTCTGTGGAGTACATCACCCTTTGGGGAGAAGCCCACTTCCCCAATCTCCAAATCCAGCCCAGCACCCTGGAGTTTGGCTCCATCGTGGCTGGCACTAAAGAAGAGCGTTCTCTGGAGATGACCAACTGCAGCCCACTTCCTGTCCAGTACCACTGGTCATTCCCCATGGACAGCCAGGTGAAAAAGCTGAGGTATGTGCACCTTTGCCCTCTCCTTGAAGCTCTTCTTCCAGGTGTCCTGTTTGTACTTTGCAAAGAACAAAGCTGTTTGCCTAGGATCTGACAAACTGCTTCTGACTTGTCCTCGTGCAACTAACACTGACCAGCTGTGGTCTCTCATCCGTCTGAGGCTGGATGCTCAGGGAACAGGTTTTCAGCCAATTTGGTGCTCATCGTGGTTTCCCCTGGGAAGGAAAGCTGGGGTGAAAGCTGCTTTCTCAGACCTCTGTGGCCTGAGGCACTGTCCACCTTGATGAAGGGCTCCTAGTCCCAGCTCCCACAGTGCTGCTGGAGGCCCTTTTGGCCCCTCTGCTTTGGGATGGGTCCTCTCTGCAGGAGCTGCTCTCTGCTCCTTGCCCTCCTCCCTTGCATTGTGCTGGAGGATGCCCAGAAAGTCCCAACACCAAAGAAAGAGCTACTTAGCAACTGGGCTGATGCTGTGTTGAAAAAATCGTGGTTGTTTGAGTCCAAAGATATGTCCTGAGACTGGTGTGTTCTCGAGACACGTGGTTTTATTAGTCGTGGGGGACAGCCTGACCAGGGAACAGCAGCAGGAAAGGTTTAGAGGGACAGGAATCCAAGCAGGCAAAGAGGCAGATTACCTGTTACAATCCATTTTAACCCCTTCCATCATGAATATTCTAATTAGCACTAACCAATCACCTCAGGATACAAAAACCAACAACATTTACATACAGCCTATAGGGACTATTGCATTACCATGCTAATCTACATACTAAAAACCTGAAGAACCACCTTCTCCCTGATACTTGAGACCACTTAACTGTCTTTTGTTTGGGGGGTGGGGTCCCTTAGCTACTGGAACTTCAGTGATTGCTTCATTGTTCTCTTGTTTATGGTTTGAATCTTGCTTTCATTTCTATTTCTTTTGTGGATTTTATACTTTTAGAATTTTTTGTTAATAAACCATTTCTGCAAGAGTTTGCTGCTTCATCTCCTCCAACATCTCCCCCTTCTCTGTTGAATCACTGAGGTACTGGAAACTGTCTTATTCATTAATTTTTTCACACAATGAAGTATATGGGGAACTGCTAATAAAATTACAACTATAACTATTAGAATAATGCAAAAACAAAAACAAAAGGGTAGAAACAACATGCATTTGTGTAGATAATAACAGTTCATTTGCTTCTTGAGTTGTTTTTGGCTGACCATCTTGTCTTCTTTTCTGGGCAATCTCTCACTACGTGGCTTGGTCTTCTGCAGAAAAAACAAGGTCTTGGGGCTACAGCAGTTTGCATGACAGCCACGTTTTTACTTTGCTGTTGGGAGTTTAGATGTAGAGCAGCTAGGATCTCAGTAAGTATTTGATCTCGAGCTTCTGCTTGCGCAGCTTGGGCAGCTGCTTGTGTCATTTGAGCTGTGAGGGCTTTCTCAATTTTTTCTCCCAGAGTCTTTCCAAGTTCAGTTGCCTGGATGGTAGCCACTTGTTGTGGGCTTCCAATTTTGTTGCAGGCATCAATCATTTCAGGCACAGTGGGTTTCTCTTTTGCCAGGGCTTTGATGACCTTTTTACATTCTGTACTGGCATTGTTCTCAATAATGTCTCTCACCATCAAGGGGCGAGCTATATCATCGCTGCACTGTCTTTCTGCAGCTTGTATTACTCGGTCTACAAACGTGGTAAACGGTTCAGATGGTTCTTGGCTAACCAGGTTGTAGGCTTTTTCAAAACTCCCTGCTGGTTGTATTTGCAAAAAGGCTCTGCGAGCCATTTTTTTTATGTCCTCTAGAGCTATTCTCAGTAATTTTACCTGATCATCAGTCTGGTCATTAGGGGGTTCACCAGTCAGTTTAGACAAAGTAAGCGTGCGAAGGTCTGCGTCTGTGCTTAGCCTGTAGGTTGTTAGTACGCCTGCAAGCAATCGTCCCCATTTAAGTTCCCATAACATGTATTGTGAATCGGTGAGAAGTATGCTGGCGAGGTTTTTGCAGTCGTTCGGAGTGAATGTATGTCCTTCTAGTGTACTCCTTAGCAGTTGTTTAAAATATGGGGAGCAGATTCCACTGTCCTTTATTGCCTTTTGCAACTCTTTTATTTCTTGAGAAGGAACAGGTGTCCATGTCGTAGGTCCCCCAGCTTGCTGACTGAATATTACAGGCATGACTAGGGGGTCTAGATTTTCCTCTTTGCAAATTTGGAGTTTCACCTTGTGCCAGTTTGTTGTCTGAGTATTATTAAAACAGTTCTGGGGGTTGTTAAATGTTGGTATTATTGCTGGCGTCATTTCAACGTGTGGAGTCTCATCTCGAATGTGGGAGCTGTTCCGAGAGCTGGATGGACTGTAGAGCTGCTGGGAAAGGTGTTTTGTGTTGGGAATAAGGGGTTAGTGTCTCTAGGGGCAGGATAATTGTCATTTTGCCCTGTATTTATTAACGAAGATGTTTTATTCCCCTCTCCCCCTCTGTGTATAGTGTTAATGGTAATTGAGTCTTGTTGTGTCATAGTCCCGTTTTGTGCTATGAGAGTAGGAGGTTGGGGTGCAGCTGGGCGAGCCGGGGGATACGGCGGCAAGTTGCTGGCAGTTGACAGAAGTGAAGGCAGCGGTGGTTGCTCTGGAGGGGCTGTGACAGGCTGTAGCATGGGTGCAGCTTCAGACAGGCGCTGTGAGGCTTTCGTGGTACATGAAGCAGCAGGCAGGAGCTGAATGGCGGCAGCTGGGAGAAGTGACGGTGATGCAGCGATGCTCGGAGGAGGCGGGCATAGCAACGAAGGCGGCTCAGGTGTAGTAGCCAGGTGTGCAGGCGGCAGTGGTGCTGGTGGAGGTACTGAAGCTCGGTGCCCTTCTCTATCTCCCCCCGCTGCGGGGTAGCAGAGCAGGGAGGAGGCAGAGAGGGGCTGCAGTGCTGTTGCAGGAAGCTGCGCTGTCATGTGCTGGTACGGTGGGCACTGATACGGCTGGAGCGGTGCTTGCTGCAGAGACGGCTGCGTGGGTTGTGTCATCGGTTGGATGGGGGACGCAAGCGGGTTGGTTTGCGCTGACAGCAGGGCAGGACGTGGGGTTGGGTGCAGCACCAGTTGCTGTGGTGTCGCAGTTTGCAGAGATGTCAGCGGCTGTGGTGGCGTTGGAGAGGGTGGACGGGCGGTAGGGGGATGCTGGAAGGGCGTGAAGGCAGGTGGTGGGATGGTTGGTAGCTGTGCAGTGGTGATTGCATAGCTGGAGGCAGGAACTGGGGCCGGGCAGGTAGCTTGTATGGCGTAGGGATGCTGCATTGCTGGGACAGAGTCACATGCGGGTTGGATGGTTGCTGCTGGGGTTGAGGCAGTCGCAGGAGAGGAGGCAGAGACAGGACTTCGGGGAAGGAAGGGCTGGTGTACGTTCGACTCTGGCAGTGCAGGGGTGCAGGGCGGCCAGACTGATGCCTTCGCCGGCACTAATGGAGTTGTGGCTGCTGGACTAGTCTCATTCTGGAGGACGCAGGCTTTTTTAGGGAAAAACACAGGTGGTGCAGCGACAGCACTGGCAGCTGCATCAGGCACAGAAACCCAGGCAGCCGCTGCAGGGGGAGGGAGCCATCCTTGGTCTGGTGGTGCTAGCATTGCTGCATCAGCGAAGCAGGGAGCTTGGACAGGAGCGATTGTATTTTTGGGGTGGTTTGAATTGGGTGGTATAGGCATGGTAGGGGTATAGGGTTGCGTGGAGGGGATTGGGTGCTGGGAGGCATGGGGCAGTGCATTAGCAGGGACTGAATGGGACTGCAGGCTTAAATGGCTGATGGGGGAGACAGCAGCTGGTAAAGGAGACGGGGTTGGGGTTTCCAAGGGAACAGGGGGTGAGGGAGGTGTTAGGGTTACTATGGTACCAGGTGAGGGGCGCGTGGCCAGGATTGCTGAGGGGGCAGGCAGGAGGGGCGGGTTTGGGGTTTGAAGGGGTGGGGCTGGAGGCAGGGTGAGGGGCGGAGCCGGGTGAGGGGGCGGGGCTTGGGGAGGGGCGGGGCTGGATGGGGCGGGGTTTGGTGAGGGGGCGGGGTTTGGCGAGGGGGCAGGGCTTGGGTTGTTAGGGGCTGGGATGGGGGCGGGGCAGGGGTTGCTAGGGGCAGGGCTGGGTGGGGGGGGGAGGGCCAGGTGGGGGGAGAAGACCGGCTGGGGGGGTGGGGCTGCTTGCACGTGGATTGTTGTAGGCAACATGGCGGACGGCATGGGCAGAAGCGGCGTGCAGGAGACAGGGGGTGCCGGCTGGGCTTGGGACATAGCATAAATCTGATTAGGCTCGGCGAGGTTTACAATGGTTGTGGTTTGCGGCAGGGCAGGCGGCAGGGACACGAGCGAGGGTTCTGGAGGGGCGGCGGGCACAGCATTTGTGATAGGAGGTGTGAGTGGCGAGGGTGCAGCAGCGGCCGGGATGGCAGGACAGGGGAATCGGACAGGAGCAGTTATGGGCAGAGGAGGGAGTAAAGGCAGTCGTGCTGTTGGAAGGCTGTCAGGGGGCTGTGCTGGTATGGCACATGTGCCTGAGGGGACGGCAGGGAGAGGGGATATGGGGGCGGGGAGCATTGTGGCAGAGTCGGTGAGGAGGGGCGGTGCTGGGGTTGCTAAGGCTGTGGCAAACAGTGGGGAGGTGGCTGTGGACGGAGGGGGGAGGGTAGGGCTGGGGGCGGGGGAGGAGGCTAGGAGGGCAGAGCTGGCAGTGGTGGGGGGGGTGACACCACGTGGGGGAAGGGTGGGACGCCTGCGGGGGCTGGGACGCCTGCGGGGGCTGGGACAGGGCAGACAGTGGTGGGAGGATCGGAGAAAGCTGAAACTGGCGAGGGAGAAGAAGATGGTGTAGAGAGAGCAGGGATCGGGCAGGCAGGAGTCAGGGGACTGGGGAGGGCGGAAGCCGATGTGGGGGGAGAGCGAGGCGCCGCGCAGGGGCTCGAGGGGGAAGGGGGGGAAGCGGCGGTGGGGGGGAAAGGCAGAACAACAGCCGGGCTCAGCTGTGCAGCCTCGGCAGTCAGGGATGGGGGGGCAGCAGTGTGGAGCGGCGCTGCGGGGGAAGGGAAAGCTGTGGGGAAAGTGGGGACAGGCTGAGTGGTGGGAGAAACTGCGGGGCAGGTGGGGAATAGCACAGTGGGGGGGGAGGATGCCGCAGCGGCAGAAGCAGGGAGAGGCTCGGCAGGGGGAGGAGCCGCGGGGGAGGGGACTGGGATGGCGGGGGGCAGGGGGGACTCCGGAGCACGTGGTCACGGGGAAGATGGCGGCTACATGCTCACAGGGCTGTGTGGGGGTCGGCGGGCTTGCAGAGACTGGGGGAACAGACAGAGTGGGGTTTGTATGATTTAAGGAAGGAGCAAATAACTCAACTAAGGCTCTACAAGCAGGCAAATGTTCTGCAACAGTAAAATTTCTGCGAGAAATTTCATTAAAAAGTTTGTTTCCAACTATTTCCCAAAAGTTACTGGTAAAAATAATTGATCGATCAGCGTTTGGAAAATTATGAAGAGTCCATGCTAAGAGACTTTTTAATTCACTTTTAGGTAGATCAATCGAATGAGATTTTAATAAATGTTTTAGCTGCTTGTAAAAATCTTTATCTGAGGTTGAAAATCCCTGTCCCATTGTTATAGTATTTTAATACTTACCAGTAGTCGGTCGAAAGGAGAGAGAGACGTCCCAAACAGAACTCCAGCTGAGGTGATGGCCAGACACCTCGTGTCCTCCCAAGGACACTGTGAGAGATTCCCCTGTCGCTAGGGATTTTCACAGGAGTTCTTCTACTCGCACTGGGCGGCTGTTACTATGTAACTTTGCCGGGCTAGACAATCACGCGTCTCACCGGCTTCTCGTGCTGGTGTGATTTACCAATTTTTTTAGAGAGCTCCAGGCCAGGTATGCGCAGCGCCTGCCCGTTGCTCACCCTTATCAGGGCAAAAAAGGTTTTAAGAGCTTCAAATCTCAGTGCTTTGGCACTGGATTTGCGCTCGGGATCGTCTCTAGGTGGGGAAGCAGTATTTTGGTTTTTTTTAAATTACCGTAGATGAAGTAGAGTGGTGTAGAGATCAGGCTGCTTCGGCGTTTTCCACAGTGGGCGCCAATTGTTGAAAAAATCGTGGTTGTTTGAGTCCAAAGATATGTCCTGAGACTGGTGTGTTCTCGAGACACGTGGTTTTATTAGTCGTGGGGGACAGCCTGACCAGGGAACAGCAGCAGGAAAGGTTTAGAGGGACAGGAATCCAAGCAGGCAAAGAGGCAGATTACCTGTTACAATCCATTTTAACCCCGTCCATCATGAATATTCTAATTAGCACTAACCAATCACCTCAGGATACAAAAACCAACAACATTTACATACAGCCTATAGGGACTATTGCATTACCATGCTAATCTATATACTAAAAACCTGAAGAACCACCTTCTCCCTGATACTTGAGACCACTTAACTGTCTTTTGTTTGGGGGGTGGGGTCCCTTAGCTACTGGAACTTCGGTGATTGCTTCATTGTTCTCTTGTTTATGGTTTGAATCTTGCTTTCATTTCTATTTCTTTTGTGGGTTTTATACTTTTAGAATTTTTTGTTAATAAACCATTTCTGCAAGAGTTTGCTGCTTCATCTCCTCCAACAATGCTGAACAGCTCATTACCTTCCCTTTCCTTCTTTTCTGAAACATCTCCTTTAGTGCCAGGGCAATTTCTTTCCCAGGGGTCAGCTTTCAGTGGACAACTTGGATTCTTCACTCCCCTTTTTTGTGACACTTGTTACTCATTTCGACTTTTCCCCACTGCAACGTGTCCCTTAATATGTTCTGTACTGCTTGACAGCAGGACTTGTTCATCACATCATCTCCTATCCCTGCCTCTGACTCCAGTACTTTAGAGTGAAAAATGTTGTCTGGGCACCATGGTCCTGGGAAGTTGCCTCAAACCATTCATTAAAAGTAAAGATAGTGGAATAGATGATTAGGGATCTCTTGGGGGTTATGAGAGAGAGCCCCTCATCCAGAAATGAAACCCAGCCTTAGATGGGTTTTAACAAGTTACAAAGCTAAAGACAGTTATTCTTTGGGGAGCAGGCACTGAACGCCTGTCTGGGAATGGAGCATCCAGGTTGTGTGTGACTGTGTGGGGAGCACTTGCAGCTCAGCAGGTGACAGGCAGGCATGGCACAACTGTGTCCCTCACATGGCATTAGAAACACAAGCAGAGTTACCCTGAGCACCTGCTTCAGTTTAAAATGGGGAATGTGACCTGAGTCACCTGGGAGTGTTGGAAAATGTCAACCAAACCCCCAGCACTGTCAGGGAAACATTCCTGATAAATACCCTGTAGAGCTGCAGAGTTTCTGGCCTTGGGCACTGAGGGGGCTGTGCTGGCTCATAACTGGCCAGGTCTGCCCCTTGGTGCCTCAGCTCTCCCCTTTTTTTTTTTGCCTTCTCTGTCTTTTCCTCACCCACTGTGCTTTTTGCATCCCCACAAGGTGTTAATCCCTGTCCTCTGTAGTTCCTCAATGCAAGCAGTTGCAGCTGCCTGCACCACTGCTACCTCAGTGTCACCCTTGGGCTGCCTTGAGAAGGGCTCTGCTCCAGCCTGGACTGGGAAGGGCTGGACCAAACCATTTCTCAGTTCAATGCACCAGCACCCACACAGGGGCTGCATCCTGACCTGGAGCTACTCGTGCAGGTGTCCCTTCCTCCCACTGCAGGTCCCTGTTCATAGCTATGTTATTTTCCAGACATGAGCTTTACCCACCTAAATTCAAACCCGAACCACCAAAGACAGTGTCATTCTATTTGGAGCACCCGGCAACTCAATTGAGACGCTTCAAGGTTAGAAATGGGAAGGAGCCAGACACAGCCCTGCAAGAATCACAGGATCTTGCCCAATCTTCAGGAGCAGAGGTAGATTTTCTTGCACACCTACTGCTTGTGTTGCCTCTCCAGCTTGCCACCAACAAGTCATGCTCGTGCTGACCTCTCTTTTTGCTGCCCTGCTGTCCTGTGCCCTGAGAGTGGGCTGGGCAGCAGGGCCAGTGGCTAGATATGGGGTGTGTGGGAGGGAGAAACAGGAGAGTTTTCCTTGGAAAAGCCTGCTCAGATCCTGTGTTGAATGGGGGATTTTCTTGCCTTGTTTTCTTCACAATGCAAGATGAGGCTTTTGTCTGCATACTGATGATAAGACCTCCAGCCTCCTTCGCAGAGCAAGCTGTGATAAGTCCTGATCTCCGTGTCCCCTCTTCCCAACCCAACCAGACTACCTCTTTCCAGATCTCTGCCTTCACCAGAGCTGGTATTGCAGAGGTGGCCCTGAAGCTGTCTTAAAAAATGAGGCTTTGCAAAGTGGCTGTCTCTTCCTCCTAGCATAGAAAATGGCTTGTTTTTCAGGTGCCACTACATGCTTGGGAGAATTCTTACATCCCACCAGGGCTGAGGGGACTCAGCTGCTCCATTGGCTTATCATACACTCCCCTCGAAGCGGAGAAGGTAGGAGGGAATCTGTCTCACTTCCACATTTTCAGTGTGGCAAGCAGGGCTGTAGCTCCCAGTCCCATTGGGGGCCCCCAGCATTGCCCACAGAGGGGCCTCACACACATCTCTCCGGGCTGATCACAAAGTGCTGCTGAAGCAGCTGGTTGTTGGAGAGGCCGTGCAGGACACGTCATAGGGCTGCCCAAGGATGCTGTGCAGCACCTATGGAGGGCATTGCTTCCCTTGGACCTCATCAGGTGGTCCATAGGAAATTTTTCCTGTAGCTTGAGAAAGCAGCAAAGAAATCAGAGAGGGGGGAGGGAAAGCCTAAGGAGTCAGATGAGCTGGGCTGGAATCCTTCCCTGAGCTCCCTGAGCTCCAAGAGCTCTCACTCTGTCTCTCCTCCTTTTCTAAAAGCAGTAAGAAATGCTTTTTAAGGGCAAGTTGTGCATCAGAGAGAATTTCTACTGCCAGGACACATCCCAGTTCACTTTAATGTAGTGTATTAATGCATTGATCCATGAGTATGGAAGAAGATTTTCCCTGTGGTCCCTCCACTGGTCAGTGGCATGGAGGCAAGATGAGATTAGGACAATTCTGGCTGTGTTTGAGGAATAGGCCCCTCCAGCTACAGCTGCACTTTGCTCCCAGATGCTCTTTTGCATCCATTTCCATGCTCAACACCTGAATCTTTCCTGTTCTCCATCCAGGCTTTCAGTATCCTGCCGCTGTCGGGTGTGCTGCAGCCGGGAGAGAGGCAGCAGGTCTCCTTCACCTTCCTTGGCCACCTCAACACCATCGCCCGTGTCACGGCCCTGTGCCACGTGCAGGGAGGCCCCACCTACCAGGTGGAGCTGACCGGGGAGGCCTCACGTGTCAGCTACTCCCTGAGCGCCCGGGAGATTGACTGCGGCTTACAGGTACCACACGTGTCCCCTGGCACAGCTCCCTGCCCTGCAGCCACGGCCAGCAGGCTCCTGCCACCCCGGTCCAGGGCTCCCTCCCCTTCACAGCCCCTTTGTCGGTTCTGGGCTTGGCAGTACAATCTTTGAGGGACACATCTGGCATCCAGGCTGGTTCAAAATGGCCAACTCCAACCCTTGCCAAAGTGCTGGGAATGCCTCTTGTTCAGGGTACCTAACACTGCCTCCTGGGCCAGGCAGGGTCCCAGTGGGGATGCTCTAAGGGGCAAGTCCCTGAGACATCCCTGTGCTGATCCACTCCTAAAGCCTGACCTCCAGGGAGATGCTCTTGTCTAAAGCTCTTGCTTAATCCACACAATGATCAGGGGAAGAAGTTGGGCTTCCAGTCACTATAGTTGGAGAGATCATCCCAGAATAATCCCCACTTCACTCTTTTTCAGTTGGAAGCCCACAGATATTTCCAGCTGCTGGCCCTACCCTGTCTGTGTTATCCTGTGTGTCTCTCTTGTCACCTGTATGTTTCTTGCCATATTTGCATGGAGGTGCCTTTTCTTCTGGAATGCCTCTCTTAGAAATGCTCTGACTTTTAGATACAATTCAATGGAGACAAAGTTGTGGAAGCAAAAGCAATCTGTTCATCAGTACCGATTCAACTGAGCCAAGTGTGCATCTCCCTCCCCGAGAGCCGAGCACACGCACCCCCTTCACCAAAATGGCTTTTTTATACCCTTCACCAAAATGGTTTCTTTTATACCCTTTATACCTGGCAGGGTGGTCCCTGTCCCCTTTCCTATTGCCTGGCTGCTCAGGAACTTATATCCTCTCTGACCCCCAACTTTGCTGTCCCCTCCCCTCTCATCCTACTTCCTTTTAGTCAGGTCTCCAACTCCGTCCCTCTCCCAGCTCACAGCAACACCCAGCAAACCAACCTGAACAAATTCAAACCACAACCAACAACACACAGAGCCAACAACTTTCATTCTTTCACTTAATAACACTTGGCTTCATCTCACACACCTCAGTGACATCTCCTTTGTTTCTCCTGGCTGTTGGTGACCCCTCAGAGTGCAGAGGGCCTGTGTCCCCTGGGTCATTTATTCCTGGCCCTCACATGGTTGTTAACACACCTCTGTGTGCTGCCAGAGCTCCCTGGTCCTGTACAGGTGCCCTGTGCCTGGGGGTTCCCCAGGTTCCCAAGTGCTCCTATCTCCTCCTTGGTCCCTGCTCCCATCATGTGTCTGCTTTCAAACCTCAGGAGAGAGGAAGGAGATTCCCAGCAGCAGACCTGGGTCTGTAACTTCCCGCTCCTATCCCTTCTCTCCAGATGTTTAATGAAATTCAGCACAGCACGGTCACCCTGGTGAACACCAGCAAGGTTGAGTTCAAGTGGGAGCTAAACCCTAGCACTGCAGACCAACATCTGCCTGGTGTGTTTCTGGTCAACCCCACCACTGTAAGTAGCACAAGTGACTGACCCCAGCTGTGTCAGGTGGCCTAGGAGAGTGTTAAAGGGAAAAAGGAGGGGAGGGGAAAGGGGCAAAAAAGTTGGGAGGGGAATACCCCAAACCCAGCCTTGAGAGAGAGAGGGGTATAAGCAATTTCAGCTGGGGGCAGAGAATGTCAAACGTGCTCTCCTGATAGGCTCCCCCATGGCCTTGGCTGATGGGTGGCTCTGCTGTCACAGGGCAGACACTGGTGGGAGGTACAGGTGTGTTGGTCACTGTCCTGTCCCACTGAGAGGGGAGTAGAGGAGAATTCTTTTTGATAGATTTCTCAGGCAAAAATAAGTATTCTATCTGAAAATTGTTTATTGATAAAGAAAGAGTATGGTCCCAACCAGAGGGGGATAGAAAAGCGAGCAGAGAGAGAAAATGAGAAACGGAGAGAGTAACAGAAGACACGGGGACAGAGTGTTACTGCTAGAACCCTGGGGTGCTCTGTCTGCGTCCTGCTCGGCAGCTGGAGCACGAGCACGTGTTAACTGTTTTTATATGCTAAGATTCCTCCCATAACTCAGCCCTTTTAGGAACACTGTTGGTCAGATGGGCAAAATCTTCCCAGGCTTTGGGGTCTGCCTGCCTCCAAGGGGGAGGTTGCTTGCAGCCCCCAGAGATGGAGCCTGCCTGCATTTTCTCCTAGCAACCTCCTTTACATGTGGGATGTGTTAAGGCTCCCAACACGTCTACAGCCCCTAGAGTAATTTTTCACCCCATGTCAGAAAATGGATTTATAACATATGTTGAGCCATAAATTAAAATTTAATTGGTTCCTCACAGTCACTCTAGGGACCCTGATGGCTGAGATCTCAGGCTGCTGACACTGGAGCGTTTCTGAGGGTCACCTTACCCAGGCTGTGTGATCACACAGGACACTGTCCTTGGCCCTCCCTCCCCATTGCCCCAGCCATTTACATAGCTCTTAAGTAGGCTTGCTGGTCCCTGCCTTCTCCAGCTTTGTGCTGTGCAGCGGCACATCACTGGGGCAGTGAGGGGGCCAGAGAGCAGTGCGGGGCTGAAGAGCAATGAGAACAATTTTTGCAGCATCATCCCACCATTGTCCAAGTTTCCCAGTCCTGCCTGCATGTCTTTGAGCTGAAGCAGCACTCCTGCCTTTGTCCCTCCTTGCAGTGGGAAGAGGAAGTCGACTGGCCTTCCCATTTCTTCCTGCCCGTCTCCTACAAGGGGTGAGAGAGATGCTGGCCCTGCTGAGTGTGGGGACTTCTCTTCCACAGAGGCAGCAAAAGAGCCTTTTTTTGTTGAGGCAGGCTCTTGCTGGCAGAGGGCAAACCCCATTAGCAACAGAGCTGTGCTCACATCAGGCTGTGCTGGGGCTGCAGGCTTATGAGCCCTTGGCAGGACACACTGCACCCCGGGGCTGGAGGCTTGACCTTTTGGGTACAAGGAAGGTAGAAGGTGTGAGAAGTGAAGCCCACTCCTCAGTTAAAATTAAAAGAAAATTTAGTAAGAGACAATAGGGGACAGAGTCAATAAAGCAGTAGTAGCAGCGCTGCATGCTTAGCTGCATTAGCTGCAGCCAGAGGCACACACCAGTCAGCACAACAACACCTCTTATATACCCTGGGTAGTGCATCAGCCCAATACACATTTACAAACAGTGCTATATATTCAAACATTTTAACAGAGTTCCTCCTCCATCTGGCATTTTGGAGCATGTGCCGTTGTCCTAGTCCTGGTCCTTTGTCACTTTTCGACACATTCAACGGGTTTCCATTCCTTTATTGGTTAAATGTTAATATTACAACAACTCTTCACCAACATTGGTATCACAACAAAACATTCACATTAAAAGAACCCTAAACTTTAGCAAAACTTCTTTTACAAAAGTCAACATCATAAAACACATAGTATTTACTCTAACAGTTGCAAAAGCCAACACTGTAATATATTTATCACGAAGGTGATGTGGCCTGATGGTTTCTTCTAGATGAGAATCTGTCTTCTCAGCCTGTCTGTCCCCTGAGCCATCCCCCATCAAACACTCTGATGTATTCCCTCCCTCTTCTCCCATCCCTACAGGGCTCCATTGCACCTGGCGAGAAGCAAGAGCTGAAGTTCTCTTACATGCCAGAATTACCAGGAGCCTTCAGCAGGACTTACCAGCTTAAAGTGGGTGACCTGGACCCGGAAAATATCTGCCTGAAAGGAGAAGCCTTCTTTCCCATGATCACTGTCAACCTGCCCTGGAAGATCAAAGGTGGGCACTGCCTGTCTGCCTCCAGGAAGGGCTCCTCTGGTTTTGTTCCCTCCCATGTGCCCACAGGGCAGCTCATGCCCACCTCCACCAGGCCTGGAGGCTTGCATGACTCCCAGACCAACTCAAGCCCTCTGGTTGCTTCTTGAGTCTTGAGCAGAGGATCCCATGTGGACTTTGTTCCAGGAACCATCCTGCAGAGCTTGCCAGAACATCTGGCAGGGTCCTGAAGGATGATGGCTAGACTGAAAGGCTTGGGAAAGCTGTAAGAGAGTCTGGCAGGGCTTCTGGCAGGGTAGGATTTGTGTGACATTGCAGGGGATGAGATGCTCCTCTGTGGGAGGAAGATGGGTGTGAGCAAACATGAGGATTCAGAGAGGAGCAGCAGCATCCACTTTCCACTTTTCCATGGCTTGAGGGATTTCTTTCTGGAAGAAACCAGTGTTGGGAGACGGGAACCTCCCAGCTTAAATGGGATTGGCACTTTGCTCACACTTCTCTTTGGGGATGTTTTCTTCCTTCAGGAAATGAAGAGTATGAGAAGCCACTGGAACAGCACATAGAACACCAGCAACGATACACTCAGAGGAAAAAATCAGTTGTTGGGAAGAAGACTCAGAGTCTGAAGAGTGAGACCTTGAAGACTCAGACCCTGAAAACTCAGACCCCAAAGACTCAGACCTTGAAGACTCCAAATCAGAAGACTAAGAAGCGGAATCCCTGCTTGCTTGGCTCTGGCATTGTAGTAAGAACAGCTGCAGCCCCGTTTGGCACATGCCACCCTCTCCATGTCACCTGAGCCCCTTGCAGCCCACAGCAGCTTCTTGGTGCCCTGGTGGCATTTGGGACCTCCCTGCTCACTTACAACAAGGTGTCACCTCAGCATTGCCCCTAGGGCTGCCACTCTGGTCATGGTCTCTTCTGGGGTTGCACCAGCTTCCTGGCTACCCAGGGAGAGATCCTGAAGGCCATGCTCAAGGTTGATGGTGCTTTGAAGGAGATCCAGGTCATTGCTGGGGAGTTTGGTTGAGTTGGTCCCAACTCAAGCCCTGCCAGATTTACAGACCTGAACAGCAGCTGCCTGATTGTGTTCTGGCACTGTGCTGTCTGTGCTTATCTCCAAGAGGCACCAGCTTGGTCCCGGTTCCCTTTCAAGACAGCTTTTGTCCAAGCTGCCTTGGTACTGGCTGGGGGCAGGCAAATATCTGGAACTCTGGAAGGTTTCTGGCTTGTCTGTCTGCCTGGCCAGATCAGCTTTGCCAACAGTGTCTGGGCAGGCAAAGATGCTGGAGTTACTGGCCTGGGGATGAGGTCCTGGCTAAGAGAGCAGGAGGTGTCACAGACACTGAGCAGCCAGACAGGAGGACCCCACAGCCCCTCTCAACAGGAGCAGGGTGGGATCCTTTCTCAGGTGCATGCTGGGCCTTGGGAAGGATCTTTGCTAACCAGCCACGGTCTTCCCTTTCCTCAGCCAGACACTCAGGTGCAGATAAAGATGGCAGAGGAGACTGCTTTGGAGCTGCAGCAAAAGCTCACATCCCACCCCCAGAAGAACAGGTTGCCTGACAAGCAGCGGTGCCAGAGTCTTGTCAAGTGAGTAGGGACTCCCATCTCCAGGTGCCCCATGGAGAATACCCAGCAATGCCTCCTTCTCCTGAGAGCTCCTTGTGTCTGCAGAACTGGGGAATAGCTGTGGACTTCAGAAAGGGTCTGGTCCTGGTGGCTGTGACAGGCTACGTGTGTGGAGAGGAGTGCCCTCCCTTCCCCAGCACCATGCTGAGCTTTGGACTGTTCAGCTCCCCACAGGTCTGGGCTTCTGTCCCTAGAGCTGAGGGGACCCAGTGCAGACCTTCAGGCCCTTCCAGACAGCATCCGTTCTGTCCCTGCTGACTCGCTCTGAAAGAGACAACTCCCAGCTGATATCTTGGTTCCAATTAACAGAGCACATTGAACAAAAAGAGAAGGGAACTGCACATGTCAGCAAACACTTTAAAATCCAAAATCAGATGGCTTGAATCCTGGTGGGGTGGCAGGGCTAATCTAGGTAACTTGGTCTGTCCCTTTGCACCATCATGATGCAGCACAACAGAAGGCTTCAATTCAGGATGAAGATGCTCTGCAGAACAAATCATGTGATCTGGTTGCAGAGCAATGAAGATTTCCTGTGCAGGCCAATCTTATTCTTTGGCCCCAAAGCAATTTCAGGCTCAGGCTGTACACCAGGCTAAGCAGTTTCATTGAGACCAGTGGAGGCCCAGTGTACTCACATATACTGGCTTTTCATGGCAGAGGAGCTATGGCCAGTGTCCATTTTAAACTAATTTAATTTTCAGGTACTATTGGTAGCTGATAAAACCTAGGACCTGCACTCCTCCTGATTTCCCAAAGGCATTGCCAGGTGGTCAGGCCATGGGTTTCATGGGCTGAGTTTTTACAGCAATGAATACAGAATTATCCACTTTATTTGTATCTTCCATCGACCTGAAGCTGTAGTCAGGCTGTGGTTTAAGGACTGTCCTTGCTCCTTCTTCCAGCATTGACCTGCCTGACTATGTCCTAGACATGGGCTCTGTCCTAAAGGGTTGCACTGAGACACGCACTCTGGAGATGACCAACCCTGGGCAGATCCCCGTGTCCTTTGAGATGGATTTGTCTGTCCTGCAGGACACAGGTAAGCAGTGCTGGAGACACTTCCTGTGGGCTTGAAGGAGATGTCTCAGACAGATTAGCTTGAGCCACTGAACTTGGGAAGGTTTTTGAGCTTCTTCTTCTCAGTGCCCCTGCTGGGAGCTTCAGAGTCTGAACTCTTCTGGCCAGCCATGCCCAGGGACCTGGCCTGCCTGTCACTGCTGTAATGTTTCAGTGCAGGGGCCAGATGGACTCATCACCTGATCACCTCTCAGCATCTTCTGCCCTTGGCTCCCATGAGCATCAGGTTTCTTTGGGCACTCTGTGGGCTTGTTTTGTGAACCAGTGGGGTCTGCTGTGTTTTGGAAGTGCTTTGTTTGGAGTTGACACTGTCACAGCACTTGTATTCTGCCTGTATTGAGGAAACAGCCTGTGAGATCCTCTGGTGGATCAAAAGAGGCTTCCAAAAGAGGCCTTGAGGCAAGGCTACACTTCCTTCACACAGTGACTCACTGCGTCTGAGGGGTGTTCAGGTGTTCAAGTTTTTGTCCAGGTCACAGCACGACGGGGTTTTTCCCAGACCTCTCAGCCAAGATACCTGTAAGGCCTTAATGTGCTTATGACACATTTTGTGTTTCTTGTGTATCTGAGCTGCTTTGTTTTCATCTGTTCAAGGTTTCAGCGTGGACTTGGACCAGATGGAGTGCCTGCCCCCCAACTACACCATGACGTTTGACGTATGCTTTGAAAGTGCCATCTGGCCACAGGGTGAAGTGGATGTGCTGCTGCCCATCAAGGTACCACAGCTCTTGGGGCAGGCAGCAGGCTGAGCACAGCAGCAGGTGTCACCTGCACCCTCTGCTGAATTCTCTGTCCTTCTCCAGATAGAAAAAGGCCCCACATACAACATCCACCTCCACGCCACTGTGCTGGAACTGTCACTCAACCTCTCGAAGAACACTCTGCAATTCTCTGATATCCTCGTTGGGCAGTGCCAGGTTGAGACAGTCCGGCTCTACAACTGGTTCCAAGTCCCCTGCAAATGGTTCATTACTGCCCCCAAGCCTGTAATGAAGGTAAAGCACAGGCAACACTGAACATATAACTCTTTGGTTGGGTTTTCTTTGAGTCTCTTGCCCTTTCTGCTTCTGTGGATGCCTGAGCACTTAGATCTACAGCATGTTTGAGGAAGCTTCTGAGGGTCTAGATGAAGGCTGATTTGCCTGGACTTGTTCAGTTAGCTCATGCTTTGCTTTTCTGCCATCTTCACCCATTCCTCCTCCTCTGAGGACAGTAGTTCCCTATCTTGAGGATGCCCCTCAGCCCGGCCATCCCACCCCTCAGCCCAGCAGGGCCGCCGCCGCCCCTCAGCCCGACCATCCCACCCCTCAGCCCGGCGGGGCCGCCTTCCCGGTGTACAGGTTTTCCCTCCAGCTCTAGGTTATAGGGGCCACACTTGTTTTGGCTGTGGATGGTGTCAGCACTGTATCAGCATCTCAGAGCACTGCAGGAACTGAGGCTCAGTCCTTGCAGACCAAGGAAACCTCACACAATTGGTTTCTGTGCCCAGAACAATCAAGGCAAAGGCACAACACCAGCCCTACGTCAGAAGCAGCCGGCACTGGAGGATGAGCCCTGTCCCTTTGAAGTGACGCCCTCCAAAGGAACCCTTGATGCAGGAAGCTGGCAGAACTTGGAAATCCAGTTTACACCCAAGGAGGAGGTGAGATTGGCAGGTGTCAGCCCAGGAGGCCTGTCAGGCTAGCTGGAAATGAGGCCCTGGTGCAGAGAGTGTGATACGAGCTCTTCCTTGACAGGGAGCTTTCTGCAAGGCCCGTACTCAGCATGGCTCAGTTCACCCCATAGAGCACTCCCCTGAGATGTGCTTTGAAATGCCCACAGGGAGCTTGCACAGAGAGCATCAGGGCTCTGTGGCTGCCTCTCGGCACATGGAGGGGATGTGTCCAGCTCCCCTCAGCCTCCCCCTTGCCTGGCTGTATTTGCAGCTGCGACACTCGGTGCAGAGCAGCTCCACACTTGCAGAGGATCATCCTGGAATGGCCAGTCTAGGTTCATCCTGCTGCAGAACTGACAGGCAAAACAGCCACCAGACACCTTTGTGGGCACAGCAGGACAGTCTGACACACAGTAGTGGTGTGCTGCCAGCAGTCCCTGGGGCTCTGGCCTGCCTGCACATTCCCATGCAGCTGAGGATTCAACTTAAAGGATGGAGCATTCCCAAAAGTAGTTTGCTTGTGGCCACTGGGTCTTGGAAACTGTCAGTGTGTACCACTATGGACACAAGTGCTTCTGTACCCACAAACAGTCCCAGGGATCTTTAAATTGCTCGAGAGACATAATGATCTTGTGTCTGGCTTTGACCAGAGCCAAGCACTAAACAGAGAGTTTGCCCCTTATTTCTAGCCAGCGAGAGCTCATTTGCCTCTCTCCTGGAGCTGGCATTTGCCTGGTGCAGCAGTGCCAGGACTGTGTCTGGACACTGTAACCCCGAGGGCCCTTCTCGTGAGCATTTGCACTCCTGCATGACTAGGTGAAAATGTCTGACAGTCCACTGAACATCCATCTGATACCCAAATACCCAGTTACAGTGCATACCAGAGCCGAGATGATGGGGGTCTTCACAGAAGATTAAAGAAGCTGGGTAGTTGTAAAAGTCATTTATTGCATGGCTAAATCAGCCTCATGAAGGCAGAGTTGTTACAGTTTGTGCCATTATGCAGAAAACCCTAAGTCCCATGTAGAAGCGGCAGCAGCTTAGCAGTGGCAGCAACAACATCTGTGATCTGTGTTTCGTGAACTCTAGCATTCTCAAAGCAGTGCGTTTTTATTCTATTTTTAGCCAATCGGGTACAAACACGATCTTACTGCTGTCTTTGCTGGACCTATCTGAACCTAACAGTGATGTGCAAAAGTAGTCATAATTTCTTACATAAATTCTACATACATAACTCTATCTGTTCTATCTAGGAATGCTAGCAAGGCTACATTATGTTTTCATTATGTCTAGAACTTAGTTAACTTTGTAAAAGGTGATGCCACTGAACTTTAAACTAGGCTTTAGGGCTTTTTCTTACTAATTAATACAGTTTCTTATTTGCTTAAGGCACTTATTTAAAACTAAACTTACATTTCTACCTCATTTCTGTGTGGATTTATATATTTTAGTTTCTCTGAAGGTTTTAATTCAGCCCTCACATTTCTCAGCGCTTCTGAGGCTGTGTGAATGAGGCCCAGAGGGATTTGTATCCCAACACACCAGGATTCATCCCAGTTACTCAGATCCAGACTACTGCAGATGCTGTAGTCCCTAGCATAAGTAAATACCTGGTTTCCATTCACCTTGGAGGGACTGATAACACCCTGACCTTGGGGCAAGCGTTGTATTTGGGGTCCTGTCACCTGGGACTTCATGGATGAGTTTTCTGCACTTTTCTCTTTTCAGAGATCTTACAAGAATGAGCTGAAGCTGAACATTTGTGGGAGCAGCAATCACTTAGAGCTGCACCTCTCAGGACAAGGTCTGGAGCCACAGTTGGAGTTCAGCCCCCCAGCACTGGAGATGGGATGGGTGCTGGTGGACAGCGATGGGGTGGAGGCCTCAGTGGTGGTGAAGAACCCATGCAGCTTCCCCATTGAGTTTTACTCCCTGGATTTTGATGAGCAGTACCTTGAGGAGGAGAAGGTGAGAAGGCAGGTCTGGTCCCCATGTATGTGCTGCCCAAGCTTCACAGCACTTCAGCATTCCTAGGCTTGTGCCAGGGAGATGGAGCCAATCCCCAAGGCAAAGCCAACTCTGCTGACATGCTGTGGGAGGACTTAAATAGTTTGTGTTGCTGGGAGGAAGGGAGGAGACAGAAAATGGGTTTGTTGATTGTGTGTGATGAAAGGCAAGAAAAGGAATAATCTTGTGTATGGTTTC
This sequence comes from Phylloscopus whistleri, assembly GCA_017589585.1. NCBI lineage: Eukaryota > Metazoa > Chordata > Aves > Passeriformes > Phylloscopidae > Phylloscopus > Phylloscopus whistleri. Next base: position 1,592,551 of record JADMLD010000926.1, read on the forward strand.
TCTTCCCTGCACACACAGATCCTGCGGGTGGCAGTGGGGCCTGAATACCAGATGAAGTTTTTAATGCCTCCACGTGCTGTGGGTGAAACGCTGCCCCCAGAGGTGCTGGAGTACTATGAAGCACAGAAGAGGCTGAAGGCTCAACAGGCACAGCTCAAGGCCATGGCAGAGGCCAAGGCCAGGGCTGAGGCTGAGACCAAGGCCATGGGCAAGGCAGAACCAGGTCAGAAAAACAGTGCGGGGGTTTGGTGGTGTCTGTTTTGACTGTGATCACAGCAGGGAGTCCAGCCCATACACCCTGAACTCTGTCACCTTGTTCTCTAGGGAAAGCCCATGCTTTTAGCAGCTGCCTGTTCCCCAGCTTGGTGGAGGAACTCTTGGGTGAAGGACTATGGCATCCTCTACCAACCCTGAGTGTAGCCAAAGCAAGCTCCAATCTGCCTGCCATAGACTGGGAAAATAATCAGGCTATTCCCTTGTGTCCCTTAGCCACAAAGACTAGGATTGGATGAGTTTTTCATCCAGTGGGACCAGGCCTAATATCGCTGGCTCTTTTATTTGCACCTTTCTACCAAAAAAAGAACAAGCTCATATTGCTTTCATCAAGTCTCCTTTCCTGGGATCAGAGGAGATGGGGAGGGTGATGAGGATCAAAGGTAGGCAGGAGGCTGACGTTTTCCCCTGGGTTTTCACTGTAGCAGATCACGGGGCTGTCCCGTTCTGTCCTGAGGCCATGGTGGAAGCCACTGGCAATCCTCTCTCTCGAGCTGTCATGCGCCACCTGGGCATTGACCAGTCTTCAGAGAGGCGTGAAGCACAGCAGCACAAAGGGATTGTTGTCATTGTCCACGGGCCACCCTGGGCAGGTATGTGAGCTGCAGCCCTGGGCTGCAGGGAGAGGGGCAAGCAGGAGAAACCCTTCCTGGTGGACCATGATGCTTAAGGCAAAGTCCTCAGCTGAACAGGAGGTGGAGATGATCCTCTCGGCTCTAGAATTCAGAGCTGGTAACCATGCTCCTGCTGCCTCCCTCCTGGCCTCCCCTGGAGGGACACTCGCTTTCCCACTGTCCTTTTACCTTTGAAATCTAGTTTGAGATTTTTCCAGGGCCTAATGCCTCACGTGCAAGTGTCACCAAGCAGTCCTCCTCTCTCTCTCTCTCAGGAAAGACAGAGGTAGCGGCGGCCCTGTGTCACTATTATGATGGTGTTTGCTTGTCCATTGACACCGTGGTGAAAGAGGCCATTGCCAGTGATGGGAGCCAGGCAGGGCTCAGTGCCCGGGAGCTTTGCACCAAGGCCATGGAGCTGAAAGCCAAAGAAGAAGGTAATGCTGGTGAGGAGAAATGCCAGACCCAGAGCTTGAGAAACCCACCATGACTGTCCACTTCTGCTAACTCAGAGCAGCAGTTTTTCAGTCCTTGGGTCTCTTAGGGAACATGGGTGAAGTGCATCTCTGGCTTGTCTAAAAAAAAAAAATCAATTTTAAGGGCTCAGTCAGGGGTTCTTTTATAGCCCCCTTTGTGGCCATTCTTGGCACATGTTTGTTTTTCTAAGGGTGGTGAAGCACACCTGTCTCTTTCCCAAATATTTTATATTTCCTCAAAGCTGTATCAAGCTTGCTCCTCATGGGCAGCAGGCAGAACTGCTGCCCACTTTACCAAGGAAAAAGCCTTCTGAAGTGGCTCGTTAAGCACAAGGGACTGACTATGAGTGTAAGCTCACAAAGGAGAGGAAGGGAAGGACAGCCTCCCAGAGGAATTTCCAATGAGAGACATGCTAGAGATGAGCTCTTTTCTCCAGAGATTTGCCTATGCCCACTGCCAGGTTACACAACTCATGCACATTAGACTGTTCTCCATGTGAGACTGGAGGCTTTTATGGAACTTACTGGGCAGTTGGTACCCTGAGCTCTGCAGGGTGAGGCCAGACCTGGCTCGGTGCAGGGGGAAGTTTTGCATTCCTCACTTTTGAACCTGGCTGGGTTGGGAGCTGGTGGAAGGAAGAAGAGTCTGGTCCCAGTAGGGTTTTCCCACAAGGAGGATTTAGCTTCAGTGGAGACAGATGGTGCAAGTGGGGCAGGGCTGCAGGTCTCCACATGAGAATGCAGGATGGGTGCAGTGTATGGAAAAAATGGTCCTGGAGGATGAATCCTTGGCTTCATCCATAGGGGAACTGCTGTGCAAGCAGTGCCACCTGCAGACACAGTTGTTAGGAGAGCCATAGTGCTGGCTTTAAAATCAAGTATGGAATGGCCTATTGGTAAGAGAAGCAGGGAAGGAGCTGCTTCTGAGTGCTGCCAGTGCCCAGCAGACTGGGGGAAAAGTGCCATGTTCTTTCCAGGGCCCAAGGTTGTGCCCATTGCGGTGAAAGGTACCCACTTGCTTTTCAAAGCCCCCTGAACCATCTATCCCCTGTGCAGGTAAAAAGTCTAAGCTCACTGCTCAGGCCAAGAATAAACAAGCCTCTGTGGAAAGAATGAGCAGGAGCAGTGGCAAAGGCAAGACCCCTTCAGCACAAAAGAAGAAGCGACCAGCCAGCAAACTCGAGGTAAACATGATCTGCCCGGGTTGATGCCTGGGACCTTTGCATTGTCTTTGAGATGGGCAGGGGCTGCTTACAGTGGAGGCTCTGTGCCAGCCAGGGCCTGGTATGTGGGTCCATAGTGCCAAGGCCAGCTGGCAGGCTGGGCATGACTTGGGCTGGGAATGCGCTCTGGCAGACAGCTCCCCTGGTTCTCAGTGGTTTGCAGTCCTGGCTAGTGTGGCTGCAGGCAGTGAGCAAAGTGCTGGGAGGCTGCACCAGGGCCTTGCACGCTTGGGTCTCTGCTGGCCAGGGGATGGGCCCTCCAGGACCAGTCCCTGGAGCCCCCAGCCTGCATTGCAGGGTTATTCCAGTCTCCACTAGTGAGGAACCCCAGCTCCAAGCCCAGCAGTGGGAGTTGTTCAGGGCTTTCCACCATGGTTTATTTTCCTTACACTGGTCCACATTACAGTTCACAGTTTCCACGGCTCCTGCACCACAGCAGCTGAACATCACCAGCAGTTGTGGGGAACAGCTGAACTGCTTGAGCTGTGTGCTGCCCGAGGACCTGCTGGTGGACATCCTCTGTGAGAGGCTGCAGGTGTGTGGGGTGGGGGAAAAGGAGACGTTCTTGCTCCAGAGAGACAGGCAGCGAGGTACGACTCGGAGAGGAGGAGAAGGTCTGTACATGCTGTTGGAGGATCCTGGACTGTGTGCTGGGAACCTTAGGGGAAGCTGCAGACCCTAAGGACAGACCTAAGCTGCTTTTAGCTAATGCACTTGGAACAAGGGCAGCTGGTGCCCTGTGACACCTGGGTTTACTGTCCAGCTGCGAGCCCCCTGCATGCAGTGGCTGACTTACTCTTCCTTTTATTCGCAGTGTCAAGACTGCTACAAGGGAGTGGTCTTTGATAGCTTGGAGAGCATCTTTGCAAGGAGCCTGGAATCTTCCCTGCTCTGTGTACTCAGAGCTGTCAAGAATCGTGATCACATCTTCATGGTGCATCTGCACCAGGATTATGCTTCCTGGAAGGCCAAGGATGATGCTGAAAAACAGAGGAAGGAAGCTCAAAGAGAGAAGGAAGGTGAGATATCTCAATTCCTCTCAAATCTTCTCTCTCAAGCCCTCAAACTCTTCTCTGTGTGTCTGGGTTTGCAGCAGAGGTTGTAAGAAATGTTTGTATTAATCTTTCCACCTTCTGCCTCAGTGTAACACGCACTCATCTCAGAGTTGCAGGAGATCGGAGGTTTTAAGACTCCTTAATCTCTAAAGATTGGGCACAAGTGCAAGCTGCTGTAGCTCAGTGACAAACGACTGTCCTCAGCCTTGGTGCACTTAAGCCAGGCAAAATACAGGAACTTACTGCCCGGCCATAGTTTGGGGGATTGTCTGAGTTTTGGAGAAGGGATATGAGCTCCCCAATATCTCCTGGTGTGATAGGCTGGGTTGGGAAAAGCTGTGAGTCCTTGCAGCTGACCCAGAGCACCCAGCTCTGCTTGCAGTCACTCATGGTTTCTCCTCTGGTTTGTGCTAAAGAACTGCAGCAGGAAGAAGCTCATCAGAGGAACATAGAACGTGTCTTGCGAATGGAGGAGGATGAGTATGATGCCCTCCCTGAGGAGGAGAAAGCTGTAGTAGATAAAATATTACTGGAATGGACGTGTATGCGGAAGGAGAGGTGAGTAAGCCTTCCATGGGTTACTACTCAGGGTAGTGTCCCTGGAGGGTTTCCCTGCTCCAAGAACTCTGAGCTCAGACGTGTTTGATAGCAAAGGCCAGAAGCAACACAGGGATGGCCGTTCTTAGCTCCCTGGCTCCCAAGAGAAGAAGGACCTTCTTCTGTTGAGATAGAACATCATCTTCTCTGTTTTAGTGGTGAGCCCTCCTGGCTTAGATGCTGCCTACAGGGAGCTGGGCTCTGGGCTTGCATTGACACTGCCTGTAGAAGTGTCTTTAAGTCTGTGATGTCGATTCACACCTTCTTCATCATCTCCCTTCTTCACCAGAACAGTGGGATTGTGGTATGGGGCAGGTGTGGGACACAGACAAACCCTTGGTTTGGGTCCTGGTCCTGGTCCTGCCACAGATGAAGTGCTTGAAATGCTGATCTGCCAGGGTTCTCCTTATGGGGGGACACCACCCATGAAAGCTCACATCCTTTAGGCTCCCCTTCAGCTGCAGCAGTAGGCAAGCACAGAAGAAGCTCAAAGGTGTGGCAAGCATAGTAGAAGCTCTGCTCCAGCCAGGCAGCCCAGCTCAAGACACACAGGAGAAGTGTGGAGCTGGGAGGGGAGGCAGCTTAAAGCAAGCCTGTGTATCAGGACTTCTTTCAGCCTGGGCTGAAGTTGGCTTCATGGGGAGGAGATGGATGAGGCTGCTTCAGATATGTTCCATGGTAGATAGCACCAGTTTTCCTTGGTCACAGCTGGGTTCCAGCAGGAAATCTGGCTAACAAGAGCCTGTCTTGCAGGAGAGGAGTTCCTGCAGCCTTTGCTTTCTGACTGATAGGATCATTAGGATCATTCTCATTAAGGAGCAGGCTGTGCCCAGGGAGAAGGGGGCTGAATGATTTGAGTAAGAATTGTAGGAGGGATAAGCAGATGTTAGCAGTTTGTGATCTGCTTTAAACTGGGAAATCAAGAGATAAAGGGCATTTTCAGGCATCAGTGCAGAGAACTGGTGGATCAGCCTTTGGCAGTGGGTTGGAGGTGTCTGGGTGTGCCTGAAGAGGGAGGTTGCACAGCTGAGACCTTATGATGGCAAGGTTAGGTTTGCCGGGTCCTGGAGGTCCCCTTCCACCATTGCCCTCACTTGGGATGTTCCCAGCCTCTGTGGGTTGACAAAAATTCATGGAAATGGTCTCACAGTTCTGCCTGGCCTCAGGGTCAAGGAATAAAGTGCAGGGCCAGCCCGGACTAGTGAGCCCAGGTTTCTGGTGGTGGCTCTCAGCAATGTTTTCTGTTTTGTTTGCTGAAGGGAGCAGAAGCGGCTGGCTCAAAAGCTTGAGGAGGAGGCAAAAGCCTTAGAGGAGGAAGAGAGGCGGAAGGAGGAAGAGAGACAGAAGAAGGAAAAGAAGGGTGTCTCCTTGGGGAAGCAGCCTGCAAAACCAGAGAAGGGGAAAACCAAACCCCCAGAGAAGAAGGAAACGAAAGCCCCAGAGAAGAAAGAAACGAAAGCCCCAGAGAAGCAGAAAACCAAAGCCCCAGAGAAAGGGGGAGCCAAAGCCCCAGAGAAAGGGGGAGCCAAAGCCCCAGAGAAAGGGGGAGCCAAAGCCCCAGACAAGGGGGAACCCAAAGCCCCAAAGAAGGGGGAACCCAAAGCCCCAGAGAAGGGGGAACCCAAAGCCCCAAAGAAGGGGGAACCCAAAGCCCCAGAGAAGGGGGAACCCAAAGCCCCAAAGAAGGGGGAACCCAAAGCCCCAGAGAAGGGGGAACCCAAAGCCCCAAAGAAGGGGGAACCCAAAGCCCCAGAGAAGGGGGAACCCAAAGCCCCAAAGAAGGGGGAACCCAAAGCCCCAGAGAAGGGGGAAACCAAAGCCCCAGAGAAGGGGGAAACCAAAGCCCCAGAGAAGGGGAGAACTGAAATCCCAGAGGACCCAGCTGAGATGGAGAAGAACTTTATCCTGAGGTTTCAGATCTACGAGTCATCGCTGCAGAACGTCACACAGGTTTTCTCGTACTGGGACAGGGTTCAGGGTACTGTGGATTTACCTGTGATCGAAAAGGGAAACAGGTCACAGTCTTCAGCTGAAAACAAAGGCCAGAAGACCAGTAAGGCTCAGGAGAAGGTGGAGAAGAAGTCTGCACAAAAACGTGGAGGCCAAAGCAGTTCTCAGTCATCTCAGCTGGAGACACAAAGCAGCATTGCAGAAGGGTCAGTCAGAAACGAGCATGTCGGGGTGCCGTGCCTGGACATCCAGGTTTCAGATCCAAAGGCCATGTTTACGGAGATCCTGAGCAGTGGGAGGCTGCCAACAGAAGACCAGGTAAAACCCTGCAAGGCTCGGATCTTGAGCTTGCTGTGGTCTTGGGCCCTGGAGCACTGTGTCCCCCCAGGGGATAATGGCACAGAGCCTTGTCCAGGCCCCTGATGATGTTCCACAATGACTCTGTAGCATCTGTGTGGATGGGGAGGAAATCACCATCCCTCAGATGGGCAGACAGTGGGAGTGCTCTGTGTACAAGTATCCCATCTGTTCAGAGCTTCCCAGCCTAGAAATCATTATAAACAGTCCTAGGACAGGGCAGCTCATGGTCATTGTTTTCTTCAGCTGAGTCACTTGGGAGGGATTTCTCTCCTGGTCCCACTTGTAGCTCCTGCGCCAAAGGAAATATAGGCTGGATATTAGGAAAAAGTTTTTTACAGAAAGGGTAATGAAGTATTGGAATGGTCTACCTGGGGAAGTGGTGGATTCACCATCTCTGGATTTGTTTGAGAAAAGACTAGATGTGGCACTTGGTGCCATGGTTTAGTTGAGGTTAGAGTTGGGTTGGACTTGATGATCCTGGAGGTCTCTTCCAACCTAATGATTCTGTGATTCTTGCCTCTGCTCTGGAGCCTGCTCACCCAACTGGGCATAACAAAGCATTTCTACTTCCTGTAAATCAAAAACCCCATTGTCAAAAGCACAGTGCCTTTAAAGAAGGAGTTGTGAGGATGAAGGTGACAGAAGTATAAACAGGATTTTCTCTTCTGTTTTAGATGCTGAGACATCTGGGGCTGCACCCTGAAGGGCCTCCCCTTCCCCCTGCTGCCGTCCTCTCTGTAGTCAGCTACCCAGAGGAGCGGCTGGGCTCTGCAGGGCACGGGGAGCTCTTCACCATTGATGCGCCCGGAGGGGCTGCTGTGGAAGACAACCTGGTGGGTGCTCCAGTGGTGCCAGCACTGAAGGTGCCAGGGCAGGGAGCAGGCTAGATGGGGGCATGGGGGACAGGTTGGATGGAGAAGGATCGTTGTGGAGAGGTAGTGAAGATGGGATGGGGCCCTGTGTCTGCAGATCTCCTTTCTGTCAGGGATGGGACGAGAGAGACAGCTCTGCTGGAGACAGAGCAGTTCTGTAAGACAAGAGGGAAAAAATCACTTCAAACTATCAACTTTCTTTGAGGAGAGGGTCCTGAGTGAGAAGGGGGGTCCTAGGTAAAACAAACACCAGTAAGGAAAACCAAGTCCATGGGCAGGTGGACTTATTTATTTATTCTCTCTTCCATTGGTTTACAAATCCCCATTTTGCTTTCCAGGATGGGGATGTCTCAGGGCTCACCTCCCCCTCCCTTTTCTCTCTCCTCTTAGGCCAAGGCCCCAGATGTGAAGGGCAGTTCTACCAAGGGCCAACCAAAGACAGGTAAAGTGGCCAGCAGAGACCAGGCCGTCTCTCCAAAGGAGAACCAGATCTCTGCACAGAGAACAGAAAGTCCCCAGGATTCCTCCACAAGACCCGAAAGTACGCTGAGAAGTGCCTCGATCCCCACAGAGTTCCTCAGGTGAGCTGCACGGGAGGAGGTGATGCCTCTGCTTCTTGGTCCTCTTGCCAAACGAGGTCCATCGTCCCCAGCTGCACAGCGAGCCTGTGCCAGTGCCTCCATGGGATGGCAAGGGCACCCTCCCTGTTTCGTTTGCTCCTTAGCACTGTCTGAAGCCTCCTCTTTCATTGCCAGGCTGAAACGGTACCGGTGGATAGTGCCTGCCCATGGTGAGGTGGAACTGAAGGTCCACTTCTCCACCCAAAAGCCAGGGAAGTTTGAGCAGACACTGAGGTTTGAGCTTGTGGGCACAAAGCGCCAGTACGAGCTGCCCTGCAGTGGCAGCGGCCTGTACCCCAGCATCAGCCAGGACCCACGGTAAGGCCGGCCCCAGGCAGCCTCCCACACTGCTGCCCCTGAACTCACAGCCAGGGCTGCCCCTTGGGGCTTCTGGCAGATGGTGCTGCCTGAGGCCGCCCAGCATCTCTTCCTGTGCTGGGAGCTGGGAAGGCAGGTGGTACCTCAGCCACCAGGAAGGGTTATGGCTTCCTGACTACATTTCCTACTGGGAGCATCTCATAGTTCCTCCTTCCCCACTTTCTCTGCCCAGGCTGGTGTTTCCACGGTGGAGGAAGACCATGGAAGAAGATGAAATCATCTTCAAGGAATATGTTGAGAGCACCAAGCAATTCCACTTTGGACCGCTGCTGTGTGGGAAATCAAGAGAGTGGTATGTGCTCCCTGCTGGGCCTTGTACTTTTCTGACACGCTTGGAGAGACACACTGTCCTGGTGGCACAATCCAGGGCAGTCCCAGGCAGAGTCCTGGGAGGTGCATGGGTTTGAAGCACCACAGATGTATGAACTTGAGCAGATATGAGGCAAATGAGCCTTAGAGGAGCTGCTCTGCCCCCCGCAGTGGGTGCCTTGGTGGCCGCCTTGGTGGCCAGAGCCACATGCTGCTGCCAGTCCAAAGGTGACTTGGAGGCAACTTTTGTCCCCCTTTACATCACAGCTTCACCCCTTAGGAAATGAACTTTATGGTGGTTTTTGAAGAGCTTTGAGCTCTGCAGGTAGCCTGATGGAGCAATCATTCTGTAGATGGTTTTGTAAACCTTTCTTTAATCTGTAATGATTAATAAGATTTTATGGTTGACCTGCCAATGGGTGTCCAGGGGGGAACGTACAGCAGGAGTGATATTTTCCTGTAATGACATTGCATCCTCACTGCTGGATGAAGTCTGCCTAAACACTTTGTCATTGAAGCTATTGTGTATTTCTACTTCTACTGTCGCTTTTTTTTTAAATAATATTTAACATTAAGTTCTTGTCTCCATGGGAGCTCTGGAGGGCTAGGTCTATTTTGACAACCCAAGGAAATGAAATCGAAATCATTTAAAAAACAGACAGTCTTTAGCCAGGTTAATGGATGGTCTGGGATTTCTGTTTGCTTCTTTAACCCTTTCACTCAAAAGTAATTTCCACACCTGAGAGAAGGGTCATTTGTTACATTTTGGCATTCCTCTTGGGAATTGATGTTTTATATTTCTTTCTCAGATTTTGAGCTAACCCATGAAATCCAAAGCAGTTGCATGACTTTTATGAAAGAGATTAGCTAAACTCTTTTTCCAAAAGCTTTTCTTTATACCCTGCCGGGAAGGCACCCCAAGAAAGAAGGGGAAAGAACCCACGTCCTGGTGTACTATTTTTCTAGGTAGCTTTGAATTTATGTTGTATTAAAAACTCTTGAAGTAGTCTGAGCATCATCAGGCTTCTGGGGTGGAGGCACCAAGCAGAGGGGAAGGCATCAAAGTAAGGCAAGGATGAGCACATGCCCATGCCCCTGACTGGGATCCATTTCCCTCACTTGTTTGTTAGAGCAGGGTCCTCCAGCCCTGCTTTCTCAGGTGCACACGGTGCTTTCCTCAATGTGTGGCAAAGGCAACAGTCTCCTCTGCAGCCTTTTCCCCTTTTGTGGACAGGTACAAGGCCCAGAACTGTGTCGGCAACAAGGAGAAAATAACCATCCTCAACAACTCCCCCATGGACATAGAGGTCCAGTTCTCCTTTGAGAATGATGAGAAAGCAGAGACATTCCTTTTGGATCCTCCCAGCATCACCCTGAAACCAAAGGAGAAGCAGGTAGGAGAAGGGCAGGTAGAGCAGGCACCATAGAAGTGCCCAGGGGCTGCCTCTCCTGCTCACACTCAGTGCTCTTCCTATTTCTTTCTGTGGGGCTGGGTCCAGGAGCTGACCATTTGGGCATACCCCACTTCCCTTGGCTTCCTGGAAGACAAACTCATCTGCTGCATTGAGAAGAACCCAGACCTGGTGGTCTTCAGCCTGTGCTGCCATGGGGTGCATGTGAACCTGGAGGTCAGCCCCCTGGAGCTGTCTTTTGACAAGCTGCTTCTGCACAGGTCAGTCATCCCACAAGCACTCCAAGACTTGTGACAAAGAGAAAATGTTTGACTCTGGTTTCCGGGGCATGGATGGAGCTGCTCCAGGGGGCATGGGTAGAGCTGCATTCAGTGGTGAGGCTGATGTGACCATCCAGCAGCTGTGCCAAGTGCCTTCCTGTCTCTGCAGGACTGACAGCAGGACCTTGGTCCTGAAAAACGACACCCTACTGCCCATGGTCTGGCAGCTCAGTGGGCTGGATGACCTTGTTGAGGACTTCTCCTTGTCACAAGATAAGGGCACCGTTGATCCCCGCTCAGAGTTGGAAGTGACACTGAGTTTCAAGGCCGGGCAGATTGGCAGCATTGAGAAGACCCTGAGACTAGAGGTGAGAGGGACTGTGCCCTGCCTGGCAGAGCAGGGCACAGTGAGCAGCCGTGTGCTCTTAGGGACAGAGTCAGGAAGTGCTGCACCTGACAGACACAAGGGTGCTGTGGCCCCAAATTCTGCCTCTGCACAGCATTTGCCAGAACATTTGTGTGGTGCATCCACATCCCCCCAGAAAACCAGACACTGCATTCTGAGCCTGTACCACAACCACCTTGTGCCTGTGAATGGTTGAAGGTTGTTGTTTGGTTGTACAGGCTGCAGCATGATCTCTACATTCCTCCTGGACTTTGTCTGAACCTCTTGCATAGTACAACACTCTCCCCCTGGGATGTTGTTCCCCATGGTTTAGGGGCTGCATTTCAGAGAAGGTGCTAGGTGATTGGAGAGGGTTGTCGATGCCACCTGCTCTGAGACGCCTCACACTTCTCGTGGTTGTTCTTACATCCCTGTGCCTCTGAAGGATGCTGTAGCAGCAGTATTCCCTGCTGTAGGAGTGCAGAGTTGGGCTGATAGGGTTTTTTACTGCAGCAGAATCCTGCTGGGGCAGCCCATGAGATGAAGAGGTTAGCAAAGCTTGGAATTCCACCAACGCTTGTGAAGCCAGGGAGGCCGTAGGGGAAGCAGCCAGCAGAGACAAGGACTTAGGGCTGTCTACCAAAAGAATGATCTGAACAGTGTTTGTTTCTTGCTGCCTCAGGTTTCAGATATAGAAAACATCCTGGGGATTGTTCAGGCTGAAAACATCAAAATCTCTGCAGAGGTCTATGATGTTTCTCTGAGCATCGACATGCCTGAAGGTCAGTGGACGCCTCCCAAACAAAGCAGTCCAGCACTGCATTACCTTGGGGGGTGGGTGACCAAAGTACTTAGGACGGGATGGGATGGGATACAAGGATGGCATGGATACATAAAGCACATACCCTGCAAGCTGCATGCAATAAAGCATTGTCAGGGCACTGACAGCCTTAAGTCTCCCCCCTCTGAACTTTGAATTGTGCAGCTTCATGTGCAGATTGGATTTGGGGGCTTTGAAACAACAGTGATGTGAACAGGCTGTTGGCAGCTCCCACAGGCTCAGCACAGCATATAAAGTAATTGGATTTGTGCTTGGAAGCAAGGAAGGGGAAGCCAAGGTCCTTAGTTACTAATCCTGCAGGTGTTTTGAGTAAGAAGAGAAAGGGCAGACAAGTAGCTGGAAAACACTTTCAAGAACGGAGACTTGCTGGAAAGGGTTTTGTGTCAAGGCCTCCGTTTAGCTTGTGACCTGGTGTGTTCTGCAGCTCACAAATACCATTTTTGACTTGGCTCTGTGGGTTTTCTGCAGGTCCAGATGGAAGCCTGGAATTTGGAACCATTAATGTCCTGGATAATGTGAAGAAAGTCCTGACTCTAAGGAACAAGGGGGTATACAACATTGAGTACAGGTGAGTCCAGCTGCCTGGTAGTGAGCCTTTCCTTGGTTTCCCAGGCCTGCATTCTCCCTCTGTCAATGGCTAGAACCTGTTTCCATGCTGGCTACCTCATGGCCAATACAAAACCTGGGCTCTCTAATCTCAACTATTTTATCAGAGAATCCAGCCACAAACCAGCAATTCTTCACAGCTCAGCAGGAACCCAAAGGAGAGCCCTAAAAATTTCAGCCACTGAAATGCTGAGATTCATTGCCTTTCTTTGATGATCACCTCCTTTCTCTTGCTGAGATTATGTAAAGAAGTGAATGAAAAATTTTGGTGTCAAGGTTTCTTGCAATAACCTTGTGATTGTCTGCACTCTCTGTCAAGATCCAGGATTCCCTGAGCAGAGCTGGACTCTCCCTTTTCTTTTTTTTCTGATCCTATGCAAAGTCCTGGCTGTGCTGGTGGCATCTATACTTTTAACTGCAGAGATCTCCATTCCTTGCCTTTCTCCCCAGTTTCACTCTGAAGGGTACAGGTCCCAGGATGAGAGACTTGGCATCCCACTTCACTATTGAGCCTCAGTCAGGTGTGCTGAATGCCTCCAAGTCTGGTGTGAATATTGAGATGCTCTTCCACCCCACAAGTGAAATCCTCCTCAAGAACAAACCCATCCTGTACTGCCAGGTGAGCTGCCTGGGCCAGGTTGTGTTAGCACACGGTGTTTTGGGAATGTAAACAGGACAGGTGTCTAACGGAAGGCGGGCTTTAACTGGAGAATCCTCTCTCCTGCACACACAAACAAAGACTTTCCAAACCATTTGGGAGGCTTCCTAAGTGGAGCTGAGCATCTGACTCTGGAGGAGGTGCTTAAACAGGGAGGGGTAAACTGATGGAGGCCTGGGGTGGAGGCTGGGGATTGGGATAGAGACTGACCTCTTTGCTTTGTTTACCACACTTCCTGTGGACACAGGTGATAGATGCCAGCTCAGGAGAAGGAGGCCAGACTGTTGCCGACATCCCAGTGAGGGTGTCGGCGAAAGCTGTGTACAGCAAGTACAGCATCGAGCCTGCCTCACCCATTGACTTCGGTGCCATGCTCAAGGGCACCAAGAAGAGCCAGACTGTCGTGCTGGAGAACAAAGGCGTGCTCAACTTCAAATTCCGCATCCAGCAAGCACCCAAGGATGCATCTGCGCTGGAAAGCCAAAGGTAGGAGAAGCCCTGCAGCACCCTTCCTGTCTGAGGAGGCACCACCCCTTGGCTGGTATGTGGCAGGCAGCCAGGAGACCTGGGCTATTGCCCATTTGCATCCCTGGCTTGGGGAGAGGGAGCAAAAAAACGCCTCGGTATGCCCATGTGTAGTACAAAGCTGGTGACAGAGCTGCTCTGTCCAGCAATGGGTGCTGCACTCTGGGAGCCATGAGGAGCAGGAAGGCTTTCCTCTGTGAGGAGGAAGGCCAGCTTTGGCTTCAGAGAAAGGCAGGGGAGCTCAGCATGACAGATACCTCTGCTTTCTCCTCTCAGTTCAAAGCAAGGGGAATCTGCTCCATCGGCTATGAAGCGCTCAACGGGAAGGAAATCAAGCTACTCAACACAGGTGGGTGATGCCTGCTCCCCAACAATGCTGCTGCAGGGGATGTGAGAAGATGCTGCTGTGCCCAGGCTGGGGGCTCATCACCATGGGGTGGATGTGGTCTGCAGGATGGAGCCCAGTATCTGCTCAGTCCCACTGACAAGTTCTGTACTCTGGCTCTGACCTGGAGTTCTGGGGTTAGCAGGGGGGAGCAGGGCCTGTGTTTGGTAGTTGCTAGCCAGCATAGGTCTGTGAAAACCACAGAAGCAAAACCATCCCCCACTGAACTCCCAGTCCACAGAGCTCAGACAACATTGCTTTTTCTTCTTCCCAGTCCCTACCTTTCTCCCATCATTTCTCTCAGCTATTTCTGCTCTCCTGTGCTACCTCTGGAGGCTGAAGGATCACAGCTACCACCTTCATTCTTTACACTCAAACTCCTTTCTCTCTGCCACTTGGGACAGGCTTGCAGCTCCTCTTGGCTTGTAGGCCTCAGCCTGGAGCTGCCCTTGGGTCATGGAGTTATCCTTCCCTGCCCTGGGACTGGGTGCTGGGGCCCAGCTGGAGGCCAAGGCAGGGTATACTCTGTGCTGGGGTGCTCAAGGCACAGCTGTTAGCCATCAGCCTCTCCTGGAACTTTTTCCACAGGGTCCCCTCAGTCTTGGCATGTTCACGGTGTCCCCTTGCTCTGGCTCCATCGGTCCATGGGGCCAGCAGAAGATCACAGTGGAATGCCTGGCAGGGCAGGAGGGGACATGTGAGGAGCAGCTCTGCATTGACATCACGGGCAGAGACCCCAAGGACAATCCCCTCGGCATTCCCTTTACCCTGATTGCTGAGTCCTCCTTCCCAGGTATGTACTGTCCACAGGTTCCCTTGCTCAGACCTGCTGCTTGGATAGAGAGACATGCTAACTGTGGTGTCCCACCTTAAATTCCTCCGAGGTTCCAGCCCTCTTCAAGTCCACTAGTGGACTCCTCCCTCCAAGGCTGAGAGGGATGCAAGGAAGGATTAAAAGGAAAGCAATGCTCTCTAAGACTGAAGTTGACTGAGCTCCATCCTCACAGTCAGCTCCCCCACCCAAGGCTGGGTTTAACAGTCACCCGGGCAGAAAGGGCTTATCAAGCCTCCTGAGAGGTCAGCAGGATCCAGATAAATTCATCAGCAAGGCTTCTCCATGCTTATCCCTCTGCTCTACCCACAGCACTTGTTGAGGATGTCATGTCAGTCTTCGAGGAGTACCCGATCTGCAGCAGCATCGACCTTGACCACAAACTGCAGTCAGTGAAAGGCACAGGCTTGTTCATCAGAGATGAGAACAAATTCATCTTCATCAAGGTTCTGGTTGGACAAGAGACTGAAGCTCATTTCAATATCTGCAATGCAAGCAGCCTGCCATGTGATGTGGTGCTCTCCATCAAACCCCTGCCTGCAAAGGTAAGAACAAGAGGCCAAGGTGATGGTTTCCCTCTAAGGGCATGTGAGAGCCTGGTTTGTTCTCCAGGTGCATTGCTTCCTGTGGCCCAGTGCAGGTCAAACTTCAGGGGAGAGCAGCAGAGCCAGGGAACAGTTGTGTTGGATTCTGCATGTTTCAGGCAAAGTTTTGGCTCACACCTCTGGGTCTTTGGTGGGAGAAGTGAATCCTTCTGACCTCTCTTGGAAGCATACTCAGAGAGTGTGAATGTTATGAACTGTCATGCCAGGGCTCAAAGCAGAGCATTTCCTCAGGCTCCCTGGCTCTTCCTTCTCTTTGAAGGCCAGTTCCAGGTTATTTGCAGGGGTTTCCATGCCGTGCCCACCTCCCATACAGGCTGGGGCAGCTGCCAGCACTCCAAACACACAATGCTTTAGCACAAGGTCAGCATTCCCTGGGAGGGAGGGAGCCTGCCCAGGGGAGCACACTGCCTGGGGCTGTTCTCAGTAATGCATTTATGAATAAAACTGTGTCATGTTGAAAGGTATTTTCTCCTAACACTGCTCTCTGGGTTCCCCCAAGGAAAAAAGCCCTGTCAACGTTTTCAAGTTGTATCCAGTCAAGATGTCCATTCCTGGCTCATCCTCTGCTGTTGCTACGGTGACGTTCACCCCACCCGACAAGCAGACCTATGACTGCACATTCAAGGCTTCCCTCGTCATCCCAAAAGGGTAACTGACCCTGTGAAGTACTGGGGGAGGCTTCACTGATAGCTGCCTTTCCACTGGGAAGGCACAGACCTCTTGTTAGTGCTAATGCTTTCAGTAGCCATAGGCAGAGTACTTGGCATGAGATGATCTGGGAGGCAGTAACTGTTAGATAGAGCAGAAAAATGAGGCTGATGGTTCAGCCTGTACAAGCAACTAAGAAGACAGGGAAATATTAGCCCACTGGAAGTTACTCAGATGTGCTGCAGCTGAGCTGGGGATTTCCAAGAAAAATAGATGAAGCAGTTTCTGTGCCAGCAAGTCAGCAGTCACAATTTCCTCTCTGTTTCTGTAAAATCAGGTGATCCTCTGTGATTCCCTGGCATTCATTAAGCTATTCATTAAGCCATTTTATGTGAGTGATTGGAGCTGGTATGAAAGAGGAGGCCAGTTCCCCTGCCCCGGGACCTGTGTCCTCAGGCTTTGACCTGCCCTTCTTCAACCCTTTAGTGGCTGAATTGGAACAAAAGATGTCTAATTGCTAATAAGCAATTGATTTTTTACTGTTCTTGGAAATCATCTTTACTGTGGTGACGATTTATTTTTGCCTTCTTGCTCTTGTACTCTTTTCATGCTGTGCTTTTGCTTGTTGCATGTGTCTCATCTCACTGCAGCCAGGGATTTGCTGTATTTCATCTGGTGCTTCATTATTTACCTGCTGTACTGCATGATTCAATTAAGTGAAATTATTTTTAACTGTTATTGTGGAAGGCTCTGGCTCTTTGGAGCAGATTCCTCTTGTGAATGGCCCTGAGTGGATTGGGAAGAGGCTGGTGGGGGGCTGTGTTATGGGGTACAGGAGCACCAGGCAGGAAAACTCTGTGGGTGGCCCTTGCTGCCTCACTTGCCCAGTAAGCAATGGGTTAGTGCCAGCTGAAATTGTTTCTGTGCCTCTCCTGCAGCTCCGTGAAAATGAAACCCCAAATCCTGACCTTCACCATCAGTGGGAAGGGGCATGAGCCAGAGGTGACTGTCGTGAGCCCAAGGGCTCGCAGCAACAGGGGAAATTCTGTGCTGCGCTTCAAGAGGCTCCAGCTGGGGGATTCAGAGATGCTCCCCCTGGTTGTCTGTAACAAGGGCATCATACCTGTCAAGGTGAGCACCTGCTCAAGGAATGGTCTGGTTTGGGTACAAGTGCCTGTGGCACAGAGGAAGGGTCCCAAAAACATGGCAGACCTGGGAAGAGGTGTCAGAAATTCATTTTAAGCAAGTGACTGACAGCTGTTCTCCAAGAAGGGAGTTCTTGTAAATTTTCAATACAGTCTTTCTTCTTTAAGTTGAACACAAGAAAGGTGGTGGAGTATTTTCCCTCCTGCCTCTCAGGTCACCTTTTGTTCTCATGGACATGTGTGATTTCCCAGCTCCATTTGATTGTATTTGATCCCAGTTTACTACATTTTAAGTAAACTTAGTTGTGGTTTAATTGCATTCTGCTCATTACTTTCTGTCCTGTTTGGTTCTGTGTCAGTTCCACCCAAATGCCTCTGAACACCCTTTATTTCCTGGTTGCTTTGCCTTTTGTGCTAAGTGCTCTTTGTAGTGGGAGAGGTGCTGGGTTCCCCTGCGGGACCAGCAGCACTGCAGTGTCAGTCCCTGTGCCATCCTGTACTCACACCAGTATCACTGTGCTCTGTGTTCCCTTTTCTCAGTTTATGTTACACCTGGAGGATGAGCACGGAGCATTCTCCTTGAAAGGCAGGTGCTCCACACTCGAGAAACTCTACATTGAAGATGTGAAAGAGGACTCTGTTGAAAATGGTAAATTCATTAACCATGAAGTGTGATCATGCACAAAGGGAAAATGTGTGCCCTGCTCTTGGCTTCTCTGAGCAGCAGCCAAATGTTAGACACAGTTCCTTTCCTTGGGCTCTCTGTCCCCCAGGCTTTCCTTGGGGACATTTTGCAGGGTTTCCTCCCAGCAAGTTTTAGGAAGCTCTTCTGTTCTTCTAGACATGGTGGGTTGAGTTGTGGGGACTGTCACTACCTCAGTGGGCCCTCTGAGGTATTTGCTGCATGTGGGAAGGTACCAGCCTGAATGGACACAGCCCCTGAGCACACAGCCAGCCAGCAGAAGCCAAAAGCACTCTTTGGCTCAGCTCTCCATATGGCTGGAGCTGGCTGGAAGCAGATGGAAGGAGGGCTGGGCATCAGACTGAGGTTAAGCAGCTTAAGTGGTGATGTGTCTGGAGGTGGCATTCTTGTGAACACAGGAAGAGGGTCTGGAACCACTGGGGGTAGAACCTGTGCTTAGGAGGCAGCTGGTTTCAACCTCTTATTCCTCATATAGCCTATGGAAGTATTTCCTCTGTACAGCTGTATCACTTAACTCTGATTTCCATTGCTGTGCAGAGAGCAAGCCCTCAAAGCCTTTCCTGCTTCTGAATCATGAGGAATCGACAGAGTTTGATGTCATTTTCAAACCCACCCTGGCTGAACGTCTGGAAGGGAAGATTCGTGCTTTAGTGGGGGACAAATACTCTAACAAGACCCTAATAGAGCTGGTGGGCGAAGGCCACAAGGATGAATTCACCCTCGATGGATTAGATGAGGAGGACAGGAATGCTAAGAGCAGTCTGGAGAAAGACATCATTGATGGTAAGAGAGGAGAGGCTGCCAAGGTGGAGCAAGGAAGAGGGAAATGTCTGATCATGTGTGTCCTCTCTCTAGCCAGGCCTGGGCTGTCACCCACTGGACATGGTGGCCTGTGGGCGTGGCAGCCATGCCTGCAGAGCAGTGTGTGCTGTGCTGCATGTCGCTGGCTTTGGGGGTGTCAGGGTGTTTCCCTGAAAGTGGTGGGATGGGGAACTGCCTGGGGAACTGCCCCCCAGAGGGAGGAAGGCTTGCAGCAAGGAAGCGTTGAACATACAGGTGTCTGTGCACGTGAGGGGGGGCGGGTGGAGCTCCCTGCATGCTGAGGTCCCTTGCTCTCCTCCTTCACAGCTGTCAGAATGGATCACATCCAGTTTGGGAACTGTCCTGTGGGGAAGCCCTGCTGCAGAACCTTCACCATCACCAACCACACCTGTACAAAGGTCCTGCGCTTTGAGTGGGAGGCAAGCGCCCCGTTCCGCTTCTCCCCCAAGGTGAGCGTGGACTGCTCTGCCTTTCCCCATTGCTCAAGCCCTGCCCCAGTGTTCCCAGGAGCTGGCAGGGAATACCTCACACACCAGTGATAACCCATTCCAGTGCCACGTAGGAGATGCAGTCCCTGGCTTGGCTGGGCCAAGGCTGCCAGCCTTGCACAAAAGGCATCACGTTATGGGAGGTGGCACCTTCTGTTCATACTTTGTCTATCAAACTTCACATAAATCCACACTGAGGTGCAGATTCCTGGCACAGCTGCTCACCACATCAGTCCCTTTTGCTGTCAGTCCTGCCCTTGGCAGTGCCTCCAGTTTGGTCTTGACTCCCTGATTCTCCCTAGGTGGGACATCTCCCTCCTGGCTGTGCCAAAAGCATCACGGTGACCTTGAAATCAGATGTCCCAGCCACCTTCAGGAGGCACCTTGTGAAATGTATGGTGACCAACATCAACTTTGAGCTGCCACAAGGGAAGGTTGAGGACTGGGACGACCAAATGCGCATTGACGCCTGGAAGGATACCACCAGGAAAGACCCGGGAGCCCGCTGGCCTGAAAAAGAGAAGGTAAGAAGCAAAATGGCAAAAACAGCCAGCCCAGCTTTTACAGAAAGAACCACCATAACACCATCACTGCTGGCTGGGCAGCTCCTGCTTCCTTTGGACATGGGACAGCCATGAGGTTCACCAGCAGTGCATTCTAGGGGAGAGGTGGATGCACAGTGACCAGATAAACTCACACAAGAGGGGGAAGCCTGACAAGAGACCTTCAGCCACACACAAACTATCAGTCTGTGCCACAAGCACAAGCGTTGCAGCCCGTGTTGAATGGGAGACAATGTTTTATGATTTTATCCCATTTTACAGTGTTAGAAATCTCTTCATCTGATTTGGTGCCTTTTCACCAACAAGGAGTTAAGTCTGCTGCACTCTGTCTCTTCTTTTGAAGTGGAGAGAAATACGCTTCTCCGGCATATGCTGGTGAACTCCAAGTTTTGTCTGCATGGATACCAGAGATTTTAGTTGTGATCTCTGTGTTGTGTGGGACAACCAGAGATTTTAGTTGTGATCTCTGTGTTGTGTGGGACAGCTCATCATGGAGTAGCCCAAGCACTGTGTGACAGTATGGAGGAGTCTCAAGAAGGATCATCTCCAGAGACTCTTGGTTTTGTTGTCATTATTGCCAAACACACCTATCTTGGGTGAAGGTTCTTTCTCAGTTTCTGGACCATTTTAAGGCCTCTAAACCATCCTCTTTTCTATCAGAACATCTGCAGTTGGAGACTTTCCTAGTGAGGTATTTCACATCCCAAAATGTCCTTCCCCAGCTCCCAGCAGTGTGGCTGTTGCTCCTCATGTGACATCTGGAGAGAAATTTCTCCTAAGACAAGAAGAAAAAGATACTTTCTAGAAGTCTTCAGTCTTGAGGTTCTTAACCAGCAGGGGAACTTAACCCTAATTTTGAGACCTGCTGGGTTTATAGGAGAACAGGAAAAAAGTCAGTCCCTGTACAAGGTTGAAGTACAGGGACTGGAATGCAGTTAGAGTCTCCGTGGGGATATTAACAGCTGTGGTAGTGACTGCTTTGATCAGTGGCTAGAAACAACTACTGTAGCAGAACAATCTCAATTCTGTCATCTTTGCAGGGAAGTAAAAGTGAATGGTCCTTTCTAGTCCCATATGAGGGTTATCTTGGAGGCCAGAGGATTCCCTTCTCAGCCTGACATCCTGGGCTCAGTGATTCTTCCTTCCTCTGTTTGCAGGTGGTCGAGGCAGTCCCAGAACCGGCTCACACTGTGGTGGAGGACAGCAGCCAGGAGGCCGAGGTGTACCTCAGTGCTGTTGTTGCCTATGCCCAGCTCAAACTGAACACCATTGTGGTTCGCCTCAAGGATACCTGGCTCTTCCAGACCACGAAAGCCACGTGAGTGCTGGAGGCCAGGCAGGGCCCTGTGAGCAGGAGCTGCCTTTGCCCAGGGCTGACCCAGTGCCTGCTTCCCAGAGCTCTACCCCAGCCAAAACCAGCACAGGCCCATTTACCTGCACGCAGAGCCAAGCAGGAGATGGTGGTTGGGAAAGCTTCAATGCTGCCACACCTTTCTGCTGAGGGCAGCCATGGGTTTGCTTTCACTGCATGTCACCTGTCCTCATCTGCTCAAGAATAAATTTGCAGTCAAACCAAGACCTAAAGTCAGACTAAGCCCCTTAGCTTCAATGTCCTGGGCACCATGTTGGCCCTTTCCTCTTAAACTTCCAGACTTGGAAATACTTTCTTGGGCCACCCAGGACAGCAGTCTGAGCATGGCAGGGTTGCCTGGGGAAGAAGATGCTCCTCAGTAGAAAGTGGTACCAGGACTCCATCAGACAATGTTACTGTACTATTTGCTTTATATTTATTGGACATTTTTTTTAATTCCCCCTTCTTGCTTTTCAGTTTCAGGATGCACAACACAGGGAAGATAGCTCTGGAATACTCCTGGGAGGAAGCTGCAGATAGTGAAGCAGTGCAGAAGCCTTACTCGACCACTCTGATGCGTAAGGGCATTTCACTTGGTAGCTGAGGGCCTGGGGAGAAGACCCTGCCACTTCACCCCAAAACATGAACTGCTTATTCATCCCTGTCCACATGTCCACTTTCATCAGCATCTTCCCAGCTGCAGCTGGAGAGTTTTCTCCTTGCCCCCCTCTGCCTTTCAGTCCCTTCTGTTCTTGCTCTGCCGCTTTTGCTCTGCAAAGGAGCTGAGCCAGGCTCTGGGGAGAGCCATGTGCTGGGTCAGGGCTGGGAAGGGGACAGCAGGTCATCTCTTTGAGAAGTCTGAGACTGGGAAAAACAATGATGTAATGAGTGGACTGCCCTGCAGCCACTGTCTGTGTGCAGTTCCCCACTCCAGGGCAAATGCAAAGTCACTGTCTAAAACCAACTCTCCTGCTTTGGCACAGGAGTGTGTGCTGCAGGCAGAGAAGATGCTCCCAGACCTTCTATTTCCTGCTGAAAGTACTTGGCCAGAGATGCTCCAAGTGCATACCAGCTCTCTTCCATCTACCTGCAGCAGGAGGCAGATTTGCTGGGAA
Source organism: Phylloscopus whistleri (assembly GCA_017589585.1). Classification (NCBI taxonomy): domain Eukaryota; kingdom Metazoa; phylum Chordata; class Aves; order Passeriformes; family Phylloscopidae; genus Phylloscopus; species Phylloscopus whistleri. Next base: position 1,614,622 of record JADMLD010000926.1, read on the forward strand.
GATAGGATTTTGTTTTTGAAAGGTGTCCTCTTCCTCTCTGCAGGTCGGTTCCTCTCTTCTCCTACTGTAAGGCACCGCAGAACGCTGCTGTGCCGTTTCTGGTGGGAGCAGGAGCATCCTTTGGAGACGCATCCTTCTGAGCTGCGGCGGCTGCGGAGGCTTGCCAAGCAGCAGCAGGATTCCGAGCAGCAGCAGGATTCCAAAGAGCAGCAGCAGCAGGATTCCAAAGAGCAGCAGCAGCAGGATTCCAAGCAGAAGCAGCTTTCTGAGGAGGAGCAGCTTTATGAGGGGGAGCAGCTTTATGAGTGGGGAGAGCAGCTTTCTGAGGCGGTGCAGCTTTATGTGGAGGAGCAGCTTTCTGAGGAAGAGCAGCTTTCTGAGGAGGAGCTGCTTTCTGAGGAGCAGCTTTCTGAGGAGGAGCTACTTTCTGAGGAGGAGCTTTCTGAGGAGGAGCTGCTTTCTGAGGAGCAGTTTTCTGAGGACGAGCAGCTTTCTGAGGAGGAGCAGCTGGATTCCAAGCAGAAGAAGCGTCCGAAGAAGAGGTGCTGCTTCAAGGAACGGCACCTTTCTCAGCAGCAGCCCCAACAGCAGGACTGCTCCAAGAAGCTATGCCGCTCAAAGCAAAAGCACCTCCCTCTGCAGCATGTCAGTTCCTCCCTGGAAATCTCCCCAGATTTTCATGACCTGCCACTGTTCTCCATCAACCCCTACCAAGGCATCCTCTCTCCTGGCCAGAAGCAGACTTTTCAAGTGCTGTTCTCCCCGAAGAGCGCGGGGAAGTTTAAGACCACCATGTTGTGCAGGTGGGAAACGTCTACGTGCTTGCCAACTCACACTGCTGATGGCTGTCACTGACTCACAGGCTGGGGCAGGTTGGAAGGGACCTCAGTAGGTCATCTGGTCCCACTTCCCTGCTCAAGCAGGGTCATCCCAGAGCACGTGGCACAGGGTTGTATCCAGAGGGCTCTGGAGTAATTCCAGTGAGGGACACTGCACACCCTCTCTGGGCAACCTGTCACCTGCACAGGAAAGAAATTCTTCCTCAGGTTCAGGTGGAGTTTCCTGTTCACGTTCTGCCCATTGCCTCTTGTCCTGTTGCTGGGCATCACCAAGCACAGCCTGGTTCATCCCGTAACACCCTCCCTTCAGTCCCTGTGACTGGGATGGGGAGGGGTCCTGGAGACAGGCAACCCCAGAGAGGCAGCAGAAACACCCACAGGAGCACAGAAAGATCATCCTCTAGCCTTGGTAGGGAGACACTGGGAAAAAACACTGTATGAAACATGAAGCTCCTGGAGGGTTGCAAAATCTGCAATGAGAGATCCAGGGACCAGCAGGTCCCTAGCTATATTTCCTTTTGGGACAAGCAAGGCCGGCTTCCCTACATGGAATCCTGTGTGTTGTAGTTGGTCCCCAGGCACTCAACTGGTCACGTTGCTGCCCTTACACCTCTGCAGCCTCCATGCAGCAAGTCCAGTTGTTTAATTTGCTGCTTGCTGCTTGCACAGAGGGAGGATGCAACACCGTGTGCTTTGCAAGGAGACAGAAAAGCAGCTGGCTGGAAATGCTCATCTGGCTAATACCAGTCCCTTTCTTCCCAGGATTCCTAACCTGGAGCCAACTCAGAAGAAGGTGCGGGTGATTTTAAAAGGCAGAGCCCGGGAGCTGAAGAGTCCTGATAAACCGAAACGCTCTGCGTTACGGCACACTGAGGAAGGGCAGAGAGCCAAGAAGCAGGTCCGCTGGGAACCACCACCTGAGTGACAGCACCTGTGTCAGCTGGAGCATCCGGCAGGAGACGTCAACATCCTGTCTTCTGCTGTTGATGGTTTCCCACCCTTCACCAAAGACCTCACCAGCCACTCTTCCAAGTTCCAGCGAACACCTTTAGCTTATCTTTTAATTACCTAAGTTAATTAACTGTTAATGACTTGTTATTAAACAATTGGCAATGCATTGTTAATTGTCAGCTTGTCTTGGTTGGAAGGACAGGTGTCTCTGTTCCAGTGTCTCTGGAACAGAGAATGTGACCCCCTTCCCTCCAAGTTATTTTAACTTTGAAATTAAGGGGCTTTCAGGGAAATATATGGGAAAAGTTCTTTAGTTCTTTACTAGTATGTAGAACAAGGCAAACAAGCAACAACACTGGCAGCAACAACAAAACAGAACCAGATACTCAACCACAGCCTTCTGGGGGCTGCAGGCACTTTCCCTTTGGTGTAGTTCTTGTCACAGCTGGGCAGGGAAGGGAGGCAAATAATGAATAAAGCAATTGATAGAGAAATTTTAATTAAGCTACACCAAGGAATACACTGGAGAGCTCAAGCACTGTGTGAACAGTTCTTAAGAACTTACTGCTGTGAGGCAGTCACAGCAGCTAAATAGTGACTGAACAATGCTTGATTTGTTAAAAGATAATTAAGAAAGTGTTGAGAAAACACCCTAGTGAGGGAGGGGGCCCTAGCCCTTAGACCCTTTCAAAATATGCAGATAGATTACACTGAGTTCCCCAAAATACAGAGATGGAAATATCTTCTTGAAATAGCTGATCACCTCACCCAGTGGGTAGAAGCCTTTCCTACCTCAACTGCAACTACCTCCACAGTGGCAAAGATGCTATTAGAACAAATCATTCCCAGATATGGAATAATTGAAAGAATGGACTCAGGTAAGGGAACACACTTTACTTCAAAATATTTTCATTCTGTATGTGTTGTATTAGACATAAATTGGAAATTTCATACCCCGTGACACCCTCAAAGCTCTGGATGTGTGGAGAGATTAAATGCTATCCTTAGGAACCATAGTACCAAATTAATGATTGAAAGCAGGTTAGCATTATTACAGATCAGAACTGCTCCAAGAAGGGACCCTATCTTTCTCCCTATGAAATGTTATTTGGGTTACCTTCTCTGGGAAGGGAGAAGGGGTTGGCTGAAACTAATGACTTACATCTCGGAAATTATTTGCAGGCAATTACACTTCCATGGATCTTAGAAGAAAAGCGTTGTTACCTCAAACATCCGCTCTAGACTTTCATAAACACCAGGTAAAACCAGGAGATTGGGTTCTTTACCTTAACACCAGCATGGGAAGGTCCCTTTCAGGTACTTTTAGTGACTGAAACAGTTATCAGGACTGCAGAACAGGAGTGGTCTCACGCCTCTCAAGTCAAAGGAGCAGTGGAAGCTCCTCCCCAAACTTGGACAGTGGTACAAGGAAGTGACCCTTTAAAGTTAATCTTCAAAAGATGATTTAATAGTAAGCAGTCAAGGGAAAGACTGGACTGACCTCTGTGTTTGCCACCAGAGAGACTTTTGCTCCCCTGTGAGCTGCAATGCCTTGGGTGTTGAGCAGTGGGAATATAAGTCATACCAGACCTTGACAAAAGAGGAATAGGAAACGATGTTCTAAGACTCTGGAAATTGCTGGATGGAGTGTCACGGCTTCTGTGCTTCACCTCTATGTCCCTACAGTGTGCTGTTCCAGGGCACAGAGCTTAGGAAGCAGGTATGGATACCGAGGAAGGTAATCTTTGTTGCCACAGTCATGATCTGAGGTTTGCTTCATCCGAGCAAGCAGGGATGGAACGGCTGATGGGAGGCACTGCACACAAGTATATCCACAACTTACATTTCTGAGTTGGAGGAACTATGGACAGCAATGTGAACTGACAACTCAGAACTTTTAAATAGACTGAATTTAACACCGACCTAATAAAAGACTGATTAGTCTTATTTATATCTACTTTGTAAAAGGAGCCAGTTTATGCTGACCAGACAGGATAATGAAATAAAGGGCTTCAGCAAAAAAAGATAATAAAAGGGAAGGTGTCTTGGTTTGGAAAGACAGGTATCTGCCAGGGAAAGCTGAAGTTTCCCTTAGAATAGAAAATGTAAACCCCTCACCCCTCGCCAAATTAGAATTTTGCAATTAAGGGCTTTCAGGCAAAGATTTGGGAATAGGAATAACAGTTCTTTACTAGGAATATTAACAGTACAAATGTAGTAGAAAACAAAACCACCCAACCCAACAAGCAAACAAATAAACAAGCAATCCTAGAAAACCCTCACAGAGTCAGAGCTACAACCTGACACCCTGTTGGTCACGGTGTTGGAAGCAGTCCAAAAGTGAGTACTCCTGGAGTGGCAGATGTGGTTCTGTTGAAGTAGAGATGATCCTGTAGAAAAGGGTCCAGTGATGGTGAGAAGGGGTCCAGTCTTCCTCCGGTAATCGGGTGAAGCCAAAGAGCTTTGTGTTCCTGAGTCTCAGTTTTATTTAGGTAGGAATGGTTGGCTCCCCCCACTGGGTGGAGCATCTCACAATAGGATGATGGAACGTGGATGTTCTACTTTGGGGAGGGTAAGTTTGGGGATATGTGCTTTTAGGGGTGTCTTAATGGTCCATTAGCAGAAAATACTCCCCTGGAGGGAGGACGGAGGTGAAAGAGATAAGAAACAATGCCCCACCTAGTTTTAACAGTTGGCCCATTATCAAAAGGCACCCACCCCACTCCTTCCAGAGTTACAAGAGATAGAGAAGATTTCCCCAACTGGTATCAGCAGATGAAATAGAATACACATTTTAGGTTCCATAACCCAAGACATTATCCACCCCTTATTTTATTATCATCTGCATCATACCTAAATCAATAAACTCTACTATACAGAATGAACCCTTACACTCAGTTCTCACTTAGGATTAGGTTTTCCTGTGGTACACAACTGGTTTTTCCATCTTTCTGCATTACCCACCAAGTGTAACCAGGTCCTTGAGCAAAAACAATCCCACAGGTGGGTTCACCTTTGCCTGAGGTGGGGGTAATTCAAACAGTCATTTTTAAAATACCTCTCATGTGTACCACAGGGACTTTATCTCTATCCATTGTGTGCAAGGGGGCAGACTGGGCAGGACCAGCTCGATTGATGGAGCCTCGGGTGTTGACCATCCAGGTGGCCTTTGCTAAGTTCACTTCCCAGTTCTTGAAGGTCCCTCCACCAAGTGCCTTCAGAGTGGTCTTAAGTAGTCTGTTGCACCGTTCAACTTTCCCAGCAGCTGGTGCATGATAAGGGATGTGATAGATGCATTCAATGCCGTGTTCTTTAGCCCAGGTGTTTATAAGACTGTTCCTGAAATGGGTCCCATTGTCTGAATCAGTCCTCTCAGGGGTGCTGTGTCTCCACAGGACTTGATTTTCAAGGCCCAGGATGGTGTTCCGGGCAGTGGCATGGGGCACAGGATAGGTCTCCAGCCACCCAGTGGTGACTTCCACCATGGTCAGCACGTAGCACTCGCCTTGGCGGGTTTGGGGCAGGGTGATGTAATCAATCTGCCAGCCCTCCCCTTACTTATATTTGGACCACCGTCCACCGTACCAGAGGGGCTTCACCCGCTTGGCCTGCTTGATGGCAGCACATGTCTCACAGTCATGGATAACCTGTGAAATACTGTCCATGGTTAGATCCACCCCTCGGTCTCATGCCCACTTACAGGTGGCATCTCTGCCCTGATGACCTGAGGCATCATGGGCCCACTGAGCTAGGAACAACTCTCCCTTGTGTTGCCAATCTAAGTCTATCTTGGACACCTCTATCGTTGCAGCCTGATCTACCTGCTCATTGTTCCGGTGCTCCTCATTAGCTCAGCTCTTGGGGAGATGGGCATCTACATGGCGGACTTTCACAGGTAGTTTCCCTAAACTGGTAGTGATGTCCTTCCACTCATCAGCAGCCCAGATTGGTTTTCCCCTACGCTGCCAGTTGGCCTTTTTCCACCTTTCCAGCCAGCCCCACAGAGCACTGGCCACCATCCATGAATCAGTGCAGAGGTAGAGCTTTGGCCACTTCTCTCTTTCAGCAATGTCCAGGGCCAATTGAACAGCTTTGAGTTCGGCAAGCTGGCTTGACTCACCTTCTCCTTCAGTGGCTTGTGCAACCTGTCTTGTGGGGCTCCACACAGCTGCTTTCCACTTTCGGTTCATCCCTACGATGCGACAGGAACCGTCAGTGAAAAGAGCGTAGCGTGCTTCTTCTGCTGGCAGTTGGTTATATGGTGGAGCTTCTTCAGCCCGGGTTACTTGCTCTTGTTCTTCTTCGTCAGTGAGACTGAAGTTTTCAGCTTCTGGCCAGTTCATAATTACTTCCAAAATCCCAGGGCGATTCGGGTTTCCAATACGGGCACGCTGAGTGATGAGGGCAATCCATTTGCTCCATGTGGCATCGGTGGCGTGATGGGTGGAGGGAACCTTTCCTTTAAACATCCACCCCAGCACCGGTAGTCGGGGTGCCAGGAGGAGCTGTGCTTCCGTGCCAATCACCTCTGAGGCGGCTTGAACTCCTTCATAGGCGACCAAGATCTCCTTCTCTGTGGGAGTGTAATTGCCTTTGGACCCTCTGTGGCTTTGGCTCCAGAATCCCAGTGGCCGGCCTCAAGTCTCCCCAGGTACCTTCTGCCAAAGGCTCCAGGACAAACCATGGCTCCCAGCTGCGGAGTAAAGCACATTCTTTACCTCTGGTCCTGTCCTGACTGGGCCAAGGGCCACCGCATGAGCGATTTCCTGCTTGATCTGGGTGAAGGCGTGTTGCTGTTCTGGGCCCCAGTGGAAATCGTTCTTTTTGCGGGTAACCAGGTACAGAGGGCTCACAATCTGACTGTACTCAGGGATGTGCATCCTCCAGAAACCTATGGCCCCTAGGAAAGCTTGTGTTTCCTTCTTGTTGGTCGGTGGGGATATCACAGTGATCTTATTGATGACCTCAGTGGGAATCTGATGCCATTCATCTTGCCACTTTACTTCCAGGAACTAGATCTCTCAGGCAGGTCCCTTGACTTTGCTCTTCTTGATGGCAAAACCGGCTTCCAGGAGAATCTGGATGATCTTCTCTCCTTTCTCAAAGACTTCCACTGCTGTGTTCCCCCACACAAATATGTCATCAATGTATTGTAGATGATCTGGAGCCTCACCCTTTTCCAGTGCAGCCTGGATCAGTCCATGGCAGATGGTGGGACTGTGTTTCCACTCTGGGGCAGTCGCTTCCAGGTGTACTGCACGCCCCTCCAGGTGAAAGCAAACTGAGGCCTGCATTCTGCAGCCAGAGGAACGGAGAAAAACGCATTAGCAATGTCAATAGTGGCATACCACTTTGCTGCCTTGGACTCCAACTCGTACTGGAGTTCCAGCATGTCCAGCACGGCAGTGCTCAACAGCAGAGTCACTTCGTTCAAGCCACGATAGTCCACAGTCAATCTCCATTCTCTGTCAGACTTGCACACAGGCCAGATGGGGCTGTTGAACCCTAAAAAAATCCAAGGGTTCTTAGAGCTGGTGCAGTATTACAAAAGAACTGTAAGTGTGTATTACTAGTTGTTATTCATATTAGGCAAAAATGGCTCAGCTCAGCTTTACAAAGCAGGAAGCGAGTCATGGAGAGTTGAAATGATGGAGTTGGGACAGTGTAGCCAGTCTGCTTTTTGTGAGAGATGCTCTTAAGCAGTGACAGTAGCAATGTACTCATCTCCTGTAACTTAGCTTGTTGTGATCTACTATCCACCTCTGCAATTTTTTCTGACCTTTTTTTTCTTCATTTCTTCAGTTGAGTGCCAAAAGGAAACACAGAACTTCAGTGTTACTACCAAAATAATATATATATATATTTTCAAAGTAAAAAATACTCAGCTTTTAGAAAACACAACAGAAATGTTGGAATGTATGAACAGTGGAAGATGTTGAACAGTATTTTTACATTATAGTACATCAGCCAAACAAACAGACAGTAGGGCTTGAGGAACAAGGATATAAATGAAGTTTTGTTAAAACAGCTTATTTTGGTCTCTGTGTGTTTACTGTCATCACCATGATGTAGGTACTTCACAATCCATTTAAATTTTCCTAAGTTGTATTATTTCGTGATCAGCTATGATTTATTTAATTTCTATTGTACCCATCACTAAATTATCTGAGCACAATCTCTGAACAAGGCAAATGGTAAATTAGTAAAGGGCTGCAATAACTGAGCAGCCAACAGGATAAGTCATACTGGCATACATTGGCTTTGCCAAATCGACTGTGAGTGCTTTTGTTTCTTTTCCTCTTTGGTTTAAAATGCAACACATTTTCATTACTTCTGATGACTCACCTCTGAAAGAAAAAGGCGGTAGCTGTTTTTGGCAGGGTAAGTGGCATTTACAAATTGGCTTGAAACTTCTCGGGGTCTGGCCCAGACTATCAGACCCCAGTTTGAGTTTCCTTGGGACTCAGCCCAATGGCCACTTGAATGGAGAGAGTGACAGTTCAATCTAGTTGTCTGAAAAGCAATTTTAATAATACAAAAATAACAAACAGTAGGTGTCCACTGTATTGGAGCGAACTGGATCAAACCAGTACAAGGGGCAAAAGGCCCGAGGCCAAAGGCAGAGTGTAGGGTCAGACAGGGGTATTTGTGCACCTTGCTGTGAGTGGGGAGTTAAGGTGTGGTCTGAGGGAAGGGTCCAGTGGGGGACAATGGTTAAGAATAGTAAAATTCTTGCACCAAAAATCAACCTATGGTAACACAGACAACTGAGAACTTTCTAGTAACAATTTGCATAGGGAGCATGTCAATAAGCCTCCTGCTTAATGGCACTGAGAATGGGGTTTCCCAAGGCATTTTTCCAGGGTTTTATTTTTTCCTGGGGGAACTGCCCTCTACATTGGCTCACCTTATTGGCACCAGAACTGCATTTTTTCTTATAAAAGCTGCTTATCAGCTTGAGTGCGGAGAATGTGCAAAAGGATGAGAGAGGCTGATGGAGTTTTGATGGTCTGAGGATCCAATGGTGCAAAGAGCTGGAAGGTGAAATACCTTTTATTGAGCTCAAGGTCATTAGGGAAAGGGAGTGTGTGCCTGAAAGCTCAGTTCTGTCAGCCATATTCACCTAGTAAAAGGATTTTTTCCTGCATCCGTGTGTGTGGCCAATGCCAAGGGATGGCAGCTCTTTCGGTTGTGGGGGCACTGCAGCCTCCAACTGCAGAGTATGCAAACTGAGCTGCACTGACATGTGTTCTCCAGAGCTCAGTTTTGGGGTTGGTCCTGATTAACATCTTTATTAATGATCTGGATGTGGGGATTGAGAGCACCCTCAGTAAATTTGCAGACGCCCAGTTGGGTGGGAGTGTGGATCTGCTGGAGGACAGGAAGGCTCTGCAGTGAGACTTGGACAGACTTGATCAATGGGCCAAGGACAACGGCATGAGGTTCCACAAGGCCAAGTGCCACATCCTGCAGGTCACTAGCCACCTCAGTGTGAGCCAAAGTGTGCCCAAGGGGGCAAGAGGCCAATGGTACCTGGCCTGTGTCAGCACCAGCGTGGGCAGCAGGACCAGGGCAGTGCCTGCCCCTCTGGGCTGGGTACTGGTGAGGCCGCACTCCAAATGTTGTGTCCAGCTCTGGGCCCTTTGTGGAAGAGGACACTGAGAAGCTGGAGTGTGTCCAAAGAAGGGCAACAAGGTTCATGAAGGGTTGAGAAAATGTCCCATGAGGATTAGCTGAGGGAACTGGGCTTGTTCAGTCAGAAGGTGGCTCAGGAGGGACCTCGCCGCTCTCTCCAACTCCCTGACAGGAGTTTGCAGTGAGGTGGGACTGGTCTGTTCTGCTGGGCGTGCAGTAAGAACCAGAGGAACTGGTCTCACGTTGAGAGAGGAAACTGAGGTTAGATTTTAGAAAAAAACCCAATTCACTGTTCAGGTCTGGGAATAGGTTGGCCAGGGAGGCGGTGGAGTTGCCGTCCCTGGAGGTCTTAAAGAGGCCTCTGGATGTGACACTGGGAAGTGGTTTGTTGATTTAGGGTTTGCAGTGGTAGTGCTGGGCTGACGTTGAACTAGATGGTCTTAAAGATCTCTTCCACTCCTGACACTTCTGCAATTCCAAGCGCTTCCCGTCTGGCTGAGAAGGCTCAGGCCTGTCACGAGTCCGAGGACGGCCGCGCACTGAGGCGCTCGGGCAGCGCTGCGGTTGCGGCGGCTCCTGAGGGGCCGGGCCGGGCCGGGCCGGGCGCTGTCCCTCCGCCCGGCCATCCCACCCCTCAGCCCGGCGGGGCCTCCGCTGCCCCTCAGCCCGGAGATCCCACCCCTCAGCCCGGCGGGGCCTCCGCTGCCCCTCAGCCCGGAGATCCCACCCCTCAGCCCGGCGGGGCCGCCGCCGCCCCTCAGCCCGGCCATCCCACCCCTCAGCCTGGCGGGCAGCACTCGGCAGCGGCGACCCGCCTCGCCTCGGGGTCTACCTGGAGCCACCTGCGCCGCCGGATCACAGGTACCTGAGCCGTGCCCCATTTCCCCCCTCGGGACTCCCCAGCCTTCCCACAGAAGAATGCAGTTGCTGTTTCATCTTTTGACTGTTGCCTTCCATGCCTGCCCCCCACCCCCCCGCTTTAATTTAAATTTTTTTATATGTTGTTTCTTTTTTATATTTGGGCTGGTCTGGGGTGCTTGCTAAGACATCAAAGTGGAGCTCTGATAATGAGCTGTAAATCACACACAGGTCGTCTGAGGGGGGAGGGAGCTGAAGTAGGCCAGGACACCCGCAGGTCCTGTTCCACAGTGCAGCGTCCTCACGGCCTCAGCTGCTGCTGTGGGGTTTCGTTTCCACTGGACGCCAACAATCCACACTTCTCCCCTCTGAGGTTTGGTCCCTGGGTTTCAAAGGACAAGTCCCACCTAGGCTGACTGGTCTACTGACCGTGCCAGCCATGTACTCTAGTGCTGCTGAACACACTCATCGTCAGATCTGCACTTCTCCACGAGTGGTTTTTTGAGCTTTGAAGGAATTTTACTCAGTTATTTTCCATAACTGATGGGGAAGAGGTAATCTATTCTGTATGCCACATTTGCCAGATGTTTGTTGAAGCAAATCTAGTTGCTTGTCTTTCCACCTTGCCCAGTGATGCAACAACAGAGGTGAGCTATTTGCATCTAATTGATGTAGGCTGGCTTATAAATACTATTTTGTGTACCTTCTGTAGGTTGCAAAAGTAAAAGATCCAGGTAAGGTCAAGATGTATCCTTGTATACATACAGTTTTAAACTCCTTGTGCTGCCTGTATTGTATTTCTGTATAAACATGTATTAAATTAAGCTCTTCTGAAATGCAATTAGCTCCAGAGTGAACTCATTTTTACAGCCTTCCTTTTGTTTGGGTGGTTTTTGTTTTTTCTTAGGCTGACGGGGTGGTAGCAGTAGGACGAGAAGAGATGAGATAGACTTGCAAGCTTTTCCCTGTTGTGGCAGGGTTGTATTTGCAGGGAAATGAAATGTATGTCTATTATCACTTCTGAAAGGCTAAAGGGAGACGAACTCTCTAAACTCTCCCTCTCTAATGGAAGCGGCAAAGAAATGGGGATGATCAGTAACTCTAAACACAAAGCAGGGCTGTCTTCATTAAGATGAAGATACCGCTTCAAGCAGTTTGCTTCACTTTGAGAAGGAAAACTAATCCATTATTAAGCTGGATTCACCACTGATTCAAAGTTTGTACCTGGAGCTAAGTAATTTTTGGAGAAATTGTAATAGATTACTATGATCCTTGCATCAGCCTTTTGTGTTTGGGACTTGGGGCATGTTCGAAGGAAGATCTTTCTGCTCCAAACCTGAATGTCACTCTGCTGCTCTACTCTCAGAAGCTGCCACGTTGGATTTGTGAAGAATCAATGCTGTGGGGTTTTGTGAGTTACATGGTTCATGTAATGTGACAATGTCTTTGGTGAGTTTAAATCAATTCTTACTGTAAGGAAGATGTCTCTGTGCTCACTGCCTTTGGTTTGATCAATACTACTAGAGCAATGCTGATGGTTTAGTTGCTCCTTGAGCAGCAGGAGGCCGAGTGTTTTATGGTGTTCACCCTGTAAGTAACATTACTTGGTCTTAGTGCCAGTTGTTGGCCGATGGCAAAATTGGCCACTCTTGTAAGGAAAATTGGATCAGCTTTGTTGTGATCAGTTACACAGAACAGGGGATATTCTTTACTGACAGGGACATCGACAGTGCCCCTCAGTGCTAACATGGAATTAGCTGCTTTCTGCAGAATGTCCACTTTAGAAAGATGATTACCTGGTGGTTACAAATGTAGGGTTATTATAAAATACTGCATTTCCAAAGGAAAACTTTGCCATACAAGAATGTATTAAACTCTGTGTGTGTGAGATGACAGAGTAAAAGCAGAAAATTGGAAAGAGTGCATTTTAGAAAAATGATGTCATTTATACTACATATATTATAAACACTGCTAATCTGAACAGAACTGAAGGCACTTTTTTCTTGCTGTTGTAGAACAAGAACAGAGATAAAAACAAAAATGAACACTCAAAAGGTGCAGAAAAATCAGTGTGGTAAGATACCTAATATAATTTGCCATTATAATCTGTATCAATTTTACAAAGTTTTAGTAGACTGTGATAGGCCTGCCATGGGGTGGTGAGCAGTTGGGAAAATGTGCTTTTTCCTAGTTGCTAAATTTTGAATACTGTATATGCAAAGGGTAAATCCAATAACAAACCTACACGTAGTGGAGGATGCCACCACAAAGTCACTTTTTTTTTTTTTTAATTTGCTAATATTTATCCACATTTTAATTGTATTTTAACTTCTTTAAGAACCCCAAACCTTGTAAGGGTTTCCAACAAACAATACCTTCTGTCACGATTAGAAATAATCATCAAATAAGTCTTTTAATTATAACCCAAAGACTAAGAAATAGATTTCCCAAGTCTGTTTACTCACCTAGGGCTGTACGTAGGTGCCCAGAGAATATTTTGTGTTCCATCTCTAACTGCCTGATTGAGGGCTTTGCTGCTGTGGTGCATGATTTATGTCTCTGGTTACTCAGTACCACGGAACAGCCTGTGCTCTTTAACTCTTTCCTTACTATTCTATAGATTTTCCACTGTATTTGCACTCTGAATATTTTAATGGCTTGTATTATTATTTACACTTAATGCACCTTGCAATTGTGAATTTAATATTTAGTAGTTGACATCACACTTACTAACAGTTACTTGTAATTAAAGGCGGCAATATTAAAAGGAGGCTGTTACTCTACAAAGGAAATCATGCTCAAATAACAAACTGTGGATAGAAATATTTCTGGGTTTTTTGTTTTTCGGTGAATGGAAGTGATGTAGCTCCATTTTGGCTCACTTTCTCCCCTTTTTTAAAATACATGTACATACTACATTTTGGACAGGTTTATTCTAAAGCTGACTAGATTAATATATAGAAAATATAACAATTTTAATGAAGTTTTTTGTGTTTGCTCCTAGATATGAAAACAGATCTGAACTTACTGCTTGAATGCCTTAAATATCAGATGGACTGCCCTCTGTCTCAGAAAGAGGCTTTGATCACTATCTATTCCATTTGCCAACAAAACAGTAAGAGAGGCTCTCCCTTAGAAACAATGCAGTCATTTATGTTCACCATGTATGTTAAGAAACCGGTGGGCACTGTAAAATGTTGTCTAAAGGATATAAGCTTTCAGATGTTGGAAAGTTGTAGAAGCCTTTCATTTTGCAGAGAAACAAAAGCAAAAGTTTTGTTCCTTTTTCTTCTTGTAGGTGAAGCAAGCGAATACTTCCGAGAAATTGGTGGTTTGATGTTTATAAATGACCTTGCCAAGTCGAGTGTTCATTGCATTGTAAAGGAAGCAGCTTTATTTACATTGGGGATTATTATAGAGAGTAATGGTAATAAAAATAATATCTTTTTTTTTATTTCTGAGTGTGTTATGGCCCCCTGTCATTACTTGTGCTTGTGCTTTGTCTCAGTTTTCTTTTGGTCTCACAAAATGAGACTACAAGAATGTCACTTAAATCAATGGGCAATGAAGGTGCCCCAGTGGCACTGTCCATCCCCAGGTTTGATCAATGCCTTGTTGATTTGTGCACACAGCGTGTCTTTAAGTTACCAGACACCTGTACTCCCCCTCTCCCTCAGGAGCAAGTGTAAAACGACTCCTGGGTTGTTCCAAAGCTTGCCAGGGTCCTGGCTGGTGTAGAACTCATTGCAGGGGGAAGCCCTCAGTCACTTCCTAGTCCTACCTTGTCTCCACGCCCCACCTACTGGCCACAATAATTTAGGATTGTGACTGGCTTGCTTTAGGACTTAATGGTTTTCACTTTCTGTTTTCAGTGTATTGTCAACAGACTTTGTGTACTTCTGCATTGTTTGAAGACCTCATTTTATTTTTAATTAAAAAGGATTCTGGTGTGAACTTGAAAAGAATGTCTGTTTATGTCATCTTAGTACTGGTTTCAAATAATAGTAAGTTGGGGTTTTTTTCTGTGTTACAGTAACACTCTTTTTCTATTTGCCAATCTGCAGTACAAAGTTTGGAACATTCAATAAGTAATGTTTTGGTGAAGTTAGTTTATAAAGATGAACGTTTGCGTGTAACTGAACCTGAATTGTCTAAGTAGGTCATTGTTCACTTAAACACCAAAACATGATTTAGTTCCAAAAATACAGTTTGCAAATGCAAACCCATAGTTTCTGAGAGTTTATAGAAAAAGAGAGACATGGGAAGGTTATTTACCAATATGTTGATATGATTTTGTATTTACTAATGGGGAGGATATGTGCTTAGGAAAGGGAATGTATGTATGTAACTTAAACTTGATACTAAGATTTTGTCTGCAATGGCATTTGTCTTTGAACTCTTGTGTGTGTTCCCTTTTAGAAGATGGGCAAACCTGTGTCAGAGATACAGGCTGCATCAGCCTGCTGCTGCAGTTATTCAGGTAAACAGGGCTGCAGTTCAAACAGACTGATAATGGACTGGTTAGCAGCTATGTTTCCTTGACTATTTGGGACTTGTTTGCATTGTCCTGAACAGAACAACTCTCTCCACCTCTGAGAAGAATCTGCCAGATGAAAACACTGATCCCTGCTATCAGCTCTGGTCCTCAGTGTGCAGCACTCTCTGTGCCTGTGTGAACAACCCCCAGGATGGTACGTGTTGCTCTGAAATTGTAAAAGAAGTTTAAAGATATTCTCCAAATTGGTAAAACTTTGGTTTCATGTTTACTGTTCAGCTGAAATTTCATTTGGGGTAATTTGTTTTTATTTTTCCAGAAGATAATCAAAACATTTGCTGTTCAGTTTTTCCATATGCCAAGGAGTGGCTCGAGAGTTGCACAAAGCCTGAGATAGTTCGTCCCATTTGTTCATTTCTTGGTCTAACAGTGGCAAATAACCGTAAGTGCAGCTCAAGCTTTACACAGTTCTGCATTTGATAAAAGTACATTTGATTAGAGAGTAAAATGTTTGGTTTTTTTCTTGTCAATCTCTACAAAGTCATTTGCTGATCTTAAAACTTTTACTCTGATAGCCATATTCCCCCATCTTTACTTACACTACACTGTGCTCAAGTCCACAAATAGCCACAAACTGATTGCATTTTACAAGGTCAGTAAAACTATTTAGAAGCTGTTTTGATTAAAAGTATTCCTAAATAAAAGTCATTGCATGACTGAAAACAATGACTTAGGTAGAACTCAGGCATGATGTTTGCCATTTGTGTGCACATATTCGGGTCATATTTTCCTATTTATATGCAGTTGCTACTTTTCTTGAGATTAATATATATCCAGCTTCTGCTGTATAAGAAATGTAATGACTAACACATGTGCAGAAAAACTGTGATGGACTTACTTGGCGAAATGCTAAAATAATTTGCAAACTCTGTTGCTTAAATCACATTTTTTCTTTTTTTCACTAAGCGTATGTGCAGAAATATTTTGTTTCTATTGGAGGATTGGATACATTAGCCAGAGTTCTCCTTGAGCTTATGCATGATTCCTGTTTGAGTCACTCCAGCATGAAACTTGCAGTGGTAGTAACAAAGACTCTGGATGCCTGCATTGCTAATAACTGTGAGTGAAAAGACTTTTTTAATCTATGCTAATTTTAAAATGCAGTTTTTAAGACTTGCAAAGCCTTGTGCTGGTGGAAAATTATATAAATGGACACTTAAAGGCAGTTAAGTTATATACATCCTAGTGGATGTTGCAGTGTTTTTTTTAAATTCAAAGGTGTAAGTGGGGAGTGATTCAGTTTATCTGAAGTGGATTACTGTCCCATTGTTGCTAAAATAAATATAGTGAAATTTAAATCCTAATGAAAATTAAAAATAAGATGCTACAGCTAGTCCGGGGTAAGTAAATCTGAGCTCTGGGCCTGGATTTGGCCAGTCAGTTTGGATCCTGGAGTTAGGCCTGTGCCTGAATAATAAATTGTGTACGTTTAGACAGCTTTAGTAATTCAGAGGTGGAGCTGAAAAAACGTGGTGTTTCTGCACAGCACACCTCTGCTCTGGTTTGCTGGCTGGGTACTGCTCTCCTAATGAGGTCCTGTGTATTCCATCAGAAAGTTTGGAGAAACCTGTGATCCTGATGAGCCTGTGCTGTGGCCATGGTTGGTGTATCTCACACTTCTGCCATAAGAGCTTCAAGTGGAAGTTCACAAAAGTTTAAAAGCTATAGCTGCTCTAGTTCTGAGTGTAGTTTCAGATCAGTTGGTGTGTGACAGGACTAGGCCTCAGCATGGTGTTCCCCGTGCCAGGAAGGGCTTGCCCCCTGCTCTTTTTATGGCAGATACTCTGTGTGTCAAAGCTTATTCAACTCTCTCTGCCTTCCGTGCTGGGGCTGCTAAAGGATGTGGAGAAACTTAGCAGGGATCTCCAAAACTTGCACAGTGCAAATCCCTTGTTTATCAGATCTTCTGCCTCATGTCCATGGAGCACAGGCTGGGAGGATGGGCAGGGCTGGATTTGGGAGCAGCACAGGAGGGATGGGGTAATCTGAACTGTTAAAGGCAGAGCAGGGCAGGGCTGAGCAGGCCCAAGTCTTTGAGGGGTTTGTAGAGTTTCCTCAAAATGCAGCATTTTTTATACTTGGGATAATTCCTGTATACTCATTATCTGGTTTATTTTCTTTCCAATTATTTTAACAAACAGCTGCCTTGGGTGTTGTCTTGGCAAAGTATCACACTGTGTCAGAGCTGCTGAAGCTGCTGTCCAATGAGACACTGAGCACAGGAGAAAAAGTCAGTATTATTCTAACAATTGGACACTGTACTGAAGTTTGTGGTAAGATTTGCTTTTTCTTTTCCTGTCTGTCAGCTCCTAAATTCTCGACTCCTCCAGTGGTGTCACTTCATCAAGACTGGAACATGAGGGAGAGTTCTATTCAATAATATGATGTCAATATTTGGAAAAAAGTTCTCTATAATGTTCCATCTTTAAATTTTAAAGCTTGTTGGCAGGAAGCATCTGTAGTAGCTTTGAAAAATAGACTAATGTGCATGAATTCATAGCTCGGCTTAGGGATCACAGGGAGTAATTAATCCAGACCTGAAAACTGCTACAATCCAGACATAGCAAATGAGTTGTTTTGAGCTCTCTTTTTGTGGTCCTTGGCACCTACAGCTTCTGTCCACTGCTTACAAGGCCAGTAATACTTGTAAAAGCCACGTAAGAGCATTGGTTTTCAAGACACCTAAGCAGTAGGTAGCCCTGAAATGTTTTTGTCATGTTCCTCAGGGCTTGCCCAAGCACATCTGGTAAAAATACAGCACTTCAGTTGGTATTTTGTGTAGTGCAAGTAAATAGAAAGGGAAGTTCACTTGTACTACTGTTTTTTCTCGAGTATGTTTAGATAAACAAGAAAAAGGGCTTATGTTCAAAAATTCTGGTTGATTTTCCTCTGAGTGCCAATAACATGTTCAATAATTAGCTCAATAGGTCATAAATTTATTTTAACAGACATCTTTTCATGAAGAATTATTGAAACAAGACTTAATGGAAAATGTCTTTTGAATAGAAAAATGGTTAAACCTACAGAAAAAAGTTTCTCTTAAAATATCAACTGTCAAAATAAAAATGTTTAAATGTTAGTTCTTTTTTTAATTAAGTTTAAACAAAAAAGAACCATTTTAGCAAGTTATCAGTTGTATGAATACATGTGTGAATGAGATCACAATAAAAATTTAGCTAATTACATGATAAATGAGGAGGAATAGATTGGTTAGACCAGGATTAAAGTACTAATTTTATTTCGCTAATTATAAACCTTGAGATTTTGATATTTCTGTACCTCAGGCCTCACAGAAATGTAGCATGTCTACTCCAAGAGCAGGTAATGGAAGAAAAGAAATACAGGAGCCATTATTTGAATGTTTTAGGCCACAAGTAAATGAGCTTGGAACTCCATCCTATAATTTGTCTTCAGTTTTATCCTTCAGTTTTCTTACAGAAATGTGAGTTCTGATCAAATCATCCTGTGTGATGTAAAGCTCTCCTGCTGTCACTGCAGCAGGCTCGGGTCTGTAATGAAAATCTCTTTTTTTACAGAAACTTAAAGAAAGTTGCCAGTATTGGCTCCTAAAATTACTGTAAGGTTAAGGTGTGTGGGGCTGAAACCAACCTGAATTTTCCTTTACCATGCCCTGTTCTAGAAGAAAACCAGTGTGAGCTGCTTCAGAACAATGGTCTGCCACTTATGATTCAGGTATTGACAGAATCTCAGGACGAGGAACTCATCAAAGCTGCTACTTTTGTGCTGCAGAACTGCAAACAAATGAGTAAGCGTGCTGATACTGCTTTAAAATGACAGTGATTATTTCCATCTGTGTTCTGCTGATTCCCTAAGTGATTTTAACTCTGGCAGCTTTGTAGTTCTGTGTACTCCAAGAGATGTTTGTTTTCTGCATAGAAAGTTGCTTATTTGTCATCAAGAACTGACCTAGGCAGAAAAAAAGAGAAGTAGAAATTCCAACAGTGTTGGATAATAATAATGAATTTGTAAAATAATGAATTTGTAAAACCTCTCCATATAGGGCCAGTTCTTAAAGCTTTCCCATCTATAAATTCTGTGGAAAATATGAACATTGTCATTTAACACCCAGTGGATATTCTCTTCCTGGGTATGTACCACTAGAGAGAGAGAATAAACCAGGAGATAATCAAGCCTGAAATCAATCTGACTACATTAATTTCTAGTATTAAGAAATCTTGATATTTTTTTCTGAAGTAGGATGTATTTGTAGGTCTCCTGTTCCAGTTTTTTTATTAATTATCTGTACAATACCACCCATGAAACAGAGAGACCTTATCCTCTAATCTTTAGAGCATGGAGAGTGTGTAATTGCTAATTAGAAAAAAACAAACCCATATCTACATTTTTGTGCTGCACGCACAACTGAGAGGTTTGTGTAAGATTGAGGGGGTGTGGGGATTTGTAGTGTCCATTAATATGGAACTTTTTTTTTAAAAAAAGCAGAGACTCATACTGGTAAAAAATCCAGAGTTAAGTCAATGAAAAAGCCCTTTTTATTACAGCATCATTGTGCAAACAGTTTATAGTAACTATAATTACAAGCTCACCTTTTGTAGCTGCAGCTTGTATTTCAAGTGTGTTAACATTTATGTATGAATTTAAGTTTTATAAAAGTTGTTATTTTGCATTAAAATATTTGGGCTGATTCTCAGTATACTAAAATATAATAAATACTTTAAAAATGTTAACTGATAAAATTTTAAATATTAATCTTGTTTTATATTTTATAAAGCTGAACAGTTGTCTCTGAAATTACATGATAACTCATTAAATGTGAACAATGCAGAAGATTTGGATGTGCAAGCCAGGAAAAGATGTCTACAAGATTACTGGAAGAAAGCAAAAGAAATTTTACAGAGAATAAACTCGATTGAAAAAGAGCATGATGAGGTTGGCCTATTTACCAAAATAGGATAAAACTAATCACATCTTTCCAGAGTTTAAAGAGAAAGTGAAAGTAAATCCTTAAGATAATTTGAATGTGACCAAAAAAACCCTGGAGAAACATTGAATTTGTGTGAAACTACAACCTGCAACTTTTATCATTATTATAGATCAGACCGAGTTACAGGTGTGCAGAGAGTGGAAGCATCTGTATTGTATGAAGTATTCTAGTTTATTGTACACCAGATTTTCTATGAGATAGAAAAAGAAGCTGAATTTATTTTTAATTGCTGGATGTTCAAACCTATAATTTTAATATTTGCATGCATGTAATGTTCAGGGTTGTATGGCTGTGGTGGGATAGATGATAAAGGAGGATGTGAACATAAGCTGAGGTAAAGTTGTTTCATATTTTCCTTGTGCTTTAAAGCTGCTAAGTATCTGTGGGTTTGGAACAGCAAGTTTATGAGTTATTTAGATGGCTCTTAAGTTCTAGCAGTGTCTTGCATTAGTAGCAAATTCCTTGCTTCAGCCTGAAATCAGGACTTAGTAAGTAGCCCCTCAACACCTTCAGTGGCATTGCTGTCTTGTTGGCTCTCAGCTCAGTCAGGGGGTTTTCTGAAGCTTCTCTGGAATTTGCTTTACCCTCAGACTATCTAGTTAATCCTGTTACTGGATTTATTTAACATTTTATAGAGCATACATAGTCACTGACCAGTACTTTTCAATACAGGAAAGAGTGCAAGGAGAAATATTTCTAGACGAATCTTCAGTAGCCAATTCTGAAACATTAAAATCCCATGAAGTGAATCCTGCTGATCCAAAGAAGTGCACAGAAAGAACACATAAAGATGCCTGTTGTCCACAGTTGACCTCAAAGTTGAATAATCAGGTTCTTGCTTCATCTGTAACTTCTGCTCCACAAAACAATGAAACAGTGAACACTATGGATGCAGCTTCTACCAAACAAACTGCACAGAGGAGCATTCCATGTTCAGTTACTGAGCTGCAAACAGACTGTGTACCTCCAAGTCACAATATAAATGGAAAAACTGCTTGTGGAAATAATCGGTCTGGTCTTCAAGCAGAGTAAGAATCTTACACCTAAGCAGAAATACTGAGTTGCTTTTCTTTAGTCATTCCAAATTGACAGGCTTTTAAATTATCTGTTACTAACTATGTTTTTTTTTTCTAGTGGAAAGACATAGCCCTTTGGTGGCCCACTCGAGATTGTTTTTGAGGTCACAGATCAAAGATTATGGTCGTTGCAGTAACAAAGCTGCTGATCTCTGATCTCTGCACAGAGAGCCTCTTTCAGGGCACCTTTGAGTGCCTTCAACATAGTGCTGAAAATCATCCATGGCTTTTGCCCCAAAGTTCTCACTGATGTAACAGATTGAGATTTAACCCTCTGGTTTGGACAAAACCACAATGGTTTCTGTAATGTGCCCTTGCTAGGGAAACAACAGGTAGAGAACTGCTTGCAAAAATACTAGAATTGGAGTGTCTGCAAAGTAGGGGAGAAAGTTTCTGCACCTCTGCTATTCTCTCCTCATGTTCCAGTGCTTCCCTGCTTGGGTAGAGAAAGGAACAGCCCTGTTTGGTCATTCCCTGTTCTCTTGCTTGTTCCTCTCACACAAATGGTAATTTTCCTCTTTTTCTTTTGCTGCTTGTATTTATCTTTCCTATTGATAAACCCAAAATTATTTACAGCTAACTTGCAATGATAAATACAGATTCCATTCTCTTGAGTTTGTATCTGGAATATCCCTCAAGACTGTCAAAGTATGAGCCAAACTACATTTTGGGTGGGTTTTATGTTTTGTTTTGGGCGTTTTGAGTTCCACATTTTTATTGTGGTTTTTTTTTTAATGTATCTGGCTGCGCCTTGCTCTGTGCAGTTTCCTGGTATTATATTGTTACTTTGCAACTACCACAGAAATCACCAAGAGCCTGGATATTTTCCATGGTACATTCAGGTAAATTTTGCTTTGCTGCTGGTTGGCATAATTTCACAGCTAGTTGTTGTTCTGGCTGTGGTAAACAAAACTGTTAAAATATCAATTAAAAAAAAATCTCTCTTTTTGAATATGTTTGTGTGAACACAGGAGTTACTGGAAGGTAACCACGGATCAGGCTCCTTGCTCCTGCAGCTTTCAGAGAGAGTCAGGGACACAAAAATGCTCGATCAGGGTATCATAGCAGTGTGTTGGTTGCATAGCAGTTAATTAGTGTAAGAAAAAAAGAAAAGCAATTACCTTTTAGAGTATTTGCTGCAAATGGTGAAGGCTACAGTGTTCTGAAGACTTTGTGAGAGCTTTATGTGCACTTGGTAATCTTTATGTGAACCTGAATTACAAATTACTCTGGAAGCCAGTGACAGCTCTGCACTCCCTGCTGAACAGACTGCAAGGAATGCCAATCAGATCTCGGGGAAACAGGTTTTAACATGCACTGATTACATGCTGGGTGCCATAAGTCTAGTAACTTGGGATAATTAGAGTAATTCTTGTACAGTTTTCTCTTTTATATATTTAATATGGTTTTTTGTTGTGCCCTTGGAATGTGTGCATTTATTTGCAGGTAAATGTATGTTGTTTTTATTGTTTTGTTGGTTTTAATTTGTTCACATTTTGATCTTCCCAGTGAACAGTTATTTAAACAACCAGCAGAGACTGTTAGAAATATGAAACAGACATGCACATCAGGTACAAATAGCTACACATATTCCTTTCTGAGCTGATTTTGTTCTTAATGAGATTTTAATTAGTTTTTTGTACATTTATCACTACTTTTTATCACTTGTTATGTATCATTAGTTGACAGAGGTGCTTTATGTGTAATATCCTTTAACTAGTTGGTTGGCATAGTGTTGGAATTTTATGTTGTACACAATTTTACCAGGACAACATTGATCCTACTTTTCTTCTAATACATATTTTAGCTTTCTTTTTTTTTTTTAATTGATTTTAACTATTCAAATGAATGTATCAGAGATTAAGTTTAGTGTTTAATCTGTACTGACCAGTGAAAGCCATTAATAGAAAATGCAGCTTTGGCCCTGTGCCTGTAAGGCTGGGATAGAACCTGCCTGTGAGAGGGACTTTGCCTGATGCTGTCCCTACATGGTGAACATGTGTTTAAGTGAAAAGTTTTTCAGATTTGCATTAATCCTAGTCTGATACATTTATTTCACAACTGGGATCTGTTCCATCAAATTTTTTTTCATTATTTAGTTTCCTGTTAATTTATGAAATTGCTAAGTATTCATTAGATTAGAATTTGCCAGAATGGGAGCTTTACAGGTGTCCAGCTGATCTCCAGGTTACCTGTTACCTGTTTAAACTGAGAATATGTATCATTCCAATATGGCACATTCTTCAGCATCTGATTCCAAACAGGAATAAAGTTTATGGGGTTTAGTTAAGCAGTGTGGGTTTACAGGGTTAATTTGCTGTGTTCAAGTTGAAGTAATATCTT
Source organism: Phylloscopus whistleri (assembly GCA_017589585.1). Classification (NCBI taxonomy): domain Eukaryota; kingdom Metazoa; phylum Chordata; class Aves; order Passeriformes; family Phylloscopidae; genus Phylloscopus; species Phylloscopus whistleri. Next base: position 1,637,845 of record JADMLD010000926.1, read on the forward strand.
TTGGGAGAATGATGAAAAACCATTGAATTGAACATGGTTGTTCTGGAATTACAGAAGCGTGAATGTGAGATATTTAACTTGAGAAATCTCATTTGGATTTTCTGCTGTTATGTTAATTAAACTTTAATAATCTACAAATAGAAAATGCAGTTGAATGTCATTATGCTGATGCATGATTGCCATGGCAAAAGATAGGTTACACTTCTTAGTGACTTTTTTTCCTCCCTCATTTAGATCAACAATTATTCTGCCCAGAGAAAACTGAGAGAGTCGAAAATGCTTCAGCTACATCATCATCCCATAAAATGGCAGATTTAAGGTGTTCAGGTAAATATTATCTTAGATCTTTCTTTCTTTCCAAAGTACATAAAGAAGCCTTAAAGAGTCAGCAGTGCAGTAAGTCGATTGACTTGATAGAAATTGTAACACCTCTGTTCTATTACCTCTTTTGTAATAACAAAACCTGAGCTGCTTCCTCTTCCTCTTCCTCTTCCTCTTCCTCTTCCTCTTCCTCTTCCTCTTCCTCTTCCTCTTCCTCTTCCTCTTCCTCTTCCTCTTCCTCTTCCTCTTCCTCTCCTTTCCTTTCCTTTCCTTTCCTTTCCTTTCCTTTCCTTTCCTTTCCTTTCCTTTCCTTTCCTTTCCTTTCCTTTCCTTTCCTTTCCTTTCCTCTCCTCTCCTCTCCTCTCCTCTCCTCTCCTCTCCTCTCCTCTCCTCTCCACTCCTTTTGTAATAAAGCTGACAAATTGCAGTTTTGGTCCACGTAATAATGTGACAACAGAACATACAGTAACTTAAAAGGTGACTCCCTAATTAGAAGAATATTGAGCAGGTGTTTTCCTTCTTTCTCTGCTTGCAGAGAGGGAGGAAGAACATGTAACCCTGCTCATTTCCCTCATTTCTTCTCCTGCTAAGCCTCTTCAGTGTTGTGCAGCCCCTCTGTTCTCTCTGCCTCACTGCTGCGAAGTACAGGCAGGCAGTTTTATGGTAATCCATGACTACAGCTCTCAGTTACCCCAGGCTCTAGTTCCTCAGCCTGCTCCATCAGTGGGTCATGAGAATGCTGCTGGTACATTGCTGGTACCAATGAGAATGGTATTCTGTATTTGTGAGTGGATTTTGTAATCAAGCCAATGTTTCTTTCAAAACTCCCAACAAAACAAAAACCCACAGAAAACCAAACAACCCCCAAAGCAGCCTATATACCCCACCTTTGAACATTACTTTTATCCCAGTTGTCAAACTAAATTCAAGCTGAGCTTTAGCACTGCTTTATCTTAAGGTAGAATGTTACAGATATGGACTTGTGCCCTTCCTGTGACTCCTCACATAAGTTCTCCTTCAGCTGATGTAACTTAACCATGAGAGCATCCAAGGATATCTAAACCATAAATTACCCTAGGAATGTCCTCAAAAATTAACAGCAAGGCTTCCTGTGAGGGAATTCATGCCTAAACTAGACTTACCATTGATTCAGATTAATACAGGTAACTGTTACAACACAAAGTTTCAAAAAATTTATATATAGTACGTAATACATGTATTTTGGCTCCTGGATAAGTGTGCAAATGGAACTGAGTCCTGTGTCTTCCCATCCCACTATTGTAGTTCTGTGGAAGATCCATGCCTCACTCTGTACTTCTGGAGTGGAAATGCAGTATAATTTAGTCCCATAAAATGTTGAAAAAGTATTTCTAGAAGGCACATAAAAATGACATGAGTATGGAAAACCTGAAGTCAAATTGATCCTAGTGAGCAGAATGAAGCATTGAACTTTGTAATGGCTTCTTCAGAAGCTGTGATTGCTATTTCTGCAATATACAATTTTTCCCAGGTTGCACAGCAGGAGGACTGTCCTTGAACAGTAAAACCTTCACCAAGGTGTTGCAGAGTTGCCTGCACAGGTGTGAGCAGCACAGAGTCATCCTGGAGGCTGAAGAAAGATACCGAGGGGAGCTCCGCAGGGTGGCTGCTGGTGACAACAGCAGATCTGCAACTCACCCGAGTATGGAGTTTATTTTCAGTACTTGGAACTGTTGCCTTAAATTGCATTTAAAATTCTGAACTTTTTATTTGTTTCTGATTGTCTTGCTGTTTTAAACTCACTCATGGAGTTTGATTTACAATGATTTGTACTAAGTGAGATCAGAACTGGCCACTTCTGTTTAGAAGGGTCTTGTGTGTTTCTTGCCATGGTGACAGATGCTCATTACAAGACTCTCAAGTTTGCCAGAAATAGTCAATTCCTAAGAGAAGGGAATATATTAGGTTGAAATATGTGTGAGTAGATAGATGTAAGACATCACACCAAAGTACTTTCAGTCAATATTACACACTTATGGGTCTAGGATACTTAGAAATTGTAATGAATTAAATAGAAGCACATCCTATATTTTTCTGGTTTAAAGGAGGAATTCTGAAAATTAAACAGTTATTACTTACTGACATTTGTACTGGTGTTCATCTTATATTTTCCAGGAATGCTTCCGGACCCAGTGAAGAAAGACAGGCTGCCTAAAGAAATACCAACTTTTAGGAGCAAGGATAGTTTCCAAAGTAAGGGGTTGGTTTGGAAACTGGTGTGAAAAGCCCTTACTGTCTATTAATTCTTTTGCAGAACTTTACCATGGGAGATTGTGGATAGGAAATTCTTTTCTTTTTTTTTTTTTTTTCTCTAGGTTCTGAGAATAATCTGTATATTATTAGGCCAAAAAATGCATACTCTATAATACTGAAATTGTGTAATGCACATTATTTCCTTGCAAAGTTATCTGGCACTTGCTTTGTTGATCCTGTTTTGAATCAGGGACACCTTCCATGGCATTTGCTATTTCTCAGTTCTGTGGCATTGTTTTCTAAAATGGAGAGGTTTAGTCAGACTTAGAGCAGAGCTCAGCTGCCTGAACCTGGATTCAGCACCACTCCTTCTGAAGTTCCAGTCATGTTATTCTATTAGACCCATTCCTGTTCCTGCTGGAAGCTCTGCTGAGTTCTTGGGGCTTGTGATAAACAGCCACAAGGGGAATCTTTCAGAACAAATTCTTCTTTGAAATGAGAATCGGAATTTGAATTTTGAAATTCTCACCAGAAATTTATTTTTAGTACTCCTTTTTCAGAAACCTTATGGTTTTTGAAAAAAAGAGTACTAAAGAGTTTACGTGGTTATTTTAATTAATGCCCAGTAAAAGCTATTAGGTTGATTGTAAATTTGTTTATGTTTTTCCCCTTTGGATTCAGAAATTGATTAATTTGTCTTATGAAAGCCACAAAGGTATTTTTAAAATGTAAAGAAACCCAACCAAAGCAACTGTATTTCATCTTGAAAGCTCATTACAGCAATATATATATTATCTTTAGCAAGTACACATTTCCTGTAAGCTGAAGTAAACTGAATTTTCCAGTCTTTATTCCAAGACCAGATTAGTGGTATGGCTCAAAAGATGGTTCTCTTTTAAATTTTAATTCCTAAAATATAACCTGTGTTTTATGATTTGGGTTTTTTTCTAAGAAAGATGTTTAATGTTTTATTGTTTGGGTTTTTATTGTTTATTTTTAAGGCATTCTTCTGACTCCAAATAGAAAAGACAAATCTAAAACTTCAGAGAGAGGTGAACATAGTAGAAATATTAGGTGGACTAGCAACTATAACTTGACACCTGCATGTGGAAAGTGTGAGTATTACCAGAAAATGAATTCTCTGATATGCACAACTGAGAGATCAGTGTTTGCATTTAGGTCAGGGCATTGAGAGAAGCACCTGTCCTTGCTATTGGAGATAAATGGCTATGAATTTAAATAAACTGTTACACTTTCTCTCACAGAAATCCACTTGAACATCAATAATACTTTTATTTGCTTCTGGTTCATCAATAGTTCATCAATGTCTTAACGTGGATTAAGAGAAAATGATTTAAGGAGAATGAGATATTACTAACAAAGCAACATTTACATACTTAGATTCATTAGAATAAGTGTTCCTTTACAGATTTATATTCAGTTTTTGAGTAGATTTTAGTTAGTTTAAAGTGACTAAGTGGCCTCCTTTTTCACAATTTTGTAGCTTTACAAAAAACCCAAGATGCTAACCTGAAGAGACAGAGAGTCAAAGAGATGTGCAGCCAGAAATGTCAGCATTTAAAAGAAAATTGCACACATTCACTTGACAAAGATGAGGTTAGTTATACAAAGCCTAATCATGCACTGACATGTTCAAAAATGGCCAAATAAAAGCACTAGCAATTGTGTAGTTTCTTTTCTAGCCACCTTTAACAGGAGCCCAGTAGCAAAATGAACCTTATTAAAAAAATACTCCTGTGTTGATTCTACTCCAGTCACACTGATTTAGCCCTGAATTGAGTTCAGCATTTTTCAGCTGACATCTTTTCAGAATGATGGATCTGGAGGTCTAATTTTTCCTATATTAATGAAGATTTGCACAGTATGGAAGTAACAGAAACCTAAAGGAATAAACCTGCTAAAAGAATAAACTATGTAGGCACAATAGAAATTAAGATCACAGAAAAATACTGTATTTCAGTAAGCAGTGGCAGTGAAGAAACCATGAAGAAGCATTATTCCCTTCCCAGTGTGACCATTTCTTTACAACTATTTAATGCTGAATTGCCAGTAATATGGTACTTCCATGAGTAAAATAGTATGTACATCTACATAATTCTTAACAACACCAAAGTAATTATTTGCAGGGCAATGAAATGTGTTCCCTGGCCAGAAGCATGAGACCTTTGAATAGGAGAAGAGTCCGAAAAGATTTCACAACTGAAGAAATCAACTGCCTTTTGAAAGGAGTCCAAAAAATGGGCAACCACTGGAATTTGATTTTGTGGTCTTACCCTTTCCAGAAAGGACGGACAAGTGTTGACCTTTCCAAGAAGTACTACAGGTTACAGGTGCAGGTACTCATCACTGAATTTTCTACTGCTGGCAAGTGCTGTGAGCCCAGTTTTCATTGTTAGCCCCTGAGCTGACTTGTAGAAGTAAAGACAAGCTTTCAGAGTGTGCAGCCATGGGACTGTGCCTTGTGTCAGTGCAGTGCCCATGAGAATGGTCTGTGGTGTAATTCCATCAGGGCTAGTGCTTGGAGAGAGAGAACTAAAACAGGGAAAGACCAGAGAGCCTTGGAACCTGCCACTGCTACCTGACAGGGTACAGAGTGAAGAGTGCCACTAAGGACTCTGAATTATTCCCTGTGTTTATCAGGAAGTTGCTCTCCTCTCTGCTCAGCCTCTGTTGTGAGGCTGGTCCGTGAGAGGCTCTGCAGCAGTTTCCCAGTGGTTGATCCATTCATCCCTCACACAGGGAGCATTGCTCCTGTGCTTTGGAGACCACAGGAGCAATCATGTGACAAGCCTTTGTCTACTGAAAGCTGGTCTGTAACAGTGCAGTGGTTTGGGGCAACATTTATCTTGATATTTTCTCTTTTATCTTCATTTTATAGATGAAAAAAGCCCACAAAGGACATCGGTAACATCATCTGAGAGTGCTTTAGATTTCGTTGCAGAATGTTCAAGAACAGCCTTTGTAACGGGGAGGCATTGCCAGAACAACTCAAGCCCTTGGAGAATTTAGATTGGCTTGGACTCCTGTTTTTCAATGACAGCTGACAGAATTGTTATGCATTGTAAATTTAATTTACCATAACTTGACAATTTCTTTAAGTAATGCTATCATAGGCAACAGAATCTCTATCAGTAAAATTATATTAATTTGGAAACTTAATTTAACCTCCTTGAGCATAGATTTATGCAACTTTTGAGTTAACTTTTTGTAGCTTGTTCTATACCATTTGTAAGGAAAGGCTATATTGCTAAAATGAATACTTTATATCTGAAACTGCTGTTAATGTTGTTGTGTCTGAATCTGTTTCCTCTTAATAAGTGAAATGTTTAAAGCAGGTGGAATATTTTGTCATGCATTGAATGTGCTGCATGTGCAGAAAAATGTCTCTGTGACAGAAAACACTGTGGTTAAACACTGCTGCACAGAGGAGGCAAATCTTTCACTGTTACAGAAATTCTGTACTCACTGTTGAACTGAGTAGGTACTGATAGAATTTGGCTTCTGCTTATAGTTGGACAGTTTTCTGGTGTATTTTTCATGTAAGCGAGCAGAACCACCATTTCTGCTAATTACAGATTTTTTATAGGAAGCTTTACTGAAAGCCTTGGTAACTTGATTTTTCAGTGATAGCCTTAGTATTTCAGTTATATTTTTTACTTGTTCTGAAAAAGGAAAGATGAATCAATAGTTAATTTATTATGGAAAAGGTTTAGTTATTGTATTAACCCTAGGTTTTCACTATGATATGGCTTAAATGCTTCAAAACAGGCAAGCTAACCAAAACCTGAGAGACTTGCAATAAAGATGATGCCAATGATGCAATAAATACATCTTCCAATATTTTCAGCTGTTGCAGTTTTGGGGTTTTTATTATTAAAATGCTGAAACATCTATAAAAGATGTCTGTGAGTGGAGCTGTTGCCAGTAGCAGGGTTGAGTACCAGTGGAACTCCTGGCAGAGTGGGAGCCAAAAGGGCTCCCGAGGTGGTGTCCCCAAGGAGGACACTGGGGTCCCTTACACGCTCCAGGTATTTTTCCAGGGACTCCAGCCTAGTCCAGACAAGCTGTTACTTCATCCTTTGAGTGAATGAGTATTTCACACATTCTCGAGGCCTGAAATATGTCTCAAGTGGCTAAAATATGTCAGGTGTCAATCTTTACTTGAGACAAGGTGAGAATGTTGCAATACTGCCAAGTGACCTCACCTTAGGTATAGTTCAGGTTGGAAAGGCCCTGTGGCACTTCTGGTCTCCCCTCCTCTTCGCAGCAGGGCTGAGGTTAAAGTTATCCAAGTTCAGTGCCTTGTCAAGTTCTGAGACTCTTCAAGGAAGGAATTCCTGCTGCCTCTTTGGGCAGCCTCTGCTGGTGCTTGACCTCCTCTCAGAAGGCAGGGGCTGGAACCACATCACCGGAACATTCTGGTGGGATCCAAAAGGGAAGTCATGGACTAGGCAGAAACCTGAGGTGTGAATTTGGGCAAGTCAGTATTTTGCTCTCCTTTGGAGTGACTGTACAGTCTTGATCAGTTTAATTTTCTTGCACAAGTGCTTTGAAATCCACACGTAAAAGGCACCACAAAACCAAAATTGCCTGAGAATAGTTGATGTCACTTTTAGGCTGGTTGGGCCACCCAGGGCAGTATTTGAGCACTTTGAAAGGCTGGAATGACTGGCAAACCACCCAGGAAAGTCTGTAAAAACCCTGACGTGTTCCCTGGTTCTCTTGGTCAAACAGAGGGGTGGTAATGACTGCGTGATCAGTCAGCAACGATTTATACCGTGTGTTCATCCGGATCTGACCCTGGCACTGCCTGGCACCGGCACCCGGGCTGCACGGGCGGGGGCACGGCACGGCGGGGACCGGGGCTGCGGGGAGGTGCCCGGGCAGGTACCGGGGCGGGGCAGGGAACTACGGGGGCAGGAGAGGTATTGGGGCAGGTACTGAGGATCGGGAGAAGGGACCTGAGCCGGTACCGGGGGTGCTGTGGGCGGTACCTGAGCCGGTACCGGGGATGCTGCGGGCGGTGGTACCTGAGCAGGTACCGGGGGTGCAGCCGGAGGTACGTGAGCCGGTACCGGGGGTGCTGTGGGCGGTGGTACCTGAGCCGGTACCGGGGGTGCCGCGGGCGGTGGTACCCGAGCAGGTACCGGGGGTGCTGTGGGCGGTACCCGAGCCGGTACCGGGGTGCTGCGGGCGGTGGTACCCGAGCCGGTACCGGGGGTGCAGCCGGTGGTACCCGAGCCGGTACCGGGGTGCCGCGGGCGGTGGTACCCGAGCCGGTACCGGGGGTGCAGCCGGTGGTACCCGAGCCGGTACCGGGGGTGCCGCGGGCGGTGGTACCCGAGCCGGTACCGGGGGCGCCGCGGGCGGTGGTACCCGAGCCGGTGCCGGGGGTGCAGCCGGAGGTACCCGAGCCGGTGCCGGGGGTGCAGCCGGAGGTACCCGAGCCGGTACCGGGGGTGCCGCGGGCGGTGGTACCCGAGCCGGTACCGGGGGTGCTGTGGGTGGTACCCGAGCCGGTACCGGGGGTGCCGCGGGCGGTGGTACCCGAGCCGGTACCGGGGTGCCGCGGGCGGTGGTACCCGAGCCGGTACCGGGGGTGCTGCGGGCGGTGGTACCCGAGCCGGTACCGGGGGTGCTGCGGGCGGTGGTACCCGAGCCGGTACCGGGGGTGCAGCCGGAGGTACCCGAGCCGGTACCGGGGGTGCGGGCGGTGGTACCCGAGCCGGTACCGGGGGTGCAGCCGGAGGTACCCGAGCCGGTGCCGCTCCCGCGGGCAGCAGGGGGCGCTGGCGGCCCCAGGCCGGCGCGCGCAGGGCGGGCCGCGGCCGGGGCTGCCCGGGCACCGCCTGATCGCGGGGCGGGCGCGGCGCGCGCGGGGCCGGCGGTGCGGCCGCGGGGCGGAGGGCCGGCGGGGCCGGCGGCGCGCGCGGGCGGGCGGGGCGGGGCGGGGTCCTCGCGGCCCGGTGAGGTCACTCTTTGTGGCGGCGGCTCCAAGATGGCGCCGGTGCTGGCGGAGAAGAAGCTGCTGGGGCCGGACGGGCCCGGCGGGCCCGAGCTGCCCGGCGAGGAGGACGAGGGGCAGAACCTCTGGTGAGCGCCCGCGGCCGCTCGGGGCCTGCACGGCGAGGCGAGCCCGGGCTCCGCCGGGCTGGAACGCAGCGCTGGCCCTGGGCCGGGTCGGGGCTGCGCTCGGGCCCCGCGGGCGGCGGCGGCGGGGCCGAGGGGCAGCGCTGGTGGGCCCGGGGGTGCGTGACGGGAGCCCCGCGGCCGCAGGGACGGGAGAGCGGGGCAGCGGACCCCGGGACCGCGGCTCTGAGGGAAATCCGCGGGACCGGCGCCGGCAAAGGCGATCTCGTGTATTTTTTGGATTTTATTTCTAAAGAACGCTTAAAGAAATACCTATAGTGGCAGAAAGGCGTATATCGAATACAGCGATCGATTGTGATGAGAGTTAGTTGAAAAGTAGTGTTCTGCAGTATTGTGGCCTCTTACAAGTGAGAACTTTAAATGTTCCTGCCTGTGGTTTAGAAATCATCAAAGCTCTTCTCTAGGCGGTGGGATGCTGGTGGTGGTTCCGAGAGCAGTTGGCCCTTGGCGGTGACAGCCCCGCTGGCACGCAGCCCGCATGTGCCGGGCCGTGTGCGGATGTGCTGAGCTCATGGTGCTGTCACCGCCGGGATAACGCGGCCGCTCTGCTGCTTCCCCAGGTCCTCCATCCTCAGCGAAGTCTCTACGCGCTCCAGATCTAAATTGCCGTCGGGCAAGAATATTCTTGTTTTTGGTAAGTAACACATGCAGCCGGTTGGGTGTTGGTTTGTTACTTTTTTATTTATAGAAACAAAGTGTATTTCAAACACCGATTGGAGCGAACTGACACATGGGTTCGTTACAACTGGGTTATGTAATTTGATCTGTGGTGTTGTCCTCGTCCTTATAGATTTACTTTCCCTTTGATTTCCACTGTTAGATTTATAGCCTCTTTCAAGTAATAATAGAGAATAAGGTACTTCTTCATTCTTATTGTTCTGGTATAAGCCATTGGATTTAGCTGAAATACTTGAAAGAGAACAGTAAATAGCTGTGATTCAGAAGTGTGCAAGGATGCTTCTCATTAATTAAGCAAGTTGTGAAAAAATCTTTTCTATGAAGTCAAATGTAGTTCTGAAGGTGTTTTTTTTCCTCTGCAAACTTACTGGCAGGTGATGATGGTTCAGGCAAAACCACACTTATGGCTAAAATACAGGGAGCAGAGCATGGCAAGAAAGGAAGAGGACTGGAATACTTGTATCTGAATATTCATGATGAAGACAGAGATGGTAAGTTCGTTTCAAATGCAATCTCTTTAATTAAGTGGCTGCCATGCTATTTTAATAATTGTGGTTTGATGAGTGTGTTCTGGGCTACGCCCCAGTAGCTGGTTCAGCATGGTGCTGGGAGTTTTGGAGCTGTGTCCATGTCTGTGCAGGGAGAGGTTTCACAGTCAATGTCCCTTCTCCCTCCTGCCCCTGTGACAGCCTGGCCCCTGCCTTCCCTGCGGGGGGAGATGCTGATCCCTTTGCTGATGTTGACTTTGTAGCAGCTGCAGTCCTGTAGCTGTGGCTACTTTGTGACGACAGACAGGGAGGGATACATCCATGAGAATTTCATGCTCCACGTGGATTTCTGGGCACAGGGGTTTGGGGTTTCTCATAGAGGCTGTGTGTGGAATTTTGGTTAGCTATAACAGATGTTTTGCTTTAATTGACTGAGTGAAGAACAGAACTTAAACTCAGAATCAGTGTTTCGTTTTCTCAAGTTGGAGCTGGTCTCTTTGCCCCTTTTTGTTGCTGCTGCTGATTGCTTGTCTCTGTGGAGGGACATTATGCCAAGAGACCATTTAAAAGCAGGCCTCATGATCAGATTACTCATATTTTTGGGAAGTTCAGGGTTAAGAAGAGGTGGGGAGTGAGTTAATTTTCTTTACTCCTAAATCTGCCTCAGCTGATCTCATTTTGGGCAAGCTTCTAGACCTCCTTGGGTTGGTTTGTCTTTAAAAATGGGGAGTGTAAGTCTTCCTATTCATGACTTCCTTCAGAGCTTAGAAGAGGGGAGCAGTGGTGGTGGTTCATCCCTGTTCCTGGGAACAAGCAGACAAGGAAGATCCTATAATGGTATTTTGAAGCTGGAGATGCACTGAAGGCTTGCAGGAGTGATTAAGTGCCATATGTGACTGGTTGTTATGGAGATTGGGCCTCCACTCACGTGGCAGGAAGCTGCCTTTGGATACTAAGTTAGGCACAATGAAAGGATGAGTACATTGCCATGTCTTCCAGGGGCCTCCTTGCAGTTCCTAAAAATCTTTTGGGCTGTAATTCTAAGTGCTGAGCCATTCTTGGCTTCTCCAGGTTCTGGATGTAAGTGCTTTTCCCCCATGCACAATCTGCTTTAGTTCTGCATAAACACTTCAGGGGGAAAAGCTCCTATGATTAGGAGGGCTGAGACAGCCTGTGTCATCAGGCTTCTTGCAGCTTCAAAGGAGATGGTATTACAAGCAGCAAAATGTTTGCTGTGCTATTTTTCCTGGTGTTATCCATCAAACTTCAAGTATATTCCTACACTGGAAATATTTTGGGGCTATTCCTGAGCGGCTGAAAGTGATAAGTATTTGAAGTGATTAGGAAAGGCCTGTCACAAGAACTCAGGCAGCACTAGCAGGAAAAAAAGAGATCTTTTTGACTGACTATGGGCTCAGCTGGCCAATTCAGGTCTTCATGCATCCTCTAATGGGTGTGTTAGGAGCTAATAATACATGCCTTTTTCCTTTCTGTCTCATTAGTGTCATCCACAAGCAAAATAAATAGCAATGTGGGTCAGGACCTCCCAGCAGGCAGAGATAACGCTCTTTCTTCTCTAGGACAGGTTTGGATTTGGTTTTTAAACTCTCTGTGTGCTTCAGATGAGTGTATGCTCATATACAGAATGGGGAACAAAGCCTTTAGAATTGACCCACAGTTCTGGAAGCCGTAAAGAAGCTCAGGGTGGCCATTCAGGAGCTCAGGAGCAGATGAGTTGTTCTGAGGGTCTCTGCTTTTTATTAAACTCTGATCTAGCCAAGACCAGATCACAAGGATTTCCAGGGGTGCCAGGTCAACACTGGTAACTGAAACTCTGCAGTGGAGTGAGATGATCTCAGCTTCTTTCCCAGGTGATAGAAGATTTATTTGCTCTCTTTGTCTTACTCTTCTTCATTTCAGATAAGTTTACTCTGTCCAGGAGATGTATTTTCCTCGTAGTGCTGAGTCATTCATTATCTACTTCCCACTTCCCCTTGGAAATCTTAAGGAAAATCTGTGTTGTTTCCTATGCTGTGGTCTCCCCTTCCCCTTCCTCTTCAAGGGTTTGAACCTGGCTGCTCCTACATCTAAAGTAAATCCATCCATTTTTCTGGATTGCTTGATGCAGTCTTAGTTTACAGTTACTCTCCTCTTAAAGATCAGCTCAGCAGTTAAATTGTTCTTTTCAGTTTGCAGGGAAGTTTAACAAATGCCCAGGAAGCATCTCTGCCCTGCAGGCCCCCTTTGGCTCACAGAGGTGCCCAGCACTGTGTGGTTTTCCCTGTCCCCTGCTGGCTTCTTGGCAGCTGGATGCACGTGGGCACGGTGCTGTGTCCAGGTGTCACTGCTCGGTGTGACATGTGGCCTCTGGTCCCCAGGGCTCAGAGTCACTTAGACTCTAAGTCTGCTACTGAATCTCTCTCTGAAAAACCTCTTTCCTAGGGAAAAGATATATTTTTATTTTAAAGATATATTTTCTCACTATCCCAAATGCTGCCTAGGCCAAGGCATTTGCTCAAGAAGAGGTTTGGAGAGACCTGAGAAGCAATCCTGGGAGAGAGAGGATTCTCCTAAATCCCCAGCTACATTATCCTTGGAGCATATGGCTGCTCCTGCATATGGTGTCATCACCATGGTTCATCTGGATGAAAGCATTTATAGCACTGCCTGCAAACTTACCTTGGAACATTAACTGATCTTGGAGCTCAGGCCCCAGAGTCCTCCATCAGTGGAATTTCTCAGGGGGTGCCACAAGTTTCAGTTTTTTGCCTGTCTTTATGGTGAACAGATGTTTTTTGTCTCTACTGGTTAGTCTGCTTTTGAGGACTGAGAATCTGAATTTGTAGGAGGTAGAAGAGAAGCTGTGCATAATTTCCTAAAGGATCTGTGTTTCCAGAGTAGCTTGCAGAGGCCCTTGCAGGGCTGGGGCAAAGTCACAGCGGGGATGTAGAGCAGAACAGGGAGCCAGACTGCATGGCCTGCTCTGTGCTGTGTCAGCTGGAGCCACAAGCACCACAGGGACATCTCTGACCTGCCCAGACTGCAGATGCACCTTGGCTGTGCCCAAAGTGCAGGGGTTGCATTCTTACTTGTAACAAAATCAAGCAGTCTTGGGTTTTGCCTCAGGTTTGGACTGGCCTCAGCCATATCATATGCATATTCCAGCTGAACTGGTTGTTCCAGATTGAGCCAAGTCTTGCTGCTGCACTGGTTTCTAATGGGAAAGTTGTCTTTTTTTTTTTTTTTTTGTCAACATCTTTAAAGTGGTTCTCTTAAAAGTTTTCTCCTTTTTTGCTTCTCTTCACAGCTTGAGCAAGGGATATCTAATTGCCACTGGTACCTTTTGAATAGATGCAGATATAATTGCAGTTCACAGAATCAACCATGTGCAATAAAATTCATCAAAGCTGGAAAATCTTTTTCAGGACTAAAGGGATAATGGAATATTGACAGGATTTAAAGATGTGATTTTAGCAGCTTTTGTAATAAGCTACTAAATAATAAGTAGCCCCTGCTTTTCCAACAGGATCTGGGAATTGTTTGCTCTGTTTTGTATGTTGTGTCATGGCCAGTAAGAAGGGCCCAGTTAACATTCATGACTGAGTGGGAGCTTGATGTGGTGCTGACAAAGCTGAAATTACCATCAAGTCCTTTCCAAATTGTGAGCACCCAGTGCTGTGTTAAGTGTGTTTTATCTTTTAGCAAATGCAAATCACAAGACATTCCTCTCTCCTGTTAGAAAGGAGCGAAACCTTTCCTTTTCAGAAGCGTTACGTTTTTGTGCTAAAGTACATTTTAATGTGCATGCAATGCTTCCAGGCTTCCTAGCAGATTGATTTTGGTACTTCCAGCTGCATTCTAGTTCCAGTTTGCATTCCACATGTTAAGGAAAAATTAAATCCTTAAGGGGAGCAAAGGTGCATAGCAAACAAAACAATTTTAACCTTAGATATTGGCTTTAAAACATGGCTTACAAGCAGTGAATTTGGATATTATTAATTTTTGTTACTTGTCAAGGTATGAAAGTCTTTTCTGCAGAGTGTTCCCCACAGGAGAATCCATCAGTGCTGAGGAGAGCTATAAACTTGCATAAACTATGGATAGATTTGCATTAGGTTTTCCAAACTTCCATTCATGCTCCAAGGAGACAGTTGTACATACACACAGTTCCTGTCTATTAATAACCTTTAGCTCATAGAAAGCTCACGGGGTTTTTATTTACTGGGAGGCTGCTGCTTTAGGGCATGTACACAGGATGTTTCTAGAATGCACTAATGTTTCATTTACTGTTGTGTAATAGCAAACATCTAAATGTGTTCACATTGTGTCCTACCTTGCTCTCTGTTTTTCCAGACTTTTCCTAGACCTTCCCTCTGTCCTCAGAAGTCTTTGGGAGCTTTAGATTCAGACTTCCAGTGCTGTGGGAATCCCTGTGATGCCAGTGATTGGTGTCCTGGAGGGGGGCGAGGGAGGGGAACAGTGCTGGGTGTGCACAGGTGCATTTCTCAGCTTTACAGGCTTACCCTCACTGGAGAGTGAATCGAGGGGTGCAGCTGGCAGTGAGAGGAGCTGTAGGGTCACGGTGTGATGGCTGCTGTTGGAATGTCTTAGGACAGCACAACAGAACTTAGAACAAGTGCTAAACATAGGCTGCCCACATACAGCACCTTGATGAGGTGCCTGAAGCTGGGCTGCTCAGTAATTTTATCCAAGTCCTGATTAAACAGGTAGGATGTATATATCTGTCATTTTTTCTTCTTCCTGATTTCTTAGCCAAGTGTTTGCCTTTTTCTGGAGTCAGGAGGGGTGGATTCCTTCCTAGAATAAAGTCATGATAGCCATAGTAACTGGATTTATTTTGCAAAGCTGAAAGATTCAGGACACGGAAGTACAGTGAGGCAGGGTAATTATGAAGCTCAGTAGCTGCTTTGAAAATCTGGGTTCTGCAGTGGCTGGTTTGCAGATCCGTGTGTTTCAGAAGTCACATATTGTGTATGTAGTGCAAGAGAGACTTGCTGTTCCTCTGGATAGCTGTAGTAAAATAGGGAATACTTAGGGAGAGGTACTAGGAAGAGTCTAGAAGATAGAAACAGTGGAGCTGTTCCTCTTCAGCAGGAAGTTCTGAGGATAATGTAATTGTTCCCCTTGCCTCCCCTTCTGAATTGGTTGTTCATGGTACCTGACACATTATTTCTGGAGGAAACTCCCTTTTCAGTTCTTATACTCTTGCCAAGAGTTCAGTTTTGGGGTAAAATGCCAGCTGCCTGACTCAGCTGATCCCTCTCTACTCTGCCTTGTATTCCAATGAAGTATCCAGCCACTATCAAAAGCACTTGTGGGAGAAACACAAAAGCTGCAATACCAGGTCATTTCTCCAGTGCTCATTCTGCCAGGAGCCTGCAGAAGGAGCCACTGTTAAGTCAGAGTTAAGAGCAGGTGGCACAACCTTGTTTTAAGGTGGGAAGTTCATCCTGTATTTGATCCTCCCACTCCTGTGCTAGGAACATAAGCTGCTTATTGCTGGTATCTTGTTTGTGGCTTATTTCTGCTGGGAGGTGTCTTGAGTGTGTGAAACCAGCTTATGTGTCTGGGAGACACCAGGGCAGCATTCATCCCCTGCTGGGCTGGGGCAGGGCCTGCCCTTACACATCCCCTGTGTTCTGGGTTCAGTGTGCATGTTTCTAATGCAGGACTGTTGTGGAGCCATTAAAAACTGTCCTGACAACTGTCCTGTGTAAAGACTCGAGCAGAAATTATTTTTTTAAAGGAAAGTGTTCTGAATCCAGAAATGAAAGCATTTCTGACTAATAATGGCTAATATATATTTACACAGGAACCTGTCTTATAAACAAGCAGGCAAAGTGTGCTGATAGCTGGGCCTGCCCCTGCCACTGAACGCTGATGCTCTCACCAGGTCACTCCCAGCCTGGCAAAGCAAACCCTGGCATCTGCTGGGTTCCAACTGTGCCTTTTCCTTTCAGATCACACTCGCTGCAACGTCTGGATCCTGGATGGAGACTTGTACCACAAAGGGCTGCTGAAGTTTGCAGTTTCTGCTGAATCCCTGCAAGACACCATCGTAGTCTTTGTTGCAGATATGTCTAGACCTTGGACTGTTATGGAGTCTTTACAGAAATGGGCCAGTGTCTTGCAAGAACACATTGATAAGATGAAAATTCCTCCAGAAGAGATGAGGCACATGGAGCAGAAGTGTAAGTCTTTGTGCATCCATACATTGCTGTTGGCTTTTTATTTAGCTCTCACAACTTTTGATGGATCTCTTTGGATCAGTGTTTTGAGAATGGATTGGATAGAAATTACTCTTAAGTTGTGATTGCAACTCTAATTCAAATAGACTGTGTTAGGCTTTAAAACAACTCTTTTCCAGATTTGCTGTGCTGACAAAACATCAGATCTAGATCCTGGGCAATAATGAGATTTTGATTTTTAAAAAGGGAAATTTAAAAAAAATAACTCAATAAAATGAGATTCACTTTTTAAAGGACAGTGACAAAATTCAGTGTTGAAGTGAGCTGTCTGCTTTGCTGTGATATCTCAGCCAGGTCCCATTCCTGTACTGTGCTTGTCTTACAGAAGGTCTCTTTGCCCTTGTTTTTCTGATGGCTCAGGCTGTGAACCTGGTGCAGCTAATTGTGTCTCACTGCAGCCATTCCTACCCTGTGACTTCAGGAATGTTGTATAAATTAACCTTCTTTCCTGGCATATCCATGGCAGGAAAGAATCTGGTACTGGCAAGCAGTCATTGTTGCAGTATTGGATCCTGCAGCTACTTTCCTAAAGTAGTGTTGAATGTTTCTTGAGATTTTATTTTCTGTTTTCATAATGAATTACTCCAGAACAAATTCCTTTAGTGGAAAAGACCTTAGCAACTTCCAGTCCTTTCAGATGAAGTAGATTCATCCTGATCCTTTGTGGTTGCTGCTTTTGCTCAGGCTGGTGGCTCTCTGTGCTGGAGTGTGGAACTCTTGCAAACATGGTCTGGTACTTTAGGGATCAGTGTGATCTGTTTGACCTGTGAGCACTCAGGTGTATTTGTATAACTGATAATCCTTTCTGAATGTTAAATATTGTGTTCCCAGAAGCCTTGTGCCTACAGCATACCAGCTGGAGTTTAAACTTAATGATTGAAACCACACAGGTTTGATCACATTTAAACAAAAAGTTGAGAGAGAAATATGAGAGTTTTTAGGGGAAAATGATTGGAGGATTTTATGTGTGTCAGAGATTTTTTTGGGAATGGGAAATGCAGTTCTAGTATCAACAGCTAACCCAAGTTGCACATTTCTGAGACACAGCAAATGCTATGGCAATCCAAATAAAGGGGGAGTTTGTGCTTTTAAATTTTCCTTTGGAAAAGAGAAGCTTTTCAGTCCTCCCTTCAGAGTGTGCTCTGTGAAGGAGCTATGGCGAAGCTCGAGTGCCCTGTCTGAGGAATTTAGAAGGCTTTCCAACAGTGGTATCTTAAAGAATTCTAAATTAAAGTATCACACAATCTCCTGGTTTGTTCTGAGCTCTCCTGGAGTCAGGGGAAGAGGAGGCGGGAGGAGGGCTGAGTTCCCCTGTGCCTGGCTCCGGTGCCATCCCCTGACTCAGCTGTGGCACACAGGGCCCTGGTGTCTTCAAATTTCCATCTCCTGTTCTCAGGCCCTGTGCAGGACCCTCGTGTCACCTGGACACACCTCTGGCTTCTTGCAGACTGTCCCCAGGGCCAGCTCTGTGCTCAGGACTTTGGCCACCATGGCCTGTAATTCTCTTAGCAGCCGGTGCTGAGGAAAGGCCCATTGTAACTGTGTCAGGGTAATGCACTGGGCAGGGTAGAGCACACGTGCCTGGTGAATGCCTTGGGACTGCTGCCCATCCTAAAGCTACACAGCAAAGCTCTTCTTACTGAAATCCTGCTGCCTGTGCCCCCTGGGTTAGGCTGCCACTTAGAAAATGAAGTCACTGCGTTGCAACAGCCCAAATATGTAAAAACCAGGATAATCAAGTGCACGAGGGCAGTTGAAACATGGAAATGGAGTGTGGAGTGATGGGATGTGCTGAATTTAAACCCTCTCCAGCATAAGACCACTGGATGGATGGATGGATGGATGTGTTTCCTGACTTCACCTGCAGACTTCACTTTACTCCTGCTCCTCCATCCCAAGCTGAATGTCCACAGTGCTTTCCCTGGCTGTCACACTCAGCACCAGGAACCCTGAGGAAACACTGCCCAGTCCTGCCCCACTGGCACTCACTGGAAGTGCTGCAAGGTTGTTCCTTCTCCATTGCTAAAGTCCTAAGAGTTTCCAGAGATGCCTTTGTTAGCTCACCCTTGCCAGTGCAGTTGGACTTTGGACTGCTGGTCTCAGCTGGCAGGGTTTGGGAGGCCTTTCTGCACCCAGCCCTTGCTCCTGTGTTTGCTGTTTGAGATTCTGACTCTTGACTTGCCTGGGTGGATGAGAAACTTCCCTTTGGAGTTAAAGAGCTTCCAGAATGGGCAGCAGGACTCACATGGAAGAAACAGGCTGCCTTTTTGGGAACGTACCCAGAGCATTGCCTGCCTGCATTCACTCCCATCACTGAGCTGCTCTGTGGTTTCCTTGCTAAGAGCTTGGCTAAGGTGAAGTCAGGTACATAGTGCCAGCTATGCCCATTTAATTCAGGCTCAATTGTGATAAATCATTATTTAAATAACACATATTTGAATAATTATTTCAGGGAATATGTGAATGTTGCCCCCATATTTAAGACAGCAGAGCAGATAAGGTGGCTATCAGGAATCAAGAACTGCAGAAAGGAGGTGTACTGATAAAATAGCAATTACACCAATGACCTCTGGGGTGTTTGAAGCTAAAGAATTGAAACACAATAACGTGTTTTTTGCAAATTGTATACTGCCCCATTTAAGCTGAATTAGTTTCAGATTGTCTACCTTTTTGCTTTTTTGGTCTGACATAGACCTGAAAGATTTCTTCAGCTAAAAGATTTTTAAAAAATTAGTTTATCAGGGTATCTTTTGTCCAGGAATTATTTTCACACAACTAAAATTTTTAATGATCAATAAAGATAGAGCACAAAAAAGCTAAAAGTGATTGTGAAACTTTAAAGAGCGTAAATATGGCATGATTGTCTCAGAAAAATATTCTTTTTCTCATTCTGCTGGACCTTTGGGATTTATCCATTAAGTTGTAGTGTTTGCCTGCGTTTCCACATTGCAGTTAAAGAACACTCCAAGTCTGAGCATATTACTGTAGCTGGAACAACCAAACCTAATAATTGTGGATTGCTGTCTCAGTGGTGCTCTCAGTCAATGCATGTCCTGAGTGATGCAGCAGTTTTTGGTGGAGTTACCTTGCAGTGCCTTGTGTGAACAACAGCAACAGGAACAAACCAGTTTGCAGGAACCTCGCTTTCATTTGCTGCGTTCAGTGCAAAGAGCCACAAGTTTGGTAGATAAATCAGCACTCTGTAGTGGAGGTGTGATTTTAATGGCACATCATCACCTGGTGCGAATTTTTTAAACATAATAGGCCATTCTGAGTACTCAATCTTAGTGATGAGTGGCAGGATATTACAGATTTCCAGAGGAACTGTTGTTTTTCTGGCTTCCTATTTTATGTGCATCATATTAGGGGTATTTCCTGTTGAAAAACCTTAAACCAAAGTAATTTTCACTACTTCTTAATAAAGAGTTGTTTTCCATACCATATAGAAGATGATTCCTCAATTAGGACTGTGTGGAGGAGATAATATTCATAGCTCACTAGGAAAAAAAGGAAAAATAAAAGACTTTATGAGCTGTTTGGGTGCACAACTTTATATCCATTAAATATGGATACTTTATATCCATTAAAAGCCTGAGAGTAGAGCACAAATGAGGCATAGCTGTGGGGGGTAAGAAAAAGTATGAAATTGCTGTGTGTTAAAGAAATGTTTTAACTGCAGTGAGCTGCTTTATTACCTTGTGAGAGTGCAGTTTGTTCATCGGGGCATCTGACAGTGGATGGAGTTCAGGTTCACTTGGATTTAACAGGACTAAATTCTGAAGGGCATGGGGGTTGAGTGGAAGCCTGGAGCAGTGTTTAAGAGCCTGTTGCTGACAGGCACTCACACTTGTTCCTGAGTTGAAGTGGTGTCTGTGTGCTCAGGGTGCTGTATCAGAGGTTCTTGCTCTGGCTGGTAGCTTCTGTAGCTCGGGTAGTTGTTTGTTGAGAGCTGCCCCTGTTGGCCCCTGTGCTGTGTCCCACTGCTCTGTGTCTGGCAGGACACGGAGCCAGGACATGTGCACCCCTGGGAATCCACACCAAAGGGTTTTCTCCCTCTGTGTGTGAGGTGTGGCTGTGGTGCTGCTGCTGGGTCCTGCTGGCTTCTGGGGAGAGGGGAGCTGGGAGTTGTGGCTCTTTGGGATTGGGCCCTTCAGTCCCATTCAGCAGAAATTCATGAGGATAAAATTCATGAGGATGAAGCCATCAGACTTCTGAAATTTCCACGTTGCATTTGCTCTTACTTACATTTCTAAAATTCTTAGAGCATCCTATGTTTTCTCATGTTGTTGAGTGTTACTCTTTTTGGGAGAGGCCTTTTTTTCCCCAGATTTGAAGAGGTTTATGCTCCCAAGTATCTCAGTAGAGAAAAGATTGTTTTGCTTTGATATGAACAAATCCCAGGAGAAGAATTCCATCTGATTATAATGTTGTGGTAAATTGAGAGCTCTATTGTCAAATAGTCTTTTCTGTGTGATTAAGTCAGAGAGGCTCATCTGAATCATTGTGGGAGATGCAGATGGTGTTCTTTAAACTAATACACTTGGCCTCAATAGTAAATAGTAATGGGAAAGCTAATAAAGTGAAGAGGTACTTCAAAAAACTCCTTTTCTAGTTAAATGCTTTTGGTGAGATAATAATACATGGAATGTGCAGAATATATCATGGAATTTTGATTTGCTATACCTGACTAAGAAACAGTCCTGGAGGAAGCATCCTTTGGAGTGCTGCTGTTTCCTCGCCACAAGAAGGCACTGCCTCCCCATGTTAAAAGCAACTGCATTTCATTTTCATTTGTTTGTATTTCCTTGCACCCTGGCATATATTGAATTGGTGATTGGAAGTCTTATGGTCTATATTTAGTTTGGGGGTTTAGGTTTTTCTCTGGAATGGAGCTCTCTTCCATAAGAATCACACAATTTTATATTTCAGCTAAACATTGTAGATTGTGCAGCTTTAAACAGAAGAGTTTTCTGGTTTGTTCTTCCTCCCACCCCCCCATACCATTGCAGGAATGGTTCCTGTTTTGAAAAGGTACCATGACCTCTTTTTGCAAGGTTGGTGTAAGAAACTTCCCTGAGGTTTAGCACTTCCTAAAGCTTAGGCCTGCAGTGCATTGCAGTTCCTTCCCTGGCACACTGAGGGTGTTCTGAGCAGCCTCTCTGTGTGGCTGGGCTGGAGACTGGTGGCTTTTCTGGGGAGTTTTCCTCACTGTCCCTACAGTCACCCTGCTCCCACTGTTTCTAAAATAAAGGAGCCTTTGTGGGAGCAGATTGTGGAGTTTGCTTGGCTCTTTCCATGAGGGTTCCTCATGGCTGAGTGAGGAGAGCCCTGGGCCTCAGGGCAGTGTGTGCCTGGAGCAGCCACATCCAGATTTGGCTGGTCTGTGGCTTTGGTCTTGAATAAAAGACATTAGAGTGTAGATTGCAGCCCAGATTTGATAAAGCATGTGTGGGCTCACAATGCATTTCTAACATGGCCTTAATACTATTCCTTACATGTTTCAGTATTGGATAGTATTCAGGATTATTGGAACACTCACTGTTGCCATAAAATTAAAATACTGAAAACATAAAAAGCACCGAGTTTCCTCTGGACCCCCCTGTACTTTTCCAGAATACAACTGAGTCTCTTCAGGTAGCCTGCAGATGCCCCTGAGTCTGTGCTTATGCAGGTAGGTTTTATATTTCAAGCATTGGGTGCCTGCAACAGAAATGTAGAATAATAGGAACTAAAGTAATTGTAAGAAAAAGTGGCTGTTTCAGGTTGGTGTTTTCTGTGTACATTTAAATTTTCACCATGCTTTCTTCCACAATAGTTACAAATTGCAGGGTATAGGCTGTGTAGCTAAACCACATTTATGTTTTCTTTTGTCAACTGCCCTATAATGAAACGTTGAGGAATATGTATTTGTATGTACT
This sequence comes from Phylloscopus whistleri, assembly GCA_017589585.1. Classification (NCBI taxonomy): domain Eukaryota; kingdom Metazoa; phylum Chordata; class Aves; order Passeriformes; family Phylloscopidae; genus Phylloscopus; species Phylloscopus whistleri. The sequence goes on from JADMLD010000926.1 coordinate 1,659,922, forward strand.
ATAGCTCTTGCAGATAATTTATAATGCAGATTATTTATAATGGCTCCAGATCCCACTTGATTTAGCTTCCTGTAAATTTTGATGGTGGAGTGTTGGTGTTGGAAAGGGCAGCGAGGCTTAACTTGCATTCAGTGCTCATGTAGTGTAAAAATAAGTGAAAAAAAACCCCTTGAGATTTCTAGTTAGTTGTAGATTAATTACGGTTTAAAAAGAACTAGTTCCTTTGTTGTAGCCTAAGAATCTCTCTCTTTTAATAGTTATAAAGGAGTTTCAGGAGTATGTAGAACCTGAAGAAGGCTACCAAGGATCACCACAGAGGAGAGGCCCCTCTGGCCAGGAGGATGAACACGTTTCCCTGCCCCTCGGAGACAACGTACTGACTCACAACCTGGGCATTCCCGTGCTCGTGGTGTGCACAAAAGTGAGGCTCTGCTTCTCTTTGCTGCTCTGCAGGGGTTTCATTACTTCTCTGTTAAAGGCATGCTTTCTACAGACATGCAAAATGAATTCTGGATTAACAGTGGAGGTTTTAGCAGTCAGCTTCTGCCATCAACATCAATTTTTACTTTTATGGAATAATAATAACTTTATCAATTATATTTTAATTACTTTAGCATTTGGTTTATCGGTGCTGTTTTAGAGCCAGAGACTCAAAGTAAATGTGATGGGAGGGGTGTAAGATTAAGGAAGGTGTTTTAAGATGTGCTGGGATTAAATGCCTGTGTTTTTCTGGTTTGTTTTCACACTGCCTCTCCCAGTGTGATGCAGTGAGTGTCCTGGAGAAGGAGCACGACTACAGGGAAGAACACTTTGACTTCATTCAGTCACACATCCGCAGATTCTGCCTACAGTGTATCCTTTTCTATGCTGAGGAGATTGCCTCTAGTCTGGAAGCAAGAAGAGATGTTTTCATGTTGAATTGCACATAATGTTAGTCCAAGAAATTGCTCTGCAAGATTGCTTGATACTTAGTTATTGGTTAGGGTATGTGCTACACATGCCTAACCTTAGGTAGGTATATTTTCACCATGCTTTTGTGTAGCCTTTGTGTTTTTGAAGATGTTGACAGATGTATGAAATACTTTATAATTTTTAAATTGTGGACGGGATTTGGACCTTTTGTTCCTTTACAAAGGATTTGTCTTATATTTTGTGAAGTTCTTTCTTGGTTTTTCCCTCAGAATTTGGAATTTCCATGTAACCTGAAATCTTATCTGTGTATTAAGTTTTTGACTTTTTCCAAGTGGAGTAGGATGCAATTTCCATGTAAGCCTGGGAGTATGGATAACTTTTGTGTATGTCAAAGAAAAGTGCCATGAGCCTTGCCCTGTTATATCCCCTCCACCCCTGCATACTAAATGTCTCTAGTTTTGCCTTGAACTACTGCTCAAAGCTAAGTCTAGTAGCTATAAATCTGTTAACTCCTGTGTTGAAATTCTTATTGTAATCTAGAAACTGTATCTTACCTGATTTTCCTTAACTAGAAAACCAGATGGGGCTGCCTTGATTTATACATCAGTTAAGGAGGAGAAGAACCTTGACCTGTTGTATAAGTACATTGTACATAAAACCTACGGTTTCCAGTTTACCACACCTGCCTTAGTGGTAGAGAAGGATGCAGTTTTTATGTGAGTCCCTGGGACAAGCAGCACGGTGTCTGAGGGATTTTTATTAAGCACTGCACTGCATGCAACATGGATAAAAAAATAAATTGAATGGTTTGTTGTTCAAAAGCTTAGTATGCAAGTCTTGTGGAATCCCAGATTTAAACACTAAGTGCATATGACTTGACTCAGACTATACCATTCCAGTTTTTGTATTCTTGGAATTTAGCTGAGAAGTAGGGGTGATCTGTAAGAAAATTGCCTTATTTAAGTAGAGGGCAAGAAATAACTGGTCTCTGTAGAAGTTGCAGAAAAGGCAAAGGTTTGTTTTTGGTTTTTTTTTGCAGACCTGCTGGTTGGGACAATGAGAAGAAAATTGCCATTTTACATGAAAACTTCACAACAGTAAAACCAGAAGATGCATATGAGGACTTCATTGTAAAACCTCCTGTAAGAAAGGTAAAAAGGGGTTATTTCTTTCTGTACCCTTACAAATACGTAGAGTTTGCTTGAGTGGCTGCTAAGGACTATTAATATTGAAGAACTCCAAATATAAATATAACTTTTTTTAATCAAAATATGTGAAACATCAGGCTTCTCCATTTATTAGTTGTTTAAAATACTGCAAGCAAACTCAGAAACTATTCACCTTATTGAATGAAAGGCAGTCCAGGAATAGCTGTTTTACATTTACCATTTTTGCATGCATGGGGCAGAAACACAACCAGAAAATGAAGAATTCTCTTGTAGGACATTTCCATTTGTACTCACATGGCTTTGAGGTTGCCAAGGTCATCTCAGGTCTTTGAAGAGATGCTGATGAGATCAATATCCAAACCTAAAAAGAGGAATGTGGCTATTTACCAAGTTCTCACCTCTACAGGACAGTGATCACAGGCTGGCCTCACTGTTTATCTGCTCCAGTACTTTTTCATTTTACAGTATTTTTTTAATGTTACTATTATTTTAAATGTGAAAGAACAGTTTAAAAAAAGTGAGCAATAATCTTAAAGATTTGCCTCTCTCTCTTTCCTTTTGATCACCAAAGCGTAAAAACCAGGTACAGTAATTTCAGTTTTTACTTATAACAACAAAATGTTTTGTTCAACAGCTAGTCCATGATAAAGAGCTGGCAGCAGAAGATGAGCAAGTATTTCTTATGAAGCAGCAGGTAAGAATGGAAGAATGAAAATAAGTCCTTAGTATGTAAGATTTCATTTCAATTTCTCCCTTGTTATTGCCTTTAGTTTGTCATTCCTCATGTAAATCACCAGGCAGCTGTTTCTCGGCTTTGCAAATTCAGATGTAATTGTGAAGTAAGACCTTATTCTAACAAATGCAAGTAGGAAATATGGTCACTTATCTTGGCAAGCTGAAGGGAAGATCTGCTGAGAACAGAAAGAATTTACATGTCAAAGAAGAGGAAGAAGAGACTTTGTATTTCACCACAGAGTTGTATCTGTGAAATACAGATACTTGTAAAACCTCACATCTGAGCATTGCAGTTTCCCTACAGCAAGAGGCTTGAAAGACTTAATGTGTCAATTTCAGCGATGCTGTAACTTATTTTCTTTATTACTCTATAGTTTAAAGAATATAACAATACTTCACTATCCAGGTCATTATAGATGTCCTGGAGGTTACAGACTGGGGTGTCTGTGGTTCTGGCTTTGGGTTCTGGACTGGTTGTGTGAGACAAAGGCCCAAAGCTTATTTATTCCTTGCAGTCAGTCCTCTAAGGGCAGAGTGGGGAAGAATGGAAATATCAAAGAGGAATCTGTAAATATCAGGAAAAAGACCAAATAAATTAATGGTTACTCAGCTTCAATATTCTATTCCTCTGTATTCTTTGAAATATATTTAATATGCTTAATATGTTGTCTTTGCAGTCATTCCTTGCCAAACAGCCAGCAACGCCTACAAGAGCATCAGTAAGTAGATCCAAGGAAAAGAGTAGGAGGTGTTTAGTTTCCTTCAAGGGAAAAGGGAATGATTCTAACCTGCAGAGATCCATTTTTTTTATATTTAAATGTAACCTACATAATCTCCCCAAACTGCAGAAAGGAACTAAATAGTGAGGCAATATTTTAAAATGTTGCTTATAAATTCACTGTGGAAACATCAGATTATTGAACTGAAAATTTCCTGCAGTGATTCAGCCTTTTCTGGAGTAGAGGCACATCCCCAAAACAACTGATGTTTTGGGGGCTTGTTTGTTTTTTTTTTTCCTCCAGTGTGCATCACTATAGTGCCAATAGAAAGGCTGAAAAAGTATGTGGTATTAAACTTGCTTAATGTAACTAATCCTTCTGAAGTTCTTCTCTGATTTGTGTGATTTGGACTTTTTAAGGAATCTCCTGCAAGAGGCCCTGCAGGATCCCCAAGAACTCAAGGCAGAGCTGGTCCCGCCAATGTACCCAGTGCCTCACCAATCACATCAGTTAAGAAACCAGATCCAAATATTAAAAGTATGAATGAGCATTTTACTGTTCTATCATGTGTTATTTCCCTTAAAGTGAATCCTCTTCTGTAGAAAGATTTGGGGATTTCTTCACTAATAGTGTAGTTAATTAAATAACAAAAATGCATTTATGGCATAACTTTGGGTTGATTTTTTTCTTTTCTGGTCATTTATATGACTTGGAATAGAGTTCTGTTACTGCCAAGTAGTCAGACAGAGGTCAAATGCATTCTCATTTCCTTAAATTGCCTCAATACATTTATTGTGCATCAGTTGGATTATTAGGGTGGAGACTGCTGTAAACTACAAACAGTTTTATATTTTGTATCACTTATTCTGGACTCCACAGCGAGCCTTGTTCCACTAGACCATCTCTGGAATGTCATTTGCTGTAGCAGATGGAGTCACTTGGCAATGAGATCTTTCCCTGAGATGCAGCTCCATGGTATTGAGGGGTTACTTTCCCCTCTGGGCATTAGAAGGTCTGCAGGGCCAGTGTTGTTTTTTGTTGTGCACTGTAGGGCCATGCCTCACTTCCAGGAGGTAAAATGTCCTTCTGGATCCTGTCTCATTGCTGAATTGCCAGGTTTTGATTTGTTAAAAGCAGTGTGGCATGAAAGGCTGCATTAGAACATCTGTGCAGGTTGTTAATGGGCTTATCAGTCTCTGAATTTCATGTCTGTACTTAATAATCTTGCACTTGGCTTTTACATTTATTAAAAAATTAAAAACCTACAAATATTTAGATTAAAATTTCATTACTCCAAATCATTCCAGAAAAGCAGGAATGTGCATTCAGCCTGTGCCAAGGTATGCAATGGACTGGGGTCTTCGAACTGAACAAGGACAGACTTTCTCAGAGCTGAGGTTTATTTCCTTGATTAGCAAGAGATTCGTATGTATGTTTGTATGTATGTGAAAATAAGTTATAATTTACCAGCTCTACATGTTCTGTGTGATCTGTATTTGTTTTTTTCTTTAGATAATGCTGCAAGTGAAGGTGTCTTGGCTAGTTTCTTTAACAGTCTCTTGAGCAAAAAGACTGGGTCTCCTGGAAGTCCTGGTGCTGGAGGAGTGCAAAGTACAGCCAAGAAATCAGGTATTGGACTTGTTATGGCAGCTTGTTTTTAATAGTTTATTTTACTCCTTGGTCCATGGGTGTGTCTCACAGTGGTCGGAAAAGGGACAGACCTTGACAGATGACAGTACCAAAATGTCTTTAAAAGAACTAAACTACTTCAGCTTCACAACTCCAGGGCTTCTGTTAAGCCTGATAGAACTTAATTCTTCAAGTGAAGTTGCACTGCTGGGATTTCAGTGACATTTGAGTCTTGATCCTATGCTGAAAGTGCTGATTTCTTTCTCAGCTTCAGAATTCCTTCCTTTCTTCTCTTGATGCTTCTCTGTTGCAAAGGAGATGCAATTGTTTGGGTTTGGACTGGAGTTAGCAGTGAACTATTGAAATCTCCCCCTGAGTTCAGGCTGAAATGAATTACTGCTTGTGACAGTTTGAAGTTGTTCACTCATTAATTATTTAGTATTTTATTGCAACCCACACAGCTGATAACACTGACAAATGGGTACTTTCTGTGTGTGTGCTGACTGCACTGTGGGAGATCCTTGCTGATAAATATTGCAGCAGTTCAGTGAAAATGAAAGAGACCTGTCAAGAGTGGTTGGTACCTACCCAGACCCTGATGGTGCAAAATGCATTGTCCACCTGACAGATGGAATTTACTGCTTTGATTCTTTGACTGTTTCTGTTCAATAGTGGCATTCCCATCACACTGAATGTTCAGGAGCTTTCCTTCCAGAATTCTTTCACTATGAAATTATGGATAGATACACTACTTCTGATCCCAAACTTGTGCAATCTTGTGGGTGTTAATGGTGATGCCAAACCCACAGTTCCTCATGCTGAGAGGGGAAGGTAAGGACCAGACATTCCCAATGGGAAATGAAAAAGATCTGCTGCCAGCCACACTGATGGGTCTGTCAGTCAGAGAGCCAAGGCAGTTGGAGTTTGGCTATTTTTTAATTTCTTTTTAACTGGGAAGGCTTATATATGACATTTCATGTTCTGAAAGCTCAAAAATGCCTGGGATTGGACTTACAGCAAGTCAGGTGTGGTTTTTTGTGTGTTTTGTTTCAGTGTGATGAATTCTGTAATTTTGTCTTTATTAAATTTACTTAGTATGATGATAACAACAAAAGGGATTTGTATTATATATTATTTCCATAATAATATTGTTACCATGTTATAAAGACACTGAACTAATTCTTTCATAATCCAGAATGCCCTCTTCAGTTAAACACTGAAAGGTGTCCCCTGCTTCAAATACAGCCTCATGTTTTACTCACCAGAAGGTCAAAGTAACTTTTTATAGAAATAGAACTAGAAATATTTTTAGGTGTTTCTTCATCCATGCTTTTTATCTGAAGCAAAGTCAGTTAGGGGGTACCTGGCTAGTGATTAAAAAGCAAACAAACTCAGAAATAAAAGCTGTAATGTCACCTCTCCAGGAAGCCTGTTCCAGCACTTAATTTCTCAGTTATTTTGTTCCCTTGCCCAGTGTTTCTGAATCCCAGTACTCTTGGTCTTGTTTGGGTGGCAGTGGAGCTCAGTGTAGCCCCTTGGTGTTTGGGTTTGAAAGCTGTTCCCCTTTGCCTGTGATTGTGTGTGGCCTGCAAGAACAGATTTGTGTGCAGGCCGTGTTGTTTGGCTGTGACATTTCTGTCCCCCTGGCACTCTGCTCACCCTGTTTACTTTGTGCTCAGAAACAGCTGGGGATGGCAGACAAGGCTCTGCCCTGAGAAGGGGTGAGCTGATCTGTGCTACAGATGTGTTCTGTTCACATCTCTCAGGGGGACACAGGGTTGTTTTCATCTGTGTGACACTGAGCAGGATTTTTTTTTCTCTCTCCTGGTAGGAGAATTTTTTGTCTGTATCAAGTTCCCTCAGTGTCTCAAAAGTTTGTGTGTTTGCTTAATCACTGTTTTCCATTCTATCATCATGCACCACTTTGGTAATTCATGTAAATAACTTTTCCCCTCCAATCCTATCTTTCCAAATTCTTTGTTGTCTCTTCAGACACACTTACCTACATATCTGCTCTCTTCAACTGCTGGACAGAGTAGATTGCTGAATAAAGTACTGACCAGTGCTACGGATAACTAATGGGTAATTTTATGAATTAAAATCCATTCATTTTCTCTGAAATATCAAGGCTTTTTAAAATTTTTTAAAGTTTATTTCTGTGAAGGTGATGTGAGATGTGATATCGACCACTTCTCCCTTCTCCACAGGACCTGTTATCCTTTCATAGAAATGTGGGTGGCTTGGCAGAACTTGTCGGGACAGACCCTGTTGGTTGTTGTGCTGGTAGGCTGTTCTAAGCACCTAAAACATAACTGCAATTTCTGGAAAAACTGCTAAACTAGTCTGTAATGGGCTGTACTCCTTCCTCTTTCAGTCTTCTAGAACACTCTATGCCTTCCAGGACTTTTCAAAGATAACAAGCTTTTTTTGCTTTTATTTTTTTCCTTGTGTCAGCATTAACTTCTAATTGGAATAGATGATTTCGCTCCTGAAGCGTGTAGAGACAGCAATCATAAATCTTTCCTTAACTCCCTTGATTCTGATAGACTAAATTAGGCAAATTCTTTTCTAGTCTCCTGCTAGGGGCTGAGCTCTGTTTTCCCCACTAGTTTCTTCATTAGTTCCCATCATGGGCTTGTTCTTGTCCTGAACACGAACGATTAGAATATTGTACTCAGCTCTGCAGATCTGCCTCACTGTAGTGCCGGCTGCAGCAGTTCTCTTTCTTGGGTGGAAGTGCTTCTCCTGAATGATCTCAAGGTTGGCTTTTCTTGGATACATTGAATTGGCAGCTCCCATTCCTTTCCTGACTTTGGGAACAGAACAGTTGGCTTTCACTCACAGGAGAAGGGGCCTGTTCTTGTCAGCTTCTGTGCTCACACCTTACATGAACCAGTGTAAGGTTAAACTGTGCTGAGAAGGTAAGGGCTCCTCATGCTGCTCTCTGAAAAGCTCTTGTTGGGTTTGTGAGGTACCTAGTGCTGGTGAGAACAGAAGAGATGACCTGTTCCTTTGTGGAAGAGTTGAGAGAGAAACGTCTCTCAATCTTAGAGAAAGCATTAGTTCCAGCAGCACCCTCTGTGCGAGTAAATGTGCTAAAATTATTTTTGTAGGCATTTCAAATGTCTGAACTGTTTAAAGAGTCTGACGTTTTCAGAAGGTTGATGACAAAAATATTTAGCTTTAAAGACACCATCTGTTTTTCTCATAGCTAGGAATAGCCTGAAGTTGAAACATTAAGATGCTGTCCCAGGATGAGAGCAACATTGTGGGTCTCAACAGTACTGGCCAGCCTCATTGATGGGTTGGTTTCTACTGTGACAAATCTTACCTGAGAGAAATCTCTCCTCTTGGCAGTGTCATGTCCATTTTTCCTGCTGTGCAGTGCTGCTTGTTTGCCTTTGTTTCTGGACTCTCTTTGATGTCTAGAACATGATACTTCAAAAACCTTCAGTTGGTTATTTCTGTGGTGGATTATTTTTCTCCATCTTAACTTCTATAGTCACACAGTTATTTCATTTATATTCACCAGAAGATTCTTGCAAATTCTAAGGCTGCCTTCCCTCTCTGTTCCTGTACAGAGGATAAAGAACTCAGGTTCCCTGCTCTCAATCTGATCTAGCAAGGGGAATTAATTGTACAGACCTGGGGGCTCTGTAATTGTCCAGAACACATCTCACTGAATGAGGCCATCACTCCTTGACAGATTTGTAGGGAAATTGAAAGCAAGTGTCACTCTCGTTCATAATTGAGGGGAAACTCCTATTTTCTTAAAAACAACTCCTTTTATTTCTTGTCCTTTGGAAGGTGCTCCTTGTGGTGATAAAGGGGAGTGTGTTCCCCTGCATTGGGAGAGCTTTTCCTGTCCACATGAGGTATTTGCAGGACACTGCTTTGGGATTTTTGTAGCCCTAAGTAGCCAGTTCATCCAGCATAAAAAACAAAGTCACAGTTTTTGTTTAGATGTGCTCTTGTTTAAGCAAGGATTTTGTGTGGCCTTTTATTGTTTTAGGGTTTAGGCTTTTTTAACTCCCAGGTGCTGTTAGCCTACATGTGAAGTGTTCTGTATTTTAAGTTCTGTTACAGTACATTAATTAATGTACTAATTCCTAAATTTTGCTTAAATACTCCTACTTTGAGTAGATGCTGTGTACAGTGCTGTGGCTTATGACTGGTGCTTAGGTCTAAAAACTTCCTAGTGATTCCAGGTAACCTTTTAACTTGGTTTAACTTGGTCTTTGTACTTTGGCAAAAAAACACTTGAATCTAACAGGCAAATCTTGCCTTCTTAATGTTTTCAGCATGTACCCTGGAAAAAATCCACCTAATATTTCACACACATTTGAGCTGGAAAACAGATGCTTGTTAAATTCTTTGGCTGTGTAAAGAAGCTGTTCATGGTTATATAATCTACTTTTTGTCTAAAAATATAGCTTTTTAATCTTAAATGCTTGTATGCTCCATGCATTAGGATATATTGTTCCAGTTTTGGTGATGAATTTGTCTGTGGGTTTATAATTTTCAGGAACACTGAAGTAAGCTGATGGTTTTAGTAGGGAATTGTTAAAAAGTTTTGAATCTAATATAGAAATGTAAGATATGCCTTTCCATGAAATACTTCAGTATGCCTGGTTCCAATTGAAGGAGTCCTTTGAAATGACTGCTTGGAGTTATTACATGAATATGCAATTCCTGTCGCCTTTTTAAGGGAAGCATTGGCTGCAGATATGATAGTTCTTCCTGTTAGTTGTTTCATATTCAAATGCAGTGAGTACAAATGCGACCAAATAAATGGGATTTCTTTTTTTAGCAGGTGTCCTACATACCTTGTGCTTAAAAGTTGGGTTTAAATAAAGTCCTTGCTATCAATGCTAATAATAGAATTGTGGATGGTTGATTTTTACTGAAAATTCCAAATATGGTTATTTTTAAACGTTAGTTGCTATAAACATATCACTGGTGGTGGTGTGCTTTTTGCTGCTGTGTAGTTCAGCATTTCCTCTTTTTAAAGTGAATCAAACCTGAGTATCAGTTTTTACACAAAAAATACCATGCATTGTGCCAGGCTCTGTGGCCTTGGGGAGGTGGCAAAATAATGAGAAATAAATAATATATTGTCATCTAAAGGTGATTTATTGAACACTTGTGCTTCTTTGTTGAAACATTTCATTGAAACTCATTGCTTTGTGTCCTTTTTCTCCCCAGGACAAAAGACAGTTTTGGCAAATGCTCAGGAGGAGCTGGACAGGATCACTCGCAAGCCTGACCCCATGGTAACAACAAATTCTCCTCCAACAGAGAACGAGGCTTGATAAGGCAGAACAATACAGATGTAAATGACCAAATAACTTATGTATAGTGATCTGATAAGACCAGGAATTTTCTGCTATGGCAGATGCTATCAGTTTTCTTGGGCAGGGGAAATGAGCTTACTACATCATTGCCTTGTCCCAGTAAAAAGTGCACATTCAGGAAGTTTGCATATAAAATCCCTCTGTATAAGATAACCATTTAGAGTTTATATAGGGCAATTCTTTTGGTTTGGAGGTAAAGCAGGTGCAGCTGCATTTCCTGTTGTGAAGAACACAGAGAAGCAAAACGGAGAATTCTCTTTAAAGTACTACTGACTGCACATGAGGCAAGAAAGAGAACTGAAACCCTCTTTCAGAGTTACTGGAATTGGCTACTTGTATGTTTGCAATGCATTATATTCTTGGAGTGGTGGTGGTGGAACAGCATTGATTGGGGGAAAGAAGCCGAGGTGGGGAATGGAGCCCTAAAAGGGGAAACGGATTTGGGACAGCGAGAAACCAGAATGTTGGATTGACTGGAGAGGAGCAATGTTGTCAAATCCTGTGTTTCACAGGGGGTAAACAGTCACTGTTTTTAAAAGACTACTTTACATTGGAGAATTCCAGGCCAAACACTAAGAACCATGGGAATTTATTCTTGTTATAAATCTTGTTTTAGTTTTTCAAGAAGTCTTAAGAGTGTGGATGCCCTTTTCTGGTGTAGCTGACAAAGGGAGAAACTAAACTTGTTTAGCTCCAAGTGCCTGGCACAGTATGTGATGTGTCTTTAGAAGGTGCTTGAACTTATTGTGCACTGTAGTACAAACAGTCACTGTTTGGTTTTATTTGAAAAACAGTAGTTTGGCAATTTGTATTTAATTTTAAATCCTGTTTTCTGATAGCTTCTGCCTTTTTTATGCCAAGAGGCTGGCCTATGAAGAATGGTGGGTGATGGATCATTTTCCCATAATGAAATGTGCTACAGAACACTCTCAGTATTTTTCTTTCTTACTTCTTTTGTAACTAAATATTAGCTACCAAGCTAAAATGGATTCCTGCCTTACACCTATGGAGGTTTTTAAAAAAACTTTCTAGGCCCTAGTTCCAACCACATCTGCTGCAGATGCAGCCAACTCCAGTTCTGAAGGTAACCTAAAAAGTATGAATGTGTACACGATGGACATCCTGAAGAAGTTGTTTTGTATTTTCTTTCATGTAGCATTTCATTTGGAAAGATGGGTCGTGGTTGTCCCCGTTGCTCTAAGGGAGCCCTGTCCATGGTCACATAAACCCTCATTCTGTACAAACAAACACAACTGCAGTGGTTACGGAAATGGCACTTTGATTTTATACACGGTATGCTTGTTTTATGTGGACACACTACCAGAAACTACAAATACCAAGCATATTCTGTGCTCTTAATGCTGAAGGGAAAAACCACAATTTGGATTATACAGAGTTTACTTTTTATTGATATGAACTTGTTGTACTAAATCTGATGTCTGGATATAACATCCCTAATATATATTGTTACTTAAATATACAGAATTAGACTGACCACTAACACAGTGCTGGGTGTTAACCTCAACTCCTATGTTACAGCAAGAGGCTGTTCGTGCGAGTCTGTCTAGACATCTAGAAAGCTAAGAGTATTTACTTGCCTCTTTGACAAACATTAACATGAGTATGTTACTGTGCCAGTTTGGTTTTTTGTTGTTGTTGTTGAAAATACTTTATTTTTCTTTTCTTTTTTACTTTTTTTTAAGAAATGGTATGACCTGAAGTTATACTGTTGTCTAGATAACAGTTAGACTAAGACTGTGGCTGGCTGATGTTGATGTGGATGCACTTCCTGGTGTAACAGGTGCCAGTTGCAAGTTACCACACCAGAAGTAATTACACATTGTCCTCCTGACACTGAGACTAAACCATCAAAAATTGGACAGGAAAAATGAAGTGTATGATTGTAATGGCATCTTTTGAAAACCTCAGTCTGAAACTGCCTTTTTTGTCATCTAACCTGATAAGCACTTTTCTAGCAATATGGCTAAAACTTACAATTGAAGTATTTTCCAGATGTATAAAAATGTTGAGTATACTAAAACTGATCAAAACTGTTACTGTGTGATAACTTACCAGCTTTGCAGAAAGACAAAACAGGGACAGATTTTCAGTTTCTAATTGCAAGTGAATGCTCCTAGTTTACTGACAAGAGGTGTAAGTAAGTAATGTAGCATCCTGTGGGTGCCAAAGTCTGCTGGCTTTGGTGAGCTGCACAGTTGTTATTCTGGTGTCTTCAAGCATTGGAACCAAAGGCCAAATGCAAACAGCCTTTACATTTTCAAGTGAAACTTCATTTTATTTGCAGATACACTTGTATGGTAGACTGTTTAAACTATTATATGCCTATATTTATATGCATTATAGTGACTGCATCTACTGTTCATGTTTAAACTAAGAAAACAAAAGATGAAAGCATTCAACTTGAAGCAAATAGAAAACTTTAAAGATTGGCCCTCCATAAAAATGCTGTGGTTATGCTGCTTGATTTTAAGTTTGCACTTTTTTTTATTGGCATTTAAAAAAAAAAAACCAACTGTTTAAACTGAACAGAATTTCGTATTTTATTTAATTTAACTACGTTGAAAGTGACTGCTCTGTACATCGTGAACTTAACAATATACATGCTGTAAATGAAAGTTCACTGTCCTGTCTACTAAGTTTATTGGTTTTTCTTCCAACTTACAATTAGGACTGCAAATGTATGAAACAAACCTTAGTCCAGTTGTATGGCTTTAACCAGGTGCAGTATGCAGTCATGTGGAACCTTGCTTTCTAGTGCTGGCAAAACGAGGACATCTTTAATTACTGGCTTCAATAAACATGAATCCAGACTGCTTTCTGCTGTGCCTTTGTCTGGGAGATGCCCTCCTGGAGCTGTTTGTGTGGGAGCAGGGTGTGGGTGAGCTCTGTGAGCAGGAGGAGCAGGCTGGCTGTGAGTTGTGTCCCTGTGTTAGTGACAGCTTCCAGGCAGGGGCTTGGCCCAGCCTCTGCCAGTGCCAGTTCTCTGGAGCTGGGAGCTGTGTCCTGTGCCAGCGGAGCAGAGCTGTGCTGGTGGCAGCTCATAGCACAACTGCTTTGGTACAAAATAATGTATTTCATGGGGCTGGGGAGACAGCTGTGTGCTTCACCAGCTTCAGATGGATTTTGTAGAATACTGTTCCCAAGCACAGCACTGATCCTGAATTAGCAGGATTCAAATCCAGGCTATGGGAAGTTTAAGGAGTTATTGCTGGAGTGTTGAAAATTCCTCTTCTCTGCCAATAGCCAAGTGTTCTCCCTTGGGTGGGTGTAAGAAGAGCTTCCCAGTAAGCACAAAAGGAGTGGGAATTTAATTAGGATTCTGCTGCTTGTTTTCATTGTTTCATTTCATATCAACTGGATGCCTCTGTTCCCCTGCACAGATTGAAGCTCTAGGTATGAATGTTTGTTGAATCACCCTGCCTCTGGAATATAAATCAGATAAGCTTTGGCTTTCTGGAATATAATTTCTCCGGAAGAGAATCCTTATGAGGCCATGAAACAATTATAATTTTAAAATTGCCATAATGTTTTCATTAGCACATTAATGTGAAGAATCAATTTTAGCCCTTTAAGATGGGCTTTAGAAAATGTTTTTTTACTATATGAAGAGAATTATATTTATTGTATTTGTTATATTTGTTATATTTATTATATTAGTTTGGGAGAAAACCATGTGAAGACTTCAGATGAGGTGAAGTTGAAAGTGTCTTTGGAAAGATGGCAACAGTGGATGGAAGTGGAAGAAGTTCTTATAACTAACATTTACTTTGCTGCTCTTCAACTGTATTTTTTTTTTTTAAGCAAAACATCACCAGGTTAGGAAAGAAAATTGGGATAATCAGGCTTTGGTGCAGAAAAACATTTCTGAAGGCTGCTCTAAGGCTGCTCTGAAGGCTGCTCTAAGCTTTCTAAGCTACTCTTAGATGAGGAGTCTTTCACTGTCTGTGCTGTTCCAAATGGTGGTATTTAGCCCTCTGGCTTTTTAGGTGTGGTAGGGTTTTGTTAGAGAATTAACTGCTCAGGTAAGAGCCTTTTCTTGAACAAAACAGTGAATTTCTGAGCCATTGCAGTTCAAATACCTGCATAGAGACTGGGGGTTACATTGTTATCAATGACCTGAAAAAAACTCTGTTTGTGGGTCTGTGTTTAGAGCTGAATGGAGTGTTTGGTACCAAACCCAGTCTGTTATATGGTCTTTTTAATTTAAAATTAAATAATATGTTCATAGGATAGACACAGTTTAATTCTAGACGCACTCCTTTGTTAGAATTCAGTCTCCCTTCAAGGAATTGACATAAAAATTCCAGCCTGACATGCTAGAGCCTTTGTAATAATGAACTTCTCTTTTACTGACCCACTCAGATAGTGTGGAGAAGACAACAAGCACAAATAATCACAAAAGCCAGCAGTCTGAGCTGCTGCTTGTGACACCGCTGGCTCCTCTGAGATTCCTGCACTCCCTGTAGGTGGTTTCTCAGCAGCTCTCCACGGAATGGGCACTGCAGGTGAGGGCAAGATGGGATCGAGTGGGATTCCTGCTCTCTGGAGGCGTGAAAGGAAGCAATGGGTGCTTTCACATGTACCTCAGTGAAATTCAAATGTTGAGAAAAAACCTCAAAGAAATTTCTCAAATGAAGTTCTTGACAAGTGGTAGTATAAATATTCCGTTACAATGCTTCCAAATCATGCATGTCTCCAAAAACCTGAAGAGTAGAGCACCTAATTCTGCTTCAGCTGTCTTAAAAGAGTAAAAAGGCTTGCAATATTAGCACCATGGCCACGTTGCAATATTAGCACCAGGGACACGTTGCGGTGTTAGCACCAGGGACAAGTTGCAGTGTTAGCACACGGACACGTTGCAGTGTTAGCACACGGACACGTTGCAGTGTTAGCACACAGACACGATGCAGTGTTAGCATGCAGACACGATGCAGTGTTAGCACCGCAGACACGATGCAGTGTTAGCACGCAGACACGTTGCAGTGTTAGCACGCAGACACGTTGCAGTGTTAGCACAACAGACGCGTTGCAGTGTTAGCACCGCAGACGCGTTGCAGTGTTAGCACCGCAGACGCGTTGCAGTGTTAGCACCGCAGACGCGTTGCAGTGTTAGCACCTCAGACGCGTTGCAGTGTTAGCACACACACACGTTGCAGTGTTAGCACACACACACGATGCAGTGTTAGCACACACACACGTTGCAGTGTTAGCACACAGACACGTTGCAGTGTTAGCACGCAGACACGTTGCAGTGTTAGCATGCAGACACGTTGCAGTGTTAGCACGCAGACACGTTGCAGTGTTAGCATGCAGACACACTGCAGTGTTAGCACACACACACGATGCAGTGTTAGCACGCAGACACGATGCAGTGTTAGCACACACACACGTTGCAGTGTTAGCACACAGACACGTTGCAGTGTTAGCACACAGACACGTTGCAGTGTTAGCGCACGGACACGTTGCAGTGTTAGCATGCAGACACACTGCAGTGTTAGCACACACACACGATGCAGTGTTAGCACGCAGACACGATGCAGTGTTAGCACACACACACGTTGCAGTGTTAGCACCAGGGACACGTTGCAGTGTTAGCACGCAGACACGATGCAGTGTTAGCACGCAGACACGATGCAGTGTTAGCACGCGGACACGATGCAGTGTTAGCACGCAGACACGTTGCAGTGTTAGCGCACAGACACGTTGCAGTGTTAGCGCACGGACATGTTGCAGTGTTAGCGCTGCAGACACGATGCAGTGTTAGCGCACGGACATGTTGCAGTGTTAGTGCTGCAGACACATTGCAGTGTTAGCACACGGACACGTTGCAGTGTTAGCGCACAGACACGATGCAGTGTTAGCGCACGGACATGTTGCAGTGTTAGCGCTGCAGACACATTGCAGTGTTAGCACACACACACGATGCAGTGTTAGCACACACACACGTTGCAGTGTTAGCGCACGGACATGTTGCAGTGTTAGCGCTGCAGACACGTTGCAGTGTTAGCACGCAGACACGATGCAGTGTTAGCACGCACACACGTTGCAGTGTTAGCACGCACACACGTTGCAGTGTTAGCACGCAGACACGTTGCAGTGTTAGCACGCACACACGTTGCAGTGTTAGCACACAGACACGTTGCAGTGTTAGCACGCACACACGTTGCAGTGTTAGCACCGCAGACACGTTGCAGTGTTAGCGCACGGACACGTTGCAGTGTTAGCGCACAGACACGTTGCAGTGTTAGCACCGCAGACACGTTGCAGTGTTAGCGCACAGACACGTTGCAGTGTTAACACCACGGACACGTTGCAGTGTTAGCACCAGGGACACGTTGCAGTGTTAGCACACAGACACGATGCAGTGTTAGCACACAGACACGTTGCAGTGTTAGCACTGCAGACACGTTGCAGTGTTAGCACCAGGGACACGTTGCGGTGTTAGCACACAGACACGATGCAGTGTTAGCACACAGACACGTTGCAGTGTTAGCACTGCAGACACGTTGCAGTGTTAGCACCACAGACGTGTCCTGTGCCAAGTGCAGCAGTGCCCCAGGAGCGCGGTGCTGCCGTGGCCAGCAGTGATTGATGCCAGCAGTGTGACCTGGCAGTGTGAGTGGATCTGGAGCACTGTCACCCTCTGAAAGAGCTGTGTAATCCCTGGGTTGTTCCAGGAGTTAGAGCCCCAGGCTGCAAGTTCCTGGAGGGCTTTATGGGAAGCACATTAGTAATGACATGCAGGAGGACTGTGAGATGATGTCAGAACCAAGGGAAGCAATTAATTTTCTCTCTGTTGCCTTTGGTAGCAGACCTTGTGCAGCAGAACCAACACTATGAGTAGTAACACTTTATCTGAAGGAAAAGATCCCTCACTCCCCTTTCCCTGCCATTTAATTCCAATTATGTTTTGCTGAATGTTTCTGGAGCTGAAATATTCCAAGCCCAGGAGGTGGCAGGCGTGGGATCGGTGCGTGAAGGTAACAATGCTGGATATGCCTTTGTGAGATGCTGTGGCACTGCTTGTCAGCTTCCCTTAACAATTCCCATTTGGCAGATTATTTTCATCATCCAAGTATCTTCCAAAGAGTGAGCTGCTGATTTTTTTCCCAAAGAAAAGCGAATTCATTCAGTTCTATGAATTTCATTAATATGAGTTAAGCTGTTCTCCTTTCTAAATTCAAGTTGACTAAATTGACACTGGTTTGACTGGTCTGTTTGTTTCAGAACAAAAGCTGAAATATCAGTGTCCAGCACTGAAAGCTAACAGTTGTATCTGTCCACAAGAAAGCTGAATTAGCTTGCACAAGGTGCTTTTCAAAAGTGTCTGAGTTTTCAGTACAAATGTTTTGTATGCAACACTCAGTGTAGCTTTATGACATAAAAATGTCATCTTTAACTTGGGCTTGCCAAATGCTTAAAACCAAAAAGAATCCCTCAAAACATGACAGAAATGGAGTTGCAACTACTGCAAGCATGTGCAGTGAAATACTGAGGAAAGGAAAATGCTATTGAAGATCTCTGGCACTCACCTGACCAGTCTGACAGCATTCCAAAAACCAAGGACTAGCCTTTTAGAGAGGGAGTGGAGTGGACTTAATTGACAGAAGAGAGGGAGTGAGACCACTGAGAAGTGAGACCACTGAGAAATGATGGATGGATGCATGGAGAGGGCTGCTGAGATCAGATCCACTCTGTTCGTTGTCCATGGCCTCAGTGAGAGGGACTGCAGGACAGTGCTGTGCCCTGGGTGCACCAAATTAAAACCTCTCCTTTCCAGGGGAGGAAAATGATTACCCACTAAAGACTTGGTATACTGATGATGCTCTGGAGATTATTAGAAAGTGAAAATGTTCCAAATTTTCTGATGTTCTGAAAGAGTTCAGGTACTGTGCCTACAGGCAGAGAGGGAGAAGGAGAGAATTCCATCTCATTAAAGACCAGTCACTGGCTGCACAGAAAATCTCCTGAATGAAAAACAAAGGCAGAAGTCCTGGAGGGAGAGCTCTGGGCACTTCCAACCAAACCCACAAGCGGCTCTTCCTTGCTCAGCTGTGGAGGTCAGTGATGGAGCCTGTTTCCAGCTGGGCTGAAGCTTTGGTAAGTTGGGAGCTCCTGTGGTGATGGGCTGGTTTGGAAACAAGCAATAGAATATCAGCATTGTACAAGATTGATTTGTGCAAGAGATGGGGGCTACCGAATTAATACTGGGATTTGTTTATGCTGTGAACCTGAATTGTTACTCCCAGGTTTGTTTTCCTGGGAAGAGCACAGGTGCCCCAGGACAACACTGGATTGTCAGTAGGTGACTATAATTAGCTGTGCTTAACTGGCTGAATCAGGATGTTTTGGACCAGTATCTTGCAATGCTGAGAAACTGTCAGAGAAACTGGCAGGATTTGAAACACTTAAAATGGCAAAAGCCTGTCAAAACCTCTCCCAAGTCACCTTTCAGCTGAACAGAAGTACAACAACTATTAAGAGAATGCTGTCATATTTGAAATATTTTTAGCATGGCTTCCACTGCTTTTGCATTTGTGCTCTGTCCTGTTCTACCCCCTCCTCAAAAATAACTTAAATCTTTTGGCCAGCTTCAGTGACAAGAAAGATCTCACAGACAGCTGACTTAATCCTTGTTGCATGAAAATTAAGGGCTTGGTGGAGACGATAAATCCAAAGATTTCCTCTGCTTTAGGCAGGGATTGCCAAGGAAGTTTGGCTGGTTCCTAGGCAAGCCAGGCCAAACAAAGATCTGTGGTCTGCACACACGGAACCTGGCGCAGCGCTGGCTTCCTTCTGCTCGAGCAGTAGTTGGAGGACAGAAATAGGAGCTGAACTGCTGCCTGTGCAAGGGGACCCTAGGGAGGGGCTGGGGCAGTGGCCTTGGTGGGAGGGGTGAGGTAGGGAAGGTGGGAAGAGAAGACAAGCCTGCAAGGAATCAGGATTTATTAGTTCCTCTGTGTAAGGCTTTGGAGAGCTGGGGCCATATGCCTGCCTTGGGTTTATAGCCAGTGATGGAAGACTTGAAATTATTTTTCCTGTTGAAAGAAAGCAAAAAAGCCAAAAAGCCAAAACTTTCCCTTGCATGTGGAAGACCCATGTAACCAAAGAAATACTCTTTGAGGGAACGAGCCAAATGAGCTGAATACAGAGTTCTATCGAAGGGAGAAATTAGGTGCTGTTGCAAAAGGGAATAATCTTTGTACTGCTGTTATGGTTGCTGATGTTAGCAATCAGCTGCAGGTTAGCTGTAAGTAAAATAAATTCAGGAGGGTAATTAAAGAATGAACTTCTCTACCATGTGCAGTTCCCCAGGAGAAGTGCAGGGGACTGGCTGGGTTGTTGCATAACAACACACACAGGATTCAAACAGTTGAGGTCAGTTGTTTTCGCTGGCCCGTTCCGTCCGTGGAAAGAAAGAATGTAGTGAGTGTACTTCATCTTTTTTTTAAGCCTGCTAAGGGACCTCTAAAACTTTGCTTATAAAACATGGTCTATACAATTTTTTTCATCCTCCCCTTCAGCTTCCCACCTCCTCAAAAAATAAACCCTGGCTCTTTCCCTCTAGGTCTGCTGTACCCTGCATGCTCCATCACTTGCTATAAAACTACTGGATGTTGCAGGGGCAGCATCTCCATATCCATGTAGAGGGAACAAGAGTTTTCTGGCCTTCTGCTCTAGGTCTGTGTGGTTTTATGGTGTTATTGGAAGACCACCACCTTTTTTCTCAGTCCATGGCTTTTTTTTTTCCCCTCTGTTCCCTGAATAAATGTAGTGCCATGAATAAAATAAACACTGCTGTCAATCTCTCTGCATATTTTTTCAGCTTCATTATACAGGATTCTTTCAAAAGAAATGTAACTCACAGGCTTGGCTGGTTCCCAGCACCGTTAAAGGTCTGCTGGCACTTTTCTTAAGAATCTGGCATTTTGCTTCTCTTGTTTATAGAAATTCATTTCACCTTGTGCTCTGTAGAATGTCTGCTGCCCTTCAGCCCAGCTGTGGCTGCACAGTAAACCTCCTTCTGGCACTTGCAGATTGCAGATGCCCTTAGAAGTTTTTGGAGGTGAAAGGAGCCAGTGAGTTCTTCACCACCAAACTGGACCAGTAGATGATACAGAATGAGATGTCAGTCCCTAATCCTGGAGTAAAAAAAAATAATAAAAATGATTCTGTGAATGGCTCATTGTTAAAAGCACATGAAGTCATGTTCACGTCTGCAAGGTAAGGGTCTGACTGATTCGTCTGGCAGCATTGCCTTTCTTGGTTTTGCAGGGGAAGGAGCAGGAGAATTTTTTTCTTTTTGGTTTGTTTTTGAGAGGGAAACACTGTTGCCTGATAGTGATGGTGGAATTCCAGAAGTGACAGTTTTACCTGTCCCCTTAATCCTGTACAGTTCCTTGGCAGGGTCCTGTGGGGACTTCAGCTGCTGCCACCTCTGGTCCCAGTTGTGAGAGCTGGTGGCACCCCTGGGGCTGGGGACTGTCACCAGTGGCTGAGGCCTGGGGGGCTCCACGGCTGCTCTGTTTATTTTCCAAGGCCTCAGGGCTGGAATCCAGGTGGTGTAAGTCTGCATGGGCCAATGTTGTAGCTGAGGAGAGGACTAGAACTCACTAGCACTTCTGGCTACTGAAGCTGCACTTCTTTAACCAGCTGAAAAGCACAGGAGTCCCTCACTGTGCTGTGGTGTGTGCCCAAGAGACCCTGGCCAAACAGGCACGGTGCTCTCAGCTGGTGGAACTTGCAAGAAGCTGTTAGAGATTGCCCTTCACCTCAGCTTCTTTCTGTTCTCCTCTCTGCTTCTCTCTGAACTTTCCTCAGTAGGCAGGGCTGTGCTTTGACCCATTTCCTCAGTAGGCAGGGCTGTGCTTTGACTCCTTTCCTCAGCTGGTAGGACTGTTTTTTGACTCCCAGCTGTGGAATCCAGGTCTCCTCCCTGGATGTGAGGTCTCCTCACTGGAGGTGTTCCTGAGGTGCTTTTCCTGGTGGTGTCAGGCTGGAAGGCTGCAGCGCCAGATGTGGCTGGATGTGGTGACATGGAATAGTCACAATGTTCAGCAGCATTAGAGGACTGACCTCACAGCTCCCCAGCATCCCAGACAGTTTTCCTTCTGCTTAAAGTCTTTGTCAGAACTTACAGTTTCTTCTTGTATTAATTCCTACGTCTGACTCAGCAAAATGATTTGCCCACCTCCCATGCTGCTCATGGCTTCAGAACCAGTGTGCACACCACACTCCCACACTGGGAAAATGCACAATTCCCTGCACTAAGGCACTCAAAGCTACCAGATGTTTTCCTAAAGCAAGTTCTTTATTAGCTTTTGAGGGTGGGGCTTTTTTTTTTTCTTTTCCCCCAACTGAAAAGCTGAGAAAAAGCTTCAGCACTTTTTACATTGAGAATTTCAAGGAGAAAAAAAGCCTCCTGTCTGATGCCAAAGTTAAACTCTAATCACAGCTCAGCTCTCCTGGAATTTGGCAGCATACCAGTGCTCCTTCCCTTTGGTAGGTCATGTGGAAATACCGGAGCCTTTTCTTAAAGAACCTCTCAGCTCTTTTCAGGTTCTTGCACAGATGTAACTTTCCTGTTAGGATTCTGATGCCTTTTACACTCTTAACTGCATTAAACCACCATTCCTAATAAGCACTACAAAATTTTATGTTTAAGCATTAAAATATTTTTAAGTGTGTTAAAACTACATAAATGCACTTGAAAAATCTGGTTTTAAGTTGATATTCCTATACTGTTGGAATAGAATCACAGGTTTTAATCTTGGATATAGCACTTAAATGTGTTTAATGAAAAGAACCCACAACTGGTTCACAAGTTTATGAGAGGTTGTAGGAATAGCTGAGATGAAGGTTGAGAGATGAGAGTCTCTTTGTTCAGTTTGTTCAATTAGAATATTTAAGATTCTCTTTCAACTGCTTTTTACACCTAACTCACCAGCTGGTTTTAATTTATGACCAGTGTCTTGGAGATTCTTTCTGGTGGGGAGTTTTTAATTTTGTCAAAGCTGACCTAACTGTTCTGTAACAAACAGATCGTTTAATTACAGTGTCTATGAACAGCATACTTGGTTTTTCCCTCAGTGCTGTTTCTTGCTTGTTTTCACTCTTCAGTCATATTTTAGCTGGATGTGAAGAACTCAGTGATGAATTCCCTGATCTGATTATCTCGATACTATGGTGGTGTCTGGAGTGCTGATCACTGACCCAGTTCCCCATTTTCCTGGTCTCCTGAGCAGGCACACAATGGAATGGCAGGCTGTGCTGGAAACTTGCAAAGCCAAAGTTATCTGAGAGCGATCTGATCCGCCTGGGATGAATGCAGTGACCTTTTTCCTGGATCAGTACTTTTATTTACATATTAAACGTAGACATTTTTTTCCTTCCCTTGCTGCAGAGCTGAAAAGGTGCCGTATCAGGCAAGAATGTGTGTAAAGGATTCCTTTGTTAAATGTTGGCAGCAGCCTCAGCAGGCCTGGCCAAGTCAGTCCAGCCCACCCACCCGTCCAGGAGCACGCCAGGGATCCCCGGCACGGCCTGGGCTGGGTGCGGGCACTCCTGGCAGGGCTGTGCCCTGGGAGCTGGGACACTCAGGAGCTGGGACACTCAGGAGCTGCTGCTCTGGGAGCTGGGACACGCAGGAGCTGGGACACTCATCACACACTGGGACCAGTCCTCCTCTTGCCCTGGGAGCAGCCTGCTGGAGCAGAGCTCACTTGCTGTGCTCTCCCTACCTCGGGAATTGGCTGCCCAAAACCAGAGAGGTTCAGTGTGTCCGCACCTCCCAGCACCCCCAAACTGCTGTCGTGATTTAAATACATTTACACTTCATGTCCTCCACTCCATGGGAGAAGGAAGTTATTAAGAAGTTTGCAGAAGGGTGTGCAGGAGGGACTAAGCAAACAGCCAGAATAAAGATCTCCTACCACCTCACCTTGTGCTAAACCACTCAACCATCTTCCCCCTTTGTCCTTCAACACCACCTTTTGATTCTCTTTCAACACACTGATGTGTTTTAGTTAGAATTGCAAAAGATTGACCAAAATAATACTCACTGGATGTTTCAGAAATGTTTTCCTCGTTTAGCTCAGGATTAATTTTCTGGAACTGCCACAGGAGTCCTTCAAAATAAAGGGTAAATAAAAGCTCTGCAGGTAAATATGCATAACCTGTTTCCTCAAACAGCCATGGAGCCTTAAGTTACAATCCAGAGATGCTCTCCTGAGTGACAACCACATACTCGTGATACTTCCTGCAAGAAAAGGAGCTTTGTGAGAGTTCTGATATCCCCAGAGTTATACAAGCAGCGAAATAAGAGACTGTAAACACCTATTAGTCCAGCTCTGTGCCATAGCAGGATTTTCCCCTTACATGATATTGTATTGTTAGGCCAGGTTCATGTGACCCAAGCAAGAGTAACCCTCCTTCTCCATGCTTTGCTCATGTTTTCATATTTTTTTCTTTCCCTGCGACTCACCCTTCACCAAAGGGCAATGACTTTCTTTTACACATCTCCCAACTCTTCACTTTGTTTGAGAATATTGGCCTCTCCCAGGCCCAGGGTGTAGCAGAGAAGCTGTGGAAGGACTTTGCACTGTCAGCTGTGGCTCCAGTTAACCAAGCCACAAATGTTAGTTTGTTAGACAAACCCCTGACTTTTTCCCTGGTTCTCTCTCTGAGGCTCTCTCCTTGCCCCTCCTTCTTTGGGGATGTTTATTCAGAGGGCAAACAAAAGAAGAAAAATATCTTGAAATCAAAAATGATGTGTACAGGGCAGAACCTATGAAAAGGATCAAAGGAGTTTCAAGGAACTGAAAGGGAGACATGAAGTAGAACACACAGGTAAGTGGAAAGGAAATCCCCAGGTGGATAATCCACAGTGTTCATGGAAAACAGAACTGTAGCAGTCAGACTGTTGGAAGCTAGAGGAAGATGCTGGAATTGTTAATGTGTAAAGTCCTGCAGTGTGGAGCAGGTGAGAGTGTAGACTGTCAGTGACAAGAACAGGAGCACGGGTCTGTCAGAGCTTGCCTGATAACCATGGCAGATCACAGGATGCAACACAGAACACTTAAACTTCACCGTGGTACACAGCGGTCTGACTGTGTTAAAAAAATAACTTAGCTGCATTTCACTCACCTGGATTTGCCAGGTTATATTGCAATTTATCCTTATTTGTCGTGACACAGCAAAAGTACCCCCAAAACTGATTCAGAGCCAGTCAAGACTACCTTGGCAATGTCACTGCTTCGAAACACAACACTCGTGGAAGAGCGGCGCGGAGGTTTCCGCTGCCGGAGCCGCTCGGGCGCAGTGTCAGCGAGGGGCTCGGCCCTGAGCCCGGGGCAGCTCCCGGCGCCAGCGGCGGATGCAGAAACCCGAGCGGCCGCGGGCCGGGCGGGGCAGCGAGAGCAGCGCGGGCCGGGCCGGGGCGGGCGCGGTGCCCGGGGCAGGTGCGCGGCCCTCCCCGCGGGGCGGGCGCGGCGCAGGCACCGCCCGGCTGCGCGCCCTCCGGGGCGGGCCCTGCCCGCCCTTTCCGCTCCGCGCAGGGGGAGGAGCGGCTGCGGCGGCGCTGCTCGGAGCCGGGCTGCTCTGCCGGGACCGGGACCGGGACCAGGACCAGAACCGGGATCGGGAGCGGCATCGGGATCAGAACCGGGGCGGCGCAGCCGGGAGCGCGCCCCCGAGCGGCGGGGCGGGCTGCGGCGCTCGGGGCACCTCGCCCGCGGCCGGGGCACGGCTCCGCACCGGGACAGCGCGGCTCCGCTCCGCGCGCCCTCCGCGCCTTCCCGCACCGCACCGGGGCAGCGCGGCACCGCTCCGCACCGCACCGGGGCACCGCTGCGCACCGCTCCGCGCCGCAGCGCGGCCCCGCTCCGCGCGATGCTGCCCGGGCGCTCCCCGCGCCGCTGCGCCTGAGGCGGGCGCGGGGCGGCCATGCAGCCCTCGCTGCCTTAGCTGAGCGCGGCTCTCGGGCCGGAGCCCGCGGCCAGCCCCCGGCGGCACCGGCACCATGAGGAACGGCGATGACCTGGAGGGCTTCGACGGCGAGGCGTCCAGCGCCTCCATGATCTCGGCGGCCAGCAGCCCCTACCAGCCCACCACGGAGCCCGTCAGCCAGCGCCGCGGGCTGGGCGGCCTGCGCTGCGACCTGGACTACCTGCGGGGCACCTTGGGCAGGCTGAAGCTGGCCGAGGTGGTGAGTACGGCGGCGGGGAGCGGGGCCGCGGCCGGGCGGTGTGAGGGCCGGGCCGTGCGGGCTGCCGGGGCTGCGGGAGCGCCTTTCACCCGGGCCGTGTGCCCGCGGATCGCCGGCGTGCCGAGCGAACCACCGCTGCAGGGCCGGGACAGCGCAGCAGGCAGCCTCTCGGTAGCAGTGCCACACGTTCTCACCCCCTGCAGGGCGTCGCGGTGCCCGGGGGCGCCTCCCGGCCGTGCCCGGGTGAGGCTCCGCGGTTCCCTGCGGGACCCGCCCGGTGCCGGGTGCGGAGCGGGCCCGGGATCCGCCCGGAGCTCGCAGAGCTCTCGCTCGCCTGCTTGCCCTTAGCTGGCTGAAGTTCCCTTAAATCCACCGAGTAAAAAGAAAAAAAAACAAAAAAAACCACTTAAAAAACCCCCGAACACCAAACGTGAGGTTTTGTTTTGTGAAATTAAACGTGAGCTGCGTTGGTCCGTGTACTTTGGACACCTGAGCTGGTTCAGTTTGATGGAGCCCGTGCAGTGCTTGGACCACCCCAGCAGTGAAACACGTAATAAACACCAAAGCATTTCAGCAGTTTCTGTGGTGCTAGTGCTGATGGTTGACTTCATCTGATCTGCTTTCCAAGTCACTATGATATTTATATTTTTCAAGTCAACAGATTTGTTTTTCAGGATATTAGGAAAAGAGGTGTTTTATGAAAATGGCAGTCACCTTGAAATAGATTTTTAAGGAATTTCTTACAGGGTACTGCAAATTTTTGTAACTTAAAATAAACAAGTTATTTGAGAAGAGCAATGCCAAAAACATTTTAATATTTCATATATACAACTTTGGCATTTAAAATCACTGCTGGTTAGTACAAGGCAAAACTCGCACATACAGGTTTCATGAAAAACACATTGGAAGTATCCTGGCTTCAGCTGCACACAAGGTTATAGAGGACTGTGGTGATGAGTTAACTTTTTATGAATGCCCAGTAAAATCCAAGATTTGGAAGTGTGATTTGTTTTCTTCTCATCTCCTCAGCGCGGGGTAGGATCTGTGCTCTGCAAGTGGTAGCAGTGAGCGTGTTAGCCCAGCAGAACAACAGGGACCAGCAATGTGTGCGTTGTGTGTTTTCAGGACCGGAGCCAAGGGATCTGTCATCACTGTGCAACATCTACCTGTCTTCGAGCTGTTAAAAACTGTCCATGTGGTGGAAATCCTGGGGTGGTGTTGCCTGATACACTGAAATAATCCACCCTCGGGATTTTTGTTTCAGTTCCTACTGCAGATCCTTTCTGCAGTACACTAATAACTGTGGCAAGGCTTGTTAAAAACTTGTCGTTGAAATGACTAATTACTGATCGTAACTGAATCTGTTATTAAATCTGACTTGCTTGGAACAAATCCCAAAGATACATGGAGTACACCTCCTAAGTTTTTAAGTCATGTAAAGAGAGATGGGGGAAAACCACGCTCTGTTTGAGTTAGAGAGGTTTCCTTGTCTCTGGACAAAGATGCTGCTGCTCCCAGTTCATCATAGGGAAGGTTTATACTTGCAGAGCAGTGTCTTCAGAGGAATTGAGCCATGCTTTGTGCTCTTCTCATAAGAATGATCTGAGCTATTGCATGTGGTTCCCAGGAGTGTGTGAATGCAGAGGGGCAGCAGTTAAGAAGAAATTAAATTAGTTAATGTAGGGAGGAAGGCTATGCACTACCTCAGCCTGGTTAGTTGTACTCAGAAAAACTCCTTCATGGTAATGGAAGAGCAGACGAGTGACATTTGCAAACCAATGGAAAACTGAGCAGTGTTGGAAAAGAAAGGAGAGAGAGCACATTCCGCTGTGTACTTAGGTTGCTTATTTGCCAAGTATAATTATTTCAATTACAATATCAATAATGCCTTTACAAAAATACTGCAGGAACTGTAATGTAACTAAGTCTGTGGTGTATAACTCCATCTCTTAAAAACAAGAAGGAACTGGCACACAAAAAGACATTACAAAAAGGAAAAAGGCAAGTACTGGTTAAGATAAAAGTCTCTAAATGTGTTATAGTAAAAAAAATGTTACAGGAAAGATTACAATGCATGTGCTTCATTTAGCATCAGGATTTGTCTAAAATACATCCGTGATTGGCAGGCAAAATATCAGCTCGAGGCAAACATTGCTGCTGCTTCTTCTAATCTTTGGTTGAAGGGCTTCCCACAAACTGCCCTGTGGTGCAGTGAGAAGGAAAACTGCTGCTCCTTGTGCCTTGGATGGCCCTGCTTACAAATGCCCATTTTTGATTGTCAAAAGCAGGAGGAACAGGGAATGGGGAAAACCCCACATCATTTAAGATAGGTGTAAGGCTCTGTTAATTTATTGTAGATTATCTTTATGGATTCAAATAAAGGGGTTGTTACAAGAGAGAAACCATGATGACATTGTAGGCATATGGAGTAATGTAAGTGCTGCTGGAAGGGACAATAGTTTTAACTCATTAATATTTCAAGAGAACGTGCCCCAAAGTGTCCTTTGAAGGGACACCAAGATAATGGTTTATGATGGTGTTTCATGTACAGTATTGTGCAGCTTATTTCTGAGCCTTGTTTTGGTTTTTGCTAAGTTTAGATTTGGTTGCAGACTGGAAAACTGTACAATTTAGGGCTTACAGCTCCTCTTTATGGCCAAGCTGAAGAGTTCCCAGTCCTTGGATCTGCCTGCCAGTGGTCAGTAATAGCAGTGTGAGGAACAGTGAGGGAGTAAGGGAAAGGGCCCACATGGAACAGCTTAGCATTGAACTGATTTCCCTGATTTTGACAGTATTGTTGCCAGGTAGGTGAGCTTTTCAGAAAGGAGTCTTTTCCTGTATCTCAGTGTTCTGTTGAAATAGTTGTGTGTTGTTGTTGGAATCTGTGAGGGAATGTCTGCTGTACTGGGGATGCAGCCATAGCCTCTTTACAGAAGCAGCTTGGAGGAAGGTGGGGGGGTGTTGAACCACGTCAGAAAAGGGATGTGCAGGGCTCCTGGGGTGGCTGAGACACCCGAGGGTGTCACCAGACAGGTGGGAAGTGACACACGAAGGGCACAAAGGGAAATGGAAGGGGGGGCAACTTAAGGTAGCTTGGAACTTTCATGTTTGGTTTGTGCCTTTTGGTTTTGTTCTAATGAGACTTTGAACTCAAAAGGGAAGTCGGGGAGAAGTCAGTGCACTTGTGTGCTGACCAAAGAAATGTTTTTCCTTTGGGGAGGTTGTCTCCATTGACCTCTGGGCAAGGAGCAGTACCATTTCTCATGGAAGGTGTGAGAGAGGTGGCTGTCCCTGGAGAGCAGAGCAGGAATATTCTTTAGAGTTTATTCTCAGTACTTTCTGGCAGGAATTTGTTTCTCGTGCTTCTCAGGGCTTTAATAGTTCCCGTGGAGACTGTTGTACAGTAATGAAGTGGGTATCACTGGAAAACTTTGCTGTGGATGTCCTCAAATGATTTGATTTATTTCAGTACTTTCTCCCCAGTCCCTTGAATTTCCTAAGGACAGTCCTCCTTTTCCTGTGTGTGCTTGCTGAAGAAAGTTGTTTACTGTGTGAGAAGTCAGGAGGGGCCCATTGTGTCATGCAAAAGAGATGAGCTGCTTAGCAGGTACCACCTCTTTGCTGGAAATAGTTTCATTTTAGATGAGACTCCTTTTTTTTTTTTCCCTCTTCATTTTAGTTTTCAGCTTTTCAAAATGCATTATTATTTTTTTTCCTCGATTATTGTAATTCTGCACCCCCAAGGATCTTACTGTCATTAAAGCTGGGCATAGACATATTTCCTACTGAAATTCCCATGGCCAGTAGTGGCTGGTCATTGTCTGCTGCTCAGTTTTCCTGGGAGTGTAGCTCCAGGTGGGCTGTTCATAGGCTTCAAGGAAAGGAAAACCAGGCAGGATCCTGTTGGGAACCCCGTTGGTTCTCACAGGAATCCTGCCAGGTTTGCACAGGCACTCGATTTAAAGTAACATTTATCACCTTTAACAGCTGGGCCAGTGGGTGTGAAGAATTGTGCCTGGTCAGTTCCTGTGACATTGGCAGCAGTTAGGAATGGTTTACCTCGAGCAGTGGGATCACAGGGCAGCCTTCTGGTGGAAGCAGCAAGAGGCAGGAACCCCTTAGCATGTGCTGGCTGAGAGAGGGTGGATGGCATTTGTGGGGGTTGGTGATGGCTTCTGTGGCTCAGACAGCCCTAGACTTTCTTCTCCTTATGTGTTTGTTCCAAATGCTACAAAAATCCATCAGAGATTCCTTTTAAAGAAGATAATACTTCTGCTTGGGAGGTCTCTGAGCTGCGAGATGCTGATGAGTGCACTGGGAAGTATCACTCTGTGCTTGCTCTCATCTTCTTGTCTATAGCATTTGATATTGCCAGGGGAGGCAGCAGTTTGAGCTAAATGAAATCTGATGGGAATAGCAGTTCAGATGTTCACAGTTCTCGGAATAAAAAGTTCCATCTTCATTGGTGGAGAGTAGCTGAACATTGAAAAAAAGTTGTTTTGTGGCTTACTGTCATTATACATTTCCAGATTCAGAAATGGGTTGCTGAGGCCAGGACTACAGTGAAACTCTTGCCTGTCAGGTTCTGGTGCAATGAAGAAAACAAAATTCAAAAGCCAGGAATGCATGCCTACGTGGGTGATGAGACTTGAGAATTCTCATTGTTAATTATATTAGAAAATTAGAGTAATATCATATATGTTCCAAGGAATAAGCTAATTGCTGACTGTTAGAATCTGGTTGAAAGCTGTTCTGAGGTGTTCAGTAATCTCATATTTAGTTATTGCTGCCTTCTTGTGTCTTGAGCTCAGCATCTCAGCTGCAGGGGAGTATTAGATGGAGCCCCTGACCTTCCACCTGTGTCACACTGAGGGCCTGGCTGACTTGCCTGCTCCTTTGCCCTGCAGTGCTCTGGGTGTGATTCCCAGCTGGGACTGGGTGACTGGAGCAGGAGCCCAGGCTTCCCAGGCAGCTCCATCTGTGTCAGGGAAGTTACCAGGGGACTACTGGATCAGTGTGAGTAAAGGGAGATTGCTTTTGCATTGTTTGTTGCCAGGTTTGGGTTTCTGTCAGTGGGGTGTTAATTCAGTTCCAGGGAGATGACAGAGGGCAGGGGAGACGTTCTGAGCGAGGTCACAGCAGTCAGGCCATCAGTCCCAGTGGGGAGCACTCGGGGCTCCTGGTGAAAAGCAGAGCACTACAGGAGACAGCCCAGCCTCAGAGGGAACTGAGGGTCCCCAGCAGCCCTGTACCTGCCTTTTTTATTCACAGGTGACAGTTTCACCTTAAGGTTTATTTCTCTTCATTTATTCTGCACTTTGGAGGGACAGAAGCCTTCCTCCTTTTCATTGTGGATTTAGTTTGAACAATTTATAGCTCTTTGTTCCTGTGTTAATGCTGCCACTTGCTGTAAGTCCTCATGACCCCTCATGCCCTCAGCCAGCTCTGCTGCTGCAGCAGAGGCAGGACAGAAAGGTTTGGACAGTGCTGGACAAGGGGCTCTGCCCTGGCACCGTCCTGCCCCATCCCGTGCCCCTGTGCCGGGCTCTCAGCAGCCACACCTGAGCAGTGCTGGCCTTTGGGCTGGCTCCCACCACTCTGGGCAACATCACTTTTCCAGACACTTCTCCTCTCTCATCCCAGGGTCACACTGGCCGTTTATAGTCACTCTGTGAAGAGCTGCATCGTCCACCTTTTTATTCTCTTCTACTCTCCAAACAATGACTGTGCCTTACTGAAAGAAATCGTTGTGATTTTTTTGTGTCATGCTGAGCTTTGATTTTCAGTGGCATTTGTAGCCTGTTCAGATGTTGAGTATCACAGTGGATACTGGGGATCTCTGGTATTTGGTCTTAGAAGAAGGCTGTTATCATACATTGAGAGGATCAAATTTATAATGCACAAATATGCTTAGAAATCCTCTTCAGGTGTCTCTTCAGTACCTCTGAAACTCTTGATTTTTCTTCAAAAAGATTTCTCTTTAAAAATTGTAGATCTGCATTGCTGTGTGATGATATTTTTACCCTAACATTTACTGTGGAAGAATAATAAGATAACTCTGTTTAGCTTTGCTTTTTATTTTTTCTGTGAACAACTAAAGAAATGAGCATGGCTGCCTTCCCACAGAAAGGTAAGTAGGTTTTGGTTTCTTTCATGGTGTCTCTTAGCTACCATCTGGTCATGGGATCATATCCTCCTGCCAGTAAACTCCAAATTCCTGTTAATAATTTCCTCTTAAGATGGTGGATAGTTTTTAAGTTCTGATTTCAGAAGAAATTCCTACAATGTCTGTACCAAGTATTTTTTTCCTTCCATTATGAACCAGTGCAATAGTAGTAGATACACTACCCTAATTAGTTCTCATGGTATTAATAATTGGAAAGGTACCTTTAATTCTTGTAATGTTTCTGGTAATGTCTTTTGTTGAAGAGGCTCCCTAGTGATTTAATTATCATCTTGAGATAAGAAGGCAAGGACTAGAAATTTAAGAGGTTGTGTTTTTCTTGTAACATATTCAGTGTTGGAGGAATCTGTTACTTCTGGTGAGAGTTAGTGCATTGTTTTTTCAAATCAGCTTGCACACTTTTCAGTAGCCATCATACTCTTGTGCTCAAAATTGTGTTTCATCAAAATCTCTCTTGCTTCAGGACCTCAGCAAATAATTTTGTATTGAAATTTTGCATACAAAGAAAACCAGATGCACAATGAAGAAATATCCTGATGCCTTAGGATTTTAGCTTTTATAGCTTTTATATTAATTATATTTTTTAGCTTTTATATTTTTCAAATCCCATAATGCATTAGTGTATAAACTCCATATAGAGTGTTAGTTGACTCTCTTCACATTTTGGTCAGACAGAACAATCCCTTTAGGCCTGAAATTCAAGGACACCCTGCAGTCTCAGGCCCTGAAAAGTATAAAAAAAATAGAATTTTGGAGGCAGCAAACCGGGGGGAATATGACTGCATTACCTGAAGCTGTAATTGGAGGATTAACCTCAGATATGTAAATGCACCAAACTTATAATTGTCTGAAAAACTCATGACCATTGTCCGTCTTGGGTGTATCCCCTCTTGGAGGCTTTTGACTGCCCAAGGTGCACCTGTTGAAGTCTTTAATAAATACCCACTTTTATTCTCTTAACCTTGTCCAGCCTCTGTTCCAGGGAGCCACTCCAAGGCATCCTCCTAACAGTGGGTCAACTGATGTTCTGTAGTGCTAAAGTCACCATTTATTAGGGCTGCAATTAAAAATACATTCTTATTAAAAAAAAAAAAATAGGAAAGTCACCTAATTCTCAGATGATTTGTGTAGTTGCTTCCAAAACATGGAAGTAATGTTTAGGTTTCCCTGGAACTTGTACCATCAACTTCAGAATATAGGAGGAGGGAAGCAAAAGCTGGATAACACCAACCTGGTGTAGAACAGGTGTAAGAACATCCAACCATGAGTAGAGAAAAGATGGGTCAGAAATATTGCTGACAGTGGGCAGAGAGGTCCTAGGGCTGGTTTAGCTCTCACCCAGAGTGAGAGGGCCACTCACAGTCCCATTGGGGGTTCAGGTGAGCTGAGATCTTCTGATGTTTTAATCTCACCCTGTGCAAATTAAACTGGGAACTATACTCAGAGTATCAGGTTCCTGGCTGTGGTGTTTAATGAACTGTAATTAAGGCTCTGGTGTGTAATGCCTTAGCTTGTGGAAGAATACAATGCATTTTTACCCAAACAGGTGTTCCAGCATCCAGTTAAACTTCTGGTAATGTCTAACTTGATATTCAGGCGGTGATGCTTGCACATCTTTACATTTTCTCTAGCTCATATGTTCCCCAAGTGCTGAGGCTGCAGGTGCTGACCTGGTTGGGATGTTTGCTTCATTCAGGAGAGCCTGAAAGCCCAGCAGTGCCCATGAGCAGGAACGCATCGTGTGCCGTGTCTGAGTTGCACAAGGTGCTGCTTCTGCTGTGACTTTCACTGAAGCTATCCCAGGGTGCTTTCAAATGCTGTAAATCTGCCAGTGATACAGCACTACTCAAAACAGGTCCGGCAGTTTTTTTTTCCAAATTATTTTATGAATCAACTACAACCATTTCCATATTAGGAATTTTCTGTACTTTTGTACATTTTTAAACTAAATGCTTGTGGCAAAGAAAGCAACTAGCATGGTTGTGAATATTATTAAATGCTTAAGTTCTCCAAGTCTTTAACAATCTGTAACAACTTCTGTCTCAGGGAGTTATTTTCGTGCTAGAAACTGATACTCCCTCTTGAATGTTGTGAATAGATTAATTAGCTGTTTGATCACAGGCTCTTCTAAAATAAACTAATTGTTGCATTTAACGCTTGGAAACTTTTTATCTAATGTAGACCAAACGTTTTGTTAAACAGAGTGCTATTTAAAGTTGAGCTGCGGGTGTAATCAGTAAGATCCTAGAGTTGCTTTGGGAGCAGCGCAGGGCAGAGTCGTGGGCTGGTGTGCCAGCCCCGGGTGTGCCATCCCCGGGTGTGCCATCCCCGGGTGTGCCAGCCCCGGGTGTGCCAGCCCCGGGCGTGCAGCCCCGGGTGTGCCAGCCCCGGGTGTGCCAGCCCCGGGTGTGCCATCCCTGGGTGTGCCAGCCCCGGGTGTGCCATCCCCGGGTGTGCCATCCCCGGGCGTGCAGCCCCGGGTGTGCCAGCCCCGGGTGTGCCAGCCCCGGGTGTGCAGCCCCGGGTGTGCAGCACTGTGCATCCCTGGGTGTGCCATCCCTGGGTGTGCCATCCCTGGGTGTGCCAGCCCCGGGTGTGCCATCCCCGGGTGTGCCGGCCCCGGGTGTGCCAGCCCCGGGTGTGCCAGCCCCGGGTGTGCAGCCCCGGGTGTGCAGCACTGTGCATCCCCGGGTGTGCCAGCTCCGGGTGTGCATCCCCGGGTGTGCCATCCCCGGGTGTGCCAGCACTGTGCATCCCCGGGTGTGCCATCCCCGGGTGTGCAGCACTGTGCATCCCTGGGTGTGCCATCCCTGGGTGTGCCAGCCCCGGGTGTGCCATCCCCGGGTGTGCCATCCCCGGGCGTGCAGCCCCGGGTGTGCCAGCCCCGGGTGTGCCAGCCCCGGGTGTGCAGCCCCGGGTGTGCAGCACTGTGCATCCCTGGGTGTGCCATCCCTGGGTGTGCCATCCCTGGGTGTGCCAGCCCCGGGTGTGCCGGCCCCGGGTGTGCCAGCCCCGGGTGTGCCAGCCCCGGGTGTGCAGCCCCGGGTGTGCAGCACTGTGCATCCCCGGGTGTGCCAGCTCCGGGTGTGCATCCCCGGGTGTGCCAGCACTGTGCATCCCCGGGTGTGCCAGCACTGTGCATCCCCGGGTGTGCCATCCCCGGGTGTGCCAGCACTGTGCATCCCCGGGTGTGCAGCACTGTGCATCCCCGGGTGTGCCATCCCCGGGTGTGCCAGCTCCGGGTGTGCCGGCCCCGGGTGTGCCAGCTCCGGGTGTGCCGGCCCCGGGTGTGCCAGCCCCGGGTGTGCCATCCCCGGGTGTGCCAGCCCCGGGCGTGCAGCACTGTGCATCCCCGGGTGTGCCAGCCCCGGGCGTGCAGGCTGTGCCGGCGGGGAGGGCAGCGCTGCCGAGGCTCTGTGCTGCTCACGGCGCTTTCCAGCCGCAGGCTGAGGCTGCTGCAGCCCGGGGCAGGGCTGCTCTCCGCTTGAAAACATCCCCGGATTTGCAGTTACGCAATGGCATCTGGGGCTCTGCTGTTGCGGTGGAGTTGCTCCTGCATCCCTCCTGTCAGCCGGTCCGAGCAGCGTTCCCCAGCGCAGCTGGCAGCGCTCTGCGCGTCCTGGCCGCATCTCTTGCTTTAATGTTCTCTTTCACCAGGATGTCTGGACTCTTTTTGCCTTTTAAGGCATGGCATCTAAGGGGGCCTTCGGGTTACAGTCCTGGGAACGTTGGGATTGCAAGGACATTTTGCACCATTTCCTTTAAACAAAAACAAACCCAAAAAATTTCAATGGATTCCGTAGGACTACTTTAAGTTCTTCGCTGTTTTCTCATTAAAATTCTTTTCTTGTTTTAGTA
This sequence comes from Phylloscopus whistleri, assembly GCA_017589585.1. Lineage (NCBI taxonomy): Eukaryota > Metazoa > Chordata > Aves > Passeriformes > Phylloscopidae > Phylloscopus > Phylloscopus whistleri. The sequence continues at coordinate 1,695,708 of JADMLD010000926.1, forward strand.
TTTGTGGGATGTTTGATGTTTACTCATAATTGGGATTAAATGGTGTTTTAGAGGATACTGACTGATTCTGATAGTGATAAAATAGAACTTTCACTTTTTAAAATAGCCAAACAGGCTAGTTGAACTAGAGGCTGTGCAGACCAAATATTTGACAAATTTTATGATTATACCTTTACTTCTTAAAAGTAATAAATTACTTAATTTATGTTTGTTACCAGATTTACAGTACTGTGTTTTAATATTGTTTTGACTAGCCAGGTTTCCAGCAGAGGCTGGCCTGTGAACATGGATGGGAACATGAAGCCAGTTCAGAAGTTCTTTTTAAATCTTTAAAAAGATTTTTCTCTTTTTAAAAAAGCTGAATAGAGAATTCTCATGAGTGAAGCAATAGGGCTTTTCTGAACTTTATTTAAAAACCATGCAAATATGATCTCAGTGTAGTGTGCTGTACTCCAGCAGTGTGTGTGTGCAGCCCCAAGAGAAGAACAGGGCACTTATATCTGCCCATTTTGTTTAAATAGCAAAGATATGATAAGCTCTGCGTTCTTACAGCTTGACTTAATGGAAAATGCCAGGAAGTGGAGAGGAGAGGACACTTTACCCTTGCTGGGGGTTGGGGGGGAAGGGTGCTGGGAGGTACCTCCTGAGCATCCCACACAGGTGTTACTAACAACTCCTGAATGCTGATACAAAACTGGTGACTGCTGACTTCAGTGACACTGGCTATTAAATTAGTCTGTAAGACTGACAGGATTTGGCAGTGGTTTTTAAGGAAGGTTTTATGTGCCTGCTTTGGTGCCTGAAAGTGAGGCTTGCAAACATTCAGGTTACTGAGTGAGGCTTGCTAACAGAGCAGGTAAAGTGGATTTATTCTCCATTTTGTTACCTGTAGCTGGGTTTTAGTCTGTGTTACTATTGTGGTAAAGCCTGCATGAGTAGGACTATAGCAGCAAATGGGGCTAAAATATTTTATTCTCCCTTCTGCCCCCACTACTTGCAGCTGGCAGTGGCTGAGGAAGATGCAGATGACTCAATGCATACAAAATTACATTGAGTGTGGCACCAAAGAAATGCATGATGGTTTCTTTGACCTATTTTTGCCTGTCTTGTTGAAGAACATGATATGCAAATGCTGGTCAGATTGTGATAAAATTGGACTTGAAGAAACCCAGCTGGGTAGTCCTGCTGTTTAAGAATTCCCACTCAGTGTTGTGTGAGTGCTTTAATTATGGTTTTTATCAGCACCCTGGAGCCCTGTTGTGAGCTCTGGCCACACTGCAGTGGTTTGTGTGCAGGGTTCCCTGGGCTGGTGGCCTGTCCCTCCCTGCTCCTCTGGGGCAGGCAGGGGAACACTGAGGCTTCTTGAGAGAACGGTGCTGCCTGACCTCGGTGAGCTGCAGCTGCCTTGAGGAACCTGCCCTGTCTGGCACCAGCTTGTCCTGCCTGGGAATTAGAGATGGCTCTCTAAACTCTGCTTGCAGACACTGCCAGAATGAGCACGAGAAAATGAATGGGAAAATTAAGCCTCAAGTATCAGGATATGGTGAAAAAGGGGTGAAGAACCATCTACCTCCCTGATTTTATTTTTCTGTTTGATGACACTCACTGTAGCCATTGGCACAATTAATGTACTGCAGATACAAAATAAACCTTTCCATTTATGAGTTGTTCACTTCACTGGGTTGTTCAGGACTGAGGTGATTAATGGAGAATATGAATGGGAAAGTTAGAAATGTGAGACTCTGTGTTGGGATTTTGTTCATTAGTGTCTTGAAGGACCTGTTGCTTATGAAAATATTTTGATTTCTGCTACACAAGAATTATTGTTTCTGGGGACTGGAGGCACAGGTTCCTGTGGAGAGGAATCGGTGGGAGAAACCAGTCATGTTTTGCATGTTTTGTTTGCCTTTGTTTAAAGCATGGCTCTGTGTGGTCTTCAAATGAGCCTTCCTGTAGGGTGGGGTTGCTAAAAAGCGGTTGATGGGCTTTTGCTTATGGGACAGGTGGCACACTACATTCATTTTTGTCTAGTCTGGAAGGTTTGTTTGAATCTCATTCAGATTTCAGTGGGGAAGTGTCATGTGCCTAAAACAAAAACCTCCTTGCAATGTGCCTTGGCTTCAGATGCTGTTCAGTGGTTCTTTTGGTCATCTGCTTGTTGGATAAAACCTAAAATACATCTAAATCAGACTTTTTTTAGGGGGGCTTCATTGTTTTTGTTTTCTTAGGAAGAACTATATTTGTTTCATCTGTCAAAACCTACTATGTGTTTAATGATACTTGAACTGGAATTGGTTTTGCATTTATCTAGCAGATAAGAATGTTTGTTGTATAAGTGTGTCCAGGCAATAACAAAACTCTGCTAATGCAGTTAGCAGGAAATAAATCACCACATCATGTCTGTAGCTTTTTTTTTCCTAGATTCTATGATTAAAAGTTCACTTTAAAAATTGATGTATTTCTGTTTTAGCTAGCTGAGAATTTCTTCTGTTCACTGTAGTTCAGTTAATTTTTTTTGTAGAATAAACATTAGTTTTGATGTCATAAATGTTTCAAAACAAATATCATTCTGTTGTTGATTTTGAGTGTTGATTACCCTCACTCTAAAATGTGACCCTTTCTCCTAATACACCATCAAAATGTTTCAGGCCTCAGCAGTATGTTCTGTATTTAGAATTGGTCTTTTGCCTAAATTGAGAAGTGGAAGTCAGCAGTAGCTGAATCTTAGGGTTATAGAAAACTGATGGAAGTGGCAAAAGATCGGCTGATTTAGTAAAGATTCCACAGTATTTAATGCACTGGAGTTTTGCCACATTACAGCCAAAAGTGAACTAAGAAATAATGAAAACTTTGCAGCTCCATGTAAAACACTAGAGGTGCAGTGATGGTCTGAAACTCTTTATTTTCTGCTTTTCTTTCTTTCTACCTTCACCACCAAAAGCAGATCAGAGGTGAATTGAGAGGCCTGGTTGAATTTCTCTGGGTTTGTTTGATTGTATTTGTGCCATTAGAGCACAATTTAGTTTATCTGGGTGCTGAATCACTGGTGGTGCTTAAGCTTCCCTCTCTGGTAAGTGTTGTTTTCTGAACATTCTATCTTGCAGGGAAAGTTTAATGCTCCTTTGTGATTTAAGGCCCCTTGCAGCCTCTTACCAGAGTTAATAACACTTTTCATGGAGTCTTGAGGATGCAGACCAGGAGCAGGCGGGAAATCAGTCATTTTTTGCTTTAGATGTTTTCCTGCTGGAAGAGCAGGACCGTGTTTGAGCCATATGATCCCAAATATTCATATCTGTGCCAGCTGTTTTAGATGTGGGAAATGCATGTGCTTTGCAAGGAATGAGACCCACTTCATTTCATGCATAAAGTTGGGACTGCTGGGCCAAGTAAATGAGAACAATAAATCTAGATTTTAATTCAAGAAAGTTCAATGTCTTCAGATACTTTAAGCAGTGTAAAAGCAATATATTCTTCCCTATTTTGTGCATGTGTATTCTGCTGTAGCATTAATTTAAACAGTCTGGATGTAAAAATGTCTCGCTAGTGTGACATTCTTACTAAAATTCTGTGGGTATTTTTCAGGCAGAAAAAATGCTGACCATTTTGTGGCTTTTTGGAAATCATGCATAATTATGTCATTTAACCACACAATAAGGCTTTCTGTGGTAATGTTTTAGATAAACAGGAAAACTCATTTTTTACTTTGTTTTCATTGCTGAACTGTCTTTTTTACTTCTAATGCAAGGTTCTTTGATTCTTTTCCTCAAAAATATAACACAACATATTCTGACAGGAAAAATACACCGTTAGCAACCTCCTAAAAGTTCTTTTTCAGCATTGATACCTGTCACAGCACGTTTTCTCCATTTTGGGGAAATACAGTGTTTTATGTCTGATGTGCCTGTGTTGCCAAGATAGTGATGTAAATATGAGCCATTTACATAGCCCCGAGGCAGATGATTTCTTCATTAAGGGCCCTTCTCCAGGGGAATTTGCAGGAAAGTTGAGATGAATGCAATAATGGTAGGAGGCTGATGTGGCTGACTCCAAGGACATTGGATCCCAGAGCAGAGGCTCTCTCTCAGGAATTCCCTGGCCCTAATTTGTGGTGGCTCCATGGAGCTGCTCTGGGGGCTCAGTTCTGTTCAGAGCAGGAGTTACCTCGGCAGTGCTGCACACCCTGGGCAGTAACATTTGCCACTTGATTCAGGGCTAAAAGTACAAAATGCCATTTGGGGCTTGTTCCTCCTGCCTGTGAGATTGTGGTGGGAAATGGGGGATGAAGGGCAGGGAATGCTCTCTCACAGCACTGGAGCTGCGTTGCTCATGCTGGCAAAGCCAGACCTTTCCACAGCTTACCTTGTTCCTTCTGAGCCTGCTTTGTTGACCAGATTCTTACAGGAGAAAGGTGTAGCCTGGGATACCTCAGCATCCAGAATTAGCAGATGTTTCCATTTTAATGCAATATTCACTGTACTTACTTGAAGAAGAGTGGAAGTAGAAGAGAAACCAAAAGCAACTGTTAAAAAAGAGAAAGATTGGAAGTAAAAGAGGGCTATACAAATTTTAGGGTGTTGGAGGAATTAGAGTGGAATAGAAGACTCTCCAAAGTACTTGGTGCAGAGAAAAACAGATGAAAAGTTTTGTTTTGTCTGTCAGAGAAAACTTTCTCTCTTGCCTTGGCCCAAGAAAGCGGTAGCTGTGTTATTTGTAGGAGAGAACAATAATTCATGTAAGAGGAGATTTCCACCACATTCAGCTTCTCATTCTTCCTTGGTAAACCAGCCTTGAAACTTCTGCTTGTGGAAAAACTTGTCAAATCTCATCATCCTAAACTATGGAAAGATGTGTGATTTGAAAGTGAGAGTTGCCTCCTGTGTTGGACAAATGTCATGGTCTATTTTGTTGGCCAAGACCTGTGCTCTGATACCATGCCGTTCCCCTGCTGTTCTGGGGTTTTTTAGCTTGTCTTGGAGCTGCAGTTGTGGGAGGCAGAAGCAGGATCCTGGTTTTGGAGTGTTACAAATCAAGGACTGAGCTTTAGCAGCTGGGGAGTTGGGTATTTTCTCTGTAGCTTTGTGTCTCTGTCACCTCCAGGTGCCTCAGTGACCCCACTGCAGTGCAAACCTGGATGGAGCATGGAGGCTTCCCAGGAGGGCTGGAGGGTCTTGATCCTTCTTTCCTCTTCTCAGGAGAGTGTGTGTAGTCAACATGGGAAGGCAAGGCACCAGTTTTATCTGGGATGTGAGCTGTGGCAGGGGGAAGAGCCAAAGAAGCTCTGGAGAAGGGGCTTTGCTGCAGTGGGGCACTCACTCTGCTTCACGGCCCTGCCAGCCAAGGGTGTTCTGTGTTCATTCACTGCCTCATTTATGTACACTGTCTCCTAAGTTATGTATTTCATACATTAAAAACCACAAAGATAATGAATGTTAACACACATGCTTGGGGTTTTTTTTATGAACCCTATCACTGGGTGAGCCGTGGCCTTTGAGAAGCAGCTTTGGTTCATGTGGCAGTATTTGCACAACACTTTTAAGCTTCTGAGCAAGTCGGGCTGTGGAATCAACCCTGTGTATTTCACTTTATTTTCATGTGTTCTGAGTAGTTTGCTTTTTTTTATTGAAAAGAAAGTTAGATTCCTCTTTGAGTGAATGGCCAGTGAAAGTGATACCAAGTATGTTTTATAGAAGTTTCATATAACTTGTAACTACAAGTTGGAATGATGTTTCTGGCAAGTTTATAAATATGTAGGAGGACAAGATTATCCTGATGTTTTAAAGAGACTATATTTTGTATTGAGGACTGAGATTTCTATTGCAATTACGAAAAGGGAAGTTTCTGTAGGAGGACAGCTTTTTTCTGATGTAGTGATTTATGTGGATTTCATTTTTTGTCGTGGCTGTGCTGTGAGACAGGAGTGGCAGGTAGCAGGAGGGTATTTCTGTAGCACTGGCAGCATGGACAGGCTTTGAGAAGGAGGACATACATTTTTATTGCAAGAAAAATAGTAACAGATTTAATTGTAATCTTACGTGAAGTACCAAAGAGTTAGAAACAAATTGTGTGTATGGGAGTATTGTCCTTTTCCCTCCATCAGGCAGGGATGCAATTGAGGTTTTCTCCAGCCTCTCTGATGAATTTATCAGTAGACTTGGGTTGCCACACCCCAGGCCACTGCACTGCTGCTGCATGTCCTAAACTGATGGCATATCTTTACTTGCATTTGAAATGCTTTTGGGTTAAGTCAGGCCCAAGTGTACACAGCTAATGAATGCTTTTTTCTTATAAGGGTGTGTCACAGGTAAATGTATTTTATGGTTTGTTAAGGGATAAAATGAAATCTAAACGTGGAGTTGCCCTGGAGTTTATTAATTCTGGGCTTGGGAATATGTAAATAACACAGGATTGTTTGAGTTCATTGCTCCAAGTGCCTCTTCAGTACATAATTAATTTCCAATGCTGTTGCAGGAAACTCTTTGGTCTCTTTTGAGCTTTGCCAGCCAAGATGGGTGTGTTGGCCTTGAAAAAGCAATGCTGCCTGGTGTAGAGAAGAGTCAGTGTAAAAGTTTATCAGCAAAACACTAGAGCTGTTGGCCAGCACAGCAACTGATGTGCCAGAGATTTTGGCTCCTTCAGCCTAATGTTGGTGGCACAAATCAGGGTTGTTCATGTTTTGAGAAAATGAACCTAATATTTGGGGCTTGTGCTACAGTATTTCTAGAAAATATTGCAGAACCATATCTTTTAAAAGAAAAAAATACAAGTGTCATAATATATTAAAAAGAGCGGCAAGAAAAATAGAAACTTTATTATATTGGAAAATCCAGAAGTAGAAATTTTGCTGGCTAACATTTAGCATTAATATGTGATGTTGATACTTCTTGAAAGAGCAAAGATTGATTTTGAAAGCTTTTTTTGTTTTTTAGTTGCATTGTCATCTTCCGTTTTGAGGCTTGTGTTTGCAGAGAAGATGAACTTCATTATATGCTAATGCTTTAAAATGAGGCTGTGTCTGGTCAGTAATTCTTTTTGGTATGTGTGTTGTTGCTGAAATCATACTTTGATTCTGAACATTCCATCTAGCACATGATCTTTCTTTCTGAAGCTATTCAATGTCAAAGATAAAACCTGAAGTGTTTAATCACTGGGTATCCATTGAGAATTTGTTTGATATGAATTGGCCTGCTCTGTTAGCTGACAAAAATTAGTGTAACATCTGCTCTCTTTAATGAACATGTGCTAAGTGAACTGTGAGAGGTTTTCCAACCAAGTGTGAGGGTTTTTATTAAAGTAGCTTTGCTGAGTTTTAATCTGGTTTTAAATCTACATTTTCTGCTGTATTCTGAGGTATGTGGCAAGTGAATGTGAGGGATATTGTCCTTTTCTTAGAATTACTGATCATGTTGGTAGCAAAAATTCTTTCTTGGTGACTTCTTTTAAAATCCTTTTTCTTCATTTTGCAAGTTTTGTTGTGGGAGGCAAAGACAAAACCATGGATGAAGCATAAAAAGTGCTTGAAGGAAGTGTACCTGCAAAACATCAAAATTGGCAAAGAAGCATTTAGCAGAAGTTGGTTTTTATCCTGGGTTCTGTCAGTCTTCTAAACTTAGGTTTGTGCAAAACATTCAGATTCTTGAATGTTTGGCTCGGATGAAGGTATCTCCCTTAGTTCCTTAGCCTCAGATTGAAGTGCTTACTGCAGCCTCGATAGAATTTTGTGGCACAGCAAGAAGAGAATTCTTTCTAAAAAATGTCAGTGGGTGGATGGGGGTGGTTGTCCTGAAAACCAAAGCAAAACACTCTTAAGGCCTTCCTTGCTTATCTTGGAAAATGCAAAAACCCCAACAAAAAACCCCCAAACCATCCATGCAACGCTTCTCTTGTGTCAGTTGTGTTTGAGGAGGAATCACTGGCACGCAGACGGGGTGTGAGAGCTGTGTGCCCCTGGTGTGTCACTGGTGTCCCATGGGACCCTTGTGGTGGCAGCTGTCCCTGCTGCCTCATACTGGGCTCTGGGGGCATATATTTTAGTTTTGTCCACAGGGCAGACTTTATTTTCAAGTACAGCAAGTGTCAGGGTTTTATCCTAAATGGTGAATTCAACTCTTGTTGAGTTCAGAGTGCACGTGTTAACTCTTCCAATAAATCCTCTGAATTTAGTGTGACCTATCATTATCCCAGTTCCGTGGTTGTGTTTGCAGCACCAGGGGATTTCCCTTCATCTCTTAGCTGCTTGCTTATTGTGCTATAAGGGAATGATAAAATATGGGGGTTTTATGAAATACAGTGTACTGATGATGTGAAAAAAGCAGGCATTTTTGGAGACTGATAGAAATCTTGAATCTACTTTACTTTGATTTGATTTAGATCTCAATTGGTAATGAATTTAAGTAATAATCTTTATTGAAATGTCTTTCATTTGTCTTTCACAATCACACAACATTATTACTCTGTATTTGTGCTTGAGGTTGACAAATGCATTCCATCTTCTAGTTTTGGAATAGTGTATCATGAGTGAAAAATTAAATAAAATGTTTAAGGTGCTGTTTGCATGTTAAGCCAGTGGCCTGCAGGGGTTTCATGCTTTTTAGGGTATCTTGATCATTTTGATGTTAGAGTCCTTGTAATTTTGCTCAAGTGTTCTTTGTTGAACGGGACAAATCCAGAAAATCTTACATTACTTTGCTTTTGTTTTTGCTCCCTAGACAGTGCCCTGTTGTAAACTTAAAATCACACATTCCTGAGTGTAAACTGATCATGTTCCCAATGGAAATTTCAGGAATACTTGTGGCTACTTTCAAAATGTGGAAATCTATTTATTATTTTTTCCACTTGTTTTTCTTCCCAGCTTTTGGCACTGACGGCGTTCATCTGCATAGAGACCATCATGGAATGCTCCCCTTGCGAGGGCCTTTATTTCTTTGAGTTTGTGAGCTGCAGTGCACTGGTGGTTACTGGAGCTCTCCTGCTTCTCTTCAGTCTGAACCTTCACACAAGAATACCCCAGATCAACTGGAATCTTACTGTAAGTTCCTTCTAATTCTCACTCTGTTAAAAATAGCTGCAAATCTGGTTTAAGTTTGGTCTTTGGGCTTTGCTTTCTCCTGCTGTTTAATATTGTGTATGAGTGTTCTTTATGCTGAGTAAAGTATATATTTTACTTGTATTTATTTTGAATGCTAACAGCAGAATGAGCTGTGAAATGTAGCAAGATTAAGCTACACTAAATAGAACTAAAATTGTGTTCTGTGGTAGATTGTCTTTGGGAGGACAAACTTCATGTTAATGCCAGCAATTATGCTTTGTGGATGAAGTGGATAAAAATGCAGCCTGTAGTTATTTAACTTTGACAGATGCTGTATTTACAGCAGCCCATTCTTCTCTCTTAACCTGGGGGTTTTTTTATATTAGGACAAATTTGCTACATATATTTTCTTACATAGACTGTTAATACAATCATTGGGCAGTAGTGTAGAAAATTAAGTGCTTTCTGTGAAAATCGGGTGTTTTGTATTTCCTGCACACCTAGCTATTAAACATTGACTGGCAATGCTTAATGTGTTCTCAGATATGAGGAGTTTTAGGAAGAGAACTGCTGGTGGTGCACATTCCTTTTGTATAAGTCTCCATTTTCATGCTGTATTCTGAGTTAAACTTTCAGACTGGGTTGCATAAACACAGGTCACAAAATCAACATGTTAAGTCACTCAGTCACTCAGACATGTTAAGTAATTCTTAGCAAAAGATCTGTCAGCTTCAAGGACAGTATTTATACCAACCTCTTTGGACAATACAGATACAATTGTGCCAGTGTTCTGCTTTATATTATAATGGTAATTTTGCAAGTACTGTTGGAGTCCCAGAGGTTTTTAGGCTTCTGTGTGATTTTTTTTAAAAAAAATTAAAACGTAATTTATTAATGTTGCAGTTTGCTTAGTTTCCCAGCCTAAATGACTTGTTTAAATTGAGACTGGAATGTGGAATCAGATGATCCTTTCTACCCTGAGGCTGCATAGTTAATTGGTGAACTCCTTCTAGGAGTGCTTGGTAGGTAGATGAGGTGTTCTGCAAGCTGTGGGTGAACTGTCCAGAAATTATCCCTTTGTGGTGGCGTCAATTGCGTCTGCACAGCACCTGTTAGGAGATATTTTGGGGAGGGAAAGGGAGTGGGGAGGGTTAAAAATCCAATCATTTGTGCTTTGGGCTTTGTTTTATAAAGGTATTTTGGTTTTTGAGCAGTGGTCATGCTCTGCATCCCTGCCTAAACAGCATTGAAGTAACATAAGCAGGCTGGAGATTAGCCAGAGGGCAGATGGAATACACTGCAGTGCTTTGCTTTAGTTCATGTTGCCTTCAGAGGCAGGAGGAATTTGCCATGATCTCCCAAGCCTCATTCTGTTAGTTGTGTACTGAAGATGAAATGCTTCTCCCATCCTTTTACCAGAGTTCTTCAGAAGTGAGAAGGGAACTGGCAGCTTGTATCTTCCATGAACTGATGAGACCATCCTTCTTCCTGATGTTGCTTACAGATTTCAGCTATCTGATTACACTTGATTTTATTTATGATTATTTGATTTTTAACAAACAGTTGGGACTGTTCCTCTGACAGCAGTGAGGGGGTACCTTCATTATTCAGAGTGCTTGGGACCATTCTGTGATTCTACAGCTGTTTCTGCTCCTGTAAGTACAGTGTGAGATCAAAGGCTGCTGATAAAACACCTGTGGGATATTACTTTGGCCAAGTTAGTAGGAAATTTAAGGGTTCTGGCTGATTTTTTTTTTTCTTATTTTGGCATTTTATTCTTTACAATTTAAATGTATGTTCATACATTATTTGCTTCTTTCAATATTTATTACTTCCCTGTGTTTTGATGGTTATTTTTATACTTTTGCAGCCTCTGTGTATGACACAGTTACTACAGGAGTTGCTTTCTGAACAAGTCTTTCACATCCCTGAGTGCTTTAGGAGGAAATCACTCCTGCTTATGTATAAATTCATATATATGACCTTATAATGCATATTTCCCTTATGGAAAGTCTCAAACATTGCTTTTAGAAGCTGTGTGAGAAGAAGAGGCTGTTGCAGTGCTTGAAGAAATTTAATAGACTTAAATTTAGGAAGAAATCTTTCTTGAAAAATAGCACTTCTTCCAAGGAACCACTGAAAACATTTGCTTTCAAATGGTCCTGTGTATTAGAAGGTACCTAGCTATCAATTGCTATTGTCCGACACAGGATTATTTCCTTTTAAAGTTTATTAAAATTAGAATTCTTTCCAATGTGTTGCAGATATTGGCAGATGTCCCCTCTCCCTGGCTGGAATGAAAATGTGGATCAGTATAGACTAGGATCTAACAGATATGCAAAATTGCTAAATTAGTTTTAAATATATATATTTTAGCCATTTGGGGAAAAGAGATTTGTTTTGATCCTAATTAGAGACTTGCCAGTCATTTTCATATTTTCCTGAGGTAAACGTGCAAGAAACAGGGAGCTGGTGAGGGCAGAAAAGAGCCTTGTCTGGGTGTGTTGGAGAGAGGCTGGTTTGTTCCAGCAAGATGAAAGAACAGTCCCTTGTCTGTGTTGTGCAGCACTATCAATATTATGCAAAAATGCAAAAGCTGGGGAACCTGTCAGTGGAAATTTCCATTTCCTTTATGCCTCACAGCTCAAAGGGAGCCCATTCTGCAGGGAGACAGAAGTGGCCCAGGGAATGGGGAGCACAGCAGCTCCTGCTCCACCAGGAGCTCGGGCACGTTCGCTTTCAGAGAGAGCTAATGAATTTTGCTATAGTTTTGTCTTTGCCTAAATTTTCCTTTTTTCTGAAATTCATGATTTATGTTCTCATGTGATGTGCAGGGAGAGCTGAAGGTCTGGTAGCCAAGTGGTGAGCATGAGCTGGCCCTGTAGGAGCAGGGCTGGGCAGGAAAGGTGCTGGAGTCCTGGGGCTGTGGTGTGACTGGGATCCTCTCTCCTGCTCAGGGAGACACCTCAGTGGTGCCAAGGAGCTGGGAACACTGGAGTTTGGCAGTGTCCCTTAGATTGGAGTTTGTGTGACAAGGGAAACCTGATTATCTGAGTACCAATGTAAATGATTGCATGATCAGCCAGCAGAATGAGCTGTTTGTCAAAAAAGTCTTCTAAGACATTTTGACCATTGATTTTTGTTTTAAATTATTTTCTTGAAGCACTCACTGGAGTTATGGTAGTGTATTTTTGGGAGTCCCATTCTGACTGCAGAGCTTTTCAGCTTAGAGCACTCAGAAGTGCGGCACAGAACTGAGCACAGCACAAACTCAGAGTTCCAGCAGGCTGGACTCAGTCCCAGGGATGCACCAGGGAGCAAACGGGGGCCCAGGTGTGTGTGTTAGAGCACACAGACCAGCTGGGGAGTTCTGTGCTGCCTGAATTGATTTCATCATCTCTGCAGGGTTGGGGTTTTTTCATTGTTGCAGCAGTGGAAATTAGCGTGCAAAGCAACTGATACTTGAAGGAGTTGGCAGAAAATTTCCTGTGGTGCCCCAATGACAAACTGTCCTGTGCCAGCCTTGCCTGTGCAGAGTGTAATTACAAAGCTGTAGTTCAAAGGCCTTCACAGGACAATCTTGATTTTTACTTCCTTTCCTTAGCTGTTGAATGAAAAATTAAGTCAGTCATCCTTGACCTTTATGTTTACTGCTCCCAAAATAGCAGTACCTATTAAGGATAGAATCAAACATTTTGTAAGTTTGAAAATAATTGTTAGAATTAATTTCCTCTAGACTCTTCATGAACTGTTCTCATTTGTTGCATAGTGTTAATGTGTTTAATAATAGAACAAAATTCTGGGAGTTTGACCAGAGGTGCTTGATTTAGAGGACTGTTTGTAACCTTCAACTTGATAGCTTCATATGGAAGCAAGAAAAGATGTTCCCAAACCTTGCAAATAAAGTACTGGTTGGAGGAAAAAATGAAGGTAATTGTACAAAAAAATTAAAATAATAATTAAAAAATATTGATAACCACACTCTCCCCCACTTCCCCTGACAAACAAACCAGCAAACCCAAACAAAACTAAAAGAAAGTGTTACTTTGAGCTCTGTCTTCTGTGGAAGATAAACCAGACACCAGCAGGCCACTGACTTCTGTCACCTTTCTTGGCAAAGTCAGGCTGTTGCAATGTGCAGGCTTTTCTTCCAGAGTACATTAGTTTAGCCACTCTAATCTCCACCTAGATGTAAACTTTTGGATTTCAGAAAGCAAATGACAAGAGCAACCACCAGTTTAAATGTCATATCTCTGTTTACACGAGTGTCAGCTGCAATAGGGCACTGTCTGCCTTTTAAAGAGTAGCCGGTTACTGGTGCAGGATGACGTACAGGATAAAAAGGCAGGGCAGGAATTTTGATTGAATGATTCTTAAAAGCTTTTGTCAAGTTGTGGGGAGCTGTAGATAAAGATGTGTGATTGTTACTGAAGCCTCTGGGTATCAGAGGCAGCTCCTGGTGATGTCCTGGTGAAAGGCTGAGAAGCAGTGTGGAAGATTTCAGGGGGGACTTGGTGGCAGTTGCCAGTCTGTTAACAGAGCTCTAATTTGTAGCACCAGTTCAGTTTTTCCATCCTCATTAATCCTGGAGCTATACCTGCCTGGACCCTTAAAAACAAGAGTGTGGGATGGTCACAGAATCATGGAATGGGGCTTCCCACCTTCACAGCAGAATCAGCAGAACAAAAGCCAATTTGCCCTCTTCTAGCATAAAAATATTTATCTTGGCATAAGCCAATCTTCATCCACGAGTTGCAACATCTCCTCTGCCTTGTCCTCCCTCTGAGTGGGACAGAGAGCAAATCCATGGCCTTGGAAGTTCTCCTTTGGACTGACAGGACCACTGGGGACTGAGCAGAATGACTTGCAAATAAGCTAGCAAGTGACCAGGAGTCGTTTGTTCATTTGAAATCATTTTGGAAAGGAGAAAGGGAGCAGCAGCAGCCTGGAGTGGGTTTGATTCAGCTCAAAGATTTGATTCTGTTATGGATGGCAGCTCTGTACAGTATTTTATGGCACTGCATACTGTCTCATGAGGTTGCTGTAATTTCAGCAGAAATTCTTCTACCTCTGTGATGTGGTTTTACTTTGTCTATAAATATAATAGCAAAAACTTCAGCTCCACCATGGCCAGATTTGAGGCAGCTCATCTTTTTTCAATTAGTTTATTCTTCTTATTGTCACGATTATTCATTTTCTCTTACGTGGAAAAGACTTGTGGTATTTTAGGGAGTGTCCTCTGCTTCTTGCTGTGGTTTGTTTTCTTTTATTTCTCCTCTGACTTCACCCAAAACTATTACATTTTTTTTTTTTACTTTTCTTATCTTTCTGCTCTAAGTAGTAGCTCCCACATTTTGGATTAAGAACCTCCACTGCTGTGTGCATCTGTGATGTCACCATTACATGTGTGTATGGCAGTGTTAGTGCTGTCATTGCTCCTTAAGCTCCAAACAGTCTGCTCTGGGGGTATAAAATCATTCTCATTTTAGCTTTTTCAAAAATCAGCCTTGTCATGAATGTGAATCAGTTGTTAATTGCATTAGAAAGGTTTGATCTAAACAGGGAAAATGAAGTTGCAGAGATGAATAAATTGGAGCCTCAAGATAGAATCACTTTAGATTTAAGTTGTTGAATTCTCTGCATGGAATTTGATATTCTTTGTAAAAAGTAAACTAGAATAAAATGCCCATGATGATGTACTTATATCAAAGTACATTAGAAAAGGCATTGGCAGTTTGATTTCAGCAGGATTTTACATTTTGCAGCTTGAAAGAAGCCTTCAGGTCCATTTGTGGCGTGGTGATAAATGTGTCGTGTTCTGGGCAGGCCTGGCCCTCTCGCTTACACTGTGCTCGTTTGGGAAGGTCCCCAAGGTGACAGATTCTAAATGTCACAGGTCAGCAGGATTAATCAATGAGCACATCTCATCCCATAAATCATAGACCGTCATGTGCCATCCATGTACTCTTTAAGTGTGGTACTAAGGAAGTACAAAATGTGTGTGTCTGAAAAAGCATAGCCTGGATTATAAGAAATGAAAGGGTAGAATATTAAATACATCTCTGGCTACTTGTTCTGATGGTTAGGTCTCCTGTAATTATTTGGAATACTGAATATGACTTCTACCTTAACTTGGCAGCTGTTGATCTTGTTTTGCTGTTAATTTTGTTGGCTTTCTGGTGTTAAGCTTTTAAAACAACCAGTATTTTTAATTGTTTGAAGACTGGAATCTTCACGTACACAGCTCAATCTTTTAAATATTCAAAGCTGTTTAGGTTCTTTTGATTCATACTGTGAGAAATTTTCTCCTCCTTTCAATAACTTCTGTGGCTCTTCTCTGTAGCCTGTCCAATTTTTCAACGTTCTTTTAAAAATGTAGATACTAGAACAGGACGCAGCATTCCACTGTCCCTTGCAAAGGTGAGATTACCACCTGTCATGTCCATATGTCCAAAGGAGTACAAAAGTGATTTTTCTCCCTTTTTTTGGTCATGGCAGCACCTCTTGAGATGCTTGTCTACAGTAATTACTAAGTTCTTCTGAATTATTTCTTCTGAATATTTTGTCTCTGTTCTGCAGGTCCTTCCTGTAGATGCCAGATGTACTCTGGTAGTAAAATACACAACCTGACCTTGAGTTGAATTAATTTATATATTTTTAATTATCCAAGGGCTGCCCTCTCCTCAGTATTTCATTTCCCCATTCTTGGTGACACACATATATTTACATAGAGCCTTGGTGGAAGTGTTGAAGCTGGATCTGTTGCAGATACAATGAGACTTCCTCTCCAGTGGGAAAAAGATTTGTGCAGGTGAGAACCACAGCTCGTGTTGGCAACTGCAGGGGCACAGTTAGAGCTGCAACTCAGAGCTGCAGAGGGGCACCTTGGAGAAACTGTGTAATGCCATTTATTTTCTAATACCTGTATCTATATAACGTTTAAACTTTACCTCTGCAAAGCAAAAGTTATATAATTAAAACTGCAAAGGCTAGGTAATAGAATTTGGATTTGTTTGGTGTCCTAAGTGCCAGGTAACATCTCTCAGGGATCTTGAGCAGGGATTAAAAAAATCTCTGTACGCAGGTAGGTGAAAAATAGGTAGGAATTTGTGAGACCCACAATTTGCTTTTGTTTCTTTACTATTTGATTAGAGTTTGGGTCTGACTGGGCTCATGACATCTGGACATGAGAGTGGAAGTGGCCATGAGCCATGGGAGCCTCTCCTATTCCTTGAGAAGGTCCCTGTTTGAGATGAGGGCCAGGCCATGGTGATGCCTCATGCAGTCTGGACACTCAGTTTTGATAACCAGCTGTTCCTGAGTCAGTACCCTCAAAATAGAATGTTTTCTGTGAATAACACGCTGCCAGAGCCTTCCATTTCTGCAGTTCCTTTCTGCAGCACTCTGTAGTTGTGGCTGGGAAAAGAGATGTTTTGGGGCTGGCTGGATGGCACTGTTCCCTTCAAAGTCCTTGTGCTGTGTAACTGGAACATAGCTGTGGGATTCATACCCAGCAGAGTAAGTTTAGAGTTATGTCTTAAGTCTTCTAAGCCTGAATTTTCATTGCACTTCACAAGATGCACTTTGAGGATAAAATAAAATAATTATTTAAAAAATGGAAAAAATGAAGGAGCTGTAACAGGAAGTGAGCTTGGCTTGCGTGTGGGAGAAGAGAGTCAAGTAGAACGAATTGTCCTTGAATTCTAATTATTGTGATTGTTTTTATATGCTGGGAGTTGTCTTGTTCACTGTGGTTTTGTTTTGTGTGGGTTTTTTGTGTTTTTCTTTTTCTTTCCATCCCCTCTGTCTGTAGTAGCATTCACTTGTCACCAATTTGATGTTTGTGCTGAATTGTCCTTTCTTGGTCCCTCCACCCTGACCCCATCTGTTCATTCACGGTAGTTTTGTGGTTTGGGAATGGTGTTCCCCAGTTTAGTGGGAGCATGCAGACAGTGCAGTGTCCATACACGTCAGATGTGAAAGCTGTCCTGATAGCACACTGAACACCTTGTCCTGAATGAATCTAGACTTTGTTTCTTCTATTATTTACACCCTGGAATATTCTTCCCCTCAAGTGTGATCAGTTAGTCTTGTAGTGATGTAATTATTTTTGTGCAAATACCTGCCATTCAGAATTCTTCCTTTGGTTCCAGTGACATGTTAGTGACCCTGTTTGAGGTGAGGCAGGGCAGCATCACCATCTGAACACCAGTGACGTGTGTACCAAGTTGTTTTTCTTTGCTTGGAGCAAAGCCGCTTTCCCTGAGCGTGTTGCTGTGTGTATGTTCATAATGTCTGCTTGAAACATCAGTTTTATGTGATAAATAGATAAAAATCTGTTCTTACACTGCTGGCAGCTGTTCCTCACAGAAGTGGCACAGGACATGCAGTTTTGTTCAACGCAGGCCTCAAGGCAGGGGTAGGAAAGCCCCTGGCTGGTGTGTGGGCAGGGCAGGAGCTCTGCTGGGATGTGAGGAGCAGGGGCTCAGCAGTTCAGCCAGCCAAGCTGGTTCAGCACCAGCTGGGGAGCAGCAGGGTGAGCCCAGCCCTGTGCTGACAGAGCTGATGTTCCAGGGCTGCAGGATGCTCTGGGTGCTGTGGGACTGCAGCTCACGCTCCTGCTGGTCCTGTGGGACACCTGGGCAACTGCAGAGGAACTGGCAAAGAGTTGCTGCACTTCTTGTTCCAACCTTCTGTGTCATCACTTCTGATAAAGCAGACAATCATCATTTAGTAATGCTACTGAATTTATTTTTTTAGGATCTGGTCAACACTGGACTCAGCACTTTCTTCTTTTTCATTGCCTCTGTAGTATTGGCTGCTTTAAACCATAAAACTGGAGCAGAAATTGCTGCTGTGGTAAGAATTTAAACTTGTTTGTATCTGACTCTTATCTTGTGTTAAAATTAACTTTCACTCATTGATTGAATACACCTGTTGCCTTTGCCATCGCAATTTACTTTTACTTTCACAATTTGCTATAAGAAAGTTCTTATTTTAGGAGTGTTAACATCCTTGGAGAGTTGTCTGAGGGCTTGAGGCAAGAACAGCAGAAAAATGACTTGCAGAGAACACTTTACAGTTGAACCTTGCCTTTCTCTTTGGTGCCTTACATGACCCTACTCTATGTTGAAAGCCTATGGAAAAGATGGAGCCAAAAAGTCAGAAGAAATTGAAGCTGCTTACACGTAATTTGCTGAGTTCCTGCTCAGTACAGATGATTTTTTGTTCTGTGGAGTGAGTGTAGTAGCACTTCAGGGTTTTAAATCTGCAACAGTCAGTTCGAACAAATTAATTTTGTGCCTGAGTTGGCGACCACTTATTATTTTCTTTTTTTATTTTCTTTTTAACCTGGTTTTTAAAATCACATGAGTTCTGCAGAAGCACAGAGGAAAATCTGCAAAGCAGCTGCTTCTCCAGGCTGATGCTCTGGACTTGTCACTTTTTGTGTGCACCCTGAGGAAAAGATGAGCTTTTGGATGAAGAGCTGGTTTCTTTACAAGAGGGTCTTCCACTGGGGCTGCACTGCAGGATTTAATTGTCATCTTGGCAGTCAGAGAACTCTGTTTTCTGGGATCATTGATCTTGGCCACTTTTGCAGATTCTCTAGTTCATTGAGAAGAAAAACATAATTTTCCAAGCCACGATGATTTGTCAGTGCAAATAACGTAGGAAACGGAACTTGTGAGGACTTTGCTGTGAAACTGCTTTTGTTCTTGTTTTCCAAACTTGTCTGTGACAGCTCTTTGTGCTCCTGGCAGGTGTTTGGCTTCCTGGCAATGGCAGTGTATGCTGTGAACACGTTCCTGGCAGTGAGGACGTGGCGGCTGAGCAGCAGGCAGCAGAGCAGCCGGCAGAGCAGCGACTACATCCGCGCTCGGACAGAGTCCAGGGAGGTGGTGCATCGCCCCGAGATCCAGCGCCTGGAGGCGTGAGAGCCACCCTCAGATGGGACCGAAAGGGAAACAAGCACTCAGCTCCCTCATGGAATAAGGGGTTTGGCTTTATTTAAGGAGGAGAAGGTGGATCCGAGGGTGGCGGAGGCCGCCCAGCCCTGCTCGTGTGCAGAGATGCGTTGAGCCAGGAGCCGCTGTCATGGAGGCAGGAAATGGTGGTCGTTCAAAAGGAAGATCCCCTCAAGAGCTCCACATATACGTGTGCATATATTATATAGCTGATAGAATATGTAATATATGTCTGTTCTGAAGTATGTCATTGTTTTGGATTAACTGCACAGCAGTTTCCCTCCCTCTGTGAAGAGCCACTGTTCCTCCACCTGCCCCAGAGACAGAGCAGCCCTGCCCTGGCTGGCTGAGGCAGGAGGGGCGTCCCCGAGAGCAGATGGAAGCCCTGGATGTGCCAAGGAGCCAGGGGCACTCAGCAATAACTCAGCCACGGCCGTGCCGGCCAGCGGGGCCTGTCCATCCCAAACTGTCCGTCTGTCCTCCTGCTCCCGCCTGCCCTGAGCCCCTGCACAGCTCCTGCCTGCTGGAGACCCGTCCCACGTGTTCTGGTGGCTGCAGCTGCTGGGAAGGGGCCGCTGGCCACTCTGGGCTGGGCTGAGCCTGGGGTGGTCACTGCTGGCCACGGGCATGCACTGAGTGTGAGTAAATGGTTTCTGCTTGTGTTGGGACACGTTCCAGTTTGCATTCCAAAGCGGGAAAATAAATGTGTTTAGGAGATAGGGTGGAGAGAAGGGGCATAAGGGGCACAGTAGAGAATGAAGGGGTTGTCATCCTATAGGCTTACATTCCAGCCATGGTTTTTTCTTTTTCTTTTTTTTTCTTTTTTCCTTTTTTTTTCTTTTTTTTTTAAGTTTCAACATTTCTAGAAGTTTTTGCTAGAACTTGCTTTCCCTTTAAGCCCAGGGTAAGCAAGAACTAGCAAAAATTTATGTGTTTGTAAAGTGTTCCTAAGGTTGCAATGTTGTGATTCATGTAAGGTAAATATTTCTTTTTGGAAGGATGGTTGTTCTAAAATTAAACCTAAATTGGGAGTAGGTAAACCTGATTTTTATTTTAACTGGATGTTTCTGCAGATTTAATCCCCTTATGTTTCTTTGGAAAATGAATTTAGCAAATTGGAAAATAATATGATTGTATTGATTTGTTTAGAAATAGTTTTACTTAGCCAAAGTTTTGGGTTTTTTTCTTGTACTTCCAGTGAACGAATGACATTTTCTCTACTCAGAACTCAAATTCAGCAGTAATTGGCTAGACAATGTCACAATATTATTAGGAAGACGTCTCTTGATACTTTTCTGGTTTTTGGTGTTTTTATCTCTGTAGTGCATTATTTGGCATTTGTGTGCCTGTGTGAAGACAGAGTGTGTGGGAGGAGATCTCTAGAGCTGAACTCCTTTGTGGTGTGAGAAAATGAAAATCTGTGCAATTGGTGGAACTGTTTGCCATGTATGTCTGAGTTTCTGTGTCCTGCTGGAGCTGCACTGCTCAGGGTGAGTGCAGCACCTGGAGCCTTAAGAACAACAGGCAGTGTATTGTGGATGAGTTATTTAACCATGAAAACCAAGCTACACCAAACAGCAGATCAGGAGAAGTGCCTGTGCTTTTCTAATACTGGGGGGAGCTGGGATAGTAAAAGTGTGAACCTAATGCAGCAATATTCAAATTGAGCAGCAGAGAATAATTTTGATGAGTGAAAAAAAAAGGTGACAGAGGTGATGCCTTTTCATTTTCAATGTATTGACACCTACTGTGCATTTCACCTTAGTGGCTGAGATGGAGATTAAGAATGATGAGGTTAAGAAAATTTTGCATTTTCTTAGTGATTGATGGTTTTCCAGTTCCTACAGTAACATTTTATTGTGCTTTATTGGATGTAATGCCAAAGGGAACACCAGTTTAAAAGAAGATTGAACCAACTCTTGGTGTTGGGTTAGAGCAGAGACATTCCACAGAGGGCTGTCTCACCTGGGTGCATTCCCTGAGCAGTACTTGGCAGTTCCATGGCCAGGGTGGTAAGAAATAACAATTTGTTATTGCCAGAGCTGCTGTGACAGCCCTGCTGTTTGCCAGCACTGGCCAGGACTGGCAGAGTTTGCAATGTCAATTACTGAAAGACTTTTTAAGTAGCACAAGCACACCCAGTCTGGAATTGTAAACTGCCATCAAAGCAGTTTGTATAAAGATTGTAAAAAACCCCAAGCAAACCCAAAACAAAAAAAAAAACCCAAACATACCACACCAAAATCAAGCCAACCCCACCTAGTGAAATACAAAATACAGTTCTCCAGAAGATCCATGCTTTTAGAGTGAAGCTGCCATCTGAAATCAGGGAACAGGATGGTGTCACACAGGGATTTTGTCAGGAGAATGTTCTGTCACTGGCCAGGGCTGAAGGAGCATTCCCAGATCCTCTCCTGTGCTCCCTGAGCTCATTGTGACTGGGGCAGAGCTCTGGGAGCTCTTGTGCCTCTCTAGGTTGATGAAGGTTTCAACCCCCTCCACCTTTCCTGGCCTAGAAAAAGGGTAACTGGGTTTTTTTCTGGAGTGAGGTCCCAGCCCCTGCTGAGCTGCAGTGACAGGAGCAGAGTGGGGCACTCACACCTGCAGTGGGATCCTTGGGCAGTGGTGCTGGAATGGCCCTGGGGCTGCTGCAGGAGGGCTGAGTTTCCTTCAGCTGGGAATGCCAGTGTTTATTACTCACATCATGCCCTGAGCCTAGCACAGCTCTCAGGGTGGAATCCAAAAGAGAACAGTAATTTTAAAAACACTATCTGATTCACTTCGTGAAACAAAAGCAAATGTAAATGTGTAATTTCCTTATTTTTGGGACCAAAGATGATTTTAGTATTATACAGTATATACTTTCTAAAAAATCTTAAGCACTTACTGCTCTGCAGAGACACTATTTACTATTTGGATTATATAGAAGGGAAATAAAGTAGCTGTGAGAAACAACTACATTTGAAATATTTGATGTGTACATGGTTCATTCCCCCTGAGTTAATTTTACACAGTTTTTTGGAGAGGTACTTTTTAAAGACTGTTATCTAAACTGCAGTCACACAAAAAAAAAAAACCTTAAGGAAGAAAAGAGGGTAGAAAGTTTAAATTTTTTTTAAACTTGCTTAGAAAAGTGACATTAAATGGCTTCTCTCAGCCAGTTAGTCTTGCTTGTAATTGCTAGCACACAGGGATAATTTCTTTTAGTCCTTAAGGGTGCTGTTTAGCTCCATAAAGGGACTCAAACCCCATTTGTAAATAGAACTAAATTAAAGCAAACAGTTGAACTTGGTAGGAACAGGATGCTCGAAATGGTAATGGTTTGGATGAGTCCCCTTTGGTCAAAGAGAGCCCTTAGACCTGGAATCTTTGTGTATTTCTGGGTGTAGAAATGACTAAATTCTGCAGGCTGTGCACAGACATCAAAATGTTGATCAGTAAGCTCTGACTGGAGCAGCAGCATGGGAGCTGTTTCTCAGTGCTGGCAGAGTCTGCCTCTCCCTGCTCAGGTTTGTCAGCCTCAGCTGAGCTTTGTGCCACGTCCTTGTGCTGAGCAAACAGCCCCAGCAGGAGCTCCTAAAGCCACAGAGGAACTCTCTTCTGTGGCTGAGTAAAGCCAATTCCTTCTTCCTCTCCGCCTTTTCCTTTCGTTTGGAATATTTGTGCCTCATGGATCAAATGCTTTAATATTTAATTCTTGCTAAGCCTCGTTTGTTGGGCTGTGTAGTGTCTGCTGCAGTGCCAGGAAGATCAGATGTGTCCAACATCCCTTTATTTCAGCTGTGGTGCTCTTTCCCTTTCCTGGTGGCTTGGAGGCTGGGCTGGGTGTTCTTTCCCATGGGACTGTGGAAAGTTGGTGCTGGTGTGAGATTCCTGGTTGGAGCCAGGAGTGATCTCCCTTTGCCTTCTGAGAGAGGCACTGGCTCCAGAGATCTGAGATGTCAGTCTGTGCTGCTCACTGGATTCAGGAGCACAGCATCAGCAAAGACCTGTGCCTTGGCAGCAGCTCTCATAATCCTTTCACTTATAAGGTGTCTTTTCCATGGGATTTCAGTAGAGGAGCAGCCTGTGCTGCTCCTTTATTGGCTTTGTCCCCTGTTGCAACAAACACCTCCTAGTGTGTGTTTGTCACTCTGTGTCTCACGGCATTGTTTCATCTCTCTGCATTTCATTGCTGCTTCTAGGAAGAGGAGGGGAAGGTTCCCATCTTCCCTAAGGCAGTATTTATTTCCCTGTTTATTTCCCTGTGAATTGTTCTGTCCCATGTGCTGATTGTCCCCTCCCACCGGGGCAGGATCAGTGGCTCATGCAGTGCTGGGCTCACAGCAGCAGAGTGGATCTGCTGCAGGCTGCACTGGACTGTTCTCAGTCAGATAACCACCAGCTTTTCAGGAGCTTTAAGGTCCCTAAATGAATTTGGTATTTGTCACCTCTCTGCTGTTCTGGGGGTGTGCAGGCACAGCAAATGGCAAATGCTTACCTAATCTGTGGCTTTATTAATGCAATCCTCTCTTTCTCTTCCTTAGGCCTCTTTCTGTATTTGTTTTCTTATCTCTTATCAAATTTGTAATTATTTCTACTTGGGTTTTTTTGTGAGGGGAAAAAAAACCTCACCAAAAATCTAAAATAAGCAAGAATAATGGTTTTAGGCCATAATTAAAAAATAAAACCAAAATTAATAGCATTTCATGTAGTGTAGGAAATAATATCCTCTCTCCTACTCAGCTGGGATACTGAACAGCTTTGTCCATAGAGAAGCATTGAGAACAGTTCCTGTCCTGAAAGCTCTGAAGCCAAAAATCTTCAGCAGGCATTCAGGGTAATGAAAAGGCAGAGTCTGATAAGGAACTGGAGATGTGAGAAGGATGCTTGCCAGTCCAGTGCTTTCAAAGTGAGACATGAGCAGTGAGAACCCACAGTGGCCACAGCAGCCCTGGGGATCTCAGGGGGCTGGGAAGGGCTGGGATTGTCCAGGCTCAGCTCCCAGAGGGTCCAGGGGGGGATCCAGGCTGCTCCCTGCTCAGTCCCACGGGAAGGAGTAAAGCCAACGTCTGGCACTTCTGAAAATCAGGCACTTGGCTCGTGTTATTTGTAGCATGAAATAATGGATTGTTCATTGTCTGGAGGGCCAGCAAAGCTCAGAATGACTGTGCAGATAGAGGTGTCCTGTGTGTGAGTTTTAATGGCAACAAAAGCATTTTAAATGATCCTGAAATTGGTACAAAAATGCACAGAATGTGTGAAAATTCTTTGTAGAAATTATGCCACTGTTCCTCTCTATTTTGACAGAGGGAGTTGGTTAAAATGAGTTTATACAAATACTCAGGAAATCTCTGAGTGACATTTTAGAAGTTTTCCTGGTATATTATTTTCCCTGTCAGCCACTTGGCCACCTTGATAGATTTGTTTGACCAAGTCAGAGTGGTGCTGTCCAACCTGAAAGGGTTCCCTTGTTTTGGTCTTTTTTCTTTGGTGTTGTATTTTAAAAATCTGTCTATAATTTAACCATTTGTATGCTAAAAATAATCTTTAAAAAAAATCTGCTTACACTGTGATTTCTGGTAGCCTTTAATTTAGAGTATACAACACAATCTAATTTTCTTTTGGGATATGCAGCTTTCAGAAGTGTTCTTATATATGCCCAGAAATGAAAGTTGTCTATTTATCATAGGAATGTGATTAGATAAAGTAACCTATCCAGAATCCCAGTGCAGCTCTTTCACATGTGCTGGATGGACAAGTTAGTGAAATTGCCTTTTAATCTCTATGGGTTAATAAATATTTTTTATAACTAGCCACAGATATTCCTTTTTAAATTATACTTGGCAAACAGAAGATATTTAATTTTATATACAATATACATAGTTACCTTGATTGACATATTTATAACATAGAGCTTTGTGTTTACTATGAAGGTTTTATCTGTATCCCGTGGACTTCATGGGTAAAACTTTAAAAAGCCAGTTTAGCATTTATGGAAGGATATGGAACTTTCTTCATGGCTTCAGAATGAGGACGTGGGAGGATTTAAAAGGCAATAGCCAGATTGTTTTACAGAGTATCTGGGGGGGTTCTTATTTTTTGATTGGGGCTGGTCCCTGCAGCTATTTTAATAACATCTGGATGTGAGTAACAGAATGGAATATGAGCATCTGCCTCTTCTGACTGTCACAGGCTGTTGTCTAGAGCACAGGAAATTTCAGGGTATTGTGTTGTTTTGCTTCGGACAAATGTCTCAATAGACATATTTAATTGAAACCTTCATGTGTCTGAAAGAAAACATCCTCTCTTAACTAGGCTGATTTATCACTTTTGGTACCCTTTTAATCCCAAAAGTAGTGTTGTCTAAATATTTTTAGTGATGTTCCAGCTATCCTGATGTCTGCAGGTTAAAGTGGTCCTGGCTAGAACCCTTTTATTACAACAATTGCTACCTTCATTTTTCTACTGTTTCTACTTTAATCTTGAATGTTTACCAGTTTCTATTGTCGGATCTTGTCGAGGGAGAGTGTCTTAGCACTACAGCTCATTTAGCACTTCAGCTTTAACTCATACATCACAGTCCTGAAGTAAGAAAATATTTTGAATTATATATTGTGGCCAATTTGTTGCATTTTAAAATGATTTCTATACTTTAGACACAACATTTATGACATAATAGGACAAATGACTTAGCTAATCATTATATATGTCTAGACTTACTCTCTTCTGTGTTAGTGTCATTTTGAAACTATTTGTATATGTTGAAGTTTGTAAGGGTTCAGGAACCCACAATAAAATAGTAAAGTATGTATTTATTTCTCATAATGCTCAAATTTGATTTGGAAGTTGACACTTTGTATGTCTTTTCACAGAATTGTAAACAAATACCGAAAAACTGCTTCACCTAGGGTGCCTTCCATGTGTGGTACAAACACTTGTCATTCACAGGAATAGAGATGTAAATTTATTAATCCAGTAAACACTATTTTTGTAATGTGAGTCACTAACACAGCTCTGGCCTCGTTGTGCTTTGTTCCCACCAACACCAGGTTTCTGGCTGCTGTGGTCACTGCCTTCCCTCCCTGTGTGCACTAAGTCTGAGCCCTGGGGAGTCCCAGGTTGTGTCTCCTTTGCTCTGCCCTCAGCTGCCCCCTGAGCACATTTCTGGTGCTCCGGATTCCCTTCCTTGGGCCCTGTGGAGGGTGCTCAGCGTGGGGTGTCTGTGTTCTCAGGGCTGACTCTGGCTCCTCTGGACAGGCTCTGCAGCCCAATCCAAACATTCCAATTCTGGCTCATAATTCATGACTTACAGCTTCTGGGGAGGGAGCATCCTTGCCTGACCAAAAGACTTTGTTCCTCTGGGTTACAGGTGCTGTACTGACAGGTTTGTAACTGCAAACAGCTCAGAGGCATTATGGAAATACCAGGTTAGAATTCCATTCAGGCTGAGCAAAGGGGATGCAATTTTCCTTTTATCATGAGCACAAGTCTGCTGTGCAATACCCTTGGTACTTTGCTTTTGGAATGAAACCTGCAATGTTCTGTCCTGGAGAGCCCTTGGTGCATCCCTTGGTGTGGCTGAGGGAGCTCCTGGCTGTTGTCCTGCCCAGGGGCTGCAGGCCAGGGCTCCCCTGAGCACCAGATCCTCCTGCTGCAGGACTGGAGAGTTTCAGCAGGGAGCACATTCCCCTGGAGACAATTCACAGCCCTGGAGGATTTCCCATTGTTCTGCTGAGCCCAGGTGGTGCCCCCAGCTGGGAGCACCTTCCTGCCGTGCCCACAGCTGGAACTCACTGCTGAGAATCACAGCAGCAGCTGCCAGCTCCGGGTGGGAAATGTGTTCTGGGAGTGCTTGACCAAGCTCAAAGGCAAGGTACTCTACAAGAAAACACAACCTCCAGCTTGTTTCTATACCAGGAACCATCTTTCAGTTGTTGTGTTCTTTCTGTTGGTGTCTGTGCTAATCAAAAACCACAAGAATTGTAAAGTCTTGCAATACACAAAGCAGTCTTGGTTTTAAAATCCATGCTGTTGCAGCATAATTTAAATGGTGTATTTATCAGTTTTAAATGTCATTTTGCTTTTCCAATCTTTTGTATATGGGCACAATACTTTTTGTAAATTTTTTTTAGTTGTCTTTCTGTCCTTTCTGGTATTGGAAGATTTGAGCTCTCTGGGTTTTCATGGTACTCTTCTGATCATTCTTCATAGTGGTAAAAGTCTGTATTTTTGTATGTAGGAGAAATGGTAGTTTTCTAACACTTAGCCCAATCAATATAGTATGGAATCATTTGTGAAGGACTTCCTGTTTAATAAATGGACATATTAAAGTACTACAACAGTGCCCTCATCTGTAAACGTGGCCTGGCTGGGTGATTTTCTTCCTGGCGGCTGGTGTGGGGCTGTTTTGGATGTGTGTTGATAATTCAGAAGTGTTTCTGTTCTTGCTGAGCTCACCCAGAGCCAAGGCCTTTCCTGTCCCTTGTGCTGCCACGCTGGGGAGGGGCTGGGGGTGCCTGGGAGGTTGAGGGGACACAGCCAGGACAGGTGACCCCACCTGACCACAGGGGTGTCCCACACCTTATGGTGTCAGTATGTGAAGGGGGGAAGGAGGAGGAAGGGGCACGATTGCAGTGATGGTGTTTGTCCTCCCAAGCCACCCTTCCAGGGGATGTGGCCCTGCTCTCCTGCTGAACACCTGCCTGCCCAGGGGAATTCATTCCTTGTTTGGCTTTGCTTGTGTGCACTGCTTTTGCTTTCCCTATTAAACTGTCTTTATCTCAACACAGGAGTTTTCTCACTCTTCCTCTCCCCATTCTCTGCCTCGTCTCATTGAGAGAGCAAATCCAGTGTGGGGCTGGGGGCTGCTGGGGTGAAACCAGAGGCAGCAGAACCCCTCAGTGCAGCACTGGGGGTGTTCCTGGGTCCATAACCCAGCCAGGCAGCTGCAAAATGCACTTTGTGTGTGGGACGGGGTGGGGGTGAAGCCCAGCAGGGCAGCCCTGGCTGGGGCTGTGCCTGGGACACTCCTGGGGACAGGAGTCAGCCACGGGAGAGGCCCTGGGGAGAGGGGAGTGGAGCAGGGAGAAGGGGGAAGTGCTCTGCTGCTCACGGGCTTGTGGTGGAATTGCTCTTGGAGTGGTTCTGGACGCTGCCACGGGCTGCAGTGCTCCATCCTGGGGTCTGCAGCTGCCCCTTTGGGACTGGAATGGATTTGGGGGCTGAAATGCCCCAGGGAGTGAGTGGGGTCATACTCGGCTGCCTCACGGGCTGGGGGCTGCAGGTGATGCTGGTGGGAGTTTTGATTTCCAGGTGCTTTAGGCAGGAGGTGAAGCACTGAGTCAATACAGGTGAGAACTGTGGAAAGGCACGGAGGGATGGGTGAGCTTGTGAAGAGATTTGGGAATGTGGATGCTGCACTCAGAACACTGGGGAGGGCTCAGGGGGTGTGGGGAGGGGGCACAGGTGGTGGCACAAGGGAAGGATTCCCTGAGGGAGCCAGAGGCTCTTACAAGAGGCCAATTCACTTTGTCTGTGTGGGGCTGTCAGCAACTCTGTGGCATCACCTGGGTGCTTGTCTGTGCTTACCCAGGTGTGGCATTATCCGTGGTGCTCCTGCTCAGGAGAAGCTTCATCAGCTGCCAAACAAACAAATTAATAATAATAATAATAATAAATTTGTCTTTTAGCTACTGAGTCTTCCTTCAGTCTCCCGGAAAGACTGTAATTTATTCATGGATCAGGCTAACAAAATGTGATGGGCTGTGTCCAAAATCCATAAAAGAAAAGGACAAGTATTTCCTGGCATAAATTAGTATTGGAATCAGTATTTTCCTCTTCACGGAAATAGATTTAAAAATTGACTTATTTTAAGAGAACAACCAAACCAACCAACAAAACTCCACAAAAGCAACAGCAACAAAAAACCAAACCAAACCAAACCAAAATCCAACCAAACAACCAAAAAAAAAAATTATATATATATCCCTAACAACCCCAACCAAAAAACCTCCACCCAAACTCCTCCTCTCCAAAGCCCCAAACAACACCACACTTAAATTTTCTGGGTAGCACTGTCTTACATTCTGACATGGAAGGTTTACAAAACACTGAACACTGAATTCTTTCAGTAAAGGAGCATCCTAGGGCCACTATCTGTGTCGCAGCGTGGATTTTTTGATGCATTCTTGTTTATTTATTCCTGACTTTTTAAAGATCCTGACTTTTAAGCCATGCAAAAAAGTGTCTCAAGCCTCTTGTAACAAGATTCACATTCTCACACATCCTCTCCCAGAGGATTAAAGGATGGCCAGGTGGGGCTGCTGTGCTCGTGCTGCCACATGTGGCTTTTGCCCTTTGAGGGCAGTTTGTTCCCTGGTGCGAATTTGAGTGAAGCCATGCAATGATATTTCTGATCAGAACTCTGCCCAGGGAACATCCTTAGCAGAAGGACAATGAGTGGCACCAGGTGCTTGCTGAGCAGAGCATCCAGCTGTGTTCTGCTTTGCAGCACACCAGGCTGTTCTCTACCACAGCAGCTGAGATGTCCTGCTCTTCCTTGGTATCCTGGAAGTGCCTGTCAGATGGAAATGGAAGACTTGAGGAACTTCAAACAGTACCAAGTGAAAAGCACAGTTAGGTGGACAGACTGTTCAAAGGACAAGAGAGCCTCTTACTTCAGGCAGAATCTAAAAAAGCTGCTTGGAAAGGTATTTGAATTCCTTGGAAAGGTATTTGAATTCCTTGGAAAGGTCCTCTGAATTCCTTAGTGTCACCTGTCCAAAACTCACTGCACGAGTCTGAACAAGTCCACAGATAAAAGCAGAGAGCCCTTCAGGCAGCTGAGAGCTGTGTGAACTCACCTGAGGTGCCACTTTCCCTTCCTGGCAGTGGCTTTGAGGTCATGGAACTTCTGGCATTGTTTCTACACAAGTTTGTCCACACTTGGGTTTGGAAGCTCCTTCTCAGGCTGGCTCAGGAATCCAGGTGGCAGTGGCTGTGCTGGGGCTGCAGTGAGGGCAGGGGCTGGGCTCTGGGGGCTTTGGAAGCAGCTCCTCCACGGGACACGAGTGATTGTGATTGGAAGGTGGTGTCTGACAAGGCCACTGAAATTAGGACTCCACACTGATTAAGGGCTCCACACTGCAGGTGCAGTGTTGTGTTTGTCTCCTGAAACCTGAATTGCAGAGAAACCAGAGCTCCCAGCACCCTTTTGATGTTGTCAGTTGAGGAAAAACAAGCAAACAAACAAAAAACTCAAAAAGCCAAGCTGACTTTGACCTTTCCTGCAAGTGCCCCAGACCCTGAGCTTGGTGCAGTATTTGTGGCAGAATATGGGCAGAAGACCCCAGAGTCAGCCCCCCTCCACCCCAATCCAAACTGGCTTTGAAGTAATTATTTTAGATCTAATTTTATGAAATCATATTCCTAAAACACAGAACTGTGTTTTCTTTCAGTCATGGGAACAGATAATTTTTAATAAAAGGCTGGGATCTTACAGAAGTGCTTGACCCTGGGAGCAAACTGCTTTGAAATAATTGAAGTCATCAAGTACTTAAAAGCCAGTAATGAGATTCTCTGGGCAGGCACCTCACTGCAAGCTGCTAAAGCAGTCCTGAAGCAACTAATGAACATTTTGTTTGCTGCCTGCTTATTTTAATCCAACATGGAAAAAATGACCAGGAAACCTCAGTGTATTTTGGGGGTGTGAAGTGTGAACCTGAAGGGGACTTTGTTGTTTACAGGATTATTGGCTGCCCAAGAGAGAGCACTGCAACCCCAGTGTCTACTCAATATTTAGAAGAATTCTTGGTTAAATTTTTTCATCTCATGCCCTAAAGAAGAGGTTTGTCCTGTGGCTGGTCTCCAGGGCTGGCTCTGAGCTGTGCCCTCTCCCCAGCACAGATTTAGGATTCCTTAAGTCACTGTCCCTTGTGCTGGGCAGAGGCAAAGCAGCAAAATCAAGTCTTCAAGTAACTAAAGACACCCAACACTTCTATTAAAAGAGGTTTAATCCAGCATGGTTTCTAAATATTAACCATGTCTCCAGCTGTGACATGCAGTACATTTTTTACTTAAAAAAAAAAAGGAGAAATACAAAATGAGTATAAAAATGAACCCAGGTCCCCTGAACATCACAGTGTGTGCCAGTAAAATATGACAAGGGAAAGAAACACAGGATTTTGTACAGGAAAAGGTCCAAAGAGATATTTCTCATAAATCAAAGATTATCTGTCACATTTAGAAGCAACCACTTGTTTTGCATTTACTCTGTCAGTGGTCAGGAAGCAGGAGATGTAGGAGCTGCCTGCTGGACAACTGTGAGCCTGACCAGCAGCCCCTGCTCCCTGCCAGCTCCCCTGTCCAGCTGGCAGCTGCCACAGGGAACTGGAACCCAGGTGCTGATTTTATTCCAAAGGAAATCTGCCTTTAATGTTTTATCCCTGTTTTTCACTTACTCTGTTAGTGCCATCTGCTCTCATTTTAATCACACCTGTTCTGGTACTGTATTCATTTTTAAAAAATCCATACAGTTTTTTTTGCCACAAACCTGTCTGATGCCATCTGTGAGGAGTGTGCCATGCTCTTCCCAAGCATTCCCAAGTGTTTCTAAATGGACAGAGATATTCCCAGGTAGGTTGTGCTACCTGTGAAAGCAGCTTGTAAATCCAGAGGGCTTTTCCCCTGGAATACAACACCACAAGAGAAATCACATCCTTCCAGGGGTGAAAAACCAACCCATCCCACCCCAGGCACACTGAAACCAGGGGGCTGGGGAGGTGAATTCACTGCAGACATTCTGGGGGTTGGATTCTTGGCCTTTTCACAGTGGGGAAGAGGCACTGCCCTGCTGGGGCCTGGGCACCCTCAGTGTGGCAGCAGCAGTGGCACAAGTGCAGCGCCAGTGGCCTCAGCACAGGGCAGGACATCAGGCACTGGTGCCTGGGGCACAAACACCTGCAGGTTCCCCAGGCAGCTCCTGCTGGGAGTTGTTTGCCAAGCCTGCCTCCCCTGGCTCTGCAAACACTCACAGGGGCTTCCACAAAAACAGGACAGGGCTGCCCAGAGCTGCCTCACCTGTTCCAGCCCATCCTGTGGTGAAACTGCAGCAGAGGGGATGTGACTCCATCCAAGCAGCTTAAAACAAGAGATACTGAATGTTTGATGAGCCAGCTGCTCTGCAGCACCATTATACCTGGAGGTTTGCTCTTGCTGCAGATTTCCAGTTATCACTTTTCCTTGTCACAGATAGACAGCAGATATGAAGGTATTGAAACCAAGGTGTTAACTGTGATCCATGCCTTCAGTGCTTGGGAGTATTCAGACTTTGGATAAAGAAATATTGTTAGTTAATCAAGAAAAATACAGAGACATCCAAACCTCTCTTCTTTGGCAGTCAAGAAGTATAAAAGCTCTAAGTGTTAAAGGTTTGGAATTACAAAAGCACATTAAAGCTGCAAATGTTCAGAATGCTGTTCCCATTTACTCAGTCATGGATGTGCTGAGTGGGGAGGGGCAACAGAGAACTGAGCTGACTTGTTTGGACAGAACTACTGTAGGGTCTGCAGCTGTCAAGGAGTGTTTTATGGCACTGGGAATAGTCTCCTTTTCCACATCACTGCCCTGTCTGTGCTCTGGTGATTCCATAAACAGTGAGGTGGAAAGGGGCTGAAATGAGGGGATATTTCAATTGGCAGTGCATTCAGCAAAGAGGAAAGTGCTTGATCATCTTCCCTTCATGCTTGGTTGGTGTTTGGTTCTTCAGTCTGAGTCAGAGTCGGAGTCCTCATCTGAGGAGTGAAACAAGGAACAAAAGTGAAAATGCAAACTGGAAATCCCCCCCAGCTGTGGCTCTGGCTGGGAGAGAGAGGCTGCTTTGGCAGGGTGTGCTTCAAAGGACACAGCAGGGTAGGGAATGAACACTTCTGGGAAATGGCAGCCCTTGCTGAGGTGATGAGACCTGAAATGGTGTTTGAAGGAGTGGGGAGATGCTGCTGAGAGGCCCTGCTGGTATCCTTGCTGCTCTGAGCTCTGCAGCTCAACACCTCCGAGAGCCAGAAGCTCTGAGATGCTGAGAAATCCCACCAGGCCCACAGAGCTCCATCCTTCTGGCCTCAGCACTTGAGAGCCCCTCTCTGAACACAAGTCTGGGCTCCTTGCACGGTCACAAACACCAACACGAAGTTGTGTGACTGCACTTCTGTGAGTTTATGTGTTTGTGTCTCCATCTCCAGGGGAATTAGATCTAATCTGTATCCTAATTCTGCACCCTTGCCACCTGATCATCTTCTGAGGGCAGTTCAGTTTTTAGCTTTTACAGTCTGTTTCCTGTTACTTTCATTCTTTTTTTCCTTCGTCTCTCTTTTCAGCCTAAAGCTGGAAAAACACTTAACAGTCTGCTAAAATCCCCAGAAGAGACTGTCAGTGCTGCTGTTCACCTCCTAGGATTCCATTCACACCGTGGGTGTTTGGTGTTGTGGGGGTTTTAAATGGGGTATTTTGGGGGGGCATTTGGGATATTTTTTGTTTGTTTTTCAGTGTGGAGCAATCCTTTTAATCCATGTGGGTGCAATAAGGAGTCACAAGGACATGATGCCTGATTTGGGCTCCTGGAAACTGCAAAACAACTACCCCTGTCCTGACTTGAACTGGCTTTAAACACCCAACACCTTCTTTTTATCTTTTTCTAAGTGGATCTGTCTGATTTGAAGTACACTGTAATAGAAAAAAAAATGATAACAACCTTGTTAATTTTATACTGTTTGACCCTTGGATTTCAAGGCCATTTGCCCACAGATGGTCAAAGCTGATTATAAGAGGCAATCATGATAAGGAAATGATAAAAAGAAAATCACTATTTTGACATAAAAGGCTGTGGAATAATGGATGTTAATTAAAAGTTACCAAAAGAAAAAAAGATAGAAGTTTACTTGTTTTTACAGCAAGACATTTTAATAGGGAAAGCAAATCTGTGCTGCATGGGGATTTCTATAACTGGATTTGGGCCTTTTCAAAATTAGATGTGAAATTCTGAGAAACTTCACATTCCTGGCTTGCAGGTTATCTTCATAAATCACTGGAATCCCATTTGCAGCTTCCTAAATGAGCAGAGCTGTGGCAGACAAACCCAGGAACAGAAACTGCTCTTACTGAGCAAGGGCTCTTGCTCCCTGCAAAGGGTGAAATGGAGAGGGAAATCTCACACTGCAGCTCGAGTAACAAGCAGGGAATTTTACCCACCTTCAGTCTTGCGCCCCTCGGGGGACTCAGAGCTGCCTTGCTTGAGGAAAGTGACCAGGTCATTGAAGGTTATGTAGAAATCAACGGCAAACACGATGGTGGCTGCAAACCCAAACACCTGGAAGGGCAAAATAACTCTCTCCTCAAAAACAAGTTCTGTCTGTCAGGGACAAACCAAACCCAACCAAACGCACACAGGAAAATCTCCATGGGTTTTTTGGCCCGTGCCTTTCCAAAAAGGCAGGGAAGGGAAATGGTTTGTGACACATTGGTATCAACTGAATTACAGCTGATTTGGGAGCCTGAGAAGTGCCCAGGTGTGTCCTTGTCCCTCCCCCAGGCTCCAGGCCTCTCGGGCCCTGGGCATGTTCTGGGCATCAGCACCCCCTGCTCCTCCACTGTCCCAGGGCACCTCTGCCACCAAGAAATCACCTCCCTTTCTTGGGAATAATTTTCCACTTGTTTGCAAGGAGATGTGTCTATTGCAGAGTGAACTAGACAGATTAAAATGATTCTGGAGTTCCCTCTCCAGTGTCAGAGCAGCAGAGCTGTGCCAAGCACAGGCTGGGTGCTGGTCTGGGAGCCTGGGCTGAACACTGGATATTGCTCCACGTCCCACTGCAGGGACAAAGATTAAACAAGGTTTGGGTTTGCACTGTGGGATGATTTGGGAAGACACCACTGGGCATTGTACTTCCCAAGCTTAAAAAATTGTTATGGAAATTTTATTTGTTTGCATGCATTATTGATGCTTAGAGTCAAGTTGCAGATGCAGGGGCTGTATTATATTTCTGACCACAAAATGCTGATGGGTGAAGGCTCTCTCCTGGGCAGTCCTTGTACTGAAGGGTAAAATGACACTGCTCTTGTTTCAACTCATGCAAGTGAAACTAAGCAGGAGAGGCAGGAGGTTGAAATTACTTAATTTAGACTGGCCTTAGCAGTTACAGGTTTGAGTTCTTCTTTTTTATCATCATCATCATCATCATCATCACTACTATCATCATCATCACCATCACCATCACCATTACTATTATTATTATTATTATTATTATTATTATTATTATTATTATTATTATTATTATTATTCCCTCCATTCAAGGATCCTGACACTCCTTGCAGGAGCAGCTGGTAAAATTAAAAAGCAGAATAGATGCCTTTGCTAAGGGCACAGTTAACACTGAGCAGCTTTGTTAGGGTGAAAAAACACTTCATTGGTTCAGGACATGTTTTTCTGAATAAGCAACGATTTCTTCTTTGCTTTAGGCAAATTAATTCTCAGTTAATTGAAGGAACTTCTATGACTTGCAGTGGGGTCGTATTTGAACTGTTTCTTCAGTACATCCATACTGAGTTCACCACCACGCTTAGGTGGAAAGCTCATGCTACTCACCCCTGCTGCTTTAGATGCTCCATCGCTGTATTTTGAGACAGCAGCAATCGAAATGGCAAAGTAAATAATGGCAGCGGTGACGCAGCGCAAGAAATCCTGTGGAAGAAGCAACGGTGCATTCTCAGACTGGCCAGGGATTTCCTCTAAAAACCATTCTGGAAACGAACACTCAGCCCCTCTGTTGTTGCATCAGTGGCCTTGCTGGCGTGTGGCCACAGCCTGGTTTGCTGCAGAGGAGGAACTGCTCATCTCTGAAATATTTCTAAATAAGAGGAGACCTGATCCTCGGCATAAACCTCTGCTCTTAAGGATGCTGGGATAAATCCTGCTTCTACCCTGCCTGTGTCAGGCAGCCCTTCCTTCAGTCTGGGAAGGGCTGGGTGGGGTGTTTGCCTTGGAGCACAGCAAGGGCTTCCATGGAAAAATCGTCTGAAATGCCTTACACCCCTCACGTCTGAGCAGAACTGCTGCGGCACCGGAGGCTCAGGAGGAGCTCCCGTGGGAAGGGGTGCCTGTCCCTCTGTGGGTGCAGGGCTGTGTGGTGACCTCCAGGGAGACCTGTCCGTGCAACTCCTCATTCAGGAACCAAACACTTGGTTTAGTGTTGGAACAATTAATACTTCCTATGTCCACTGGCAGCTCCAGCAGCCTGCCCCAGGAGCAGGTGCCTGGTGTGACCCCTGGGATATGTCCTGCTGAGCTGTGCCCTGTCACACCAGCAGGGATGTCTCTGCAGTGAGCTTTAAACACAGAGCTGTGCCTCCCAGGGCACACGCAAATCAGGGGGCTGCAATAATGGTACCCTCAGCTCTGTTCACAATTAGCTCTTCTGCCTTTCCAGAACAGATGGAGGAGGAAGATCCTGTCTCAAAGCACAAATCCTGCAAGAAACCTGACTCCTCTGAAGTCAGAACAAGGTCAGTTATCTACATTCTGTGCCTGCAGTATGTTATGGTAATGGCCATAATAAACACACAAATGCCTTTTTTGTCTTAGTTCTGGAACCAGATGCATGTAGAAAATGGGAAAATGATGGAACTGAGATTACCAGCTGAGAGCTGTGCACAGTCGTAGCCAAAGTCACTGATACTGTTTTATCTCCCAGTGGCCTTGCTAAAGTTATTTTTATACACTGAGAGCTCTAATTCAAACCTCACTGCAATGAACTACTGATGGTACCAAAAGAGAATCCAGATTGATAAGATCAGTGGAGCTTTTTGAATTTTCTGTACTGCAAAGCAGCTGCTCCCTTTGCAGTGATATTTGAGGCTGCAGGGACATCCAGTGGCCAGGGCTCTCCTGCAGCCCCAGCACTGCTCCAGCAGCCACTGGGCTCTTGTGTGGGCATGAACTGGCTGGAGTTGCCCCTTCCCAGAGCAGCTCAGCTTGTCTGTGGGTGTAACTCTACCCAAGACTTCAATCACAGCCTGGTAAAGTCTGCCCATTATCAACAACACACCTGTTTCCCCCTCTGCAAAGGTGGCAATAAGGAGCCCTCAGCAGTCAGACTTGGGCTGATGCTGGCCAAGAGCCATTTGCCTGGAATTGGGCATACATTCTGTGCTTTGATCAAGCCATGCTTTGTGGCAGCACCCAAAAAACTGCAGTGCAGAGCAGAGCACAGTGCTCCTGGACCTTCTGAACCAGAGGCAGCACGGACAAGTTTCTAGCAGGGCAGTCAAGTTGTTACAGCCCCCCTGAACTCCTGCCCAGCCCCCTTCACTCCCCTCACACTGCACAATGAACTCTGAAGGTTTCTGTTGCACATCTCACTTACCGCCAACGGCCAGTGGACTCCTTTAAACTTCTCATTAAGCTTGGAGGCGTAGGCAAAAAAAAGAAACAGTGCCAGCAGAAACTCTAGGAGTGGTGCCATCATGAAAGAAGCTGCTAGAGATGCAATATAGCAGATAAAGATGATAAATGACAGCACCTAAAGTAAAGGGAAAACTCATAGTTATTTGCATGGAATAGCAGAGCCAAAGGCAGCTGAGCAGCTTTGAAGTGTTATTTTCCCTGTGTGTTTCTGCCAGTGCTGCTGCTGCTAGCATAGCTTCAGCACCCTGCTTTTTTTTATTTTTCATTGGGCCAAATGATTTATCTTGTTCAGCACAGAATAAATCTGAAGTAATGGTGTTTATTTCCATGTGTGTGAAATCGCTTTTCCGGAGCGCTGGGTGGATTTGCACCTCTCGAAGTCAGTAATTTGCTCTGGATTGTAAACAGCTCTGACAACATAATTCTGAAAATAGAGTGGGGTGTTGCCAAGCAAGCAGAGCTTTAAGCTTTCAGCCGTGACAGCTCTCATTTGAAACACAAATCAGTGCTCAGACAGCCTGAAGTAACACAGCATTTATAATCTTGGAGTTGAAAGAATAAAGTCTGATGATGATGGATAGAAAAGGGCCAAGAATTAATTGTTCTGTGATTTCTAGAAGTGTCTGGTTCCAGTTTTCCAGCATGGCAGCTGTTTTAGATAGTAATAGGACAGATAACTCCCATAGATTTGTTTTATCTCCATAATGCTTCCTCACTCTAGTAAATAATAAAAACCAGCATTTTTTTCCACTCAATTGAAATACTTTCAGAATATGGCTCAAAATACAGTCTCACAATGGGAAAACAACAGAAGAACCTGCCTGAACCTAGTACTGCCTAAACCAGGCAGTGCCAGAGTGCTGTCCTAACACTCCTGGACTGTGTTTGTGAAAGTGGAAGGTGAGGGAACCATGGAGAAGCTCAACACCATTTTCAGTTGCTGTACTGGGGGTTGGTCATCTCCCAAAAAGAGGCTTCAGTCCTCCTGTTTTGTATGGGAATTGGTTGCTGTTTCAATCAAATTAGCTTGAAGTAACAGAAGTAGCCAGGATGCTGAATTACACATTACTGTGTGCCAGTTTACACCTGGGCTGCTCTGTCCAGCCTTTCCTCCTGGAGACAAATGTCTGCCTTCCCAAAGCTCAGGGATGCTTTTGGGCAGCACAGACTGAGCATTAGATTACAAAGTTTTTTTAACTTCCAGTTCCAGACTGGGAACTGACCTTCCCACTCACACAGCACTGAAAATAAATGGATTATTTTCCCTCAGATGGCACATCTGAAGGCAGATGTAGCTTCCTGCAAAGGTAATCAATGCATTTCCCTCGTTAATTTTAGCTCTGCGGATTTGTTTGCTGCTACTATGGGTTCCTGGGGACCACCTGTACCTCAGAAAAAATCATCATTACACTTGAGTGATAAGGCTCCCATAATTATTAATTGGTAATTACTCCTATGAGAGGTCAGTCAACCCTCAAATACCTGTATCAAAAAGCCCCTTTTATGTTTAGAGGGCAACTAAGCAGTTCAATCAATCCCACTGAAATAATTTCTTGGTGTAATTAATTACCAAGCCTTTATTCTCAGCCTGTGTTTTGGGGAAAGCAGTCAGTGCCTGAGCAGGATGCTAACAGCTGGAGTAAACTGTTTTCATCCATTAGGACTGGCTGGTGAGGTTAGAGAGGATGTGACATTTTTAGTAAGAGACTATATTTATCTTAAACATCTATGCATTGTTCTTGTTTCACTGGGTTCTAAGAAACTGAGCTGGGATAGTTTGTAGAGCTCACTTCTGCATGGGTCTGCTGGCTTCTCATACCTGCCCCATTCTGGTTTGTTTATTGCTCACAGAGCCTCTCTGCAAATTTTCCTTGTTTTCATAAACTGGAGGGAGTTCATTCCCTGTATCTCATCCCTAGTGTGGTATTTTCCTTCTATGAGCTAAAAGTGCTAAGAACTTTTCAAAGGGAAGTGGATTTATTAGAGCTTGACAACTCCTAGGAGGAGAGAGGACTTCCTTCTTCCTATCACAGCACCTTAAGGTGGTCACCCCTCCCATCCCAAAGAACAAAGACTGCACTTGCTTTGTGAATCCACTTCACTTGCATTTCTGGAACATAATTTAGACACAGTTCTATGTTTTCTTGGATTAAAAAGAAATCACCATCTATACAGAACATCTTCTTTTTGTTCTGGTGTTGAAAAAACATCCTCCTTTTTGTGGCTAAATGCAGGTGTGTGACAGCTGAGCTGCAGGGGTGACCAGCAGCAGGGAGCTGGGTTCAGGGCAGGTCCCACTGACCACAGCCCTTCCAATGGCAGATCCTTAGACTTGAACTAAACCTGCTGATCTCTTAGGAAAGGATTAAATGCAGTTTTAAATAATACATCCTACTGGAGCAGCAAGGAGAGGTAGAGAGGCAAATTTCAGATATGTAAGGTGATGCTGCACAGCAGGGATCCCTTTGATCTCAAATCTGTTTGAGTCAGTAACTCCTGTGCTCTGCCTGCCTTTGCACTGAGAAAAAAGCTTTCCTGTCAAAGTGTAAAGTGAAAGGAAGAGCCTTTGTGGTCTGTTCTTTCCAGCTTTATGGCAATTTGTGCCAGGGAAGGCTCCTGCTGTCTCCTCTCAGCCCTGGGCAGGCATGAGGTTCAGACACGAGCTGGACTCGGGGTGAAACAGGAGCTGTTCTGTGGCAGGAACACACCAAGCAGCCCCCGATCCCAGTGCTGGGGTGCCAGGGGATCCCTGCTTCTGTGCCAGGAAGCTGCTGAAGAGACAGATCAGTCTCAGCATTTCAACTTTCTAATTGGGTCTGACCCAGAGAAGCTGGAGAAGTATTAGCTGTTTATTTTAAAAACTGGTTAGCAGGCCAGTTACTTGTTCAAACCAAGCCCTGCATGACCAGCAGATGCCAGCAGTGTCCTGCTGCCTGTTCCTCAGCCCTGAAGGGAGTAACTTATTCCCACCTTCCCCACCCTCAGTGCTGGGATTGAGTCCAGCCAGTCCTGCTCTCCACTTGTCAGCATCCCCTCGTGAGGAGAGCTGCACCTCTAGGCACACTGAAAAAAGGGCACATTTGAGTCACAAGAAGCAACTTGATTTCAGTGGATTACTGATGGTATTAGTAAAGGGGAAGACTCTGAAATGTGGTAATTGGTCTGCAGTTAAACACCATTCCTCATTCTGGAGACTGAAAGGGCTCAAGGAAGATTTGACGTGAAATAAACATCTATAAACTAATGGACCGAATTTTGAGAATGAAGATTAGAAAGATGTTATTTTTGGATACCTGAATCGGGGGAAGGCTGGAAGGCACAGGACAGGGAGGGAAGAGCCAGAGGAACAAGAGGAAGGAGGTGCCCGAGGGCTCTGTCAGGTGATGACCATGGCACTGCACCTTTGCACTGCACCTCGTTCTTTGGTTTTCTTCTTTTCTGTCTCCCGTCACAGCCCTGACATGGATTTTAGTGCCAAACTTCCTTGGCAGCTGGGCAACAGCCCTGTGTAACACAAGAGCCCACAAATTGTAGGGTTTTGATGATAATTCTCATTTCTCCTTGTGTAGAGCTCATTTCCTCTTCTGACAGGTGGAATGCATGGACTCCTGGAGCAGCATTGGATATGACCTATGTCTGTCTTTCCTCTATTATAGGAGTGAGCAGGTGACTTTTCTGATCATTCAACTGCACTGCCACTAACACAAGCATTTGATGTTATCTTAAAATTTTAAAAATACACCTCTCCTCCCACAATACAAACACTGCAGTGCCAGTCTGTACCCAGAAACCATGACACCTACCTACATACTTTTTCAGACTTCAAGTCTTTGTGAAACATCTTGCAAACTGAAAGAGGCTCTAAAAACTCAAAAGCACCTTTCAGAAAATATCCTGACCCCTCCAAGGGCTGTCAAAGGTTCCATTGCACATCACACTTGTTCTGCACCTCTGTTCCTGGAGCTGTGTGTTTCAGTGTCACTTCGGAGAAAGGTCAAGCAATGGGACCTTATTGTTTTTGTAACAGCTCTGTATCTATGCTTAAAAAAAAAAAAAAAAAAAAAAAAAGGCAGCGAGAGAGGAAGTTTGTGAGGCTCCATGCAGTTGCAAGTTCATTTCTAGCACTTTCAGAAAGTACTTCAGCTTCTGGGAGAAAAAAAAAGAGTAGCAGTGTTTTATCAGTTTTGTCAATTTGTATTTACACAAGGTTTTTCTCTTCCCTTCACTTGGGATTGCACCCTCAGCATTGAGAGCAGCCAAGTCTGAGCTCTTCCTGAGCTGCTGATGACAGGCTGGTGTGACTGCTGCCAGCTTCACTGTGAAGGGATATCAGGAATATCTGCATGCAGGAAGCTCTGATGCAGCAAAGAGCAGGACAGGAACCTTTCATAGCTTGGCAGTCATAAAGGTATAAAAACTCCTGGCAAAAAAGCAGCCTGACTCGTCACTGAGCACCTTTTATGTCCACTCCCACTCACACAAAACCCTTCTTGGGTATTGTGTTTCAGAAAGCAACTTTCCCATTTAAACCCATGTAATTATTACTAATATTGTGTTGCTGGGCTTCTTAAAGTAGCCAGGCATTACAAAGTTATACTTCATTGTACAACTGGCTTGCAGTTCAAGGTCTAAAAAATAATCCTGACAGTGATTAGAGAGCACAGTGTCCCCGAAGGGAGGGAGGCCTGAGCAGTGCTGAGGTCACAGCAGCTCCAGAGGCGTTTGTCTCCCCTGAGGAGGGAGAACAGACCTGCTGGAACCCACTGGGAATATGGGGATGCTGGGAAGCTGCTGCCATCACTGCACCAGCTCCTCCTCTCCTGCTCCCACCCCCTCCCCAGGAAGGAACAGCTCTGCCAAAGGCTTTACAAGTGGGCAGCAG
Organism: Phylloscopus whistleri; assembly: GCA_017589585.1. NCBI lineage: Eukaryota > Metazoa > Chordata > Aves > Passeriformes > Phylloscopidae > Phylloscopus > Phylloscopus whistleri. The sequence goes on from JADMLD010000926.1 coordinate 1,738,013, forward strand.
TGTCATCTTTTGGACAAGAGTGCGTTTTGTTCTTGTATTCCTGCCAGGCAGACAAAGTGCACCACTCAGTGGTCTCTGCTGTTCAGTTACTACTTCTCTGTTGCACTTGTGGAATTCCTGCTTCCTCCAGAACTGGCTGCAGGAGAGGCCTTCTGGCTACAGACCCTGAGAAAGGCACAGGGGCCTCTTCAAAGCAGACTCTACACCGAGCAGCTGGAGTTTCAGTTACGGAGGTCAGTTCAGAGGAGACTGGAAAGACAGGAGAGAGACAGGAAAAGAGGAGAGAAACAGGCACAATGATTTCTACATCCCTTTATGCCACCACAAAGGTGGCACAACTTTACATATTCACATTCCATTTTTATAAAAACAAAACAAAATGTAGTGCCATTGCATGCTGGCTTCAGGAGACTGAGGAGATGCCAATTAAAGCAGCCACAAAGGCTTGAGTGGAAAAGCCAGGTGAGCAGCAATCCACACTGGGGATCCTGCCTGGACAAGCTCTGGTGGCAGTGTGAGAGTGGCTGCTAAATGGTTCCAACACAGGACACAAGGGAACTGAAAACTCATCTCTTGAAGGGTGGAAAAGAGCAAGGATGAGATGCTGACCTTCAACTCAGCAACTTGAGTGGTTAGGTAGTATGAGTAGCTTAAGAAGAGCATTAAAATGTGTGGAAGAAACCATGGCATGGGGAGGAGAACAGAAAGGAAAAAAGATCAACCTGTAAGATTAAAAATGGTTAGAAAATGGAGGGAGCAAGGCAGTGAGAATAAACAGGATTAGGAGAGAGAGTGAAGCTTATAAATGCTACTGCTTCTTTCTGGTTTTACAGCTGTCCAGGTGGAATAAAAAATTCATCAGGCAGGTTAGTGGGGAGGTGGACTGGATGTTCCCCAGAGGTCCCATACAACCCCAAACATTCTGTGATTCTGTGGAGATCAAAAGAAAAAGAGCATGGAATGGGGGGAGGATAACTTCCTTATCTGAAGAAAATTGGAGATTATAATTAAGCCTCTAGCAGTAATCAGCTCCACCACCAGCCTGACCAGTTCTAGGGGAAGCACCAGGATGCCCAGTTTACATGGGTACTGCACCATGTACTGCACCATGTACTGCACCATTTACATCAGTACTGCACCTGAACATCCGAAAGATCCTCCATGTGGAAATGTTATTTTCAAAAATGGCTCGAGAGCTGCAGAAATAAAGTGCATTTCTGGGGAACTGCCAAGCTGCTGAATAATGTGACATTTGTAACAGTAATGAGGACCCCACTTTGCTTCTGAACAAAAGGCACTGTTCAAAATGTGTATCCATGAACATTATTTCCATACATTTATGCAGAACCCAACCCCACCCCACATTAGCACTGTGTCAGAGGAAAAATTAAACATTCAAGATGAGAAATACAAAGCTAAAGATGAAACACAGATTTTAAACCATGACAGATTTAACTTGGACTCATCTTCAATTATTTGGCACTGCACTTCTCTAATTGTATACAGGCTGCATTTACTCTGGGGCCTGTGTCGTCTTCAAGGGTTTCTTCTGGCAAAGCTGAGACAACTGGAGAGAAACTCCTGCTGCCTCTTGTCTGCCAGGAAACCACGTCCCGAGCACGTGGGCTTGGCCTGCAAGGAGCACAAGGAAAGCTCTCGGCAGATGGGATTTCAGAGCTGCTTTCAGCCAGCCAGGCTCTTGGGAAGCCCCCAGTGGCCTTACAAAGGATAAATCCCTGTTTTGTCAAGACAGAGCAGTTTTTATTACTCCAAGGAGGCATCATCAGTACTTCTCTATGACAACGAAAGGGTGAGTCCGATCCCATGACCAGAGCAGTATTCCTCCAATATGTCATCATTCTGAGATGTTAAAAAGCCAGGCTGTCTGAAAGCCATCATTTGGTGGCTGTAAGCTTGTAAAGGAAACTGCAGTGTGTGTTATAGAATATAACAAAGATACGTGCCAAAGGAGCCAGGTAGCTGGGCTCTGGTATCTTCTAAATGTGTGGGTTGGTAAACTTCAGATGCTGTGTGAGTGATGGGGTACCTGGAGGAGGGATGGGGTAGCTGGCATTTTTTTGGTGGAGCTGATAAAGCCCATGGCCTGCTGCTACCCAGCCCGAGGCTTTCCCCACCACAGAAGTCATCCTGACCTCCTGAGTGAATGCTTTTCCTCTCAAAGCCAGACTCTCATCTAGCTGTTGCCTGTCTCTGCCACAGGGCAGTGCCCACAGCCTCACAAGATCTCAGAGCTGGTCCCCACCAGCTGGTCACAGACAATTCTGCCTTCTTCTGCCTGTTCCTTATCTTTTGCTGGAATATCCTTGTTCCCTTCCACTGAGCTAGCACAGTGGATAGCCAGAGACACCTTGCACATCTGAACACTGCTCCATGGACCTGACTGCTAGTTTGGGCTGTCCTGAGATTTGACTATCTGCTGCCAAAACTCCAGCTAAAACTCCAGCACACTTAGTGTTTGAATTTATCATTATTTCTAGCAAAAATGATGTTGAACATCTAATTTCAATAAATGAGCTTCCTATTCAGAAGCTAAATTTTGGTGTGAAATACCCACTCCCCATGGGGTGAGCAATCTCCTTGCCTATCACGTGGGTACTGTTTCAGCTGTCAGGTTTTAAGCCTTTACAGGTAAAACTGCAGAAAGTCTCTGTCACTGCCCCGGTCCTGCTGCCACACTACTGCTGATCCAGGCCAGGTGTCCCTGGCCTTGTGCCCACCTGGGCTGGCGCCCAGCTGCTGTCTCAGCACCCCAGAGCCTTTCCCTCCGGGCAGCTCTCCAGCCCCAGGGCTGCACAGCGGCGAGGAAGCGCATCCTTCTGATGTCAGGGACAAACAGGGCTCCGGAGGGCGCGGGACAGCAGCTGAGTGACCGTGATGCACAGCCTGATGCCGCACACCATAAATTCATGAGTCAAGTCTTTCCTGACACACTCAGGACAGGCTGCCCCTAACCCGGCACCAGCCGGTAATGCAAACCGCAGCCGTAGCGGTTACTGGATTCACACTGCAAATGGCTTAAAACGAAATCAAGGCGCTTTTTTACCGAAAAGAGGTCGCCGACTGCGAAACACACGTAAGGCACTGGAAGTCTAATGTGACAAGTTCTGTCTCTAACGTGCTCTGCCTGAATTACACTAAATCCATTACGCTCTCAGCCCTGCAGTTCCCCCGCTCCGGTATGGCTGTTTCCCCACTTTCCCCTCGGTTGTTGTCTCCCGTCTCCTCTCGGTTGTTTCCCCCCAGTTTTCCTTTCGGTTGCTGTTCCCCAGTTTTCCCCTCAATTGTTGCCCCCCGTCTCCCCTCGGTTGTTTTCCCTTCAGTTGTTGCCCCTCGTCTCCCCTCGGTTGTTTTTCCCCGTTTTCCCCTCAAATGTTGCCCCCCATCTCCCCTCGGTTGTTTTCTCCCAGTTTTCCCCTCAGTTGTTTCCCCGTTTCCCCTCAGCCGCACAGCGGAGCGGCCCGGGGCAGGTCGGTCCGGCGGAGCCCGCTGGGGTCCCGGCTGCCCCGGGCGTGGCTCCCGCAGCCCCCGGCCCCGCTGTCTGTCCTTACCGACTCTGCGAGCAGCAGCTGCCCCTTGCGGGAGCGCAGGAACTCGCGGGGGGGGAGCAGCGAGCTCAGCCCGGGCGCTGCTGCGGCCCCCGCCGGCTCGGGGTCCTCCATGGCTGCGGCGGCGGCGGGCGGGGTGGGCTGGGGATGGGGCTGGGCTCGGGCTCAGCTGGGCTGGGCTGGGCTGGGCTCGGCCTGAGCTCCAGCCGGGCTCGGGCTGGGCGCAGGCTCGGGCTCAGGCTGGGGGTGGGGGGTTGGCCGTGGATTTTTTTTTTTTTTTTTTCTCTCTCTCTGAAGGAGGGAAGCGGAAACCGTGACACTGCGGAAACGTGAAAAAAAAAAAGTTTCAGCATCCCCAGCTGTGGGGGGCGGCCCCAGCGCCCGCCCCCAGCCCCGGGACAGGGACAATGGAGCTGGGCTGCGCTGCTGGACCGACACCAGGGAGCCGGGGGCTTCTTGTCCCTGCCACTCCGAACACACAAAGCACAGAACCACCGGGCGCCTGGGGCTGGAAGGGGCCGCTGGAGGTCACCCAGGCCAAACCCCGCAAAGGCTGAAATTTCAGGACCCAAATGCCTCGGCGAATGCTTTAACATGCAGTTCACATGGCACAAGAAAATCTTTCCGGAGGATGGTCACTGGGTCCTTACGTTTGTACTTTAAAATGTACATTTACTCTAATGTACTTTTTTACACTTAGTAAATAAATAAGATCAAATAATGGACTTAATCTCGTTTTTATTTTCTTTTTATTAGAGAAAAAAGACAACCATGAAAATAACTTTCATACAGGTAAAAACGCAATCAAGTTTAGAAAAACATGACAATTTTCTCTGAAGCTTTAACTGGTGAAATTGCAACGCTGAAACTGCATTTGGAAAAGTACGAAACCTTATGAATGATACTTGCAGAAACATCAGTGCACAGGAAATTCAAAACTGAGCACGTGAAAATACAAATTCCTTCAAAGAGAATGGGGAAACAGAATGGAGAACTCATTCTTTCACTAACACATCAATCTTATTTGGCAGGAGCACTCCTTCCTCTTGCTCTATCAAGGCTAATCTTCTTGGAAAGAAGAACCACGTCGACAAGGCAGAGAATAAGCAATATAAGACCCAACACCTATAAAAATTACCATAAAATTAGTTCCCCCAATCAATCTCGAGCTTTTACTGTAGTGACTCATCAAGGTAGCAGTAAATATATCTTCCTAACTTGGTTCTGGCCTTGAAAACGTGTGTGATTTGAGACAGCTGATAAATCAAATAACACCCACATTTACATCCCATCAGCCTTTCCTGCTGTCTGCAGCCTGCTCTGTTTGATGTTTGTGTCAGGCCTTGGAGATAGTGTGGTGCTCTCCTTGAAAGCTAAGCTAATGCTGCATTATGCCAGACAATGCTTTTATCCCAAATGAAAGCCCTTCTGTCCCTTTAAAGGTTGCTTAATTAACGGGACTGGCCCTGAGAAAAGTCAAGGGGAAAAGTCAGTATTTGTAGAAACAAGCCCAGCAGGAAAATGCTCTTCTCCTCTGAAAGAAAAACATATTCCAAATTGAATAAAATATACTAAATAATTTAGAAAATAGACAACCTCAGTCAGGTAACTGGAAAAATGTGTTTGCAGAAGAGCCACTGAGTTAACTCACTCAACTCCTGCCCTTCAGCCCCAGCCCACATGCACGCAGGGGTTTTTTATGCAAGCACTGAATTATCTGATCAGGGGAGTTATTTTCAGAAGAGCTCTTGGGAGAGGACAGCTCAAGGCAGTTTGTGCCTCAAGAGAACAGGCTGGGGGTGATTCTGTCCCTCCCAGCACTGGGAATGTCACATGTTCCACCCAAACTTGTGTTCCCAGCTACCTGCTCAGTCTCCTGCTTCCATCTTTAATTTCTGTGAACTTCACGACTGAGAATACAAATTCTACTCCAGCACATCACTCTATCAGAAAGTCTCCTTTTTAGGATGCCATTGGCAGTGAAGCCATCAGCTTTCCCCCTCACCATCTCCTAAGCTGAGTTTGAAGGACCTCTGTGGCAGGTTTTAGGTTTCTTTTGGTTGCTTGTCACATTTCAGCTTGTACTTTATCTTGTATTTCTAGAGACTTTCAAAACTGAGGGGTTTTCTTCCCCTCCTTATTGCTTATTAAGGTTAATTACATTAGTTGCCATTTGAATTAAAAATACCAGTTACACAAACTATTAATTTGGTTTGGTCTTAAGAACACGAAATTCTTACAGTCATAGTATGAACAAAACCCCTTTTCAATTGCCATCCTCAGTTTGTGTCAGAAAAAAGAATGTACATGCCAGGAGGGAGGTACCAGTGTGGCTGTTAAAAAGTTTCAACTCCTTTTAGCAGGACTGTTGGCATTTTTTCTCAAGCAGTGTAACCAAACTGGACAGTCCTAAAACAGCTAGGGAGTCTCCCACCTAGGATTTCAAGCTATGGTAGCAAATGTAGGTTACTTAAAAACTCTAGCAATTGTCAGTGTTCCAGTACTCCTCTGCAGTAATTCCTAACTCTTGTAACATCTTTAAATTCCTAGTCATGTGAGGATTTTTTTTTTTTTGTGAGATACACTGAATGAATCTTGTTTGCTTCTGCTGAGAGTGTTCTTCCAAGACCATTGTTTGCATGGTCCTTCCACAATGTGAGTGTACCAAGAGGTTCAAGTCACTGCACTTTAAGAACTGAAATTCATTAACAATTTTCCTACTTACTCCTCCAGCCAATGTCCCCTTGTTGGTCTTGATTATTATTGCAAACAAGCTCACAACGAGGAGGAACAACGCTGCAACCACCGAGTTGAAAATATCCTGAAACAGGTAGTGGAAGCAAAATATTTATTTGGAAATACAGGCCTGAAGGAGAACGTGGAGAGCTCCCAACTCAGAAGGGATGGTTAAAAATGGCTGGATTGCCATGAAAACAGTTATAGCAATATCCGTGTGAGAGGACACTGACACCCAGTGGTTTGATGGTAAAAAGAGTGTTTATAGTAAAACTTCCTCGTTTTACCTTTCTTCTGTTGTTTTTGCATCAAATTTTTGCAACTTGGCTACACCTGATAGACTGAAGCAGCAAATACACGTACAAAAGGGAGGTAAGAGAACTTGTCAGTATTTGAGTGAAAGTGTGTGACTAATTTGTGATGTGAAAGTGTTACACAGCAAGGCAAACAGTGCCTGTGCTGGGAAGGGCTTGTTATCAGGTCCAGCAGCCATCCAGGAACTGATGGAACAGAACGCTCTGTTAGGAAAAACTGCCTCAACTTCCTCAGAACACTGGGGCTTGCCTTACCTGTACAGAAACAATCACTGAGCCAGCTGACAATGTCCCCTGGGACAGGTGATGCCTCCTGTTCACGAGCCTGCTGGCACTCACAGCCCGTGGCTGCAACAGCCAGGGCACAGCCAAACACAGAACCAGGGGACATTGGGACCCACAGCCAGGGGACACTGGGACCCACAGCCAGGGGACAGCCAAAAACAGAGCCAGGGGACATTGGGACCCACAGCCAGGGGACAGCCATACCCACAGCCAGGGGACAGCCATACCCACAGCCAGGGGACATTGGTACCCTCAGCCAGGGGACAATGGGATCCACAGCCAATGGACATTGGTACCTTCAGCCAGGGGACATTGGGACCCTCAGCCAGGGGACAACGGGATCCACAGCCAGGGGACATTGGGACCCACAGCCAGAGTCCATCAATACTCACGGCCAGGGGCCATCGGGACTCAGAGCCATCAGTACTCACAGCCAGAGCACCCCGGTACTGGGAGCCCAGGGGTACTCACAGCCAGCGGCCAGAAGAGGCACCGCATCCGCGCGTCGAGCCTCAGCAGGTAGAGCAGCAGGAACAGGACGGTGATCACCATCTCCATGCCGGCCAGCGCCGTGAAGGCCAAGTTAGAGCCCGAGGCCATGAAGCAGATGAGGGCGGCCAGCGCCACCAGCTGCGGGACAGGAGGGGACGGGGTCAGCGCCGGCCCGGGCCCTGCTGCGGGCCCCGGGGCCGGCCCCGGCCGTACCGTGCGGGAGATCTTCAGCGAGCCCCGCGCCGAGCGGGGGAAGGCCCGGTCCACCTCCAGCCGCGCCCCGCCGGCCGTGCGGCCCGGGCGGTGCGCGGTGGCACCGGGACCCCGGGACGGGAGCCGGGGAGATGCCGCGGCCGAGCCCGCAGGTGATGCCGGGGCCATCGCCGGCGCTGAACCAGCCCCGCCTCAGAGCGCCGGGGCGGAGGAAGTGATGGCGCGGCGGCGGAAGGGCCGGGGCGGGCCGGAGCCGGCTCCGGTGCGGGTCCGGGCGGCAGCGGGGATGGGCCATGTGGCGGCGGGGCGCGGCCTGGGCCTGGGGCCAGCGGGGCGCGGGCAGCACCGCTGCCGGCCGTAAGTACGGGGCGGAACCGCGGGGCCGGGCCGGGCCGGGCGGCCCCCCCTGGGCCCGGCTTCGGCTCCATGCGAGCCCTCGGGATGCGCTGGAGCGGCTCCGGGGGAGCAGGAATGGGATCAGACCCGGGAGCGGGGTCAGGCCGTGGAGCGGCTCCGGGGGAGCAGGAGCGGGATCAGACCCTGGAGCGGGGTCAGACCCTGGAGCGGGGTCAGACCCTAGAGCGGGGTCGGACCCTGGAGCGGGGTCGGACCCTGGAGCGGGGTCAGCGTGCAGCGGCTTATCGGGAGCAGGAGCGGGGTGCAGCTGGAGCTCTGACCGGGGGTGACCGCCGAGCCGTCCCTGCCTTCCTGCTGTGCTTGGCTGGGTGAAGCGTCTCCTAAGCTCAGCTTGGCTTGGACAGGTTTTTTACCCAGTTTTGAGGTGTAAGGGGCTTGATTTGGAGCTGCTCCGTAATCGTCACCCGCCGGGCCTGTGAGGCCAGTGAGTGCTGCTCCAGCTGGTCTTTCCAAAATTCATTTTTCCCCTGTGCAGACCCTCTGAGGAGCAGCAGATGTAGCAAAAATTTGGTGTTAGTGCGAGTACTCACCGTTGGACTTGGCAGTGTCAGGGACTGTGGAGAACTTCAGCTGAATCTGTGTAGTCGGTGCCACAATGGGTCTGTTACATGATCCAATAATTACCTAAAACCTTGAAGGTCGATAATTTAGAAAATAGTCATATTTAGCCATAGGGAACCTAAAAATCTGGAGAGTCTCACATTAAGAGGCTCAGTATAACTAAAGTTGTGAAGACCACTTTGATTTTAACTGTTGTTTATTTCCATTCTAGATAAGCATCTGATAAAAAAAGATGCTAGAAAGAGAATTGTAAGTATTTGCATTTTGTTCAGAAAGTAAAGTAAAAAGCGCAGCGTCTTTCATTATAATTCCATTATAATTTATATGTGTGTGTATTGGCAAGCGTAGGCCATAGCTGTGTCACTGTAGTGGTGGGTCTGTCACGGGGGTCATACTTTGTGCAAGGCTATGCTGGTCTAGTTCTGAAAACTGTAATAAAATTGTGAGAGATCTGTGCAAAAGTTGTGAGGAATAAAATTGTGAGGGCTTGTGTCAGGACAGGTGGCATTTTGGGTTCAGTGTTGCATGTGTAGCCTTGCCATTGCCTTATATAACTCCCCTGGGCTATAAATTATTTTTAAGGCAGTTGAAAAAAAAATCTCTTAGCTTATTTTAGTTGTTTAAGTTTCTGAAAATAAAAATGTGACCCCTCTTAAGGTTTAAGCTATCAATTACTACTTCAGCTGGCACTTACTTTGAGCTGGGAGTCAGTCTCTGAGGTGGGTTGTGGCGAGTGAGGAGCAGCACTGGAGCCCCTGGGGTCCCGGGAAGGGGAGGGCAGCTGTAAGCAGGGCAGGGGCTGGCTGTGGGGCAGCAGGGAGAGAAAAAGTGCTGGTCTGGGAAAGCCACATCCAAACAGATCCCCAGTGTCTTCCCATGAAATAATCCCTTCCAAGTGTAGGGAGCTGGCGTGTTGGAGTGGGCAGGGTGCATTTCTAACACACTGTTCACTGGTCTGCCACAGTGTGGGTCTGAGAGTGACTCTGTTTTTCACCAGATCTGTATCGAGGGCAACATTGCAAGTGGAAAAACAACATGCCTGGATTATTTTGCACAAACTACCAGCATTGAGGTACTGGATGCACGTTTCTTTGTCCTTATTTCTGTCACTGAGCAGCTGCTTGTCTTAGATCCAACATGTCCTTGGGTGTGTGAGGAGGGAGCAGCAGGGGCTGAGCCGGGGCTGTTGGGGCACCAACCCAACTTTTTATAATCAAATGCAGCAGAGAAATGTAGATCACCTGTGGTACGTACTGCATGCCAAAACACCAGTAAAACCTGTGAATCAGAGAGTGTACCTTTATAAAATAACAGCAACTCACAGAGCATGGGCATGTTTGGACTTGCCTGTTTGCCATGCCACTGGAATCTTAGATGGGTCTGGCAAAAGCAAAGAATTATTATGTAAAAATACCTATGCCATGTGACAGAGATCCCAGTGAATAGATGGCTTTTTCAAAAAAAGGAAAATCTGTTAGAACTGTTTTAGGAGATTTCTTTGACTGATATGATACTTGATTTTGTGTTGCTTAGAACTGGGTTAGGGGAAGGGCAGGCTTGTTGCATTTTAAACAAAATCAAGGTCAGTGAACAGTTGTTCTTGTACAACAGATATTAATGCTTTCCCCAACAGACCTGGCAACACATTTGGTAATAAGTTTTAGGAGCCCTCATAGAAGTGCTGGGTTGTCAGATATTATTTGGTAATTTAACAGGAATTATCCTTGTGAAGTAATTAACTGTTAATCCAAAGGATAACAGACTTTAATTTGCATACCATGCTGCATTTTTAAGTAGCTACTTAAGTTCCCAGGCTGATGAGATTCTCCTAGGCCTGACTCTACAGTATTATTGCAGGTTTAGACCCTGTTTGAACCAGACAGGTCTCTTGTGATTTTACCTATTCAGGGCAGAAGCTTTTCTGATTCATTTTGTAAAAGATTTGAATACATTTTGTTTGTTAAAACACAAAAATAAAATGAAAACTAATGTGGTAGCAGTCTGATCCTCTTCCTTTTCCTGGCAAGCGTTACTTTCTGAGAAATCAATTTGTAAGGGGATGGGCTTGTCATTGAAATGTTAAAATTGTCTGCTAAGCTGTCCTTTCCCTCACATTGCACTGATTGTGACCCACAAAAAATAAAAAAAAAAAAAAGAAATTCTCTCCAGGCTTATGAGGTAGTCTAATCAGGATTTAAAAATGCTAAGAAGATGTTGGACATTTCTCTATTTTTAGCAGTGTTCATTATTACCTTTTATGTTACAGAAATCAGTACTGTTTAAGTGTGATGAGTATCCAATACAAGTCCTGAATACTCTGATTTACTGCACAAGTATTCCTTAAAAATAGTTGTACACTTGTAGGGTTACATTAAGTATTTTGAATCTAAGATGCATTTAACATGGAGTAATTCTTTTTAACCAGGTTTTGAAGGAACCTTTGAACAAGTGGAGGAATGTGAGAGGTCATAATATCCTGGTAAGTGGCAGAAATTATTTCTGCAGTTACAGTGACTTCTTTTAGCAAGACATGTGTCATGGCTTTTTATCAGCCAGCAAAACTGCTACAAAAGGTGTGATCCAAATGTCACACAGCAAAAACTAAAGCTCCACAAAGCAAAAGAGCTTCTCCTGTGATTAAGACATGCATGTAATAGAAACATTGCATATAAAATGTGGTTTTGGCAAGGACTGTGTGTCCAGTGGGGTGTGAGTTAAAGCAATTCCCAGGAAGGGAAGCCCTGAGTGTGGCAGTTCTGTCCAAATGTCTTGTGCCTGTTTCAAAGGAGGGAAGGATGTCACTCCAGGTGCGGGGTGGGTCTGGGCAGTTAATGTTTGACTGGAGTTCTGTGAACAGCTCTGGTGCTCCAACATGAAAAGGACAGGGAAGTGTTGGAGCGAGTCCAGAGGAGGCCAGGGGGTGCTGAGGGGACTGGAGCACCTCCCCTGTGGAGCCAGGCTGGGAGAGCTGGGGCTGTTCAGCCTGGAGAGGAGAAGCTTGTGTGGAGACCTCAGAGCTCCTTCCAGGGTCTGAGGGGCTGCAGGGAAACCAGAGAGGGACAATTCCCCAGGAATTGCAGTGCCAGGACAAGGGGAAAAGGGGACAAATTGAGAGAGAAGTAGTTTAGGTTGGATGTATGGAAGAAACTCTTCCCTGGGAGGGTGGGCAGGCCCTGGCACAGGGTGCCCAGAGCAGCTGTGGCTGCCCCTGGATCCCTGGCAGTGCCCAAGGGGCTTGGAGCAGCCTGGGACAGTGGAAGGTGTCCCTGCCACAGCCCTTAAGGTCCATTCCAGCCCTTAACACTGTATGAACCTGTGATCCTGTGGCTGCTGCAGATAAGGAAAATTCAGCCCAGTGAGGTGTTGAGGGCTTCTGGTGTCTTTTGGGTGGCCGAGGCTGCTTGGAGCTGTTCCCCCAGGGATGTCCCTGGCTCCCAGCTGCAGCTGCACACCGGCCTTGCTGGGGTGCTGGAAGTGGTCCCTGCTGTCAGCCCTGTGCCTGGGGTGCTGGAAGTGATCCCTGCTGTCAGTCCTGTGCCTGGGGTGCTGGAAGTGGTCCCTGCTGTCAGCCCTGTGCCTGGGGTGCTGGAAGTGATCCCTGCTGTCAGCCCTGTGCCTGGGGTGCTGGAAGTGGTCCCTGCTGTCAGCCCTGTGCCTGGGGTGCTGGAAGTGGTCCCTGCTGTCAGTCCTGTGCCTGGGGTGCTGGAAGTGGTCCCTGCTGTCAGCCCTGTGCCTGGGGTGCTGGAAGTGGTCCCTGCTGTCAGTCCTGTGCCTGGGGTGCTGGAAGTGGTCCCTGCTGTCAGTCCTGTGCCTGGGGTGCTGGAAGTGATCCCTGCTGTCAGTCCTGTGCCTGGGGTGCTGGAAGTGATCCCTGCTGTCAGCCCTGTGCCTGGGGTGCTGGAAGTGGTCCCTGCTGTCAGTCCTGTGCCTGGGGTGCTGGAAGTGATCCCTGCTGTCAGCCCTGTGCCTGGGGTGCTGGAAGTGGTCCCTGCTGTCAGTCCTGTGCCTGGGGTGCTGGAAGTGGTCCCTGCTGTCAGCCCTGTGCCTGGGCTCAGCCCCCCTGCAGAAAGCCCATGGTGGCTGAGGCAGGGATCTGTGGTCAGGCTCTGCAATCCACCCTGTGGACACACCCCAGACCATACATGCCCTGACATGTGTTAAATACAGTCAGTGTTAGCACAGGCCCTCTGGAACAGTAAATTGTCCCTCCTAGGAGCTGCTGATGCCTTTCTGATTGTTAGTAAAGGGTGGGGCATGTGTTGCAGGACACCACAGCAGCCTTGGAGCACTGGGAAAGTCTGATCTTGGCAGGGAGAAGAGAAGGTCAGACCAGTGGGCTGAAGCTGTGCTGGTGGCTTAAAACTTGTCACCTCAGCCAACAGACACTGAATGATGTTTTATTTTGAGTGAGGTCCTTTCCCTGCTGTGCAGGATGGATTGTTGCTTGTAAGTTCTGTGTGTGTATGGAATTGCAGCAGGCAGAAAGTGGAACAGCTCCCTGAGAGCTGCTGTGAGGATCCCTTGGGAAGGACAGCTGCCTGTGTTAAAGGATGCCTTTTCTGAGGCCCAGACTGTGCTTAGAACCCTGTGTGATTTCTGGGTGCACTGGGTGTACTGAGAGTGTCAGTGCACAGAAATAGTGCAGCAGGCAGGTTCTTTTTCATTACTTGGTTCTGACTGTTCCATGTGCAGAGTAACTAGTTCCTGCTGACTTCAGCCAAGCTCCCACTCAGTGTCTGTAGGCACAGGGCCATAATTCTACATCTCCACTGTGGAGAGCAAATGATCACTTAATTCTTCTCAAACCTGATGTCAGCTGTTTCAGTGCACTTCTTAGAGCAATGCTGTTGTAGGGAAAAGTCTCCTAATTACCCAGCTTCCTGTTGTGCTGTTTGTCCTAATAAATGTCCATCTGTCCTGCTTCCATCTCTGACCCCAGGGCTTAATGTACCAGGATGCATCGAGGTGGGGGATAACTCTGCAGACTTATGTCCAGCTGACCATGCTGGAGCAGCACACCAGACCCATGGTAAGGACACTTCTTTTAATTTTAAGAGTAATTAGATGTGGTTATGAGTGTTAAATTTTTTTAACCTTGTATTCAAGAGTTAAGATGCTCTTTGTGTTCATTCTTTCTCCCTGCAGTGAGTAGGAATTTCTGTGGTGCAGACATTGATATGCTCAGCACGTGCTCTGGGGGTAAAACCTCTGCCTCCTGCCTGCTCACAACTTCCCAAACTGATCCTGCTGTTTGGGCACACCTTCTGGAGCTAGGCTTGCACAAATCTCTTCCTCATTCCATGTCAGTGACTTGTCTGTGATTTCATTATTTTGAATCTTTGGCAAACACCAAGTAATCTCATGTTAGAATTCATAGTACTGCTTTGTGCTGTCTAGTACAAATTTAGCCATTGCTTTTTCTGTTTATGCAAAATACTTCCACTACCATTTTCTGTTGCTTTTTCAGGTGGTTTACATCCTTTTTTTCTTCTAATTGTTTCTTTTTTTAAATTAAATTTCACATCCTACCTTTTAATCAAGATTTCTTCATTCTTTTCTCCTTCAAACACCTTTTGTTGCATTCTGTGCTGTCTTCCATTCCCTGATTACAGGACCTGGTCTCACATGCCACGCTTGTATTTTACTGATTGTTCCTATGTTCTGTTTTCTGAGTTTGTGTCAGGGCAAACTTAGCGGTGCTAAATATGGAAGTGGCACATACAATCATTAGGTTTTTGGAAGAGGTGTTTTTCCAAGACAATAGAAATCCTGTTCTGTTGGAGAAGTTCATTCAAGATTTCCTGAGGATTTCCCTGTATTTTGGTGTGAGCTTTTTTGTCATTTGAGCCTTGCTGGAGCCATTTTTGCTTTGTTAATGTGCAGAAACCTGGGTGAGAAGTTGCTTTGCCAGGCCCAAGAGTGTCAGAGCATCTCCCTGCTCCAACGTGAAATGCTGGTGGAACACATGCAGGGTTGGCTGAGGCCAGGCTCTTGTCAGCTGCAGTTACTTATTTTAAAAGTCCTGTTTCCTTTCTTGAGTGTCTGATGTCAGCCCTGTGCTGTGACTCAGCAATGCATGGGATGGAGCAGCAATTTGGGGAGCAGTAGTTCCCATTGTCCTGCAGATCCCAAGTGGATTGCTGCTTTCTTGTACCCTGAGTTAGCTCCCACTTAGCTTTGAACTGGTGTCTGAATAACAAATTAGAGTAAGATCAGGAGTTCTTGTTTGTTTTGTGGTTCCCACCCTCCCAGTAAGTTTGCTTCTCACAAGATCTGAAAATTGTGTTTCATATGTGCCATGTGGGTCTGCAAAGAAACAAGCATGAAAATGTACAGGGTCAGGTTTTGTGTTGCAGATTTCCCCCATCAGGATGATGGAGCGATCGATCCACAGCGCAAAACACGTTTTTGTGGAGAACCTGTACCGAAGGTATGGGATGTGGCTTGCTACTTTCCTTCCCTGGATTAATTATTTTAAATATGTATCTAATCAAATGATAATTTCTTATCATTTGATTAAGGTGCATTCAAGGGGCCTGTGAAATCTGCCAGTTCTGTGTTGGAGTGGCAGTGTGTTTGGTATGGGCTGTGCTGCCCAATTCCTGTAGGACTCTGGAAAACCTTTTTCAGCAGTGCTCCTGAGAATTTAGAACTCAGTATTGTTTTGACACCATCTATTGAAGTTACCTGCTCTCCAGCTGAACACCCAAATCTTGCTTGAATCAAACACATGCTGGACAGGTGAAAAACCACGAGGATATAAAGAATAAGACTGTAGGAGGGAGAGAACTGGGCAGTGTTATCCAGCCTGGCATCCAGGATTGGCATTTCTTGCAAGCAGGGACTCAAGTCCTGTGCTCTTGCTCAGAATCAGGATTGACAGGATCAAAACAGACTGCAAGCCCTGGTAGGCTGTGAGTAAAGAAAGAACAATCACCTATTACCTGCCCTAGGTATAACTCACCTATCCCAAACAAACTGAAATAGTGCAGGAATCAGGGGTTTGTTTGGAATGCTGACTTCTGTCAGGAGTGTCAGGGACAGATGGGCTTTAGTGGGGTTTTCAGTGGCTTTGAGGGACAAACCCAGTTTGTGCCACAAGGTGTCATCCATGCTGCACCTCTGCCTCGGGAATGCCTTTGGAAGTGGGGAGAGACACATTATTCATCCCAGGCCACACACAGTGCAAGCAGCCTAGAATATCCTCCTTTTTAGTTGCTGACTTCTTTTTAATGTAGACAAAGTGCTTTTTTGCCAAAGGTGTAGTTGCTATGAGGCTAAATCTGTTTGTGTCAACTCCGTGAATTAATTTAATAATAATAACAACAGTTTTAAGGGCATCTAAGATGTTTTGTGGCTTCAGCACTTTTCAAACATTTGCTTTGTTTTGTTACAGCGAGCTAGAAGGCAGCTGATAGTACCAACAGCAAGCCAAAAGAAAAGCATGTGTAAAAGGATTGTAGATAAAACAAGGAATAATTGAGGAATGTATGAAAGTAGCTGTTTTGTGAGACATTAAGAAATGAGTCAGTCTGGCTGTGTTAGGTGAGTTTTAAATGTGTGCACATGAGTGTGCAGGGTGTGCTGTAGGTGAGCACTGCAGTTCACTGTCCCTCTGAATCCATCTCTAGTTGTGGTAGAAAACTCACTCTGTTCATGTTGGACATAGGCAGTGAAAATATGACTTGGTAGGAGCCAAATGTCAGCAAACTTTGGAAATTTAAACACCATTTTGTGCCTTTTATATTCTCTGCATCTTTATGGATCTTGAGTCAGAGTCCTCCCAGGATTACCCAGGGAAAGCAAAGGTGTGTTGTCTGCAGGGCAGGTCAGTGCAGAATTGACTTGTATCTGTCTTTTAGGGTAAGAACTGTGGAGTTTTTTCTTATTTCCAATTCCTTTCAACCTTCCTGTTTCCCCGTCGGTCCTGGAGAGAAGTAGCCCAGTCAGAGTTTGGCTGATGTAGATCCCTGCTACCCAGAACTGATGTATTAGAAGAGCAGCAGTGACCAGTGTTACCCCACTGCTGGATGGCAGATCCAGAGGGCAGGTGGTACAAACAGGGATTTTGCTTTTTTCCATACTTAGGGAAATACCTTTATTACTTTTGCTCAGTTTTACAAGTGATCAAAGCAAGTTGCCAGGGGACTGGTTTAGAAATCTGTGGAATATTTTTCTTCAGTCCTATTTAAAATGGCATAACTGGTCTTAATTACTCAGCTGGAGAGCACAGGAGCCTCCCAACTTCATCTTTTTTACATTTTTTCTGTTGCATACGCTTTTAGGAAAGAGTATGGAGTATATGTTACTGTCATCAGTTTTGAAGAGAGGATACTGTAAAATTAGTACTATTTGACAGTCAGAATATGGTAATAAGTGAAAATTGATACACTAATAAAAACATAGTATGTGATTCTTACCACGTCCTCAGTAACTCCCTTTTACTTGAGTTGTCTGATACTTTATTTTTGTTGCTGAGATAACTTTGGGACCTCTGTCTTCATCATTCTGTGCTCTGAGTTCAGAGTTCCAGTTAAGCATATTGGATATTTCACTACTCTTTCCACAAATATTTCTTACAGTGGGAGTAAATTTATTGACACATTGACATTGTATTTTTGCTGCCTTTTACTGCAGCTTCTGTAAGGAATTATTGGTGCTGCTCAGTAAATCCAGCCCTTCTGGTGACATGCTCTGGGACATATTTGAACTGATGCTGATACAGAGAACCTGAGCAATAAACACCATTGAGTACATAAAAAAGGGAAATATTTGGTCTTTCCATTTTATAAACAATTTTTTATGTGGCCTTCAGTTTGGGTGGGCATAATGTTGGCCTTCTTTTCATAAATGTTGGAGTAAATGGGAGGGGCTTCTGGTCAGGTGAGCAAAATGAGAGTTTGGGGTTGATCTCTGCATGCTGCTCAGTGAGTGATGCCTCTTGTGTTTGTTCAGTGGGAAAATGCCCGAGGTGGATTATGCTGTCCTAAGTGAGTGGTTTGACTGGATCCAGAACAACACTGATGTTTCAGTTGATTTGATAGGTAACATCTTGATGGGTCTGGGGGGCTGTGTTTGTGGGTGGGTTTCCTTTCTGGGAGAAAAAATAGTTCTTGTTTCTTGGCTCATGAATAATTCAGTATAAAAGTGAACACCATCAGACAGCTTGGGTTTGTGGGTGGTTCATGGGTTGATTCATGGTAGTGGCAAAGGGGAGGTCCAGTGGTGGTGCCCAAGCCAGGATCTTTCCCTTCTGTAGTTTGTGGAGTGAGCTACTTTTTTGCTTTTAAAGCTGATCCTTGGCTATAACTATTGACATCTTTGTTCCTGTAGTTTATTTGCAGACATCTCCTAAAGTCTGTTATGAGAGGCTAAAGACAAGATGCAGGGAAGAGGAAAAAGTCATTCCTCTGGTAAGGAGTTCCTCTGACATATATGCTTACAAGGAGCTTTGAAATGATTCCAGTCTAATGCTAAAGTACTAAAATTGTGTCCTGAGTATATTGCCAAAATGTGGTGCAGCTGTTTCCACTGCAAACTAAACCCTGAACATTGAATTTTGATTTCTTTAAAAAAGTGATCTGTCATGCACACTGGCTCCCAGCTGACTCTCCAGTGTTCTGTTGTAGTAATCAGTGCACTTAGCTGACTTTAGGTGCAGTATTAATCAACTGCTTATCTTCTCTAAGATGTAAAAATCACTTGCCTTTCTACCATTAAATGGCACAAAAGCACCCAGGTGAAGCACGGATACCTGGGCTTGCAGGCTGAGATTTCCCTGGGCACTTTGGTGTCTGCTCTCCCCAGGATGTTTGTGCATGGGAAGTGTCTCTGCTGTGGCTGGAAAGAAGCAACTCCTTGAAAGCTGTGAGCTTGGGAATCTGCTTCAAAACAAACTGTGCTGATGGAACAGTGACTTTCTGTGCCAATTTATAGCACGGCCCTTCCTGCCACAAGGCTTCTGAAGAAACCTGACCAGACATAAATGCAGTTCCCTCTGCAGCTCTGGGTGGGTGGCTCAGGGGAAGCAATTGTCAGTGGAGGATCTGTGCAAAGAGCTAAATTTTGGGCCGTGTGAAATTTTGCCTTGAGAATGAATCCTCCTGTGATGGATTTGAAGAGCTCTTGTGTTATTTTGCAGCTCTGCTGAAGAGGAGGGGAGCAGTTATGAATGAGCAATGTGAAGTGGTCTCCATGAAGAAAAAAACCAATTGATGACAGGCAGAAGAGCTTTTAGAGGAAATTGAGTTATGAGGAAGTGAACTGGGAATTTTAGGGAAACGTACTGACACAGAAAGTGCCTCCCATACATATTCTTTGCAGCCTTGCCCTTTTTGTCCTTACTTTGTTGTATTTTTCTCTGTAAAAATCTTGAAGCACATTTTACCTGTGGGAGAAAACCATGATTGTTTGATCTTAAAAGGAACTGAGAGCCCTGTGCTCCTGTAAGCTGTGTCTTTGAGGTCTTCCTGGAGTTAAACTTTGTACTGGGAATTAATTTTTCATAAAAACCTTCTGATGCTTTTTATTTTTTGTTAGTGGAAGATATGTGTTGCAGGCTTTTATATGTGTCTCTTAACTTTATATGTGTCTCTTACTTCCCAAATGGATAAAGATTGCAACGTGTGTGTCATCCCTGGGCATTTGTGTTATTTCAGTGCCTCTTTTCTAGGAATATTTAGAAGCTATTCACGAGCTGTACGAAGAGTGGCTCATTAAACGTGCACTGTTTGAAGTTTCCTGCCCAGTACTTGTGAGTATTATTTTAATTATAACCAATTAGGCATGCAGGGGATTGTGCTTTCCAAATAACAGGAGCATTGTTTAGTGGTAAAAGTAAATAAATCTGCTTTTCTGGTAACCTTTGGAGAAGGACAGTCTCAGACAAACATGATAGCTGTTGGTGTATAGCACAAAAGTGGGGTCTGCCATCTCTGCAGAGGAGTTTGAGGGGCTGTTCACTGGGATTGCTTGCAGGATCAACCCTGTAGCTTTTCAGGGAATGCCAAATTCCCAGCAGAAAGCAGCTTGGGCAAATCCCTAGGAGTATCCCAGTTTGGCTGCATGGCAGTCCTGTTCTGTTCTGCTCAAAAGAAACCAAGTTCCATGGTATCAGTTATTTCCACTGTTCATCTTCTTCTTTCCAAGGTTATTGGAGCTGACCATGACATGCAGAAAATGATAGAGAAGTATGAAGAAAACCGGGACCAAATACTGAACCCACCTAACAGACAACACCATTTATAAAGCCTGAGACTGTTGTATCTGAAATCATCTACTGAAGCCTGATTTGATATTTTTAATATTTAAATGTAATGGGTATTGTTTTTGCACTATGCTTTGTAGAATGCTGTGGACTTCCAGCTCTGAAATGATCAGAACAGAATCAGGAACAGAGTATGAGCCAATTCCCTTTGTGTTTTTAGGTTTTCCATTAGCTTTCCTGTGTCAGTTCTGTTCAGCTAAAATATGGCTGTTTCCCTCATTTCCCACTTCACTGCTGCTTCCTAGAAGTAACTTTATTGTCTTTTTTTTTTTTTTTTCCTAAAGACAGCCCTGTTTTTGTAATTTGAAATAAACAGTTTATTACAACATCCCTCTGAGGGAGGACACCTGAGGTTTTTCTGAATAACCCCCTTGGGGTGAATGAGGGTGAAACAACTGAAATGGCCAGTGTGTGTACAAGGGAGGGTTGTTTCTAGCAGAGCTGTCAGCCCGGCCCTGGTGACCAGCAGATCATCCCGAGTGTGAGCACAGCAGGGACGGGATAAACCCAGGATAACCATGGGATCAGCCCCAGCCAGGCTGGGACAACCCCAGGACGAGCATGGGATCAGCCCCAGCCAGGCTGGGATAACCCCAGGACGAGCATGGGATCAGCCCCAGCCAGGCTGGGATAACCCCAGGATAACCATGGGATCAGCCCCAGCCAGGCTGGGACAACCCCAGGATGAGCATGGGATCAGCCCCAGACAGGCTGGGACAACCCCAGGATGAGCATGGGATCAGCCCCAGCCAGGCTGGGACAACCCTGGGATAACCATGGGATCAGCCCCAGCCAGGCTGGGTTTAGGAGGGGCAGGTCCTGCCTGGCCCACCTGATCTCCCCCAGCCTGGTGTCCCTCCTGGTGGCTGAGGGAAAGGCTGTGGATCTCCCTGGAAGTGAGCAGAGCCTTTGAGCCCCTCTCCCATGGCATCTCCCGGGGAAGCTGCAGCCCCAGCTTGGCCAGGGCCAGCCTTGGCGGGATGGGACTGATGGCCGGGCCCAGAGTGGTGGGACTGGGATCCTCTGGGATCCATGCTGGGACCAGTTCTGGTGAGCACCTTCACTGATGGCTGCAGGAGGGCACTGGGTTTGCCTCAGCTAACGGGGGTGTGACCCGTTGGGTGGGAATGGGATCTGCTGAGGGCCCTGGCCAGGCTGGGGGAAGTGCCAAGGCCCACTGCCACGAGGTCCAGCAGGGTGAAGGGCCAGGTCCTGCGCCTCAGCCACAATGACCCCTGCAGCTCCAGGGGATGGGGGACCTGTCAGTGCTCTGGGCTGGGTGATAGTGGTTGGTTACAGGCTGGACTCAGTGACCTCTGAGGTATTTTCCAACCTCAGTGATTCTGTCATTTTCAAACAACTGAATTGCAGTAGAAAGGAGGGGTGCAGCTCTTTGGGTTCTTTTCTATTCAAGTACAAAAATACCACCAAGTATGGAAGGCAAGGGTAAGAGTAGGTAATGGAAGGATCTCACAGCAATGGGACTGGATTGTTGGAATTTTGATGTCTATGGTCAGGTTAATGTTCAGTCTTGATCCCTTGGGGTGATACCCACCAAACAAAAGGTTCAGAGGGCTGCAGACACTCCCTTTGGCATGGGAACAGCCGTGTCCCTCCCCAGGACAATGACTCCTCTGTCAGCTGTGACACTGAGGGCCATGCAGAGCCTTTGGGTGGAGCCTCCCTGGCAGGAAGGAGTCGGGGGCATTCTGAGGCCTGGGTGGTCTCAATGCCCCTCTGGCCCACTGGTGCTCCTGTGCTGTGGGCACCATGGACCTGAGCAGGAAACTGGCTCCACGAGGGTGCTGCCCTACCCTCGGCTCCTTTGTTCCCCTTCCCAGGCACATCCTGAGTGGCCTGAGGCACACTGACTCCTTCCTGCCCAGGCTTCACACACTCCATATCAGAGGTGAGATGTCCATTGTTATTATGGGAGGAAGCAAATGAAGTGCATTGAGTTAAAGTAGCTTTGTTAAACAGATCTTACCACTTAGAAATGGTGTTTTGCTCTAATCCTGCCCACATTAATGCAACTCATTGAATTCAGGAAGTTCCTTCTGCTCTACAGGACATCACAATATAGCTTAGCTCTGAAGAAAACTGTGCACTGATAGTCCCACTGAATTCAGTGCAAATAGTTCAAAAAATCCTCAAAACACAGTTTTTGTAAGTGATTGCAGAATGGCCCTGAGGGTTTTTTCAGCTAGCTTTTCATAGAGAGCTGATTTTGTGTCCAGGAGATCCCCAGCCCTGCCCTGGCTGAGCTGAGGAGTAGTGAAAATACAGAGTACATGGGACTGTGTTACTTTTTTAAAATGTTTCTTAAAAAAATCCTATAATTAATTGATTTCTTAAGTGGTTTGCATTCTTTGATTTCACTTCTTTCTGTAAAGGAAAACACAGGGTTTTTTTGGGTTTATATCACAATCAGTTTATTATGACCTGTAAGCACTTGGAGAGAAAACCAGTGGGGGTTTCATACTTGGACTTGTTAAAGGAAGTGCTGAGTTGCCCTTCCCTCATGCTTTACCCTCTGGGTGTTGGCTTCAAGGGAATCCTTTCAAGGCAGCACTCAGGCTGCTCTCACATTGATTCTCTGGGTAATTTTAGGGGAATGATCCTGGAAGTACAGAATGTATTTTTCCCCTACCGGTTGTGGTTGGTTTAGCTGGAACAAGCAAGGCTTTGTTAGCACTTTGATCACTTTGCACAGACATTTGTCAGGCACTTAGTGCAGGATGGAAACATTCAGCTGTGTGGCTTTTCAACAATATCTGATGGTGCTGCCTTTGGACATCACTGCTCTTGTAGGGTTGTGCTTTGCCTGAAACCCATTGCACTGAAAGAACCACACCCAGTCAGGAACTGCAGCTCCTGTCCTGTCATTCCCATCTGGTGAGCTTTCTTTTCTAAATCACTGCAACTTAGTAAGGGTAAGTGCACAGAGAGAGCATTTCCTAGTGAAGTACTAAAGCTTGTGATCCCAGGAATGCCATTCTGCTGCTCTGTTGTAAATCTTTAGAATTTGAGCTCAAAAGTAAGATTTTGTGTACTAAGCAATTATCTTGCAGCTTCTTTGTAGGGGGATACCAGATATTCTCAATACCTGCTGTTAAACTTTCAAAACTTCTTCTCTAAGAGTACAAAAGAAGGATTTCTTTGGAAATGGTTCTATATGTTTGAAGCTCAGTCATCTGCAGTTTGTTCTTCATTCCAGTTTCACTATGGACATACATTTTGTAGAGCACAGAAAATGTCACTTAGTGGTTTAGTACAGAGAATCTTACAGCCCAAAGGATGCCACTGTTACTTGTCAGGACACAGCTCTGTGAACACCCATTTCTGACACCCCCACCCAGAGCTGAAGGCAGTTCTGTCCCCTGGTGACCTTGGGCAAAGTTGTTTCTCCTACTCTGCTGGAATCGGGATGACAGAATTTCAACCAGTAGTTGTTCAAAAATCAAATCTTTGTATTTTAGTTCCTGAGGTTTTTCTAGTCTAGTCTGATCATGTGTGCCCCTCTGAATTTTTTGGGGGATGAAAGTCAATTATAAACAATTCATACAAAATTAATTTCAGTTCATATTTTAACTGTACAGGAAAGGCATTTTTTAGCATTCAAAAGTGAGCTCCATATTAGCCACTGTGAGGAAAATTAACTCCACCCCAGCCCAAACCAGCACACATTTCAGTGCTACTGAAAAAGCTACTTGAAGCAGTATTAAAGTGTCTTCCTAGGTAACAAGTGCATCACAGAATCCCAAAATTTTTAGGGTTGGAAAGGACCTCTGGAGGTGACCCAGTTTAAGCCCTGCCCAGGCAGGGTCACCTGGAGCAGGTGACACAGGAGCATGTCCAGGTAGGTTTGGAATGCCCCAGAGAGGGAGGGAGACTCCACAGCCTTCCTGGGCCTCTGCTCCCTGCAGGAAAACAAGTTCTTCCTCATGTTGAAATGAAACTTTGTGTTTTAGTTTCTGGCCATTGCTCCTTGTCCTGCTGCTGGGCACCACCCTCTGACATCCCTTGGAGATACTTGTATAAAGAAGCACTGGAGAGGAAGCACAACAGCAGTGTGTTTTCCTCAGTGACTTCAGAGCTGTGTGTGCCCCAGGCTCTCAGTGCTGGGACCCCAGCTGCCACCTGATCCAACACTCCCACCTGCAGGATATCCCTGATCCTGCCTCTGCTGCTCACTGGGATCCTTCTCTGAGCAGATTTTTTTCCTGCCACTAAAATGGCGAAGAATGAGGTTTTTCCCTTCATTTTAGTGAAGAGAACTGGCCTGCAGAAAAATTCTGTGAACTTTTGGTGCAGAATTAAGTGTCAGGAGCAGGGGGCAAGGGAAATGGCAGCCGTAGGTGCACCTCTCTCTGCTGGTGGCAGTGAACAGTTACAATGCTCAAGGCTTCTCTTGGAAATTGTGGTGGTGGCCACAAAATACTTTGGTAACAAATGGAGGCAGATATAAAACCTGTAACACAGGTTAATGCCTCTACAAACCCAAGTGTTCACAGAGCTATGTCCCTCTTTAAAGCTAAAGGAATGTTATCAAACTCTCTAAACCTGTTTTCAACTCAAGTCAGGAGGAAGATTAGCTCAGACATAGCTTCAAAGGAATGCAGAGAGTTAGCAGGAGTACATTCCAGTGTGGCATTTCTAAAGCTGAGTCTTCTAGTTTAGAAGAATTTACCTTGTACTGGTAGAGTATTCCAGGAATAGGTTTGCAAAGGGAAAAAAGAAAATTAGGATGCCCAGCTGAAGAAACCTGTCTGGCGTTAAGAACAGCCAGAAGGAATCTGACTAATGAATTAAATGGATTTAAATTTATACAAGGTTGCCTACCATTCATGAAGGTGACCATTCAGGTTTCCTTGTGAAAGGAACCATTAAGAATTAGTGTAACTCCTGCTATTTTCTGTCCCAAAGCAGTGATGTTGTTTGGGTTTTTTCAGAACTGTTGTGACAAAGCCAGTCATGTCCCTGACAACAGGATCAAGGCCACAGGTGAGAGGACAATCCCCCCAGGTTATTACAGACTCAGGTGTGATGGCACAGCACTGCCTGCTCGGTTCTGTCAATGATGACATAAGGCTCCTGGGTGTCAGTCTCTGGGGAATTACAGTTCTCCAGCTTCCCTTCCCTGCCTCCAGCAGAGTCACCTGCAGCCTGCACCAGGCTCCTCCTGCCCCGTGTGCTGCTCCTGCCCCCGTGTGAGGGCCGCACATCGATGCTGTGGGGGGGGATGTAGGTGAGGTTGGGGGGCTCCCTGACATGCCTGAAGCACTCAGAAGCTGGGTGTGCCTTAGCAGGATCCATGAACAGTCTCCTGCTGTCAGAAGCAGCAGTGGAATCCTCCTTGTGCCCAGTACAGCACAGACCTGCAGGTGGCTCAGTGTGTGACGCTGCTCTCTTGTGCAGCTCAGCATCAGTCAGGTATGCATGTTTTATTTGGGAGTCATTAAATTCTCTAACGTGCCTGTCACTTGTTCCTGCATAGGCCATTGCCTCAGGCTGGCTGGTTTCCTCTACTGGATAGGTAAGTTCTTCCTGAGCATCCTTGATTTGTAGTTCTGTGAAGGTTAAAGACAGCTCACAAACGTCCTCCTCCCTGGGGATGCTGCAGTTTGGGGCAAAGTCCTTGTAGGGCAGAGACTTCAGCTCAGTGGGTTCATCACCAGGGGCTGGGTCTATGCAATTTATGGCATCATTAATTTCTGCTTCAATTGATCCTTCTGGGACTCCTGGAGCTTCAAACTCCAAGGTGATTTTGCTGTCACAGGAGCTGTCAGCAAACATGGCAAAGGCTGGGGGGCCGCTGGCTCCCGGTGACAGAGGCGCAGGCCCCGGCGCACGTGCAGCCGACCCTGCAGGCCCTGCCAAGGCACACTCCTCCCTCAGCCTGGCCCTCGGCTCCTTTTCCAAAGCCTTTGGAGAGAGGCTCTCACTGAAGATGGGTGTTTGCCCTATGACAATGTCACTGTATTGGGTCAGGAAGTCCTCGCTGTCTGAGCCCTGGCCCGGGAAATGCGCGGTGTCGCTGCCTTGCCTCCGGGGCTCCTGGGGGCTGCCAGCAGCTGCTGCCTGAGCCAACTCCCCTTGGATCTCGCATTCCCAGCAGCTCCAAAGGATGCAGCACAGGTAGCTGGACACTTCTGCTGGGGAGCAAGGCACAAAGGTGTCTCACTGCTCCCTTCATTTCCCAGACTTGCAGTGTCTCCTCCCTGGGGTGTCTGATCCCCCTCCTCTCCTCGGTGCCGATGTGTCTGTGCTCCCCTCGGAGGGCTCCTCTCCAAATCGCCGTGCTTTTCTTCATTTGTCATCTCGAGGATGGCTTCACATTCGATTCTTGCCAGGAATATCTCAAATGCTGTCTGCTTCGTTTCCTCATTGTTTCTCTTTTTGACAAGTGAAAACTCTGTTGCTGTAGTTGCAACATAACCTATTTTCTCCAGGACTGCTTTCACAATATCCTCTGGGAGTGCTGGCTGGATGTAGTAGACAAAATTCCCAGTGAAGGTCTGGAACAGAACACGACATGGAAAAGCTGGTGAACACTGGGGCAGTGGGTGCAGGGAAATGTGACAGAGTTGATTTCCTAAAGATCAAAAATACTTCAAAACTTGGTTACAGCATTCAAAAACTTGTGTTCTAGAAGTCTGAGTTTTGAATTGCAGTGAGTGAGGCTTTTCTAACAGCAGTTCTTGGCAGCCTCTCGAGCATTGTAGCTTTGCTACAGCACATCAGTTTCAGTGAAGTTGTGCCAGTTTAAACCTGCTGGGGTCTTGGCTAAGAGTACCAGTATTCAAAAAGCGAGAGAGTAAGGAAATCATTTCAGTCCAAGCAGAGAAACTCAGAAATAAACCTTATGTATTCAACTGAACCTAAGCTTTTTAAACAAACAGAGGTTCATAGAACGAATCCTTGAAGTCTGTTCCTAAACAAACAGACATGATGCACTCACTGTGAATCACATTTCTGAGCTGCTGACATTTTCTTTTTCCATGGTTCAGACTCCTGCTGTGAGCCCTACCACCCTTGAATTAAACTGACATTTTTTGAAAGCACCTTTCTGAAGAGAGACTAGTCTAACAGAAATGTTGTCCAAACACCTCTTTTTGCACAAGCTGTCTGCAAAACACCAATGAAATGCTGCTGCTGTGCAACAACTTAAAAAACTGTTCAACGTTTGCTTGGTCTTAGAGTTACCCCGGGCTCGAGGCCTAGTTTGTAACCTGGAAGTGGTTTTTGGTTTTGTCTGAAACCCTGTGACAGGAGAGATTATTCTGAGCTGGGCATGACCAACTCCTGGCAAGTCAGAACAGAACAGAGGTGGGAATGCAAAGTCAGGATTTCCAGGAGTGGGGTATCTTGTTTTCAGGCTGCCCAGCTCGGGCCAGACCAAGGCTGACCCCTGAGCATCAGTGTCACAAGCAGAAGGTTCAGGAGAACAAAACTGACCTCCAGAATGGCCAAAGAATAATTCTCAGATAAATCTGTCAACACTGCCCTGAACTCCTCACCTTCTGTCCCTTCTGGAGGGGGGCAGCTGCAGACACTGCAGGGACATCAGAGCAGGTGAGAGGAAGGACATGAAATACTATTCCATGTATTTCAGTAGCTTTTAATCAAATCTGTTCGTGTACTGGTTATTCTCCAACTGGTGCCTTGCAGCAGAATTATTTCAGGCCTGCAGCAGGCTGTCTTACACTTCGGGTTACCCACAGTGGTCTTCAAAGTTTAATTTTAATGCAGCCTAGGATTCTTGTGTGAGGAAAAGCTGAACCCACTAAGTGTAGACCTGACTATCTTATGCTTTGCCCTGTTTTAGGGAGATGAATGAGAAGAACAGGAATTTACAGCTGTTTGAGAATCCACAGGTGAGACCTAAGTGCAGGAAAAAGTAAAGAAATGACTTTTCCTCACCAGCACCTGTTGCCAAAGCAAGAGCAATAAGCTTGCATTTGGGTGTTTGTGGAGTCTGTTTAAATTTGGGATATTTGAAGATATAGGCTGTGTCTTCTGGGCAATGAGATGTGTTCAGTGCACTGGGGAAGTGTAACTGTGACCACCCCGCTGCAAAACACAACAGCGTTTCTTCTGTGCAGGGGGCTGTCCCTGCCCACTCCACTCCTGCAGCTCTGAGTGGCATCAGGCACCAGAGAGGCACCGGCCCACTGGAGATGGCCACTGCTAAAAACATCCCTGTTTATGGGCAGATTTCGGTCAGAGCGTAGTGTGATGAAAGGCAAAGCCTTTCAGAGCAGCTTTTACCGACTCTGCTGTCTCACCACAGCGAGCGGCTCCGTTCCCAGTCCCCGGAGCTGCTCAGCACTCCCGGCCTCAGCGAGGACAAGGCCTGTGAAGGCCAATGAACACCTCCGGGCACCCTGCACCGTGCTGGGCACCCTGCCCTGCGCCGGATGTGCTCCTGACCCCGCTCCCTGTCCCGAGCGGGGTGTCCCCCTGGCCCCGCTCTCTGTCCCGAGCGGGGTGTCCCCCTGACCCCGTTCTCTGTCCCGAGCGGGGTGTCCCCCTGACCCCCCCGCTCCACCTCCCGGTGCCGCTGCCAAGTCCCGGCCCGGGGAAGCGGCCCCGTAGCCCCGGGGCGGGCGGCAGTGCCGTACCTTGAGGGAGCGGATCTCCCGGCGCCAGGGGCACAGCAGGAGGTTGACGCAGAGCAGCTCCAGCAGCTCCAGCGCCTTGAGCAGGTCGCGCAGGGCGCGGCCGCCCCGCGCCCGCCGGCAGCGCTCGGCCACGCCGCGCACGTCCAGGGCCCCGCGGCGCCCCGGGCCCAGCAGCCGCCGCGCCCGGGCCTTGAGCGCGGGGTCGGCGCAGGCCGCGAGCTGTCCCTGCGCCGCGCGGGCCGCCAGGTGCGACACGTACTCCCTCAGCAGCGCCGGCTCCGCCATGGCGCCGCGCCCGCCCCGCGGCCCCCGCCCCGCGCCGCCATTGGCCGGCACCGCCCGCGCGGCGGGCGGCCATTGGTGCTCCCGTCTGTCAGTCGGGACGGGGGCGGAGCCCCGCGAACCGAAAGTGAAAGGTGGGAGGGCGGGAAAGGCTCGGGCTGCACGCGGGGCGGGGCGGGGCTTGTCGCGACAGGCGCGCTGAGGTGAGGGGAGGGCGCGCGCGGGGTTGTCTCGGCGTGTCCCAGGATGTCTCCGGGTGTCGGTGGCTCCCGGGTGCGCAGCGCCAATTCTCACATCTCACCGGGCGATGTTCCTGTACTTTAACCTGGTTTGCACAAAGCAGGAGTTGCTGGTAAACCACCAAAAGCTCCCTGATCATCAAAAGTTTACGCTATTTGTACATTTTAGCAGAGGTATCAGCATTCATTGGTCACAAATGGTATAAATCTGTGTTGATCAATAGTCAGACCCCTCTTTGCTGGTTATGTCTGTCTCATGCTGATCGGCCCTCACGGGTGATGGTCCCTGCAGTGGGGTCTGGGTCCATTCACCGAGGTGATCACTGAGTGGGTCACCATCTCCCACTGCTGGAATTCCCTTTCCTCCGGGTACTGCTCACATCACTCCTGCTGGCTCCTGGCCAAACGGCCCATTCCTTTTGGGGCTGTCCTCCCTTTCGTTAAAAAGGTCAGCCAAGCACACAGCATTTACACTGCCACTGCTGCCTGCCCTGCCGGAGACCCCCCAGACAAGGTGTGATCCCTGGGCCTGTCCTGTTCCTCCTGCTGGAAGCTGCCCCTGGAGCCCCGGGCTGGGGCTGGGTAACAGCTGGAACAGGTTTGTGTCTGCTGTGGGGCTGACAAGTGTCCTGCAGTGGGGTTAAATGAGATCTGTGTCTGCTGTGGGGCTGACAAGTGTCCTGCAGTGGGGTTAAATGAGATCTGTGTCTGCTGTGGGGCTGACAAGTGTCCTGCAGTGGGATTAAATGAGATCTGTGTCTGCTGTGGGGCTGACAAGTGTCCTGCAGTGGGATTAAATGAGATCTGTGTCTGCTGTGGGGCTGACAAGTGTCCTGCAGTGGGGTTAAATGAGATCTGTGTCTGCTGTGGGGCTGACAAGTGTCCTGCAGTGGGATTAAATGAGATCTGTGTCTGCTGTGGGGCTGACAAGTGTCCTGCAGTGGGGTTAAATGGAGGTTGGATCCAGCACCTGTGATCCAGGTGCTTTTCTAATCTTGATTTTTGGCATCTGAATTTTCAAGTCACCAGCTGTGGCCACCATAATGTTGTGCACCTGTGTGACCTCACAAATTGATAAATATTCTCTCATATCATGATCATTATTTTAATTCACAGAAGTCTATGGTCATAATTTCGCATGGAAATTATTTCTGTAGTTTAATGAGGGCAATAATTTGTCAGTCTGTACCAAGACCACTTAGATCAGTTGGATGTGGTTTCCATTCAAGAAATATATTTTTATGCAACTTGCTGTGCTAAAAAATGATCTATTTGAATATTTCTGGTATGATTGGCCTATTATTTACTGGCTTTTCATCTTTTCCCTCGGTGATAGGTTGCCATTTTCAGTGTCTTTACTTCAGTAATTTGACTCTGCCCTTCCTGAGCTTGGACACTGACTTGTCCCCCAGAGCAGGAGGGACCTGACTGCTCCAGTGCTTCTTCCTGTGGCCTCTGGCAAAGGTAAAATCCAGATGTAAGTGACTGAAGCACAGTGTTGCTTCCTCAGCAGTTGCTCAGTCACGGTGGTCCCAGAGATGTAAAATAAAAAGCACAGAAGCAAGCCCAAATACTTGTGTGTTCTTTACTAAAAGTTCTGTATAAGATCAGTATACTAAAAACCGAAGGAGATGGCTACAGAAATACAGGCTTGTTATCATGTAGCAGGAAATGGCATGTCCAGTTTTCTTTCTGATTTTACTCATGTAATAAAGCAAAGGCCTGTGTTAAGCCTGGGTTTTAGCACTGGTATTAGAATTATGCAAGAGTTTAGGACAATATCTCATAGCAGGCGATTAATTTCTCAAGAGCAACATCACTTTGCCAACTTTGCTGAGATTTATCCAAGATCTGCAATATTTTCAAGAAATGAAACCATGTTCTTATTGCACCATTACAAGGAATTTCAACACTTGCAGTAGTAGCATTGGAAGCTGTTGGAGGAGCTTCAGAGCTGCAAACTTCTCTCTGTAGTGTTTTACAGCTAATCTTTTTCTTTCTAGTGATGTCTGTTTGGATTTATAAGCTTTTCCCCCTCCACAGCTTTGTTGGATATTGCTCAGTTAAAAAGATTAACAAGAGCAGAAAATGCTAAACCACTCCTGCAAGTGATGGTGGTAGGATATCACAGAAGGCAGCACACTGCCTTCAATTCACAGTTTGTTTTTTAATTATATATGTTGGCAATGCATCACATAACTCAGGTATTCAGTAGTAACTTAGAAAAATGTAGAAATACAGAGTGGATGTGGATGCTTTGGCTGGCTCCCATACCCGTGTGACAGAGCAGCTGGGATTATTTGGATTACTCAGTGGTAACAGGATGACAGGATTTTACGGAGTGATCCACACCACAAGAGGGAGCAGGCAGACGTGTAAGAAATGCTGCCAAACCCAGAGCAGTGCCAGGGACACGTCACTGTTACTGAAGGAAGAAAGAAAGACTTGGATTAGTTTGCTACAATTTTACCAATGCATTGCTAACATGAGGTAATATGTAAATCTCCCATTCTCATCACAAGTTTACTAAAAGTCAGCTTGTTCAGTAAACCACAGATACAGAGTTAGTGGAAGGGCAGGAAGGTTAAAGCCAAACCTGAGGGTTTCCCACCATGCAGAGAACCTGAGCATCAGTAACAGAGTGGGGACTTGTCTGCCACGTGTGAAAAGCCCTCTGTGCCTGTCTGCAGAGGAGCCTGCAGCTTGGTCGTGTTACTTGAAAGAGCCCCATTTTCAGGGGGAAAAATCACATTTCCCTTCTCATCTGGGTTCATTAGATTCCCCCAGGCCCTCCCCAGCAGCAGGTCCCAGAGCCTTGCCCTGTTCCAGGCAGCTCTGCAGGAGCTGCAGGCAGACACAGCCCTGAAAGCAAATCCCTGCACAAACCACCCTGTGCTTCCCCCTCTCCTCTGATTCTCCTGCCAGTAAATCTGACTGGGGCACTTCTGTGCATCTCCAGCCCCTCAGAGGTGGGGTAGAGTTTTGTTTCTCTCATTGCAGGGTGCTTTGCACATCACAAAATTGTTTAAATGAATACTTTATGGAAGGAGCAGTTCTCTCTGTTAAAAACACAAATGTGAATTAGAGCCTGCCTTTTAGCAATGCCTGCCAGCAGTTCTGCAGTGCAAAAGGGTGAATTTTTGTTAGTTTGGGTATATAATACTGAGAATATTGAAAATCTTGCTGAACTGCAAAAGAATTGTCTCGTTTTAGCAAAATACATATTTACTGTCATCTACTTAGCAAAAAATGCATGCTCACCTTATATCTCATTATGTGCATATGACTCAGTAATGGTATAATTTATATAGCAGTAAAAACCATATAATTACTTCCCATCTAAGTATTAATTATAATTGTGTCAATCTTTGGAGTGTTAAATGATGATTACAGTTAAAAATTATTCAGTACTTACAGAAAATCCAAGTGTGATTTTAATAATTTGGATGCTGCTTCCTTTTAAACACCATTATATATTTACTATACTCAGCTTTACATATCCTTTAGTGGGGATAGAAAATGAAGTCCATTTTCTCAGTGTAAAATTTTTTTTTTTTTTTTGGTATTTTAGTGAAAGTACCTCTAAGAAATTTCCTGGAGATGAGCCTGTGATAACTCTGCTCCTCTGCCACAGCTCCTTGGCTCCTGTCCCTGCTCCCAGAGGGAGCCCAGGCTTGTGAATGCCCCAAGGGCTGGATGGAGCTCCATCCTGCTGAAGTCAGCTCTGCTTCCTGCGAGCACCCAGACTCACCCAGGGGTTTTCCATTAGACACAGAACCTTAAAATTACTTTAAAATGTAGAGTGTAAACTAAGAGCTTGACTTTCTGGCAGCAACACGTTTCTAAACACAGCAAAGAAGTTCTGCAAGGGAAAGTCCCAAGGAAAGCACAGGGTTGAGCTCTCCTTGCTCTCTTGTGGGTTGTGTGTCCTCAGCCAGACACACAGAGGTTTTCAGATGAGGAATGGGATTTTCCAGGCAGAAGTGAATATCAAAATCCAAACTTTGTTTTGTTTAAGGTGGGAGATGGAAACCTCCTCTGCTGCCTACTGTTGGATTTCAGGGCTGGCCTCTAGTCTGAACCTTGAAAGTTTTTCTTTGCTGGGCCATAAAAAGGAAGTGGATCTTCCCTAGCTCGGGGTGAAGAGACAAACTCAGGGGATGTGTTATCTTTTAAAGGCGTATCCAGCCCTGGGAGCTGTGCCCAGCAGGTGCCTGGGGCTTGGCCAGCAGCTCCCGGGAGGGGAAAAGGAGCAAGGGGTGCCCAGGAGTGTCTGGGTCCCCGCTGCCCTGCCTGCCCCAGAGCCAGGGCCCCTTCTGGGAGCCCCTCGGTGCCACCTCCTCTGGCCTCTGTCTCCTCTGGCCGAGCTGGTGCGGGGGAGGCTCGGCGGGAGCAGCGAGCGCAGCCTCGGCCGCCCCTGGGACAAGGTGCTGCTGTGCCCTGCCCTGCTGTGCCTGAGCTGAACTCCCAGCCCAGCTCCCACTGCCCTGGCTCACCGGCCGGGAAGCCACGGACTCCCCCCATCCCAGTGTCCTGGGCTCACTCCTTGGGTTCCTTTCCCTGGTCCCTCCTCTCAAAGCTGGGAACGCTGCGAGGCTCCTGAGGCTCCGAGCTGAGGCTCTGTTACCGTGCCCAGCCCAGCGTCCCTCGTTTGCATCACACTCGCACAGTTCTAGAGGTCACTGTGGTCACACGGTAACACCCAGGCTCCTCATGGAAAAACAAACTGGTTTGTGCCTGGAAATGCAGCCGCGTGTGGGAGTTGGCCTGAAGCATCCTCTAGGATTGCTGTGCCCTTCCCTTGGCTATAGCAAGGCCCGTGAAGGACACGCAGCTTCATCCTGCACAGCTGCACTGCAGCTTCTGCAGGTAAAGCCAGCTGCTCTCTGGGGACCCACTGCCACCTCTCCACCCCTTGTGGATGGTGTCTTTTGAAGAAGACTTGCATCAGGCTTTGCAATGGTCTGGAAAGCCTGGTACCAAAGGAATAAGGTGAATATTAAAACATTATTATTTTTTTCTTTTGCTTCTACATGGTACTGATAATAATCTTTTTTAGGCAGTGCTTTGCCTACTGAAACACATAGTTGGACAAAGAGTTATTTAAAAATGCTTTGTTTTCAATACACTGAATGAGATGTACTAGTGACACCTACAATGACAACAAAATGCTCTTCTTTTTCCTTCTGTTCTAAAACATGCAAAGTATCATAAAATCAACAAGTAGGCTCGACTGGATAACATTTATCTTCATTATGAGTGGCTGATTTCAATGGGTTTTGTAATGCTTGAAAAAGGTCAGATGCACTGCTTTTCTCTGCTGCTCTTTGATGCTGTGTGATGCCATGGAACACTTCGAAGCACAAACAGGGAAATTTAGGTAAATTTGCAAAATCCACTGTAAAAAAAAATCCCATTGTATCCCTGTTTAAAGATATAAAATTGGTAAAATTTCCAGAGGTTTTATTCTTCCATTGGTCTGAGTTCTTGAGAAGAATTGAAGGAAAGAGCCACTTTCATGGACATGATTTGGGATGTGATGGCCAGTGGGAGAATGTTCCATTTCTGTTGGGGCAGGCTGTGCTCACACGGCTCTGTCCCGAACAGGGGAGCAGCACTGGGAGATCACTGAGATGGCCGAGCTGGGCTGCTGCAAGTCCTGCAGCCTCACTGCAGAATGTGCAGCCCATCCTGCAGTCCCAGATGCTGCTTCCTCTTCCTGGCTGATACAGATATTTATAGGTATTTCATTTCTTCGGTAAGGGTCCGTAAGGGAATATGGGGGGGGATCATCTGTGGGAATATATATTTGTGTTGCTCCGGGCCCCACACATTCGTCGTAGCTGAAAGAAAAAAAGAAATATTCATTAGATTCCTGGGAAAAAAATGCCACAGTACATTATTTCAGCATAACAGAGGCAAGTAAAGTAAGAAGAAAATGAGTGTCTGGTGTTTTGTTCCTCAGCCCACATCCTTGCTGACCCTGCCACGTCAGACACTTGTGAATACAGCACTTAAACCCACCCAGAGATAATCCCAGAGGTGCACAGTCACCATAAGTGCAGTGCAGCCAGGGCTCATTTCTGCTCTCACCTGCCTATAAGAGCCAGGTTAGAAAGGTCTGGGGGGAAGGAGGTGGTGTTGCTGTTTCAGTTGTGAGATGAGGTATGGAGAGCTCGTGCTGGAGTCTCTAGCAGATATTCCTCTGTGCTGTCCTGCTGCAGGTCTGGAGCTCTGCCTGGGTGGGCACTCTGGGGGAAGCTGTGTGCTGCCAGGGCAGCAGGATTCCTTGCTGAGCTCAGAGCTGTGCTGGATAACCTGGACAGACTGGTGCTGGGCACTCTGGGACTGGGCACAGTGCCCCTCACGTTCCTGCCAAGAGCAGGAGAGCAGGGCAGGTGGGCTGGGGGGGTTTCCCTGGGGAGCCAGCTCGGGTGCACCAGGCTCTGTGGCTCTGTCTGTGCCACTGGGCTGGTGCCAGGGAAACTGTTCCCTGCTCACTCTGCTCTGTGCTCCCTGGATACAGGCAAGAGCCAGAGGAGTCACAACATCATGATCTTAATGTTAGACCTGCTTTGTGGCTGCTTAACCAGTCCAGGGTCATTTTAAATCCAATCCTGAAGAAGGGAATGTTTCCTGTTAAAAAAACCAAAACCCTTTCCCTACTGAGTTAACCTGAAAAACATTTCTGCTGGAGCCAGACAGATTAAGAACCCATTTCCTCAGCCACGCTAACTGCTGAGCAATTAAGATCTGGGATATTTCCTGAAAATTGGGATATTGAGCATGTGTCTTCTCAGCAGACTGCAGGCACACACTGTGCCCCTGTACCTGTGTTACTGCCAGGCTAAACCAAACTCCCAAACCCCAGTCTGGGTGATGGAAATGGTTCTTGGGAGGAAGGGAGAGGTAGGAAAGTGAAATCAGAGTGCTACATAACTAAACCCAAATATCCATGGGTGTTTTTATTTTTACCTCCATTTCATCTTACTTTTATATTCATCAGGACAACAGCTTTAAATTCAGACAAGAAAAGTTTGATTTCCTCATCAGAAAAGAATATTTAAGAATGCAAGACTATT
Source organism: Phylloscopus whistleri (assembly GCA_017589585.1). Classification (NCBI taxonomy): domain Eukaryota; kingdom Metazoa; phylum Chordata; class Aves; order Passeriformes; family Phylloscopidae; genus Phylloscopus; species Phylloscopus whistleri. The sequence continues at coordinate 1,774,090 of JADMLD010000926.1, forward strand.
CTGAAAACCCTGAATAGGGCTGCTAGATATTTCAGAAAAGTCCCAGCATTTTAGGAAGTAGAATTGTGGGGTTTTTACAGCATGTGGAAAAGATGTCACTCCAGCCTCTACTGAACACACTGGAGCTTTCAAATATACGTGGTAGTCTTTGAAAAGGTCTTAGACCTCAGTCAGAGATTGAGGACCTGATGTCCTCAACTCTCCTTGAGCTCTGTGAGGGTAAAGGAACAGCCACTTCTTGCAGGATTCCTATGAGCTGCATCTTTACTTCATTTACATTTTGCTGACCCAAAGCCCAGTGAATTTATTTAAAATCTCTCCTCAGGTTTTGACTGACTTAATCAGGCTAACAGAGAGCACTTACTGGCTCTGTTAGCACAGGGGAAGAGTTTCCATTCAGAAAAGCCCACAGTAATGTGAGTTTCAAGGTGGAAAATTTGGAATTCTTCTGCCAAGACACAAAAGGGAAGAAGCTTCTCTGTCTCCTGCTTCTGGGAAATCTGCCTCTGACCTAAAGGAGCAATGGGAACTGTTTCTTGCTGTTGTTACCTGATCATCTGCAGATGATTCCTCTGCCTTGGGTTTAATTTAATGCCTTTCCTGAACCGTGGCTCATCTTTGTAGAACTGAACTGCTGGCTGGGATAAGCAGGAAAAATGATCCCTTGGGAAGCAGACTTTTAAGGGTCAAGTAAATGGGTGTGAATTATGGTATGGAAGAGTTGGCTTTTTAGTGTTGAGCTCCAAATATCAATATATTTGTGTTAGGGCATTTTATCCTTCATACATATGATGGATAAAAATAATTATCTCTTTTTCTCCAAAAGCGAGTAATGTTCTTCCCCCTCATTTTTGGCAATTAAGATCACATTTTAAAAATTGAGTAAGGTAGTAAAAAACACATGCCAGACTTTCAATTAAACAGCTTTTTGGCAGCTTCACAGCTGTGCCTACAGATTGTTGTGGCCATGGAGAGAATTACAAATATTTCAAATAGTTGTGGTTTTTTTTTTTATAACTTTTTTGTATTTTGTTACCAGTTTATGATTTTGATGTTCATTTCCTGTGGTTTTTTGTATGCATCAGGATATCAGGGATCTTTACTTGTAGAGCTGGCATTGCAAACAGCTCCTGCTCTATTTCTGCAGATAAGGTTCCTAGCACTCTCTGGTGAGAGCAGAATGGACATGAATTAATCTCATAAAAGAGACTTCAACTTTGTATTTTTTCCTTTGTTTGCAAGTGTTTTGTGGGTTTTTTAAAATATACTTTTGTTGTTTTGTTTGAGGGTTTTGTTTTTCTTTGTTTGCTTTGCGATGTGATTTTTTCTCCCCTCTGTTTAATAGCTTTAGTACTTGGTTGTGCTCTCTAACTGCTGTTATAGAGGCATTCCTGTAGGATAAATAATGCACTATCAACTCTACAAGCATGAATTTTATTTTGCAGTCTCTCCTTCAAGGAGACTTTAATATGTAACCTTATATGACTTTACAAGACCTTTTTTATTAGAGAATCTAAGCAAGTATTGTAAGAAATAATACCCAGTTGGACAAGCATCCACTGTCCATGTATGATGGTGGTTGCAAAACCACCACCTCAAAAGATTTGAAGGATTACTTAGAAAAAATTGCAATAGCAATAATTTCTTGCAGGTTATTAGCAAGTATTGATGTGAGTGATGTTGGACTAAAACTTTACTGTCATTTTAAAATAAAGGCAAATCTTGACCCCCAATCTGGAGCTAAACAGGCAAAAAGATTTAGGGGTGGTGGCAGTGGGGGAAGGTTGGGAGGTTTGTTTTGGTTTGGTTTTTTATTTTGTATTTTATGTATTTTTATTTTGTATTTTATGTGTGAGTTTTTTCTGGGCCAGACTTCTCCTGGTTTGGCTGCCACAGTCAGAAACTCCCAGTTTAGTTGGGGGGCACCAGGAACATCAGGGAAGTGGAAATGAGAGAGAGAGAGGAAGGGGGGAGGTCTGTAACTGCAGCTCACAGGCAGAAAATATCAAATTGCAACCTCAGGAACTGCCAAGGGAGTGATACCCACAAAGAGGTGTGTAATGTGTGTGTGTACATAAATATATGTGTATATAGGTATGTTTATATGTTTGTATATATATTTACACACATAGGTATGTTTTGCAACTGACAATGCAAGACCATGAAGTGGAAAAACAAAAATACTTGTTCATCTTTTACAAAACCCAGCACAATAGTTATATTTTATCTGTCAGATTCACTGCTGTGCAGATATTGGACATGTAAAAAGTAGCTCAGGCTTGAAGTTCACTTCAGCAGTTACAGGAAAATCCTTTTAGATAGAAAAGCAAACGCTTTTGGAAAGTGTTGTGTTACCATAACATAAATAATGGAGCACAGGAACTCATTACACTGCATCTTGTGGATACCAGCCCTGAAAAAATCCTTGCCTGCAGTACTTCTGGTGAATCCACTTTAATCCACTGCTTTCTAAATCTTGTATTATGTGGAGCCTCAGTATCAGCAGGCAGTGATGAGAAGGAAGGGGTTACTGACCATGAAATGTGCTGCTGTCTGCATGGGTTTGGGCCTTTTGTAATACCAGCACTGCCATTGAAGACACACTACTGAGTTTTTAAGGGATCATTTCCCTGGAAAAAGCAAGGAAGGCTGATGTCTGTGAGCATCTTACTGCAGGTAAATATAATCTGCAGAGAGGGGAGTGGTACTCAAAACTGGCAGCAGCTCTTCTAGATGACCTTGCTGACTCAGAGCATGGCAGGAGTGACAATAACTTTGTGAGTTTGATGGTTCTTGTTGCAGTAAGTATTAGGATGGGTTTGCTGCCAGGGAAACCCCAAAGAGCTTCTTTAACTGGCTGTCATTCATAAACTAGGAGCCCCTCTCTGGGGCAGGAAGAAGGTTCTGCTGAAAGAACTTTTTAAGATGCAAACAGCAACAAGTGAAAAAAGGCAGAGCTGGGAATGAAGAATTCTGTGTGCAGTAGGTGTCTGGTGGTTCACTTTGTTAATTTGTTGTTCATTCTGACTCTGCTAAAATTGCTGCTGTTGCATTGTTTCCATTTTGCTGGTGACCTGCTGTGTTCTGATCATGGCAAACAACCCCTGAGTCTGGAACATCCATGTGTTGACAGCTTGGGGCTGTGATGAAACAGCACAAAGGATGTTTAGATGCTGTTCTTACCTAACAGAAAAGCTGAAATTGGAACAATTGAGCTGTAACTCTCTACAAGAAGGTTCAGATGAAAGAAAATAATGATGTGTTTGATGGCCATGAAGGCAGTTGAGCTGATGGTGCTGAACTCTGCCTTCTGTGATGACACAATTTGCTCACAAACAGGTTTGGAGGAGAGCAGTCTGGAAATCAGTCCATGTTTCCTTTGAGGTGTGTTTTTCTAGAATACATATTTTCTTTGGTGATTTATTATTACCATGAGTAAAAGTATCAGTTTTGACAGAAGTCTCCTCTAATGACATCTGTCATGAGCCAGGATATTTTCCTAGGTTTATTTTTCATCCTGACACTTTCCATTTGAGATTCTGATTATATATGTATTTATATAGATATTTATTTTAATGCTTTTAAAATAGTAAAAAATGTAACCCAAGGTGTTGTTCAAGAAAACATCTAGGGCTTAAGTATCTTAACCATTGAAGAGACAGGAAAGGTGGAATTTAGGTTTTTTCTGTCTTTTTTTTTTTCTGTTCATAGTTATTCCTGGAATTTCCAATTCCTCAGAACTACAGTAGGACTATTTGAGTTAATGAGCACTAAAAGGCTGCATCTTTGTTCTGCACTCTGTGTCAAGACAATCTTGAGGAAGTTATGACTTTGATGGATAAATACTCCAGAGGAAAAATGAAATTCAATGTTTTCATGAGAACACTTACCAGATAACATCTGAAACGAGGCTGGTGAGGGGCTTGGAACACAAACCTTGTGAGGAATGACTGAGGGAGCTGGGGTTGTTCAGCCTGGAGAAAAGGAGACTCAGGGATGATCTTGTCACTCCCTACAACTGCCTGAAGGGTGGTTGTGGTCAGCTGGGGGTTGGTCTCTTTCTCCAGGCAACAATGGACAGAAGGAGAGGACACAGCCTCAAGCTGCATCAAGGGAAGTACAGGTTGGATATTAGGAGAAAGTTTTTCACAGAAAGACTGATAAAGTTCTGGAATGGCCTGCCTGGGGAGGTGTTGGAGTCACCATCCCTGGATGTGTTTAAGAAGAGACTGGATGTGGCACTTGGTGCCATGGTCTAGTTGAGGTGTTATGGCATGGGTTGGAACTTGATGATCTTGAAGGTCTCTTCCAGCCTAGAAATTCTGTGGTTCTGTGATTCTGTGATTCAGTGAAACCAATATAATGCAGTTTCATTGTAATTGTGCAGCTTTAAACAATTGAAATAAATGTTTTAAATCAAGTCATTCCAGGATGAAGATTTCATATGATACAGCCTGGCATTAATTTTATACATAGTAAGAACTTCTTGGTCATCAACAGTGTTTGGTCTCTGGATTTCTGTAACCATTATACAGTAAAGGATGCTGGGCACTGATTGAGTAACAAGAAAAAATGTTTATCAGTTAAGATAAATAAAAATTTGTAGCTTTCCAAGCCATGGAGTTAATCCACAAACAGGATTCTAAACAACATCACCAATTCTTGCATTTCACCAGAACCTGCTGATTTTGAGGAAGTTTTCCATTTGATGAGTTTTAGGATCATAATCCTAGAAAGGGCTTTCCTTTAATTATTCCAGGAATGAATTCTGAGCAGGTGAAGGAAATACTAACTGCAATATGCAACACAAAGTCTGACAACTGGGAAATCAGAGGAAAAATACTCTTTGTTTTTTAAGTACAGTCATCAAAGATTTGACAGCTTTAAGTTGTGGTTGCTCTGCATGGCACTGGAGATTTCTGGCCAGAAACCCTTGGTGCTTCCCTTCCATCAGGTACTGCTGCTTTCACTGCTGCAGGTTTTTTATGCAGCAATAATTTGCTCCTCCAGAGTGGAACTGGGGCAGGTGTAAAGAGAGGCTGGTCAGAAGGTGCAGCCTTCCCACTGGTATTTTTGATGACAGAAAGCAAAGGGAATTTTGTGCCTCAGCCCCTCAACACACAGGCTGAGGTGTGAGAGCATTTTTGACTACAAAGACAAGAAAAAAGAGAAAGGGGTGGATTTTAAGAAGGAATGGAAATGCCACAGAAAGAAACTCTCATACAATGGCTGTAAACAAGGTTAAGCTTAAAGTAAGAAGTTTGCGAGAATAATTAGGAATTTACTTTTTCTATCCCTAATACTGATGAGGAATAGCACTGGGATGTGAGGGGAGGAGCTTTAGAGTGTTAGGAATTTGGAGTTAAAGGAATTGAGAGTTTTAGCTCATATCATGATATCTAATGGAGTTACAAACCTGTCATATTTCCAATGGCATTTTTTACCTTACTAACTGAAAATCTCAGTGGGGATATTGAAGCAAGAGCTGAACTTAACCCCAAATGTCCATCTCATGCTTTGCCAGCTGTCATTGTAATGTGTCAAAAGCTCCTCACCTGGTTTGCTCTCAGGAAAACAGCTTTGGCAAAGGAATACAGCAGATAGAGCAAGATTTTATGTCAGTTCCCTGCAAGCCTAATTCTGCCTTGCAAGAAAATCCAGGAGGCTGGCTTGGCTAACTTGCATCTCCAGAAGTGGGGGATGGAAAAGAATGTCTTAAAAAAGAAAGTCCCTTAAGTAGGCTTTAAAAATATATATTTAAAGGGAAATTAGTGTCTGACTTTAAGACAGGAGCATTTCCTTTAGCCATTTTAAAGTAATTTTAAAATTGATTTGTCCATTTAAACAATGCAGCCTGAACATGGTTATTGAGAATACTGGGATTTATTAAGCCTAAACAAGACAATTTTCTCTAGAACAGATCCTATGTAGATTAGGCAGGGTGACCAGCTGAGGGAGAGTGAGCCCACAAAGAAACCCTCACACAATGTGATTGAGTATGAATACTGGGATAGAGGGGGCTAATTTTTTTTATCTTCATGTGCCCTGTGGGGAACATTCAGTGTGAAGTATGGAGAGGACTTCTGTGGTTTCCATTAAAACCATTCCTGCAGGTAAATCCCTGCATCCTCCTGAGCAGTTGTTCCTCTGGGATGTTCTGTGTTACACACTCACAAGTCTCAGATGCAAAAGACAACAGTATTGGTTGCCTAAACTCTGTACATACCATTAATATCCAATCACTAAGGAGTGAAAAAGCACTTCTGCAATAGAAGATGGGGTGAGATACATTTTCCCTGGCCACAAGGTGAGAAGCTGATAAAATTCCTTTCCTGTTGTGAAATCTCCTCATTGCTTGGATTTTATTGACTCTCCTAAAGAAAATGTAATAGTTTTTAATTTACTTGGATGTTGGTCAGTACTGTAATTCAATCGATTTCAACCATGTGAGCTTAACTTATTTTTAACCAGCTTTCTTACTGCATATTTGTAAGAAGATAATTAGCACTGCTCACTAGAAGTGTGTTGCAAAGAACTCAGCACAGTGAACATGAGCTCATGATTTGTCTACAAAGGTTTCATCCCCACAGTGATTTTACTCACACCAGCACAGTGAATGCTGAACAAAATGGCAAATATTGGATTTCCAGGCTTTCCAGTGTTTCTGTCCATGTTGTACTGACCATGGTGATAGGTGAGATGTGGCAGGGACATTGTGCTTGTATTCTGTCCTGGTTGGATGTGCTCAGTTTGCTCATTTGGAGGGATTAGAATTCTGTGGTTTAGAATTGTTGGGAGATCACTTGGGTCATCTTTCTCAGGCTGAATTTCTCAGAAACAAAGGCTTTGCCATGTCTGGTGACACAGACTGTGAAACATTAACTTCCAGCCCTGCTGCAAGTATCTGTACATATCAGGAATAGCTCTGAAATACAAACCCCTCATATTATGAAACTGTTTGGTTCATAGCCCCTGTATTTTGTTTTTATATTTCCCATCTACACCTCATGTAAAATCAATGTGACAGATGCTTGCACAGATCTGAGATTCATTAAAAAGCCATTAACTGTCCTAAAGGGATATTTATGGATAGCAGCACTGTATATTTTGGGCTGTCAAAACAAATTGACCAAATGGCTTCTCTGTAACCACCCTGCAACTACAGCAGGTTAATGACAAAATTCCATGCCTGGCATGGAATTCCCTCTAAATCTAATGCAAGAAAGGGGTTAGTGGAAGTGTCTGTGGGGATAAGTCTGAGTCTCAAATGAAACTTGTGATTTAGAGATGAGAGCAAATATTAATACCCCAAGGCATTTTTCATAGATTAATTTTCATAGATTAATAAATTAATTGTTAAAAGATAACATTTTTTTCTATAAATAGTGTTTTATATAAACAGTGTTACTGGGCTTCCAGCTGGAGAGTTGGGAGTGGGCAGGCCTGAACAGGGAGCTCTCCCTCAGCCACAGGCATGGGGACTGACTCTGTGTTTTATCAGCCTTCCCCTTAAACCCCTTTCCCATTCATTTTGTGGTTTAAAGCTCAGCTATAAAATCCAACTAAAACATTCTTGACCAACCACCCCTCGGCCAGTTAGAGGTGTTTGCTTTCTACTGAAAGCATTTCTGGAGTGTGGACTGGCAAGAATGGTGTGAGGAGCCCTGGGCTGCACACTCCAGTCTGGGTGCTGGAATGCAGGTGGCCTTGCAGGCTCTGCCAGCACCAAGTGGATAAAGGAAATTATCCTGGCAGCACCCAGGATATCTGCTTTTAACTCACCAAATCCTCTCACTTCAGAGATTTTTAAGAGTTATTTACCAGTGCAGTTGCTTTCCCTGCTGCTCTTCATTTCTGTTCTGCTGATGCCACAGCTGCATTATTAGCTTTTGGCCATGCTAGTTTAGCTTTAAATTACATCTTGCCCTCCAGGAATTAGGAGGAGGAATTGCATTCATTTAGGCAGTGCAATGTTTCAGTAAAACTACTCTTCAAAATATTATCATATGCAATGAGATTGATCCCAGGGAGTTAGTATTTCAAATGCACAAGGTCAGGCATGTCTTGTTTCTGCTTCCAGGCCATGTCTGACAGTCAGCTTTCAAATAATCCCATGCTCTAGTAATTAAAAATAGGCACTGCAGTGTTATGCATAGGAGAATATAAAGGGAGATGTACAGGAATTTTTCAGGCTTTACATAATGTAGTAATTCAGAAATGCCTCTCACCCAGTGCATTTCTGAACAAATACAATGGTCTGGAGAATGCATTAATAGCAAGTTTCAAAGTCTCCATGTAGCTTTGCTTTCAGCCATCTGCTTTCCCTGAAGTCCCCCAAGTTGTGTTGCTAAGATATAAAATTTACTAAGGTTTTGATCATTTGCCAAAGCTGCTTTTCCTAAAATATTTAACTGCAGTAGCAGTGAGAAAACAGCCAAACCATTAACAATAATCTTTACTCTGGACCTGTGATGCAGGGCTGTAATTACTGGGATGAGCAGTGTTTTCCAGTGTGTGCAGGGTGGATCCTCAGGGACACAGTCCACTCAGCCCAGCAGGGAATCACAGGCCAGGAGGAGGCAGTGGCTGGACACCTTTATGTGTCCCAGAATGTTCTGAGAATGTTCTGGGACACATAAATGTGGGATATAAGATAATTAACACTTGCCAGACTTGTTACAGAGGCCACTGCAGAATTTACTGCAAAATGTGGATAATCTCTGCTATCCTGTGTCACTTGTATCTCCTTCAAACAGAACTCCACAGAGATGGAAAAATCTTCTCTGTGCCTGTTTCAAACTGGAAATGGAAGCATCCTTTGGTATCGTCTTTAATGATCTGTCTGCTAAAGAAATACACTGTCAAATTGTTCTCAGGAATCTGGCCAACTGCCCACTCAGAGTCTTGCTTGGGTGTCAGCTGGCTGCCTTTTATTAGTAAAGACTCGTGGGTGTGGGCCCAAAATCCAGCCTAAATTCCTAAGTGGATTTATATGAAGTTCTACACATTTAGATGCCAGGCTCAGAGTAATGTTTCATGTGTGAGCTTTCTGCTAAAATATTTACACAATCCCTAAAAGCCCATTTATTATACAGGATGAGTTGGTGATACCTAACAGGCTGCTTGTAGAAAATGCCTAGAATAAACAGAGCAGAGATCCATGGCTGGTGTGCTCACAGTGCTGAGCTGCTCTATAGCACAGGCAGGAAAGGGCTGGTCTTACAGTGGTTTAACTCAAAACAGAGTCTGCTCAAAAGGAAGAAAAAAAAGAAAAAGAACGGGGGGCATGGATGTTCAACATTTGCTGTTTGTAAGACACAGCACTACAGAAAGCTTGAAGTGACGTTCTGCTTAAAATGATTTCTGTTGGTTCATTGCAGGGAGTACCTGAATTCCTTCATTTCTGGACCACAAGGTGCCTGAGGCACATGAAGGAGATGCCCATGGCCCAGAGTGCAGCTCCTGTGCCTCACGAGGCTGTTCCTGTACCCTGTGAATGTGGGCACACAATTTAGGAGCTGCTGTATAATTTCTGGAATTTTGTTTTTCTGTTTCCTCTGATCTGAACACTCTCAAGGTCAGTAATAAATATAACTTGGAAGCTCTTGGGAAAAGCATGTATTTTCAACTTTGAAACTTTGACTTGTAAATGCATTTCTTTCAAAGAAAGATGATTGTAAGGAATTCTACTTGTGTGTTCCATTAGTATGTCATCACTATGATGAATTTTAAGGTGAGTATCACCGAATGAGAACTCCTGTCCACATCTTTATTTAGTAAAAATGTATTCTGCTAAGGAAAACTTGAACTTACACTCAAGCTAAACAAGGTCTGTCTGTATTCAGAGTTTTTGTAGTGGGCTTTGCCAGTGCAGGACTGTAACCCTGAGAATCCCAGGCAAGTGCTTACCATGGAGGTGGATCAGGATACATGATGTTCACCTGAGAAAGTATATCCAGATAGGAGTCAAAATCACAGGCTGGGGGGAACTCCTCGGTGCAGGTGGATCTCAGCTCTGCAGAGGAGCCGCCGGGAGAGAAACCATCTGGAGCTGCAAAACAAGATTTATATTGGCTGCTCTTCCCCTCCGTGCTGGATTCTCTGTCACTCTTTATAACACTGCCATAAATCAGAAAACAAACCCTCTCTGAGGCAAAGGAGCTGTGGATATTTTGGACAATCAGGTTTCACAGGATATTCTTATTTCCTTAAGAGCAAGTGAACCCCATGTGTGGATGAACTGTGGTGTTTCAGGCTGTGCCACAGGGGCTGTACCTTCAGTGCTGCCCTGCAAGGCAGATGGGAGTTCCAAAGATTTTCTTGTGCCTCAAGGGCTCAAAAGGAGTGTGGGTTCTACCATGTGCAGCTCCATATGTGGGGTAACTGAACTTCCCAGCAGTTGCATCCCTGGAAGGTTTGTCTATTCTGGGAGGGGACTAAAAGGAGGGGCAGGTGTTTGATCACTGAGAAAATGCTGTTCTCAATAAACACTGACAAAAATGGGAGCAGCAGGAAAACAGCAAAGAAAAACCATCCTGCTGCCTGCTCCAGAGACTTCTTAATGTTTCCATGCAAGAGCTTCCCAGCTTCACAAATATTAAGACTTTAGTGCTATTTGCTGTGTTAGAGGACAATTAGTGTGTGTGGGTGTCCATGTAACGTTTTGCGGCACAATTTAGTTCAGGATTATCCTTTTGAATATCTCCCAAAATATGCTTTTCTTTCCCATTTCTCTGGCATTGTTATTTCTAACAATTTGAAAATTTTCCTTTCTGTTTTTGCCTGGCTCTAGGCTTTTTCAATGAGATGAAATTAGCAGAGTAGTAGAGTTAAACACAGTGATTAAAGCTTAATTGTCAGTATTTTATCGTGCCAAAATATTGGGTCAAACAGTAATTCCAGTTTGGGTTTAACTATTTAATCCTCAATGTAGCTGCTGAAAATTAGGAAAATTGATAATACTGTAATAGTAGATATTAGTTTCCTGGATTTTGTTTTTATTTTCCCTCTGTGGGTTGCCATGGGAGTTTGCATTTCAATTCTTTTGGACTCTAAATTTTATTCCCGAAATATAGATGTTGTTCACTTACCTGGATAAATATTTCTGGAAAAGCCAAAAAGAAATTATTCCTTGCTCCAAGGGGACAAACTGATCCTAGGAGATTTGTTGAGTTTAGATAGAAAAAAATTCTGGTCCAAATAACTAAATGAAGTTCACTTGACTTAAATGGATACTCAATTTACCTCAGTGAAAACAAGATTTAAGCCAATGTATTTTTATGTGGCTCACTATAATTGGCTTTTCCATATAAATAAAAAGCCCCTCAATGATATGCACAGAACTGCACCCATAACAAACTGCAGGTAGAGGAGCCTGCTCACAGAGGACGTGGTTGTTGATACTCCACCATTTATCATTTGAGTTTTTACTGTCTGAAGAATTACACAGTCACTTTTAAAACTGTTTTTTCCCTTAAATAGAAATAATCTTCTGTCATTTCTTTGACAAAGTGGCTTCTTGTCAGCAAAGCCCCAAAGGGCTGAAAACACTACTCTAAAATTAACTCCTTGATATTCCCAAATCATCTTTAAGGTTTTTTGTTACGTGTTGGTTTTGTTTTATGGGTTTTATTTTGGTTAGGGGGTAGGGATTGGCACCTTTTGACTCTCTAACGATGATGACTGTTGTAATGATGTCATCAGTGACATGGTTAATGATGGTGACAGTTTAATGATATTTGGGTGCCCTGTTGTTCTGTTTGCAGGCAGATGTTCACTTTTGCACTCAAACAGCATTTCCCCAGTGATTGCTGTAGGCTGGGGCACTCGGCTGAAGTGAGAACAGCTCTGCCTCTCCAAGAAATAGAAATTACAGCAAATGCTGCACCAAGGCTATAGGGGGCTGTGAAAACGCACCAGAGAATAAATCCTGTCCCATACCGAGGGAAGGGAGCTGTTTGGGAGCTGCTGTCAGCGCCGGCTGGGTTCTACTGACCATTGTGGCCGCAGTGGGAGCGCAGCACAGGAGATGCCCCTGCACTGCCAGGCTGCCCGTGTCTGACCCAGCCCGTTATTTCCCTGTATTTCCCATCCCTTGCACTGCCCGACCCAGCCCGTTATTTCCCTGCATTTCCCACCCCTGCACTGCCTGACCCAGCCCGTTATTTCCCTGTATTTCCCACCCCCTGCACTGCCTGACCCAGCCCGTTATTTCCCTGCATTTCCCATTCCCTGCCCGTACCTGACCCAGCCCGTTATTTCCCTGTATTTCCCATTCCCTGCCCGTACCTGACCCAGCCCGTTATTTCCCTGTATTTCCCACCCCTTGCCCGTGCCTGACCCAGCCCGTTATTTCCCTGTATTTCCCACCCCCTGCACTGCCTGACCCAGCCCGTTATTTCCCTGTATTTCCCACCCCCTGCACTGCTGACCCAGCCCGTTATTTCCCTGTATTTCCCACCCCCTGCCCGTACCTGACCCAGCCCGTTATTTCCCTGTATTTCCCACCCCTGCCCGTACCTGACCCAGCCCGTTATTTCCCTGTATTTCCCACCCCTGCACTGCCTGACCCAGTCCGTTATTTCCCTGTATTTCCCACCCCTGCACTGCCTGACCCAGTCCGTTATTTCCCTGTATTTCCCATTCCCTGCACTGCCTGACCCAGTCCGTTATTTCCCTGTATTTCCCACCCCTGCACTGCCTGACCCAGCCCGTTATTTCCCTGTATTTCCCACCCCTGCACTGCCTGACCCAGCCCGTTATTTCCCTGTATTTCCCACCCCTTGCACTGCCTGACCCAGCCCGTTATTTCCCTGTATTTCCCACCCCTGCACTGCCTGACCCAGCCCGTTATTTCCCTGTATTTCCCATTCCCTGCACTGCCTGACCCAGCCCGTTATTTCCCTGTATTTCCCACCCCTGCACTGCCTGACCCAGCCCGTTATTTCCCTGTATTCCCCCCCTGCACTGCCTGACCCAGCCCGTTATTTCCCTGTATTTCCCACCCCTGCCCGTGCCTGACCCAGCCCGTTATTTCCCTGTATTTCCCACCCCCTGCACTGCCTGACCCAGCCCGTTATTTCCCTGTATTTCCCACCCCTGCACTGCCTGACCCAGCCCGTTATTTCCCTGTATTTCCCACCCCCTGCACTGCCTGACCCAGCCCGTTATTTCCCTGTATTTCCCACCCCTTGCACTGCCTGACCCAGCCCGTTATTTCCCTGTATTTCCCACCCCTGCACTGCCTGACCCAGCCCGTTATTTCCCTGTATTTCCCACCCCTGCACTGCCTGACCCAGCCCGTTATTTCCCTGTATTTCCCATTCCCTGCACTGCCTGACCCAGCCCGTTATTTCCCTGTATTTCCCATTCCCTGCCCGTGCCTGACCCAGCCCGTTATTTCCCTGTATTTCCCACCCCCTGCCCGTGCCTGACCCAGCCCGTTATTTCCCTGTATTTCCCACCCCCTGCCCGTACCTGACCCAGCCCGTTATTTCCCTGTATTTCCCACCCCCTGCCCGTGCCTGACCCAGCCCGTTATTTCCCTGTATTTCCATTCCCTGCCCGTACCTGACCCAGCCCGTTATTTCCCTGTATTTCCCACCCCCTGCCCGTGCCTGACCCAGCCCGTTATTTCCCTGTATTTCCCACCCCCTGCCCGTACCTGACCCAGCCCGTTATTTCCCTGTATTTCCCACCCCCTGCACTGCCTGACCCAGCCCGTTATTTCCCTGTATTTCCCACCCCCTGCACTGCCTGACCCAGCCCGTTATTTCCCTGTATTTCCCACCCCTGCACTGCCTGACCCAGCCCGTTATTTCCCTGCATTTCCCATTCCCTGCCCGTGGCCCGGTGTTCCCGCTGCCCTCGCTCCCCGCAGCGTTCCCGGGCCGGCTCCTCACCGTCCGCAGCCGCCGTGCCGCGGGCCGGGCGGCCCAGCCGGCTGTCCTTGCGCAGGCTGCCCACCACGATGGTGGCACAGGACAGGAACAGCACCAGGCCGATGACCACCCCTGCCACCAGCAGCGGGGACACCAGCAGGCTGCTGTCACCGCCGGGCTCTCTGGGGCTGGGGAAGGCGCTGGACGCGCTGCTCTGGTTCGAGGCAATTGCTGTGCAGAGAGAGAGAGAGACAGAGAGAGAGAGAGAGAGAGAGAAAAGTGTCACTTGTCACAGGGTTCCACAGGGCCTCAGGCACAGCCATTGCACCAGCTCCTGCCCTTGGGGACACCCAGGTACCAGAACTCCGGGGGAACAGCGGCTGTAGCTGCCCTGTTTGTTGGGAATATCCTGCTGGAGCCTGTGCTCTGTGACCCAGAACTCTGTCGGCTTCCTCCTGCCAAGACTCTTTGTACCGTGAACTGACTGATGCTGAAAGAGCTCAAGTGGCCAAGGAGGAAAGTGGAAATGCAAAAAGGTGAGCTCCAAGAGGAGTGGGGGAATTGCCTGTTGTTAGGGGTGTAAGAAGGCTCCAAGATTTTGCAGAGAAAGTTTTGGGCATGAATGGACCACAGGAGCCTGCTTTTGTGGCACAGGGCTTGCTTTAGTTTGTGAGGAGAGTCAGCATCCCAAGAAACTGATTTGTCATGAGAGAAGAAACTCATCCAGAGTGGGATTGCTTGGTTGCAACTGCTTTAATCTGGTAAAAGAAATTAAAATCTATAAAAGTATTGTTTGAGTTCAATAATAAATCTTCTTAAAGGAGAATAACTCCAGTAATTTATTGCCAAGTCAAACATCCTTTTGAGACAAGCCACAGAGACAGTATCAAAAGTTAAACAATAATATTTTCTTGGAAATCAACTGATAGCATGATTATACATGAGAATTAATTACCCAGAGATGTATTTATGGGGGATTGCATTGCTAATGGAGGGAAGGAAATAGAAGAAATGATGGGGAAAAGGTTTCAGGATTTTAGACAGAATCCCCCTCTCACCCCCAAATTAAAACAAAATAATTAAAACCTCCCATTAAGCTGCTCAGCATCAGTAAACCAAAATTTTGTTGATGAAAAAAAAAATGCTGGAGATGTCATACACCAAGTTTGGCTGTTGAATCTGGCCTGGATATATTTTTATATCTGGCTATGTGCCAGCTGAACAAATACAGAATTTATTTCCTGCTTAAATCAGGGCTAACAAATTTTTCTCTTCTGAGTATTGTGTGGAGTGAGTATGTGTTTTAGGAAGTGCAGTGTGCTGTTTACAAGGATAGATGTTATCAGAGAGATCTCAGCAATGTTTGCTCTTTTCCTTGGGGAGACACCACTTGATGTTTTGCAGTCACAATAAGTTTAGAAAGAAGACAATGGCTCCAAGCCAGTGTTTGTTATCATTGGCTGATGCTTGAGATTGTGACACCGACTGGAAACACAACATGAAACCAGGGGAATTAGCATCTAGTGGAGTTCTGTTAATTTTCTGGAAGCACTTTACTGTTGGCTGAGGATCTTAATAGACATTTAGGACAGACAGCCAAGAAATGTGCTGAGCTTTTACCAAGCATTTTGTGCCAAAAATCAAGACTGAATTTTCTGAGAATTAATCTGATGCTGTAGCATTAAATCAAAGGTTATGGACAAGTGTCCTACTTAATACTCAGTGCAAAGAAGTTTTGGGTATGGGATATGTTTGGGGGTAAGGCCCTTGTGCTAGAACTCAAATTCCCAAAACTTTACCAGATTTATTTGTGTTTCTCATTTGTACATTTTTTTTAGCTATCTCTTTGGTAATGTGTCCAACACACCCTCACTGGCTTTCCAAGGCCTTGATTTTTCAGATTTTTGCAAATTCTGCCTTTGAGAGATGCAAATATCACAGCAGTGGCAGTTTAAATTCTGGCTGCAGGGATTAACACCTGAACTGGAAGTAGTGGCAGGTAATTTATTGGTAATTTTGGCTGACTTGCAAAGATAAAAGAAGAATTGACTTTGTTGTCAGCATGGTGAGAACATGAGCCTGGGGTGTGAGGTTGCCCCAAACACTGTCAGGCTTGTGGTCATCAATTTCATGTCAAATAGCACTGAAATGGAATTGATGATAAACTGCTGTCAGGTGGGGAGGAAGGAGGCTGCAGTGAGTGCTTTCAGGTATTTAAAAACTTGGGACAAATTTGGAATGATCCTCTGAACAGGAAGGGCCTAGCTAAGGATATTTATCTTTTCTTTTTTTTCCAGTTGTGGAAGCCAGCTGGAATATCCACACTGACTATTTGGGAGATTCCTGTGGTGCTACCCAGTGTGAGCACTGATATCTGGACCTGTTTTGCTTTATAGAAGTTCAGCAGCTTCGAGAGGCTTCATACAGAAAATGCTCTCCTGCACTGGTGTTGGGGTGGTGGGGTTTAGCTCAGGACACCCCATTTATCCACCACATTCTCAGGGCTTCCTTGGCTGTCCCAAGTCTTGTCTGCTTTGTCTATTGTTTCTCACCAGCGTGACTCTTTCTGGGTTTTTTATGCTTTTAATCTAACTGAACCCAGTCCCTCATATAGACAAGTTATAGTGCAATATTGCTTTTATTAGAAGGAATGAATGAGTCCCCTTAGCCCAGCTCCTAACACCAAATGTACTTGATAAACTTCTCCTGTGGCATCATTTTCAGTTTGACACTGTGAGTCTGATCCTCCAGACTTTACTGCTGACTTACTGCTGTGACAAACAACAGCAGAATGGTTGCTGTGTTGATATAAATTCTTTGGGTTTGAATTTTCTGAGGGAAAAAAAGAGATGTTTATATTACTTTTGGCAAAAAACCACATTATAAATTTTCTCCTCTTATCCAGAACCATATTCTTTTGATAAACTGTGCATTTCTCCATATAAAAATGCTATAGTTTTTCCTTCAGAATAAAGGTATCTACAAATATATGTGAAGCCCTTAAATAAAACACCACTAACACAGTGCTAATGCTTTTGTTTTGAGGTAAATGGTATCAATTCCCACAAAACTGCAAATTATAAACAATGCATACATGAATATGAATATTTTATATCTAATCCTCTTATTAGGAATTATGTTGGATGTACACACCACAGCTTTTATCCACGATGGGAGCTGTGTAAGTAACAAGAAACAGCACAACTGGCACAGGCCTGGCGGAACACTGACTTCAGAATGAGCACCGGTGCAAAATTGCCAGGACTGTTCACTCAGTGTCAGACAATAAATTAGCACTTTGAAAAATCCCTTCAATATCAAACTATCTTGTTTTACTCAGTGCTCCTGCATCCCAACAAACCAATTGGAAAGTAACTGCAGGAGGTATAGAACAGCCTGACTTTTTGGGTGCATGTTGTTCTTTCCCACTCCTGCTAATGTGCCTTTGAAGGGACAGTTACCCCTTTCTGACTTGGCCATAAGTAATGGGGAATTTTCAGCTGGGTCAGATGCTGGCAGGGTGAAATGTCCTGGTGTGCAGATACATCCCGGGAGCTTGGCTCACCCAGCATTCAGCCCTTTATTAGGAGTGGCTTCTGTGTTCCTCAGTGCCTTTCACCTGCTTGTAGCTCAGATGAGAGAGAAGGGAAGCACCTACATAAGAAAGAGTCTCTCCACACTGAGTTGAGTTTAGTGGTGTCTTGTTCTGTTCCCTTTGTCCTGAAGGCACATCAGCTCTAGTGAGGCTGAAACAGCCTCTGGGACTGATGGGCTCTGAGATGATTTTAGAGCTGGATCCTGCTAAGATAACCAAATCTCTTCCCCAGGTTTCCAATGTATCATCTTAATAAAGATGATAATTCACGTTATGACTGGTGAAGAGGATGAGACATGGAGTGGTTTTGTTTCCCAGGCTGAAACGTGCATGACCAGCTCCTGAAGGAGTGCTGATGTGTTGTTCTGGAAAGATTTTGTGTCCAGGATTATCCACTCTTCATCCCTGCCAGCCTGGCTTTCTCCTTCCTGAGGGCAGGGTGGGCTTGGTACTGATTTGCTGAACTAGAGCTGAAGCTCATGGACAGAAGAGAGTATTCCCTGTACCCCTAGGTCAGTAAAACTGTTTGGGATGGTGGTCCAGCACCTCCCAGAACCCTTAAATGCACTGCATTAACACAGGGTACAGGACTGGGAAGGAGTAGTGGGAAGTCAGTTTAGGATGGTGCATAGCACCCTTCAAAACCCTTTGGTCTTCAAATAACTGCAGCCAAGCATCTCAAACACCAAATCAATTCAAAGCATGTTTCTGACACTCGGTCCCTTGGATTATGCAGTCTCTTTATCCAGGGAAGGTGAGTGACAGGTGTCAGGAAGGAGCTGAGAGCACCCAGATACACTAAACCAGTGGAATGATCCAAGATTTTGTTGATTCTTTCTTTATGAACAGTTCCTGTTTAAAGATGGTTTAGTCTGGCCAAGAGTGACCAGTTGGACCCTGCCCTTGCTGCTGCCCTGGGAAATAAATCTCTGGAAATCAGAAATTGCACTGCTTGTTTCTGTGGCACAGGAAAGGAGTAAGGGAGGTGTAGCACAAAAACAATCTGGGGAAGGGTTTGGATCACAGGAGCATCCCTGCAGCCAGAGGGGAAGAGATGTTGCTCAGGCATTGAATACAAGGGCCCACAGGAGATGAACCTTAAAATTAACTAAAAAAAAAAATGTCTCTGTTGGATTCAAAGCTATTCCATCACTTTTATCACTTAGGCTTGATAAATACCAGGGTGTCACCTGCTTATGGAACTAAAAGGAAGCAGTGAGGATGCTCAGAACAGGGCAGGTCATTTGTCCTTTTGTATTTCTCTTATTCTCTTGTAGAAAAGTTGAGAAATGAGTGAATGACCAGAACAGGCTGGGAAATGCCCTCTCTATAAAGCAGTTTTACACCAGCCAGACAAATAGTATGGGAAAAAGAATTTGCAGTTCAGGAGGCCCAGGAGCATGTTTGGTTCTCTCAAACACGGTTCTCCTTTCTTTAGGCTTTTCTGCTTTCCACTCAGAAAATTAAGCTGCCTCTTAAGCTACAATGGATGTTCCATAATAACTCAGTAGGGAGTGCTTCAAACTTTTACCTCTTATCTTCTTATCTTCTGGAACTGACACTTAGTAGTTATTTGGCAAAATCAATTAATAAATAAAATTTTCCTGCCAGTTGCTGCACCAATGACATTTTAACAGTTCCCAAACCAGATGATAGTCATTATTATTTCTAAATTTGAGGTAAATCTTCCTATACAAATGGCTAACTAATCTTGCCTGTTCATTGCTGCTGTGGGACGAACCTCAGCATAATCCCAACCCACAGGAATGGCATTAACCAGGCAGGACCTGTGAATTCACACTCAGTTTCTCTGCAGCTCTCTGCAGTTCAAAGATTCTTTGAACTTTTTTTACTTCATATGTATGTTCTAATCAGAATTAAATTTTTTCATTGATTAATAGTAAAAAAAAAAGAAAACCCTTTTCAGACCTGAGACTGTGTGCTAGGGATGGCTCAGTTTTATCTGAGCCCACAGCTGAAAGTGAACGTGGGACATCCCCCAGGTACAAAAGCTGCCCATGACCTTGAGGAGCCCCTCCAAGGCAGGGAGGGTGGCCTTCTCCCCGAGACAGCAAACTCTGCCTTCTCATCCTGTCTGCTGCCTATCAGATAATGACTTTCTCTCTTCTTGCATTGACATCCTTATTATAGAGCCAGAATGAGGAAGATTGGATCACCAGCAGCCTGCAAATTGAGAATGTCAGAAGCAAAGAGAATGTGGCTGCAGAAGGGCTCAGGAAATAAATCTTTTCAGCTGCTGTGGCTTTAGGGTATTATGTTGATGTCACAGCAGCTTGTATAGGTGCTGTTTCAAATTAACAGGAAAAAGCTTCCAATTTTCAGATCCATGGTCTCTTTTATCAACATGATAAATACCACTGCAGGGAAACAAATCACTCTGCAAGTATAACAGCCCACTTTCTGATGGACAAGGAATATTTCCCCCCTATTTTCTCATATTCAAACAACTTGGAACTAATACAGTTTTATAAGCAGGACCCAAAGCTATTACTTTTCTCAGAAACTCTGTATTAGGGCTTGGAAATAAGTATGATGAGAATTCTCTTTTATCCATTAAAGTAAAGTTACCATCATAAGCTTAGATCCAACCTAGCTTGGTAGTGACTTGAATAGGGTAAACTCTATAATTTTGGGGGGGGGGGCGGTTTATTGTGAGAACCTCTGTGTTTTTGGCACACAACTTTCTCATATAAAACTTTGGAAAAAATGTTGCTATATAGTAATATTTCTTAAGGTTTGAAAAAATATAATGGGCAAATTATTTTATATTTTACCTTATCAGTCTGCTTTGAACTGTGATCTGGATATCTCATGTCTTCAGGAGGCTGAGCTCTGTCTGAACTGTATTTAATGTAACCTAAAGAGGGCAGGTGGCAGCTCATGGGACATGGAGCCCAGGTAGGAAACATAATCTATATTGGGGCAACAAAAAACCAACTCCAAACCAAAAATCCAAACCCTTCCACAGAGACGTTCCTGTCCTTACAAACTTTTCTCTCAACCTCCACAGAGAGGATGGGATGTGATGATGAAATTCTTTCCAGCTCAAATAGTCACAACTGGTGAGCACCTGACTTTTGCACTTTATGCATTTATGAATCTCCAAATCAGTTACCCACTTCTGACCACCATTAAACTGGCTCATATTTACCACTTTTTAAATGATGGAGTTTTGTGTTCTCCTGGTGTTTCAATGAATTGTTCCACTGGCTCTATCAGTCCTCATCTTTAGCAATCCTTACCCTGCTCACAGGGTTCAAAGCTCTGGAATGAAGATCCATCTGCTACTAAACGTTGAGGCTGAAGTGAGCTTCAGGGACCAGATCCACCTTTTATACACACCCCCTACACTCCTCCAGTGCTTGTGCCCTTGTGCTGCTGCTTAACAAAATTAATCCCATTTCTTTTTCCAGCTTACTCGCCAGTCCTCAGTAGAGTAATCTACTGAAAAAGCACATAGAGTAATGACTGATTTTTACTGCTTAGAAAATAATGATGACTGAAATACTGATCCAGGGAGTTGTGTAAGAAATGGGGTGCTGAGATAGAAACCTGTTAACAAATGCTGGGATCCCCAGATCTTCCTTTAGGAGGTGGTATCACATGTGATCTATCTCAGCCTTTCTTTCAAGGTGACATGAATTTTAAAAATAATTAAAATGGTTTGCAGTGGAGTTCTGCACTCCCACATGAGTTATGGTGATGGTGTTGCAGAGTACACAAAGCCTATAGTGTGATTTACATCATCATTTGTATCTGTGAAAGCTCCAGCAGTATCTGCCTGCATAAATCAAGGGATTTTCTCATACCATTAAGAAATTATTTAATTCCTTCAGATTTCATCTGAACAGGACTAGGATGTCTGCATAGACAGATGCTGGGATATCAATAATGGCAAGTCAGATATTGATTCTGGAGACAATTCCAATCACCTGGATTCTTTGTTGCTAAAGGAGCCACTGAAATACAAGGGCACTGAAAGATCTGTGGAAGTGAAACACAAAAACATTACTATTCAAAAGCCTGGGGGGGAAATCCTGTTGCTCCTGTAGAACACCCATTTGGTGCAAGGACTGGTCACTGGGAGTGCAGGACTGGCCACAGGACCATTCCCTGGATCTCTGCAGTGCCTGGGGCTGTGTGTGTCCAGCAGGGCTGAGCCAGGCTGGCAGAGCAGAGGACACTCACCCTGAAGGGCTGGGAGAGCTGGCAGGGAAAGCTGCCAGGCTGTGGGGTTTCTCCTGGGGCAGAAGAACATTCTACTGCCTTGCACACAGAGCTCCTGTTACAGGCTCCACAGAGTTCCTTCATCTAAATAATATCATGATGGTTGCTTTTTGTTTAATGTGGCAGGGAAAGACTTTAAAACCAACAAAAACCTCCCCCTAAGCCAAGTGCAGCCTTTAGGAAAGGACATTGATTCACCTTCAATATAAACTGCAGTGTGTCTATGTGAATATTTAAAATAGAAAATGCAGTTCTCACTTCAAGGCCTGTTTCAGCAGAGAGCTGAAAGCACAAACATCTGCAGCAGCTCCAGCAGCTCTGTGTGTGCTGGGGAGCCCAAAGGGCTCTGAGCTGTCCCTGCAGAGAAGCCATGCAGGGAAGGACTGAGATTCACAGGTACCCCCAGAATCAGCTGTTCTTGCTGCACCTTTTCCTCTCCAGGCAGCTGACAGTCCAGGCTGTAGGTATTCCAAACTGTTCTTAAAAGGAAGCAGTTTATTGTTTTCAAAGATGACTTAAAGAAGGGAATATTTCTAAAGGAACAGGAATTGCAGTGTGCACTGTTCTGCATTGCCACCCAGTGAGGTTGAGAGAGTCATAATTGAGGGATGCAGAGTCAGGCTGGAGCAAGAACTTGGGCTTTTTCTGTGAGCACACTGTTCTGGAGATTATACTCAATTTAAATAACTATATGTTATGGGAAAGTTGATTAAATTTTGAATCCAAAGGATTTATAATCCCCTTTGTAATGAATGGTGCTGCACATAGATGAGAACCCCTGTGATGCCCTCAGAGCACCCTGGACAATGCCTTAACCTGGAACACTGGCTGGCTTTAAGGCTGGCTGGGTTTAGTGGCCTTTTGAACAAAAGGGACCAGAAAATGGTTCAGTCCCAGAAAATAAATGTGCCCAGCAGGGGTGGTTCTAATAAAACTATCTAAATAAAAGCTCTTGTAGGGGTACTGCCTGGAAGTATCCAGGGATACCATGCAGATCCTACCTTCTTGAAGTTCAGTCTATGTTAAAGGTCACTAACTATTTCTGCTTTCTATTAATACCCACAGTGGAAATGTTTCTGTTAGATTGTTCCCATTTACCCACTGGAAAAAAAAAAAAAAGTCTTTTTGAATAAAGCTATGGGATTGGTAGAAAAACTGGTATCTAGGCTGATGTAATCTTTTATACCCTTTCAAGTGCATGGGTAGGCACATGGAGAAAGAAACAACGTTGTAATAGAAAAGGAGATAATTTCTATCCCTGTTGTCCTGATCACACGTGATTGCAAAGGGATTTTAATCCACATGCTTGCTAACAGCAAGGGCTTTTACCTTGTGGATTAACAAATTTGAAAAAAATCACCAAAAAAAAAAAAAAAAATGGAACCCCTTCTTCAGTTTCCTCTCACCTGCCTTAATTATTCATTTTAACTCCATGCTGCAGATCAGGGTTACCTCGTTAGGTGCTTAATGAGGCTGAGAGGACCCGCATGGTGTGGCCAGTTAAGGAGTTCTATCCAAATTACCTAAACATTCTTCTTCCCTACCTGAAGGCAATCTTGCATTACAGGAGAATCAGAATGTCTTTCAACATGAGGGCAATGTAAAGAGTTTGCACCAGGAGATTGATCAACTCCATCTCAAAGAGATTGATAAACTTGGATTTGTAAATTGTATTCTCCAGCTCTTAGGAGCACTCAGAGTTGCTGGATATGCTGCTCTTCAGTACTGGTGGGAATGGATCAACCTCTTCCATTTCTGGTGCATGAACAATCAGATTAAGAGACATTCAGATTAAAAACAAGCTGAAATTTTCTATTTGTTGCATTAGTAGACAAAGAGGTTTTTTGTGAAGAAGCTGGCAGCATGAATATAGCTCCTATTTTATAAGACACTGTAGTAACACAGGTGTGTGCTGCAGAAAACTGAGTTCTGTTCTGAAAAAGGCTTGTTCATGGAAGTGATGGAGCACTGAAAGGAATAAAAGGGAGAAAATGGTGCTCCAGGGTCATGGGATATGTGGTCTGTGCTGGACACTGTCTGCAGAATGACCTGACAGGGAAAGACCTGGGGAGAGTCCTGTCCAGCAGCAATGCAGTCCCAGGGCTCTGAACAGCAGCAAGGACCTGGCCCTGGCTCCTGGAGGGGACCAAGAACAACTCCCAGAGCAGGAATTCACTTTTGCCCAGCCATCTCAGAGGTCCCCTGGGCAGAGGCTGGCAGCAGTGGCTGAACTCCAGCAGGACCAGTGAGGGAGGGTTGGCTGAATGAGAGAGCCAAGGAATGCTGAGACATTGCGGGAGCCCTGAACCTCAGCTGCCTGAAGCACAAGCACTGCAATGACAGCTTGCTGAGACTGCACCAAATGTCAGTCTAGAAAAGGTGGCTGCTTTCTCTCAGAGCTCCTGTGCTTTAATGTCAGCATGGACTCCTTGTGGGTATCGTAACTGGAAAGGGAAAGAGTAAACCAGATGAGATGAGCCTCATTAATTATGAAAAAGCTGACAGTCAGTGGAGTGCTGTGGAGAAGCTGTGAATTTAGGATGACCTGTTGCCTCAAAGCAATGTTTAAATCTGTGTTACCTCTGAGAAGTAGCTCTTCACCTGCTCCTTCAAAGTTATAAACCCATGAACTTCACAATATATCCTAAATATAATTGTACTGGCAAAATGCCCTGTTAGAATGGCAGTGGGAAGTGGATACTTCTTTGATTGTTTTAGTTACTTATGGTTTTCAAAAAATCCAAAGTGCCTGCTGTCCTGAACTTGAGGAAAACCATGAAAATGGGAAAGGCTTCAAATCTCTGCACATATCAAACAGTTCAACTCCTCATTCTTGACTTTTGCATCACAAGGTTCTCTTGGGGGGTCCCAGTGAGGGTGGTGGTGGTGTCTTTCAGCTGGTCCACAGAGATGTGGGTTCCTGACCTGGGGAAGGGAGGGTCCTGCCTTCCACTGCAAGCTGGAAATGGAATGTGATTTGGAGTCAGGTGTTTATGGTTGGATGGCTCCTCTGGGCTGGTTTTTGGGGGTTTTTTTGTATGGTTTTTGTTTCTGTTTGATGGGGTTGGTTTGTTTTAAGCCTCTTTTAGCTGCTGAAGATGAAGGGCAGACTGCAATGCTTAGCCAAGGAAGGTATGAACTCTGCAACAAGAAAATCCTCTTTGAACTCCTCCTGCCTTCTGGATGGCTCCTGCATCGGTATTAATTGGAGAAATGTGCTAGAAATGTTAACAGGGATGATCACTGTGTTTATTTGGGCTACATTTACAGCTTTAGAATGGTCAGCCAGCGCATGCTGACCTGATGCAATTTGTTCTGAATGGCACCCAGAGCAAGGACTTTCACTGGGATGTCCCTTGTTTGGATTATTACAATAATTGATGGATTCATATGTACTGTGTCATTTGTTAATACTATCCTGTTACATCCCTCTGGGAATGAGATCACACATTTTTATGAGTAGCAGCTGCTGCAGAGTTTCCTGAAACCCCAGATTTTCAGGCTGGGCCAAGGAAGGCAGGGCTGAAGATACAAACAGATGCCTGGTTGCAATGATGTGAGCTAACAACACCTGAGCCTGCAGCCTTGAGAAGGTGTGGGCAGCCCTGGTGATTCAGGGAGTCCTGAGGGTGTTCAGGAGCTCTGTGGTTCAGAAAGGAAACTCACTGTTCCTGCTCCCTTCCTGGGTCCCTTGGAGATAAACCCTGCCTGGAGACACCCAACAAGGTGTGTGTTTATTCCCCATGTTGCCTTTTATCAGTGTTTGAATACCCAAAAGCTCTGCAAAGAGAACCATGAACATGTCACCCCTAGAAAATCACTGTGACTGAGAAAAAAAGGAATGAACAATGACTGATGCAGTAATTTACATCTGTCAAGGTAATTACTGACTAAATGATGGGTTTATTTCCTCCGATTAATTTAGCACAAGATTCTTTCTTATATTCTTTCCCTGCCCACGGGGTGGATACCACGATGAAGCACAGGATCCCTGGAATGTTTTTTGCCTTCAGTCCTCTCTCCAAACAAGTCCTCCTCACCAGCAGCTCCTGAGTCATTGCAGGAGGAATCAATACAGAGTCTGGTCAAATTACCTGGTGCATGGGCTCAGTTATCTGCTCATGTCCCAGTTACTCCCAGAGATGAAATTACAAAGCAGCAGCCACTTCACTGGGGAGGGATTCCAAGGGAGCAGGGTGTCCCCAGGTGAGCTGGGGGAATGCTGCTGCTGGGGCAGGCAATGTGGGTGCAGAATGGTCATGGTATGAGACCAGATTAATTACTCATCCGTGCATGCATCTGTAAGTTGGGAACATAAACCACTAATCATTATTTGCCATCTTATTTAATTAGATTTGAATTATACTTTTTTTTGTTATGGTTGCATTTTTTCAGTGAAGTTTTAATCTTTCTTGAATTTTGGAGAACTGTTTTTGTTCTTAGTAGTAGTATTTTTTTTCCTAAACTTTAAAAGCAACTTTAGGCAGAGAAATCTAATTTAAAGGTTTTTTTTTTTACTCTATAAGCACTGTCCTTTGGGTTCTGACTCAAGATAATTCAATATGAGCACATCCAACTCATCTGTGTCTCCTACAAATGTCTATAGATCTATATTATCACAAATAGTTGCTATGCTATGATCCCAAATCAAGACTAATACAAAATCAGTTTGCCTAATATCGGCCTTATTTTGCCTTTAATGAAGAGCTCTTCTAATTCTTGTTGGCAGTTTCTATTGATAAAATAAGGGGTTTTTTCCCACTGTGCCTTAGCAGAATGCAGCAGTATTTTCAAGTTTCCATAATGTGATAGGAGAAATGCTGACTTTAAGGTTTGTTTTATTTCCATTTGTTGGATGCCAGCTTGCCTTGTGGGAGAGGGAGGGGGCTGCTGGGCCAGCCCTTCCCTCAGCCAGGACAAAGCATCCTGAGTGTGCTGGGAGCAGAGGTGTCCCCACAGACCTCTGGGGCTGCAGGTGCCCCTTCTCCTGAGGGAACATGGAACAGAGAACTGTGGTTTCCTGTATAACCACTCAAGTGGCTTTTGCTGGGTTCCAGGAGGAAAATCTGTGGGCTTATTTTGCATTGTGTCAGCTCCCCTGTTCAACAGCTCCCCACAGAGCAGGAGGAGGTGGCCCTTGCTGGGCTACACTAAAGGAATTTATCACCTGCAGAGCCAACAGAGCATTTTCTGTCCCAGTAGAACAGAGGATGTACCAGCACTTGGCATCCAAGTGCTCTCTGTCTTTTCAGAAGGAAGGGATGAGATCAGTGCCCAGGAGCAGTCCAGCACCAACCCACCCTGGATCCACGGGGATGTTTAGTTCATGACACAAGGCAGTTGCTCAAGCACCAAACAATAACCTAAATGTGCAGGATTTTAGCACATGGAGACTTTTTTTGGCTCATTCACCCCTGAAATCCCACGCTGGCCTCTGTTAGGATGCAGTGTGGTGGGGACAGGCTGCTGTGCAGGCGCTGGCAGGGACAGGGGGACACTGGTGGCACCATGAACAACAGCCCCCCTTGTGTGAGTGGGGCTCTGACTGGAGGGACTTCTGAGGGATTGTCCTTTTGGCTGGTGACTTAACTCAGCCCTTCCCTGGATTCCCTTGTGATTTAATTTAAACCCCAATGGCCCTTTCTGTGGCACATGATCTCTGTCACGCTCTGTGTTCAGTCACATCCTACTTCTGCACATTTTTCCTGCCCTTGCTGTGACCTGTGAAGAGGGATGAATTACCAGCACACTGTTTCCTTAAGCTGAGCAATTACTTTGAATGAATATTACATGGTTATGTGAAGATAGAAAGTGGGAATAAAGAGACTTGCTATGGAAACAGGTTTTTTTTCACTTTTCTTTTTTTGATGCTTTCATCTCTTCTGCAGTGGGGATTACTGTGCTAATTATTCTTTATGGTGAAAATATGACAGTTATGTCTGTTAGATTTTACATAATTTTCTTTATATTCCTTAAAAACTGAGAAATGTAAATTACATTCCTGTACTATCTTTGGGTATTTTGTTCTTATTCTGATGATGTCTCTTTTCTCCAGGCAACAAAAATTAAGATGTTGCACTATGCCCATCTCATTCATGCATTTTTTCAGGCGAACTGTCTGTCCTTCTTATAAGCTCAGGCTCCAAAGTATTTCCAGAATGGGGGCTCTGTAGAACGTTGCAAAGCTCTGCTGCCTACTGTCTCCAGTGTGGTATTTAGAGCAAGAAAACATTTAAAGCCCAACAGAAGCTTGTGGACTGACCTCTCTGTATTTTATTGAAGTGATTGATCTGTCTTATATTTTCATTGACTGATCTCTGTGTTTCTGCACCAATTATTCACTTCTACATGTTTCTGCTGTGCTGTATGAAATATTCCCAGCACTGAGAATCAGCAAAGTATGTGTGCAAAAGGGCCACCTGAGAAGCCCAGGGACCCACACTTTATCCTCTTGGTATTAAACGAGTTATAAAACAAGAAGGAGAAATCCATCTGTGCACTGCTGACACTGAGCCAGCAGTTTCAGTCTGAGAGGAAGAAGCAGAACAGTGATATTTGTAATCCAGTGCTAAATGCAAATAAGTTCTGTGTCTCTTTCTTCGGGAGATTGCTTCCCTGAGTCACCGGGGTTCATTTACATTCGGGTGACATCTACAAGAATTTTGCCAACACAGCTTATTACTGCAAACATTGTGTCAGTTCTGACATTTCTCTTTGCTGGAGAATCCCCAGAATGGCTCTGTTTGTTCCTGGTGGCAGACGTGGAGTCACACAGGGAGCGGTGCCAGCCCCAGGCGCTGCATTCCCTGAGCGCTGCCTGCACAGCCCTTCCCGGCCAGGCTGGGAACAGGAGCCTTTCCCAGAGCGCTTTGACTCTGGAAGCAGGATCGGCACCCGGAGCTGGCTCCTGGAGCAGACACGGGCAGGTCCCAGGCCTTTCTCTGCAGCAGAGGCACAAACACGTCCCCACGATGGCTGCCAGAGCTCCCTAGGGCACCAAGGAGCTCCAAACCCAAACGGGAATTCAGATTAATCCAGCACTCCTGGGGCCAGACAAGTGAATCCATGGGAAAGAAAGGTTGTTATTATCCCTGTAGCTGCACTGTGTAAGGATGCTTAATTCCCAGACTCTATTTCCAGTCTAACTCCCAACAAGTGTGTGTTACAAAGGAGGAAGGAGTCAGTGCCAGGAGCGTTATCTGAGTGAGATCCTCAACTCTTTGGTCTTCCTTCCCTACATCCCTGCTTTGTGCATTTCCCTGGCTATCCCACACAAAGGACTGAGGCAGTTACTTCCACTTCCCTCCTCAGAGAGGGCATCCTCAGGGTTTCATTTATCATCGTTTACAGGTTCTGCAAATTGCTCTTGTTAATGGGAGTCATCAGTGATGCTTAACAAGAGACATTAAAATATTTTCTTGTCTACCACTCCATATACTTTTCTCCTGCCCTGTCTATGTATTTATATGTAATATGCATTTATTTGTCACTCCCCTCTGGGGAACAAAGCCTGGCAGCTACAAACCCTTCTCTTGCAATGCAATGATGGGAACAAGTCTCTTCTGGAAGCCACTCAGATGAAATCAGCCACATTATTTCAGTTATGACTCAAGGCAGATTTGAATTTAGGATTTCAAGGAGGTGTTATGCCCCCTGGCCCTGCGGGCTGTTTTCTATTCACTCTGCTCACTCTGTATTTTTCATCTTATTCTCAGTTCTACAGCATACAGTGTTTTCCACTAACTCATATTTCGTAAAGATAATGTGCCAAAAACTGGAGTCTGCTATTTTTTATAAAGATACTGAAGCTGGGCCTCAGTTCAGGAAGGTGCTTATGTGCATAGTTTGTGCTCTGGAAATGCATTCTTGATTTTATTCCTACAAAATTTCCCAATTCAGGAGGCACTGAGATTCATGTTCTAAAACTGTCACCATTCCACCCCTTTAGATTGTGGGAGAGGGTTTTGCCTTGCTGATGGGCTTGTCTTGTTTCCAAAGTTTGCATCTTAGAAGTGTTAAAATCAAAATTACCAAAATGTTTGAAAGTGCTTCTGCTGAAATTCATAGATTCATATAACAGATGAGGGAAAAGGCATAGCAAGGTAACTCCTTTAACAAGAACAGTTTCTTGGCTGTGTTTGTGGGTTTATGGAGCAGCCTTTACAGGCTACCTTGATAGAAAATTTTAAACTGTGGTGTCTGCCCTGAAAAAGGGCAGCCATTCAGAGAAATATGTTAATATATTTCAAAAATATAACAATACTACTGATCATTTCTCACTATGAAACAGAACTGCTCATTCTTTATATCCTGACAGACATTTACTGTCATTATATGTATCTTGAAAGTGGCTGTATTTAGCAGAACTGAGCATTTTCAAAGTTCATGGGACAAGGGGAGTCACCATCACAATGCCTGTCCCATTTCAGGAGGAGCTCCACTGCAATCTTTGCTTGCCCCTGCTCCTCCCCCAGTGTTAAGGCTCCTGGTTTCCCTCAGCCACTGCCAGTGCTTCCAGGGGGAGGCAAAGGGGCCACAGCCCTGCAGGTTTCTCTCTCTTGTTTCCTGAGGGCCAGAACTCTGTGCTCAGTTGTTATTTCCTAAGCCCTCTATTCCTTTTAGCCTCTGAAAAGATAAGCTGTCAAATCAGAGATGCAAAACCAGATAAAAGTTCTGCTCTAATTAACAGTTACTCGAGGGCTATTGCAATTATGTCCTTTGTTCATTTCTGCTTACACAAGTTGGTAGTGTGTCAGTGGGATTTTCTCTATCAGGCAAGATCAACAAATACTGACCCTCAGCAGGCAGTAAAATACTCATTAAATAAAACCCAATGCCAGCAAATAAAAGAGGGAGAATATGCTGAATAAACATAACTACTGGAAGAGGCAGTCGTGCAAATGAATCCTTAGAAAGGATAAATAAAAGTTGTAAAAGAAGAGGATACTGTTGTCGTTAGAGTTGATAATCCAGGCTGAGGTAATCTGTGAAATTTATAACCGGCCCAGCAGGAGGCTTTTTGTAGGCAACAAGCTGCATTTTGTTGTGGCAGGGGAACAGTAGATGGTGATTTCCACAGCAATCTAAATTCTTCTAGTAAACACTGATAAATGTGAATACTCCAAAGAACTGAGACCTGTCTGGAGGTCACAGCCTGTCACTATGCAAGTGAAGAAGAATTACAAGTAGCGGTGAATTCAGAATTTAACTGCCTGACAAAGACTGCTTCAGCTATCAGTACAAG
Source organism: Phylloscopus whistleri (assembly GCA_017589585.1). Taxonomy (NCBI): domain Eukaryota; kingdom Metazoa; phylum Chordata; class Aves; order Passeriformes; family Phylloscopidae; genus Phylloscopus; species Phylloscopus whistleri. Next base: position 1,805,057 of record JADMLD010000926.1, read on the forward strand.
ACACAACAATGTGACACCTTAAGAAGCCTGAATTAGTCAGTGTGTTTATAAGAACTGATTTATTAAGTTGCCCCCAAACTGGATGCTGATTGGGTTGTTTTTTACTTTCCCCCGTCCTTTTATATTTTTCTTTGGGATGTTTGAGTATTTTTCCTAATAGAGAAGATTGTATAATAAAGGTATTCCTGAATATAAGGAATATAATTTAATTTGGTTGCTTCATAGAAGTGCTAGGGTATTATGATACATTCATTTGCTGAGTGAAGAAGTGAAGTTAAAGGAAGCTGAAATGACTTCTCAGAAGGAAATTGGTAGGCATGGGGCACTCTGGGCCTCTTAAGTTGGGATTCTTTCCTGTCAGTGCCTCTGATAACCCTTCCATTCGTCTATCCTTCAGTGGTTCCTTAAAACTAGGTTTTCCCATCTCTTTCCGTGGTGTGTGACACTATCCCACAGGTTAAGAGCAAACTGTCCCCTACTTTTGGAACTTCACTTTGGAGCTTGCTTCAGGAATTCCTTGCTCTCCCGTTTGGACAGTAAGAAGAGCCTGGATGCACCTGCAGGGAGGTTGAACCTCTCTGAAATGCCCCTCCTGAGTACCTGCCTGTCTCTGACAATCTGGAGAAGGTCTGTTGCCTTCCCTGGAACTGCTGGCAAGGACTGGGAGACGCCTGGGTACAAATTTGCAAGAGAACTGTGAAATTGCAAATTCCTTTTCTTCAGCTGGGCCAGCTCTAAAAGGGCGTGCAATGAAATGAATGGAAACAAAGAATGCAGTCATTAGGTTAACATTTAATGTTTTCAGTATTTAATATTTCAAGTTCTGCTATCTTTATGCAATAGATGTTTCAGTAACAGTACCATGCTTCCTTGAAATCAGCTTTTCAGACAAGAACTGTCCAAAACCCAAGTTTGGCCAGTGTTCAAACATATTTTCCTCAACAGTCTCCTATTTTGTTTTTTGATTCTGTTCACCATCCTGGTGGACTCAGGCAGGATTACCTAGAAAGGATTTTCCATGGGCAGGATTACATACATGATTTTCTACAAAGCTGCTGGAGAGGGATGGAGGATGGAGGTTATTAATCCCCAAGGCCTGAGGTGCTGTCCAGAGAGGCAGTCTGGGAGCTTGGCTATGGAGATCAAACTCTTGGAACAAACAGAAACCTCCTGTTAATGTGAGCTTTAAGTGAAATCTGCATGACAGAATAATTTTAAAGCTTTTGTGCAGTGTTTAATTACTCTACTAATAAAATGAGAAGCGCCAAATTACATAAAATAGAATTTTTTTGAGATGAAAGCCTCCACCCATGTAACCCTTGGGACTGGGAGCAATGATTGCACAGGTTGTGATTCTCTTTGGCTTCAGTGGGGCGAATTCTTTGGTTCCCATGAAAATGTATGTTTAAACCTGAAGCAGAATTTTACCCTTTCAATCTACTTTCTCATGGTTTCATGAGAAAGTCTCGAGATAGAAAATACAGCCTAAAAAAAAGGAGATATGTAAACTGAGACACCAAAAGGCAACTCAAATCTTCGTGTGCTTTAACTTCATGCTAAATGAGTGGTGGAGGAGGAGGCAAAGGGGAGATGAAGGCAAGAACATCTTAAGTGCTACCGGTCAGCACCACTTTTCCAAGATTATTTTCTGAGAATGTGTGGCTAACCCTTGAGCAAAGGTCATACATTTGATTTCCTCTTCCAGCCGGGGAAATTTTAGCTTGTTTTCTCAACTGGAACAAATCCATGCATTGCTTCTCAGGGCAGCTTCCCCTGAAAGCACACAGGACAATGATTTTGTTAAGTCCTAGAAGTGCTTCTACTTCCCATCTAAGAGGATTTAACAGAAAAAACCCACCCTCAGTCAGAAAAGGGAGCACAGGAAAGAGAAAGAGAGAGGAGTAAAAATACAAAAATGTGTTTTTTCATCTGGGGATTCTGGCTGAGCCAGAAAGGAATAGGCAAATATATTCATACTTGCAATACACTTGAAACAGTTCATGATCTTTCCCATTAGGCTGAATTTCATGGTAGGTGCACATTAAATGCAATACTTTAATGCCAGGGCTTTGCTTCCTAAATGCTAAAATTAAGCTCTCACAGTAAGCTAAGAAGTAACAATTCTGTTTCTGAAAGCTGGGACAGCTATGGAGGGTAAAAATTAACTAAATTCTGGGGACTTATCCTGCAATATGAAATTTTTATTTTTTTTTTACATTCTTTTTTCTTTCTGTATTAGTCAGCATGATTATAAGAATTTATTTCCTAAGCTGCCCCTGAATTGCATGCTGATGGGTTTTTTTCCCTTTCCCCCCTCCTTTATCGTTTTCACCTAGAGAGGACTTTCCATAGGCAGGATTATATATATGATTTTCTATATAGCTTCTGGAGAGGGATGGAGATTATGAATCCCCAAGGCCTGAGGTGCTGCCCAGAGAGGCAGTCTGGGGGTTTGGCTGTGGAGATGCCACTCTTGAAACAAACAGAAACCTCCTGCTAATGTGAGCTTTAAATGAAATCTTCACAACAGAGTTATTTTAAGTTTTTCTGTGCAGTGTTTAATTACTAATAAAATGGGAAGTATCAAGTTACATTTGATTTTTTCTTTCTGCACGAAGCCCCTCCTGTGCAGAGCTGTGTGTGTTTGCGTGTGCACACATCAGCTGTGGGAAGCACACACTGAGGGCTGCGTTGGAATCCTCTCCAGGAATCACACTCGTGGCTTCTCAGGCTGTTGTTGGTTACTGCGATGCCCTAAAGAGCCTTTCAGGAATTTTGGAGCCGTGGCTCAGCACACTGGACTGATATTCTTACACGGCTATAATGCCCAGGAGCCATGGCTGGGAAATGGCATGTGTGAGGTGCTACAAAAAGAACAAAGATTCCCTCCTCCCACACTCTTCTTGTTTGATCCACCACTTGTTCAGGCTCTTCCTGCCAGGCTGGTTTGTGGCAACGGCACAGATGTTTTCCACCTTGCAGCAATATGCTGAACATATGATGGAAATCTGTCCTGGAATACAGCGCCCCTGGGAAGTCCACCCTTACTCTCAGTAGACACTGTGGATGCTGATTTTGAGGACCTAAGTTTTTCCTCTGTTCCTTCCCTGAAAATTCACTTCACCGTGGCTGGCCACAAAGCTTTTCCTGCACATGCCTAGGTCTGAAAGGATGTGTAAAATACCGTGAATCCTCTTTGTTTTACAAGCACCATTCTGTGTGTAAGCCCTGGGGAATCCCTCTCCCTGTCTCAAACAGAACACATGGGATGTCTCTGCCATTTGTTCATGATTGCTCAAACAGCACTGCCAAGAGCCTCAGTGTGACCAGACTGCCCACAGCAGTGGTGGATCTCAAACCCCCATGGCTTCATTCCTGCCCACAGCAGTGGTGGATCTCCTCACAACCCCAAGGTTTCATTCCTGCCCACAGCAGTGGTGGATCTCAAACCCCAAGGTTTCATTCCTGCCCACAGCAGTGGTGGATCTCCTCAGAACCCTGTGGCTTCATTCTCACAGCTGCAGCCTGAGATTTCCATGAGTTTTGTGATAGCAAAATTGGTGTAATATGGCTGAGAAAGAGCTGCCAGGTTTGGGTCTCCCCTTTCCTCAGTATTTATTTCTGAACTCCCTCCTTAGCATCTCTTTTTGCTTTGCCCTTCTCAATTCTGAGATCCTGCATGGCTGATACAAAGCAATCTTATCTAATGAGTGCTGAGGCTTCCTGGTCACTGCTGTAGACACCACTGAATCTGATTTTATCAATGCCAGAACAAAGGGTTTGATTCCCTCCGAGGCCCAAGAACAGGAACCCAGGATATTGGATTAGGCACTAATGGCACAGTGGGCGGGAGGTTTTTGAAAGTCATTTCCCTTTCCCTCTGTCATTAATCTGCTTCAGTGGCTGATGAGCTGCCAGTGTTTTAAGAAGCAGATCTCATGAATATTCCTCAGTGACAGGCCAATCCAGAAGCCCCTGCAGTGAATGCACTGTGGGCAGTGTAACAGACTGAGGAACTTGGGCACTGATTTCTCTGTTTAAAGAAAAAGGCTTTTCTCACACCAAAACCAGAACTGGACTAATAACCTTCTAATGGGTATACAGTGGGAAAGCTTTTTGTTTTCAAACCTGCACAAAGCTCAACCTTCCATGCTTTGGGATTCTACAATCTGAATTTAGGGTTTTGTTTAAGGGCCTGAATAATCACACCACAGCTGTAGTTTAAACCTAAGTACCATCAGAGATGATCTAGTCCAGCCAAAGCAAAACCCCACCATGCTTCTGTGATTCATTTTTAAGAACGCCAGCACTGACAGGAATGATTGACCAGTTTTCAGACTGAGGGAGGCATTTTCTTGGGGCAATAGGAAATACATCCCAATACTTCACTGGCTATATTGTATCCCAGTTTTCTGGGTGACTGGTCTGTTCTGTTAGTTGATAGCTGAGATGGAATTGCTGGGCCTTTTTTCCAAATAAAGTTGCACGTGGTCAGCTTCCCTGGGAATCCATCTACAGCTGTAGTCCACCAAAAATTCCATGATCTCAAAAGCTAATGACAGATTTGCTTGTGAGTAGAAACAAAGATCCTAAGTCCTGCTTGTAGGCATTTACTGGGGGGTGAACTGTTTGTCAGAAGCACCTGAAATGGTTCTCATTTTCCAGTTTCACGTATGTCTGAAAGTCAAATTATTGTACAGAGTTTTCAACAGGGTTCCAAAAGATGAAGTAGTTCTTCAAGGTGCTGCACAACCACCAGCTGCCAATACTGTTCATAACACAAACAGTTTTATAAGTGCTGTTTCAGCCTTACTGAAAGATATTAGGGTTTCTGGAAAGCCAGAGGTGGGGCAATGATTTGGAACAAAATTGAAATAGAGCAGACCTAAATAACACAGTAAAGCATGTTATCAGCATTAAAAGGCTTTGTGACTTTGAGAAATATTCTACATAATTAATTTAAGAGACAGAGCTCTGCACACCGTGTGGCTCTATCACCAGCTGCCTGGCACTGCAATCAATAAATTCTATCACAAAATTGCCTTTCTAATTAGGTGGAACACAGTCTGGTAGGAGTACTTGGAGGGTTCATCCGCTGGCCTGGTGAGTGCTGTGCAATATTTCTGTATCCAGTCCTTCCATGAGAAGCAGGGACTGTGATCCCAATGGCACTTAGGGACACATCCCTCTCTCTAGAGGACAAGGTGTAGGCTTCCTGTGCTCACACATTTTTAGGCTGAGGAAGTAATCTCAAACCTACTTAGTCAGGGTCAAACTGTTAGCAAGAACAGATGCTGGTGAAGATCTTCTACCTGATAGTCTTCCCCCTTTTGCTGGGAGTTACTCTACCTGGAATTCTTGAGCTTCACAGAAAACTTCCAGATAAGCAGCAGGGAAAATCTGAGGAGCTGATTCAGCCTCCCATTCAAATATAAAGCTGTCCGTCCTGGCTGGTGATGAAGAAGAATTTTGACAAGGACTGCTTTCACAGACAGCTCCAAAGGTGGAACATGGCTTTATTCTGCTAGATTTTCACAGTAGAGAAATTATCTATTTGTAACACACTGGAAATGGAAATGTTAACCTATCTATGCACTAGTTTTACATTATGATTTATTATGAGAATTACAGACTTCCAGCCCAGCAGAAATTAATTTCAGAACATCTGCTCAGCATCCACTGAGGCACTTGCAGTCAAGGAACACCATATTGCACAGCAGAGATTTGGGCTACAGGTTTGGGTTTTAAAAAAACCTAAACAACAGCTGTCTTCTTCCTCCTCCTTTGCAGTTAATTCATCATAACTACAGTGAATAAGAGGTCCTGCTGCACCCTGCTATTGTGAGTCAGAAACACACAGAACAGTGGGAGCACTGTTAGCTACCAGTACTGGCATTCAGAAAATATTGTGTCATGTTTTGTCCTTGAAGCAACAGCTATTTAGCAGAAGGCTCCAATTTCCACTGGGAATTTGTGTGTCTGGGGGGATGCAGATGTGGTCTCTAAACAAATTGGGGAGGTGATGGCCATGGGGTTTTAGTACTGACAGTCTGATAGCTGTAACTTTATACAGTGCTGCATTTGCCTGTTTTTAAAAAGCAAGTTTAAAGTCACTTAAAGCCATTTATCAAATGATTTTTAGGTTGTTGAAGTAGTAACATGAAAGTAAATTTCATCTATCTATCTATCCCTGCTTTTATCTATATAAAATCCTTTTCAATTAAAAAAGGTGACAATCCCTATGCCTCTGAAAACCTCAAAATAAATAAGCAATCTTAGGTGATAGATCTATTTGCATGTTTAATCAGTGTCCTTAAGCAGCATGAGAAATTGTCCAAGGACACACAAATAATGGATAAGTGATATAGCTGACACAAGTTTTAAAAGTATCTATTAATAATGGTTTAACAGAAAACCTGCCATAAGGGAACTCTCTTCTTGGTACCTGTCTTTTGTTATTTATTCATACTTCATATGAAGTAGATGAAGTTTTTGTTGGCCAAAATAAAAAGAAAAGTAAATTTAAAATAAATTAACTGTAAAGTAAATGTAACAAATCTAAGATGAGAAAGAATAATGATAACTAACACGTAAAAGTCAGGTATTTTCATTCATGCTTTATGGCTCAAGGATGTTCTTTAAATGTTCTTTAATGACTGTTGCCTTCAGAGGGCAACACAAGGGTCTTGGATCCTGCCAGGAAGTCCTAAACGTCCGAAAATATATTAGGATGAAACAGGTATATCAAATATACCAAATCTATTCTGAAGGAACCAAGGTGTTTTCTACCCTCTGGGCTAAATGTTTAGATGTCAGTATTACAAAACCAGAAAGTTAGAAGTAAGAACAGTGAATTATTTAAGTGGAGTGCCTCTGTCCTGTACACAGGTAGGAGGAAAAGTAATAAATATGATACATACAGATGACATATTTAGATATATATTCATCCCTGAGATATTAGTTATAGAATGATATACCTTCCATACTGTTATCTATACATTAGTCACAAGGATGGGGGTTTTACACACAAGTACTTTTTCATGTGCTGATTTAGCCACATATTCATCATGACTTCCTGGTGTGTACACAACTGCTGTGGAACTCTGCCTGGCAGCCTTTGGATCCCATGTGGCTCTGCCCTGCATTCCTGGGCAGCAGTGCTGCTCTGGGCAGGTTGGCACGGAGGGAATGCTGCACCAGGGGTAACTCAGTCCTCCTGGGGAGCTTTGCTGTGGCTGCTGCTCTGCTGACAGGCCTCGCAGAGCTGCTTTGGCAGCCGCCTTGGCTGGAGTGTGTCTGTGGGGTGACAACTGTTGCTGCCTCAGTGGTGACACTGTGAAGAGTCAGTGTGTGAAGATCATCAGTCCTTGCACTGACAAACAATGAATTTTCTTCCAGGCAGTTTCTGAGTTCTATGCATACCTGTAACTATTGCAAGTGCTCCGTTTGTTTGGAGTCTTAATGACTGTAATGTGTTCAGAGCAAACCTGAGTACTTGACTCTTATTTTGTCAGCTGTCAATCCTGTAGTTTTTTATTAGCACTGAAGTGACAGCTTTGCATTTAGAAAAAAATATATTTACATATGTCGCAGTCAATACGTGGTAGTTGACATGGACACTGCACTCGAGGTGCTTCATTAGTATCATCAGAAGGCTTCAAGTATCTGCATCTTGTTATTCAAAAAGTCTCCCATACCTTTCCTCTGTATCTTCTAATAGCAGCTCCACACAGCTCTGGCTCTGTCTCTCCTTCTTCAGTTCCGGCTCACTCCTTCCTCTCCCTAGCACAGCTGCCTAACCCTGTCTGTCCTATGTACAATATCTTACCTTTTCTGGCCCTGGCTCAACCTCCTGTCCCTGGCTCTTCACAGCACGGCCAGCAGACTCCAACTGACCAACTCCCCACTTAACTCATTCTTTATCATGCCCATGGCTGTGAGGGCAAGGCTGTTTCTACTCTTGGATGATTAACACAGCTGTAACCTATCAGAGGGGAGACTGCCTTCAGCAGCACCTCCTTTTGTCTCCCCACATACATATATTATGAAGACTGTTGCCAGTCACTACTTTATGCACACCTTTATAGAAGGGCAGAAAATAGCACATTCTTATGTGCAGTGTAAATTGATTAAAAGTTATCATGGGATCCTGGAAAAATGCAAGATCCTCCAAACTGGTGTGCTCCCACTCAACCTTCCACACCCACACCCAATATGTTTTCTCAGAGGAAAAACCACAACCTCGTGTAGCTGTAATCTCTGCTGAATTCAGAGTGTAAGAACCTGAGATCTCACCTAAATTCGAGTCTTACGTGCCTCCCATGCACATTAACTGTAAACCTTAGGAATCCTCAGTATAAAGTCATTATCTTCTGTTCTCCATGGATCTGACCCAGGTGCTGCTGTATTGTCAGTGCTGTGTGGGGCTGGAACTGCTCTGGGCAGCCTGGGAGTGGGTGGTGCTGAGCAGGGATGTTGGTGAGGGCCTGCTCTCCACACTCCGCATGTCCAGAGGGTTTTACTTTGCATTCCTCCTCCATGTATGTCATGCCCATTCCAGGACGAGGTGTACTAGACTCACTCCTGAATCTCATTTTTTGGGTTACTTTCATCTGAAGTGTCTTTACAGTCCACTCTGCCATTGTAACATCTGGTTCTTCTGCACAACTGAGGCCATGTTCTTCTGTGTGAAATGTCATGGTAACTGCAATCCACAAGTCTCCAAGTACTACTTCTAATTAGTGACAGCATGTGATCAATGCTATTTGTAGAGTGTAGAATACAGGTCTAAAAGTAGTTTGTCTCTTAGATGTTGCTAGTCACAAAGTGGGTAGGCTACAAGGAAGAGTTCAGTGTTAAAACTGTAGCTGACATTAACATGTAAACATAACAAGGCAGGAGCTGAAGAAGCTGAGGTGGTTACATCTCCAATCTTGTTTGTAAACAGCAGCTGCTGAGACTGCAGCACCCTTGTGTTCATATCTTCCAACACCTCCTTCAACTCCTTTGCAACAAATCTGGCTTTAAAACAAATGGCTAAAACTGTCTGCACTCTGTATAAAAAGTACCCCATGACTCCTCTAAATACACTGGATATCTCTGACCTGGCAGTAATTCCTCCCTCTCCCCTGGCCAAGCATTACTTGAATCAGCTGTGAGGTGGTTTGGTTATTCACATTCCACTTCCAGATGCAGAGGCCCAGCCAGCAGCCACTGCTCTGCAGAGTTGCCAGTGCCTAATTGTTTCTGGCAATGGCAACTGCCTTTCTTAGGTTTTTTTTCTTCCTTCTCCCTCCTCAACTGGCATTTCAGATCAGTAGCTTTCATAATACATTAGCTTAATGCACTCTGAGCTTGACCACATCTTCCACTCCCACTGCTGCCTGAACCACACACGGTCCTTGAACTCAGCATCCAGCACAAATGATTTAGACAGATGAATAAATAAGCCTCTAAATATCCATGTTCCTGCAACAGCAAAACCAGATCAAACCTATTGTTCAGAGCAGCCTATTGCTGCAGACGCTGAGCTGGTGAGCAGATGGATTCACATTCACAGAATGTGGGGGCATGATTCAGGCAAGTGAAGGTAACTCACTTGAGCAGAGTTTCAAGGACACGTGGACTCTGCCACAGTCCCCCTTCTAGTGACAGCACAGCCAGCGTAAAAGGCAGAGTCTGTCACCACAGTGTGGTTCTTTTTTACTCAGCAGAAGGCTCAGTTCATCTGAAAGGAGGAGAAACAATAGATGATTGTGTAACAAGCAATTCCTTCTGAAAGTCAATCTCGCTGCTTTTCAAAGGCCTGGCTGGATGAAAGCACTCTCTGCTTTGTCAGACCTGAAAAGGATGGCAGACTGAAACAAATACATCCTGTCCTGTTGTTCCTGGCATTTCACTTGGGTTTGAGCCAGATGAGGTCTCGGTGAAGCACACAGAGAAATCCCAAGGCTGCGGTGTCTCTGAGCCTTCTGGCTGCCTGACATGCTTGAACATCCAAGCCAAAACAATGCATCTTCACCCCAGTGGAACACACAGAATGGTTAAATGGGAAAAAAAGGAGATTTGTTATCTTACATAAACCTGAAGGACTGGATTAAGACCTCCTTAGCTGTAAGTGTAACTCTGTCATGGCCCCTTTCCAGTTTGACAATTAAGGGTAGGAACTGAGTCTGACAGAGTGGGGGAGGATTTTTTTCAGTACTCTTAATAAACCTTGGGTGAATTTATGTAGACATAAACTCAGGGTTGGTTTGCAGAGACATGAAATCCTATCCAGAGGGTCTGCAGCTCTGCCTGAAGCCAAATGTTTTACTGGCCCCTCAGTTGAAGGACTGAAGATATGTCCCAGGGCTACTGTTCATTTTGGGGACGCTGGGTAGAAAACTGAATCACCTCTCTCTGCCTAGAGAGGGGAAAGAATAATTTTCTCTTGTCCTTTGATAGTGCACTGGGGTTCCTTTTATCTTTATGCACAGACAGCGATGAGCAGACATTTCCTCCTCTCAAAGGAGAGATGGTAACAGCCAGAAAAGCAGTTTCAGGTCATGCTAATATTCACCTGTACAAAATATATTTGCATGAGAAATGGGAGTGTGGGTGGGACTGGTGTCACTTGTCACATCTGAGCAGGGCCACCCCTTCCCAGGCAAAAGCTCTGAGGGTTTGCCTGCAGCAGCAGCAGTTTGGCTTTTTGTGTCCATCAACATTCAAACAGCAGCTGCATGACACAAAGTTTAAAAAGGAATTGAGCCATCTCTGTGAAAGGAAGTATATGGGGTTTTCTTGTGTATTTTACACTTCACAATACAAAATATCCTATGGAATTTCAGTGTCCCATTGAACCATCTAAACCACCGAGCAAATAATTAAAAAAAGAACTTGTCATGTAAATATATTCCAGTTTCTTAGGTTACAAATCTATTAACATACGATAAGGAACAAACAAAATTATGGAGATCAGGAAGTCAGAAAATTCTCCATGAAAATAGAGGTAAAAACTTCTTACATTATTCAAAGAATATATTATTTTATAATTTTTTCCCATTTCACCAGAAGAGCTATTGAAAGTGATCTTGTTTGGATGGTACATAAAAGCACATAATTGTCTGACAAATGCATCTGAGTGTGCACTTGCACGTGTAGAGTCTTCCAATAAAGAGAAAGAGAAGTAAAACAGACAGAAAACAGTCCATTCATGACCAAATCAAATATTTTTAAGTTTGGCAAGAAGAGTTTGTGCAGAAAGATTCTTTGGAAATCAGCTTTAATGTTCAGCAGAGTATTATGAATTCAGGTTGTATCCAGGCCACTTTACGTGAGCAATCTAAAACATTCCAGAGGCAAACAAAGGTTCAGGCCCAGCTTGAAGAGCTCGAGCTCTGGAGCACACAGGCTCAGAGGTGCAGGTTGGCACCCAGCAGAACACAGGCACTGATGCTACATGAGGTTTGTTAGCTCTCCAGTATTTTTAATTTGGAACCTTTTGTCACCCTGTACAGCTGCAAAACCCTGCACTTTGGGTAATTGCTCCTGATTTCCCGTCCTGCACAGCTGCTCCAGGCTAAGATGGCAGTGTCCCCAGTTCATAAACATCACCAGCACTGACAACACACTGCCACAGCAAATCTCAGCCTGGGCCTTGCACCTGGCAGCTCTGCCACCTCCCAGGATCATTGTGTTCCTTCAGAACATCGTGGTGCACCTCCCAAAGGGCCTCTGCATTTCTGGCAGGCATCTCAGACAATTTCAGGTAAAATGAAATTTCCTTGGGTTGTTTTGTTTGTTTATTTGTGGGGTTTTTTGAGGGCACTTTTTTTTTTGTGGTTTAGTTTTTTTTAGAGTTAAAAAAATGACAGAAGCAGCAGCTAAGCAGTAATACTTTGTGGTACCAAGGGTAGTCTTTATGTAAATGGGAACAACTTTTATTGGTGTTGGACTGGTTGCACAGTCATTGCAAATGTCACATAGGAAAATGATGCAAAGGGAAAAATAATTTATTAGGAAATTTATTAGAGTAATTAGTCCTGGTAATATATCTTCCATAAATCTGTTTAATTCCTAATCTAGTTCAAAGTTGCCCTAATTATTTTAAACCTCGAGAACCTGCTCCAGTTTACACTCTTTTGTATCTTGTTCACTGTGCCTTTTCTTACCAGTTCAACACAATTCTCCTCTACCACTGGGTGTGATGTCACCACTTTTTGGACATATGAAAATTCTCTACATTTTCTGCAACATAAAATTCCTGTTTTACCTATCACCTCTTTACTTGCTCCTCTTTGAAGGTCACTCTAATCCAACACCTCATCTCCCATGAGGTAATGCTGTGCTTTGTGTTCTGCCAGCTGTTGTGGGACTGGGGAAGTCACTTTGGGATCTGGCCTTTATGAGAACACCACAAACACACAGTGATGTTTTCTTATCCTCAGGGAGAACCATTCAGATGTAAACTGTAAAACATGACATGAGCAGATCCAATTTCCTTTGGACTGAGAAGCAGTGGGGTAAAATGACGGTTAAAAAATGGGTGTGCAAACCTATCCCAGCTGTAGCAAGTGCAAATTATGTGTTTTGTGAATCCAGATGATACAAGTCTCCCATCTGTTCTCAAAAGGAGCTGTAAAATAATCCCCAAAACCATGAAGACTAAAAATATGTCAGTGTTCTTTTGAGGAAGAGAGTGAGGCACAGCCAGCAGGCGGAAAAGAGGCATCACAAACTGAGCAAATAATGAGCTTTTAGTTCTTTGCAATGAAAATTCTTTTGAGACTGAGTGTTTCACTGGTGAAAAAATGCATTCCTTCCCAAGGTGATCCTTCTGTCCCAGTACATGCTGCCACAGGATATTTTGTCTTCAAAGAGTGTTTTAAAACTAAAATTGATTTGAAACCCGTTTTTCCTATGGATGACGGAGTTAAGAAGCCTCTCTCAGAGAAGCCCTTTCTGGTTCTTCACCTGTTCCCATCAGAGAGGGCCAAGCAATGGGGTGCAGGGTTTGGATTCTAAATCAGCACACACTTCATGGATTTTGCAAGTGGAAACTGGCCATCAAAATGGCCACGTCAAATTTAGGCTAAGGGGCAGTATCATGTAAATGTGATGCAAAAAACTGACCCACAAGTTGAAAACTAATCTGCATCGATATTAAAATACAGTAATAAAAGGTAACAGTTTGCAGCTGATTTTCCTGTGTCAGTAATACCATTTTGTTTAGCCACATGACCCCTGAATTGTGTCTCTGTTGAAGTGGGTACACAGTTGTCACCTCAGCCACTGAGTGACAATGAATGAACCACTCATGGCCCAGGCTGAGTTGATGTTTAATGCTCTGTATCTATGAACTAGAGGAGCACGACACACAAACCTGTGCCAAACACAATCTAAGGAACACAATTCTTATCTCTCTGGTGACTTCTTGTGCCCACCAGTTCTTCAGTATTTTTGTACTGATGGCAACTAAAGAAATGTACAATAACCTTAAACCAGAGGACAGACACAGGATGTCATTTCTGTACTTCTACAGTACCTTGATACCACCTTTATCCCTGCATTTTTCCATGTCATCCTTGCCTCTGTTTGGGAATCATAATTTAAAAATCTGAGGAAAAGTTCTTGTTTTTACCTCTACAGATGCTGCAGCCCTCCCGAAGAGTTGGAGATCTTATGTCTCCAATTTTAGGAAAATTTTCAGTTTACAGCTTGCTTCATTCAGTAGAATTTTTTTTTTTTTTTAATCAGAAGCATGGAAATAAAGCTTTGAATTTAGGGATTTTTTTTCTGTTTTTAGCTATCTATCAGGTTTTTAGATATCTTTCAGATTGATTAATAGGATCAAGTGGCAAAAGTGCAGTTTCCACTCATGTTTCCATTTAGGATGGTGCTGTCTAAAAAGAAAGTGTTTTATAAAATTGTCTACGTAGTTAAAAAGTATTGGTGATATTCTGATTTTGTGCTCTCCCTAAATACCTGGGCATTTCTGGTTGGGATTGCTGCTCAGAGATGTGTTGTACAGCCACAGCACCTAGCAGGATGCATTGGAACTGTTTTCAGTCTACTACTGAATGTCCCACATTCTTTCTAAAGGAACATCTGATTCCACAAATGTGTTTACTGTGAGGAGAGTGATCATTAGTGCAGTTTGATGTACTCTTCAGATGATGCACAAAAATCACCCCAAATAGCTCCTCCTTTTTGCTCCTCTTTGCAGAGTGTGTGTTCTTCCCTTAGCCCCAAGTTCCAGGCCAAACCAGAAATCACTTTGGATTCACATTCCTCTCTGGATGTGTCTCTGAGGCAGAGCTGGAGTTACAATACCCAGGGACTAGATATTGTCAGACTACTTGTCACCATGGCTGCTGCAATAAAGCAGCAAATTGTCTTTCAATAAAATAAAATAACCCCCAGTTAATTTATCTCTCAGAGCTTTTATTGTCTGGTCAGGGCAGCAGGGCTTTACCCTTTCTCTGCTGCCCAGGGAGTGAGGATCCTGTGTAACCACTGCCCTTGGAGCAAGTTTCAGGGCAATACATTGAGGTGACAACAAGGAAACCTGGTTTGCAAATTTCTAGAAGTCTTCTGTGTTGGGCTTTCTGTGACCAACTTCTTTAATAAAGCCTGGTACTTCTGCCAATTGTTTGGGCCAAGGACTTGTGGTGTGTTTGGAGAGTGAAAACAGCCAGTCTGTACCTCAGTAATTTAGCTTGGAAATAACCAAAATACTGATCTCTGCTAATAAGAAGAGATGTTAAAGTGTGGATTAGAAGCAAAACTCAATATGAGGGGGTCCTAGTAAGAACTGGTCTTCCAACTGGGACTTAAGAGCTCACAATTACTCTCTCCCTAAGAGGATCTGGGATCTCTTTTGTAAAGCTCATCTCTTTAAATCCTGAGGCCTTGCTCTAGAAATCTCTTCCCCAGTGGAATGGAGACCTGCCTGCATTTGTCATCTAACCATGAAAACCATTACAGGTCCTCAGTAAATGGAAGCTGAATTCAGAGAATTCCTCTCTTCCCAACAAGAGTCAATGTCAGGAAATGGACAGACACCAACCCAGCAGCCAGGAGAGCCTGACTTTTTCCTTAAATTCCTGTGTAATTTCAAGCTATTAACTTTTTTGCCAGCCTTTTTTTCCTCTACTCACCTTTTGTGTTTTCTAGATACCTGTCATCTGAAAGGATAAGGCCAGTTGTTTTGTGCAGAACCTAGAGTGGTTATGCTTCAGTTTTAGTTGGGGCTTTTAAGTAGAAGCAATCTTGTAGCAATTTTGCAGCTAAATCAAAATAAAGCTAGGATGCTGAAAACCTGTGAAGACCAGATGCTTACAGAGCTGCTTTTCTTAAACCACAAAACTAATAAAGATTACTTGTCAATGAAGGAAAAAAAACAATTGCTGAAAGACAAATCCTTGTTTTAAAGATGGAAACAGAGGGATTAACACACTTGCAACTAAAAATGGCAATTAAAAGATAAGAAACTTAGAATTAAAGAGCCCACAGAAACAAAGTATCGTAAAAGAACTATTTGTATTAGGAGTAGACAGAGATCATGGGGCTTTGGCTGGAATGTCCTTTAGTGAATTATCATCACAAAGGTTCTTGAGGACTGTAGGCTTCCCTATGTCATATAATGTTATTAAAAAAAAAAAAAAAAAGGAAAAAAAGTCAGAGGTATTTCAGGAAGTTCCAGCAAGAAATGTATTAAGTCTTGGAGCTGAATCCCTGTTTGCATAAATGCTGTCAAAGCCAACTTAATTGCTTCTGCCAGCTCTGAGCTGGAGGCCAAGTCTTCAAAGCATCTGAGGACAGAGACTGTAAGGAAGCTTTACAGAGGAGTCCACCTCTCCTGGAGAGATGCTCTGCATAAAGGTACCTGGGCATGTGCCTGAACACACAGCTCAATCAGGATCTAAACCAAACCTCCCCTACCCTCCTCTCAGAGGCTTCTTTATAGGGCTGCTTGTAGCAGCTTGATGAGATCCTCTCCAAAGCTCAAACATCATTTTATTTATTAGCTAGGGAGCAGGTTTGGACTAGACTCTGTGTGTTTGCAATGCAGGTGCATGGGAACTATGCATCTATTATTTCCTAATCTATTATTTCAAGTGGAGAAGTGTGAGTTGGGAGAGGCTGCTTGAAATGAAAGCATTAAGGTAGTAGGTACAGTGTAAATGAATGACTTGGAGCTGTCAGCCTACATCCTCATACAGGAGGATGAGAAACTGTCAGCCTTGGAGAGAAATGGATCCCTTCCCAGTGCAGATTCCAGCCTAATAAAAAATTAAAAGGTGAAGAAATTATTCTTCATCTAATAGATGATTTCAAGCCATCATAAAATGAACTGATGGCAGAAAGATGCTGGCTATTACTTGGTAGGACAGAGGAACAAAGGATTCTAAGGTGTGGTTCTGGAGGTATTTGAGCATCCTCCCCTCCTGCACAGCTGGAGTCATTAAAACATGAAGTGCAATGTGGAAAACTGTAGGGAGATATGAGGTATGCCCTTAAGGAAAAGGAGATGGGAACCTCTTCAGCACCTTCAGAAAGACATCCACACTTGGAAAAGAAATAGAGTGAAGGAAGAAAAGAGCAAATTTTTCTGGGGATTAAATTTTGCTGTGCACTTAAGAGAAGAGGGTGCAACTGCAGTGCATGTCCCTCACTGTGTGGGACCACAGACCTATGTGTTATCTGGCATTTTTGATAGAGAGACTGATAATGGGTGGTGGATGTTGGTGCTTTGATCACTGACACTTCTTAAGGCATCCCACAAGTGCAAGAGGATGTCCTGCTGTGCTGTGCACAAGTCTTGCTGCAGATCTGTCAGGCTCTCCCTGAAACTCCTGGCATCCTGTACCTCTCCAGGCCAGCAGCTCCCACCAAAGCTGGAAGCAATCTCCTGTCCTTCTGCCTGTCTCAAATCTGGGACAGCCAGGAGAACTCCTGAAGGTGCTTGCACAGACCCCAAATCACCCAGTCTCTTCCCTCGTTTGGACTGAGGCACTGGGCTCCACCCATGCCTGGGAATACGCAGTTATGTTCCTGCTGATGTTGCTCCCTGTCATTGGGAATTGTGTCCGTGCCTCAGACAACTGCACTAAATTGGCTGAGGCAGAGTGGGAAAAAGACAGGATTTGCCATCAGGAGCTGCAGAGTCCCAAGCCTTCAGCAGTGGAGAGAGAATTTTATTCTTGCTGTGTGCAGAAAGATTCCCTTGTTTATGAGCAGAAGTTGATTCATCCTTTCCCTGCTCCTGGGGTCTCAGGGTGCAGCTCAGTGCTGGAGTCAGTGGCAGCACAGCTGGCAGCCAGCTGTGCTCTTCTGCTGTCCCCGAGCCAGGTGCTGAGGGACAGCCCTCAAGGTGGCTCTATGGATTCCAGCACTTTTCACAAAATCCAGGATTTTCTGCACTTTTCCCCTGTGGGAGGTGTCCCTGTGCCTGTCTTGGGTGGGATTTCATGCACAGAGAGCCCTAGTAGAAATGCTTCTGTTCCTGCTTGATTTGGTGAGAGAATTTTGTTTAGTTAGGATAAGTTTGTAGACTCTCTAAAGATTCTAAGACAGGAATCTTAGTGCTGGATTTGAAAATGCTGCCTGTATATTTTAAAACTTTGGGTTTTGTCATTCATGCAGGCAAGTGAACATTTTACATATCTCTGGGAATTCCTTGTGCTCTTAGATATAAAAGCAGGGACATAGTTGAATGGGACGATCATAAATACTTAATATTTGAATACATAACTATAGAGTCACTAAATAGCTGGAAATAACTATCTTTTTCTATACCACATACATATGTGGCAAGCTGAATAATTGAATAATGAGTTGGTTTGTTTGCTTTTACTTGTGTCTACAACCAATTTCCTCAGAGATAAATCTCAGAAGTGCTGGGAAGGAGGTGGAAGAGGGAGAAAGGGAAGCTAGTTTGCATAGAATCATTTTTCTGCATTTTTATTTCTCTGACAGTTTTTGGACCCCTTCATTTAAGCATTTGAAACACTGAGGTTCATGACTGCTGATTAATAATTTATATTCATTATTTTCTAAAATCAGACTTTTTATGCTGAAAACCAATCAACCATCCAAACACAGCTGACTAAAATCTAGAAACACTTTGCAAAGAAAATCCAATGTTTCTCTCAGAAAGAAACATCTAAAGCAAGAAAGTGAAAACAAATTCTATTTCTGACTAGGAAGTTCTGTTAAATGCTGACCCTGTCAGCCCACCTTGGCTCTGTGTGGTTGAAGTCACTGGGCTCCATCCCTGAGTATTCTCTTGTCTGGATGTTGCTTGTGTGACTTTTCCCCTTTGTCCTGGACTAGAGCAGGATTCTCCAGGCACAGCTGAGTCTGTGTGGGCAGAGCTGCAGTCCTGCTCCTGGGCCTTTGCCCTTGCCTAGGAAATTCAGTGTTTGGAGAGCAAACAGGTCTGGTACCTGGCCTACATGAGTTCTGTAGAGCTGTAGAGGCCACTGTGCAATCTCCTTCCTGTGGTACCTCCAAACAGCCTGGGATAGCTCTGGTCTCTCCACATTGGCTGTAAAAGCATCCCACGAGCCACAGTTTCGTTTCTGGCTAATGCCCAGCTGGTTCTGTGTTAATATTACCTGTTCCTGTCCATGGAACATTTCAGAGCCTAGGCATTACAGGAATTAAAGCTGAGAGCCCTTGTGGAGAGGGCCAGAGTGTCAGGCCTGGCTGAGCTGGACTCAGTTAAGGCCAAAGGAAAACCGTGGTCTAAACCACTTAACTTTGTAGGCACCTGGAAATGGGAGCAATCCTCAGACTCCTCTGAACTGTTTGCTGCAATTGTTCTATTACAGAACTCTGCTGGTCTAAACCCAATGCAATACAAAGCTGTCCTGCAATGAAGTGCTGGGAAACATCACTTTGTGCATTATGTAAACCCAACATTTCTGGGGGAAATAATCCCAGCATTCTTTTTGCAATATTGACCTGTAACAACACCAGCACAACCCAGGGATTTTCTTGCCAAGCCCACAGGCAGCTCTAACAAATGAGGAGACTGCCAATGCAGCTAATACCAATGTCCACATTTTTGTACTGCTGTTGCACATTTTCTGTGACTTGGGGGATGCCAGTTGGGCATCTATTAGGCAGCAGCTACAAATTTTGCAGTTGCTCTTCAGCCCAGCTTTAATGAGGTGCCTTCGAGGAGTTTAAGGGCAATCTGAAAAACAGTACTTGGCATTTATTTGGTTTTGCACTGTCTTCACCTTTACCAACCAAACTGCTCTCAATTACCAAAGTTACCTTAGGGATAGATCCTAAAAATCCCTACTGTGGCCAGAAGCTGGTTCTGACTGTATGAATAATTTCTCCAAGTTTGCTGTCACGATAGGTTGTGACAGCAAACATTAAAATGGGTATGATTTCTGGTCTGTGAATGACTGTAGCTGTCTGACTTTGTGTTCCCTCATGTATGTTCCAAAGTAACTTAATGGAACTTCTTGTCTGTTCTTCCTTTAAACTTTAATTGTATGATTTCTCAGCCATGATGGGCAGGAACAGTTACAAAGTCACAGTCTAATTATAACATTCCAGAACAGCTTTTCTTGAGCTGCAGCCTTGCTCCAAGAGGGCTCTTGGTGGGTTTAATTGTTGTGAGTGTATTTTTCTCATTATGCATTCTTCCATCCAAGACACTGGACATGCTGCCCTGCTTCCCTGCATGCACGTGGTTCTCTACCAAAATAGGACCAGTGACACGAGGATAATTGGCTCCTATAATGCTGTATTTCCTCTCCAAAAAACCTTCATGTAATGACTACAAAAGGCCGTCATAAAAAGGAGAGCAGAAGGAAGTCAAATGTCAGGAATTGTTTTATTTCAATGACTGGAAGTAATTTTTAGCCACATTTGTTTCACTAGTGAGTGCCAAAATGATATAAATTTTGACTGATGTCAGTGTGCTCCATTTGTCAATTTGCTAGTTTGCTGTTGTGGGAGAAAATGCTGAAAGGAGGATTTTTTTCTTTTTACTAATAAAATACTTAAGTACTTGTACCTGACACTAAATTTTATGGTCCTTTATTTCAGACAATTCTGTCATTTCTGTGAGTTTGGTCTGCCTAAAGATGACAAAGTTAAGGACATTTCTGTTAACTCAGGTTTTTCTCAGTCAGGAAGCTATTTGCTTTTTACTGGATTGATGTTTATCTGCGAGAGAACTTTAAATACAATATTTCTGCAGCTGTACATGACTGCAAAGCATGCCAATAATGCAGTTAAAAAAAAAAAAAGAAAAAGAGCTTACTTACGGAGATTGGAATAATTGCTGCCTATCCCAATATTGATGGAGCTTCCAGAGATGAGAGGAAGATGGAAGAAAATAACTAAAAAGGGAAAAATGAAGAGAAAGGTCCTTAATAGCAGTTTGGTTTTGTTTGGTACCAGATGTGAGTTGAAACCACATCGAGTTAAGGTTCACCTGCTCTCTCTGGGCAGGATTGCCAGACCTGAGTGCACACACAGATGCAGCTTGAATGGGGGGGAAACGCCAAACAAGCCATTGCTTCATACTTCCAGGAATCCCTTCTGTTCAGGAAATGGTATTATGCCTCTCAGATTCCAAACCCCACGTATAAACAACAATGTGTTATATAAATATGCTAATTATTGTTAAGTCATTCACCAGTCTCTGAAATAGGCACCTACCACTGTAAAACCAAAAAACCACACAACTTGATTTGTGTGAGTGCAGCTTGAATGCATCGGGCGTGTGTGCCAAACTGCGTTGGAATAAATTTAGTCTAAAATTTGATACACATACTCCCCCTATGCACTTAGGCATTAATATTTATAACTTGCTCTTCAAAGATTTATATTTACAGGCAACAAAATGCACACGAGTAAAACGTGTCCTAAATAACCAAATCTTTCGATTTCTTAAAAGATGAGCTCGTTTGCGACTGCAGACGGATTTAAAGCCCGATTCCCGAGAGTGGCTCGCTGTGTCCCAGACTTCGGCTCGGGGTCCCGGCTCTGCCCTGCCCGCTGCGCTCCCACCGCGGGCACGGCCGGGAAGGGGCTGCTCCCTTTTCGGGAGGGGGCCCGGCCCCACAAAGTTTCGGGCACGGTCTTTGGGCTGTGGGATCCTCGCACCCCGCACCTGCGGCAGGGAGGCAACGCACGGGCTCCCGCCTGCCTCACAGCCTGCCCCGGCCGGCCGGGATCGGCCCCTCAGAGCCTGCCCCGGCCGGGATCGGCCCCTCACAGCCTGCCCCGGCCGGCCAGGATCGGCCCCTCACAGCCTGCCCCTGGCTGGGATCGACCCCTCACAGCCTGCCCCGGCCGGGATCGACCCCTCACAGCCTGCCCCGGCCGGGATCGACCCCTCACAGCCTGCTTCACCCGGCACGGCTCGGCCCCCCTGCCTTGTACCCCGGCACGGCTCACGCCTTTCCCCAACCTGGTTCCTTCCTTACCCCGGCTCGGCTCAGCTCTTACGTTTCCCCGGCTCGGTTCAGGCTCTGCCTTTCCCCAGCCTCTGCTCTACCCCATCTCAGTCCCTGCCTCTCCCCAGCCCTCTCCAGCCCGTGCCTTCCCCCAGCCCGGCTCAGCCCCAGCCCGTGCCCTTCCCCAGCCCGGCTCAGCCCCTACCTTCCCCCATGCCGCCCTACCCTGCCTTCCCCCATCCCGGCTCAGCCCCAGCCCGTGCCCTTCCCCAGCCCGGCTCAGCTCCAGCCCCTGCCTTCCCCCAGCCCGGCTCAGCCCCAGCCCCTACCTTCTCCCATGCCGCCCTGCCCTGCCTTCCCCCAGCCCGGCTCCCAGCCCCTACCTTCCCCCATGCCGCCCTGCCCTGCCTTACCCCAGCCCGGCTCAGCCCCAGCCCCTACCTTCCCCCATGCCGCCCTGCCCTGCCTTACCCCAGCCCGCCGCCGTGCCCGCTGTCTCCATCCGCCCCCGCCGCGGCTCCCCGGGGCCCGGCGGGGCCCCGCCGCCTGCTGCCGTGCGCGGGGCCGGAGCGGGGCCGGGCCGGAGCCGGCGGCCCCGGGCTGGGGGCAGGGGGGCGGGTGACCCCCGCCCCGCGGGCAGGGCCGCACATGGCGGGGGCAGCGCGGGGGGGCCCGGGGCCGCACACGCCGGGGCTGACCCCGCCGCTCATCCCTCCTGCGGCAGCGGCGAGCGGCGCTACCGGGGCTGCCGCGGGGATTCGCTGCCTGCATGAGGAGCTGTAGGCGGATAGCGGCTCCGGAAAGCCGAGTCCAGCCCAGCACTTCGGCTGAAAGGGAGGGACTGCCTGGGGTAAACCCACGGGGATGGACGGGATTATCTGATTGTGCGGAGGATATAATTCCGTGGGGCTGGATGGGGGGTAACGAGGAGGATGTAGTCATGTAGTCCAAGGAAAAGCGAAACTCACTTTACAGTAGTAAGATCTACTTGTTACCAGGGATCCTGGGGACGTTCCTGCCCTAGTGCTGGATACAGAGGGAACGGGGCTGCAGCAGCACTGAGGAGTATGAGCTTTGTAACTGCTTGTTTACCTCTCAGAAAAGCGTCGTTGGCTTTTTAGGCGAAGAATGAATGAAATTAAGCCCCTTTCCTAAATGTCCTGTCAGCAGTTTGGGTTTTTTTATGATCCAGGTTCCACTGGCAGTTCCTGTCACCCACGCACTCGTTAGCTCTGCAGGACACTGCTGATGTGTTTGTAGGGACATGGAGCTGGAGCTCCACGGGTGTGCAGACAACCTTTTTTACTTCCCTGTCCCTGCATGGTTTTGTAGCCTGGAGGGCAAGTTCTCTCAATCAGAACAGTTTTGCTGTCAGTTTTTAGGCTGTTCAGCTTCTCCTTGGTTTAGCAGTGATGGATGCAGGGCTGGAATGAAGTTTGGGGTCGATGTAAAACATGTGAAGTCCCTGGTAAAAAGTTTCCTGCTGTCACTGATCACCTTTTCTTTCATTTTCTTTTTAAATCCAGGGAAGCATTAATGGAGTCTAAGGCAACTGAAATGAAGGTTTATGGGAATTTACAGGTGTTTCCTTATTGCTCAGAGAAACCTGTACCTGTTGCCAAAACTATAGTACCTTGGTACCCTAAAATCCCTTAGAATGCTGCTGCAGAAGCCACCTTGTAATACGTTTCTTCAACCCCTCAGAATGTTTGACTCCTTGAAGGACTCCTCATTTGTAATATCAATAAATGGAAACTGCATGGCTTCCTTTTAGGGGTCTTTGTTGTTTGGTAATGGCATGAAGGTGTGAATCTGTACATGCATCAGCAAATCTGATTCTCTGTGTGTTGGGTTTTGGATATGTGCCCCTTGGCCTCATTCTGCCTGTCAAGAATCATATATGTGTGTAACACTGCACTTAAGGATATAAAAATATTTCTCCACTTTAAAGTTCAGGAATTCCTAATGTTTAGTATTTCTGCAAATTTTGGTGATGACATCTTTGTTCATCTCACATTTACTCACAACATCAGCATTGAGTTTAGTCCTGATAGACTTGGGGTCTTAAGTTCAGACAATTAAGCTCACAAACCATGGAAAGGGCATTAGTAACTGACTTTGGATGCAGAGGAATTGCTCAGTGTTTGCAGTTCTGACAAAATCTCTCTCTTGGCTTTAGAGCCGTTTCTGTGAGTCTTGTCCTTTTGCTGCAGTAGGAGTTGCAACTGCTTCTGAGACAGAGAACATTTGTTTCTGGGTCAGACAACACAGTGCCCAACAGGATCCATCAGAGCTGCAGGAACATCCCCGCAGTTAACAGGAATCTCTGCATCCCAGCTGTGTCCAGCTGCAAGAGACTGGAATGCTGTGGGCTTTGCTCACCCCACTCATTTCCAAATCTGCATCACATGCATGTGGAGATAGGGTAGGTTTTTACCCTTTTCCCTGTGTGTTTTTCAGCTTTTAGACTTTCCAGTGTTGCTCTCTCAGCTGTGCAGCTGAGTGGAACCTGGCTGTGGAGTGGGACTCGGGCCAGACTTGGATTTGCACACCCAGTGCAGCAGTGCTGTGTTGTGTCATGGTGATACTGTGGGTAGTTTACATCCTTAGCTGTTTCTTCTGGTAACATCTGCTTTTCTGTTTTGGAAAATGGATTTGTATTAAAGAAAACTCGCCACAAATAAATGATTTAACACATAGGAGTTTGCTTATGGATGGTATTTGGGAGAGCTGGAACAAAAATAAAAACTACCCAGTATTCCTGCTGCTCCTGTCTATTGACTTTGGGTTTGTTTGCCCTTCTTGGGACATCACAGAGCAGGGGAGACCAAGGCAGTGCCTGTCTGAACCTGAGTGGTTCCAGTCTGAATTCTGCCATCTTCTCATGCTTTCCCAGTCCACAGAAATGGGGAGTGTGACTGACTGAGAACCCAAGCACATTTAGGTAAAGTTTGGAATGGTATTCCTTGTGGATGGAGCTGCACAGAGCTGCTGTCCACAGTGGCTGTTGCCCAATTTACTGATAAGGAAAAAAAAACCAAACCACTGAGGAACCCTTGGTGAAGACAGATAACTCTATTCTTGGATGATTTTACATTTTCTCTAGTCGAGGGACTTCATTATAAAGCTGCCGTCAGCACAGTGACAGACCTCAGCTCAGCTTCCATCTCCTGGGGTTTGCCTTGGGATCCTTGGAGCTGAGTGGAAGCTGCAGTCTGGTAGCCAATTTTTGTAAGGCAAAATAAATTTTCTTGCTATAATGAGATCACTTTTGACTGAGAATTTTTATGTATTCATAGCATGACGTTTGGGGGATACTGTTCACCACATCTTTCTTTTGCTTAGTGGAAAAGGTGGTAATGAAATAAATGTCAGTTGGATTATACAATTAGTCGTAGATAAAATGCCTCAGGATGAGCAAAATCGATTATGGGAACAGGAAAGTCTTTTCTGCATGGAAAATCTGGGAGCAGTGAGATTTCATCACTGCTGTAGAGTCTGCAGAGCTTTCTGCCCTTGCATCACCTCGGGCCAGCTCATCCTGCCCCGTCTGGGCATTCCCAGTGCTCTGGCACTGCTGGAAAAGCTGATCACACCAGGCCCTGGGCTCAGGGAATTCCTTGCTGGAGTCTCCAGGGTGTGGTGGAGTCAGCTGAGTAAAACTGCCTGCTGCTGAGAGCAAAAGAGGTCAGGAAAAGAGGCTCTGGGGTTTGTGGAAGCATCTCGTGCTTTCACAGCTCCCTGGGTTCTGAAATGTAATAAAAAGAGTCCTTTGAAGGAGAAATTTTCAAATTTTCTGAAAAAACCCAAACAAACAGATGTTTGCCAGGTTTAAAATATTTTCTGAGTTAGGACTTATTGTAGAATTACTAACAAAGGAATTTCCTCCATGCTGAAAGCTATTTTAATGGAAAGGGTGGAATTTTAAATATATACATTTACTGTAGAACATTTTTCAGCTGGCATTTATAGGACAGGTAAATTTATTTTGTATAGGTATTTTCTAGAGTTTTAAATCAAGTGTTTTTGTTCTTTAGGCATAAAATCTGTCAAGAGGAAAAATAATTTTAAATTATTAATACAGATGAAGCATATCAGTAACAAATATTTCACAGCAGCCTGAAGACCCGAAGGCAGAAGTCCTGTTCTTTTACCTGCCATGTAAAGGAATGACACCTGGAAGGAAGAGGTTCTCTTTCTATAACTGCCATGGCAGGAAAGGATTCTGTAAGAATTTTATGTCATGCCCAAATTCTCAGAGGCTATTTTTCTGATTTTTAGCTTACCAACTGTCTTATTCTCTGGAACAAAAGGTGCTCTTGGGCTCTGGGGCCAGATTTAGTTTCTTATTTGTTCACCTGCTTGCAGATATTTGAGGAAGATGGTGAGTTATTCTGTCATTGCCTGCTGTACATCGTTTTAAAAAATATCTGTATACATGCTAAGAAATAATTTGGTCCAAGATTGTTGTTGAAAATCCAGTATTTCCCCTAACTGCATTCAATCTTCCCAATGCCAATTTTTAAGGATGTAGAATGGAAAATTTCATCTCAGTGTTCTTTTCCCTCTCATTCTCCGACTCCTTAATTAAATTTATAGCTATTTATGCAATTTATTTTGTGTTGACCTTTCAAAGACCCTAGAGCATCTGATGGTGAATGTAGAGTCTCAGTATTTACTTCCATTTACTTCCATTCATTCCTTGAATGAATTTGTTAAAAAGGCTAATGGCACTTTTGGAATTAAGGATGGCCAATGGGTTACTAACAAATAGTAACATATGTGTCCCTGGAGATACAGAACTATAAATATACAGAAATATATAGAAAGAAATACGGAATTATGTCATACACAGCATTTAAAATTAGGTAATGCCACTACCACCAGCAATAAAAGTAAATCTGCACGTCAGAATAGTGAAAGACATTTTATGCTGTAGGTTCACTGTGTCATGGGTGTTGCACTTGGTGGTGGACATCCTGTGTTTGGATGATCAGATCCACCTGTATCCCATGGAACATGGGTATACCTGTTCCTAAGGTGAGGGCTACCCATGGCCCTATGGGGGACCAGGCTTAAAATCTGTTTTTTTTCATGCAGAGTCCACGTCCTGTATTGGCAGAGCTCGGTGTGTGCGTCAGATGTCACAGGAAGGAGCAAAGAAAAGGGAAATGAAAGGAAGCTTCACACTACAGAGTAGTTCATTGACTATTTAAAAGATTGCTGGTGAGTGTAATCCTCATAGAGGTTAGAAGTTTTATGATTTAGTTCTTATTTTTTGCACTGAAGTGAAGTATTCATCATTTACTCTCAGGAAGGTTTTTAGAAGAGGCTTTGATAGAGGGCAGAGAAGGCAGCCCTGCAGTGCTGTTAGTGCAGACAAGAATGAGAATCCAGCCACGCCTATGTTCACCTAAACCACAAGCACAAATGAGGAAAAGGCAGCATGGCAGCAGCCCAAAGTGTAATTGTGACCCAGCATTGATCTTATCTCTCTGACACTGTTGTGTACTAACAAGAAATACTCCTTTCACCTTGAAGTACAAATCCTCTAAATCATTGTTTGTGTTTTACCAGTGAATGTGCAAGTCAGTATCTCTCCATTTTATTATTAGTTTATTTATGAATTGTTTGTGAATCTGCAGAGCCTCTGAAGGGGATAAAAAAAAAAAATAAATAAGCAAAGGTGCAAAGTTCCTCACTGGAACTGTGAACTTTTTCATAGTAGTAAGGAAGAGATGCAGACTGGAGATCAAAACGCCTGGGGAGGAACCTTAGGGCTCATGAAACCCTTGTGCAACCCCAGCTTGGTTTAAATGGCATTGGTTAAACAGAGGGTAGAATAAGGCCCTGGGAAGGCTCCTGTCCTAGAGGAATTGCCATGAGATGCAGAAACCAGTGACAGAAGGGAATGATTCAAATACAGCCAGATTTTATATGAAACATAAAACAAAACAAACCACAAACAAACAAACCAGCCAGCCAAACCAACCAACCAACCAACCAACCAACCAACCAACCAACCAACCAACCAAAACCTCACCAAAAAAACCCACCCAGTGTCCTGTGGGTTTCCTGACAGACTGGCACCACTTCTGAAACGAGATACATATTTTTATAAAATACATATACAAATACAAATACAAATACAAATACAAATACAAATACAAATCGTTCTGAAACGAGATATATATTTTTATAAACTGTTAATGGTTAAAGTAAGGGTGTAACCTATTCACTCGTTTCACAGTTTTGCCCTGTGGGAACAAATGTGCAGTAGGATAAGCAATCTGGCAATGAGTTTAAAACCTGCAGAGCAGAGGAGTTCAGTGCTAGGAGAGAGGAGCACTGCAATAAATGATGTGGAGAGGTGGGACACCGGGGCAGTCAGGGGCATTGTGCAATTCCTTTGCAGAGAAATTCGAGACAGGCTTGGGGACAAAGGGAACAGGACAAGCAGACCCTGAGGGTTTGCAACACAAAAAGACTGTACTGGGGCTTGGGATAAAACTTGGACAGCCTGGGTAGGTGTTTAATGCAGTGGGAAGAGCAAACAGGGTGGCACAAACTGATAAAGAGAATCCAAAACCAGCTCAGAGGTGCTGGGGTGCTGCAGGCCTCAGACTGCAACAATTTCTGGTCAGCCTTTGTGTATGCTTCAGATAGAACACAATGTTCCCAAAATTGCTGGTAAAATTATAAAGGAGCAGTTGTGAATTGAGCACTTTAAGGTAGAAGTGAGCCAGAGCCAGTACAGCTGTCTGCAAAGGGAAATGATGATGGAGTAGCTGAGAAAAGAGAAAGGAACTGAAGGGGAAGGAAGCCACAGGCTGTCTGAGTTGGTGATTTGTAGGTAGGACAGCCACTTTTTTGTTCCTTAGTACTTAAAAGGACAATTGACTTTTATCAGAAACCCAATAGAAACAACTGAATGGTAGAAACACAAGCACTGGAGATGTGTCTCTGCCACTCTTGCTTTCATTACTTTACAGCACAAGGTGGACAGAGGAGCATGCCCTTCTTACTAACTCACATTTGCTCCAGGCGTAACTGAAACTGTGCTGAGTGTCAAACAGGGGATAGGGAAAAGGAAAGGGCAATTAGATTTTTAATTTTTCTTTTAATTTGGTTGGTTATTAGCTTGAAAAGTGACTTTTTTTTTTAAATTTTATTTTATTTCATTTTAATTCCAGTGTATGCTTTGTACTTTATTATTTGGAATAGGTTAATATTTTAGAGGTTCCTTTATTCTGGTTGTTAAACGTTCGTATTATTAACTTATCTGTCATTAAAGTATAGCATGAACACAATGTGCAGATTCTCGTCCATGAGCTCTGATGCTACTTAGCTTCAGATCTCTAACAAATAAACCAATCCCAAGGTCTACAAAATGTCCCCAAATGAGCACCTGTTAAATACTGAAGTATTCAGTTTACCCTAAGAAGCTTCAGAATCGAGCCTTGGTGTTATGACTTGTTAAAATATTACTTTGATTTTGAATTTTTTAGCTAAATTATATATATATTATATATATATATATTTCTCTACCAGCAGCTAGTTTTTCAAGTCTGCTACACAACAACGTAAGCACGTATCTTAGGGGAAAAAAGCTGTTGTCCCAATGCCTGTATTTCTCCTTTTGGATCATCCAGCATCAGAAACAAGGATGTTACCCAGTGTTGGTGCCCAGAAGTCACCAGGAATATGACATTTACTCAAGTTTTTGTACTGTAGCATGAATTCAATTCCAATGCCTTGCCTGGATCTCTTCCCAGCAGGTGAAGTTCTGCTTAAGAATATGAGCATGCAGAGGAAACAAAACTAAATAAAATCTAGTATGAGCAGCTGATTTCCATGCTCATCTAAAACTATCTCACAGCAGTCCCTGCTTCTGCCACTGAAACACTCAGAGCTCATTTTACTAATTCTGAAAGTCACCTTTACTCAACCCATCACTGCAGAGGAAAAGGACTCAACCTGTGCTGCCTTCTGCTTCCAGATACTGTGTGAGACACTGGCAACGAGCTTGAGAGCCTTAAAAAAGTAACAAAGAAAAAATCCAACACAATTGTTCAGGTGCTGGAATATAATAAAAAGGTCTAGTCTTGCTTATTCTGGGGCACTTGGATTGCTGATACCACCAGTAACAGTTTGGATCTGACAAAGTTATTTAAACAATGCTAGACTTTGGTATTTTATATGTAATAAATTCATTGCAGGTCCATCTTCAAAGCAATATCTGTGGCCAAAAGGTCAATAACACATTTCTTTTAGTACTAAGGGTCAAGATCCAAACCATATAGCTGTTAAATCTTAGAGCTGAAAACATTTATTCATATATATATATAAATAAAAATGGGTCTACATGATCTCTATTGCCAGATTTTGAAATATAATATAAATATCTATCAAGCAATTGTAGCATGTTTTACCATCAGAAATATTTGGTTTAAATGCCCAAGT
This sequence comes from Phylloscopus whistleri, assembly GCA_017589585.1. NCBI lineage: Eukaryota > Metazoa > Chordata > Aves > Passeriformes > Phylloscopidae > Phylloscopus > Phylloscopus whistleri. The sequence goes on from JADMLD010000926.1 coordinate 1,834,936, forward strand.
TTCAAGAAGGAAAGAGAACATGTGGACTTGTAAATTCCAGATGCATTTGCTGTCCTGGCAAGGAAAATACCTTTTTGCTCTTATAAAGACAACAAATACTAATAACATGAATGCAGGGGGTGCAGTGTCAGTTTTTCCAGCCAGTTTCCAGTGATCACACCTTGAAAGGGATATGTCTCCCCTCTGCTCTGAAATGTGAGATTGAATTGGGGGATATTCCCATGAGAGCTCTCCAGGAATAGCTGATATCACCCCTCCAACTGCTACCTGTGCTTTTGGCAGCATGAAAGCCAATCCAGCTGACATATGTGTGCACCTGGCTTGGAAAATACTGGTAAAAAAACAAGTGTTGGGCCTTGATATTCAAGTCAAAATTAAAAAACTGTCTGTGAATATGTAGAGAGACTGTCCTTGAGGAGGAAGAGGTGCATGAAGAGAGTTGGTGCATGCTTTAAAAATGTGAGGAGGCCTTGCTTATGTTGTACAGGTTGAACTAAGGCTGCTTGCAGTGCCACAGCAGAGTGCCTGTGGTTCCTGCTTGTGGATCTCCTGGAAAACAAACACAAGGACTGGGAGCCAGCACTGCCCAGGGTGCAGCAGGGAAACCTCCAACTGTGCTGCTGCTGGGGCACCAAGGTCCTTGTTCCCCTGCCTGATGCTGCTTCTTTGGGGCTGAGCTGAACCCCAGGGATCAGGGGGAGTGCAGCTGGCAGTTTGCTGTGTGGGTGGCTGCTTCTCAGAGTATGAAAGGCATGAAATTATCACATACTCACTCCAAAGCCCCAGGGAAATGCATTATTTACCACCCTGCCTCCTGATGGTGTTTAGTCTGGAGCTAAGTGCAGCTTTGGCTGCAATGATCAATGTGCAGAACCTGTGGGGCTGCCAGGAATGGATTTGGGAGCCACGCTGAGGATGCTGTTATTACACTGCTTTTCTATTACTTTCAAAATCACTTTGTATCTGAGGATGTGAACTGACAGCAAAATGAAAACACGTCCCACCCACTTAGGGCTTTCTGTACATGTTCTTCCTTTCTCTTCCCTTTAGTTGCCCTACATGAGGGCCTGGGTGTAGATCTTACCCTTGCTGGAGACCAGAATTTGGCTGCATTTAAATGGTGCAGACACAGCCCTGTAGGGGTTTGGAGTACAGAAGGGGAATTTATTGCTGGAATGGGATTAGTGCTGCTGTGGAGAGATTTATTTACACTCACCCTCAAGGGGCTCTGTGCATGAACTTGGATTTGGGAATTGCATGGTGCTCCCCTGGGAGGGCTTGAAATGGGCATCAGAGAGAGGGAGACCAGGCTTTGTTATGTGGGATTGCACATGGTTTTAGCAGCTTCCACAAGGCACAGGAAAAGTACACCTTTCTGTTTGACATTTAATTATTCAAGTTTTATTACATAAAGACAGCTAAGCCCCATTAATTCACTGAGAAATCCTCATTGAAGTGATCAGTTTATGAAAATTATCTTCCTGCCATTGAGTGGAATTAACTGCTAATAAAAAAAGGGTGTATCAAGACACAAGACAACATCATACATGAATAATGTATTTTCACTGTATTTTGCTAAGTTAAGAAAAATTTAAGTGATATGGCCTTACTTACTCCTTAGAGATATATATATCCCTACAATCATTACTTATGTTTTAGAATGTTTTATTAAAAAATAAACAATTAGACAATTAGTTGAGCAGATAATCTACCTTTTTTTTTTTTTTTTACAGAGCAGTGGGCTGTTAAGTGTAAAACAGGATTACTTGTGAGAAAAATCAGAATCCTAGAGCAGCTGTAGCTAGAGATGGGATTAAACAAAATGCCTTAATAGTGAAACATGACATTAGAGGCTGAGGATAAATGCAGACAGTTGATGAGGTTTGTATACAAATTGGCTTAGACCATGTCTTGCCTTTGAAGATGAGTCCATAGGAACATTAAAGCTGATGGACACTGAAAAGATCTGCTCCCTGCAGGTCAGATCTGTGCTGGGAGCTCTGATCAGGTGCTGCTGTCACTGACTTTGGGGATCTGATGTGGCCAAAGAGGGCTGGGTTACCCTGTGGCTCTGCTGCCATTTGCCAGCTGCAGGGAGTGTCTCTTTCTGTAGAATCCAGAAAAACAAAGCAGATTTAATTAATTCAGGTAGGAACCTCATGGTGTTCACTGAGATGGGTGGAGTGCAACAAGAAGAAGGGTTTGGCTTCTTGTTTGGAAAAGGTGTGAGGGGGAGGAGGAAGGTGCTGGGGGCCTGTGTGGAGGGAGCAGTTCCCAGTCTGGGAAGGTGGGATGAAGGGATGACAAACTCAAAGCTGAGCAAGCCCAAACTGTGCTCTCAGAAGAGAGGACTCATTCTCTTTTGGCTTTCAAGTGGCTGATGTCATGGCTGGGAAATGTGTTTCTCTTGATGCCCCCCACTCATTCTGTCTTACTCCTGCCTTTGGCTGCTTCTGTGGAAATATTTGGTGAGAGTTTGGTTTTCTCAGACTCCTTGGGTAGGGTGAGTGTTGCAGCTTTTTGTTACTTAGCAAGAGAGGAGTTTCCTGGGTGCAGTGTAATCACATGCACAGCATTCAGCAGAAAACCTTCCATTTCCTCAAATAAATAAAATATGTGGAAAAAATATGCTTATTTGATATTGAATGAAGCTCCTCCAAGCTGAATCTGAAAATCACAACTAACTGAAAATGGCAGAAAAAAGGCAATTGTACTCTCTAGAGATAAGGGCAAGTGATAGGTGGATCAACAGAAAAAAAAAATCTTTTAAAATTAGTTTATTGAAGGAATAAGATCAGCTGCTATAGTGTTCTCTATGTTGCAAACCTGCTCCTGCAGGTCAGGCTGTTCCCATTGCAGCAAAACATTCTTGAAAAGACTGGAATAGCTTGCCCAGTAGAGCTGCATACAGCAGGATCTCTGTAATTCAGCTTCCACCAGCATTTCTGGCCCTAACCCATCTCAGGGCCCTATAACTCAGCTTTCAAATCTGCATTGGTGTTTGCAATGTGCTATGATTTAACATTTGACCAAGCATCATGATGTGAAACTGTGCTCTCATAGTGGTGGAGCCTTGTTCAGATCAGAGCTGTGTAGAGTTATATATTTATATATTTATGTTTATTCCAGAGGCCTGTGGCCATGTGGACTCTTTGCAGACTGTCCTGTGTGGAAAATGGGCAGCTGAACACCAGTATAGCCAACTCACATTTTTGAGTTCACAAAGGGACTTACTCCTGCAGGATGAAGTAGTTGGGCAGTGCTCAGAGGAGGGCAGGAAAATCACAGAAGGCCTCTGAGCCTGGTGGTTGAAAACATCAGAGGTGGGCAGAAATTAAAAAAAAAATATATAATTTTAGTTATACAAGAAAAGCAGGTGAATGTTGGTTATTTGTTGTGGTTTGGAAAAGGGCGATGTGGGCAGCTGGACTAGAGTTCTGATGTGAGTACTACAAATGGCTAAGATAACCATGATCCTTAGAGGAAGAATCAAAGTGGTGAAAAGGCACTGAAACTTGAATCCCTTGACTGAAAGGAAATCTTTTTCCCTCCCAGATGGAGCCACGTGAGGTGTGTTGTTCATATGTTTAGCATCTCATACAAACAGCACTTCAGCTTTATTTCTCACAGTGTTTTCTGTACACAGTAAATACTCTTTGTGGCTATGCCATGGATTATAGATGCCTAAGACAGTAATTTTAACTTCCAGATGTGTGTGTGAGTGCCTTATTTAGCACTCCCTGATGTGAACTGTTACCCTTCACCCTTGGTCACAGTGACCTGTGAGGTGCAGGTTCCCCTCCTGTGTTATGCTACAGGTTCTCTGTTAATTGCAGTGGAATAATGCTGCATATGCCATGAAGAGCTGTAAAATGGGCAGGGGAGGGTGTCTTGCTTACAAGTTTTTGTAGATCTTTTGCAAAATTCTCTTGTGCCTGGAAATTACTTTAAAATAATGGGTGGTACTAAAACTTGCATCTGTAAAATGGGTAAGCATAAGAGAATATTCCTTATTCAGGATGCTTTGGTGTGCAGTAACTAACCCTTGAAGTGTGTCTGTGTGGCTCCTGTGGCACAGGAAGGGAAGGACCTTTCAGAAGGGAATCCCACTCTGAACATTTGATGTGAAGAAGCAGCAACTGGCCTGTGTGACATACCTGAGATGGAAAGGAAGTCTGTGTCCTAGTGAGGGTACGAGCCCCGAGTTCTGCCCTGCAAACAGGCTTTATTACTGCATGGTGTTTCTAGGTCCTAGTTTCCTCCCAAAATACCAAAGGCAGCTGGATTCACATAGTCAGTCTGGTCACCATTTAGTGTTTTGCCAGCTCCCCCTCTCCTGACAGGCTGTGGTGCCTCACATCCCTCAGGAGTGACTGATGTGGCAGCAGAGGGGTCACACACAGCCCTGCCCACAGGTGGCTCTGTCTGCTCACCAAGTGCCTGTACCAGTGTGCACAAAAATCCTCAAGTGCTGATGAAATCCAAGAAGCCCAGTTCTGATTAGGGTTAATGCTTAATCTCCTGTTTTTAGAAGGAATTAACTGTGGAGATTGTTTTACCAGGATTGAAGAGAATCACTGATTTTTTCCAGCTCACTCAAAGCTCTTCTAGTAAAGGAGGAAGAAGGGGCTGGCTGTTCTTTTGTGGCTCTTCAGGAAGGGTTTAATGCTTTGCACTTCTTCCAAGTGATTTCTTTGTCTGGCTTGAGCAGCAGTTTTGCCAGAGCCAGGCAGGCCCTGAGAGGCAGATCTGAGGCTGTTCAAGAGATGATTTCTCAGGCTGGTGACAAGGGGGCACTGCCAAGTAAACAGAGTGACAAAATGATTTTTTGCCAGCATGCTGCCTGGCATTTCTGACTGCCCAGTGTCTATCCCTTGGCTTTCCAGGTGTACTCCTTGGTGCCAGCTCTTTCACACAGTTGAGTTTTGTGGTGGATCCCTGCTAGCCTGGCCTTCTGCTTGTGCTGGCAGTTGCTGTTGAGTTCTAGAAGGCAGCAGCACTGGCCATGGCCATCTGAGCCTTGTCCTGGCTGCACTGGTCACAAAGGCTCTGTGGGGTTTGCTGCTCTGGATCCTCAGCTGGCTGCAATTGCAGAGCTCACCTCATTGCCAGGCTCAGAAATCCATGGAGAGCAGGGCCCTGCTTGTGTCTGCCCCGCGTCTGCAAGGGCAAAACACCGCAGGAGTGGGAGTTCACCCGACCCCCAGAGCTGGAGCAGTGGCATTTGGGAAGTCTCAGCATCCATGTGGATGCTCTTACCCAACTGGGTGATACAGAGGAGAGCTTCTTGTCCTCCCCAGCTGTGTTACACACTCACATCATCCCCCATTATCATCCTCCCTCCTGCTCCAGCAGGAATTCCTCAGGCAGGCAGGCAGGCAGGCTGTGCTTGAGGCATGGCAGACCCCAGCTGCAGGGAGTGTGTGCAGAGAACTTGCCCGTGGTGCCCTCGGAGCCAGGGCAGGAGCAGGACCTGTGGCCAGGCTGGAGGTGTCACCTCTGCTGTCCCTGTGCCAGGACAGCAGCTCCAAGAGAAACCCTCCCTGCTGTTCCTCTGGAGAGGAGGCCTGGCAGGGTGGGACCTGGTCAGGGGCTGGTCACAGGGCCCTGGACACTCTGTGGGGCAGGATGGGACCTGTGGGGCAGCACAGGTGTGAGCTGAGCAGGCTGAGGTGCTCAGCTGCTGCTGAGCTGAGCAATGGGGGAGCTGTGTCCCTCCAGGCTGGCTCTGCTCACAGGGAATTTGCTGCTTGTGTACAGCAGAAGTTTTTGGATCAGAGGGAGAAATGTAACAGCGTGTGTTTTCAGAGTGGAGCTGAAGCCTAGACCCCAGTAAGATTCTCCAGTGGAAAGGCCGCTTGGGGAAACTGAGGCAAAGCAGTCAAGCTCACACATCCACACACACCACGTGGCTCAGCAAGGAGAGGCAGAAGGCCCTCACACTGAATCAGTTCCAGCCAGGATTATTTCCAGGAGCCGAAGGGAAGTCCAGGCTGAGGTGCTCAGCTGCTGCTGGGCTGAGCAATGGGGGAGCTGTGTCCCTCCAGGCTGGCTCTGCTCACAGGGAATTTGCTGCTTGGGTATAGCAGAACTTTTTGGATCAGAGGGAGAAATAACATTTTTCACCTCTCCTGTTTTTGACCTACAAATTCACCTGCTGCTGTTTCTCTTTCCTCCTCCCTTCTCATCCTGCTTGCTGTCCAGGGCTGTTTGGGACAGATTGTCAGTGTACACAATCACTTAATTTGTAACCTTTAAGCTCAGCCCAGTGAAATGTCATAAACAGATCCTAAACTGACCTGGGTGTTTGCTGTTATTCTTTGTGGCTGAGCAGCTGGAGTTCCTCCTGGTGATCTGCAGGTGGATCTGGGTCCCAAAGGCAGAGCCTGCCTCTCCCACGGTGCTCTCTCCACAGAGCTTGGCAGAGCTGCTGGATCAGCAGGGTTGCAGTAATCTGTCCAGAGGAGGGGCAGGAGGGAGGATGGAGGCTGATTAAACTGCTGAACTGCAGCCACTTGCAAGGAGAATTTGACTTGCAGGTAGTTATTCATCTGTAATTGTGTGACAGGATTTCTGTCAATACTTCCAACTTTCAGGTAAATTTTTTGTTACTCGTTTGTTTCTGTGGCTACTTGGGAAAGTTTTGCTGCATGGCTATAACACAGAAATAATTAACAAATTATAATTAGTGGATAAGGTGTGTGCTTGAAAACAAATGTTCTCATTCAAGGCGAACCAGGAGTCGCTGAAGATAAAAATTGTTTGGTGTTGCTTCAGAAAATCCCATTTAGTAGTTGTAGTTTGGTTTGGAAAGAGAATATTCTAGAGAAGTAGGGTTGGACATCTTCATCACCAAAAGCAGATTGCAGTGTGGTGTGACAAAGTAGCAGGATTTGGCACTGACTCCTCCTGGCAAACAGGCAAAGGTGCCCCAGGGAGGATGGTCTGGACCGAGGTTTGATTAAAGGAGACATCTGGGACTTGCATCCTCTCCCCAGAGCCCTTCGTGCCCTTCAGCACTGCTGCCTGAACCAATCACTGCCCTTTCCTTCAGAAATCCGAGCCTTGCAGCCTCCCTGGCTTCCACAAATGCCTGACAATTTCTGTGGAGTCAGCGTTAAAGCGTGAAAGGGATGCAATGACCTTCGGGGCGTTATTAAATTCACTGGCCGTGGTCGGTGTGAGGTGACACACAGGGCAGCAGAGCGGGCACCCAGCGGGCAGCAGTGGGAATGCAGCGGGGATCCGGTGGGGATCCAGGGGGGATTTATCGGGCGTCCATCGGGGCTCCATCGGGGATCAATGAGGGATCCAGCAGGGATACAGCGGGAATGCAGTGGGAATCCATGAGGCATCCATCGGGGATTCATCAAGGATTCACGGAGGAACCACGGGGGATCCATCGGGAATCCACGAGGGATCCATCGGGAATCCACGAGGGATCCGTGGAGGATCCACGAGGGATCCATCGGGAATCCACAGGGGATCCATCGGGAATCCACGGGGGATCCATGGAGGATCCATGGAGGATCCACGGGGGTTCCATGGAGGACCCACGAGGGATCCACGGGGGATCCATGGAGGATCCATCGGGAGCGCCGGCCGCGGCCGTGCTCAGCGCTGCCATCGGGCACCACCTGGCGGCCGCCGGCGGTCATTGCAGCCCCCGCTGCCGCAGCGGGGCCGCGATTTGTGTCGGGATAAAGGAATGAAGGGATAAAGGGACAAAGGGACAAAAGGATAAAGGGATAAAGGGAAGTGTCCCGGGAGCGGAGACACGGGATAAAGGGAACTGTCCGAGGAGCAGGGATAAAGAACAGAGGGCAGTGTCCCAGGAGCAGAGATACGGGATGAAGAGCAGTGTCCCAGGTCCACGGGGACGCGGTATGGAGGGCAGTGTCCTGGGGCCAAGATCAGGACCACAGGACAAAGGGCAGTGTTCCAGGAGCAGGGATGGAGGGCAGTGTCCTGGGGCTAATATCGGGATCACAGGACGAAGGGCAGTGTTCCAGGAGCAGGGATGGAGGGCAGTGTCCTGGGGCCAAGATCAGGACCACAGGACAAAGGGCAGTGTTCCAGGAGCAGGGATGGAGGGCAGTGTCCTGGGGCCAAGATCGGGATCACAGGACAAAGGGCAGTGTTCCAGGAGCAGGGATGGAGGGCAGTGTCCTGGGGCCAAGATCGGGATCACAGGACGAAGGGCAGTGTTCCAGGAGCAGGGATGGAGGGCAGTGTCCTGGGGCCAAGATCAGGACCACAGGACAAAGGGCAGTGTTCCAGGAGCAGGGATGGAGGGCAGTGTCCTGGGGCCAAGATCAGGACCACAGGACAAAGGGCAGTGTTCCAGGAGCAGGGATGGAGGGCAGTGTCCTGGGGCCAAGACCGGGATCACAGGACAAAGGGCAGTGTTCCAGGAGCAGGAGCAGAGCGCAGTGTCCCGGCGCTGAGAGCAGGGACAAGGCTCAAATTCCCTGAAGTGCCAGGGCAGCAGCCTACATTCCGCACATCACTGCTGTGGGACACACCGAGTGCAGCTCAGCCCTTTGGCATTTTTAGGTTCTTCAGGTTTGCTCTTTCCGCGGGAAGAGGGAAGCCCGGACAGCTGTTTAGAAAAGGCATTTTTTGATGCTGGAGCTGGGATCGCGTTTCAGGCTCTTGCAGTGCCCCGGTTCAGAGCAGTTTGTGGTGCCACACGCTGTCCCTGAGCTCTGTCTGCCGGGGGCAGAGCAGAGGGGGACCCGGGGCTGCCCTTTGGGAATGCTCTGGTTTGGAGCAGCACTGCAGGCCGGGCTTTGGGCTCCTGAGGCTGCCACAAGAGCTCCTGGGACCGTTTGCAGCCCAGCTGTTTCTGACTTTTGGGCAAACCTTTCTGGGGTTGTGCTTGCTGGATGTGTTTGCCTGGGGAGCTCTGCCCTGCTTTGTCCTGGTTGTGCTGGTGACTTCACCTAGAGCACTGGCTTTCAAGTGGAGGTTCTGTTTTAATGAGGAATTAAAGAGTTGCAGAGATATCTGACTGATTGTGGCATTGATGAAAGGGTTAATTGGATGAATTAAGACAGTCTTGAGGGGAAGCAGGTGGGACAGCACCTCACTGAGGATAAGTGGAAGGAAATGCTTTTTCCCTTTTCCTTTTGGTCAGGCAGGAACAAAGTCAGGAAAGTGAGGGAGGTCAGCAAAGATCCATGCATATTTATTGCTCATAAAAGCATTTTTCTGCTATTGTTTTCTTTTCCTTTTTTTTCTGATGCAGCCTGGAAGAGTGTCTTTGCTGTTTTGTTTTATGTTGTGTTTTTTCTAAGGACAAGATTCAGCCTAGATCCTCCACTGTGTTCTGATCAGACTCTTATTCATTTCCTGGCAGGAAATGATCACTTGTGGTGCACTGAGATTGTGAAATGGGAAGATTTCAATGGCAAAGATATCACCTTGGTGATGTCTTTCATTCCAGAAAGTTTGTGAAGTAAAGCCAACAGAGTTTTATTTCTTGCTCTCTCAAACTTGAAACATTATTAAAAAAAAAAAAAAAAAAAAGAAGAAAAAGAAAAAGGGGAGAATAGGTCAGAAAATATGGTAATTATTTATTTTTGTCCTAACCCCACCTGAAATATAATGAAAATAAGTGTAACTATTATTTCTAGCCAAATAAGAGAGTATGTCACCATATTTACTGCCACCAGAGCTTTTCCCCTGCATGTGACATATACTTGGGAGTGAAAAGATATAAAATAAATGTATAGAGGTGGATCTGTACCCTGAACTCTGAGCTCCAAAAACCAGTGAGGCTTTGCAGGCAGTCAGTCCTGGCAGGGTGACAATCCCTGTGCAGGGCAGGTGTCACTGCCAGGCTGGCTGGACCCTCCTGGGGCTGCTCTGAGCCCTTGTGGCTGGAAGGAGGAAAGGGAAGAAAGCATTTCTTGAAAAACAAGAGCTCAGAAATGATTATTTGATTTTCCTTTGATAACAAATCCTTCTGTTTTCACTGGGTTTGCTGTTGCTGTAGCACTGGACTGCAATAGGATAATAAATCATGGAATTGTTCTTTCTTTCACTGGCTGGTGTAAATTTGCCTTAATGAGGGGACCTTAGCTCACCTGCCCTACCTGGGATGTGCCACTGCCTGCCAGGTGTTCACATTCAAACAATTTTTCATTGTTGCTTTGATACATATCAAGGATTCTCATCACAAGCCATTGCTTCATAAAAAGTTCTAATGGGATGGGAGTAAAAAACCCTTTATTAAATGGCATGAACTTCTGGATCTGAACGTAATAAAATAATAATTTATGATATATTTTTAGAGATAAGAGATTAAAGTGCATATTAATTAAATGAATAATGAAAACCTTTGTGAGAGTCTCTCCCACAAGTTGCAAGTAGCTGTTTAATCAAATTCTTTCTATGGAAAAGTGCATTTCATTATAACATAATTAGCACATCTATTGTGTTTTTAATACAACTTGTGCTAAAGTGAATTTGATCTGGCGTTTGCTCATGGCAATTAGCAGTGAAGGAATTGAACTTTTTTGCTTTATTCCAGGCTTTGTAAATTATAAGTACCATATCTGGGAAAATGGATGTGATTTTTTTAAAAAGTGCTAGAATAATCTTGAGAATATATTGGGGCAATCATTAGCAGTAGCAGAAAAAGAAGATGAGGAGCTGTGCTGCCTAAAGGTGCAGGTTCAGGGGTGATTTTATTTTCTGGCACAGATGTGTTCTGTTGTGTCAGTCCTGAGGAAGCTGGAGGGTTCTGTAGCCCAGAGTGACCCTGCTGCCAGTCTGGGGGAGCAGCACAGGACAGGGACAGGGACAGGGACAGGGACAGGGACAGGGCAGGGCAGGGCAGGGCAGGGTGGGCTGGGCTGGGTGTGGGCTCAGCCTCAGCTCCCCTCTGGATCCCGGATCCCCTGGGGCTCCCCTGCTCTGGGGCTGTGCTGAGCCACAGCTGGGGCTCTCCTCCCCACCTGAGAGGCAGCAGAGCAGGGCAGAAGCTCCGGGGTGGTTCAAAGCCACCCTGCTGCCTGGCTGCTGAATGGGCCCTGGGATGGCTCCTGCAGCACTGACAGAGACCCCACAGGGTCCAACCTCCCCAGCTGCACTGCTGGAGCTTTTCTCTACCAACAGCTGTGCAAGGAGAGGGGAAAACTGCTTTAACAGAGAGTTCTGTGGTGAGTTGGTGCCTAGGCTGGGTTCACTGAGAGTGCTTTTATGGTTGAGGTCGCTGTGGCACAGAGCCTGATCTTGTCCTCCGAGTGCAACTCATTAATGCAGAAAATCCAAACTTGAGATTGGCTTTTATGTAGTAAAAAACAACATTATACAGTACAGGAATATAAAAAGAAACTGTCCAGTGCAAACATCATATACATTGGAAAGGGATACAGTGTTCCTTGAAATAACTTTAAAAAAATCAGGCTTAAAAACAGCAATGCCAGGTAATAGAATCTGGCTGATACCTACCAAAGTACTTGATTTACTGCACTAAATAATTTCATAACTAACTTTACCTGCTGATAGCCAATACCACAGGTACTGACAAAATCCTTAAACTGTAAGTATTATTAGTTAGCATTCTTTATAATACACAAACATGTGGAACCCCTGTAGCACATATTGCTGGCTGGATTAAGCAAAAGAGAATGAACCTGTTCAAAATAAAGCCAAGGCAGTCACCCCAAAATGTACTTTTTAAAAACAAAGGATGGGATCCAAAGCTGATCTGACCAATGGACAGAATTCTCCTCAGTTTTTCTTTAGTTCATATTTGAAAATTTGAGTGAGTATGTTGTTGATGTTGCATTAATGTCCAGGCAAGTATTGCATTGGACAACTTTTTACAGCAGTGAGGAGCAGTGTGACACCTTTACTTGGCATTGCTGTTTCCTGCCAAGAAAACGTTTTGGGGGAAGGGAGTGTGAATTAGAGATGATGTGAACAAGTAAAAAGCAAATTTGCGAGGTTCCACCATAGTGGTTTAAGAAAAAAAAAAAAAAAGATTTAGTATTATTTGGTTAGCTACCAGATTTAAATAATCAAATCAACTAAACTAATAGATACAAGTCCAGCACAGATCCTGCACAGTGGAGGATCTGTGTAGTAGGGCTCTGTTCCTGTTGGAGGCAACAGGACTCTGCACTGCTGGAAGCCAGAGACAGGCCATGGTCCTAAGGGACCCACTTTTTCCAAAATGGGTTTGGCTGGGTCACTTCCAAGGTGGGAAGTTTCTTTCTGGTCATTCTGTGGCTCTTCACCAGGTGGGAAACTGAACACAGTCCCTTTCCTGGGATGTGTAGCTGCAGCTCCAAACCTGCCTTACATCTGTGGTGCTTTTATGCAGCTGAGTGTGTGAGTGTGTAGCCTTCTGGTTTGGGAGTCTGCAATATTTTCCTAGGTGGAAAATACTCTTTTACAGTACCTGCTTAGAAAAAAAGCACAACAGTTTCACAGTAATGAGGCCCTTCATTTTTTTATCCCTGAAAAAATGCTATTGCTTTAATAATGCTGAATAAACCCCCTATTCCACCTCTTTTGAAATGTAGAGAGACCTATGCTTCCATCTTGAGAGATTTACAGTGTTGGAGCCTTAACATTCCCCTGATCTCCACATTTCCTGCCCTGCAGGATATGTTCCATTGAGTAACACTGAGAACCTATTTACAGAGAGAAAAAACAATTTTGCTGCTAGCTAGAGCAAATTCTAGCATGCCAGAAATGTGCCTGAAATTGTCATCAGGCTGTTAAAAATGACAGATGAAACCAGATTGTGTGTCTAAAAATCCTGTCTAATTTTATCTTGAGTAACTCATAGATGTAGTAGAAGGCTATAAAGCAAAAATAATTAATAGAATGGAAAGAAGGAAAAAATAATGTTTCTTTTTGAAAGTGATGGAATAATTTCTAATACTAAGTGATAGACCATATGTTCCTCCTCTCCTCTACTGGGTAAGCATACATGTGGAATATCAATAAAGATGTAAGAGGAGCAGGCAAAGCAGCCAGCTGGAGATCCAGGGGGGTTAAACATCCCTTCCAATGCCACTGAACCTCTCTCTCCCAGCAGAGAGTGACCTTGGATGCATGTGGATGGAAACAGCACAGGAGGAGTGGAACGAGGGAGAAACTGGGGACAAAACCAGGGAAGTGGGGAAGATGGGGAGAGGAGGTGTGTCCTGGAAGACTTGAGCAGGTCAGTGAACTGGAATTGTGGGGTAAAAAAGGAATGTTAGCAAGGACAGTAGTGCTGAGGGAAGTTAATATAGGTGATCTCTGTGTGTCTTGTTAATCCTACTGCAGGTTTTTTCCACGCCTGTTTGAAGTCCTACTACGGCTTGAGGGAAGAGCTGTGAGTTCCTCTTTGGCCACTGGCAGTCTCTTGGTGTCTATTGTAGCGGGAGGGAGAAAATTAATGGCTAGTTTGAGCTTAATACACAAAATCTTCACTAGGTTCTGATCCATACAGCTCAGCTAACATCTTGAACCTGGGTCCCCAGTCATTGAGAAAGTCATAATCAATGTCAGAGTCTGAGGAGCCCGAGCCCAGAGAGCTGAGGGATTCCGCGATGGACTCGGCGCCTTCGTAGCCGTAGATGTGCAGGGTGTCGTAGGGCAGCAAATCCCTGTCGTTGTCAGCCTCATCCTTCTTCACCTCAATCATCATCTCCATGCCCCCAGCTCCGGGGGTGACGTGCCCAGGAGGTTTCTGGACCTGTGCATACGGAGAGGGAGCAGCCTCTGCCTTGAGGCCGTTCTTGCGGACGGAGTTGAGCACGGACACGTCGTAGCTGGTGGTGTCCATCTCTCCGCCTCCCTCCTCGTCGTAGGTGACCAGCTGCTCGTGGATCTCTGCCACGTTCCTGCCCAGCCCGCTCAGATCCTTCTTGTGCCTCTTCCGCAGCAGAATCAGCAAGGCAATCACTGCAAAGGAAACTTAGATGAGCGTGTGTGAATAGAGAAGGAAGACACTAAAACAAATTGCGTTTAAGAGACATAACATAGTCTGAAGTGTGTTTTTTTTTTTTTCTGGAGTGTTTTTTAAACATATATTTGTTAAAAAATAGTTAAAATTTCTATTTAACTGGATTAAAGGATTAGTTGAAGGACTTCAGTCTGGACGGGGATAGTCCAGCTGACTCTTGAGCTGGAATCACAAGTACAAACACATGGTGTCTCAAGGTCATTGAATCAACTACTGCCTTGAACTGGTAAATCTCTTAATGCCAAGCATCAGATGCTACCTATGTGGTACTTGCAAAGCAAGCCAGTTCTCAAGCAGAAAAAAGGTATTCAGCTTCCTCTGAGACATTTCAAATGCAGCAAACTGGTACTGGTCTGCTGATTTGTTACAAATGTATTTGTGTTCACTGTACTGCTTAAAGGGTTTCCAGACTAGTTCTGCCATAGGAACCAGGAATACTCTTGTTATTGCCCCAGCCCAAATTTCCTGTTTTATAGCTGTTTATGAGGTTGGTAGCAGTAAATCAAGTATATTATAAATGTGTGCAATAGCCTCTCCAGTGGCTATTGGAGTGAGGAGGAGTGAGCAGCTTTGCAGCTGAAGCTGTTCTAACAGGCCAGAGAGGAAGAGCACGTGAGATGAATCAAATCAAATACAGCATTTCTGGCTTCGTGACCATTTCATAGCCACAATGCTTTTGTAGATCTTAGCTAAAGAGAGAACAAAACAATCCTCACACTGCAGTGCAGAGAACATTCCAAAAGTCCGATACTCACCAATGATTGTGAAGATGCAGATAAAAATTGCCACCAGTGCTTGTATACTGACGCCAACCTGCTTTGCTCTCTCCTCACAGAAAGTGAAGTTTCCTTTCTCGTTGCACTTGCAGACACTGATGACCAGGGTGTTTGTGCTGGTGAGGTCGGGGTCGCCGTTGTCGGAGATGAGGACAGGCAGGTAGTGGAACTTGGCCAGCTCCCGGTTGAACTGCCCGTACCTGACCGTGATGTTAGCGGTGTTGTCTGGAAGAAGCAGCGACATCCCATTAGTGATCATCTCTACCAGGCTGTCCCCACAGCTCACCAGCCAGCTGGGGCCTCTTCCCCTCAGACCCTGCCAGCCTTTCGGGAGCACAGAGAAACTTTGATTCCATTAAACTTTTTTTTTTTTTTGGTGTGTTAAGCCTTTAAAAATAAAGAGTTACTTAGCTCAGCCAGACCAACCACAGGTCAGTGCCACAGCTTTTCCTCCCCGAGTCCTAAGGTCCCACTCTGGGGAGCTGAGGAAGGGCAGTTGCAGGGATACGCTACCGTAGTTCTCAATCAGGGAGAAGTTGCTGTCCTCTGTGGCCAGGGAGTATCTGAAGAAACCTCTGGGTGACGTTTCATCCTTGTCAACAGCTGAAATCCTGACAATCACCTGCAAGGATGGAAGAGGTCGCAGTTTTCAGTGCACATTGCCTCCAGTGACAAAACATGTGGAGAATTTGAGCTGGGCTGCGTGTCCTGTGCAACCCTTCAGTAAAAGGAAGGACACAGACACCTCAGGATACTCCTCTTCAAGTTTTTTCAGGCAAGCAATTTCTTTGTGGGTCTTCAAAAAGACCAGTTTTGCATCTTAAAATTCTGTGTAATCAAAGCACGAAAAAAGCCTCCTTTTTAGACATATGGCTTGTTGAAACGTCTAAGAGGGTGTTTTCTAAAGTCCTCAGCCTACTCTGAGGTGTGTCTGTCATTCTTGGAATGCCATTGAGACTGCTATGCCTGAAGGACATGTTTGGGTTTTGAAATCTTCAACCTGATGTACATTAGATGTATAATATATAAAAAATTGCATCTGATTATATCCCAAAGGTATTTTAAAAATTAAACTAAAGGTGAAATTAATGCCCTGCATGTTCTATCAAAGAGTCCAGGCAATGACAAAGTGTCCTGGTTCCAGCCAGGAAAGAGTTAATTTTTTTTTCAGTAGCTGGGAGGGGGCACAGTGGTTATCCTTGACCGCCTCATGTCATTTCTGGGAGAGGAAAGGGACTCTCTTCCTGGAGAAGGGGTTCCTTTGAGCAGGTGTGGTGGAGGGAGTGGTGGGATAATGCTGGTGCTGAGCCAGAGGGAACACTTTGGGTGGTGTGGCTGCTCGGCACTCTCTCTATTTATATATTTATATATTTATTTATTTATATTTATGTTTATATATATATTTTCTGTTTATATTGAAGCTATTACAGTTCATTTTCTTATCTCATTGCTGTTTCCAGTAAATTGTTCTTATCTCAGCCCACAATTTTTCCCTTTTGTGCCTCCAGTTCTCCTCTCCATCCTGCTGCAGGGGAAGAGCAGGCCAGCGAGTGGAGTGCTGTTTGGAGTTTCAGTGGGAACACTAAACTGGGGAGTACCACCCCTAAACCACAAAGTGTCTTAATTAAACAAATATTACAGTATGGGCTGGACACTTGTATCTGAGGCCAAACAGGTTAATCTGAAATACCAGCACAAGTAGTAACACGATTTGTGTGTGCCCTCTGTGACTACAAAGTAATGTTCCATGCAGCAATGTTTGACTCACTAGTTTGAAATGGTTTCCTTCTCAGTATCACATTCAAGCATTTGTGTGATAGAACTGAGTTGCTGATTCTTGCTGTGCAAAGCTTGACTGTCCTTCATGGCTCAGCTGTTAATAGACATGAGAGCCTGGGGGGAGAGGGGCAGTGCAGCCCATGTGTGCAAGCAGATAAAAGTCAATACTCCAACAGTGCAATATCCTTGAGAGATATTCCTGACCACTGATGTTCTGGAAATCAGTGAAATGATCAGGTGTTTTGGCATGAAAACTGAGACTCACTTTTATTCAAAGACATCTTTCACTTGAGCTGACAAGTGAATGGCAATTCAGGTTTCAGGGAAGAGCTCTCCCTGTCTCACCTTTCCAGGTGCAGCATTTTCACACACTCGGGGCTCCTCAGGAGAAACCAGTTCTGGAGCATTATCATTTACATCATCCACGATGACGTGAACGTGGGCATGTGATTCTCTGTCGGAAAGGCGGCCTGAGTGACAACAAGGGTGCAGGTCACAAGTCTGGAGTCCCAGTGCTGCCTGAATTCCCCTTCCCACACTTGGTGCCCACTTCTGTGCCTCCCACAGGATGAAGAATTTCTAGCTCGTTAATTTAAAGTCTTAAACTTTTCCTCTGAGATTTAGACATTTTCCTAAAATCTCTCATAGTGGTTAACTCAAGGATCTTTCAGGAATAGAATGACAGTAGCTTATGGCTTCCTGATTCTCCCCACTGCATGGCAATGGATTGAGCAGCGTTCTCTGGCACTAAAGCAACATGGACAGAACAGGCCATTTCTATATTGTGAAATATCAAACCAAGTTGGGACTGGCTTGCCCCACTCCTGGAGCTGAGCAAAGCCAGGGGCCAAATCTTAAAATCATCTCTGACCTATTGGTAGGGACTTGTTTGATTGGGAAGGTGATGATGATGCAAAGGAGGAATACTCCTTTCATTCCTAGCTCAGCAGGAACAGGCTGTCAAGTTGTGCCTTTCCTTTTTGATAAACTGCAGCCCTGCTGGAAAGGTGTACCCGGATTTCTTTCAAACTGGGAAATGGGTGGCACTTACCATCTTCAAGGATCTCCACAGCTGCCACAGTGATGTTGTATGAGGAGCTGAATTCTCTGTCCAAAGGCTTGGGAAGCTGAATAACTCCATTATTGGATACCCTGACATAGTCTCCATTAGGACTTGCTCTACGCTGAATATATCTGGTTTTGTTTAAAACAAGATATGTCAATGCAAGGTGATAATGCTGTTTCACTTCATTTCTTCTCAGAGGAGAGTCAGAGAGTTCTTGTGTGACAAATTACATTAATATCTTGACCAGGAGGGCTGAGATTATTGCCCTAAAACTATGCAGGCTGTGAGAGTGAAATACGTCTGTTTAAGAGTTTCTAGATTATTGTACTTTGCTCTTTCAAAAGTCTATTTTCTTCTCTAAGTACATGTTTGAGAGAGCTCTTATAATAAAAAAATATAACAATAAATTATGACTATGTAAAAATATCCAGGTTTATATTTTTTCCCTAAATGTGCAAATGTTTTATCAGTAAGTCCATGTAGTAATTACATGGGTAATGAAATTTATGTTCAGCATTTGGTGAGCGTATGTATCCATGGCTGCGGTGCTGGAAAAATTTAACTGGGTTTTCTTTGTTTTGTTTGGCAGGCAGATTCTAAAAAAATAAGGCCAAAGTCTGGGTTCTTTGTCAGATTCTTGGCACTACTAATGGATTCTGCACTTTTAAATAGAATTGCTAAAGCTGGTGTTGTCTTACCTGATTTTCCGTTTGGCGGCGTCAGGGTCCTCGGCATGAACTGAACCAAGTGTTTTTACTTCTGCATGGTTTTCCCTCACTTTGAATTCGTATGGGAGTTTGGTGAAGACAGGAGGCTCATCCACGTCGGTGACTTGGATGGTGACTGTGGAGATGCTCCGGGGGTTGCCGGGTTTGAAGTGCCGAAGGTTAACGGTGGGGTCTGTGGCCTCAATGCCAAACCTGTACTCTGATACTGTTTCGAAGTCCAGGGGCTGAAAACAAAAAGACAATTACAGATATTCTTCCATTGGTGATGTCTAAGCAAACTTTCCATTGGACCCTCTGTGCCGATTTAAGATCTGTGCTCTATTCATCTTTGGCAATGTTAACAAATTTCATCTTGGCTGGACCCAGGAGAGAGCATTTCCCAGCTGAACCTCTCTATCATAGTGTGGCTCAAATTACCTCTGGAGTGGATCAGATTCATCCAGTAGTTTGGCAAAATAATTTTCTTTTGGGTTAAATAATTTTCTTTTTATAAAGCTGTAACTACCAAACCTTGGTTAGCTCCTGCCCCCCAAAGGCTGGGGAACAGATGCTCCTCTTGGCTAAGCTTTGTGTTCTGAAGGCACTCAAGGCAGATTGCAGATCTGTACTGGCTGACAGCTGGGGCATTTAGTGATAAATGACATCCTCTTCCCTGTTTTTCCCCTTGCCTGAGACTATAAAAGGAATCACACAATGGGAGGAAGGCCAGTAAGAAATGCTCCTTTCAAAGTTTCCTTTGTTCTACCACCTGAGATTGTAAAAACGCTGAGATACACAGCAGTGCTGGTGACTCTTGTTTTTCTCTTTGAGAAGACATTGCAAAGGGAAGCAATGGGACTTCTCCAGCAGCTGACATTTTATCTCACGTGGCTATGTATTTAAAATCATGATGTGTGCACGGCCAAAATCACACTGCAAAACAGGGAGGTGAACTTTGCCCACGGCGTGTTGGA
The DNA here is from genome assembly GCA_017589585.1 of Phylloscopus whistleri. Lineage (NCBI taxonomy): Eukaryota > Metazoa > Chordata > Aves > Passeriformes > Phylloscopidae > Phylloscopus > Phylloscopus whistleri. The sequence continues at coordinate 1,854,213 of JADMLD010000926.1, forward strand.
GGAAGAGCTGGTTCCAAATCCCTCAGGGAGTGTGTGGGGTCTGTGACTGCTCCTCCCCTGGGCAGGCACTGCATTTCCCAGCTCCTGGGAAGCTGGGGAAGAGCTGCACCAGGTGAAGGTGAGCTGCTCATACCCAGTGTGACCACAGCCAAGGATTTTACTGCCAGTCTTGAAATCCTTGGCACTGTTTTTCCTGAAAGTTTTCTCCTCTTAATGACATTTCTAGTCTTAGCAGTTACAGAGAGACATTTGGAAGGGAAAAACACATTCCCGTCAATCTGAGGATTACAGGAGCTGATTTACAGTCCTCTCTCCTCTTTTTTTTTAAACAGCAAGTCAATGAAATCAATGAAGCCTTGGTTTGGCAATGCTCTGCAGCAGTCCCCTTGTACAAACCAAGTGGGTTTGAGAATTAAAAAAAAAAAAAAAAACCAACCCAAAGAACAGAACCTAATGAAGGCTTTGGAGAGCCTTAAAGGCTGATAAGAAATTAGTGGGGAAGCTCTGAAACCTCTGAAGAGCTCTGAAGCTCTTGAGGAAAGCAAGGGAGCTGTGGCTCGGATTGGAGCAAATGCCAAACTGCAAAGAGACTTTTAGAAAAGAGGTCAGGTGGACTTGTTTGCATTTTCTGCTTCGGGTTCATGTGGGCTGCAGAAGGGAAGGATTCTTTGGCTTGGCCAGTTGGTTCAATGCTTAAATCACTGCCTCTTTGAAGCATCCAATCACCTGAAGTTTGAGAGAAGCCCAGAGTGTGTAACCTGAATTTCTGACATGGCCCTCACTGCACTCTGCAGTAATTCTGCAGTTTTTCAGGTCTGGAGGTTGAAAAGGACTGGAAATCACCAGCTCTTCTCTCAGAGCTTGGAGAGCTGGTGTTCAGGATCAATATATTTCATGCTGACTTTCATGCGTTTCCATTTTTTCCTGCTGCTAGTCTAAACCAAAAAGTCACTTGTTACACATGGAAAACCACAATAATCATCTTTGTTAGGGGAGAAGTACCTTCTTTGGTCTAATGATTCCTTCATTTGTGTATGGATTGGCTACGATGTCAAAGGTGTCCCTGAACTCTCCTTGGATAAAGCTGTATCTTGTATTTCTGTGCTGTGGTTCATCAATATCTTCTACTTTGACTCTGCCAACTTCTCCTCCTACTGAAATGTTTTCAGGAACTTTAAAGTGAAATGATGCTGTTAAAAAAAAAGAGAAAAACACATAAGGTGTATGTACATGGAAGTTAGTTAAAACTGTTCTTACTTGACAGATGATATAAAAATATTTCATTGGGAATTCAGCATTGTGTATCTCTAAGACGTAAAAAAATAAATAATACCCCAAATCATCAAGATCTTTAGCAAAGGGATGAAATTAATACTGATTTTTGTTTTCTAGGTGTGCATTGCCCAGGAAAACTGGCTCTGGCTGAAACACAGAAGAGCTTCTGAACATGTCAAGTTCTTTTGGCCATTTTTAAGGGAAGCTGAATTGTGCTGGCCTGTGAGCTGAGCTGGTTGTGTCTGTGCCAGCCCTGGTCTCAGGGTGGCCCAGGGGCTGTGTGGCACTCACGGTGTTTGAACACTGGGAAGTTGTCATTGATGTCAGACAAGGTGATGATCACCGTGGCTGTGCTGGAATCCCCAGAAAAACCTGGAGCATCTTTGGCTTGGACAACAATCTCATACGTTGACTTGGTCTCTCTGTCTAAATTAGGCTCCTTTGTATAAATCACACCTGTGAAAAAATGATATTGAATGCAATTAGATTTTGCAGCAGGTCCAACATCTCTTCAATTTTTACACTTTTAAATCCTTTTTTTCATACCATTTTACAAATTGTAAAATTTTTACAAATTTTTATCTTTTTTTATCTCCACACATTCAGCTTTAAGTAGCAATTTTACAGTGGTATTTTCCAAGAAATGTTAGAAATTTTTCTGCATGATGGAATATTTAGGAGAGCTCCTGCAGAATATTCCTTTTAATGGATCTTTAACCTCTTTACTTGTGTTCTTTGCTCTAGCACACTAGTGTGGTTACAAGAGATACTGACACTGGCTTTAAAACTGGGAAAAAATTAAGCTAGAAAGCTTAGGAAAGCAAATAATTATTGATTAGTGAATGCTGCTTCAGAATTTGTGTATTCCCTTTTCCTGTTTGGTCACTGGAACAGTATCTATCCTGAACTGAAAACACAAACTCATCTTAGCTCCTGGTCAGTCTTTCCATAAATGGGGGAAAAAATGACCTTTTATCTTTTCACTTTCTTCATGGCAGCTGATATCCTGATTTTATTAGTTCATTTCCAGATGCAGACAGTGGCATTGTGGAGTGTGAATGAAAAACGTTTCTAAATCATGTTTAAAATATTTTTGAATGATTTTTCCTCTCTTCCAGAATGAAAAAGGCTTAAAACTGTGTTTTCTTCAAAGAGTAGGGTATGGACAGAGTGTTAGGACATTTGTGTGTCTGACTTACCGGAGTCATCAATGGTGAAATATTCCCCTCCTGTGGTGACCTCGTAGGTCACCGTGGCATGACCTGACACTGTGGGGTCATCAGCATCCACAGCTGTCACTTTGGTGACCGAGGTTCCTAGAAAAGGATTTTCAAGGTGCATATTAACATCAATTGTGCTTTCTGATGCCATCCATGAAGGGAGAGGAGGGAGAGGACATACCTACTGGTGACATTTCTGGGACAGACCCATTGAACACCTTCTGCACAAACACGGGGGCGTTGTCGTTGATGTCATACACCTTGATGATGAACTTGGAGGGGCGCTCCAGGGACTTGTTGTTTGTTCTGTCAATGATCAGGGCTGTCAGCTCATACTCTGCCTTCTTCTCCCTGTCCAGCCTCTCAAAGGCATAGACATCCCCACTGGTCTCCTCCACCTTGAAGATGGTGTTGGCATATTCACCCTCGATGATGTACTTGGCGTTGTTGTTCCTCACACTGGATGTGATCTGCAAGGAAAGAGAATTCAGAGAGGTAAAGGTGGGGTCTGGCAGCTGGGTGCAGCAGTTTCTCCCAGAGGATTGACACAGTCAGGAATTCCTCATCCCACTGGGACCCAGAGCAGCCCTCGGGACTTTTGCTGTCAGCTGGGGCAGCCCCACAGCAGCAGCTGGTGACACTTGTACCCACACTGAACCTTGCTTGCTTATACAGAACAAAGCCTTTTTTAAATCATACCTCATATTTCCTAAAGGCATAAATTGTTCATGCAGGCAGCACTTACAAATAATTAACTTCATTATGTCTGAAATAACGTGAGCCACTGTTCAGTTTGAGTTACTCTTGTTTGCAGCTTTTTGGACCTACCAGGGGTTTTTGCTCAGTTTCACAGGATTACAGGAGGAAATCTGTATTCACAGCTCCTGACATTATTCAGCATTAGCCTCTATTCCTTAGCATTCAGCCGAATTTCTGCCACAGCTGACAGCTTTCTTGTGCTCAGTCACATGCAATCCTTTAATAGGCTCAAGCTATGACAGGAAGGTTACATTTCCACCCCACAGACTTAAGACTTAAGGTTATATGCAGTGAAAAAGGGATGTGATAAGAGGAATGAGCATTAATCAGTTTTAAAATATAATTTAATCCAATTCTAAATGCTTTTGCACACCACTTGATCTGCAGATAATGTAATGATGCTTCCCTTTCTATACCCTCACACATACAGAGTCACTGCTAGAAGCTTTAGACCACAATTTTCCATGCCCTATATCAGCGTTCTTATTTCAGCCAGCTAATTATCCAGGATTGCTGAGTTTGACCAAGTATTTCCAGCCTTTTGTTACTGATGTTATCACAAATGTCACCTATTAGGTGTTCAGGATTTGATTTATTCTGTAGTTGTCATTTACTGTGGAGCATTGTTTAAATTTTGGTTTTCTCTTTTGAAATGTGTCATTAATATTTCCACCCCTCATTCCTTAGTCATGCTTCTGGCTGCTGGGACTTCTGGAGAGCAGTTCAGAGCTCTGGAGATGCCACATGAGGAATAACCCCACCCCTGTCTCAAAGATGGGAGAGTCTGTGCCTTCTTTCTCCATTTTTATGTACCTGTTCAGTGTAAAAAGCATAACCTTCTCAGAATGCCTTTTCTGGTGCTGAGGATGAGCACACAAAGGAAGGCACCCAGGTGGTGCAAGATGAAATCCAAATGTGCCAGCACATCCTGCAGCTGTCACTCAGCCCTGCCTTGCTGCTGCTGGGCCCTTTCTTTACAGGGTTTATCAAGGGCTGATGCACCAAGCAGCCTCTGCAGCAGCCATCAGGAGATTGTGCTAGGTGAAACAGCCCAGAGCTGGACAAAGGGAATTACTCTTATTTAGGACAGCTCCAGGAATAGGAGCTGCTCCTCACTCTGGGGCTGAACTGGTCTGAAAAGCAGAGATGCCCCGTGGCAGCTGAGAGGTCTCTGTGGCCTCTGTGCTTTCTCTGTGGTTCTTTCTGGCAGCCCAGAGCAGGCAGCAAGGGCAGTGTGGCTGTGCTGGGACAGCCCTGGCAGATGTGAGTGCTGTACAGGGCAGGGGAACACCCAGCTGCATTTATCTGCAAAGTGTCAAGTGCATCCCTCTGAAAGACTGGACTGGGAGAACTTTCCCTGGGCAATATGCAGTTGATAATAGGCTTTTATGAGCACTGCCCTGAGGAAAATGAGTTTGCAAACAGGTCAATGCTTGTAAGTATTTTTAAAAACAATTTGCTTTTGCTTTGTGCAACAATATTTTTGATTGTGTAACAGTATTCTGAAACATAGCACAAACATTGTTTTGTGTACAAGCTGAGAGATGTAAACAGTGTGTTTTTTAACACATATGTTTTTATTTGCTGATCTCTGAGGTTTCTGAAAGAATCTCCTGCTGCCAGAAAAATCCTGATATGCATCAGGCACCAGACTTCCTTCCTGACCATGCACCTGCAGGTAATGTGGCTGTTCCTGCATTGGGATTCTCCAGACCTGCTATTCCCTTACATTTACTTCTATTCTTCAAAGGAATTAAAATTCCTTTAGCACTGTTCTTTGTTTACTCTTTGCCCACATTTTGAAGATTTTTAACACGTTAATATGTAGGTATTAAGTCCCATTTCTATTTTCTTTTAATTTTCCTGCCTAGACTGCAAACAAATTCTGCTTTTCAAGATCCTCATTTGCTATTTGTAGTCACTGCTCCCAGGCTGCTGCTTACCTTGCCAACGTGGTGTGGCAAAGGTGTATCAATCTCCTCTTTGATGTGCATTTGGTTCCAGATCCAGTCTCTCTTCTGGCGTGTGTGCCTGACATCATTTGAACAAAGGTTTTGGGTTGGTTCCTGACTTCTTCCCTCAGCAAATGCTGGAGCCAAGAACAATGAGAAAAGTAGAATAAAGTGGCTCATCTTCCTCTGTAACCTAGAAAGTAATGCAGAAATGCAAAAATATAAATAACCACAGAATCAGATTCAGCAGAGGGAACGAGTGTAGAAGTGAACATGGACATTCCTTCTACAGGCAAATTTGATCACTTTGTTTCTTTTCATTTGCCTCAGCATCAGAATTTGAAGGCTTCTTCCTTCTGTGAAATAGTTTTAGCTGGATGAAAACTGTAAAACCCAATGCAAAGTATTTCAATTAACTAAGAAGTGGGTTTTGAATGCTGGTGTAAGCTCCAGCATCCTGAGTGACTGTCATTGCTCTGAGGAGCAGACTCAGAACCAAGGTCCCCGTTGTGCACAGGCCAGGGCAGCCTGGCACCATGGCTGAGCTTAACTCCACTTGAAATGAAATGTTCAGGCTTGACAAATGCAAATGCAGTGTTTTGACATGCCCCGACACAAAATGTGCTGTAGTCAATATCTTTCTATGGAGAATATTGATTTAGAATAAAATCTGGAGGGGTTTTTTAGGTGGTAAAAAGTTACTTGTGTGAAATTTTCAATCAATTTCAAGTACAATACAGCAAATTATCTTTTTTTAAGAGCTTATCTATTGATTCAGCTCCTTGTCTTCTGAAGATTTTGGAGACTCACATAAAGTTCCTTCATCTCTGCTCCCAGACTTTAACATCTGCAAAATGATAATTTGTGAAATGATTTTCAGGTGAAACTATATTTTTGCATCCTGTGTTACTACTAGCAAACTTTAGGCCTGACTTTCATATCAGAGGAGTTATTTTAATGTTATCAAAGCTGATTCATTTTCTTACTAAATTTCCCATTCCCAATATAAAGGACTGTCAGGGAACTTTAACACTCAAGTAATCAGACTTCAAATTGCACAAAAATGACTTTCCATTAGCTTTTAGGAGCTGTCAGCATGCACATCAAAAATAAACCCGCTAATTGTGATGAGAAGTTGACATCACACAGGCTGCTAGATGCGAGATTAAATTAATATTTTCATCAGGAAGGTGCTGAGACGTTTCCAAAATTACTCTTTGGTAACCAGGCAATCAGTGTTATCCCATGGTGCAGCATCAATGTCAGTAAAAAAAGATTTTATTTACCATGAAATGTTGCTTTGCTGTACTTTTCTCTCTCCCACATTGTTGTACATACACTGAGGAAAGTTCCTCCTTTGTGGCTGTGTGGGCAGTGACTGAATAAGGTGCCTTTGAAGTTGCTTTTTGATAGATAAGCTGTGTTGGATACAGTTTTCTGGATTCAAACAAAGCTTCTTGAGTTTGCTAGCTTTTTCTATTCTATGCCCTTAGCTCAGCTCTGAATATTTTTAGAAAAATGAGTATGATTTAGTTGTGTTTCTCTACTTTGTGTAGATGTAGATGTAAATGTAGAACATTTGTAGTAAATGTAGAACATTTTGTGTAAATGTGTAAATGTAGAACATTTTACAACTGGAAACTGGAAGGCAGTGATATGATTCTCTTGTGACTGCATAAATCAGACTTTTATCCATAAAACTGCAAAACACGATAACCAAAGGAAGCCACTGGACAATGCCAACCAGCACAGGTTGTGGTCTTCCCAAAGAACAGACTGAAGTGTTTAAAGAGCCTTTTTCTCCTGCTCCTGTGCTGAGTGGAGCTCTGCTGTAGTGCTGAGCTGGTGCTTGGAAGTTTTAAACCAGAAAGTGCTGACTGAACCTATTTACACACACGTGCACTTCAGCTGGAACTTCAGCTACCCCCTTCGCTCAGCATGAACATCTTTGTGCTTGTAGATTTTAAGGAGGCTTCAGTTCCTTTCACTCCTGATTAATGGATTCCTTGTTAATATTTGTCCAACCTCCCTGGGAAGTGAAGGGTTCCTTTGGCAGTGGTTTGGAGGTCCTTGGCTGCCCTCTGGCAGTGCAGCTCAAACACAGACTGAGGTGGGAGAGCCTCTTGCAAAAACTGAATTCTGCTTCACCTCTGGCATCTTTTGAGCTGCTCCTCTTGGGACAATGCCAGTGCACACTGGAGCTCTGTGCTGGCTCTCCTCCAGGGCCATGCAGGCCAGGCTGACCCTGAGGACACTTTCCCTGGGGCAGCCTCTGCTGCTCATTCTGTCACTGAATTGCTCAGGAATGCCCTTCCCTGGCAGCACACACACAGCAGGGCTCTGTCCTGGAGGGAAGGCCACAGGAAGGCTGGATGCCAGCTCCTGACAAGCTGCACTAAATGCTCTCTTTTCTGGCCATGACAGCTTCCCTTCCCAGCAGCTCTCACCCAAAGTGCCAGAGGCAGCAGCAGAAGGGGACATTCCTGTGCCTGAGCAGGAGAATGCATTCCCATGGAGTCAGAAGCAAGAACATTTCTGAGGGATAACAGGGGATTGTTAACAGGTAGGGATCAGCTTTTCCTTTCTTCCTGCGTCTGCTGGGGCAGCCAGGACTGAGGGGAGGGAATCAGGTGCATCCCTTCAAGCAAGGACCCCCACCTCCCAGCACACTGGGAATGCAGGTGGATCTCTGGGTGCTGCCAGAGTCCCTGCCCTGCTCTGCCCTCACACAGCCCCCAGGTATCCCTCTGTCCTGAGCCCAACAGCTCCAGCTTCTTTTACTCTAATCAGGGGCCATAGATGTTCCTGAAAGTTAGCAGGGAATGGTTTATTCAAGCAGCTGAGTCTCTTGCTTTGCTCTTAAATTTTCCTCCAGCAAATGATGGGTTCTCCCACCCATATTATTCATTTTATGTGTTGAATTATTTTAGCAAATAACTCTTGGTCTGCAGGGTACTACAGACAGTTAACTGAGAAATTCTGGTATTCAAAGTGATTTATGTGACACATGACTCATATAGTGCAGTTTCTTCTTCCAGACTGGGAGTAATTATTAAAAAATGCTGGGTGGAGATACAGACAATACTGTACTAATTAAAAGTTTGCATTTTACAGGTTACTTTGGCAAGTAATCAACTGTAAAAGTGATGAATAGCTGATATAAATACAGTCTCCATGTAATGAAACCACATTGGATGAAATATTCTTATGAATATTTGTGGTTTTCTTGTTTGGTTGTTTTTTTTTTCCTGGTACTTGCCTAGTTTACTTCTAACTCTAAAGGTGTGTATTAAGGCTTATTCAAGGTTTAGTTGGCAAAGAATTTTTTTTCTATGCTTGTATGTTAAACAAAAGTTAAACCAGGCATCTGTACAGAGGTTTTAGGAAATGAGGGACAGTTGCCTCTGAAATGATGTATTTTCCTGGTCAGTCATACTAATACCTTATGCTTATCCTTGAGAATTTTTCAGCATCCAAACAACACAAATAGTGGTAGAATGGTGATAATGAACATCCTGAGAGAGAAATTTGCTAAAAGTGGCTGTCATGCACAAGAAAACCAACACATTTTAAAAGGGTCATGTCTGTGTTGTTATAATTTGCACAACTGATTGTGAGAAAGGCTGGATGTAAAGATTATTTTCTCTTACTGGAATCTGAATGATGTAAATAAAAATGAAAAACCTTATACAAAAAAAAAATTAGTCTTTCTTGGAGTAGACAGCACTGAAAACTATTTTTCAGATAGAAAAAATATACTCTTGATACACCATCTGAACACCTTGAAAATTGCTGTGCTCAATAAAACCGTGGCAGATACAGAGAGCAGAACCTGGCCTAGTCTCAGGGAGCAGAAAGGCTGAACAGCCTGGCCAAACAGAGTCCATTTTAACATTAATTTCTCATCTATAGGATGGGTAAAACCAAAAGTAAATGTGTGAATGCAGCAAGCCCTAAGGAACAGAAAGTTAACCAACACAGGAGGGGGATAAATGATCGTTTTCCTTTGCAGTGTTTTGGTTTTGGTGAGCAGGCAGAACATCATTAAAAGAAAACAGCCTTAGAATAGTGACTGCTGCCTTTCAGGGGCTGGAAAGGGCTGTGCAAACCTGGGCTGTCAGCAGGCAGATAAAAGCATCATCCCTTCCCATGGGGGCACTGCATCCCAGGGGATGGGCTGTGTTTGTGGGGTCCTGACAGGGGCCAGGGCAGGAGTGACAACAACCTCAGCTTCTGCTGTCCCAGTTCCCTCAGCTCAGAGCTGGTGCCCATGGCTGTGCCCAGCACCCAGGGGAGCAGCAGAAGGTGTCTCCAGGGTGTCCTCAGGGTGTCCCCAGGGGTGGCTGTTCCCTCAAAACTGGTGCCCATGGCTGTGCCCAGCACCTGGGGGAGCAGCAGAAGGTGTCTCCAGCTGTGTCCCCAGCTGTGTCCCCAGGCTGTCCAAAGGGTGTCCCCAGGGTGACCCCAGCTCCGTCCCCAGCTGTGTCCCCAGGATGACCCCAGGGTGTCCCCAGCTGTGTCCCCAGGGTGTCCCCAGGGTGTCCCCAGGGTGTCCCCAAGGTGTCCCCAGGGTGACCCCAGGGTGTCCCCAAAGTGTCCCCAGGGTGTCCCCAGCTGTGTCCCCAAGGTGTCCCCAGGGTGTCCCCAGGGTGTCCCCAGCTGTGTCCCCAGGGTGTCCCCAGGGTGTCCCCAGGGTGTCCCCAAGGTGTCCCCAGGGTGACCCCAGGGTGTCCCCAAAGTGTCCCCAGGGTGTCCCCAGCTGTGTCCCCAGGGTGTCCCCAAGGTGTCCCCAGGGTGTCCCCAGGGTGTCCCCAGCTCTGCTGGTACCTCTGCTCCGTTCCCCTCCGTGCTCCTGCGGTGCTGCCGGGGCTCCCGTGGGACAGGAGCTGAGGGCACCCAGTGACAACAGGAACTGGGAAGGTCCTCAAACCTTAGTGACACTGAAAGCAGCTGGCTAAGGAAATGGTGCAGCTTTTGGCCCAGAGGAATGATTTTTTATTTGCATTTTCGGATGTGATTTGTGGCGGGGCAGAACTCGGTGTTTCTCTGTGTCTGTCACATGTCCCCAGCAAGGCACAGCAACCAAAATAGGCCTTTCCTGAGAACACTCTGCTGCTGTTCCTTCCCAGATTATTGAGCTGATTTCAGCAGCCCTCGTGCCTGACTACCTGGGTTGGATTTTTGATTGTCCTTGTGTCCATTTTATGCATGTGAGAAGTGATTTCCACTGATGACTAAATAGTCTGGAGTGCAAATGCTGCCTGAAAACCGATTGGAAAATGACATTTTCTCCTTGGGATAGCATCACTGAATGAGCAGATACTTCAGCAATATCTTAAGCAAAGTTGCTACTTTAAAAACAGCAGAGTTGTGGGAGCACTCGTGCTGCAGTTGGTGCTGCTCAGTTCTTGGTGTTGCTGCTGCAGCAGCGTGTAGACACAGATGAGGACAAAATTCAGCACTTCTGATTTTGCCTCCTCATATTTTCTTTCCAGGGAAAAGGAGAATTAATTCTAATCTGAAATTGCTTTGTGATTTCACAAAAGTAGGTCTGGGGAAATTTTTTAATGATTTATTAATGATTTATTAATGATTTATTAATGATTGTTTTTCCCTGTCCATTCAGCTCACCCAAAAGTTTCTCCTGGATGATGCAAAATACAACTTCATCTCATGGATGGTGGAGTCCTCAGCTAGGACAGATTTCTCTTCTGGAAATCAAGAAATTTGGCTATCAGAGATCTGTAAATGTTTTGAAATGCTTATTGCCTTGGTGGGAAGCAGGCAGCCAAATTGTGCTCCAAGTCTTTCTGTTACCTCAGATACAGAATTGGGAAGAAAATGGGGGAGGCAAAAGTGGTTTGGTGGTTTTTTATTTCTTTTTCTTTTTTTTTTTTCCTTTTCTTTTCTAAAAAGCAAAGCCACTCTCCAAGCTAGTGAGTGACAACTTGTGCCCTAAAGATGAATGAGCAGCAAAAATGAATCTACCCAAGAGTCCTCCCAGAGAGCCTGACACCCCTTGCATTTTAGTGAGGGTTTAAAGTGCTGCAGTGAATCCTGAGAGAAGGCAGAGTGAGAGCTGAAAATCAGAAATGTATGGTCCATACAGAATGAGTGAGGAAGGAAGATCCCTTTTGTTCCTTGGTGATAAATCTGAATGAGCTGAGAGAGTCCTGCCAGACAGAGAAGCCCCAAGGCCCAAAATCTCAAAGGTGGAAGGTTTTTTAACCTCTGCTGCTTTCTCTCAATTTCTAGTTAACCTTCTCTTAACATACATTTTCTAAAAACTTTCAAAAGCATTTTTGCAGTTTGAAGGGTGCTGTCTGTGCTCCTGCCTGACTTGTATCTGATAAAGAATGGATAAAATTACTTATTGAATGTGTGTTTCTGGTGAAGGTTCAGATTCAATTTCCTGTTCACAAATACACATTTGTTTGACTTAGATCTTGATTTCCCTTCACATAACACCTGCACAGCTCAGAATCAGTTCTGAATTTGGCTTCTGTTAGAACTCAAGAAAACATCAAAGAATTTCTTTTCCTAGGAAGATTTGGGAGAGATGGGCTGATAGATTGTGCCTGGTTGTCCTGTGTTGTTTTGGTGCCTCCAGCCTTTTCTGGATAGTGTTAATTTCAATATGTATGGGGATCTGGAACCCTTCTGTTTGTGGAAATGAATCCCTTACATGATGTAATAAAAGAAGACCTGGAGAGTCTGTACAAAAGTGTGCAACTTCCATGGAGGTTGAGAAAATCTAGGAGTTATTTTTGTGTGTCATGTCAAAAATCTCACCCCGGACAATGAGCCACCCCAGAGGGGCTGCTCCTCTGGGCCACGTGCACAAGCTCTGATTCCTGTTCCCATTTTTACTCAAATAATTTTCCTGTCAATCTGTAGTAATCTGGTTTGATTTTTTCTTGTAAATCTGGTAATTCAGAAGAAAATTAAATACATGTTAATGTTTCTGTTACTGGAGTGCTCATGGAAGGACTATTTTTGGGGTAGCTAAATTAATAATTCTTGAATGACTTCTGTTGTTGAAATGACTGTGCACTCTTGAACTGAGGGTTGTTTGCTGTGGATGACAGATGTGATGGAGCTAAAATAATGCTTTGAAGTCACCAAAATGAGCAGTGACAGTGCAGACTTTCTTCTCATCAGATTGGTGATGCAGCTAATTGTTATTTTAGGGGATGACTGTTCTTCTGTGCCCATCCTGGTGTGTCCAGCAAGAAATCCCTAGTCTTGGTAAATCTGCTGGACCTTCTCCAGAAGAGAAACACAGGTGAAGGTCTCTCAGAGCACACTCAGCTTGAGGTGAGCTTTAACAACCTTCCTCATTTCCCACTCAGCATGTGCCAGGTGCAGAATCCCTGGCTTTGCTCAGTTCTCATGATAATGTTAATTGTCACCACAGAAGTTGTAGAGACACTTGAGAGCTGATGAGAACCAGTTTGAAATGGGACAGATACAAAGCATGAAGCACTGAAATGTTCTGGTGCTGCTTGAAAGTTCTCTGGCCCTTCTCCTATAGTCACAAAATGTTTTACTTTCCCTAAAATATTCCCCAGATGGATTAGAGTCCTTTAAATAACCTATATTGTCCAATCTTTCCATGCATAAAGACTTTTACTTCATGTACAAATATGTCAGTCCAAAATACAAAAAGGGAAAAAATGTGCTTAAGCACAGTGCCCAGTATAAACACAGCTGCTGAAATATTTTGAAACTCATTTGTGATTAAACTATAAAACCAATTTTTGATTTTTGTGTCATAGCAAATAATAATATTATCTTAAACAGAAAACTTTGGCTTTCCCTTAGTTGTTGACAGCATGGATCCCCTGGAGTTTAAGGCCACAAAGTACTCTGCTGTAGCTCTTTGCAGCCTCTGGTCCCTGGGAGCAGCTTTATGAGGGCTGAGTGAGGAGCAGGGGTGTTCTGGTGTTTAGGGAATGTGCTCAAACCCACACACAGAGTTTGGGGGTTGGTACAGAATATTCTCACCTCATCATCACTGTCACACGGTTTCTGTGCTCTCTGGTTTAGAGCATTCCATTTATTAGGATCAGAAATCCCACAACACCTATGACTGGTATGATTTATTTACTTGGCAGATGTTGCAGGGGTGAAACAAACAATCAAATGACAGAAAATTTGCTCTTGGCCACATATCTTGTGGTGACAGTTGCCAAGTGCTGTTGAAGCCAGAGCCATTCTGGGGGTTAACAGTGGGTTAAATGCAACCCTTCTGCTCTGAAGTGAGCTGATAAGATGGGTGGGATAACCCTGCAGCATAGTTTGGAACTGCAGACATTTCCCCCTCTGAATTCCTTGTCCAAGATAAAGAGGAAGATCCCTCCCATCTGGATTAATTATTGATAAAGACAGATGCTGAAAATAGGGATGAAGTGCCAGTGTTGCAGACAGGCAAAGAATTTATTCCCTTCCTTGTATCCAAAAACAAATTTCGGGGATGATCAGGTGTACGCCCCCTGGGAAGGGGCTCTCTCTCAGTCTCAGGTGACATATTTACCTGGCTGGAGATCCAGCTTGCTTTCTTGCTTCCTCTGAGCCAATTTCCTGTTGCTTATCCCAAACTGAGATGGCTCAGTGGGACAGAGGGAGGTGCAGGGGTCTCACTGAGCCCCCCCCACCCCCTGCACCCCCCACAGTGATGCTGTTTGAGTTTTGGGGAGCAGGAGGACAAGAGAATTCTCCAAAAACTATTTGCTCATGCCAGTGTGGAAGTGGAATAGTTTGGGCATCTTGGAGATGTTTGTGATCACTGAAAAGATTTCTCCAGCCTCTCTGGCCAGAAGCTCTGCTCCCTACAATAAATTGTGTGCCCCTTTCAGCCTGGGTTGGTGCTTCCCCTGGTTGGCTCAGCTCACAGAGCTTGGCTCTGGGTGTTTCAGAGCTTGGCCAGGCTGAAAGAATATAAGGTACATATAAGAATAATGTATTGAAGAACTTTCTCCACTTCCCCTTTGCTTCCACATAAATCCTTAATATCAGAGAGGCCTCCTAGCACAGAGCTCCAGCTGAACCCCCCTCATTAAGGAAAAGCCCCTCTCCTTTGAGGAACCACTTGCAATAAAGATGATTTTTTAAAAGGTACAATATAGCTGTGTTTACAGCAGATAAGATTTTTTTTCTCCATGTTTTTCTTTCACAAAAGCTCTTGAGCAAAAGTATCTGTGTGGAACACAAGCATCGTGCCCAGGTCACTGTAATTGATATTTACTGCAGCAGCAGTAATGTGCAGCAGAGAAACCCTGCTTAGCTGGCTGCATGTGCTCATTCCTTTGTCCAGGGTGTTCTCTGGGGTAACTGAATGCATTAGTATTTCCTCTGAAAATTAATGTTGTGGCAGATAAAGAAAGCATGCACATATACATAAATCTCTGGTTTTCTGTCTGGGCAAGAGGCTAAAGAAACAGGGTGTGTCTGGATAGATTTTGTTCAGTGTTCTGTGTTTTTCTCCCTTTTTAGAATGTCTCATTCAAATGTCAGTTCATTCTTCTCTATTTCCTGCCCTTATCCAACAAGACTTGTAGACCAGGCTTAATTAACTTTAAGACCTTTTATGTCCACCCCTATAGTTACAGTCCTTTCCTGGAACACTTCCATTGTATTATCTCCTTGTGTTGTAAGATGATGCAAATGATATTATTACTGCTCTTGTGAATTTACAATGAGCCTTTCAATAGTTACAGCTTAGCTCTTGCCAGGAAAATTCCATCTTTAAATCAAAATAAAACGAGGGGAGAAAATTTCCACTTAATTGTGCTGATAAAGTGGAGAGCCTGAAAATACAGGCCTCAGAAACAGCAAAGCTTAAAAAGATGAGGAAAGCTGTTGTAAATTGTGTGACTCTCTTCTGTGTGGATTTGTTTCTATGTGGGAGTGGTTGTGGTTTAACAAAGGTATTTCTTAAGCTGAGGTGGAACTTTTTTTCTCTTCAGAGGCTGTGTAAGTGAACATTTATTTCTGCCACAGCTCGCGTTTTAATCACAGCCACTGAAACCCCCCTTCTGGTGTGAATAAACCCTTTCCCTTCATCTGAAGAAGCTGCAGGTCATGTTTACATGTCACTGAGACTGAGTCCTTGTTTGGCAGGTGATGCAGCTCATCACTTCTCAGCAGGGAAATGAGAAGCTGTATTCCACAGAGAAATGTGTCCCTTCCTTCCTGGTTGGGACTGAAGTCACGTCCAAGTGCAGCTCAGTAATTCAGGATGTGTTCTAATCCTAATCCAGGGTACAAAGCAGAGGTGTTTGTTAAATGGTGCTGCAGAGGGTGGAGCTCTCTGATAGTTCTGTCCCTATGAGTCCACATTTCTGTCTTTGTGAAATGAACCCACTGCAAAAGGCATTCCAGCTCTCCTGCTCTCTGCTTTCTGCCCTCACTTCCTAATCTGTGTGCTGGGTGAGTGTCTGGAGTGGAGTGCACTGACCATCTGAATGATACCAAAATGTGCAATCATTGTTTATGCTTTAAGGAGAGCCTAAAGCCCAAATTAACAGCACTGAGCAAACAGCCAATATGCACTAATCCATTGTAGCTCTGGGCTCCTAGAGGAGGTGTAGAAAACTCTGATACCTTGTTATTAATATTGATTGCTTGGCCTAATCCTAACATAGAATCACAGAACTGTTAAAGTTGGAAAAGGCCTTTAAGATCATCAAGCGGTGAGTAAACTGATTCTCATGCAGACAGGACATTTATATCTGAAAGATAATGACAGTAAAAGCCAGAAAGATAATTCAGATCTATTCTGAATTCAGGGTCTGGGGCTGGAGGTAGAGGAGGGACTATCCCACAAACAGAATGGAGAAGCCAAGCTAAAGCTCTGTGCCAGTGGGGATTCTGCAGATGGAGCTGAGCCCAGCACAGGAACCATTCCCATCAATGGCAGGATTTCCTGTCATCTGCAGGACAGCAGCACCAGGCCCTTGGTCTCCTCCAGCCAAAAGCTGTAGGGCAGGCTTTGTGCTGCTGAGGATTCCCAGAGCACAAATTCACAGCAGATAGCATCGTTCAGGGAAGGGGAAGAGGAAGACTGATGCTACAGAGCATTGCTGGAGATGTGGACAAAGGCAGGAGGAGGAATTTGAGTGTATCCTCCAGAAACGAGGTGGAAGTAGAATTTCCCTTGCCACTGCCATGCACAATGAGGCCAAGGGCCCCCGTGTGCTGCATTAACCCACCTGGTGCCTGCTGAGCTCTGCCAGGGCCCGGGGGCACCACTCCAGGTGCTGCTGGTGGCTCTGGGAGAGAGGAGGATGCAGAGACACGGGTGGCAAAGGCAGAAGTGCCACTGCTGGTGTGTGGCTGTTGAACAGGATGTGTAACAGAGACAGAGGCCTCTGGCACCTTAACTTGTGGCAGAGGATGCTGGAGAAATTGGGCAGGAGCAGAAGGGCCTTGGTGACAACTGGGACAATAAAAGTGACCTCTCTGGGTTTTGAAAATGAGGAATTTAAAACATTTTTTGCCTTTTTGTCTACCTCTAACTACGATGGTGCTCTGTAAGTCCCTGCATTTCAGGTAGCAATGCTAGGGCAGAAGAACACTTTTTTCTCTCTGATGCTCTTTGAGAAGGTACCTGTGCAATTTCCCTGGTTTGTCCAGGTAACCATGCTTGCCTTTCTCTAAAATATCAGTAATTTTTCACTATAAATTCTGGACTTCTGTGGATAATACTTGATAAAGCTTTCACATGCAGCTGCTAAGCTATTGTAAGAGTTTTGCTCTCTGACTCACAAAAAAATATTTGTCTGGAGAAAAGTCTTCAGAGTGTCTGTTCACCTCTTGACTCTTTCTGGTTTATGGATTATAAACCTTTACAGAGGTAATCTCAGAGCACCAAAACTGAAGAGTAGGCAGTGCAGTGGAGGGATAAATTGCCCTAGTGCCCTTCCCCTGTCTTTGCCAGCCCTGGAAATTCCGGGTCTTGAGCTGCTCCAGGTCCTATGAATGTCCTAATTAGCACCTAATTAGCACCCCAAATCTCCCTGCCTGCCCAACAAATGTGTATATCACCAAATGCTATACATCAGACCCATGGCACAAACAGCTTCCATTTCAGGAGATGGGGGAACTTACTTAACATATTCAGCAAAAGCTTGCATTCAAAATACAGCCAGTTCCATTCTTATTGACAGATCTGAAATTCAGATGCAGATGAGTGAAAATCAAATGAAAGGGGCTAATTTGTATTCCTGCACTGAAGAACTGCAAACAGGTTCTTCACAATTTTTTATTAATTTTTCATATTCCTAGGCCAGCCTCACTGCAGAACTCAGGAGGTGCAGTGGTGAGGAGGAGTTCATTCTGTGCAGGTCTCTGGGGCAGCTCAGGCTGAACCCTGGGGATGGTTGGAGCCCCAGGGAAGGGGCTCTGTGCCCAGCAAGGGGCACAGGGAGCTGTGGCACAGCCAGAGATGGGGCAGGAGCCAAGGGCTCAGGAAGGAGAGTGAGACTTTGGCACTCCTGGCTGTGAGGGCATAACAGCCCAGGGGTTCCCTGGTTGGGATCCCTCCTGGGAGCTGGGGCTGTTCTGAGCTCCTGCTCTGGGAATAAATGGCTTTATGGAATGGCATGTCTGAGACTGCCATGGGAAAGCTGGGCTGGAGCTGGGGAGGAACCCTGGTGTGACAGAGGGGGTGTGGGGGGGAGCCAGGCCGGACCTGTCGGGTCCTGGGGCTGGAAAGGGGCTCCAGCCCCAGCAGGGACAGTCTGGAGTGGGAGTGGGACTGCCTGAGGCCCTCCTGGACTGGGCAGGGGAGTTTCCTGAACTGGTGTGCCTTCATTTCTAAACCATTCATTTTGCACAGGTTTACCCCCAGCATTACTTGGTGGGACTGCTGGGTCTGCAGGGGCTCTGTGCTGGGCTGGGCTCTGGAGGAGGATCCCTGGAAGCTCTTCAGCAGCTCAACTGGTGGCCCCTGGCCATGGCAGTGACACCAGAGTGTTTGTTTTCTGTGTCTGCCACACCTGCAAGGCCCTTGGTAGAGCAGAGCCCTGAAAGGAAGCCACAGGTGGATCAAAAACCTCTTCTCATGGATCAAAAGAGTGTCCAGCTCTGGGCTGCCAAGGTCTGCTCTCCTGCAGCTCTTCAAGGCCTGTGTGGGAACTGTTCTGGTGACTGTGAGCTGGGCACCTCTCTGTCCTAACCTGTGAGATCTGTGCAAATCTCCCCTCTGCTGTGTTAGGGGAGGAAGGGAAACCACTCACACCAGTGCTGAACTTTGAGGGGTTTTTGGTTTGCAAACTCACAAGGATAACAAGGGAAACTCATTTGTTAAAAAAAAAAAACAAGACACCAAAATAATTTCATGCCCAACAAATTTCTCACAAAGGGAACCTCTTATTTTCTTCTTGGCACTAACATTGGAACCTCTGAATGAGACTTGTAGAACCTGAGCAAAACCTGGAATTATGATGAACATCCAATGAAGATTCCTTACAGAAAGCTCAGTTGCCAGAAATAATCAGTTATCTTGGTTCTGTGAACCTCTGCTCTTTTAGAAAACATAAAGTATTTTCTGGTCTGATTTAAGCCTGTAGCTCTGTGGACACATACCCAGACAAGAAAAGAGAATTTTACACAAGTTTTACTATTTTGAATTTGAACTATTAATTGAAGCCATTGATTTATGGATGGACAGTGAAGTCCATTGTTCCATAAGTGCTGTAAATCAGAGCAGTCTCTGAACCATGCCCCGTGATTTTTACCTCCATCCTGTTTTCAGAGCAGTTTCCCTCAGCAGAGGCAGGATGTGAGGCAAAGCTGGCAGCAGAGCTGTTAACTCTGCCCTGCCCCAGCTGCCCCACAGCCAGCACTCTGAGAGCTGCACGTTGCTCAGGGACATGTTCTTCTTCCAGGACACAATTTCAGTGTTAGCATTTGTTTTAAAAATGTTTAAAGAACAATTTTATGGTCTTCAGTTAAGGAGCAAAGCTTTGGGAAATGCTTCCTGTTGCATTTCAGTGCAGCTGTAGCACTCTGAGAAATAGCCCAGGTTTGTGGCTTTGTGGGCAAAGCAGAAATTCTTTTTTAATTGAGTTTTCCCTTTGCTTTCAAATTAATTTGTTTTATTGCTTGTAAATTCACATTTTTCTCTCTAGTATACTGTACTATTCTAAGGCTTTCCTATGCTAAATGCATCCTGTGTCCTTTTCTCCCATGGGTCACCCTTTATTTAAGGATAGAAAGTACCTCCTGGAGATACCAGAGATAAATTTCAAGTCAGCATTTCTGTCATTTGTTTCTGGTATATGGGTTGTTGTTACCAGCCACAAATTAACCTAAGATGAGAAGCTTTTGTAAATCATTGGAGCATCCTTTCTTTTGTCTAACATATTTTCCTGCATGAACATCTATAATATTGTGTGCTTTTACAAATGCTGATCTAATGATTTATATTCACAGGAGGCAGAGACACATTGATTAACTGTACCTTTGTTAACTGCAGAAACAGCCAGCTTGGAATGTTTGGGGGAGCTAAGAATGGAAGAGATTTTCTCACAGAAATTCATCTTCTTCCATATCTTTTTTTCCTTGCATTTCTTTCCTTCCTTTATCTTTATTACAGTGTGACAGCCAGCACAGTGAGGTGCTGTGCACACTGACAGTCCCACTGTTGCAGAATAGATTTCTTACAGAAAAACTACTACCAGTTCATCTCTTATGCATGAATGCTTGGTCTCTGCAAGCTGTACACTGAGCTTGTTAGTTCAGGGACCTGCTACACTGGCTCTAGGACAAGATAAAAGCCTTTTCAACCAACTTTTTGTGTCAAGCCACTGTTCATGAAATAACTCATCAGAAAAAAAAATGGGTCTTTTTGAACCACTGAGATCAAGAAAGCTCTGGAATAAGAATTGCTGGTTTTTTAGAACAGGGTCTGTAAAACCTGGCACTCCAGAGTTAGGATGTTGAAGTACCTGGGGCGCTTTAAACTTGGGAATTAGGAGATCAAATCACTGACCTGAGCTTGTATGAACTCCCCTCTTAGTTTTAAACAGACATGCCAGAGCTGGCCAGTGCACAGGGTGGCCGTCACCTCTTGGCCCTGGGCGCAGGAAAGCCACCCCACCTTAAAGACAGACCCCAAATCCAGCCCCACTTCAATAAAACATTTGCATCAAATCACAGCCCAGCTCAGTGCAAACAGCCCTGGAGCTGCACCTGTCCACACCACGAGTGAAATCCCTTCCTGAAGCCTTTACTGGTGCAACTGGCAGCACAATCTCCACCTCTTTTCCACTATGAATGAACATCAGCAACACAACTAAATACTACAAAGCAATACTCAAACCATGAAATGTCTCTTTTTAAAAAACAATCTGGGAATATGATGGTATAGCCCAACAAAGCCAGAGATTTTCCTCTTCCAGTGTCAATTGTAAACAGCTCTGCTCTTTGTACTTGGTGTGGGTGCCATCAGTGTAGGGCCCAAAGGATTTGGTGGATATGTATAAAATTCACAGCCCATTTGCTGGTATTTCTTAAATTATTTAAGACATTAGAAAATAATTTGGGTGGAGGTAAAAATCCCCTTTGAAATGAACTTCATGGCTCAAGGACAGAAAATAACATTTATCTCTTACCCGAGTCCGAGGTGGCGCAGCCTTCCTCCGGTACCAAATCAGGCAAACTAAACCCAACAGTATCCCAAAATGTTGAGCAGAATACAAAAAATAAATGAAGATCAAACAGAAAAAATCCACTTCACTTCTCGTTAAGCAATACTGGGAGTGTTCAGCTCTCCAGCCTCCAAGGTTTTCCAGCTGGGAGTCAGCCTTTTCCCATCCTGCATCCCGGCATCCTGTTATTGTTCCAAGTCTTAGTAATACAGTGAGAAAAGGGAGTGGAGGAAACAAGATAAACTTAGCCTTATTATTGCTCTATCTACTTATTTGTTGCTGACTCTAATGAGGGAACTGAATAAAAGGAAACTGGCTCTGAGAGAAACACCAGAGTTGGTGTGTTATTTAGTATTGTTTTAGAGAGAGTTTTAGGAGCTAGAAAATATCTGAGAGGAACTTTTGGTGTCTGACACTTGATCAACACCGACTATGCCTGCTTTGCACAAACAGGATTTTCAAAGCTGTTTGGAAGTGTCCTACCTATAAGAATTTTTATACCTGGAAGCCAAAAAGGCAGAGTCTCCCTGTTAATGAGGCTGGGCTCCTGCTAAGCTGTCAGTGCTGGGTGTAAAGATGAAATTTCACAGGTAAAGTGAAGACCCGAGGAGCAAGGCAGTGTTTGTAGGCCTTTCAGAAGGAGAAAATGTTCATAGCATCTTGATGATGGTGAGTTCCAAATCTGGAGATCACTCAGGGCACGCAGAAGGGGAAGCTTCAGTGTTAAACTGAACACAAGGGTGTAGCTCTTGGCCTTGTGCACTACAAATGAAAGAGGATTTTTTTTCACTAAATAATGCAGAAGAAAACTGAGAAGTGCAGGGCTTGCTCAAAACACACTCTTTGGAACCACTTATAATAAATGTTGGCAAATGTACAATGTATCTTAAGTATGACTTTAATACTTTTAATTATTGAATTAAATTTTTAATGTTATTCCACGGTTAAATACTCTCCTGCCCCTATTTGTCATGGCAGTCCAGCACAGGTGGTGGCACTGATTTCCTGCCTTGCCAGAAGGCTGAGGTTGGTCAGATTGTTTCACATTTTCATGGTGTACAGCAGTGAAGATGAATAGCTTCAGAAGGAATTTCTTACATCAATTATTAAAAAAAAAAAAAAAGGAGACATTTTTCAAAGTCTTGTGTAAGGAGCTCAGAGAATCCAGTTTCCTTGCAGGAAAATAAGCTGTTGAATAAGCTGTGTCACTGCTGGGAGAGGAGCAGAGAGATGCTGATAGGGGTTTTCCAGGGAAGTGCAGCTCTCTGGTCAGGATGCAGCTCTCTGATAATCTGGTGCCCACAGCAGACAAGGGGCCCAGATAAGATTTCCCCTTGCAAGTGGCTCCAACTGCATTTCCAGCCCTCGGTAGCTCTGATGTCCCCGTGTGGGGCTGGGAGTGAGGGTGAAATTCAGCTGGAAAGGAGGAGGGGAGGGAGTCATCTCTCTGCTCAGAGGGAAAAGAGGAGACCCCAGGGCTCTCTCTGTGTGCTCTGAGGCCACAGGCCGGGGTTGGACAGTTCTGTTTCTTTATGTCTGCTAAATTACCTTCCTATTATTTGATTTGCTTCATCTCCTTCAAAAAGTTCAAGGCAAGAAGTGAGAAAGTTTCTAAAAGCCTTTTCACATGCTCTGCTTCAGAGCTCGATAGAAAACTAAAAATCTTTTGTAAATTTAAGAGGAAGATATTTCCATTGAAATTTTAGAGACCTGATTTATCATCTAAAACCTTCCCACGATGCTTTATAGATTTCATCTCTGCCGAACTGATTCTTTAGGTTTCCTTTCTGGCTACGAGGAAAGGGCCATTGGGATTTTATGGAAAGAGGAACCAATTCTTGCAGCCCCCTGCCACCAGCAGCAGAACTCCTGATGGTTCAGAATGCCCTGTGCCCTCTGGTGGATCCCAGACATTTTCCCTGCTGTCCCTCCTGGGCAGTGAATGTCACCATGTTTTAAAGCTGCTGACAAGCAGGATTTTTTGTAGATCTCAAACTCTCAGGCTTTATCACTGGGGCCAAATCATAAGACTTTGGAAAAATTCCTTGGTGCTCAATGCTTTTTGCAAGCCAGAGGGTAATGTTTCAAAAATATTATTAATTCCCACTAGGTTCTGCTAATGAGAAAAATCCTTTGCATGATCAGACAACATTGGCAGACATGACAACATTTTAGTTGCCTGATTTTGTGTATGAAATATTATTTAACAGTCCAGCTTGTGGAATTGAAGGGAACAGGTAAAAAATGACTGGAAACCTTAGCACACACTGTCTGTGTGACTGATGGATGGAGACGGTGGCATGAGCAAAAGGAGTGATAATTATTTACCTGGCATTTCACAGTGTTTTCCTGCTGTTTCTTTCTCTAAATGACATCAGGCCCTTTTCAGTTCAGCTCTGCTGCATGAGTTTTCTTCCATGTTATATCCAGCTGCCCTTGCTGGATCATTTGCTTCTTTCCAGTGATTTTTCCACAGATGCTCATTAGCTGCTGCTTCAGGACTCTCTGGCACCTGGGTCAGATATGTCTGCTTCGGATCAGCATCTTTCTGTGAAACTTTGAGTTTAGCCTGTGTTATTGAAATGCTGGAGTCTGAGCAATTTGCCAGGCTAGTAAAGTTTAAAATAGTCTTCCCTCTCTTGAATGATGGGGTAGAACTCAACTTTGCTTTACAGGTGCTTGTGCATAATTTGAATTTGACATTCCTGGGAATCTGAAGTAATAGCTGTCATCTTGCTACTGCTGAGAGGAATAATGTGTTATAATGGGCAGAAACACAGCCCTCACCAGATTAAATCTGTTAAATCTGACTGTGCTCACTGTGCACAGACACCCATGGGGGGTTGGTGTAAGTTACTGGGTCGATAAGTGCACAGAAGAAATGTGAGAGTAAAGCACCTTTCTTCAGAATTAGATTTTGTCTTTTGCTGAGGAGATTGGTCTGGTGATCAGGAGCTCCAGTTTCTCTGCTTGCTGTGTACCCAGCAGAGCAGGTTGCCTTGTGGTTACAGCTGGTTTCAGGTTTGCACTCTGGTGCTTGTTCAGTGTCTTGTCTGATCAATGCTCTGGGAAGCTCTCCTCAAAGAATTCATGAAAAACATAGTTGTAGAACAAGATCATTGCTTTCCTAACCAGCACAAATCCAAGCAGAGTGGATAAAGCAGCCCCAAGCCTTTCACTGAAGGAGAGTTTTCCTTTTCTTCACAAGTAATTTGAGTTATGGTGAAATTCCATATGATAAATAAGCCCTTCTTGATAAGCACAGTCATCAAAACCAAAGACAGCTATTGACACAGCTGCAACTAATAATCTTTTAATCCTCATCCTACTATCTGCCTCTCACTAGGGAAGGGTTTTACCCTTGGCAGTACAGCCCAAGAATGCTTTTGTAGCAGTTTATAAAAGTTAGACTCAGTAGCCTGTCCTGCTCAACCCAGCACGTTACAGGCGCTGTGCAAGTGAAGGTCTGCCAAGGCTGGGAATTCAGTCACAGCAGTGCATCAGGACTTTTGTGACCGGTTAGGAAGTATGGTAGGGAAGAGCACAGCTTTCCTTCAGCTATAAAAATAAACCCCAAATGCTAATTTCCAGCAGCTCAGCTAATCTGACCCCTCCCATCTGAAATGTGCAATTGCATCTGATGGTTGTCTGCAGCCTCTCTGGAAGGACCATTACATGAAGGTTAAAAAATAACAATTCCTGCTCCATGTGGAAAACATAATCTCTACAGCATGTTGTGTTGTTATTTCTGGGCCTTTAATCAGGGCAGTGCAGTGCTCTTAGTCATTTCCACTTGGTCACTGGTTTCCTTGCTGTCACAGCTTGAGGTGCGCATCCTGGAGCGGCTCTGACTCAGCTTCCTCTTGTCAGGTTTCTCAGACAAAGGAATGTAGCTCTGATTTGCTTTTAATTTAAGGTGTATTTAAAAAAACAAAACAAAACTGTTAAGGAGTTTCAGTTAAAACTGCTGAGGAGTTTCAGTTAAACCTGGTGGAGTTGGATGTTTGCTGGGGAGGTGTGGTAGCATCTGCCGAGATGTTCCCCAGACGCCATTCTGGCTGTGCCACACTCACTTCACTACAGCAGATCTCTCGTGGAAGGGTCAGTCCTGTGCTCCTTAATGAGACCTCTGGCTTCACAAAGACTAATGACTACAGGGCTTTTTTTTCCTAAAATGTTCAGCAGGGAGTGGTCCCAAATGATCTTGTTGCCTTGTTAGGAAATGCCAGGAAAGAATAGATGGTACAAGATGCACCCATATTGTGCTAAACTCTGAAACACCCTGAGCAGAAGCCATAAAATGGAACTGCGTCACTACTGAGCTGAAGGAAGGAGCCATGAACCCCTTTGATGCCTTCACTGAAGACACAATCCACAGGGATTTGGAACAACAAGCCTGCAGGCTAACTCTGGCACATTAACCTTTACGTGTGATTTCAGTTGGAAGAGCAGGTCTAGTGTAGAGGTGTGAAGCTGATAAAAAGTTTTCCACAAATGTTTTTGATAAACAATCTTCATTTCAGTGGATTTTTTTTTCACCCGAAGAACATATCTGTTTTGATTGCAATGCCCCTTAAAATAGAAACCCCAAACAAGGCAATCTGTTTCTAAACAAAAGGGATGGAAGTTGTCACCTTTCATCATGAACTCTGTTGTTTGGTTGTTGAAGCAGCCCAGCTTTCACCTCTGACTGGTGGTGGAAATGGGAAGTTCATGTTTTGGTGTTTAAGAGGTTCTCTCTGCTATGCCAGACCTGAAACCAGAGGGAGAACATCCATCTTAATTTTTGGTAAAGTCTGCAGTGCAAACATTCTTTATGCCTGTGGCATTAATTTAAAATAACCCCAGAAGCAGAGAGATGATGTGCAGGAGATGATGTGGAGCTCCTGGGGCAGCAGGAGCTGCCGAGGTTTCCCTCTGGGAGCCCCACCTGGGCCTGCTCCAAACCCTGTGCTCATGTCCCAGCTGTGAGGGATCAGACAGAACCAGGGGTTTGATGGCCTCTTCCCTTTTCTTCCTGCACTGTTTACACAAGAGTTTGCCCATCCTGGCCCTGGCTTTCCTATGGCATTCTGCCCATTAATGGCTCAGCCTGCAAGCTCCTGACTTCAGCGCTGGGGTCACCAGGGGCAGAGGTCCCTGCACTCAGCAGTACTGGCTCTTTGATTGTCCTGCAGTTAAATGTCTGCTAGAAAGCTCCAAAACTGAAGAAGATTTTTACCTGGCTGAAATAATGCTGATTTTTCTTTCAAGAAAGTCTGAAGATTAGTTTTTATGACTCTCATTGTTCTGACATAAGAAGTCAGATGATTGCTTGAACTGCAACCTATGTACCAAATAACCATTCCAGGCAGAGGAGAGCTGTCATCCCAAAAGCTGCAGCACACAAATGGCTCTGCTGTGCTGGGATTCATGTGGCTACTCAAGTGCAGAAGGAGTTTTATCTTGAGAGGAAGATTTTACAGTACTGGGGTGAAAAGAGCAGGGTGCAACAACAGGCAGGTCACACACTTGGTTGGGGTTGCTTTCAGGGCTGTTGCTCACCCACTGTCCCTCCCCCTGTGCTGTATCCCCTGGTAAACTGCCAGGGAAGGGATGTGGCTCACTGGGGATTGTTCCAGTGAGCACCAATGGACCAGTTCCTGAAGGGAAATGGTGTTTACAGGATGTGAGGTGACCCATATCTCAAATGCTTTCCTTGATGCCCCTTGAAGTCTCTGGATTTTCCTTTTGTGTCCTCACCCCGAGCTGCCCCAGCCCCAGTGATTCAATCTCCATATGTGCACTCCAAGTGAAGTCACAGCACTGACGTTGGCGTGTCCTGGTCACAGCTCACCCTCCTTCCCCTGGTGTGGCCACACGGGCTTGGAGCTCTCCAGCTGTTCTGTGCAACACACAAACACACAAAAACACACACAGACACAGGCACAGAGCCACAGAATCACAGAATCAACCTTTGAGATTTTTGAGTCCAGCCTGTGACCCAACACCACCCTGTCACCCAGGCCATGGCACCGAGTGTCACATCCAGCCTTTCCTTAAACACCTCCAGGGATGGTGATTCACCCACCTCCCTGGGCAGCCCATTCCAATGCCCAATCACCCTTTCTCTGTAGAACTCTTCCTAGTGTCCAGCCTAAACCTCCCCTGGTGCAGCTTAAGGCTGTGTCCTCTTGTCCTGTTCCCTGGGAAAAAAGCCCGACCCCCACGTGGCTGCACCCTCCTGTCAGGGAGTTGTAGAGAGTGATGAGGTCTCCCCTGAACCTCCTCCAGGATAAACATCCCCAGCTCCCTCAGCTGCTCCTCACAGGACTTGTGTTCCAGACCCCTCGCCAGCCCTGCTGCCCTTTTCTGGACGCATTTGAGCATCCCAACATCCTTCTTAAACTGAGGGCCCAGAGCTGGACACTGCACTCAACGTCCTTCCTGAACTGAGGGCCCAGAGCTGGACACTGCACTCAATGTCCTTCCTGAACTGAGGGCCCAGAGCTGGACACTGCACTCAATGTCCTTCCTGAACTGAGGGCCCAGAGCTGGACACTGCACTCAATGTCCTTCCTGAACTGAGGGGCCAGAGCTGGACACTGCACTCAATGTCCATCCTGAACTGAGGGGCCAGAGCTGGACACTGCACTCAATGTCCATCCTGAACTGAGGGGCCAGAACTGGACACAGCACTCAATGTCCATCCTGAACTGAGGGGCCAGAGCTGGACACTGCACTCAATGTCCTTCCTGAACTGAGGGGCCAGAGCTGGACACTGCACTCAATGTCCATCCTGAACTGAGGGGCCCAGAGCTGGACACTGCACTCAATGTCCATCCTGAACTGAGGGGCCAGAGCTGGACACTGCACTCAATGTCCTTCCTGAACTGAGGGGCCAGAGCTGGACACTGCACTCAATGTCCTTCCTGAACTGAGACACCCAGAGCTGGACACTGCACTCAATGTCCATCCTGAACTGAGGGGCCAGAGCTGGACACTGCACTCAACGTCCTTCCTGAACTGAGGGGCCAGAGCTGGACACAGCACTCAATGTCCATCCTAAACTGAGGGGCCAGAGCTGGACACAGCACTCAATGTCCATCCTGAACTGAGGGGCCAGAGCTGGACACTGCACTCAATGTCCTTCCTGAACTGAGGGCCCAGAGCTGGACACTGCACTCAATGTCCATCCTGAACTGAGGGGCCAGAGCTGGACACTGCACTCAATGTCCTTCCTGAACTGAGACACCCAGAGCTGGACACTGCACTCAATGTCCATCCTGAACTGAGGGGCCAGAGCTGGACACTGCACTCAACGTCCTTCCTGAACTGAGGGGCCAGAGCTGGACACAGCACTCAATGTCCATCCTAAACTGAGGGGCCAG
The DNA here is from genome assembly GCA_017589585.1 of Phylloscopus whistleri. Taxonomy (NCBI): domain Eukaryota; kingdom Metazoa; phylum Chordata; class Aves; order Passeriformes; family Phylloscopidae; genus Phylloscopus; species Phylloscopus whistleri. Next base: position 1,882,445 of record JADMLD010000926.1, read on the forward strand.
AGCTGGACACAGCACTCAATGTCCTTCCTAAATTGAGGGCCCAGAGCTGGACACTGCACTCAACGTCATTCCTGATCTGAGGGCCCAGAGCTGGACACAGCACTCAATGTCCATCCTGAACTGAGGGCCCAGAGCTGGACACTGCACTCAATGTCCATCCTGAACTGAGGGCCCAGAGCTGGACACAGCACTTGAGGTGTGGCCTCAGCAGTGCCGAGTCCAGGGGCAGAATGACCTCCCTGCTCCTGCTGGCCACACCATTCCTGATCCAGGCCAGGTGCCGTTGGCCTTGGCAATCAGGGCACGCTGCTGGCTCACGTTCAACCTTCACACAAACACACACATACAATCACACACACACATAAACACCCCCACACACAAACACACACACTCTCACACACACACTCACACACACACACACACAAACCCACCCATCCACACACAAACACACATACACATAAGCACACACACACACATGCACATGCACACAAACACTCTCACACATTCACACACTCACACACACAGACACACACACATTCACACACACTCGCACTCACACATACTCAGTGTCTCCTGTGCCACAGCCATGGCCATGCCTGACCTGCTGTGTCAGCCCAGCTGGTGTCACCTGGCTGTGCCCAGCTCTCTCTGCCATGTTCCTGGTGTTTCCTGGCTGGGAGTGGCTGGGACACCCTGTGATCCGTGTGAGATGGTGCTGGGCAGTGCCAGATGTGGCTCCAGCTCCAGGCAGTCCCTGTGTGTCTCCAGAGGCTCTCCACACCCCATGGATCACAGACCCCACTCCCAGGTTGCTGCCACCCCCTCCCAAGGGCACGGGGTTCCAGGTGGGTTTTGTGTTGCTCAGAGGCCCGTGGGGCAAGGGAAGGGGGTGATGTACCTTCTCCAAAGCTGCTGGAGGAGCTGAGCACTTGCCAAAAGCAGAGTGGAGAGAGCTGCTCTGGATGAATCCTTGCTGAGGGGCTGAAGTGTGAGAGCCAAGGCACTAATGCCTTGTAAATTGGTTCAGTGACTTTTACTCATTTATTACACTCCCTTTATTACACCCCAGGCCCAGGCTGCCAGCCCTGCTCTGGCTGCCAAGCCCTGTGCAAGTGCAGATGGTTCAAGAGCAGCATTGCCTTCCCCCTGCATTGTCCCCGTGCTGCAGCAGGCATTGTGCCTCTTTGGCCACTGAGTGATGTGTGAGGACTCCTAATGGCTTGGAAACCAGTCAGGATGGATTTCTCCCCCCAGCCATCTGTGTGCAGCTTCCAGCAGCCAGGCCCTGCCTTTATTGAAACTCTGCAGGCTCTGATGTCTGCTCTGCAGCGAGGCTGCTCTGATTTGTGCTGGTTTCAATTTAGCCTTTGCAGTGGAATGTGGAATATAAAAGTTACTGGCTTTCCCTAGAACTGATACAACAGCAGCTGATTCTTAATGCTGTGTTTATAATTGCATATATAAATTCCAGGCTTTCAAGCACGGGGCAGTGCAAATCAGATGGAAATCTGAGTATTTGGGTTTGGGTATTGTCATTTGGAGTTTTGGTGTGAGGATGTACCCTGCAAATAGTCAGGGAAACTAGTCGCAGACCTTGGAGGGTTTAGTTGATAAAATGCCAGATTTCAGGGACTGATCCTTGCAGTGCAGTCGAAAAATAATTTTTAATCTTGTGCTCACCTGTGACTTGCTCAGTTTGAGGTGTGGGGCTGCTCCCCCCAGCCACACACCAACACCTCTGAGCTGTGAGGATCTCACTGCAGCTCTGCAAACCAAGGGAGTAATACAGGATGAAAAATGGGTAATGAATAATGAAAAACTTCAAGCTTTAGGAATTAATGATTCCTACTGAAATATATCTGCCCTGGACAGTTTTCTTTTGCTGATATTTCATCTTGACCATACAAATGGTTACACTGTGCCCATCCCTGTGCACTTTTACAGAGATTAAAAAGAATAAGATCTGGTTCCTAACACGCAAAAAGAATCTCAAAGGAGAGAATATGTATATTTAAAGGCACAATGGAAAATTTAATGCAGTTAAATCCTTGCTTTGACTTCTCAGGATTTACATTAATTTTGGAAATTCAGAGAAAAGGAAAATGATTGATCTTCCTAGTTTGCAAGGATTTTGCATGAACAGCTCTGTTAGGATCTGTCTTCCTGTCTGCCCCTGAAAAAGTATGTAGCAAAATTAACTTATTCTATAAAGATATATTTACAATAAACAAGAGGAAAGAGAAATGTTCCTGAAATACTTCAAGCAGACTTGCAGCCATTTTGACTTGTCACCAGTTCAATGCAGCAGAAAATTATGCTGATTTAACTTTAATAATCTGTTTTGAAGAGAAAGCATATTTTTAAAACACTTGCTTTTCAAAACCCCCCACCTTTTATATATTATCTGCACACTGAGTGCAATATTTTTAAATGGGCTTTGAGTACCTATGAAATAAAAGGGCTGGTAGTTAATATTGTTTATACTGCAGAATAACTCAGAGCCTTCTCTGAAGGGCTCCTGAGGTTAAAGCAGAGCAAGAGAACCTGAATGCAGGTGAATGGGGCAGTGCAGCCAGAGCAGCTCTGACCCAGACCTGGGCCCTGCCCCTCCCTGAAACCCAGGCTATGAGGCTGTTGCTGTGCTCTGAAGTGAACACGAGGATGTGGATTTTGGTGTGAAATAGCCAGGTATTGGTGCTCTTTGTCCTCCAAGCAGGGCAGGGCAGAATGGGCTGTTTCAGCTGGAAGGGTCCTGCTTTGTCTTTGGCTTCTGCAAGGCTGAGCTAAGAGCTCATTAGAAAAACTTTCTTAAGACACTTCCAGTGTTTCCTGCTCGTTTTCAGATGACAAAGGAATGGGCTCTCTTGAAGGGTTGTGTTGTTTCCTCCGGTGACCTTGGCCGGCAGCTGCAGGTGCAGGGCAGCACAATGAGAAATGCCTTCTACGTGCTCCCCTGACATCTCCAGAGAGGCTGGCTTAGGGGAGGTGGGATGGAAAAGGAGACCTTCCCAGGCACCCCTGTGGGGTGGAATCACAGAGCAGATCAGAGCAGAGGAGGTCTGAAATGTGAGCATTAAACTCCAGCACATTTAAAAATGGCAGAGGATGCTGTGAGTCAACAGCCTGGAATGTTGGCTGGGGGATGCTCTTTGGTGGCTCTTCCAACTGGGTGTGGGGAGAAAACCCAGAGGTGTGGGCCAGGAGAGAGAGTTTCAGTGGAGTGGGAGCGAGCCTGGCCACTTGGGATTTCACTGTCTGGAAAATGCCCAACAAGGGACAACTTTTCTGGTGCTGAAATAGAGGAACACATCTGTGTGTGTTTGTTTTACAAGCACTCTCTGCCTGCCACAGCAAAGATTTTCTGTCCTGTCTTACCTGGAGGAAAAAAAATATTGCTGTTGTTACAAAAAGGAGATTTTTTTTCACAGTCCCATTGAGACTAACAGGACAGGTACCCAGGGGCTGCATTTGTGATATGAAGTATTTCATACACTACAGGAAAGCTTGTAACAAAGTCAGGTTTCTTATGATAAATCACTTGATTGGAGCAGACTTGATTTTTGATTATTACACACATGCAAATATAAACAGCTTTCACCAAGGCTGTCAACAACTGCTGTGCAAAAACTTGCACTTTACAATTACAATTATTATTATTAATAATAAAAATAATAATTGGATATATAATCATACTTCTTTAGTGGTTATTGACCAGTGCAAGTGTCTTGAGTTATATGTGAAAATATTATTATTATTATTGTTGTTGTTGTTGTTGTTGTTGTTGTTATCTTTTTTTATTACTACCACTACTACTAACAGTATTAGTATGAGTATTATTTTGATTTGACAGCCTGGAAGTAGAGGAAAATGAAGAGCAACTGTAGTCACAGAGTCAGACTGTTCAGTAAGGGCTGAATGCATTACAAATCAGGCCAAGGAGAAATTCCAGGTTTTGTTTTGTCTTTCCAGAGCAAGATACCAAGGAGCCCATGACAAACTGAGCCTGCTCTGTTCATACAGATGCACAAACAGAGTTTGCATCATAAATCTACCACTTGTGGAACAAAAATAATTCAGTGGTGGAACAATTTTTGCTTCATTCTGCCACTGCTGGAGGGACAGGGAGTGCCTGGCTGCTGCAGAGGTTGTGTCTGTCAGCAGGAGCAGGGTGGGCACAGGCAGCTCTGTTGGTGAGGTGTAGCCAAGATCCTGGGGTGCTGCAGAGGTTCCTTGGCTGCTGCTGGTGTGACACGCTGGTTTGAAGGGAATTGCTGGGATTAAACAGGTGGTGAAGGTTGGATGATTGCAGATATTCCTGTCACAAAGCTGAGAATTTGTGTTTCCTGTTGCTGTTTGGGGATTCTCTTCTCACCCCCTCATTTTTCAGCCAGCACACTGCATTTCCTCCTTTTTCCTGCACTCAACATCCTTCTCCTGCATCTCCTCAGGTTTTACTCTTGCCCTGTGTCCCCCTGTGGCACCTCCAGGTTGCTCTGTTCTGCAGAACTGTGCCCTCAAACCTCTGCAGAGCAGGAGGGAGCAGCCCCTGACGGGACCAGGGCATCTCCAGTGACTGAATCCAGCCTTCCTGCTTTCCTGCCTGTCCCCAGCCACAATAGATATGGCCTACTCAGTGCCAAAAATGCTTCCTGATGGGATGTGCATGCCAAAAGCCTCCTGGCTGAAGGCTAATGTGGGGTCTGGTCCTGGTGCTCTGTGTTTCAGGGCTAAACCACCTCTTTTCAGCTGCACCTCATCTACAAAGGTGCAGGGCCCGAAATGATGGTGGGACCTGCTGGGACCATGGCTGAGGAGGTTTATTGTGATGTCCAGGGTGGAACAGGGCCCTGTTGTGCTGAACATTGTGCAAATGAAATCTTCAGGCCAGCCTTGGCCTACGAAGAGCTCATTTCTCCACTCCTGCAAGGCAACATTTTTACCAACTTACCCTGCTGTAGCTTAATTAAGTTTTAAAAGTGATTTTATGTTAAATTCTGTGACTGAGTGCTGCTGAAAGGATTGTCAAGCACGGAGACTGAGGAACTGGAGCCAGCCTGGAGAAAAGGAGGCTAAGGGGGGCCCTTGTGGCTCTGCACAACTCCTGCCAGGAGGGGACAGCCAGGGGGTCGGGCTCTGCTCCCAGGCACAGGGACAGGAGCAGAGGGAACAGCCTCAGGCTGGGCCAGGGGAGGCTCAGGGTGGGATCAGCAGGAATTTCCCCATGGAAAGGGAGCTCAGGCCTTGGAAGTGCCCAGAGAGGTTTGGAGTGCCCATCCCTGGAGGTGTCCCAGGAATTCCTGGAGGTGGCATTCAGAGCTCTGGGGACAAGTTGGGGATGGGGCACAGCTGGGACTCTGTGGGCTGGGAGGCTTCTCCAGCATTAATGATTCTGGGATTCTGAACAGGCTGCTCAGGCCAGAGCTGGAGTCCCCATCCCTGGAGGAATGAACAGCTGTGTGGCTTTTGGGGACATGGTGGCCTTGGCAGTGCTGAAGGAATGGTTGGACTTGATGGTCTCAGGCCTTTTCCAACCTAAAAAATTCTACGATTCTGTGAAACAAATCTGTCTGTGAAGAGCCCAAATATATTTTCCTATTGATTTTCTTACTGATTTCCTGGGTTTTGTGGATCATATTTCTTCCAGGATGGCTTAGATTTTTCATTTTGGATCCTGATGTGTGACACAGAATTTTATGACAATACAACTTACTGTGAGCCCCGTGGTGGGAAGGATCATCCCATTTCCTTTCATAGCATTGCTGGAATGAGTCAGGTAATCTGAATTCTGAATTCTGGCTTTACTCTTGGAGGCTGATATGATTTGGAAGGGTATCTTTTGAAAGTAGTAAAAACTACAATGGTGATTTTAAAGGCTTTTATTGCCACTTAAAATCAATTGCTGCCTTCATTTTCTGGAAAGCAGAAGCTGACTTCTGGTTTAAATTGGATTGGTAACATTTTGCTGTGTGCATTATGTAGCACGAGCTGCTTTCTGTTGTGTAAATGATGCAAATACACAAAGAACTTCATCAGCAGTCAAAGATAGAAAAGCACACTGGGGATGCTGCTGAGGTGTGTTCAGTGCTGGCCTCCCCAGCCCCCCAGGGGTGTCGTGTGTGTTCTTGTGTCATGTGCTGCTTCCTCCATCCTCCTCTGCTTGTAGGGATGTGCAGGGATCTCTGAAACTGGGAGAGCAAAGTGAGGAACACCCCAAATGCAGTTGGGAGTGGGGTGCTCTGCTCCCTGCTGGCCTCTCTGTCACTGTCACTGTCACTGTCCAGCCCACAGTGACACTGGTTTGGCACTGCTGGTGCTGGGCAGCTCCAGTGTCCCAGCTGAGATTTCCATGGCATTTGTTGCATGTGCTCACTTATTGGATCAATGATTATCTGTCTTGTCCCCTCTCCTTTGTCACAAGAGGAGGTTTTTACTGAAGAGAAATGACCAACTCATTTCTCAGCTCTCTGAAGACATTCAGTGAAACCCACCTGTCCTGCTGAAGGGACACACAGAGCCTGGGTGCCACTAATGCTCCCAGGCACACTTTGAATAGAATAATAGGTGGGAAAGGGAACTTTTTTCCTATCTGAATGCAGTAGTTCTGGTATGTTTTGACCTATCTATGCTTCTGTTGAAAGGATTTCCGTTGTATAACAAAGCTTGGGACAGGAAGCACATTGTGTTTGGACTTGGCTGAAAGAAGGTATAGACTGTGGTAGAATGGCAAACTTGTACCTTTATAGTGAGCTTTTCTCTTTTGGGACTGTTGGGTGTTTTTTCCATGCCTCAGAAATTGGCTAGTGGGGAGACAAAACAAAATGCAAGGAAAGGGAGAAAATTGTTTTTCTGTGTTAGTGTAGCATTTTCATACTAATGCATTTTAGAAACAGGAGATCTTGGAGGAGATCCAGGATACCCTTTGCTGTGTATATCAGCTTCCTCCAACAGACAAGGGTTGTGTCTCCCCTTGCCTGTATCTGAAGCCCCCTCTTGAGGAGCTGTTGCCTCAAGATATGGAAATCACCCTGTGTGCTGACAGGACTTCAGTGGGCACACCCTTTCTGCCTGGTTAGTGTCTCCTCTGTGACTGTGACATCTGTCTGTCTTCATCTCTGTATTAATGACAGCTTAAAAACCCATCAGCATCGGCCCATTAAAATCAGTGATGGTAGATTAAATAACAGATTATGTAGGTTAGTGATACATGAAAATCAACAGCAGCAGAAAGATTTCATCTCTAGGGCTTAATTTTTTTCTATGCCCGTAGTTCAACAGTGCTTTTAGGTCTGAATTCAAAATGTATTCTGTGATTTTGTTGGGTATAACAACCTAAGTTCTAACCTGTGGGTTTGTTTATGTGCAACAGTGCAGCAATGACTACCCCTGGAGATGAAACCCCCGTGCCCTGGGCTTTGTGACCTGTCCCAAACTCACAGCTGGACTTACAAGAGCCAAATCTTCTATGACCAGAGCATTTCTGGTAAGGATGTATTTCTGTACTGTGCAAAGGCAGAGCCTGTTATTAACCTAATCTGATTTTAAGAGGAGATTTCCTCAGTTTTTACATTTACTCCATCCTGGAAGTAGCTTTGTTATTTGATGTGTGGTTTTTTTTACATCCTAATTCCTTTTTGTTGTAATGTGAAAAGTAGGTAGTGAAATGTATCTTATAAAGACATGCACAACTCTGGTTGCAAAGATAGCTGGTCTTGTCTTCTAGAAGATCTTCTATGGCAGTAATTTGGGAGAGGCAAGGGGATGAGTATAGATACAGAGAGTATTTATGGAGAGAAGTCATTGTCTATTAAAAACACTTGCTGTGAAAAACACTTGCAATAGTTTCTGTCTCTAGTGTTGAGTTCATTGTGCAGACATCACCAATCCAGGCTGGCTGTGCAGCAGTTTTCTTTCCTGTTGCCTTCCCTCAGCAAAGATGAAAGAAAACTTTGAAATTTTTGGGCCATATTCCAGATTAATATGAGTAAATCTTAATACAGGATAACAACTGGAACATCAGCTGAGATTCCAGAGATTTTGAGAGGGAGGTGCAATGAGCTGCTTGATACAAAGTTTTGGGTTTGATAAGGGAGGTTTTTGTGCATTTCTCTGGACTCTTCCCCAGTCCTACCCCAGGCCTGCTTTCAGCACAGCTTTCCCTTTCACACATGCTGTTCTGTGCTGACCAGCTCTCATTCCAGTGCTTAAAAAATGTACCCCACCTAGTGTGATGAATGAATCAGCTTTAAAGAACAGGAGGAAAAACACATTGAATCCATCACTGGGCAGGATCTCCTGGGAAGCAAGAGTTCAGGAAGGATGCAAGAATGTGACCTGAAAGCCAAAGTAATCCCAAACACACTTTTTTAACCTTGAGAGGAAAACATTTAAGGTTGCTTGGTGGATGGTTATCTGTGGCCAGAGACTACTGGATTTTTGAGCCATGGCCACAAAAGCTGTTACTGGGGGAGGTCAGTACTAAAGACTGAAACCAGGGCTGCAGCTTCAGTCCTGAAAGCTTCCACAGAGCACACAGCCCAAAGCAGGTCATGGTAAACCCAGGTGTTTTCATGGGTAATCCTTAGAGGGTTTCTAATCTGAAATGGCCTGGGATGTTTGCCAGGACTGAGGAGCTTTTCCCTTGTTCTGGCGGGGTGGAGAGCAACCCCAGTGCCCCAGGAAAAAGGGGTTTCATGCACATGAGCCATGTGGCATCTGCTAAACCTGCACTGGTGGCCTTCTCAGTGAATTAAGGGAAAACAGGGCATGTGGAACTTGAGCTGTGGCCTTTCCATGGAAAGGAGGCTGTTTGGGCAATTGGGGTTTTCCTTGGTGAGCTAAGAGAGCCTGGGGCTGACATCCCTGAAACATTCAGAAGTTGGAATTCAGGCATCACACTGTGGGAAATAAATTTGTACCTTTGCCCAACATTATTGCTTAATGTGAAAAGAGGAAAGCACTGTTACAATACAAAATACTGTGTGGTCAGAATGATATTGAAAAAAATTAAATAGTCCATCGGCGGTACCCCAGTAAAATCTGGAAAATGGCATCATGTTTTACCCTTGCTAGAGCCACGTTCTGATACCCTGACTAATTCTGAGCAGCCTCATTACAAGCCCCATGTAGTTGTGACTCTTCAGGAACCTCAAGAAAGTAATTTTCCGTCTGAGAAATTACACAGCTCAGCCCCAAAATGCTCTTTGCTGGTGTTAACATAAAGCTCTGATGGTCGGGATTGGTGACTGCTAAATCACTGTGGCTCTGTCATCCTTACTGATGGATTTACTATTAATGTGACAGGTAAATGACACATTAAATATTATAGCCATTATTTCCTCTTCTTTTAAAATACAGTCTGGCTTATTAAGGGTAATTTTACTGCAGCCAGACTTGTGTAACACACAATGCCAATATAAATGGCTCTGCTGCAGGTGAAACAGGACTCTTAGTGAGGTCAAGATGTATAAAGTTTAGCTAGCTGTCAGTTTTTATGGATCTGCTCTGAAATACTCATGCCCCCAGAAAGGCAGCCCTTCAAGAGAGAACAGAATTTACTGCTTTTAAAAAACTGTTACCAGAATATGGCAATGCTATCCTTAATACTGGGGACTTGAGAATATGAAAATGAAAATGTGGTGGGTTTGCAAAGGTAAGAACAGAGTTATATTGCTGCTAGGAAATCAAATGGATGTAATAGGACACTTATCCCCAGAAATAATAACAAACCCCACAACAACAGCACTGCTAAAGGAACACCTTTGTAGAGGACACAGGGTAGTTGTTATCACAAATGTTATTTCAGTTCTGAGAAGGAGTAAGCACATCTCAAACCCATCAAATGTTGTGTAGCTCGGTGTGACAACTCTGACATTAATTCTTGGCCTCTTTTGGCGATGTCACTGCCCTAACTCCTAAATACTTGTAAATGCACCAAGAGTTATGTCCCACAACACAATAAGGAAGTAGATAAATAGTAACAGTCTTGAAATTTCCATTGGGGCTGAGAACAGCTCAGTATTGACTGCAAAGAGGCTTGGAAAGGACCAGACTGAAAGGCCAGAGAATGAGGTATTTTAATGTTTCTGAAAGAGTCTGAATTTGTGTTTGGTTGAAATGAAGGAAATCAAATAAATCCAGACCTCTGTGCCTAAAAGGAAAATTAAATTAAATGAAAGAAACCAATTTGATGAAAATGTTTTTCTGAAGTGAATTCCATGATAAAAATTAGAAAATCTGTAGTTGCTTATTTCTTTAAGAAACCAAGTATACATTTTGTGCAATGGCTCTTTGCCTCAATCAGTTACTCCATTTTGAGGTCAGGCTGCTTTTACATTATCATCACCTCTGAAACATAATGTGAAATACAGAGAGCCATAAATTGCTTCTTGTAGCATGAGAAATAAAAATGTAATGGATTCCCATTGGATTATGAACGGCTGTGCTGGGGAGACCTTCATAATTTTGTGGCTTTACCACATTTGAATTATAGGCATGATCTCTCACCAGCAGGATGCATATAAATATCTGTAATGATTGTGCATTCATTTATGTGTTCTCCATTATGCTTGTAATGTGTCCGAGGGTAGAAATTATGGCCTGTAGCTGACAGCAGAGTTCAGCAGGAAAATATTCCTGATGTTTGTGCCACAGTGACTTGTGCTGGAAGGAGAAGCCTTTAAATGGCACCTTGTCCCCTCTTTGGAGGGCTGTCCTGCCCTTAAGGGGGCTGTGGGCATGGGCAGAGACCCTGCTGCTCTGCACAGGTGGCAGTGTAGCTGTGAGGATGGATGGGCAGCACTCATTGATCTGCTGACCCACCACTGCCAGCAGCTTGAGGATGGTTAAAGAACCTGGTGACACTTCCCATCACTTTGGCTTTTCCATCTGGGCTCCATGGCTTTTAGGCAGAAGCAAGTGATTACTGAGTCTGAAAACTGATAAATTAACAAAATTAAAAGGTTTCCCAAGCAGAAGCTTGTCCCCACCTGCTCTCCATTTGTAGTTCACCCTTTGCTGGGAGCTGATGCCCAGGGAGCACTAGCAGGGCTGTGCTGGGGCTTACACTGTCCCTGTGGGCAGCTCGAGGCTGCTGGAGCGTTCCAGTGGACCTGGAGAGCAGATTTGTAGTGTTTATGAGCTTGTCAGTGCTTTGGGAATGTCACCTGGTGTAATTCAGGAACAGCAGTGTCCCTGCAGCTGCCAGCGCTAACAGAGAGCACCAAAATGTTACAGCTGGAGCCTCTCCACCCCATAATTTTGACACATCCCATTGCTCCTCTTATGACCTAATTTAGGGAAGACGTGCTTGCCTCTCCTGTGCTTCCTGCATGTGGAAGCTCGAGATTTCCTGCCATGTGTGTCACAACTGGTGATTAAAATGGAGCCTCTTCTTTGCCTTCCCCCCTTTCTCTGTGCATCTCTCTCATTATCACCAGCTTTGGGTATTTTAGCTGTGTTATCTCAAAACAACACTGAATAAAGAGTATTACAAACCATTTCTTAGAAGTGCCCCATCTAAAAAAAATATCCCCCCTCCAAAGAGAGGCAGGAAACAGGGCTCCAGCCCTGCCTGGGCTTGCCTGGGCTCTTCCTCACTTGTTGCAGACCCAGCTTCTCTCGTGCTGGCTGCTGAGTTCTGACAGTTCTTTCTGTTCCAAATGAGCCAAACCTTTTCTGCAAGATGACAAGAGGAGTTTCTGGGTCCAACACCACAGGACCATGGGGTTTTCAGCTTGATTTCTGCTGTTGTTTAGTGAGCTTCCCTTTAATGGCCTCAGTATTTTTGAAGCCATTGAGAGATCTGGTTAAATGACACTGAAGAATGTGTTGTATTTCCAATCCACTGAAGGTTTGTTCCAATATGGAAATCTTGAATTAATCTAGTTGTAAGCACATAAAAATGTTCCTGTTGGGCCTACAAGAGCCATGGAACAAAAGAGTGTGCAGTGGGCACTGCTGTTCTGGAAACTCAGGACAACTTGGGTCTCTCTCAAATGGGGTCTGCTGTTTTATTCCAAGTTCTTTGTCCAGCCTCCACTGTCTGAGGATTTATTTTAATGCAGTTACCCATGGAGTTATTTAAAAGCATTTTCTGTTGCAAATCTCCCTAAAAGGGTTCTGCAAGTGCTACACTTAATTATTTCAAAGAATGGAAATGACCTTTAATATGTTCTCCTGCATTAACCTTCTTGCCTGTAGTAAATAAGATGGTCTAAGGTATCATTTTCATGTACTAGGCATTGCATTAAGCGAAGAGATATATGAATATTTCTACAGGTTGTACTATATAAGCCTGTTATAGGAGGTTACTGCTCTAGTAATCTGGATAATGCTTTTTCCTTACTTTTGTGCATGTTACTGGCTATTGTTTGGATCATATAAGCTGCATGTCCTCCTCAGCTAAGATGGCCAATCATTCATTGCTGCTACTGACAATAAAAATTATTATCAGGATTTGATAGGAGGAATTGTGAACCACAATTTGATTGTAACTCTGATTTTTTTTTTTAAGAAATATGCTGCTGTTATTTTTGACTCTTGGACAAAATATGTTTGTTTTTTTTTTTTTTTTTTTCATTTGAGATTAAGTATAATCTTAGTTTTAGAGAAAGAAGTATAAAGGGGTTTTTAAACTGTTTTCTCCAAAGCCAATTCCATCCCAACAATTTCTCCATTTGAATTTCCAACTATTACAAGTCCTGCTGTTTCCACAGACTGACATTTCTCTTCTTCACTGGAGAGAACCATAACCTCCAACTCATTTAGCAATTTTAATTCATGTCATTACTCAGACCTTCTTAAAAAGTATAGAAATGCTTTAATGCTTCATTTTTTATTTTTTTTCTGGAATGATTATTGTTTATATTACAGTTGAGACCAGAAGACTGGCTTTGGAAAGCTGTCCCTGTCCCTGGGGATGGGTGGGCACAAAAGATGTGGTGCACAGGCTCCTGCTGAGCACTCCAGGGTGGCTGTGTCTGCTCCTGGAACCTGCCCAGGTCCCTGGAAGCTGTCCAGGTCCCTGGAATTGCACTGGAGAGCACACAGGGACCTGGGCTGTGCCACGTTCAGGGGTGAGCCTTCGAGTGCAGGGATTAAGCAGCTGCAGGTGCAGTTTTCAGCTCAAACCCCTTGAGCTGTGGGTAAAATGGGCTGGCCATAGGCTCATCAATAGTCAATAAAGCCTGTGGCTGTGCAGCCATCCCTTCATCCATCCATCCATCCCTTCATCCCTCCATCCATCCATCCCTCCATCCAGCCATCCCTCCATCCAGCCATCCCTCCATCCCTCCATCCATCCACCATCCCTCCAACCATCCCTCCATCCCTCCCTCCATGTGGCTGCACTGACAGTGTCCTCCCAAAGCCCAGGGTTCAGAGCTCCTGGAATCTGTGTCCAGCTGCTGCAGTGCTGGTGGAGCCATCCCATTTCATGCTCAAGGCCTCCCTGAGCAACCCCAGTTAACTCTGTGGCTGATTCACTGAGAAATCCCTCTGGGGTGCTGGATTTCCCAGAGCTGCTGTGTGGAAGTGAGCAGCCCTGTGTTCCCACAGAGGCCCTGGGTGTGTTCCACCTCTCAGATGAGGAACTGCTCCCCCAGAAGTTTTGGTGAGGTGCTAAAGTAGGGCAAGCAAGGCAGAACTTGGGGCTGGAGTTCCCCCTTCTCAGGATCTCTCAAGTAAATCACTTCCTCAGCCTGGGAAACACCGCTGGCCCCTTGTAAGGGTCAGTTAAATGGTCATGAGTAATTGGAGTGAGTGTTAGTTTTGTGTGAGCACACTTGTTACCATTTTAAGTCATGAATTTAAGTGCGTGGAAATCCATCTAAGGCATTAAATTGATAGTTTTTGGAGTCTGGATTTCAGAAATAACTCTGTCATGGAAATTAAAGGGTATTCAGAGAGAGTTTTCCTCTACTATAGCTATAACTAAAGATTTTTTTTTTCAGCTATCACTGTCATTCTCCTATTAGCTAAAAAGACCCAGTCCAACACCCAACAAAATAATCAAGTACCTTGGAAGTAAGATAAACCTCCACATAAATAAATACTTTCTGAAATCTCTGCTAAATGTTATCAAGTTAAAAATTGAGAAATAAAGCTGTCAGTGCAGTAATCTTGATTGCAAAATTATGTAGTTCTTGCTGGTTTTTTAATGCTGGGGATTTGCTGTCTACCTTGCAATTTGGAGTTGAAAGATTCACTTCTTTCCTTTTCTCTCCAGCTTTCAAGGAAGTTCATAATTTCTTTAAAACTTTGCTGCTTCCTTTTTTATGCCCCTCAAAATAAAGCATAGCTTTCAGCTGGTAGAAGCACTGAGAGAAAATCGGACATAATTTTGTTTTCAGAAGGAATTGAGGTAATGCTTATTAATGTTGAGCCTTTAAGAGTTTTTGGATAATTTGTTCAGAATTTCATAGCTGAAGGGATGGTAACATTTCCATGTGGGCAATCAGATTTTGAGTTTGAATGGTTATTCAGCACCTTTCAGAGTAGCCTTGCACTGTCAGGTGGAACACATTGCAAATAAATTGTCAGAAAGTGAGCAAAAGTATTGTTCTTGTTGGACGTGGGATGTGGAGGCCTGTTCTAGTTTAGTAATTTGCATTTTATTTCTTACAAGATTTAACCTGTTTTAACTCTATTCAGCCTCTGGAGTTTGTCTTGATCTGTTTAAGCACTCCAGGAATGTCTGGGTGATGTTCTGCCTGCAGGTAAAATATCTGGAGTTGATCTGCTGTCCCCACTGCAAGGAATATCTGCAGTTTGTTCTGCCCAGTAATCTTGAACAAGAGCAGAGCAGCTCAGTGTGACATCCCTTTGTGCTCTCATCAGCCCCTCATGGTCTTTCTTCTCCAGGCAGCACTGAAAACACCTCACTCTCAACATCCTCTGTGTACTTCTTAAATATGTCACAGCTTTACTTTGAGAGAAGGAATCAAGGACAATTTTCCTTGGATTTGCCTCAGGCCTTTTTCCAATTAGAAAATCGAGATGGGGTAAGGATTTAATCTGGGTGCTAAATCAAAAGCAGTTTGTACCTAGAAGCTGTGTGAGGGGAGAAACAAAGCACCTGTCTAACCCAGAATGATGGAGGCTCTGGAAATCTCCAGAGCAGGATGAGCAGGAGGAATGGCCTTGTTTCCCTAAGTAATTCCCTGGGAAAGGTTTCAGCTGTGATTGATGAGAGACCTGAGGAACACTAACAGGATCAGTCAGCTGGCACTTTGTGATGCTGAGAGCAGTTGCTGAGACAGTCCAGGAGGTACCCCAGGGAGGCTGGCTCTTGGGTGGAAGTGTGTTTTCATCCTGCATAATGCAGCCATGGCCCCCGTGCTTGCATTGCAGAACCCTGAAAAGAAACACTTTGTGCTTCCCCATCAATACTCACATTGGTGCAAATGGCAGGAGACAGTGGGAGTGAAACAAGAGAGCAGACATTTGCCACTCCTTTGAAAAAGGAGCCCTTCACCTGCCCTCTGAACTTCACTTAGCAGAGAATTCCTTAAAGAACTATCCAGAATGTGCCAGAAAAAAAAGTAACAACCAAGACCTGATCTGATCATCTGCAGAAGGAATTTAATTACACTTCTGTTTTGCTTATGTAATTTCCTTCTTCCTCCCCTTCTGTCAGACCCTGTTCTCATCAAGGGATGTCTGACAAGGAAAAGATGTGAATAGGATACAGCTGAAAGCTTCTGAGCTCTTGGGACTTGGTAGGGAATGCAGACCCTGATCCAAAGCCTCCTTATCTCCTTGCTGCTGGACTTCCCTCCAGCTCTTTGGGAGGAGGGAGGGAAGGTGCTCAGGAAGGCAGAGAAGCAGGGCAGAGGCAGTGAGTGAGCCTGGCTGCACTGCAGAGAGGCTCTCACACTTCCCTGTGTGCCCCAAGGGAAGGGCAGCAGCCCAGTGCAGGAAAATTCAGCCACCTTTAGAGATTCCCTGGCCAAGAAAATACAACTCCTGCTTGTCCTGCCACTGCTGGCTGGTGAAGAAAGTGGCCACAGCTCAGGGCAGCAGAGATGTCCACTTGGGCCAGATCCAGCTGTGACTCCCTGAGAAAAAGAGACCTCCAAAACTGCCCTGATCTCAGATTGCAGGGTTACCAGAGGGTTGCTCAAGGTAAATTAACTTCATAATTTGATAACTGCTTTAATTAGTTTTCTAATTGTGCTTATACATCCTTTTCCCCTATTCCTAAAATAATGAAGATGTTTCTGTGCCCAGGATGTGATAATTGGACACACGTTCTGCTGCTCACTTATCCAAATCCTGTTTGCTTTTCCTCCCCTTTCAAACAATCCCATTCTCCAGGTGGTTGTACCCAAGCACAGCCTCTGCTCCTCTCGTGTCTGAAGCCAAAGCACTGCTCAGGTAGTCCTGGTTTTCCTGTTGCAGTTACTCAGCTCACCTGCAAAGCCTGATACAGAGTCTCCAGCTCTGATCATTAACAATCTTCCCTCCTCACATCACCCACACTGTTTTCCTGGCTCTTTATCCAATCCATATTTATACTCAATGGCCATGAACTTTACTTATAAAGTGACCTCAAAATCAGGCAGGTTATCATGAAAACTAAAGCTGTTTTTATCTGTCCCCTTACTCCCCAGCACTTGCCTTATCTGGAAGTAAAAAAGGTATCCTGGAGAAAGTAAAAAAGCATCCTGACCTTAAAGTAAAATATTTGTGAACATTTGTAGTTACCCCAGGCAAAATGAGCTAGTTCTTCAGGGACCTTCCCAGAAACAGCAGAAGTGTTGAGCTTGAAATGCTCACACCAAATATGTCCCTTTGAAGTGCCATAACTGGTTCAGATTTGACAAGGTTTCCACTGCAGCTGATGCTCTGCAGTTCCAAGAGTCCCCATGGACGGTCTCTGCCCTGGCTGTGGCTGAAGGATTTTCCCCAGGATCAAGATCTGTGTGTGCTCCCATCCCTCTGTGGCTCAGCAGAGCTGTTTTGCTGTGTTCATGTGTCAGCTCTGGCAGCTGGATGTGTTTCTCTTTGCCATCCAGGCGCTGTTATCCTTCTGCAGTGTATTTCAATTCCGGGTACCAAGGAGCACAAAGGAAATCTTGTTGATAGATTTGTTAATTGTTGGTACATAATGGTATCTTTTGGAGAACAGCACCTGGCCAGGCTGGAATGTGCTGCCAGTTGGCACTTTGGGGATACCTTAAAGTCAGGACAAAAGCTCTCTGTGATGCAGCTGTGTCACAGCACTCTCACTGTGCAAGGCACAGAAGAAGCTCTCTGCAGCATCTGAAGGGCAAACAAAGGGGAAGGAGCCTTGATTGGTGAGCCTTGATTGTATTACACAGGGATCAGAGGAGATAAAACACAGGCTAGTGCCCTGTTTGTAAAATAGAGGTTCCAATTACACAAGGTGCTGCTGCATCTGTGCCTCCCTGACAGCTGTGAGCAGAATGAAAACCACAGCTCTCTTACATTAAGATATTAATAATTAATTCTTCCTTGGAATTCCACATGCTTAGGCATTGTACAGAAGACTGGTTTGGGTTAAGGCTGAAATTCTAAATCTGCCACCTTCCCCTCCTTCTAATTTTCAAAGCACACAAGTGTCCAGAGCCCCAGGGTCTGTCTCCAGTGCTGGGTGCAGAGAGATCCAACAGGCTCAGGGTGACCAGCTGGGGAATGGGTGTTGGACCCTCCTGAGCCAGCGTGGGCTGCTTTGCTCTTGGTGGGGGCATGCAGGGGACAGGCAAAGCTGGTGATGTGGCAGCAGTTCCTGCTGACAGCTGGGGCTGGAGGTCACCTGAACCCCCAGGAGCTCTGCTCTGTCCCCTTGTGCCATTCCCCCGTGGAATTTCCTGAGCAAAAAGGGAATCTGGGCCTGGGTTGTTGCTTTGAGGAAGAGCACCCAAGGCTCAGTGTTTCTGAGGATTGTTCTGGGAAATGAGCTGCACCTAAAAGAAAATATTTCCTCAGCTGAGATGGAGTTAACATGGGCCTCTGAGGGGCTGGCTGGGATCAGTGGGATGTAGGGCTTGGCCTGGCAGCCTGATTGTCCCCAGGCAGGAGTGAGAGTTGAGTGTGGGCTGAGCCCCCTCCCAGCACAGCTGCTGCCCTTGGTGTGAGCTGGGACCTGAACTGGGACGTGCTGCTGGCTCTTCCCATCCCAGGGTGAACATGGGGCTGTTGGGTGTCCCCCACCACAGCTCCTGCACACCCCAAAGTGAACATGGGGCTGCTGGGTGTCCCCCACCATGGCTCCTGCACACCCCGAAGTGAACATGGGGCTGTTGGGTGTCCCCCACCACAGCTCCTGCACACCCCAAAGTGAACATGGGGCTGCTGAATCCCTCCCACCATGGCTCCTGCACACCCCAAAGTGAACATGGGGCTGCTGAATCCCTCCCACCATGGCTCCTGCACACCCCAAAGTGAACATGGGGCTGCTGAATCCCTCCCACCATGGCTCCTGCACACCCCAAAGTGAACATGGGGCTGCTGGGTGTCCCCCACCACAGCTCCTGCACACCCCAAAGTGAACATGGGGCTGCTGAATCCCTCCCACCATGGCTCCTGCACACCCCAAAGTGAGCATGGGGCTGCTGAATCCCTCCCACCATGGCTCCTGCACACCCCAAAGTGAACATGGGGCTGCTGGGTGTCCCCCACCACTGCTCCTGCACACCCCAAAGTGAACATGGGGCTGCTGGGTGTCCCCCACCACTGCTCCTGCACACCCCAGCGTGCCCCATCCCTGTGTTACCTGCAGTGCTGGAGGTGGAGCAGAGCCAGAGGTGGCTGCTGCCTGCTGCACGGAGAGCAGCTCTCATTTCACTGCCAGCCCAGCCCAGCAGAGCCTGCCTGGCTTTGAGGAATGCCTTTATTAGCTGGCTGTGATCTGTTGGCAAATTAGGCCAGCCAAATGTGCCTGCAGCCTCCTGCTGCGAGGAGGATGCTCCTCAGATCCCCAGCACACCTTGGAGATGTTTGCACATTACAGAGTGTTTGCAGTCTATTTGTCCTGCCTTTGATCATGTCCTTGCAGAGTGTATTCTGCTTGCATGCCCTTCCCTCTCTCAGCATTGATCCTTTTTATAGTCTCTTATAACAACTTGGGTTTCAATTCTCTTACAGCTCTCTAATTAGTGTTTTCTTCCACTGCTAAGGCAAAGCCCGGGGCTGTTGTACAGCCTGATATTGTGGCTCAACACACACTACCTAAAACGTGGATGTGAGCATTATGTGGTGCATTATATGTCCTGCTTGTTAAATTTGGCATTTTATGCATGGTTATGGGGAGTGTAGCAACACAATAAAAGGGATATCTGGAAGGCATATTTTTGATGCCTCACATTTCAATCACACAAACTGAATTTGTTTATCTGTCATAGCAGGGGATAAAATTAAAAATGCTAAACTACAGATGAAGGGAAAACCTGAATTTCAGGGGGACACCCAGGTGTATCACCCCAGCTGTCAATAATCTATTGGCCTGTGAGGAGTTTGCTCTGCTGGCTATGCACAGTGAAGGTGTGATCTGCCCACAGCTCTGTCACAGGCCATGTCTCTCATTTTTGGGCACACCTCCTGCCTGGGCTGGCTCCCGTGCCTGCTGCCAGCAGCAGAGTGGCCGTGTGCTGTGCTTGCCAGAGATTTACAATGAATACACCAAATATCTCCCCTCAAGCTGTGCTAGGAGACTGTGTGTGTTTAGACACATGCTGGATAACAGCACACCATCCATGCACGCTTCCAAGTTCTGCAAAATACCCCCCTCAGCTTCCATCCCTCTTCCTGGAGAAGCTACCAGATGCTTCGTTACTGTTTTGCAAGGCAGGCTGCATATTACCCATATGTTTTCCCCCTTGTTTTTCAGGAGACAAACTAAACGTTAGTGCCTGTTTCAAGTGCTCATTAAATATTTTAGGTAGGTTGGGAGTGAAGAACAAGAGCTTTTCAGAGCATGGAGCAGGCAGAAGGTCTGTGCAGGGGGGCATCCTGGCCATGGCAGGCTGGAGTGGGGCTCCGGGATGGCACAGGCTTGAAGGGAAAGGATTAACAACCTTCATACTCCTGCAAGAAAGGGAATATTTCAGGGTGGTAGCCAAGCCTCCTGGCGAGAGGTTTTTGATCCTTTAATCTCCTTTTGAAGAAAAGGAGATGAGTTTCTTCCACTGGGTCTGGGAGAGTTGTCAGCAGCCAGAGGTGGTGCAGGAGCAAGGGGGAGGCTGGGGCAGGCTGGAGATCTCAAAGCCAGGCAAAAGGGAGAGGGGCTGCCCTCTGGGGGATCGAGGTGAAGGACACTTAATTGCAGGTCTTTGTTTTATGTTCTGCTGCTTGGCAGAGGCCCCTTTAAGGGCATAAAGCTGTAGCTGCACATCCTGTGAAAATGGGAATTCTAGGATGAAGGCACCATTCAGAGAGTGCAGCTATTCAGGTGAGTTCAGGTCTGCCCAGAAAACGAGGACACGTCTGAAAGTGAATGTTTATAAATTAAGTACATATCCCAGAGGAAATATTAGCCAGAACCAGGGGATAGATTCCTGTGAATAGTGCCTTACTTCCCAAGTATTCCCTTCGGTGCTGATGCAGCTGTGCTGGTATTTAGGGAACTGAAGGAATTCAGATGGAAGCTGGCAGATATCCATGTTTTGCTTTGTTCAATTTTCAGGAAGAAATTACTGTTTCAAAGTTTCTGATAAATAGTTTGCTGTGTAAAACTCAGTCAAATGGTGCATAACTCAAACCATATTCCCCTCATCAAAGTCCCCGGTAATTTCTACACTATTTCATCTGGGTTTTGTAAATGGCTTTTTGTTAAACTGCTTTGGGGAAGGGGATCAACTTTGCTGGTTTTTAATATGTCTTTTTGCACCTCTTCATCTCATGCAATGCTGTAATAAAACGTTTGCCTAGCAACCAATGGATCCACTAAGGATTATGGAAAAACTTATTAATGTCACTTATTGACACAACCTTGACAATTCAGCCATCAAAAGGTTGACACTTCAATGGGTGGTGAGTGCAGGAGATTATTCATAGTGTAATTTCTGATGCGTTTCATGTCAGAGTGGAAACAGCAATTGCTTAGGAGCTAAATCTTGGCTGCTCTGAGATCAGCTGAAAGGCCCAGAAGGAAGCAGAGGCCACAGGTTGGCCATGGGTATTTAATGTCCCTGATTTGCTGTCAAGGGAGAGAAGGGCTCATCCAGAGTGGGGCTTCTTTGGAGAAAAGACTCTTCTGTGAGAAAGCTGGAGGTGTTCCTGACAGGGATCTATAGTTGGGAAGGAAAAGGTCTGTGATCTGGTGGCTTCTCTGCCTTCAGAAGCTCCCAGACATCTCTGTTTGCAGCATGATTTAAAGGAATGACCTTTCTCCAGAACACTTCCTTAGCAATGCTCCGTGACTTTGGCTCCAGCTGTCTGTGCTACTTTACTCTAAAGTGCCACAGATTTTTATTTTACTTGAACTCTACCCTGACCACTACCTACTGCTTTGCAGATGGCAGCACAACCATCTGTATGAAGTCATCCCTGCTTTGGTCCCAGGCACACTCAGTGTCCCTGTGGAGGGTGGAATCTGGTGTCACTCCATGGCCACAGCTGGTTTTCCACTGGCAGGGACTGCTGTGGCTGGCACTGTGCATCTGTGAGCTCCCTCCTGTACCTGCTGGAGAAAGGCTCCTGCTCCAGGTGGACACAAATGAGACAGGAACATGAAAACGAGGAGCCATGCTCTGACACTGAATTTCTGGGGCAGGAGCTGTGAGCAGACTGCAGCTCAGAGGATGTGTCCCCATCACTGTGCTTCTGCTCTGTGGGGGGAATAAAACTGATAAGAATTCTGGCTGCTGGCTGTTCAGACTGGAGGGCTCTGCTCTGCCCCTCGTGCCTGGGGGAGGTTCGCAGTTGGAGCTGAGATAAATGCTCTGGATGTTTCATTGGGGTGTTCCTGCCCAGCTGTGTCTGTTACCCGCTCTGGGTACCAGGGCTTTGGCAGCCCAGCCCTGGGAGCAGCTGTGGGCTCACCAGGGCCAGCCAGAACCCAAACCAGCACTGCTGGGCTCCTCCTGTGTCCCTGTGCCTCAGGGTGCTCAGAACTGGGTGGCCTCAGCACACCTGTGTCAGTCATGCCCTGAGCCTGGCTCTGTTCCTGGTCTGGAGGCCAATGCTAATCAGCTGTGACTTGGAGAAGGAAGTGTCAAAATCGAGGTTTGCAGGGGCTGTGCTGTGCAGGTCTGCAAGGGGAGTTGCACTCATGCCAGCACAGTGCACACATCGTAAATCTCTGCCCTGCATTGCATATAAAATAAACAATTTAATTACAAGCTACTAAGACTTTACAAGCAAGTGAATCTGATTCACCCACATCATAACTTGCATGAAAATAATGCCTGTGCTTCAACAGATGAGCATATAAATGAAAATGTTAAAAATAAAATACTTTATTTCATCCTTAATTTGTGGTGGTTCAAGGCAATAACTGTCATAGACAAATTAATATGCTTTATTAGGAAATCAACATGTTGGAGATGTAGCCTAATCTGTTCTGCAAGGGAATCATGCCAGCATGTAATGACAATGCATAATGTATACAATTCTTATTGACCTTTTTTCTGCTGAGCAGCTTGAACGAGTAGTAGTTTCTAAACTGGTGAGTGCAGAAGTCTTGCAGAACTCCTGAAGTCTTTTAATCTAAGAGACAGCAGGTTGGAAAACATAGAATTGCTAAAGCACAGTAACAGTTTTGAGCTGAACAGGAAAATGCCACGGGGATGTTAATTATTAAATATGCTGAAAGTGTTATTTACATACCTGCTCATGAATTTCTTCTACGTGTGTACAAGACACCTCTCAGTGTCTCACAAGTCGGGAGATCCTGGTTCTTCCCAATTACCCACAGCTTGTTGGACCTTCAAACATTGCACAACAAACACAGGAAGCTCCATTTCACAAATAACTAAATGTGCAATAGTCAATTAATGCTGTGGCCCTGCTCTGCAGTTCATGGATCTCTTCTGTGCAATGCTGTGGCACAACGCTCTAAGGTCTTGTTTTGCATGTGTATTTAAAAAAATGCCACTCCTGATTGCTGCTCTGCACAGTTGAAATAGCTTTCTTAACTAAAGGTGGAGAAAATTGATTAGAACAGCTAGACTGTGGTTAAAGAAATAGTCATAAGTTCCCTGTTAATCGATGGAGAATTCTGTATAGCAGTAATGAATTCCGATATTTTTCTTGTATTTAAAGTGTCTGGCAACAGGCCAGAGGTATTGAGGCTGTGGGTTAGAGTCTGTTTTGGAAACAGCAAACAGGATTTTAGCTGCATGATGCCAATTGACTTCCAGCATTTGCAAAAAAAAAAAAAAAAAGGATTTATGTCTCAGCTCTGAGGGAATTAGTAATACTACTCTACTCTTTCAGTGCTCCAACAGTGGGTTTGCAGTGTTGGCTGGGTTCTGCAGGAGGGATAGGTGGGGGATAAAAAGCAAAGCAGGCAACAGTCACCTCCCCCAGAGGTGTTTATGAGCTGCCTCTGAAAGGGGGAGTGCAATTCCCTGTGCTGAGCTGACTGTACCCCTGTCACTCTTTGATAAAGGTCTGTCTGTACACTTTATCTGGCAGGGCCTGGAGTGTCTTCTGTGGAAAACCCTCCTGGAAAGCATTGCAAGAATCACATATTTCCCTGCATTTTGTGCTTGTGTCTACATGAGTAGGGGTAAAAAGGCAGCAGTCTCTGCCGTTTGGACAGTCAATGTCCCATTTCCCCCCTGCTCTGTGCTGCCACACCTCACAGGCAGGGTCCTGTCCCTCCCTCATGGGACTGCCTGGCTTACCCTGTACAGCAAATTGCAGTTTTTCTGTGGTTTTCTGTGGTCATTCTCCCATTTCTTTGGACCTGCTGGGTGAACCTACCAGTGCTTGGCTGGCGTTTGGTGGCAGTCAGTGCCTCCTGTGCTGGCCACAGCTCCCGGGGGTGACACCTGGGGCTGCTGGGGCCCCTCCACGGGCACTGCTTTGCTTTGCACTCCAAACAAGAGGGGACAGCACTGGGGAGTGCAAACACCCCAAATGTCCTCATCCACCCCCTCGTCCTTCCCTCCTCTGCTGGGAGCAAAAACTGACCCCGGGAAAAGCCCTGGAATCAGCTTCACAAACCCCTCCTGCTCCTTTGGTCTGGTTTTCAGAGGAGGGAAATATCTGCATTTCAGAAGGAGATGGAGGAGACCCGTATCTTTTTGTGTGGCCAAGTGGAGCTGCAGAATTCTGCGGAGCTCTTTGATGAAGAAAGAGTGCAAGACAGCCATCTGGTCCCTGCCCATCAGCATTCACAGGCCTCCCAGCAATTTGCATTCTTCTTTTGCTGCCGAGTGAGTGCTGTTTCCAAGACACAGGGGAGTCTAGAGAGACTTGTGAAGAGACCATTTTATTCCTTGTGATACCATTTATTAGGGAGATAATTAAAAATTCACCACAAATGTGCTTTAATTAATACATCAAGATGAGAATGTAAAGCCCTTAGGGTGGAAGAAGAAACTTCACCTTTAAATATAAAATGTACCTTACTTGCTTTAAAGTAGACCTTCGAGAATGGCAGTTTTACTTATCTAAGCTTTTTAGAAAGTTGAAATCTCTTTGTAACAGGTAGATAATGGTTTCAGCTGCTTTTTTTGTAGGCAAGGAAATAACAGCACGTATTGAAGTGGAGTACTGGTATTTTCATACCTGGGAAATTATCTCTTTTATGCTTTTGGTGGATAAATTATCTGAGTAATTGTAGGAGAAATTCAGGCCTCGTGTGTAATATAAAACCCCAAATAGAGCTTTTAAGGAGAAGAATGCTTTTCAAACTTTATTTTCTGGAGATTGGAGAAAAGGGAAAATTCTTAAATAGGTGTTTTATATGTAACAGGCCATATTATTCAGAAAAACACAACAGTGTTATATAAATTAATTCCACGAGTTGTTTCTCTCAGGATCTCTCTCAGTACCTCAGCATTTAACGCGTCCTCCTCAGGTTGGCTGCTGTGCTCTTTGGGTTTTATTGAAACTGTGTGACATTAAACCCTCCTAAATATTCAACACAAACTGCCTTGGAAACACAAACAGAGCAGGATGCCTTTGCTGCCCCTGGCACAGGCAGCAAAACATTCTGTTGGGGGTTGTGGGTGCCTGAGAGAAATCCCTGGGGATTAAAGGGGCTGAGCCTGCCCTGGCCATGCCCCAGCACTTGGTGGGGATGATTTGCTCTGGGCTCTGAGCTGACTCTGCTGCCTCAGGGAACACAGACAAGAAAGATCCTCCCAGAAATAGGAGTGGAACAGTAAATTTGTGGCCTTAGTTCTATTCAATGCTAACTAGACAATACCCTTAAAAAGTGACACTTTTGTGGAATTCTGCACTTTATTTTTAATTAAGGGGCAAAGTAATTTGAACCTGAAGGGAAAATTGCCCACTGTGTTTGGGCTTTTTTTTTTTTTTTTTTAATATTTTGGTTGCAGCTGATAGAGAATGAAAGAAAAATAAAACATTTCAGAATGAAAGGCAGTGTCAGATGCTATGAGAAGTTAATTCACCCAGCTAAACATCTCTCTGCTGTGCACCCCAAAGCTCCTGAGGCTCTGTGCACTGCTGAGGTGATGGGACTTTGGGAATTAAAGCAGCTTGAAGAGGTATCAACTTCCCCTCAACTTCTCCATCTTCAAGGAGTAAGGAACTAGAGGAAATGTTAGCTTCATGGAAGAGCTGTTACATAGAACTTTGGGGAGAGAAAGTCTTTTTGAATATCTTAGATTCATAAAATACTATGTTGTAAACAACCTCAAGGATCATCTGGTCCAGCTTTTGATGGCAAAAGCCAACCATGGGGATCAAATTATATTAGACATGGTTGTTACATGCAAAGGAAGATTAAGGCATTGAATGTATTTTGCTTTTCTGTACTTGTGCAGCTTGGACAGGAG
Source organism: Phylloscopus whistleri (assembly GCA_017589585.1). NCBI lineage: Eukaryota > Metazoa > Chordata > Aves > Passeriformes > Phylloscopidae > Phylloscopus > Phylloscopus whistleri. The sequence goes on from JADMLD010000926.1 coordinate 1,908,382, forward strand.
CACTCTCTGCTGGGTTAGGAACTGGCTGCATGGCCGGCCCAGAGAGTGGTGGTGGAGGTTCTGCACCCAGCTGGGGACAGGCACCAGTGGTGTCCCTCAGGGGTCTGTGCTGGGGCCAGCTCTGTTCAATATCTTTACTGATTACATGGATGAGGGTATTGAGCCTTTCATTAGTAAATTGACAGATGACACCAAGCTGGGAGCATGTGTCGATCTGCTGGAGAGTAGGAGGGCTCTGCAGAGGGACATGGCCAGGTTGGATGGATGGGCAGAGTCTAACAAGATGAAGTTTAACAAGTCCAAGTGCCAAGGCCTGCACATTGGCCACAACAACCCCCTGCAGCACTACAGACTGGGGACAGTGTGGCTGGACAGTGCCCAGGCAGAAAGGGACCTGGGGGCACTGGTGACAGCAGCTGGACATGAGCCAGCAGTGTGCCCTGATTGCCAAGAAGGCCAATGGCATCTGGCCTGGATCAGGAATGGTGTGGCCAGCAGGAGCAGGGAGGTCATTCTGCCCCTGGACTCGGCACTGCTGAGGCCACACCTCAAGTGCTGTGTCCAGCTGTGATGGTTTCATCACGTTCTATATCTCATTTGACTGGAAGAATATAGAGCAAAACAGGCCCATCTTTAAATTACAAAGATAGTTTATTAATACACACAAAACAACAAAAAAGGGAAAAAACAACAACAACAACAAATGAAACTTCTAAAACATCTTTCTTTCTCTTTCTAAGTTTTTTACCTTTCTTCACTCAACATAAAAAGACATGACCTGCAACTTCAGCCAGTTTTACCATTTTAAAAAAATAACCTTTTATCAGTTCTTTTAGGAAAGGAGTCTCTCTGGGTTCTATATAGACATCCCATGCTCTACATCTGCGAGGATTTTAAAGGAACTCCTGCAAACTGCGAAATCCTACCCATTAGCAGCTCTCTCAACACTGCACATAGGCCATATTTGCTTATTGGGGTACTGTTTAAGGATGCCTCCTCTAGTATGACACAAAGATTCTCTTCTTCTATTTCCAAAATCATCTCAAGACCCAAAAACAAATCTCCTCTTTCTTTAGGAGCAAAAAGCTTCATATCACTTTTAACTAGAACCTTACATCCCCCCAAAAGCATTTATATGTTACAGGAAAAAAACTAGTTCAGTCTCTATAGTTTACCAGAAATGTCCAGCCAAAATTAGGCCACTCCTTTGTCCTTTGCCTTAAAGTCCTTTTCACTCTCCTTTCACCGACTGTAGCTCCATGCTGTGTCTTTCTATTCGCTATATTTGTTCTTCTTCCGGAGAAAGATGATGTTTAGGAAAGTCCATCTGCTAACAACAAAGGGTTAAACTTTTCGGGCTGCCGAGCTGCCCACGTGGCTCTGCGGCGGGAAACTGAGTCGTTTAGAAGCCGTGCGCTGGTTTCTTCGGCTTGAAAAGAAGAGCAAGGGCGAAGGGGCACTCCGTCCGAGCTCTCTTTCCTCTCCATGCTGCTTGCTTCTCTGCGAGACAGCGGCTCCCAAAGCTCCGACCCGGCCTGCCCCGGCTCCAGCAGCATCGGGGCCCGGCCCGGCCCGCCCGGCCCGCCGCAGCCGCCCCGGGGTGGGGGGGCACCGAGGCCGGCCCGGCCGCTCCCTGTCCCCGGCCTGCCACACCGGGAGATAAAGAGACCGCTCCTCCCCCCACCCAGCCTTTTTAAGCATTTCGCCAAAAGTCGCAGCTTGTCTTCTACTGGATAAATTGCTTGTCAATCAAAAAAACTGACCCCGATTGGAACAAAATCAGGCTTTTCCTAGCCTATGACACCAGCTCTGGCCCCTCAGTTTAGGATGGACATTGAGTGCAGTGTCCAGCTCTGGCCCCTCAGATCAGGATGGACATTGAGTGCAGTGTCCAGCTCTGGGCCCCTCAGTTCAAGAAGGACATTGAGTGCAGTGTCCAGCTCTGGCCCCTCAGTTTAGGATGGACATTGAGTGCAGTGTCCAGCTCTGGGCCCTCAGTTCAGGATGGACATTGAGTGCAGTGTCCAGCTCTGGCCCCTCAGTTCAGGATGGACATTGAGTGCAGTGTCCAGCTCTGGCCCCTCAGTTCAGGATGGACACTGAGTGCAGTGTCCAGCTCTGGCCCCTCAGTTCAGGATGGACATTGAGTGCAGTGTCCAGCTCTGGGCCCTCAGTTCAGGATGGACATTGAGTGCTGTGTCCAGCTCTGGCCCCTCAGATCAGGATGGACATTGAGTGCTGTGTCCAGCTCTGGCCCCTCAGTTCAGGAAGGACATTGAGTGCAGTGTCCAGCTCTGGGCCCTCAGTTCAGGAAGGACGTTGAGACGCTTGAGCGCATCCAGAGGAGGCAGCAAGGCTGGTGAGGGGCTTGGAGCACAGACCCTGTGAGGAACACCTGAGGGAGCTGGGGTTGTTTAGCCTGGAGAAAAGGAGACTCAGGGATGATCTTATCACTCCCTACAACTTCCTGAAAGGTTATGTAGTCAGGTGGGGGTTGGTCTCTTCTCCCAGACAACAACTGACAGAACGAGAGGACACAGTCTTAAGCTGTGCCAGGGAAAGTTTAGGTTGGATGTCTGGAAAAAGATTTTAATGAAGGAGTGATAAAGTTCTGGAATGGTCTGCCCAGGGAGGTGGTGGAGTCACCATCTCTGGATGTGTTTAAAAAAAATTAGATGTGGCACTTGGTGCCATGGTTTAGTTGAGATGTTTGGGCTGGGTTGGATTTGATGATTTTAAAGGTCTCTTCCAACCCAGTGTTTCTGTGATTCTGTGATTCTATATTGGACTACTGGATAGTCAAATTTTAAAGAGACTGAGAAAGTTATGGTTGTAGAAGCAAAAAGATAAAGGAGCAGATAAACAGAAGGCACTTCTGGGTTTTATGTGTGGCTTTGTCACACGTGTAAAAACCAAAGGGCATTAACAGCTATTGCAGATATAAACCTTTATTTTAGTACTGACTGGGTGTTACAAGCACAGGTAGGTGTGTGAACTTTTCTTCAGGCTTTTCCTGCACTTAGCTTGGCATCCAAGTATTGGGAATTGAACTGTTAGCAAATAGGGCATCCTTCTGTCTTCACAGCATAACCAGTTCAGGATTGTATGGAATTGTTTGATTGTAATAGCTTCATTAACTCCTCCTGCCCTCAGTGTTTCTGATAATTTACCACTATTCTCTGAAATTTCACTCTGGTTTGAATGATCTCAAGTCTTAAAGACAGAGCTCCAGATGAATATTTCAGGGTCAATATTAAAAAGTCAACACAAAGAGTGCTGTAAAGCTGTTGTGCACACAGCCTTAGCAGCAGGTGAAGTGCTATTCAGCTGGAGCATTGAAAATGTCCTTTATTCCTGCAGGCTGATGTGGATCTGGCCGTGAGTTTTAACACAGGATTCCTGGTAGCCCAGGGTGAGATCTTTTTCTTCAGTTTTATTTTGCTAGAACTGGACTCCAAGCATAAACTGGTGCGTCCTTTCTTCTTTAGATCTGTATTTGGCAGCTACTGAGGGCTTTTAACCTCCATCTGTTGTCAACTGATGTTGCTACCTCCAGGCTTTAGGTGTGTTTTATTTAAAGGTGTGTCTAAAGGTTTAGCCTTCAGAATACTTATTTTTTGTTCCCTGTTGTGCATTATTCTGGTAATAAAAAATTGTATATATTTCAGGAAAGTTTGATTTCTACCTCAGTTCTGATATAAGGTTTGCTCTTTTGTGACACCAGTAATTGGTCTGCAAATGGCTGTTGTGATGTAATTCCTAACAGAAGGGGAGGAGCTCAGGGTGCTTTTATGTTCCAGCCAGAAGTATGTGTGTAATTAAAGCTAATGTTGCTTAGAGGATGCTCAGACTCCATCATCTGTAACCCTCAGGTGGCCTCAAATACCTGTCCCTGCTTGGCAAGGGAGGCCAAAATGATGGTCATTCACTCTCTCACAGGCCTGGGAGAGTTTGGTAAGCAGAGTCCTGCTGCTTGGCATGGATTCAGCTAATAAGCATTTCCAGCTCTCCTGCCCTGCCAGAAGGCAGTATATTTACCAGCCTGGATGTGCAGTTAGGCTAAAGTGTTGTTTTTCACTGGGACTCATAACCTCTCCTCTTCAGAATATTTATTTTCCTCCTAAGATGCCAAAGGGAAACTTTATGCAACTTAACTATATCACTTCTCCATCAATACTACACCCAGGTCTCCTCCAGGTAGCTGGCCAAAAGTGTCCCTGCTTTAGCAGTGGCAAAATGAAAAGAACTGATTGCTTGATTCTACACATTGCATACTTTGCTCAGGTCACACTCCATGTCCAATCCTCTGGGGCCATGCTGCAGAGGATACAGTTTTTTAGCACTGAAATCCAGAAATCTTCGGAGTCACCAAAAGCCCCCCTTCTTTACTCCTGTAATTTAAATGACAAAAGGCTGATGTTTGCAGCAAATGGTAGATAAGGAGAGAGACTTCATGGGGTTCTTACAAATGCTTTTGACTCTCATTTTCAAAGCTGAGGCTTTTCAGCATATTCTTATTAGATACAATGATAGAGCTGATGAATTAGTTTTCAGATCAGAGAAGAATGCTGATAAGTTGGATTTGGTATTGTAGCTGTCATTGTGGTAGAAAACATTATCTCTGCTAGAAATACATTTTGAAGAGCCTTGCTTGCCTTTGCCTTTGTGAATAGCACCCATATGATAAAAATGTGCATTCAGACAATCAGGAGAGATGTGCTCCCCTCGAGAGGCCTCAGGCTCCACGTGGGCTCTGGGTGGGGGGCTCAGGAAAGCCCTGTGCTGTTGTTGGACAGCCAAAGCCCATGATTGAATGATTCCAGTCCTTTGTGTTCTCCTGACCCAGGTGCCAGTGCAGAGCTGCTCTCCTTTTCTCTCTGGTGCAGCTGAGGCTGTTCTGGCCCCAGGAGGACAGAGAGGCAGTGCAGGACAGGCTGTGCTGGGCACCTCTGCTCTGCCAGCCCTACCCCAGCTCTCAGCATGCCAGGAGCAGCTCCTTCCAGCAACTTCCCCTCTCTGCAAGGGCCTCCTGCCAGTCATTCCAAAAGGTGTTTCCCCCAAATTCCACCCCACTAAGGGTGACTTCAAGCTGGGCAGGGTCAGAATACAAACTTGTTCCTCCCAGGATCTAACTTTCCCCTTGTACCCGAGGATAGCCTTGCTGCACACAGGGTATGACACTCCTATTGATCATTGATCCTGACCCCTTTCTGGGGTGATGTGCACGAGGCAAAGGGGGCTGATTAAAGTGTGGGTCTGTGCCTCTCAAAATCCTTGTGTAATCATGGGATGTCACCTGGGATTTCTAAAGCATGACATATGGCACAACCTGATAAATGCAGAAGGAGAATTTGTATTTTATGCTTTTAATGTGCTGCAGAGACAGAATGAGCTATGCTGCAGGAGAGTCCTTTGCAGCACAGAGGGCAAATGTTAGTGATTCCTGCAGACCACTCAGCACATCCTCCTAGGGTGCCACTCCTTTAACTGGAGAAGCATTCCCTGCAGGAATGTTTCTGAAGGTGTTTGCCATGGCTGCCACAGGCTGTGGCAGAAGTGGCCGTGTGACAGTGGATGGGGTTGGTGGGAGCCAGCCTGGATCAGGGGGGGTTTGATGACTCAGATGCTAAAAAGGCTCAGTCTATTAGGATTAGTGTTGAGGCAATGAGCTTTGAAAGGATTGTTCAGGTTCAGAATTTGCAGGCCCTCCTGCTGCCCCCTGACTGTAGGGGTGTAAGGATTTCTCTCTCTGACAGCTCATTAAACTTAGCTCAATATGTATGTTGTAATCCGTGGGGAAAAAAAATCATCTTCTCTAATGGCTGGAAAGAGCTGTTGCAGTTAAAAAATATTAAATAATTAACCTTTAGTCCTTAGAAATAAGAAGTTTCAAAATGACTTCAGTGCCTCAAATTTCAACAGAGGGCAGTGTGACATTGCTGTTTGCATCTCCGGAGCATTTTCTCTTGTGATTATTTATGTGAAGACTCTTCCACTCAGTGTCCTCATTAAGCTTATTATAGGAGTAATAGCATTGCTGAAAGCACAGGGAAGATGTAAACCAGAAGAGATTTTTACAATGGCTCGATGTGATAAAGGCAGGATAAACAGGAGAACACTTTAAGGTAATGGATGGAGTCAATTACAGCAGCATCCCAGGGCCCAGGATAGCAAACAGGGCTCTGCAGTGAGCACGGGGAGAGGTTATGGTTATGGATCAGCTCCTGGCTGGGGAATATTTCATGGGGTTTGTTTGGTGTGCAGGGCTCAGCCAGAGGGCTGCAGGCCATAGATCCATTGAGCTGTGCCTGCTCTCCCATCAGCTGGGTGTCCCAAAGGGCTCTGCTCTCCAGAGAAACAGACAGCTCTGTCAGCAGCAGCTGATTCAGGGGGTCCCCCAAAGGATGCTGTGTGGCTCCTGTCAGCATCACCTGCCAAACAGGTCGCTCCAGACTCTTCTGGTACAGCTGGTGCTGATAAGCAGTGCCTGGGAAGAAGCATTTTAGCAAGAGAAGAGCAGAAAGTGCTTTCTGGGTCGGTGAGTTCAATCTCTTGCTATCACAGAAAGCTGTATCATATAATCCCCTTCAGGAATTTATCACACTTGACTTTAGAGCAGGCATTGCCTTTCTCTAGAGGTGACCTAACTCAGAGAAAATACAGAAACCCCAACTCCTCTTCTGTTCATCTCCAGCGGTCTGCTGCTGGAGACCCTCCTGTAAAACACCCAACTGGAAGTGGAACTGTTTCATCTGTTAACTGAAACAAACCCAAACAATAAGTCTTCCATTGGGATTTTTTGCATAAGGAAAATAATAAGTATTTGTGTACACCCTGTAGGAACGTCATGTTTTGTACTCTGCCTGCAAGCTCTACAGCAGCAGTTAATTAACAAACACAATTCCCAGAGCCCTGTTGACATTAATCATTGTTGCTGGTGCACAAACACAGATGTGTTGGCATGAAAAGGTGCTCTGGTAGATGAAGTTCTTGCTGTTGCTAAACTTTACAGCAGTGCTCATTTAAGCTGAGTTTAAGGGTAAGGGAAGAACTGATGTTTATAAATGCAGGAGAGGAAAGCATCATGGAGAAGGGTGGCTGCTGTGAGCATCAAGGCTGAAATATTTGGATGTTGCTTTGGTAACAGCCAGTATTAAATTAAGCAAGGACTTGTGGCTTGCTAACATGAGACATAAACGTGCAGAAATCCTTTTAATGCTACATTGGCAGGGGCTGCCCAGGGAGGTTTGGAGTCCCCATCCCTGGAGGTGACCAAGGAACACCTGGACATGGCACTCAGTGCTCTGGGCTGGGGACAAGGTGGGAATCAGTCACTGGATGGTCTTGGAGGTCTTTTCCAACCTTAATGATTGTGTGATTTGAAAGCTCTTGACCTCCTTGGTGTGAGAGCTGCAGCAAAGTCTTGCCCAAAAGTTAGTTTATTGTCATCATATTCTTCATGACTCAGGAGCTCTGTCTAAATAAAGTTACAGTGTGCATCACTCAATTGCAGTGTATCAGCAGAGGGAAAATGCAGTGCTAAGCTTGAGGGTGAAGAAATGAAACTGGGTTTTTAAATGTCCCTTAAACTCACTGCCCTCTGAAACTGAACTGCAAGGTGCATCTGCATCCTCATGAACCCCTGGAAGAAAGATGGGAAAGAATTTGTCACCACTTCAATAGGAATCAGCTTGTAAAGCAGGGCTGGAGCCGAAATCAAGAACCCAAATGAGAGGGCTGGGAAGAGACAATGTGTGAATAGAGGAAAGGAGGAAAAAATAATTCCAAGAGACTATCTTATGATAGAAAAAATGAAGATAAGCAGGTCTTAACTGGCTTTATTGAAAATGAAGCCTATATTTCCTAGATGGCTGGAATGGCTTTTAAGGGAGCTCTCCTGTGGCCAGGTGCAGGTTCCTGGCCCTGGCTCTGGCAGGGTTGCAATGCCGTGCGGCCGCACCGACCCGTGCCGGGCGCTGCTGGGCTGAGCCGGGGCTGCTGCGGGGCCGATCAGCGCTCACAGCCGGGCTGCACTCGCCCTTCCCCGCCTGCCGCCCCGAGGCCCTGCGATGTCTCGGCCGCAGAATTCCCGTGCCGGGCTGTGGCTGTGCTGTGGCTGTGGCTGTGGCTGGGCTGTGGCTGTGCTGTGGCTGTGGCTGTGCTGTGGCTGTGCTGTGGCTGTGGCTGTGGCTGTGGCTGTGCTGTGGCTGTGCTGTGGCTGTGCTGTGGCTGGGCTGTGGCTGTGCTGTGGCTGTGGCTGTGGCTGTGCTGTGGCTGTGGCTGTGCTGTGGCTGTGCTGTGGCTGTGGCTGTGGCTGTGCTGTGGCTGTGGCTGTGCTGTGGCTGTGGCTGTGCTGTGGCTGTGCTGTGGCTGTGCTGTGGCTGTGGCTGTGCTGTGGCTGTGGCTGTGGCTGTGGCTGTGCTGTGGCTGTGCTGTGGCTGTGGCTGTGCTGTGGCTGTGGCTGTGGCTGTGGCTGTGGCTGTGGCTGTGCTGTGGCTGTGGCTGTGGCTGTGCTGTGGCTGTGCTGTGGCTGTGCTGTGGCTGTGCTGTGGCTGTGGCTGTGGCTGTGCTGTGGCTGTGGCTGTGGCTGTGCTGTGGCTGTGCTGTGGCTGTGCTGTGGCTGTGCTGTGCTGTGGCTGTGCTGTGGCTGTGGCTGTGGCTGGGCTGTGGCTGTGGCTGTGCTGTGGCTGTGGCTGTGGCTGTGCTGTGGCTGTGGCTGTGGCTGTGCTGTGGCTGTGCTGTGGCTGGGCTGTGGCTGTGGCTGTGCTGTGGCTGTGGCTGTGCTGTGGCTGTGCTGTGGCTGTGGCTGTGCTGTGCTGTGGCTGTGCTGTGGCTGTGGCTGTGGCTGTGGCTGTGCTGTGGCTGTGCTGTGGCTGTGGCTGTGGCTGGGCTGTGGCTGTGGCTGTGCTGTGGCTGTGGCTGTGGCTGTGCTGTGGCTGTGGCTGTGGCTGTGGCTGTGCTGTGGCTGTGCTGTGGCTGTGGCTGTGGCTGTGGCTGTGCTGTGGCTGTGCTGTGGCTGTGGCTGTGCTGTGGCTGTGCTGTGGCTGTGGCTGTGGCTGGGCTGTGGCTGTGGCTGTGCTGTGGCTGTGGCTGTGGCTGTGCTGTGGCTGTGGCTGTGGCTGTGGCTGTGCTGTGGCTGTGCTGTGGCTGTGGCTGTGCTGTGGCTGTGCTGTGGCTGTGGCTGTGGCTGTGCTGTGGCTGTGGCTGTGCTGTGGCTGTGCTGTGGCTGTGGCTGTGCTGTGGCTGTGGCTGTGGCTGTGCTGTGGCTGTGGCTGTGCTGTGGCTGTGCTGTGGCTGTGGCTGTGGCTGTGGCTGTGCTGTGGCTGTGCCTGTGCTGTGGCTGTGGCTGTGCTGTGGCTGTGCTGTGGCTGTGCTGTGGCTGTGGCTGTGGCTGTGCTGTGGCTGTGGCTGTGGCTGTGCTGTGGCTGTGCTGTGGCTGTGGCTGTGGCTGTGCTGTGGCTGTGGCTGTGCTGTGGATGTGGCTGTGCTGTGGCTGTGGCTGTGCTGTGGCTGTGCTGTGGCTGTGGCTGTGGCTGTGGCTGTGCTGTGGCTGTGCTGTGGCTGTGGCTGTGGCTGTGCTGTGGCTGTGCTGTGGCTGTGGCTGTGCTGTGGCTGTGGCTGTGCTGTGGCTGTGCTGTGGCTGTGGCTGTGCTGTGGCTGTGCTGTGGCTGTGGCTGTGCTGTGGCTGTGGCTGTGCTGTGGCTGTGGCTGTGGCTGTGCTGTGGCTGTGGCTGTGCTGTGGCTGTGCTGTGGCTGTGGCTGTGGCTGTGGCTGTGCTGTGGCTGTGCTGTGGCTGTGCTGTGGCTGTGCTGTGGCTGTGGCTGTGGCTGTGCTGTGGCTGTGCTGTGGCTGTGGCTGTGGCTGTGGCTGTGCTGTGGCTGTGGCTGTGCTGTGGCTGTGGCTGTGGCTGTGCTGTGGCTGTGCTGTGGCTGTGGCTGTGCTGTGGCTGTGGCTGTGGCTGTGCTGTGGCTGTGGCTGTGCTGTGGCTGTGCTGTGGCTGTGGCTGTGCTGTGGCTGTGCTGTGGCTGTGCTGTGGCTGTGCTGTGGCTGTGGCTGTGCTGTGGCTGTGGCTGTGGCTGTGCTGTGGCTGTGCTGTGGCTGTGCTGTGGCTGTGGCTGTGCTGTGGCTGTGCTGTGGCTGTGGCTGTGGCTGTGGCTGTGGCTGTGGCTGTGGCTGTGCTGTGGCTGTGCTGTGGCTGTGCTGTGGCTGTGCTGTGGCTGTGCTGTGGATGTGCTGTGGCTGTGGCTGTGCTGTGGCTGTGGCTGTGGCTGTGCTGTGGCTGTGGCTGTGCTGTGGCTGTGCTGTGGCTGTGGCTGTGGCTGTGGCTGTGGCTGTGCTGTGGCTGTGCTGTGGCTGTGGCTGTGCTGTGGCTGTGGCTGTGCTGTGGATGTGCTGTGGCTGTGGCTGTGCTGTGGCTGTGCTGTGGCTGTGGCTGTGCTGTGGCTGTGCTGTGGCTGTGCTGTGGCTGTGGCTGTGGCTGTGGCTGTGGCTGTGCTGTGGATGTGCTGTGGCTGTGGCTGTGCTGTGGCTGTGCTGTGGCTGTGGCTGTGCTGTGGCTGTGCTGTGGCTGTGCTGTGGCTGTGGCTGTGGCTGTGGCTGTGCTGTGGCTGTGGCTGTGGCTGTGGCTGTGGCTGTGGCTGTGCTGTGGCTGTGCTGTGGCTGTGCTGTGGCTGTGGCTGTGCTGTGGCTGTGGCTGTGGCTGTGGCTGTGGCTGTGGCTGTGGCTGTGGCTGTGCTGTGGCTGTGGCTGTGGCTCTTCTGTGGTTATGGCTGTGCTGTGGCTGTGCTGTGGCTGTGGCTGTGGCTGTGGCTGTGCTGTGGCTGTGCTGTGGCTGTGGCTGTGCTGTGGCTGTGGCTGTGCTGTGGCTGTGGCTGTGGCTGTGCTGTGGCTGTGGCTGTGCTGTGGCTGTGCTGTGGCTGTGCTGTGGCTGTGGCTGTGCTGTGGCTGTGCTGTGCTGTGCTGTGGCTGTGCTGTGGCTGTGGCTGTGGCTGTGCTGTGGCTGTGGCTGTGGCTGTGGCTGTGCTGTGGCTGTGCTGTGGCTGTGCTGTGGCTGTGGCTGTGGCTGTGGCTGTGCTGTGCTGTGCTGTGGCTGTGCTGTGGCTGTGCTGTGGCTGTGGCTGTGGCTGTGCAGTGGCTGTGGCTGTGGCTGTGGCTGTGCTGTGGCTGTGCTGTGGCTGTGCTGTGGCTGTGGCTGTGGCTGTGGCTGTGCTGTGGCTGTGGCTGTGGCTGTGGCTGTGCTGTGGCTGTGCTGTGGCTGTGCTGTGGCTGTGGCTGTGGCTGTGGCTGTGCTGTGGCTGTGGCTGTGGCTGTGGCTGTGCTGTGGCTGTGCTGTGGCTGTGGCTGTGGCTGTGGCTGTGCTGTGGCTGTGGCTGTGGCTGTGGCTGTGCTGTGGCTGTGCTGTGGCTGTGGCTGTGCTGTGGCTGTGCTGTGGCTGTGCTGTGGCTGTGGCTGTGGCTGTGGCTGTGCTGTGGCTGTGCTGTGGCTGTGCTGTGGCTGTGCTGTGGCTGTGGCTGTGTCTGTGGCTGTGGCTGTGCTGTGGCTGTGCTGTGGCTGTGGCTGTGCTGTGGCTGTGCTGTGGCTGTGCTGTGGCTGTGGCTGTGGCTGTGCTGTGGCTGTGCTGTGGCTGTGCTGTGGCTGTGGCTGTGCTGTGGCTGTGGCTGTGGCTGTGCTGTGGCTGTACTGTGGCTGTGCTGTGGCTGTGGCTGTGGCTGTGGCTGTGCTGTGGCTGTGCTGTGGCTGTGGCTGTGCTGTGGCTGTGGCTGTGGCTGTGCTGTGGCTGTGCTGTGGCTGTGCTGTGGCTGTGGCTGTGCTGTGGCTGTGGCTGTGCTGTGGCTGTGCTGTGGCTGTGGCTGTGCTGTGGCTGTGGCTGTGGCTGTGGCTGTGGCTGTGCTGTGGCTGTGCTGTGGCTGTGGCTGTGGCTGTGCTGTGGCTGTGGCTGTGCTGTGGCTGTGGCTGTGCTGTGGCTGTGCCTGTGCTGTGGCTGTGGCTGTGGCTGTGGCTGTGCTGTGGCTGTGGCTGTGGCTGTGCTGTGGCTGTGCTGTGCTGTGGCTGTGGCTGTGGCTGTGGCTGTGCTGTGGCTGTGCTGTGGCTGTGCTGTGGCTGTGCTGTGCTGTGGCTGTGCTGTGGCTGTGCTCTGCTGTGGCTGTGCTGTGGCTGTGCTGTGGCTGTGGCTGTGCTGTGGCTGTGGCTGTGGCTGTGCTGTGGCTGTGGCTGTGCTGTGGCTGTGCTGTGGCTGTGGCTGTGGCTGTGGCTGTGCTGTGGCTGTGGCTGTGGCTGTGCTGTGGCTGTGGCTGTGCTGTGGCTGTGGCTGTGCTGTGGCTGTGGCTGTGCTGTGGCTGTGCTGTGGCTGTGGCTGTGGCTGTGCTGTGGCTGTGGCTGTGCTGTGGCTGTGGCTGTGGCTGTGGCTGTGGCTGTGCTGTGGCTGTGGCTGTGGCTGTGGCTGTGCTGTGGCTGTGCTGTGGCTGTGGCTGTGCTGTGGCTGTGGCTGTGGCTGTGCTGTGGCTGTGGCTGTGGCTGTGCTGTGGCTGTGGCTGTGCTGTGGCTGTGGCTGTGGCTGTGCTGTGGCTGTGCTGTGGCTGTGGCTGTGCTGTGGCTGTGCTGTGGCTGTGCTGTGGCTGTGCTGTGGCTGTGGCTGTGGCTGTGGCTGTGGCTGTGCTGTGGCTGTGGCTGTGGCTGTGGCTGTGGCTGTGCTGTGGCTGTGCTGTGGCTGTGCTGTGGCTGTGGCTGTGCTGTGGCTGTGCTGTGGCTGTGGCTGTGGCTGTGCTGTGGCTGTGCTGTGGCTGTGCTGTGGCTGTGGCTGTGCTGTGGCTGTGCTGTGGCTGTGGCTGTGGCTGTGGCTGTGGCTGTGCTGTGGCTGTGGCTGTGGCTGTGGCTGTGCTGTGGCTGTGCTGTGGCTGTGGCTGTGCTGTGGCTGTGGCTGTGGCTGTGGCTGTGGCTGTGGCTGTGCTGTGGCTGTGGCTGTGCTGTGGCTGTGGCTGTGGCTGTGGCTGTGGCTGTGGCTGTGCTGTGGCTGTGGCTGTGCTGTGGCTGTGCTGTGGCTGTGGCTGTGCTGTGGCTGTGCTGTGGCTGTGCTGTGGCTGTGGCTGTGGCTGTGGCTGTGCTGTGGCTGTGCTGTGGCTGTGGCTGTGCTGTGGCTGTGGCTGTGCTGTGGCTGTGGCTGTGGCTGTGCTGTGGCTGTGGCTGTGGCTGTGGCTGTGGCTGTGGCTGTGGCTGTGGCTGTGGCTGTGGCTGTGCTGTGGCTGTGCTGTGGCTGTGGCTGTGCTGTGGCTGTGCTGTGGCTGTGGCTGTGCTGTGGCTGTGGCTGTGGCTGTGGCTGTGCTGTGGCTGTGGTGTGGCTGTGCTGTGGCTGTGCTGTGGCTGTGGCTGTGCTGTGGCTGTGGCTGTGGCTGTGGCTGTGGCTGTGGCTGTGGCTGTGCTGTGGCTGTGCTGTGCTGTGGCTGTGGCTGTGGCTGTGGCTGTGGCTGTGCTGTGGCTGTGCTGTGGCTGTGGCTGTGCTGTGGCTGTGGTGTGGCTGTGCTGTGCTGTGGCTGTGGCTGTGCTGTGGCTGTGGCTGTGGCTGTGCTGTGGCTGTGCTGTGGCTGTGGCTGTGCTGTGGCTGTGGCTGTGCTGTGGCTGTGGCTGTGGCTGTGGCTGTGCTGTGGCTGTGGCTGTGGCTGTTGCTGTGCTGTGGCTGTGGCTGTGTGCTGTGGCTGTGGCTGTGCTGTGGCTGTGCTGTGGCTGTGCTGTGGCTGTGGCTGTGGCTGTGCTGTGGCTGTGCTGTGGCTGTGCTGTGGCTGTGGCTGTGGCTGTGGCTGTGGCTGTGCTGTGGCTGTGGCTGTGGCTGTGGCTGTGCTGTGGCTGTGCTGTGGCTGTGCTGTGGCTGTGGCTGTGGCTGTGGCTGTGCTGTGCTGTGGCTGTGGCTGTGCTGTGGCTGTGGCTGTGCTGTGGCTGTGGCTGTGCTGTGGCTGTGCTGTGGCTGTGGCTGTGCTGTGGCTGTGCTGTGGCTGTGCTGTGGCTGTGGCTGTGGCTGTGGCTGTGGCTGTGGCTGTGCTGTGGCTGTGCTGTGGCTGTGGCTGTGCTGTGGCTGTGGCTGTGGCTGTGCTGTGGCTGTGGCTGTGGCTGTAGCTGTGGCTGTGCTGTGGCTGTGGCTGTGCTGTGGCTGTGCTGTGGCTGTGGCTGTGCTGTGGCTGTGGCTGTGGCTGTGGCTGTGGCTGTGGCTGTGCTGTGGATGTGGCTGTGCTGTGGCTGTGCTGTGGCTCTGGCTGTGGCTGTGGCTGTGGCTGTGGCTGTGCTGTGGCTGTGGCTGTGCTGTGGCTGTGCTGTGGCTGTGGCTGTGGCTGTGGCTGTGGCTGTGCTGTGGCTGTGGCTGTGGCTGTGCTGTGGCTGTGGCTGTGGCTGTGGCTGTGCTGTGGCTGTGGCTGTGGCTGTGGCTGTGGCTGTGGCTGTGCTGTGGATGTGGCTGTGCTGTGGCTGTGGCTGTGCTGTGGCTGTGCTGTGGCTGTGCTGTGGCTGTGGCTGTGGCTGTGCTGTGGCTGTGCTGTGGCTGTGGCTGTGCTGTGGCTGTGCTGTGGCTGTGCTGTGGCTGTGGCTGTGCTGTGGCTGTGGCTGTGCTGTGGCTGTGGCTGTGGCTGTGCTGTGGCTGTGCTGTGGCTGTGCTGTGGCTGTGGCTGTGGCTGTGCTGTGGCTGTGCTGTGGCTGTGGCTGTGGCTGTGCTGTGGCTGTGCTGTGGCTGTGCTGTGGCTGTGGCTGTGGCTGTGCTGTGGCTGTGGCTGTGCTGTGGCTGTGCTGTGGCTGTGGCTGTGGCTGTGCTGTGGCTGTGCTGTGGCTGTGGCTGTGGCTGTGGCTGTGGCTGTGCTGTGGCTGTGGCTGTGGCTGTGGCTGTGCTGTGGCTGTGGCTGTGGCTGTGGCTGTGGCTGGGCTGTGGCTGTGGCTGTGCTGTGGCTGTGCTGTGGCTGTGCTGTGGCTGTGGCTGTGGCTGTGCTGTGGCTGTGGCTGTGGCTGTGGCTGTGGCTGTGGCTGTGGCTGTGGCTGTGCTGTGGCTGTGCTGTGGCTGTGCTGTGGCTGTGGCTGTGCTGTGGCTGTGCTGTGGCTGTGGCTGTGCTGTGGCTGTGGCTGTGCTGTGCTGTGCTGTGGCTGTGGCTGTGGCTGTGCTGTGGCTGTGCTGTGGCTGTGGCTGTGGCTGTGGCTGTGGCTGTGGCTGTGCTGTGGCTGTGGCTGTGCTGTGCTGTGCTGTGGCTGTGGCTGTGGCTGTGCTGTGGCTGTGCTGTGGCTGTGGCTGTGCTGTGGCTGTGGCTGTGCTGTGGCTGTGGCTGTGGCTGTGCTGTGGCTGTGCTGTGGCTGTGCTGTGGCTGTGCTGTGGCTGTGGCTGTGCTGTGGCTGTGGCTGTGGCTGTGGCTGTGGCTGTGGCTGTGGCTGTGCTGTGGCTGTGCTGTGGCTGTGCTGTGGCTGTGGCTGTGCTGTGGCTGTGGCTGTGCTGTGGCTGTGCTGTGGCTGTGCTGTGGCTGTGGCTGTGCTGTGGCTGTGGCTGTGCTGTGGCTGTGGCTGTGGCTGTGCTGTGGCTGTGCTGTGGCTGTGCTGTGGCTGTGGCTGTGCTGTGGCTGTGGCTGTGGCTGTGGCTGTGCTGTGGCTGTGGCTGTGGCTGTGGCTGTGCTGTGGCTGTGCTGTGGCTGTGCTGTGGCTGTGGCTGTGCTGTGGCTGTGGCTGTGGCTGTGCTGTGGCTGTGGCTGTGGCTGTGGCTGTGCTGTGGCTGTGGCTGTGCTGTGGCTGTGGCTGTGGCTGTGGCTGTGGCTGTGGCTGTGGCTGTGGCTGTGCTGTGGCTGTGGCTGTGCTGTGGCTGTGGCTGTGGCTGTGCTGTGGCTGTGGCTGTGCTGTGGCTGTGCTGTGGCTGTGCTGTGGCTGTGGCTGTGCTGTGGCTGTGGCTGTGGCTGTGCTGTGGCTGTGCTGTGGCTGTGCTGTGGCTGTGGCTGTGGCTGTGGCTGTGGCTGTGCTGTGGCTGTGCTGTGGCTGTGGCTGTGGCTGTGGCTGTGGCTGTGGCTGTGCTGTGGCTGTGGCTGTGGCTGTGCTGTGGCTGTGCTGTGGCTGTGGCTGTGGCTGTGCTGTGGCTGTGCTGTGGCTGTGGCTGTGCTGTGGCTGTGCTGTGGCTGTGCTGTGGCTGTGGCTGTGGCTGTGGCTGTGCTGTGGCTGTGCTGTGGCTGTGGCTGTGGCTGTGCTGTGGCTGTGGCTGTGCTGTGGCTGTGGCTGTGGCTGTGCTGTGGCTGTGCTGTGGCTGTGCTGTGGCTGTGGCTGTGCTGTGGCTGTGCTGTGGCTGTGGCTGTGGCTGTGCTGTGGCTGTGGCTGTGCTGTGGCTGTGGCTGTGCTGTGGCTGTGGCTGTGGCTGTGGCTGTGCTGTGGCTGTGGCTGTGGCTGTTGCTGTGCTGTGGCTGTGGCTGTGTGCTGTGGCTGTGGCTGTGCTGTGGCTGTGCTGTGGCTGTGGCTGTGGCTGTGCTGTGGCTGTGCTGTGGCTGTGCTGTGGCTGTGCTGTGGCTGTGGCTGTGGCTGTGCTGTGGCTGTGCTGTGGCTGTGGCTGTGCTGTGGCTGTGGCTGTGGCTGTGCTGTGGCTGTGGCTGTGGCTGTGGCTGTGGCTGTGCTGTGGCTGTGGCTGTGGCTGTGGCTGTGGCTGTGCTGTGGCTGTGGCTGTGCTGTGGCTGTGCTGTGGCTGTGGCTGTGCTGTGGCTGTGGCTGTGGCTGTGCTGTGGCTGTGGCTGTGGCTGTAGCTGTGGCTGTGGCTGTGCTGTGGCTGTGCTGTGGCTGTGGCTGTGGCTGTGGCTGTGCTGTGCTGTGGCTGTGGCTGTGCTGTGGCTGTGGCTGTGCTGTGGCTGTGGCTGTGGCTGTGCTGTGGCTGTGCTGTGGCTGTGGCTGTGCTGTGGCTGTGCTGTGGCTGTGGCTGTGGCTGTGCTGTGGCTGTGCTGTGGCTGTGGCTGTGCTGTGGCTGTGGCTGTGGCTGTGGCTGTGGCTGTGCTGTGCTGTGGCTGTGGCTGTGCTGTGGCTGTGGCTGTGCTGTGGCTGTGGCTGTGGCTGTGGCTGTGCTGTGCTGTGGCTGTGGCTGTGGCTGTGCTGTGGCTGTGCTGTGGCTGTGGCTGTGGCTGTGCTGTGGCTGTGCTGTGGCTGTGCTGTGGCTGTGGCTGTGCTGTGGCTGTGGCTGTGCTGTGGCTGTGCTGTGGCTCTGGCTGTGGCTGTGGCTGTGGCTGTGGCTGTGCTGTGGCTGTGGCTGTGCTGTGGCTGTGCTGTGGCTGTGGCTGTGGCTGTGGCTGTGCTGTGGCTGTGGCTGTGGCTGTGCTGTGGCTGTGGCTGTGGCTGTGGCTGTGCTGTGGCTGTGGCTGTGGCTGTGGCTGTGGCTGTGGCTGTGCTGTGGATGTGGCTGTGCTGTGGCTGTGGCTGTGCTGTGGCTGTGCTGTGGCTGTGCTGTGGCTGTGGCTGTGCTGTGGCTGTGGCTGTGGCTGTGGCTGTGGCTGTGGCTGTGGCTGTGCTGTGGCTGTGCTGTGGCTGTGGCTGTGCTGTGGCTGTGGCTGTGGCTGTGCTGTGGCTGTGGCTGTGCTGTGGCTGTGGCTGTGGCTGTGCTGTGGCTGTGGCTGTGGCTGTGCTGTGGCTGTGCTGTGGCTGTGCTGTGGCTGTGGCTGTGGCTGTGCTGTGGCTGTGGCTGTGCTGTGGCTGTGGCTGTGGCTGTGGCTGTGTTGTGGCTGTGGCTGTGGCTGTGGCTGTGGCTGTGGCTGTGGCTGTGCTGTGGCTGTGGCTGTGGCTGTGGCTGTGGCTGGGCTGTGGCTGTGGCTGTGCTGTGGCTGTGCTGTGGCTGTGCTGTGGCTGTGGCTGTGGCTGTGCTGTGGCTGTGGCTGTGCTGTGGCTGTGGCTGTGGCTGTGGCTGTGGCTGTGGCTGTGCTGTGGCTGTGCTGTGGCTGTGCTGTGGCTGTGGCTGTGGCTGTGCTGTGGCTGTGGCTGTGGCTGTGGCTGTGGCTGTGGCTGTGCTGTGGCTGTGCTGTGGCTGTGCTGTGGCTGTGGCTGTGCTGTGGCTGTGCTGTGGCTGTGGCTGTGCTGTGGCTGTGGCTGTGCTGTGGCTGTGGCTGTGGCTGTGCTGTGCTGTGCTGTGGCTGTGGCTGTGGCTGTGCTGTGGCTGTGGCTGTGGCTGTGCTGTGGCTGTGCTGTGGCTGTGGCTGTGCTGTGGCTGTGCTGTGGCTGTGGCTGTGCTGTGGCTGTGGATGTGGCTGTGCTGTGGCTGTGCTGTGGCTGTGGCTGTGCTGTGGCTGTGGATGTGGCTGTGCTGTGGCTGTGCTGTGGCTGTGGCTGTGGCTGTGCTGTGGCTGTGGCTGTGGCTGTGCTGTGGCTGTGGCTGTGCTGTGGCTGTGCTGTGGCTGTGGCTGTGGCTGTGCTGTGGCTGTGGCTGTGGCTGTGGCTGTGCTGTGGCTGTGCTGTGGCTGTGCTGTGGCTGTGGCTGTGCTGTGGCTGTGGCTGTGGCTGTGGCTGTGCTGTGGCTGTGCTGTGGCTGTGGCTGTGGCTGTGGCTGTGCTGTGGCTGTGGCTGTGGCTGTGGCTGTGCTGTGGCTGTGGCTGTGCTGTGGCTGTGGCTGTGGCTGTGCTGTGGCTGTGCTGTGGCTGTGGCTGTGCTGTGGCTGTGCTGTGGCTGTGGCTGTGCTGTGGCTGTGGCTGTGCTGTGGCTGTGGCTGTGCTGTGGCTGTGCCTGTGCTGTGGCTGTGGCTGTGCTGTGGCTGTGGCTGTGGCTGTGCTGTGGCTGTGCTGTGGCTGTGCTGTGGCTGTGCTGTGGCTGTGGCTGTGCTGTGGCTGTGGCTGTGGCTGTGGCTGTGGCTGTGGCTGTGGCTGTGCTGTGGCTGTGCTGTGGCTGTGCTGTGGCTGTGGCTGTGCTGTGGCTGTGGCTGTGGCTGTGGCTGTGCTGTGGCTGTGGCTGTGGCTGTGGCTGTGGCTGTGCTGTGGCTGTGCTGTGGCTGTGCTGTGGCTGTGGCTGTGCTGTGGCTGTGGCTGTGGCTGTGCTGTGGCTGTGGCTGTGGCTGTGCTGTGGCTGTGGCTGTGTGCTGTGGCTGTGGCTGTGCTGTGGCTGTGCTGTGGCTGTGGCTGTGGCTGTGGCTGTGGCTGTGGCTGTGCTGTGGCTGTGCTGTGGCTGTGGCTGTGCTGTGGCTGTGGCTGTGGCTGTGCTGTGGCTGTGGCTGTGCTGTGGCTGTGCTGTGGCTGTGCTGTGGCTGTGGCTGTGCTGTGGCTGTGGCTGTGGCTGTGCTGTGGCTGTGCTGTGGCTGTGCTGTGGCTGTGGCTGTGGCTGTGGCTGTGCTGTGGCTGTGCTGTGGCTGTGGCTGTGGCTGTGGCTGTGGCTGTGGCTGTGCTGTGGCTGTGGCTGTGGCTGTGCTGTGGCTGTGGCTGTGGCTGTGGCTGTGCTGTGGCTGTGCTGTGGCTGTGGCTGTGCTGTGGCTGTGGCTGTGGCTGTGCTGTGGCTGTGGCTGTGGCTGTAGCTGTGGCTGTGGCTGTGCTGTGGCTGTGCTGTGGCTGTGGCTGTGGCTGTGCTGTGGCTGTGGCTGTGGCTGTGGCTGTGCTGTGGCTGTGCTGTGGCTGTGCTGTGGCTGTGGCTGTGCTGTGGCTGTGGCTGTGGCTGTGGCTGTGCTGTGGCTGTGCTGTGGCTGTGGCTGTGCTGTGGCTGTGGCTGTGGCTGTGCTGTGGCTGTGCTGTGGCTGTGCTGTGGCTGTGGCTGTGCTGTGGCTGTGGCTGTGGCTGTGCTGTGGCTGTGGCTGTGCTGTGGCTGTGCTGTGGCTGTGCTGTGGCTGTGGCTGTGCTGTGGCTGTGCTGTGGCTGTGGCTGTGCTGTGGCTGTGCTGTGGCTGTGGCTGTGCTGTGGCTGTGGCTGTGCTGTGGCTGTGGCTGTGCTGTGGCTGTGCCTGTGCTGTGGCTGTGGCTGTGCTGTGGCTGTGGCTGTGGCTGTGCTGTGGCTGTGCCTGTGCTGTGGCTGTGCCTGTGCTGTGGCTGTGGCTGTGCTGTGGCTGTGCTGTGGCTGTGCTGTGGCTGTGCTGTGGCTGTGCTGTGGCTGTGGCTGTGGCTGTGGCTGTGGCTGTGGCTGTGCTGTGGCTGTGCTGTGGCTGTGCTGTGGCTGTGGCTGTGCTGTGGCTGTGGCTGTGGCTGTGGCTGTGCTGTGGCTGTGGCTGTGGCTGTGGCTGTGGCTGTGCTGTGGCTGTGCTGTGGCTGTGCTGTGGCTGTGGCTGTGCTGTGGCTGTGGCTGTGGCTGTGCTGTGGCTGTGGCTGTGGCTGTGCTGTGGCTGTGGCTGTGTGCTGTGGCTGTGGCTGTGCTGTGGCTGTGCTGTGGCTGTGGCTGTGCTGTGGCTGTGGCTGTGGCTGTGCTGTGGCTGTGGCTGTGGCTGTGCTGTGGCTGTGGCTGTGTGCTGTGGCTGTGGCTGTGCTGTGGCTGTGCTGTGGCTGTGGCTGTGGCTGTGGCTGTGCTGTGGCTGTGGCTGTGGCTGTGCTGTGGCTGTGGCTGTGCTGTGGCTGTGCTGTGGCTGTGCTGTGGCTGTGGCTGTGCTGTGGCTGTGGCTGTGGCTGTGCTGTGGCTGTGCTGTGGCTGTGCTGTGGCTGTGGCTGTGGCTGTGGCTGTGGCTGTGCTGTGGCTGTGCTGTGGCTGTGGCTGTGGCTGTGGCTGTGGCTGTGGCTGTGCTGTGGCTGTGGCTGTGGCTGTGCTGTGGCTGTGGCTGTGGCTGTGGCTGTGCTGTGGCTGTGCTGTGGCTGTGGCTGTGCTGTGGCTGTGGCTGTGGCTGTGCTGTGGCTGTGGCTGTGGCTGTAGCTGTGGCTGTGGCTGTGCTGTGGCTGTGCTGTGGCTGTGGCTGTGGCTGTGGCTGTGCTGTGCTGTGGCTGTGGCTGTGCTGTGGCTGTGCTGTGGCTGTGCTGTGGCTGTGCTGTGGCTGTGGCTGTGCTGTGGCTGTGCTGTGGCTGTGGCTGTGCTGTGGCTGTGGCTGTGGCTGTGCTGTGGCTGTGCTGTGGCTGTGGCTGTGGCTGTGCTGTGGCTGTGCTGTGGCTGTGCTGTGGCTGTGGCTGTGCTGTGGCTGTGCTGTGGCTGTGCTGTGGCTGTGCTGTGGCTGTGGCTGTGCTGTGGCTGTGGCTGTGGCTGTGCTGTGGCTGTGGCTGTGCTGTGGCTGTGGCTGTGCTGTGGCTGTGGCTGTGCTGTGGCTGTGCTGTGGCTGTGGCTGTGGCTGTGCTGTGGCTGTGGCTGTGGCTGTGCTGTGGCTGTGCTGTGGCTGTGCTGTGGCTGTGGCTGTGCTGTGGCTGTGGCTGTGCTGTGGCTGTGGCTGTGGCTGTGGCTGTGCTGTGGCTGTGGCTGTGGCTGTGCTGTGGCTGTGCTGTGGCTGGGCTGTGGCTGTGGCTGTGGCTGTGGCTGTGCTGTGGCTGGGCTGTGGCTGTGGCTGTGCTGTGGCTGTGCTGTGGCTGTGCTGTGGCTGTGCTGTGGCTGTGGCTGTGCTGTGGCTGTGGCTGTGGCTGTGGCTGTGGCTGTGGCTGTGGCTGTGGCTGTGCTGTGGCTGTGCTGTGGCTGTGCTGTGGCTGTGCTGTGGCTGTGGCTGTGCTGTGGCTGTGGCTGTGCTGTGGCTGTGCTGTGGCTGTGGCTGTGGCTGTGCTGTGGCTGTGGCTGTGGCTGTGGCTGTGGCTGTGCTGTGGCTGTGGCTGTGCTGTGGCTGTGGCTGTGGCTGTGGATGTGGCTGTGCTGTGGCTGTGGCTGTGCTGTGGCTGTGCTGTGGCTGTGCTGTGGCTGTGGCTGTGCTGTGGCTGTGGCTGTGCTGTGGCTGTGCTGTGGCTGTGGCTGTGCTGTGGCTGTGGCTGTGCTGTGCTGTGCTGTGGCTGTGGCTGTGGATGTGGCTGTGCTGTGGCTGTGGCTGTGCTGTGGCTGTGCTGTGGCTGTGCTGTGGCTGTGGCTGTGCTGTGGCTGTGGCTGTGGCTGTGGCTGTGCTGTGGCTGTGCTGTGGCTGTGGCTGTGGCTGTGGCTGTGCTGTGGCTGTGCTGTGGCTGTGGCTGTGGCTGTGGCTGTGGCTGTGCTGTGGCTGTGGCTGTGCTGTGGCTGTGGCTGTGCTGTGGCTGTGCTGTGGCTGTGGCTGTGCTGTGGCTGTGCTGTGGCTGTGGCTGTGGCTGTGGCTGTGGCTGTGCTGTGGCTGTGGCTGTGGCTGTGCTGTGGCTGTGGCTGTGGCTGTGGCTGTGCTGTGGCTGTGGCTGTGGCTGTGCTGTGGCTGTGGCTGTGCTGTGGCTGTGGCTGTGCTGTGGCTGTGCTGTGGCTGTGGCTGTGGCTGTGGCTGTGGCTGTGCTGTGCTGTGGCTGTGGCTGTGCTGTGGCTGTGGCTGTGGCTGTGGCTGTGCTGTGGCTGTGCTGTGGCTGTGCTGTGGCTGTGGCTGTGCTGTGGCTGTGGCTGTGCTGTGGCTGTGCTGTGCTGTGCTGTGGCTGTGGCTGTGGCTGTGGCTGTGGCTGTGCTGTGGCTGTGCTGTGGTTGTGGCTGTGCTGTGGCTGTGTCTGGGCCCTTCCCGCAGCGCTCCCCAGCGCGCAGCCCTGCAGGGTCCCGCTCCCGGGGGGAGCTTTCCTGCCCATCGCCCATTCCGCCTTCGTTTAAAGGTGTTCTCAAGACGGAAGCGTCAGAGAGCCTCGCTTCTCGTGTCCCATCCCTCTGGAGGAGTCCCCGGCCCGGCCGCAGCGCGGTCCCGGAGCGGAGCGGGGCCGGCCCGGCTGCCGGGAGCGTCTGTGCCCGGGCAGGGATGGGATGGGATGGGATGGGATGGGATGGGATGGGATGGGATGGGATGGGATGGGATGGGATGGGATGGGATGGGATGGGATGGGATGGGATGGGATGGGATGGGATGTGCAGGGCAGCCCGGGCAGGGATGGGATGTGCAGGGGCAGCCCGGGCAGGGGTGTGCCGTGCAGACACAGCCCGGTCCCCCTGCCTGCCGGGCCTGCCGAGCTCGGGAGAGGGCACTGCGGCTCCAGGGCTCCTCCTGCATCCATCAGGGAGCCCGTGACACTGTCAGACCGGAGCGTTCACAAACGGCAGCAGAACACAGTTTAACAATCTGATTTCACCCCATCGCCAAACTGCTGGCAGAGGTTTTTTTTCTTGACGAAACCCCAGTTGAATCAAAATTCACTTCGTGGTTTGACTTTAATGGTGTTTTGGGTTGGTTTTCCCCTCTGGCTGAGGGGCAGGAGCCCCCCTGGCCCTCTCCAGCGCTGTGCTGCGGACAGAGGAGTCGCCCCGTGTCACCCGTGCCGTGGCACTGCCGGGGCTGGAGCCGTGGTGCCCAGGCTGGGCACAGCCCTGCATCCCGGCAGGGGCAGTCCCTGTGCTGCAGGCACCGGCTCAGCGTGAGCAAAGCACCTGCTGAAGGCATGACAAAAGCAGTGTCTGCTTGCATATTGAGCAGAAGGAGGACAAGCTATTATTAAATGATTGCAGTGAGCAAGAACATTTCTTTTCACCCTTAGGCTAATATTAAAAATTCTCAAGGTCAACTGTAAGAGAATATAGAGAAAGACAAGAAGCATAGGTGCTGTCAGTTGTATTTTCTGTTTTCATTTAACTGTAGCCTTAAAATCAGAATTATTTATAGCCGTGGTGCAGCTCCCTGTGACCCTGCTTCCTCCAGCTCAGCAGCGCCTCTTGTTTGTGCTCAAAAAGAAGCTGCAAGTTCTTCTTTGAGTCACTCCCTTGTGTGCATACTGGACAATGGGAAATGCCTGGAGTTTTCTTGGCCTCAAGCTCAGCGGCAGTTTTTCTGCTGCATATGTATGATCTGTTCAGTACCCAGAGCCTGAGTGCCCTTGGATGGTCTATCCTGCCTCGATTGGGATGGATACCTTAAGTAAATGAATTGATGTACTAAGGAAACATCCAGGTACAAACATAAGGAATTGGAACTTTGAAGGCACATTTACACTGCTGACATGCTTGTGTTGAAGGTGGGAGTAGTGAGGGTAGGGTTTTCCCTGGGCTGATGCTCTCTGGGGCCTCCTCCCTGAGAGGTGATGCTCTGAGCCCGAGCTCGAGAGGACATGTGGAGGTTACAGGATAAAGCTTATCCTAGAATTTGTTCTAAATTTAGGCCAACATCGCTGGGACCAGAATAACTTTTAAAGGTTTTAGTGCTAAATATTGCTTTCATGTGTGTGAACTTTGCTGCTGGTGGAGGACAAGAGAAAAGAATCACAAAATGCTGAAAAATTCCAAAATTTAAAAGCAAAGAGCCTATTTTTAATCAATTTCAGTAAACATACTTCAGGCTTTAAACAAGGGTTATTCAGCCACTCTCCTACTCATCACTCACAACAGCATCACTGCTAACCTTTCAGGTGTTCTTGAGCGAGGCACTCAACCTTCTCTTGCCTCAGTTTCCCATTTATGAAGGGCAGGGAGATAATAATTATTGTCTACTTCAGATGAGCTACAGGACACAGAGTGCAGGACTTAATTTAAGCATAAATTCCAGCCCTGCTGAATCCATACAGTCATAAACTGTGTGATTTTATACTGATTTTGTACTAACCTGATTATTTAATTAAATATTTACATGTGTGTCAGTTCAACAGTGGGATGAATGTCAGTGTTAGGAGTGGCTGCAGAACTGGAGATGTGTGTGCATACACCCAGTGTGCTGGGGGTTTTGGCAGCTGCCTGAATGGGAGTCATTATTTTCTAAAACAAACATGGTTTGCTAATGTGTGGGTTACGAGTGCCTATGTAACTGTAGGAGTTCAGGTGATGGGTTTGTAAGAAAAGCTGTGTGAGAAATGGCTCCTCTGTACCCTACTCGGCAACTCAAGAGTTAATTTTTGGCTGTCTGAACATCTTCAAACTTTTTAATGAATGAGGGCAAATCTCAATCGAGTCTGAATCCAATCAAGCTTGGTCTTCTTTTGAGCTTCCAAGGGCAATCCAATCTTTGTTTGCCTCTGCTGCTTTAGATTTTAAGTGTTTCATAATCATTTTTGGATAGAAGCTTCTGGTCCAGCTCGCTGCCTGCCTGTGTGCTTGTCCTGTTTGAGATAAGCAGTTTCTGGGGGCTGAAGGGGCTCTCTGTGTTTATCCCTGTCTGGCTCTGGGCTGTGCTGAGCTCGGGCTCTGTGCTGGGGCTGCCTCCGCTTTGAAGCTGCGTGTGCTTGTGTGCTTCCTGGAAAATAAATGGATTTTAGCGAAGCCATGAAGGCATGCTTAATTGGGATTTAATGACGAACTTCCTCTTTATTTGTGTAGCAGGCAATCCAGAAGTGTCGGCGATGCGTTTCCCTGTCTCAGTTTCCCAATCCAGAGTCTCTAATAAGGAGGTGAGGCGCTGTCGCAGGCGCTTTCCCCGCGTTCCGTCGCTCAGAGCTCCATCCCTCCCCACATTTCATGCCAAAGAGCTCTGTGAGAACCAATCAGGGAATGTGACAAGTGCTGAGAACGTTTCTGTCTGTCTGCCTTTGCTGCCGGTGGAGCGCTGGTTGTGTTTGCAGGATGTCAATGATGTGTGCAGCATCAGCTCGTCTCACTGGCACTCGCTGGGGGCAGAGGAAAGCCACCCCTGCTCTGCCCTGCCTTGAGAGGTGAAACAGCTGAGCAGATGTCTCAAAAGCTATTTTAAAAAAATCATTAGTATTTTCTAAAAAAAAACAAACAAACCAAAACACAAAACAAACAAAAAACCCCCCCACAAACCTAAAATCCCCACCAAAATTTCTTATGTACAAGCTTTTCCCCTTTCCCTTCAGAGCCTAATTTGATGTGTTTTAATGTAACCACTGATTAGCTGGTTATCAGCTGAATACTCATCTCACCCCTGACTCTAAGGCAGGCTAATGCAGAAGGCAGGTAGTACAGCAATACTATGAAATGAGCACTATCATGAAGTGTATTATTTGCTATTCAAAGCTTGATTTTACAGCTCATTATTTATGTGGCTTCAGCTCTACCGAGTTCCCTTGGGCCAGTCAGGTTTTATGCTGATGCAAGTGCCAGCTAAGCCAGTGCTCTGATTTGTATATTCTCAGCACCCCCCTGCACGTTTTTAATCATCTGGTCTGTGTGTTTGTCTGGGCTGCTCTCCCCTGCCCCCTCCCTTGGCTGGGGCTGTCTTTTCCAGTGGAAGTTGGATGTCAAAGCCAGAATCCAGCTGTGGCACTTCACCCCCACTGCAGCTCCTCCCGGGGTGTCAGTGCCCCAGGAATGGCTTGGCCAGCACGGGTCAGCTCTGCTCACATCACAGGTGTGAGGGAGCCCTGGGTGTGCTGCAGGGCCCTGCAGAGCTGCTCTGCCTGCAGGGTTCATCAGGAGTGTGGCACCTGTGCCTCCGCCCTGCCTGGGACTCTGTGGCTGGGGTCTCATCAGGAATTTCTGCTGACTGTTCATCACAGATCTGAATACATTCATACCAGAGTGGGGTAAGTGGGACAGACAAACTGTGCGCTTGCAGGCCTCTGCGTGAACCTCCAAAACTGGACTTGTGACCTCTGGCAGAGGCCTGCTACAGGACAGCTGTAAAGTCTTGTAATGCCTGGATTAGACAAGGGGCACACCCCAAGTCTGCCAGGGTGACCTAAACCAGACCTACTGACTGGGAGGCACTTGGTGGGCTTTTGTACAGACTGCAGAGGGAGGACTGAGGCCTTGGGGTTCTGGAAAGCAGAGCAGGGCTTGGAAAAGGAATGTTCCCAAAGTGAGAAGTGGTCTTGGCAAGAAGAGAGGCCCAAAGGGAGGTCCTGGAGGGGAGATCCTGGATACTGGATGTGAGTAGGGCGATGAAGGCCCAGGATGCCCAGGGACCTGGGCCAGGAAGAGCTGAGAGGGACAACTGTGCACAGCTGGAGCAAAAGAACTTCCTGTTTCAACTCCCACTCCACAGTGAGGTTGAGACCTGATGAGCAAAGACAGCACTGAAGGGGATGAAGGGAAAATCTCTGACCCCCTTTAAATAAACCCCAGAATCCAGATCTGCTACAGGCTGTTGCTTGCTCTGACTGGCCATCACACAAAGGGGTAAAACCCCCTTTGTGCAGCTTCAGAAATGTCCTTTAGTGCATGGTTTGGCTTTGGGGACCTTTGTCACAGCTGCCCCTTGCAATGCACACAGGCAAAGCTCACTGGGACAACACTCGAGGGCAAAACTCTCCCTTGGGATATTCTGGGAAACACTCAGCTCTGTTTATTGCTCCCCTGTGTGCTGGGAAATATCAGTGATGTCAAGAGGAGAGTCCCCATATTACACTGTAGGTGTCAAGGACACAATCACTCTAGCAAGGTATTTTCAACAAGCCAGGACTCAGAAAGAGATCCAAACAAATGCTATGATGAGGAACAGAAAGGTTATTAGTCAAAAATATTGGTTTTGAAAGTGCACAACTTTGGAGGGACTACCAAAAGTAAATGTCAGTTGTTTGGCTGTTATACAAGTCTACACCACATTTCTTTTGCTTGACAATAGAGAGTTGGGAGAGATGAAATTGTCATTCATGAGGGAGCTGGGAAATACAGGTTTTCTCTCAGCAGCATGAGTGATGTTCAGGACTCTCTCATGCGAGCACAACTTGTTTTACAGAACAAAACCCTCCTCTGCTACTTTATTATCAATGTTCTTCCAAGAAGCAATCCTATCTGTGTTATTAGATTAATATATTATTTTCCTGTTTCTTTTTCTCAGTGCACAGGGAACATTCGTATGTGTTATGAGGTTCCTTTGTGCTTTAGTCCCGTTTTTAAAAATAAAGTTTCTGTTGTATAATTCTAGTTGAAGATTTTTTACGTGAAGGATAGTGAGGAGGATTAAGGTACCACATTAGTTTTTCCCATTTTTTGCTTGGATTATAGACCCAGAGGAAAGAAAAGAGGTTCTGTCCCTGCATGGCAAAGGGGGGTGGGTTTGGAGGGACAACCAAGACTGTCCATCCTGCTTGGCAGCTGCTGTGGTTTCTCCCAAGAAACGAAATCAATTTCATCTCCTCTAAGAGGTGAGATAGCTGGATCCTGTGTTTCTTGTTTGGTTTGGAAAACACCTCCCTCTGAAGAGCCCTTCCTGGGACACTCTACTTGCAGCTTGTTCCTGTAATTAGACTGAGTGAAACACTTCTGCCTTATAAAATTAATGTCAGGATTATAAAACCTGAATTATAAAACAATCTAAAATTGCTTATGGGCAAAGAAGTCATTCATATTCTCTCTCATGCAGTGATTTCTGTTGTGGAGCTTTCCCATCCAGTTGTTTTGGCCAGCTACCTGGAGGAGACCTGGGTGTAGTATTGATGGAGAAGTGATATAGTTAAGTTGCATAAAGTTTCCCTTTGGCATCTTAGGAGGAAAATAAATATTCCAAAGAGGAGAGGTTATGAGTCCCAGTGAAAAACAACACTTTAGCCTAACTGCACATCCAGGCTGGTAAATATACTGCCTTCTGGCAGGGCAGGAGAGCTGGAAATGCTTATTAGCTGAATCCATGCCAAGCAGTATGACTGCACTTGGATCCTCCCAGCAGTAGGGAAAGAACTACTCCGTGTCAACATAGATTTGTACATTTCCTTCATGGTGGGGAGAAAACCCCATAACTCGTTTCAGACCTACGGCTCTGCTTTGTATCAGAAATACAAAATGCTCATTGTATAAATTTCAAACCCAGAGTAATTTAGAAAGGGGAAATGGTCCAGACACCTTGTTGTATTTGTGGCAATTATGTGCATGTCATTTTTCAAAGAGGTTTATTTAAGTTTATGTTTAGCTTTAGAAATGAGGAAAGGCAAGGCAAGGCAAGGCAAGGCAAGGCAAGGCAAGGCAAGGCAAGGCAAGGCAAGGCAAGGCAAGGAAAGGAAAGGAAAGGAAAGGAAAGGAAAGGAAAGGAAAGGAAAGGAAAGGAAAGGAAAGGAAAGGAAAGGAAAGGAAAGGTGTCATGCCAGAAGTGCAGCCTGCCAGAGGGGAACTAAAAGGACTTCAAGGGCAATTCAACTTCATTATTTTCTACTGAGACAAATTCAGAGAGGAGAATTCAGAAGGCTGGTTTACTGTTTCATTTCCACAGAGGAGAAGGGATTGTGAATGCTCCTCTGTGAGGCTCACCTGTGTGACAGGGACACCAACACCTCCCACACCGCCGGGCTCCGGGAACGCCTCGCGTCCTTTGGGCCTGGCTTCAACAACAGCCTTGGAGATCAGAGCTGTCCTTAATTTAATTTGGGGTGAAATACTGGGGAAGGGCTTAGGCAAGGATTGTAATTGCTCAGACCATTAAGACTGAAAATAGCTGCTGACAGGAGTTTTCTCCTGCATGGCAGAATTTGGGAACGGCAGTCAGGGGTGCGATAGCCTTTCATTAACATCAGCACCCAGGATAATGCTGCAAGCAAAACTGTTGTACTTTATTGCATTCTTGCTGTCATTTAATTGCTTGATAATAGGTTTTCATAACAATAGAGGCCCATGGAAAGTTGGCTGGAGTAATCCCCACTGGTGAAGGAAGTGCAGCGAAGTTGCCGTTAACAAAGCGAGTTGTTTGGGGAGGTCATTCCGAACAGATGGCCATTATTTAGGGAAAGCAGCTCCAGAGCTGGCTCTCATGAGGGAAGCTAAGTTCCCATATTTAATATGAACTGTATGAAAATGTGCAAAAGGTTTCCCAGGGCCAGGCAGACAAAAGAAGGGCTGTGCTGGAGAGCTTCACAGTGGTGCTGTTGTGAGCAGTAGTGCTGAGAGCAGGAACGTGGTGCTTTGCTTTGTTTCCAGTGTGGTCAGATGTACCCTCTTCTCTTGGTGACCTTAACCAGGAGCAATCTGCTTTTCTCCCATTGCATGAGCCCGTTTTGCATTGATTCAGAACTCACACAGACTGCCACCTTGGAATATTAATATTACTCACTATTAATAAAACATAATGCTCACATGCAAATGGGGGCTTACATATGCAAACATGGGGGTTCAAACATGGTGATGCAAATGTTGAAATGCTGGTGTTTGTTACATTTGATGTTCAGGAACTCCGGTGGGATTTTCTTCTCATGAAAGAGCTCATGTCTCATTTGATCACTCTGGGATGTGGTTTGAAGAAAATTAATTAGCTGGAGTGGACTATGAATTTTATTTTCACGAGTATCAGACAATCTGTTTTGTAATTCAGTTGTAATTTCCAGTGAGGATGGGTACACAAGAGAATAGTGAGTGTAACTGTCATGGTTTTGTTACTGGAAGGTGAGGCTGAGATAAAATAAGTCTGTTTTCCAGGGAGATTTCTCATACAAATTGAAGTTGTAGCTGCCAGTCAAATCTCTTTTCCATTTGTGACTCTCAGCTTTCCCTTATAAATTTCAATGAATAACAAAAAAAGTTAAAGGCCTGCAAAAGACCATATTGAGCAACAAACTATTTTTGAAGAGCCCTTTTCCCTCCCTCACACGGATGGGAAATAAATACAATCCCAGCTTCCTAAAGCATTCTAAGATTGCTAGATACCCAATTTCCCTCCCATAAGAGACATCTTAACCTCTCAGAGAAGGGCTATTTTGCTCTTTGGAATTCTCAGACTCTTTTCATCTTGATATAAGGAGTTTGTGTGGCAGGCACCTGTGCAGTGCAGTTGGGTCTGGGGTGGAGGGAGGGTGTCCAGCAGGGTCCCTGGCCTGCCTGGACCTCGGGGCTGTATTTTGGGAGGCTGAGTGTACTGCTGGAATGACTTCAATGGAAACATTTTTCCATTTAATAGAGATCAAACCTGGAACTTGCAGGGTTGAGCTGCACGTACCTCACACCTCCCCCTGCTGTGGAAGGCAAAGGCTGGCCCTGCCTGGACTGCAGAGATGTCCTTGGGAAGTGGAGCTGCAGCCCTGGGCACTGCTCAGCTTTTCTGCTGGGCTGAGGGTGCAGCCAGAGGCACAGAGCTGGGGCTGGGGCATTTTCTGGGGCACTGCAGGAGGCACTGGTCACTTTGGAAGCTCCCAGGTCTGCAGACAGCACGAGGGATGCCCAATACCCACGGAGGCAAATCTTTAAAGGAAAGTGCTGCCATGATTTCCAGGTGACCTTTCTCTTCAGACACATTCATCTGCTCCCATTTCCACCCTCACAAAATGGTGCTGTAGAGACTGCCAAGGCATTTGCCATGGGACACCTCATGGTAAAGGTGGAGTGTAACAGTGCAGGTTCAGTGCCTAACTGGGTCTGAGTAGCAACAACTTGAAATCAGAGAATCATAGAATGTTAATATTTTGTTTGTTTTGATTTGGTGGTGGGTTTTTGTTTGTTTGTTGGTTTGTTTTTTTGTTTGGTTTTTTTTTTTTTTTTTTTTTTGTGTTGCTCATGGGCTACAGCCCTATTTAAGAAGGAAACTACACAACCACCCCGAGGGCATCCTCTCTGCTCGGTTGCTAACGAGCTGATGGAGTGATGATGGTTCTCCACGGAGGAGCTGCAGTGTGCCAGCCCTTTCCAGCACAGGGCAGGGCACCTTGGGAAAAATTAGCATAATCACCACACTCAATACCAGGGACGTTTGTAACATGCTGCATGTGCTCTGGAACAAATGAGTCTAACACTGGTGAGCTGTTGTGGTCACTGCTTTGGGGATTATGAAATGCCTGCAGTTTGTTCATCTCTTGGAAAAACATCTAAGTTGTTCACATGTAAAGCAAATTGAGTTTTTGTTTACTTTTTTTTTTGTAAATGCGACCATAAAAGTTTATCTATTGTAAATTAATTTGTTTTTAGTCTTGTACTACAGTATTCCTCTATTAAATGCAATCAAACAATGCAAAATGTATTCAGAGAGCTAATCATCTGCAGAAATGGCTCAGTGAGTGTTGAGGCTGGACCAGAGCTATCAAATGGAAGTCATGGAAGATAGGGATGCAAAAACCTGTTAAATCACTTAATCCTTCAAGCCTCAAATGCAAGGCATTTTCTTAGAGACAAGGAAATGTCAAACTGAGAAGAATTATTACAGCAATAATTACTTTTTTTGGTGTTAATTTTGCTGCACTGATGCATCAGCAATGCTGGGGCAGTGCAAGAGCAGGGTGTCACCTGCTTTTGTACAGCCAGGGCTGTGTGACCTGGATCATCAGGGCTGTGCCTCTGTGGTGTCCTTATTCTGGGTAGGGAGTGTAAGATTGTGAGGTGGGAAAATGAGCCATGGGATCTCTGGTGGATGCCAATCACCAGCTGTGGCTAAAACAGCTGGATTTGGGGACTCCTTCAGAATGCACTGAAAGTGTTGGAGAGAGGCTGAGAGGGCACTGGATCAGACTTGGGATCACAGAGTTTCTTCACAGAATGGTTTGGGCTGGAAGGGACCTTAAAGTCCATCCAGTGCCACCCCTGCCATGGCAGGGACACCTCCCACTGTCCCAGGCTGCTCCAAGCCCCAATGTCCAACCTGGCCTTGGGCACTGCCAGGGATCCAGGGGCAGCCACAGCTGCTCTGGGCACCCTGTGCCAGGGCCTGCCCACCCTCCCAGGGAACAATTCCTGCCCAACAGAAATTATTCCTTCTTCTGTGAGAAGGGTGATCTGCTCTCAGAGGAGGGGCTTGGTGGCCATGCAACTTTTCTCTTTGCTTGCCTGGCAGGGCTGTCAGGCTGGGTTCACAGCAGCTGCCTCTTGGGGCTGGGAACTTCTCAGAGGACC